>CM028131.1:950272500-952672500 GCA_016271365.2 Neoceratodus forsteri | reverse complement strand
ACAATCCCAAAACCTGGGATTCCCTGTTGCCATTACTCCGTGTGCTACTCAGTGGCACACCCTCAGCCACCACCCAGTTGACACCCTTTGAGGTGATGACTGAAAGACAGATGATATTACCTGAACACCTATTGTTTGACCTGCAACCCCCACTGTGGACCGTGTGTCTGTAGACCAATATGTGGAAAAACTAAGAGAAGATCTCATACACACACACTTGTATGCTGTCAATTGCATGGGCAAGGCCCAGCAACTTTCCAAGATGCAGTTTGACACATATGTACAAGAAGTGGATTTGCAGGTTGGAGATCAGGTAATGGTCCTTTAATTTGCACATCCCACACACTCCTCCAATAAGTGGGAAGACCCTCACCCCATTGTCAACAAGCTCAGTCCGGCAGTCTATCAAGTTAAACTCCTGCAAAACAATAAACTGAGTGACAAATGGCTACATGCAAACCAACTGAAACTGTATAAAAGAGCATAATTCCTTTTCCTCACCCCATTGGGCGGAATAGTACTAACCTACTAATGTTTGATTTTCCTTTTCAGATATACTGACAAGATGGCTATCTTGTTCTATTTTCTTCTCATCTCAGGAGTTATCCCCTGCATCCAAGGCATGGTACCGAATATCCTACCTCACCTTGATCCTCCAGCATCTGCCCCAGAGGGAGTATCCATCAAAATACCCGATAGTTTGATAACTGTCCAGGAAGGTTCCGATGCTTACCGTACTGCCTCGGTTGTTAGCCCTGATAAATCTACCCTACAAATTAGAGTGGCAAACCACATCGCAAGGACAAATTATCCCTGTGGCCAAAATCTCCAAGGGAACTTTCCAGGGTTGGCCTAATGCTAAATTATCCTCAAATGGTTCTCTGTCCTTGCTACAAACTGCTGTTAGACATTCTGGTTTAATTGAGCCCTCATATTGTAATTCTTTGTCTAAGGACTCTGCTCAAAAATTTTGTGCTGTACACAACATGGCCTCTGCTGCCATGTGCCTCTCTGTGTTACCACCTACTGACAAACAGCTTTTGGAATGTCCAAAGCACTCCCCTGGTCCCCACAGTGGTCTAACAGCCACTGCTCTACCTGGTACACTGATTAACACTTTGCAGTTTATGCATATACCTGTTTTGTTTAATTTAACTTACTGGAATATGAAACAATTTGGTATGTGTCACACTACTAATACTTTAGCATTTTATAGCACGTTATTGCTGGATAGGTTAGCAGCATTTCAGATTCATACTCAAGACCCTATAGCCGGGGTACATACCACCAAGCATAGAGGCAACTTCAGTAGAAAACCAAATCCCGATGATCAAAGTCATAAATGTAATACACGTGAAGTTGACAGTTTTGTTGTCACTAGTGCAACAGGCACTGTCACAGGTCTCTTTGGTACAGTTGTGTCTATCTGGAATAAAGCAGACATTGCTGCTATCAAATCTCATTCTGCCAAATTTCAAATTGGTTTGGTGAATAATATACTACCCCCATTATTGCATGATGTGGATGGCCTTAGTCAGGAAGAAAGATACACTGTTTACAACATGCATGACATTACTAAGGCAGATTACTAATTACAGAGTCTAAAGATAAGATTAATGCATTCATTGCACAGAACAACAAAGAAGCAGATAAGCAATACATTGCCCATGAGATTCTATGCTCAGCCTATGGCTCGTACATTATCACTACCATCCATAATCTCTTCCATGATCTAGAATCTGGAAGAATCCCTGATATCATACATGGCAGATGTATTTCTAAATGGTATTGTCCATGATGTAAAACTCCTGGCTGTATTGCTATGTGTATGCAACAATCTTTAACTGTTCCTCTTTCTACAGCTAGGAATTTGGGTTTTGTGACCAGACACCCTAACACTGGTTCCTGTTTTACTTCTAAGAAATGTTCCATCAAAGGTACTATGTTTCTTTTACTGTCTCTCTACCACGTTTTGATCCCACTGCAGCTTTGTTTGGCAAGCTCGTTTCTGTACACTCCATTGGGCACCTTGATGATGACATCTACAGAGAACACCTGGACTTGCCTCCTCTATTGGTTTTCCATCCTTTTCTGGACAGCTGAGTCGCTCCACACAGAGACTGCTGTGTGAAGAAACAATATATCTACTTTTGTCAAAATGATGTATTTGATGTTATTAAACCTGTAAGTGGTTATTCTCCCGACAGTACTGATTGGTCTTTTTCCATGGACGATGACATCAGCACTAACGGCACAGACTTTTTGGACTCAACATTGGCTCCAGATAAACTTTACCAGTCTTATCGTGAGAAGGTTCATCGCCTGTCAACATGGATTTCCAAGATGACCTACACCTGCCCAGTACAGGTGCAATATGGAGACTCCCCACTGTTAAAATGCAATACAATTCTGATGGGGAGTACTGTGTGGTAACCAATTATAAAAGTTATACATATGGCACTGAGACAAGTGTTATTGATTCTCCCAACTTTTGCTTTGTCCCCCACCAAAAAGCTGTTATTGGACATACCGTTATTACCCCCTTCCCCCTTATGGATGCAGACATCATTGATGGTAACCCTGATTATCTGCTCATCCTTTCTAAACATTTACCATATTTTAACGTACACCTTCATCCACTGTCACTTACATTAAAATCACTTTTAGAGAGAAAAGCCACCCACTTCATCCACATCAGCAATAATATCACTAAGGCTAATGAAGCTATTCTTTCATTGATTAATGACGGTGATATGAATGATGCATTAATTAACACCTGGTTAGAAATTACTTTTAAAGGTTTTGTTATTATACAAGCATTTTTGATATTTTTCTTGGTTATTATGCTATGCTGCCTATGGAGCACGCTGTGCCAACACCATGAGCAGCTGGAGTTCCTTTACAAGGCTTGTGCATCGGGTTTGTAAACAACCCCTGCTCTCTGGCCTTTCCCTATTTTTGCCTGTGTTGCCCTTGGAGGCAACAAGGGGGGGGAATGTTACATGAGGTCCCTTCACCCTAATTGATACCACCAGAGGTACACCGTAGACAGCTAGTATTTAGGCATATGTTATACTAACATATAGGGTTAAGGGCATCTACTGAACAAGGGTAGATGTCAGGATATGTATGCATATTATTGTTATACACTTTGCTTTTTTATATATATATATAATATATATATATATATATATATATATATATATATATATATATATATATATATATATATATATATATATATATATACATATATATTCTATGTATTTCTTACTCACAAGCTGTTAGGAAAAACTGTGTCCTTGTAATGATTATGATATATAAGTCAGCATTGCCACCTTTTGGTGATTTGTACTACTACACAGATTTGTGTAAGAACTGTAAGAACTGTACTCTTTCGTTTCACAAAGTGATGACTACTACAAAATTGTGTAATGTTATCTTGGACCATGGAGCCACCTCTAATTTAGCCAATAGGGCTCATCTCTGTAACTAGAAATGTTTCTATCTTGCAGTAACCATAGTAATTATCATAGGTATATAATGTGAGACACTGAGTCTTATACCTCGGAGACCCCAACAGACATGAAGAAACCTTGAGATACAGGGAACACTTAGCATTGGCTCCTGGTTCGTATTGGTAAGAACTGCCTAGAGCAGCTGTGATTTATCCTTTTGGTAGTAATAAACAAGTTTATTACTCTTATGGAACATGTCTGTGATTTCTTGCATTCCCAATATTGTCAAGAACCTGAGAGTGAGGTTTAGACCTCCTGACAGTAGAGAAGACTGCATGAAGGCTTACTTCTGTACCGCCTATCAAGAAGCAACATATAGCCATGGCTGGACATTTGCTGGACCAGAAAACTCTGACCTCTTCACGTCTGGTCTCACTAATACATATTGGTATATTTATTAATCCATCTTCAGAGGATTAACAGATCAACATCTATCTATCATTCGTATTATGTCTGCCCAACCTTATTCAGGATCATTGCTTTTTAGGAACCCATGAGTAAGGAATGTGGAGTGCCATAGTGATATGCATACTACAGTGGTAGTTTACTCACCTGCTAAAGGTGAGTATTGTAGTATATCTCTATGGCACTCCAGGGCCCACCGTACAGGCAGAACCACAACAACCGAATATATGACAATAACAGAGGTGTGGAGCAAGAAGCCATGACTCACAAGCCCACAACTTGGAATTATGTCTTTTCATTGCTCACTTTGTGAGGACCTCACAAACAAGGGCCAGGGCTAGGAGCCCTGTGGTAGTGCCCATTCATATGACAGCCTTGCTATGCATCACAGATTGACAAAGGCATGGGGAGCTGACCTGGACCTAAGGATTGCTTGGTGGACTAGGGAATGGGGCATAGGACACATGCCTCACAGAAGTAGGGGTTCCTGTGCTCATTCTAGCTGTGCCACTATTTCTAAAACTATCTTTCTCTATTCCTAAACTATGTTTTCCCACTCTTTCTGGTTCCACGAGCAAGGTTCTCTCCTCTGAATCCTTTATGAGTGATGATATAGCTTTTGAAAATGCCTAACTGAGGATTCTGGGAGGGCAGGGAGCAGAGGAGGTCTCCAGAGTTTGGAGATCTCATGTGCATCATCAGCCTATCAGGTGACCATGAGACCCATGAATAAGGAATGTGGACTGCAATAGAAATATACTACTACATTCACCTTTACCAGGTGAGTAAACTACCATTTTCAGCCTCGTCCCTGGAGAATGGGAATATAAATACAAACTGACATATTGAATCAGGTTTAGCAGTTTGCAGTATTTGGGGGAATGGGATCAATTTGGCCAAGTCACAGGGGTAATAATAATAATAATAATAATAATAATAATAAACTTTATTTATTGTGTGCCTTTCAAATTTCAAGGTGCATTAAAATAAGATATAAATACAAAAATCAGCATCATAAAACCAGACAAATCAAATCAGAAAACATTACCACCAAAGACTTTTTCCCAAAGGAAAGATTTCAAAGCCTGTTTAAAACTCCCCACAGTTGTGCACTCCTTAATCAGATGGGGTAGAGAATTCCAAAGGGACGGGGCTGTAAACATAAAAGCACAGGCCCCAGCAGATTTTAAAGTCACCCTTGGAATCTCTAGAAACCCCTCATCAGCTGAGCGGAGCGATTTCACAGGGTGGTAAAGAATCAGGAGTTCTTTCAGGTAGTCAGGGCCCAGATTGTACAGGGCTTTAAAAGTCAGTGATACGACTTTGAAGGTGATCCGCCACTGAACTAGGAGCCAGTGCAGATCCTGCAGCACCGGTGTAATGTGAGAACATCTAGGAGTACCCACCAACAGCCGTGCTGCTGAATTCTGCACCAGTTGCAAGAGGCAGATATCAACCCCCGGAAGCCCAAAGTAAAGCGAGTTGCAATAGTCTAGTCGCGAGGTCACAAAGACATGGATTAGAGTTGGCAGATCACCGGACAGAACAAGGTGCTTGATCCTGGTGATGTTTCTTAGATGGTAGAAAGATGACTTAACCACTGCTGACACCTGGGACCGAAAAGTCAGCCCCGCATCTAATATCACCCCCAGGTCTTGCACCCATTCAGAGACCTGTAGCTTGACTTCCCCAAAAAACTATCCAGGTGGGGAGCCGTCTGCAGGTCCCCCTATCTGGCAATCTGAATCCCAAATCATCACCTCCGTCTTCCCAGAGTTCATCTTCAGCCAACTGGACCTCATCCAATCTTGGATTTCATTCAGGCAGCTGTTAAATACTGAGGCAGCTCCTTCTTGGTGGGGTGCAAAGGACAGGTATAGCTGTGTATCATCGGCATAACAATAAAACCTCTGCCCATACTGTCTCACAATGTCTCTGAGGGGAAACATGTACACCATGAACAACAAGTGGGACAATATAGAGCCCTGAGGAACCCCACAAAACAGAGATATGGGATCAGAGGAAAAAAACCCTGAAACCATCCTTTGAGTTCTTCCTGTGAAGTATGAAGTGAACCATCTGAGAACAGTCTCAGAAAGCCCACAAATACATCTCAGGCACTCCAATAAAACCCCATGGTCAACGGTGTCAAACGCTGATGACAGATCTAATAGTACCAAAATGGACCATTTTCTCTGGTCTCTCGCCATCAGGAGATCATTGAGCACCAGAACCAGTGTGGTCTCAGTACTATGCCTCTTTCGAAAACTTGATTGGAGAGGTTCATAGATGCTATGAATGATCAAGTTGCTCTCCAAGTGGGCCGCCACTACTTTCTCGATCACCTTCCCCACAAAGGGGAGGTTCGAGATAGGCCTGTAGTTGGCAAGACAGTCTGGGTCCAAAGAAGCTTTCTTCAACAAGGGTGTCACCACTGCCTCTTTCAAGGAACAGGGATAGTCACATGAGTCAAGGAAGCACCAGACTATCTGTGCTAGAACCAGGAGAACAGATTCCCCACACCCCAAAATTAGGGAGGTAGGACCTGGATCTAATCTACAGCAGGTAGGGTGCAACCCTTGGACAATCCACATAACATCCATGATTTCCGAATAGTCTAAGGTACTCCAGGAAAATGAAGGGCTGGTGACCGACTCCTGGCCAGTAGCAACCCGCATAGAATGTGTCGAGTGGATTTCTGACCTAATGTCAGCCACCTTATTAGCAAAGAACCAAGCAAGTTCATCACACTGTAATTGTGAAAACGCCCTATGGAACTGTAGACAGGTTGGGTTGCACAATCTGTCTACAATTCTGAACAGCTGAGCTGGTCAGTTCTGAGTGACAGAAATTTCCCTGGACAGGAACTCTGCCTTCTTATGAGAAATTTCTGACTGATAGAATTGATAATGTTCTAACAGTCTAAGATGGTCAGCATCCAGGCCAGATTTCCACCAACAACGTTCTAACCTGCGTCCAAGTCACCTCAACTCCCACAAGGCCCCATCAAACCATGGAGCCCTAGGTCAAAGGGAGAGAGGACGCTCACGAAATGGAGCAAAGAATCTAGGGTATAGGTAATGGCATTATTATAAGCCACCACCAATGTCTCTGGATCACTGCAATGCACAAGAAATTTTGATAGGTCAAGGACCGCAACAAGGCCACTGGAAGAAATATTCCGCAAAGGGCGGTACCTGACCATTTCCACAGGGGTCGGCCTACAAGGTGGGGTGCCAGAATTGAATCTCACAGTGTAGTGATTGGACCAACCGACTGGTTCCACCTCCCCGTCAGAGGCCTCAATCCCCAGGAGGAAGACCAAATCAAGAGAGTGGCCACCTTTATGTGTGGCAGTGGTAACCACCTGTGTTAGGCCCAGTGAATCCATTAACTGGAGAAGTGTTCTCCAAATTCTGAGAGTTTGTCATCGATCCAGGCATTAAAATCACCCAGGACCATCAGCCTGGGAGACTCAAAAGCCATGTTAGTGACGAAGTCTGCCACTTCCTTAAGGAATTGCTTCCCATCACCGGGTGGATGGTAGATGAGAGCAATTCGATAGCCTACACCTGCCACAACAGCACATTCAAAAGAGATGGTCTCATCTGCTGGAACACTAGTGAGTGTCAATTTGGTTTTAAAACAGGCCGCAACCCCAGCCCCCCCATGGTTCAACCTCGGGCGATGTATCACCGTATACCCAGCTGGAATTGCGGCCTCAAGTATTGGTCCTGCATTATCATCCAGCCAGGTCACAGTGATGCAAGCCAAATCAGTCGAACCAAGAAGATCTGAAATCACAGCAGTCTTGTTCCAGATAGATCTGGCATTGCACAACAGCTTCCGGGTTGGAAAAAACTCCTGGGCTGCCCTGGCTACCTGCCCATCATCAATGATGGTGCCCTTGGGTATGGGGACCAAACAAGATGATCCACGCTCCAAGCTCCACTTCACTGCAGGGCGTCTCCTGGGCTTAACCACCCTAATAAAAGTGACCTGCTCCTCCAGCCTCCACTGTTCACCCCCCCACCCCTTCCCCTTCTGTGGGCAATAGCCAAAGCCCAACACTGTGGGTAATTACTTTATCTTTTGAGTCAGTGCCATGGGATTTTTAATGTCCAGCTAAGCAACCACCAGAACAAGCAGACAGGAGCCCTGTTTAACATGTCATCTGAAAGACAGCACCTCAAGAGTGCAGCCTCCCCCCCCCCATGCTGCACTACAGTGTCAGTATCAGGATATACATCAACTTCCTGATGTTTGACAATAGCTCACAACTTTCCAACCTTCTGGCATCAAAGGCAAGTGTGCAGCCTACAGTAATGCAAGTTTCAAAAGCTCAGTTACTCAGCCTCAGGACAAACCAGACTGACACCAGTCCAAAGCTGATTTTTAAAGTTTATTTGGCAAGGCGGAAGCAGCAACTGGGCTCCCCGGAGAGCCTCCAATCTTCGGCATGTATGTGCTTTCTCAAGACTGATGCATGTTACTGGCACCCTCACTTTATTCTGAATTTTTAAAGTGACAGTGTTAGCTAAAAATGTAAAACTGTTCAAAGACATTATTAATGTGCAGTAAGGTCCATAAATTGACATACAGTGAACTAAAGAGAACATATGGTGCTATAATAGTACAAGCATGCACAATTACAATGGACTTTTTGGAGGGGTTAATTTTTGATTAAGGAAGAAATTCTAATAGATAACCATGTTCAATATCAAAGTCACCATCACTCTGTTACCAAATGGACACTTATACATGTGAGTTAGATTCAAAGGGAAGCTCACCTGCTGACCGTCAACAACCAACATTTTTAGGAATAAGCCAGGATGGATCATTTTCACCACTGAACCAACTAGGCCCACAGCTATAAGTTCCCCATTGTCTCCAGTTACAGGAATGTCTACTACAATGCAGCCCCTGACTTATTCAGATTTCAGAAACTGCACCAGGAGAGGGATGCAAGACTGAGGGAAGCAGTACCACAGGAACAGGCCAGTGGAACAGAGGAAATTATCTGCAGAATTTCAAATGTGACATGATAGAATGCAAAAACAGCAAGAACTGATGAGTGAGGGGCCATCAGTAGATGATTCAATTGTAAGCAATATCTCCACAGATCCTCTCAGTGATATTGTGAGAAAGATATTGGAAAGGGGACTCCCTTTTGTCCCCTCTGAGGACCTGAATGAATTTAACACCTTTACTGATTTGAAAAGATTAACATGGAAGCTTAATCTGCAGGCATTTTAAAACCAGCGAAATGCAAATGTGGCACAGAATCTAGGTATTAGTGCAGCAACCTCAGCAGTGGGACCAGCAGAAACGACTGCATCTGAGGTGGGGAGTACACAGCTTTCTCATTCGTATGACATTGATGTTGATTATACATGTGCTTTTAGACCACAACCATTGTTTCTGCCACCAGTGAACCCAGAGGTATTGACATCTGAAAGGGCTTGTAAACAGTAGTTGGCTGATTTATTTGCAAATCTACCAAAGCTCTGCTACTTTAATCTCAGCAGGCCAGAGAAGCTGGTATTAGCATCTTTGCAGAGCAACCATGATGTTGTTATTAAACCAGTAGGCAAGAGGGGGTCAGTTATATTAAAGGATTGTAACAAATATGAGCTCAAAGAATTGAGACAACTCTCAGACACCATCAGATGGATTTTCAAAAGGGTGAGAATGCTGCAAGTCCCAGGTGCACAGAAGATATGGTGCACCAGCTTGCAGCATTTTCATGGCTGGTGATCGGGATTTTCTATCTCATTCACCACTTGTCACAAGTTAGACCACCTTTCTGTGGTCTGCCTTGTGACAATCCTGGGGGCATTTTTTTAATGGAGCTTGCACCAGATATGTGGCACAAGCTATTGTAAATCATGGAAACTGTCGTAACTGTACCAGACAGTGTAAAGATTCAGTGCAGTTGCAGCAAAGGGGTGTAGCACACCATCAGAACCTAAGAGTTAAGGTGCAGGTCTAGTTGCAAGCATTGTGCCACACTTTGAAGATATGGCCCCATGTTTTACAAGCCCTTAACCTATGGCCCCACTGAGAAGTTTAAAATCAAGACTGACATCTTGTTAAATGAGACTTTTGTGCACAATTTGATATCAATGCACACTTTAAACTATAAAACATCTTTTACGGGCAACTATGTACTGTTTGACAAATTTGTACAAAATCTTATAGAACATCATGGCAGAGTGACGGTCTCCAGTATCGGCTCCGTAACCAAACCACTAGCTAAGTTCATAGATGCCTACCTCAGAAAAATGGTGAGGACTTTTCCAAGAAAGAAGAAACTGAGAAAAAACAAACTGTTGTGCTCACCACCAAAAACCTGCCACAGACAGTGTAGATTTAACACTCTTTTTTAGCCTTTATCAACTTTTTTTCTGAAAGGTAAACTGCTCCATCCTCCTCCAGTTTATGTCATCACTAGGCCTGACACAAGAAATTACTTTTGTGACCCATCACCATGGCCATATGTTGGATCTGGTGTTCTCACTGTTGATTGAGGTAACTAACCACAGGAATAATCAGGTTGTGTTGTCTGATCATTATATGGTGAAGTTCTCATTCGAGGATTCCCCTGGGAGTCCCCCCTCCATTGGAATGGTCAGCTACCACCAAGGGGATTGTCCCTGGATGGACTACTGGTGGTAACTGATCTATTTAGAGTAGACATTGCATGTACGAAGGGTACAGGTGAAGCGGTTGCCACATATAATAGGGCAGTTTATGGGGCTCCCTATACCCTTGCACCAGTTCTTGTATAACCCAGATCTTCTCACTTGAGGTCTCCATGGTTAGATGGTGACCTTAAGGTGATGACAATCAGGGGTCACAAGTTGGAGCATTGTTGATGTAGGTTCCAGTCAGAGGCATACAAAATGGCCCTGCATGCACATTATGCTGAGTACCAGGGAGCAATCAACTGTAAGAAGGTAGAGTTCCTGTCCAGGAACATTGCTGTAGGGAAGAACTGACATCTCAGCTTTTTCAAACTATAGACAGACTTCTTCATCCAGCCTGTCTCCAGCTCAAAAAAAATTTCAATCACCTTATGTGATGAGTTTGCTCGGTTCTTCACTGACAGTGTCCTCTATCTGGCAGGGAATCCCAATAGCGAGTCACATTGTGGCTCGCAGTGATCATTCTGAGGATTTCAGAGGTGCTCCACCTGTCTGGGATGAGTTTTAACTGGTGGAGATGGCTGAAGTCACTGAGGTCACTTCAAAGCTGAAGCACACCTATTGTAAATTGGACTGGGCTCCAGCATGTTTTTTTAATGAGATGTGTTGGTTCCGTCACCCAGTGTTCTCCACGATTGTTGTTAGAGATGCAGTGACTTTAAATTCCGCCTCGCGGCGTCCGCAGCGGGCACTGCATTGTCGCCCACCATGTGGAGTGGTCGACGTGAAAGACTCTCTTCACCTTGTGATTATAACTTTGTGTTGTTGTTCCAACTTAATGTGAATTAAGGCAGAGTGACAACAATATTGGCAGCCCCCGGGCCCCTACACATCACATAGCTTACAGTACTGTAAGTCATATGCTGTACAGAAACGCGAATGCCTACGGCTGTACTTCCCTGATGACCTGTATCACAAAACGACCATATTTAAAAACTCATATCAATTACAACAGTGGTGAAGCCTCGAGAGATACAAAACAGGCTTACATGCAACTAACTAGTAAAAAAAAAAATCATTTTGTGATTCGTGACGTGATCGTGAATCATGACCACATTCATGACCGTGATGATGAAGAACGTGAATTTATTTTTCTCAGAGTTGGAGTTGATGAGTGTCTGGCGTGAGATAATCAATTATATTAAACTGTATGGGAATGCGAAAGCCTATGGCTGTACTTCCCTGACCTGTACCACACAAAACTACCCAATTTGAAAACTCATATTAATGAGTACAATGGTGAAGCCGAGACCCGAGATAACACAAAACAGGATTTCATGCAACTAACAACAAAAAAAGTACAGTTTTGTGATTTGTGATCATGAATTGTGACTTTGAAAATGAAGACCTTGATTTGTCTCAGAATTGGAGTCGTGATGTATGTCTGGTGTGTGACATCACTATTGATAGTAAACTATACACGAACGCGAATACAGGCTTACATGCAACTAACAAACAACAAAAAATACAGTTTTGTGATCGTGAATGCTGACCTTGAAGATGAAGAATGTGATTTCTTTTTTATGTAGTTGTTTAACCAGGAGTAGCACACTAAGCTGAAAGCTTTTTTACAGGAGCGACCTGGGAGCACAGGGAAGTTAAGTGGATTGCTCAGGGTCACACAGTATGCAGGTGGAAGCTGTGGGATTCAAACCCAGGTCTGATATGCTGGATGTCAACAGATTTGCAGCCCAGAGCCTTAAACCACTGCGCTATACTGCCTCCCTAAATTTGTATCATGAGTGACTCATGATAATTGCCCTGACTTAAAAACGCTTTTTAATGAGTACAACATTCATGCAGAGATATGCACCACACCACTACTCTGAATAGAAGCCAAACAAACAACTGTGACTTAAGTTACAGATGGAGATTGGGCCCTAAAGAGATGCAAAGGCACAGAAAGATAAAGATTTCACTGCACACTCAAGAGATACAGATGCAAAGGCACAACAACACCTAACCAGTCTCATATGTCACAAATTCAAATTTGGAAAAGAATACCTTTGCCGGTAGGGGTGGTGGTGGGGTGCAGTGTACTGCAGTAACAGTACACTGCTACCAGTAAATATATCACAAAGTAGTACAAAAAAATCACTCAGGTGCAGTGGATAACAGGTTCACACTGCTACAATTACTGTGTGGCACAATAAAATGTGTCTGATTTGATGGCACATGTCGCACACACACTCACACACACACACAATACAAGTAATAAGCAGCAAATTGAAAACTTCATTAATATAACCAAATCTTTTAAACACACTGAAATTGTGCACTGCTGCACCACAACAATCAGCAAAAAAATTTAAAAAAATAATTAAAATATTACTGTATAGGTACTTCACCTCAGTTTTCACCAAGGAAAATGGGGGTACTGCATCATACATGGGAGGAGACAGAGATACTGAGAAGGGGGGGACCCTTACCGATCGGCGGGTCTGGGGAGAGGTGGAGGCATCACTGGCAGGTGGGGAGGGCTAAGCAGGGAGAAGAAGTACGGAGGTTGAAATCACAGCAGAGAGAGTGGGAAGCCCTCAGCTCCTTAAGACGGAGAAAGCACGGGGCGGGATAAGTTACGCCCCAGAGTGCTAAAGGAACTTATGGATGTCCTGGCAAAACCCCTGGTGGAGCTTTTCACCATCTCTCTGAGGACAGGGTGGGTGCCCCAAGACTGGAAGGTGGCGCATATAGTGCCTATCCACAAGGGGGGATCAAGGCAGATGGCAGGGAACTACAGGCCTGTCAGCCTGACATCGGTGGTGGGCAAGGTGATGGAGGGCATTGTCAAGGAGAGGCTAGGGGGGGACCTGGATAAGTCAGGGTGCCTGGACGATAGACAGCATGGATTCATCCAGGGGAAATCATGTCAGACAAACCTGGTGGAGTTCTATGATTGGGTGACAAGTGCCTTGGACCTGGGTAGACCAGTGGACGTCCTCTTTCTAGACTTCAGCAAGGCATTTGACTCTGTTCCTCATGTGGGCCTGTTGGATAAGCTGGGAGAAATGGGGGTGGGGAACCAGATGATCAGATGGATAGGCAATTGGCTCCAGTACTGGACCCAGAGGGTCGTAGTTGGTGGGATAGTCTCATCCCCAAGGAGGATCATTAGTGGGGTGCCACAGGATCAGTCATAGGCCCCTTCTGTTCAACGCCCACGTCTCTGACATAAGGACAGGAATCAGGAGTGAGATGAGTCTCTTTGGCGGATGTGACTGAAACTGAAGTGTGGTGGATGGAGAGGAGGGGAGGGTGGCCCTCACAGGGGACCGGAGGCTCTGGAAAGATGGTCTAGAAGTGGAAGCTGAGGTTCAATGCAGGAAAATGCAAGGTACTCCACCCATTGCAGAAACCCAGGCCAAGTGTACACCCTGGGGGAAATTCTACAAGTCTTAATGGCTGAGAGGGACCTGGGGGTGGTGGTGGATGTCAAGATGAACAACTCTGAGACTTGTAGGAGGGCAGCAGCCAAGGCCAACAGGATACTGGGATGCATCGCTAGGGGGATCACCTCCAGAAGGAGGGAAGTGATACTCCCTCTGTATAACTGCTTGGTGAGGCAGCACCTTGAGTACTGCGTGCAGTTTTGGAGGCCACACTTAAAGAGGGACATTAACCTCCTGGAGAGGGTCCAGAGGAGGGCAACCAAAATGATTTGGGGCTTGGGGGACAGGACCTATGAGGAGATGCTCAAAGAGCTAAATATGTACACATTGGAAGAGAGAGAAGGGACTGGGAGGACATGATAGAGGTCTTCAGGTACATGAAGAGGGTAAATAGGGGAGGAACAGTCAGGGTGCTTCGAAGGAAGGAGGAGGGGGCCACTAGGGGCATGGGTGGAAGCTGGAGGGAAGATTCAGGGAGAAAGGAGGAGGTGCTACTTCACTGAGAGGGTGGTGGAGCAATGGAATGCGCTGCCTAGGGGCTGGTGGAGGCAGAGACAGTGGAGGGGTTCAAGAGGGGGTGGGACAGGTACAGGGGAAGGGTTCTGGAAGCAAAATCCAATGCAGCAAGAATATCCGGAACTGGGAAGGGAGAAGCCAGAGAAGGCGAGGGGGACAGCAAGGTCAGCACCCAGGGTGGGGGCTGACCAAACGAGCAGACATGAAAGACTGTTAGACCTATTCTGCTGGCATTTTAGTATGTGAGTATGTTAGTACTGTGTATACATTAACAGAGTTATACAACAAAAATATAACCAAAACAAAAAGACAGCCTTTGTCTTCCAGTTAATCTACCTACACCACACATACACCCCTCCCCTAAAGCACACTGCCAATGTCTGTAAGTACACAGACTGAATATTCAAAATTAATACTCAAAATCCGCACACAAACAATAAACATTCAATGATATGAGCACAAGAGGGTTTTCTACAATCGATGCACTAAATTTTGAGCACAAAAAAAGACTCAGAAAGGATTTTTTAAAAGCTTTTAGAGGGTTTGAATTGCGGAGCGCTCTGTGAGCAAACTGTCTCCAACAGCTACCCACACACACTACTCCCAGTCCAGAACTGAGGCTGTGCAGAACAATCTAGAGCCCATGTGACCTGCAAACCCATGAACCACTGCAAAAATCATCTTGGAGCTCAATAACAAGGTGAAGTGATGCGAAGTACATTGATTTCAATGTACTTCACCTTGAGGCGCAACGTGAAGTAATGCTAAGTCTTTTTCACTGGACTTTGCATTCCTCATTATGATGTGAAGAGATCCACTTCACATTCCGTATTTGGCTGCCGCCCAGACACATCACATGGCTTACAGTAAAATAAATCAAATGCTTTAGCCAGGCAGGAAGGAAGTGCCTTATGCAAGGAGATGGTTTCACTTTCTCCGGTGCAAAGGGAGAGAGAGAGCAGGCAGTGAGAGTGAGTGAGACTAGAGTAGTTAGGAGGATATCTAGAGACTGAGACCCAACAGCTTCTTTAAAAGCTACATTTTTTTGTGTTTTGTGTAGACACGTTTTATACTTACTTTGTTCTTGCTGCAAATTTCTTTTTTTCTTACTTTTATAAGCTGTTGTTTGTCTGTGTTTGACTGTGTGTGTGCCTGTGTTATGTGTGTCTTGTGTGTGAGTGTTTTGTGTCATTGCTAGGATGGAGGGAGGGCAGTTGACTGAGTCGAGTGGGTGGAGCAGAGATGGACCAGGGTCAGGGAATGTCTGGATTAGGGGGCAGTTCTGGGACTGCATCATAGGCATGGCAAGGGAGGAGTGCACATGCATAGGGGGCATGGATGGTTCATGTTGGACCATACAAAAATCTTTGGCCCCCCCCGAAGTAGGACCAGCACCTCCTCAGGCAACTGTTCCACCACCACCACCATCTCCAGCACCAGCTCCAGTTCTAGCTCATCTGGAGCAGGATGTTTCTGTGCCCCCACCCCCAAGTGTGGAGCCTGAGCACCTTGACCAGGCTGCTAGGGCATCTGGTCCCCCGCCTGTTCCTGGTCTTCCCTGCACCTTCCTGGTTCTAGAGTTTTTTGTTTGTGTTGGGGTGGACAGCAGCCTGGTCAGGTGCTATATTTGTACAGTGGTGGTGCTCCGTGGGCTCCAGGGAACTCACCTGGGGACTAGGAGCCAGCACACTCACATGATAAACTACCACCAGGTGGAGTGGTAGGCTGACACAGAACGGTCCAGGCCTATAACTGTTGGCCCTTTTTTGGCAGAGGGTGCAACTGTGTGGGCCTAAGAGGAGGAGGACCACAGCGGCACCAGCTACTCCAGCAGCACCACCCCTACCACCAGCAGCTGCAGCACTTGTGAACCCCAGAGAACTGCTTGTAAGTCAGACAGACATGGCAGTTCTGTGGAGTGCTGTTGATGAGACAAATGAGAGGGTGAGTGCTATCCAGCACCAGTTGAACAGGATAGAGGGACATCAATTGTAGATTGTGTCCATGCTTTAATTGCTGCTGGACTGCCAGGGATCCCGCACTAGTTTTTTTTCCTCCCACCATGTGCCCTCCCACCCTCCCTCTGTCTTATAAAATGTATTCCCCGCCATGCCCTGTATGTAATTATGCCCTTTTCCTGTTTTCTTCTGTATGCGTGACACTTTGTATCCTGCCCCCTACCTTCTGTTAACTGCGTGTGTGCTGTTTTGGTTTTCCCTGTTTTAAGTTAAAATGGTTTGTCCCTGCCATCATTATTTCAACTTAAATGAGTAGTCCAACCAAAATTTGAAACAGGATGTGTTATGTAGAGTGCTTGATGTGCATGCAGAGTTCTTCACCTAGTGTATCCTTTCCTCTGTCTGCTACTAGGAGTTTTTACTAAATTATTAAATTGAGTCATTATGTTAAATTGCTTTATTGCCTTTATTGCTCTAACATGCACCCAGTGTCATGAAACAAACAGTGATGTAGCATTGTCCATTGATTTACCAAATGCACAGTTCACAGTCACAACAGCAGAGCTGTGTAACTAGCTAGAAGTTTTTGTACAGAAACCCCACTCACCTAGGCCTGAGCTCTGAGGTGCATGATAAACTGTAACAGTTGCCACTTGGTGTCAGTGCATAAGAACAGTTACACAGCTCTGCTGTTGTGCCTATGGTAAATCTGTGGGCTCTGCTACATCACTGTCACATGACACAGGGTGCAATGTCAGAGCGTTGAAGGCAATTAACCGATTTTGCATGAAGAAGATCCACAGGGCTCATAAAACTACCATGAAGGTAGCAGGCTAATTTACTAAAAAATCCTAATAGCAGACAGAGGAAAGGATGCAGTAGGGCTTTACATACAAATCAGAAGCGCTCTGCATAACATACGTATTTTTCAAATTCTGTGTTGACTACTCTTTTAACAAATCCAGAAAGTCATAACTCCACATGAATAGATACCACTAAAAAAGTTTTACTGGTACTGCAACTGTATATATGACAAAACAAGGCACACAGTAATGAGCCTTGCTTTTTGCCAGTTAGGCCTTCAGTGGTGTGCTTAATGAAGGCTTAAGCGGCAAAGCACAGTGGTCATTTGTGTGTGCATTGTTTTGCCATCAGTAAAGTTGCAGTATCATTGAATGTTATTTTGTGGCATGTATTCATATGGACTTGTGGCTTCTTGTGTTTGCCTTGCACTTTAGCAGCCAGGCATTGCGCACCAGCAGCTGTCCACACAATGCAGTTTGATCCTTATTGCCCTGTTATAATCCAAGTTAAGAATGTTTACCCTGACATTCTTGGTGCCTCAGTAATGTTTGCTTTCTGTCGTGGATTGTTTGAGGAAAAGCAGGACTGAGCAGTGCAAGTATACTGTGCTAAACTGCATGTGTGCAGTCAGTGTACTTTCCTGTGTATGCACTGCAGACAATGTCCAGCTTCTTGCAAAGATATAAGCTGACTTGTTGCAGTGTTTATAATATAAAGAATAACGATAAGAACATATAACGTATACTTTATGTGTACCATCAGCAGTAGCAGACTAAGTGATATGTTATTTTTTCAGAGGACTTGGGCCAGAGTGCACCTCAGTCACACAGTGGACACATGACTTTCAGGAGATCATAGCACCAAAAATTCCTGCTTTTCAACAAACTGTACCCAACAGACATGAAATATTGCTGAGACACCCAAAATATTCCATGGTGTACAGACATTATAAAGTCAGAAAATTTATAAGGTCCAGTTCACTGCCACCACACTCTCCTACCACATTTCTTCTTTTCATTTTTTGTTCTAGAAAAAATGATGTCTTTCTAGTTTAGATTGGCAGTATCAGTTTTGCAACAAATTGATGTGCACCATAACACATCATGGTGCCAGTGGTAACACAATGTGGTGGCAGTGGACTGCAGGACCCTGTTATATATTCCGAATTTAAAATATCTGTACACCATAAAATATTTTGGGGGCCTCAGCAATATTTTATGTCAGCTGGGTACAGTTTGTTGAAAAGCAGGAGTTTTTGTGCTATTATCTCCGCAAAGTCATACTAACATACTAACATACTATTTGCCAGCAGATTAGGCCTTATGGTCTATTGAGTCTACTTGAACCTCAGATCCCTAGTAGGGTGCCAAGGCCCTTCCCTCCCTTGTGTTCCAGAAACCCCTATCATCCATCCCCACCCACCTGGGACAGGCCATCATCTGATACATCCACTTTCTGTGTCTGTCCTACCCCCTCTTGAAGCCCTCCACCGTGGATCTCTGAACCAGCTCACCAGGCAGTGCATTCCAAGAGTCCACCACCCTCTCATTGAAACTGTGAGTGTGCACTGGAGTGACTGAGGTGCACACTGGCCCAAGACCTCTGAAAACATATATCACTTTGTCCACTGCTGCTGATGTTATAAATAAAATATACATTATATATTCTTATCTTTATTCTTTACATACTGCAACAAGTCAGCATATATATGTTTGCAAGAAGCTGGGCAGTGTCTGCAAACACAGAAAAGAACACTGACTGCACACATGCAATTTAGCATAGTATAATTGCACTCCTCAGTCCTGCTTTTTGACAAACACTTCACAATAGCATGACAGAAAGTAAACATTACTGAGGCCCCAAAATATTTATTTTTGGAAACAGACATTATGACATTATGTGCTCACAACACACTGTCACCAGAATTAATGTGGATCTCCAAAATGCTACTGTCTTATGTCCAGAAAATCCCCCAGTGCTGACAAAGTGAAATGGGAGTGTAACAAGAAATGCAAAGTCTCCCAGAATTAATGGTGCACTCAGTCATGCATGCAGTGCTCACACACAGTCACCATAATTAATATGCATCCCCAAAATGCAACTGTTTTGTGTCCAGAAAATTCCCCAGTGCTGATGAAGTGAAATGGGAGTGTAACAAGAAATGCTGCTGCTGTTGCAATTACACGTAATGCTGCTGTTGATTGACCTTACTGTGATGATGATGTGATGATCCACAGTGTCTTGCCAAACCGTGTGAAAAAGTCATAACATGACCATAGAGTTTACCATTGCAAATGATGACACTTAGAACTGTTGGTTGCCCAAAGTGTGCTGCAGTCACCTCAACCAGAAGGATGCCCTTTGTGTGTACACTAATAGTACCCTTGGTGAGTTGATATATCTGTGTATTTTTTTGGGGGGGGGTTAACATATATATATACATGTACTGATTGTATTGTTCTGTTTCACAGGTCACATACTGTTGGTGTGCCCATTCCTGTGCTTGATGAGAAATTGTGGCATTAGAACTGGAATACTCTCAAGCCAATGAAGGTAAGTATTTTTTTTTGTGGTGGGATTATCATTTGCAAGTAGGTCTCATTAATGGTTTATTGTTTGGTTAACTCTTTACAGATTTATCTGCACTCTTCTCCAGTCCAGTAATGATGGTCATGTCATCGATTCATACTACTTGTTGCATGTCTACCATCCCAGGGGTATATAATGTTGAACAAGTTATTTGGATAAGGCAACTATGACACCACAAAGCATCAGAAAGTTTCCTACAAAAATAAATGAAGGTCTTATTACAACTTGATTGTAGCAGTAACACATTATGTTTAAGCCGTGGCTGTTCCGCCCCATCATATATGCTGATTAACAGATAGCAAGCAGTCCCACTGAAGTCACATGAAGACCAAATTTTCACATCAAAAATTTACTACCACCAGGCTGTAACCAACACACTGGGCCCAATTTCAAGAGAGCGAGTAGAGCATGGTGCAAGCTGCACCACTGTGTAAAGTTATGGCCAAACCCCTGCGACATGACAGTTGTGCCCTATTCCAAGACAAATGACAGTTACGATGTAGAACAGCTGAATTATGAATGTCTCAAGTTACACCTGCAACACAAGATGGAACCTGCAGTAACGGGCATAGTGGTTATGCATGTCACAATCCGACGACCATATAATAGTGTACAAGTCACAAACATGGCATGGCAGCTATGCATGTGATAATGGCAGGTAGCAATGCAGAGACCGCAAGTGCGACAAAATGGTGCAAAAGAAATTTCACTAACAAGGACAGGCAGCCTACTACTGGGCAAGGCTGAGGAGCATGACTGCACAGGAAGTGCAAGGAGGCATGGGAGGACATGGCCACAAAGGTCAATGTGGTGGCCAATGCAAGGTGGACTGTGTGGGACTTGCAGAGTAGGTGAATGACTGCACGTGCCATGCTAAGGCAAAGGAGGCCTACAACAGGCTGCAGGTGACTACCGCAGGTGGTGGACCACAGGAGGAGCGACCCCCCAGTGCCCAAGAGGAGAGGATTCTGATGTTCCTGAGCCAGCACAGAATCCATGGTGACAAGGACCTGGACACAACATGGATGGCCACAGGAACAAGTAACTGGATGACCAGCTCTGCCCCTGATGTGTGGGACAGCAATGCAGGGGCGGAAGTGGAGGCATGTACGGAGGGCATGATATGGGGGGGTAGAACTGATGCACTGCTGACCCCCCACAGGTGCAGCAGCAGCAGACACAGGTGCAGAGGACAGTGGTGGCACAGGCACTGAGCTTGAGCAGAATAGCATGCAGCCAACCACCCAACAGGCCACTGTAATAGCCCCCCATGGGGCTGCAGATGCAGTGCAGCCAGACCCAGCCATGACACCAGTGGTGGGGGGGAGTGGCAGGCAGTGGAGGAACAACGGCAGGAGGATGAGGGACTGGACCTGTGCAATCTGTTTAGTGTCAGCAGCACAGCAGACAATATAGCACTGGACCTCAGCCCTGCATTATACCACAGGCTGCAGGCGACCCTAGATGGGGTGTCGCCATCTCTAACCCCACAGAACGACCACTCAGCAACACCCACAGACTATGTCAGGTTCTGCAGAACCTTCATGACCATCCACGAGGAGCGGTCCAAGATGCTCGGCTGTATCCAGCTCAGAATTGATGCCCACCACTCAGCAATGGAGAAGAACAGGGCACCCTATTAGGTGTGCTGGAGACAGGGACAGGCACCACAGAGTCAGCCATTGGGTGGCTGGTGGATGCCATGGTTGCCTCACAGGCCTATGTCCAGGTGCAGACATGGGCACTCACCCGACTGGTCATGGTCATGGAGGGGTCAGTGGCCCAGCAGACCAGGCAGTCAGACTTAGTGTCCATTGCACTACAGGGTACACTTACAGGCCAGCAACTGTGAGACACACTGAGGAGGGACACCACCACCACACAGGTGACACAAGTGGTGCAACAGCACCAGCAGGGGAGCTGGGCCACACACCACCATGATGGCAGGGGGCATGTTGCAACTCCCTGAAGAGCAGCCCATGCCACTGGCAATGTAGGGGCTGGACATGTGTGATCACCACCAACACCACCACAACATCCCCCAAACAGCAGCACCAACACCACCACCACTGCCTGGGGCAGCAGGTCCAACAGCACCACCTGCTCCACCTCCCTCTCCATTGCCACCACCAACACCACCAGCAGCAACACCAGAAACACCCCCCCACCAGCACCACCACCACCACCAACATCACCAGCAACACCAGTGCAACAGCTCCCACCACCAATACTAACAGCAGCACCTGCGCAATAGCCCCCGCCACCACCAACACCACCACTGGCACTGGCGGCCACACCACCACCACAAACAGGCACAACGCCACCTGTCACCATGGCCATGGGGCATGCAGCAGTAGGTAACAGGTGCAGGACAAGTGCTAGATGGGGTGGGTAGCACCTGATGATACACCAGGACAGGGAGCATCCTAGGTGTGCAACGCAAACTGCAGTCTGTGGATGACGGGGACCACAAACCAAGGGACAGGGGACTGTGCCAGGACCAGCACCTGCCACCAATTGGAGATGTGGATGGCATCAGAAGACAGCAGTGCCTCCATTACAGATGGACAGTGGGAACCTGAGGGCATGCAACTGGACCATGGTAGGCCCAGTGGTGCAGCAGTGGCTGCTGAGCCCATGACACAGGGAGCTGGACAAAGTGTTGGTGTCACCGAGCACAAGATAATTGGGTGGCCGCAGCAGGTGGATGGCTAACTGTGCCAATATGGTGCGCCATTGCATTGGGTGGTGGGCATTGGGCAGAGTGGCAGTAGGGGAGGGCACTGTGAATGGACATGTGGTGTGTGTGGGGTATGTGCATATGTGTGTGTGTGTATGTGTGTGTGCACTGTGTGTGGGTGTGTGGGTGATGTTGTACAGCACGAACTGGGTGTGTATGCTGTGATCAATCACTGGATGTGGGTATGTGTGTGTATGGGCTTTTTATTAATATACTATAGCACTGCACCATGTCACAACATTTCTGAGTAAACACTGTTCACTATGCATCTGTGTGACCTCAATCATTACCACTGCTGTGATAGGATATAATGCATGTAGCATAGAACTGGTGCCTGGGATGGGTGCATGGGCCATGTCACACATGGACAACTGAAATTTAGGCTGCTGTTGCATTGTCCCCTAGATCATGATCACGGCAAGCAGACTGCAACTGTGGCCCACATCAGCATAGAGCACTCATGCGGCATGTGGATATGCATGCCACATATGCGCAGTGCCACTGTAGTCCACACATGTGGCCTGTACATGTGCCATGTGAGAGGTGTGGCTATGAAGGCAATACATAGGCCACACCATGCACATGCTGTTGAAAAAGAGAGGAGGACCTAGCAGCAGTGATAGGGAGCCTAGTGAAGGGATTGTGCAGGATGGCCTCAGTGGGACCCCAACGCCTGAATATTGGTAAGTACTAGGACAGTGCAATACCTCCACATATGCAGCAGTCAATGTTATTGCCAGTTGTTTTTGTTGTTTCTCCAATTGTTTATCCAGGAGAGACACACTAAGCTGATAGGTTGATTACAGGTGTGATCTGGGAGCACAGGGAAGGTAGGTGACTTGCTCAGGGTCACACAATATGCAAATGGGGACTGTGGGATTCAAACACAGATCACCAGATTAGCAGTTAAGAGCCTTATACCACTGTGCTATACTACCTTCCAATGTGAGTGCTGTGCATTGTCCATGTGGTCAGAGTATACCACTGTAATCATCATATGGGCTGATACAGAGCACATAGCACAGTGTACTCATACAAGCAGCATGCTGATACACTGATTGAGAGGTCAGCACCCAGATATGGTATGACAGACATATGTAGTCCTGGTCAGCAGAGGTTGCCCTGCATGTTGCAGTTACATAGGTAAAGCTATACATTCAGAGCAGTGTAAGGTAACATAGCTAATGCATGATAGTCAGCTGCATCAATGTAGTGCACAGTTGGACCATGACATTTAAGGTGTACAGCCAGGACATGCATTATTGTTCAGGTTTATTTGCAGGACACTGTTGCCCAGTGCAGGACACACCATTGCCAATCAGGACAGGTCTGGTGGTGCACATAGCCCAGAGACATGACACACAGGAGCCTAGCAAGCCTGAGTGGTCATGCACTGAACTTTATGCCAGCCAATACAGTGCAACTAGAGAACCAGGTGCAGCAGTGGCACACCACACTGCTGCCACTAGGCTGCAGAAACCACTTCTCTGCAGACAGGGAGAGGGCATGGTGGTCCATAGGGGCATGCCTTAGTGGGATCAGTGGTGTGTCCCGCACCACATGGCAAATGCAGCATAGGTGGCAGGACCTGGCCAGAAGAGACCCACAAATCCTGGATCACCTGCTGGACATGGCTGAGAGGTGAGACTGGAAGATGAGGACCGGCACTAATGGCAGAGCAGGTGGTAATGATATCACGTAGCATAAGATTTCCACATACATGCAACATGTGCCACGGCCATCAGTGGTGTACAGGCATAACAGTGTCCCCCTTCCATACAGGTGCAGGTCCCAGCCACTCTGGACAATGGGTGTAGCCAGTGGAGGAGCCAGGGCATGGCCACCAACATCAGGGGATGCAGGGCCACCAGAGGTCAGGTAGGTGCTTGCTCAGTCCACCAAATGTACTGGCCACAATGTGGTGGGAGAATTGGGGGTGGAATGTTCTACCTGGACATGCACATGTGTGCAGCAGCATACCACTGTGCTTGGCCAAGTGGCAAAGGTGTAACTATGTGCACCTGCAGTGCCTGTGGCCATAGCACAATACCGGTGTGCCTCCCAATGTGCACCGTGTGGCAGGTGAGGTGTGTGTGTGTGGCACCACTTGAATAGTGTGATCTGGCATACATGCACATGTGCCCAGGCATACAGGCAGTCCCAGTCCTGCAGTGACCTCCACCCTTCTTCCTTGCAGGTGGGAGGAGCAGACTTGTCCTGAGGCAATGGGCACTGCACAGGGTGATGGCGGACCAGAAGGCAAGGGATGTCGCGGATTACCAGCAGTGCACCCAGCGCCAGAGACACAGGGTGCGTCTCATCCCGCCATCTCCGGAGGAGGAGGTGGAGCCTGGTGAAGACACTGGCAACAGTGGGCCACAGGGGTCAGTGGAGCAGCAATTGGAGGTGACGGCGGTGGCCGACTGGCTGGCAGAGATGCCGGGTGTGGATCAACAGTCTGGCGAGGTGTCAGCGGATGGGGACCAGCCAGCAGAAAAGATGGCAGTAGCCAAGCAGCCAGCAGAGGAACAGGAAGCAGAGGAGCTGCCTGCAGTAAAGCCAGAGGTGGTGGAGCAGCCAGCGGAAGAGCAGGAGGAGGAGAAAGAGGAGCATCCTGCGGGGGAGCACGAGGCAGACGGCATGCTGCAAGATGACAGAGCCGACCACCAGCCCGAACAGACAGATATGGAACCACAGCTGCTGGGCAGACACGGTGCTGGTTCTGAGTCACTTGGGGACAGCCAGGTCCATAGGAGTTCTTGTACTTGGGGCAGCAGGTGGTACTGATACTGCTGATGTCTGCCATAATGGAGGACAAGTCTCACCTGCATGGCTCCCTTGGGGCTCTTCTCACAATGCTGCAGAGGTGCTAGTACAGCATGTGCTTGGACTGGGGTCATGGACACTGGAACTGTGATGCGCCTCGGGGGCGTGGGCCATGCCAGGTGTACGACGGGGTGTTGCATATCATGTTTGTGAGGGGGTTGTGGTAAGAGACGTGCCTAGGTGGGGGTCCATACGTGCTGGGGAGGGGATGTTTGCTGTGTGGTTCTGCTGGGGGGGATTGTACATATGGTCTGGGTCTGGGGGAGTTGTGTACATAGCGGTGGTCTGGTTTGGGTACTGGGGGGTGTACAGTTTACCATTGTTGTTGTTGTTTACTTGTTTGTTCCCTGTATTCTGTTGTGTTTTATACTGTTGCATTAACTCATTGCCTCCACAGGAGCTCCAGAATTTGCCATCGCACACAGGAAGTCAGAAGCAGATTTCTGTAGGCATCCTCAGAACACACCAGTGTATTTTACTGATGGCTACAGGTGTCTGCTAGGAGACAATGAGTTAAATTATATTTTAGGACCCCTGGCTCTACGTGTCTGTCTCTGGTCTGCATGGGCGTGTGCCTGTGTGCGTGTGTGTGTCACTGTGCTCATGTGGGCACACATGTGGTGGAGCTGTGCCATCTCATGTGCATCCCCATCATGCACATGGTATCTGTGTGCTGGCTGCCCACATCACAGCCTTGGGAGCACACCAGTGAGCATGGCTACATGGTGCTCTGTGTGTGCAGCAGTGCACCTTGCCAGGACAAGATCACATGTCATCACACCATGCATGCCATGGTTATGTGACAGCCATGGGCCAGTACAGCTCCCTTTCAGCAGGGGTATGATGGGTCCTGTGGGTGGCACCAGTGGCACACTGCATTGGTGTATCCAACCGCCATACATCTGCAGATCTGCGCCACCCAGTGCTATTTCCCTGTTGTGGTTGCACTGTTTACATGCATCAGTGGCCATGGCAGGTGCTTTGTGCCTGGTGATGCCATCATCAAGGCGTTGTTCCTCTGCCCTGTGTGTATCCATCACCCACCTGTGTCTGTATGTCCATGGTCCATGTGTGCTGTGGTCCTCAGTGTGTTGCCTAGGGTGCCTTCACTCATTCACAGTCATGTCTACCAGATGCTGCATGACACGCATGGGCACTGTTACAGTTCCAGTGCTGCCATGCGTGTTGCATGGCACCTGGCAGACAGTATCCCATCCCCCTGTGCCTCAGTGATTGTGGCATGGGAGCCTTGTCATTTTTGGGGCTGCATTGCACCACACTGTGTCCCCTGTACTGCTGCAGGTGCCACCATTGTGGTGGTGTGGGGTAGGGGTGGTGGTGGTGTGGTTGGTGGTGGTGGCCACGCTCCACTTAAGTAGAGCTGCTGGATCAGTTCCTGTCTTGCACAGTGTCCCACTGTTGCACCACCATGCACCATGTGTCCCACCATGCCATCCAGCTCTCCTCCAACCTCCTGGAGTGCTCCATCCTCCTGGTCGCTGTCAGGCATTGGTACACAGTGTTCCAGGGAGATGCTGTGCAGGACGCAGCAGGAGAGCACTATCCTGCAGGCCATCACAGGGCTGTACAGCAGCGCACCCCCCAAGTTGTCAAGGCATCGAAAATGGGACTTCAGTAGGCTGAAGGTGCACTTGATGACCCATCTCGTGTTGGTGTGGGTCTTGTAACTCACCTTGGCTGCTGTCTGGGGCATCCTCACAGGGGTTATCAGCCATGGAATCTGGGGATCTCCACTGTCATCTGTTAGGGGGGAGATGTTAGATGCGTGTTGCTGTGTGCA
Organism: Neoceratodus forsteri; assembly: GCA_016271365.2. Taxonomy (NCBI): domain Eukaryota; kingdom Metazoa; phylum Chordata; order Ceratodontiformes; family Ceratodontidae; genus Neoceratodus; species Neoceratodus forsteri. Next base: position 952,645,247 of record CM028131.1, on the reverse strand, counting down.
GACCTGCCATCAGCTTCTCACTATCCTCTGCATGGCATTCACTGCTGCATGCACATGCACACACATGTCACACGCACAGCCTTGGCTGTATCCATGCACTGCATGGGCTTCCCTTGGGACTGTGTGACCATCCCAGGCCCCTGTGTGTTGCACAGCATGTGGGTCCTTGCACTGCCTGCGTCATGTGTGTGGCGTGCCACATGTCTGTGTGGTGGTCACATCTTACCACTACAGTGCCTGTCCACCCTGTGCCCCAGTTGTGCCACTGTATCCACTGACACCTGCTTGCACTGTCTGCCACTCAGACACACGCACTGCCACTTGCACACATTTACAGTTGTCATTCCCCCTGGTACATATCTACAAGCCATCCTCCAGTGATGTACCCTCTCTCAAAGGCCTCCTGTAGCCCACAGTTCCTGTAGATGTGGGAGTCATGACAGGATCTGGAGTACTTGGCCACCACATTTAGGATGTGACATCCACTGTCAAAGACCACCTGGATATTCATTGAGTGGTACCCCTTCCTCTTTATGTATGCATCCCCATCCTCGCTTGGGGCCCTGATGGTCACGTGTCTGCAGTCAATGACAGCTAGCGCATGGGGGAACTGTGCCACATTATAGAATGCCTGCTTCACCTGGCACTGCTGTTGGACATCCCATGGGAAACTGATATGTTGCATGGTGCTCTGTATGAGGACCACAAAGAACTTCCTCAGGTGTTTGGACAATGCCGGCCTGGAAATGTCCAGCGTGTCCCCTGTGGGCATTTGGAATGTGTCGGGGACGAGGAAGCACAGTGTTGTGCTCACATGCACCTCCACTGGCAATGGGTAGCCCCCGTTGCTGGTGTTGCGTAGATGCCCACTCAAGTCCTGGCATAGCTCCCTGATGCAGCTCTTGCTGAGCCTATAACAAGCTAGGCACTGCTGCTCAGTCAGGTCCTCAAAGGTTTTGCAAGGGCATCTCACTTTCTGCACCAGTGGCCTTGGTACCATTGTTGGATGCTGTGGCTCAGTACTCTGGGTCCTGCCTCTGTGCCTGGCATGCCTGCGCTTCTGGTGCTCCGCTATCGTAATACCCAGTAGGGCTCCTATTGCTGATATTGCAGTGTCTCTCACTACACTGCTGTCTGACTATGGTTGGGGGGGTGGGATTTATATAGCCTGTGCTCTGGTTAGACCAGCTATTCCTTGGTATACCTTATGATGGTCTCTTCTGGCATATTTACTAATGCCCCCTGTTCTGGAATAGCATTTCAGTCATTCTGGTGCATTACGCATGTCACCAGCTGCATTATGCAGAGGAACATGCTTTCTTTGGGGTAACTGTGTCATAACTTGAATTTGGCTTAGCAGTTGCAGGCTAAGGTGTAAGTGTTCTTTTGGAATCTTGTATGTCACAAGTCACGGGCATAACTTGCTATTTGCGCCACTTGGGACTGACATACTGCATTTCCATCTGGCATAGCTGTCTTGGAATTGGGCCCACTGCATCAGTGTCCCTGTGTTTTAACTCAAGTTACATTTTAAAACCACATCTTGTAAAATCACGACCTGGGTCAAACCTTTTTCAACAAAGGCATGGCTGCAGCTGCAATACAGTGTGTGATGTGTTGGACAAATATTAAGTGACATACATGTTACCTACTTTATATGAATCATCAGTCGGATTTCACTCTTATGAAAAAATGAACAACGAAAAAGGAACAGATGAAATAAAATTGATCTACTTAACCAGTATGAAAATGTACATCCCATAGGTTGCTGTAGACAGTAATGCTGTACCATATAGATCTTCAGTGAAGGAGAGTCATTTGTTAACTTGTAAAATACAAAATAAGTTGACCATATGTGTTTGACCACTGCAGCTCAGAAAAGCAACAGGAAACAAAACACAGCTAAAGGATGTTGAAAAGAATGAAAAACATTAGTATACATACTCACTTTAAAGTATTGATAGTAAGAAGCCTTCTGCCTGTGACTGATGGATGTGGTCTCCTGTCCGACTCCCTCTGCCTTGGCATGGGCAGGACATGTAATGGAAAACATCATCAGAAAGGTGGTGGTGGGTGGTGGTCATAGGCACATGATGACATTCCCTCTCACATCTTCCTGCATCTGGTGGCAGTGGCTACCAGCGGTTTTATAGTGGCGGTCCAAGGGGGCACATGATGACACTCCCTTTCACATCTTCCTGCATCTGGTGGCAGTGGGGATTGGGAACAGCTGCAGCATGCTGCAACACATTCACTATCAATGTCAGATGCAAACAGGTGGGTGGCAGGCAGGATATATTGTGCACTGTGTTACAAATGTGACATGACACACGGAATTTGAGTCACTCTGAGAGGGGCCCTGATTTAACTTTACTAAAAACAAAACATTTACCATACAAACAATGTGACAGCCTTTTAACCACTTAACTTAAAACCTACCAACATCAACCTCATCATCATCCTCATACAGAAAGCCTGCACTCACAGTCATCAATGTCTGAATTCTGCCCACTAGGAAATTCTTTCTCCATTGTGTCATCATCTACCTCAGTGTTAGGCTATTTCGTGCTGCCAGTGCCACCATGATAGTCCATTTCTACAACATCAGCAAAACCATGACTATGCCGGGGTACAAATACTGAGGTTGCAGTCTGAGCTGGTATGTGCCCCTCATTCATTTTTATGAATGTCAGCAAACTGACATTTGCAGGATACAGGTTTGTACTATGATCCCGAACTATTGCACCCACTGAGCTGAATACCCTCTTGGCACTTACACTGGAGGGTGGACATGTCAGGTATTTCAGTGCCACTGCAGTTAGCTCTAGTCATTCACTGACCTTTCCACTCCACAGTATAAAAGAGGATCATTAGTTATTGACAGATGCCTGTTTTCAACCAAATATGACTCAACCATTCACTGTGCTGCACTAAGTCAAGTGGTTGATGCATCATTTTGTTCTCTGGAATCATTTATGTCACAAATCCCCACTTGGGACAAAACACCCCAAAGTGGGTTAATGCAAACTGGTTTGAATGATAGACCATGTGGAACTGCAGTCCCCTTCACCTTGCAGGATATGCTTGATACTACTCCAGACTGGCCATCACCCTGATTATGCTGCTGAGGTTTGCTGACCTTGGCATGTGACTTCTGTGCCCCATGAACCAAGTACACCAGTTGCCCACTGACATTTCTTACCTGCTCAGGCCTGCCCTCCAGTAGTGAGGCAATTCCACGTTTGTATTGTAGGTCCAGCATTGTTGCTATTGCAAAGTTGTCACTATGCTGCATGCTCAAGATGTGCCGATTCTGGTTGAATACTGTCAGCATATGTTTCAGCAACACACAGCTAGCACAGTCTCTGGCAACAACAAGGTTATGCTGTAGATTCACCAATGTCTGACTCAGCACCCACAGCAGTAGAATTGATTGGCTAATGGAGGCAGACTCACCACTCAGTGTCTGTGTGGCATGTTCAAAAGGCCTCAAAATTGTTGTTACAGAGTCCATGAAGCACCACTATTCAGTCGTCATAGACACGAAGGCCCTGGAAGTGTCACAGCTAGTGTGCATGAAAAGATATTCTGAGATGGTGTTGTATTGTTCATACACCTCTCTGCCATGTATAAAGTGGAGTTCCACTGGGTGACAACTTCCAGCTTCAGGCGGTGTGGTGGGAGGCTATTTTGGATCTGCAAATGCTGAAGTTGATCATGGGCCTTTGCAGAGTGTGAAAAGTGAGAACAGATATGGCGTGCAACTGTCAGCATTACCTTTCTATCAGGGTGCTGCAGAAACTCCTGCACCACAAGATTTAAACAGTGGGCCATGCATGGAACCCAAAGAAAACCACCATCTGTGAAGTGTTTAACCACATTTGGCCATTTGTCACTTGCTATGAACCCAGTTCTCAGGGACAGGGGGTTCAGCCACTTGTCACTTTCAGTCAGTACCAAGTCCTGCATACTTTCTCTAGTGTGTGAACAGATCACATTGCACATAGCAATTGTTGCATGCTGTCAAATTCCTGGAAGATTGCTGCAATGACATTCTACCTTACTACACTGATTATTCACACTACCAACAGCACAAACAACACCCGGCACCTGGGCCCAATATGCAGTTATACACAAATATGAACTCCCCGCTGTTTTACCACTTGTCCACATATCCATACTTAAATGGATGAATGGAGAAAAGGAATGTTGAAGGGCATGTCTTACAGAGTCAGACACAGTACGGTACAACTCGGGAACAGTGGGGTGGAAAAGTATGTCCTGGATGGGACATTCCATTTTGGACAGGTGCATGCCACAAATCACTGGAACCCAGAATTCTCCAGGAAGAAGAAGGGCAACAGATCAACTGCCAGCATTTCAGTTACAGCAGCTTTAAGTTCACTTGACACTGTATGATTGGGTGGGTACTTTAGCTTATGGGCAAAAACACTCTGCAACATGGGCTGACTTCAACGGTTTGCACAGGGTGTGATGACAGATGGCTCTGCTCTGCGAACAGCCAGGAGTGGAGTGTGGATGTGTGATAAAGACGGTTGCAAAAGTGATGAAAAATCCACAAATTAAGTTATTTTCCCAGATTTATGAACAGGGGTTGATGTACCCCTTGCACTAGACGTACTGTATTGACCACCACCACCACCAAAACTGCTACTGTCACCGCCACTGGACAAGATTTCAAAATCATTATGCTCCTCCACCTCATCATGCTTGTAGTAATCCTTTGCTGTTATTTCATCACTACTGCATACATTCCTACATGATCTTACAGTCATGCAAGGAGATAACATGCTCATTATGGTTGATGATGAGGGTGAACGCCCCACTCTGGTGTTAGCTGCCATCTTGTGCTGGGTCCACAGTGCGATGTGCCTGTTCTTAAGATGTGCATGCTGTCCCCCTGTGCCCAGATGGCTCCCCTTTTTACCTCGACTCACAAGCATGTGTCAAAACTGGCAGAATGCAACTGACTCACCATTTGTATCTTGCACAAAAAAATCCCAAACAAAGGATTGTGATCCCCTCTTTTTAACATGTCCCTGATGCTGCTTATTGGACTTAAGTTTTTTAAGCCCTGAAATGGGGGGTGTGCTGTGTTGAGAGGTCTAAACCTCACTTTCAGATTCTTGACGATATTGGGAATGCAAGTAATCACAAACACGTTGCATTAGAGTAATAAACAAGTTTATTACTACCAAAGGGATAAATCGCAGTTGCCCTAAGCAGTTCTTACCAATACAAACCGGGAGCCAGTGCTGAGCATTCCCTTCACCTCAAGGTTTCTCTGTAGTCTCTTGAGGTCTCTCGGGTCTCTGAGGTGTAAAGCTTATGCATTACATTATATACCTATGATAATTACTATGGTTACCAAAAGATAGAAACATTTCTAGTTACAGAGATGAGCTCTATTGGCTAAATTAGAGGTGGCTCCACGGTCCAAGATAACATTATACAATTCTGTAAAGTCATCAGTCTGAGAACAAAAGAGTTCTTATACAGAGTCTTACATAACTAAGTGTAGTAGTACAAATCACCAAAACATGGCAATGCTGTCTTACATATTATAATTACTTCAAGGACAGGCATCTTGGCATCTGACAAGTAAGAAATAGACAGAAGATACATGGTAAAATATATGTGTATTAGCAAGCAAGGTGGATTACAACAATATGCATTCATATCCTGACATCTACTCTTATACAGTAGATGCCCTTAGCCCTATATATTAGTATAATCTATGCTTAAGCATTAGCTGTCTACGGTGTACCTCTGAGGATACAAATTAGGGTGCAGGGACCTCGTATAACAGCTACATGGTTTTTCAGGCAGGACACTCTTGGACTGCAACTGACCACCATGGCTACCTATCATTATTAATGGATCATCATCATCATCATCAACTGAAACTGTTAAATCACGGTTAAAGCAAACAGACCCAGAAACAGCCACATTGACTTTCTTTTTCTCCAGTTCCCAACAGGGGTCACTGACATCATCATCATATTCATCAACATCATCAACATCCACATCCTCTGCTTGGATTCTGGCATGTGGACTGCATGCTGCAAGCACAGCAACATCAGCATCATCATCATCATCACCACCATCACCCGATATTTTAGCACCACACTGTGAATCATTGCATGGCAAATAAATGACCTGAACCGCAGTGGAAGAAATGTGACATTGTGTGTTATCGTTGCCATGATGATCAGAATCATGTTCAGTTACCATGGGTATGTTACTGGGAAGTATGACATCATCTACACTGTCACTCATTGCTTTAGACTCAACTATATTTTTGGACATGGTCAACTGGTCAGAAGTGGAACTTAAGGCAGCAACAGTCATACCACTAGCAACTGCACTGACACTACCAGCTGGGACAACATCACCTCCTCCAACTATGAGTGAAGCTACTGATTGTGCTGTAAAAAACATTGAAGGAGAAATCCCCTTCCTCACATCAGCAATGCACTTATGTGTACTACCATGCCCACAGACAATCTTACCACTGGCAGAAGTGCCATGGCCAGAAACAGCTTTGCTTGCACGTCTCTTTGTGGGCATTTTGGGGGATCACCAAGAAAATTCTAAACAAATTTAGATTTTGGAACTTTCAGTCTGGACCGCAAGATGTGAAGCCAAAAAAAAATAATTGTGGCTTTAAGAAGAGATGCAGATGCAAAGTCACAACAACACCTTAACTAACCAGTGCTCACAAGTCGCAATCCAATCTGAAAAAGAATACCTTTTGCTGGTTGGGTGGGACAAGCACTGCAGTAACAGTTCAAAACCAAGATACGCCAAAATAATACAAAATCATGCAGGTGCAGTGGATAGCAGGTTCGCACTGTGCAAGTACTCTGTGGCACAATAAAAGGTGTCTGATTTGATGGCACACATCATACACACACTCACACACACTACAAGTAATGCGTAGCAAATTGAAAACTCCTGTAATGTAACCATGTATTTTAAACAAACTGAAATTATGCATTTGCTGCACCACAACAATCGGCAAACAAAAGTCAAGAACTACTGAAAATATTACTGTGTATACATTAACAACAGTTACTGTATATAAGAAAAATATAACCAAAAGAGAAAGAACTGCCTTTTTCTCCAAGTTAATCTACCTACACCACAGATACACCCCTCCCCCAGAGTACACTTCCAGTGTCTGTCAGTACACAGACTGAATGTTCAAAATTAACATTCAAAATGTACACACAAATAATGAACACTCAATGATATGAGCACAGGAGGGTTTCCTACAACTGATGCATTAAATTTTGAACAAAATAAATGACTCAAAAAAGCTTTTTTAACAGCTTTTACAGGTTTTGAATCAGAGAGAGCTTTGGAGAGCAAATTGTCTTCTACAGCTACCTACACACACTACCCAGAACTGAGGCTGTGCAGAACCATATAGAGCCCATGTGACCTGCAATTCCATGAACCACTGCAATATTCACCCTGGGGCTCAATAACAAGGCAAAGTGATGCAAAGTACATTGATTTCTATGTACTTTGCATTAAAATTGGTGGAGAAGTGGTTGGGGGAAGGCGGAGTAATGTGAAGTCATTGTTTTCAATGGACTTCTTGTTCCTCATTATGACGCAAAGTACTCAGCTTCACATTGCGGATTACTCCACAGATTCTGCATTACTCTGCAAATCATTTCGCGGAGTGAATAATGGCCATTTTACCCACCACTATTCATTGTCCTGGATTCCTTGAAGGAAGCACTGGTGAGGTCCATTCTGAAGAAGTCATCTCTCAACCTGGACATCTTGGTGAATTATCATCCTATCTCTAACCTTCCCTTTTTGGCTAAGGTTGTGGAGAAGATTGTTGTGCAATAGCTTGAGGAGCACCTTGTGGCTTTTGTCATCTATGAGCCACTCCAGTTTGGTTTCAGAGCCAGGCATAGCACTGGAATGGTGTTAGTCAGGTTCCATAATGACCTTCTCAGTGCTAGGGATAGAGAAGACAGGTCAGTTCTTCTTCTCCTTGATCTCTCCTCAGCTTTTGACACTGTAGATCACATTGTGCTTCTTGATCACCTCAGAGAGTACTGTGGACTCACCAGCACTGCCATCAGTGGTTTTATGTCCTATCCCACTGGCAGGAAGCAGCGGGTAGTGATGGAGATTTCTCCTCCTCCCTGATGTTCCTGCCTTGTGGAGTGCCTCAGGGGTCAATCTAGTCACCAATGCTATTTGCAGTATACATGCTGCCCCTGGGTGAGCTCATTAGGCAATACAATGTGGGTTTTCGCTGCTATGCAGATGATATCCAATTGTATTTGTCCTTTGCCTCTAGAACACTGAATGCTGTGGAAGTGCTTAACAGCTGCCTGGCTGAGATCAATGACTGGATGTCCTCCAGCTGATTGTGACTGAAACCAGATAAGATGGAGGTGCTGGTGGTTGAGGTGGATCAAGGAGATAATGGGAGTGCTTCTGGCAGGGCCTCAGGTCTTTTTCTGGGACCTACGCTGTAGATTGCCTCCTCTAGGGTGTGAGATCTTGGTATGATCCTGAATGACAGATTGACATCTGAAGCTCAGGTGTCATGTTTTGTCCTAAGTGTTTTTTACTACTTGAGGAACATTACCAGGATCAAACCGCTGGTTCCACCTGAATACCTGCCCACACTAGTTTATGCCTTTGTGACATCCAGGCTTGATTACTGTAACGCTCCATACTTCAAAGTCTCTGGGGGTGCCCTCCTTTGGCTGCAGCTGGTGTAGAATGCTGTTGCCAGGTTACTGACTGGCCTTTCTAAGTCCAGTCATATGACCCTGGTTATGCAGACTCTGCACTGGCTGCTGGTCAGGTGGAGGGTTATCTTCAAGGTGAATTCACTCACCTGCAAGGCCTTACATGGACTAGACCCTGGCTATCTGGCTGACCTGACACTGGCTGTCTCATTCTGACCCCTCCGCTCCTCGACAAGGAGCCTCCTTAAAACTGCTGGTGACCGGGCTTTTACTGTCACCTGCCCGGTCTTATGGAATACTCCTCCTCTTTACATTTGGGAGGCCCCATTGGTCAAGTGTTTTAAGGGCGGTCTCAATCCCCATCTATTTTCTTTGGTATTTCCTGATGTTGTAATCTGACCAGCCTTTTGATCTGTTTTATTTTTAATTGCTGTTTTATAATTCCAATATCAGAATTTTTTTTGTTTTATTGTACTGGATGTTATACTTGCCTTTGTGTGTGTTGGACACCCAGAACCTCGGGGATTTGTGCCCTACAAATAAACTTTTCCTTGCTCAGAAATGCAATGATTATAAAGTTTTGATGTCGATGCAACTTTTTTCGTGCTTTTTCCTCCAGAAAAAAAACAAAACAATGCAGCAATAACACAGATGATGGATTTGGTTTACTGTACCACTTGTACAAAGGGCCTATACAACATGGATTGAAAGGAATCCTCTTTTGAGCAGCATTTTTATGTACTGATGTGACTTTAGAGCTAGAACTTATAATTAATTTAGATTAAATCCTTGCAACAACTTACTGTAGTCCTAAACTTGCAGATTACCAAGGCTATTCTGTTTGGTCCCAGGCACGTAGGTACAACCTGTCAAAAACTGTTTAATATCGGTACACTTCAAGGTTCTCAATCCTCAATTGAAATAGCTGAGTCAAACAAATTCCTGGGTGTATAAACTGATCATGTCCACATTAATGCGTCATGTGGAACAACTAGCAAAATCTCTGCTCCAAAAAATCATATTGCTATACCACTTCAACAACTTCTTCACCTGGGAGTCTAAACTAGCAGTTGCTAACTGCACCCTTCTCTATACAGTGATATATGGTGTCCTGATCCTTAGAACTGTCAGGAATTCTGAACTTCAAAAACTCAAAGCACTATACCACACAACTGGTTAATTTGCAACTGGGTTTCTACCCAGGAGCTCCACTGTACTGTTCTAAAATTGTTCAACTGGTCCTCGTTAGAAGATACATTAGACTATCCTCTGTTTAGTCTGGCATACCGAGGATCTTATGTAATAAGGGTGAGTTCTTTATCTCACCGACCAAAAAGACTGACACAAAAAATGCCCGATGTCGAAAGGGTGACTAACATTACAGCGACCATCACAAATAATGACCATTGCTTACTCCATTACCAAAAACATCTAAAATAAGTATTTTTATGTGGGGGGGGTATGCCCCCCCACACATCCCAGACTAAACATAATCAACTCCACGAGGGGCGCAGACTTAGGAGAAAAGAACAAAAAAAGGAAGAAAAAAATATTTTCTCCTAGTGTCAGACCCGAACCTGGGTATGCTGGTTTCACGGGCGGTGGCTTATGCCACTACTCTAAATGACTAGCTTGGCAGTGCTTGGTCAAACAACATCCTATATCCTGCTATAGTGAGTGTAGCTCCCTGCTACACTCACACTACAACATATAGCAACCTCTTTCAGCACTCGCTGTAACTACGAGCGGTATTATTGAGTCGCACATATTGAGCTGCTTAATAATACTCACTCATATCACTTTTCAACCATACAAAGTAGTACATTATGTTCCTCCCCCTAGCTTAAAGTCTCAGGGAGGGAGTCTCGACACCTCTGACAATTTACTACTAGAAGTTCCTAGGATGAGAACTACTGTAGGGCTAAGATCCTTTGTCTTTATCATCCTGCAACTGTGGAACAAACTCCCTCCCACCCTCCAAGAATGTCTCTCCAATGGGGCTTCAAGAAAGGGTTAAATACCACACAACTGGAGTATAACCATTGTACTTCTCTATGCTGAGTTTGTCTCCCCCTTGCACAAGTCAGTATTTAATACCAAGACCATTTACACCTAGACTTCTTAGCAAACTACCCCTACTAGGCTCTATCCTACGCAGTTAGGCTCTTGATGCAATATAGATATATATTATACCCATTATATGAAAATTTGAATGTATGTAACAAGTAAAGATGTTGCCAAGTTTTAATTTGCAAGCGAAGTTAAGGTGAAGTCGCCATATTCACCTCCGTGGATCATTTCATGAAGTTTTTCTATTTAATAGAAAATTCATTATTGGTAACTTTGCCTTGCAACTTCACCTGTAACTTCTTCTTGGGGTACATAAAGGTGAAGTTGGGTCAAAATGAGTTCCAGCAGTTACTCCTTTTGGATTTTTAGGCATAACTCAGTCAAATGTTGTCAAAGTTTTCTGAAATATGGCATGGTTGTAGTCCAAAAGGAGGTGCCTATTTGGTGCATTTGTGATGATCATCATGTTTAAATTGCGGACTTAGCACTATGGTCAATTTGGGAGGTGATTTGGGTTGTTGTGCACACCCCATGAATTTTTCCAGGTATATTATATGTTGCTATTATAGTACACATTGAGATCCTTGTTTGGATGTATAGAGTGTCTCTTAACTCCAAAGACTGGTGGAGTTATGGCTTGTTAAAGTTGCAGTCTTATTCTATTGGACATTAGTGTCAGGGTTAGGGTTAGTATAGTGACTTACAACCTATGCAATAAACATGTCTCCCAGGGCAAGCAGAGGACCCACATGGGTACTGGGGGCCAGAGGACCCATCTCATGGCAAATCACAGGGCCAAGTAGAAGGAAAAGTAGAGGGAAGTGGTGATTGGGGGTGGTGGTCTGTCCATGCCAGCAGTGGTTCATTGAGGGTGTAAGTGAAATGTCACGATAGGGCAGTTGGCACACCCTGTGGAAGTAACAGTACCCTCTATTGAAGTTCAAACGCTTCATAAACTAGCGTCATTATGCACTCTCACCTGCTGCAGAAATGTTCCTGTACTTGCTGTGGCTAACTGGCAGCATTTTCACCCCTACCACTGCTCCCTGTAAACCTGTTTCCACCGCAGCTTAATATGTCACCACTACATTATTTTCTGATTACTTACTTTACCCATGACTGCTACAGTGATTTACCTTCATTGTCCATGACTGTTGCTATTTCCTCAGAGTGTACCAACTCCCTTGTATTTAATTTGCAGACTTTTGACTTGTATTTCTGTATATTGTTTTGTACTTATAACATGTTTCTCCCTTTCCCCTTTCCCTGGGTTGCACTTGGAAACTAGCCCTGGCTCAGAGTGCCTTTCCTGGTTACCAACTTTTTCAATAAGTAAATCACCAGCAACACCCACACTGCCACCAGTTTTTTTTTATTTTACACAAGCAATATAATTTAATATTAAATATAACAAAAAGTGACAGAAAACCATCGCTTTAAGAGAAATATAACTAAAAAAATCTAAAACTGCTACAGAAAGACACTGACAAAATACTTTCTTAAACATACCAAACTAAACCACAGAAATAAAAATGAGAATTTACTCACTACAGATAAAAAATGATGAATAGTGATGAGCGAATTTAAATTTCACCTGCGGAGTGCTGGTGGAGTGGTCAAATCCGCATCGCTGAACTGTTCTCGAAATTCTCCCCCAGAAGGCTAAAATTCACCTTCCCTAGTGTGGCTAGCATAGTGGTCCCTTCCCTCCACCTGTCCCACATGTAATAATTCTCCATGGTAGATAGTGGTCCCTCCCCTCCACCCGGTAATCTGCCCACCACAGAAATGTACAGTAACCCCCCACCCGCATCTCTCCGTATCTCCTTCTCCGATTCCTTTAAAAAAAAAATCAGTGGTGGTCTAGTGGTTTTGGTAATTAAACTCCCATCCTGATCCCCAGTTCAAAATAAATCCCTGGTGATCAGATGCCCCCACCCAGCCCACTAGCAGCCAAATATCCTGCCACAACCCCAGCTCCCACTCCCATCCTAAATCTGACCGGCAGCGCAGACCGCACAGCTCTCCTCCATGGCTGACCCACCAACAGAGTTGTCAATGAAGCTCATTCATTGACAGCTGAGCTCAGTCGGCAGGCCGGCCGTGGAGGGGAGAGGAGGGCTATGCCGGTCTGCCGCTGCCGTTCAGATTTAGGATGGGGGTGGGAGCTTGGGTTGTGGCAGGAACATTTGGCTTCTGTTGGGGCTGGGTGAGGGGGCACTGGATCACCAGGGATTTATTTTAAACTGGGAATCAGGATGGGAGGGGGTTTAATTACCAAAACCACTAGACCACCACTGATTTTTTTTTAAAGGAATCAGAGAAGGAGACATGGAGGGATGTGGTTGGGGGGGTTACTGTACATTTCCACGGTGGGTGGATTACTGGGTGGAGGGGAGGGACCACTAGCCACCATGGAGAATTATTACATGTGGGACAGATGGGGGGCAGGGACCACTAGCCACCAGGAATTTTTCTATTCATGTGTGGGACAGATGGGGGGGACTGCTAGCCACCAGGGATCTTGTTTTAAGTTAACTTAGTTAGTTTATTATAAATTTCACCTGTGGACGGAAGGTGAAATGTTACCGTGGAAGGTGAAATTTTGCCACGGAAGGCGAAATTTCGCGTTCCGCCAGGTGAAATTTCGTCATTCTGCCAGGCAAAATTTAGCATTTGGCTACTCGAAGTGGGTGACATTTTGAGGATTTCTCCACGTAGAGAACTCTGCCCACTTTGCCCACCACTAATGTTGAACAAGAAAGAGTGAGAAATCCAAAATATAACACAAATCTCCAGCTTAAACAAAAAAGGTATTTTCTGGCTGCCTTGCTTTACAATACACATCCCCTCCCCTACACCACTCCTTCACAGGCTGACAAAATAGAAACCACTACTTTAAAGTAAATAATCAGTGAAAAAATTACCATAAAAGAAAACACAAATCTAGCAGCATAAGGCCCTCTAGAACAACATGTGAGCAATTTGGATTCAAAAAGCTCAGTTTTGAGATATATTTTAAAAGTTGTTTTTTTTTTCAGACAAGCACACAAAGACTTCTCTCCTACTCTCTCTCTTCAGAAGACTGCACTGAAGACAGCCTCCTCATGTCACAGAGTTTGTTTCAGCAACATGTTACCACCAGTCCCATAGTACAGTGCAAACTTTGCCTCTGTACCAAATTTCAGTAGTGAAGTTACCAACTTTGCATTTCACAAAGTTATCTGTTTACTGCGAACATGGACTTTGCAAGGTGGATTAACTTCACGAAATGAGGCAAATCTACGAATTAACTCGTGAAGCGAATTTTTCCAGCTTCACACATATCTAGTAGCAAGTGTCACTGATGGTAGTAACCCAATGTTCTTTATGAGTATTTGTAAAAAATCTTTTTTCTTATCTCTCAATGTAATTAAATCTAGGTCATCTGTAAAAAGGGCCACTAATCCCACTGGGCCTACCCAAATAACAAAATTCTATAAATAGATAAATAAATCTGTTAATACTTGCAGGCTATTAAATAATTCTCGGAGTCTTGGCTGTATTTGTTTTAACTCTTTGAATTAATGTGTTAGTTTTGCACCAGTTAGGCACTCAGCACATTTTTCTGTATTTATTTATATAACATTTATAGTTTCTGCACTGGATCTGTATCTTTTTGGCCAGTATAAAATGATATAATCACTCATGTGCATCACCTTTTAAAAAGCACATTTGTGTCAAGCCCTGTGACACACTTTGAATCTAGCAGTGCTCCAAATGCTTTTGCTGCAACTCCATCCAATCTGAGTAGGTCAGACGCAGTTGCAACACTTTAGTTTTGCACCAGTTAGGCACTCAGCACTTTTTTATATATACATATATTTATATAACATTTATCATTTCTGCACTAGTTTGTCACTTTAATGCCCAGCACTAAGTGATCCAAGAAATGATGTGATCTGTATCATTTTAGCCAGTATAAAATGATGTATTTACTCAGGTGCATCACCTTTTAAAAAGCACACTTGTGTCAAACCCTGTGACACAACCCTTTGATTCTGGCATCCAGATGCTTTTGCTGTAACTTCATCCTATTTTAGTAGGTCAGACGCACTTGCAACACTTTACCTGATGTATGGCAGCTTGCATCACCATTCTGGTGCAAGCACTGTCAAAAGTGTCCCCAGGAGTGATGCAACCTAGACCACAAAAAGCTGGTCTAACTTGCGGCAATTGTTGCACAAGTTAGAAAATCCTGTTAGATTGGTGCAAGCCTGGTGTTTTGTGCCCATGGTGCAGTTGGGGCTTGAGGCAATCCAGGCCCTTCGAAAATCTGGCTCTCTGTGTAAAACATGTTAGGCATTTGCCTGTCCTTTGGAGCTATTTTTAACCATGGCTAATATATAGTGTTACATCTATACTGTCTGTGGCAGCTTTTTGGTAGTAAATGCCATGATTTGATTTTTCTCAGTTCTGTTTGTGAGTCAGCAGCATCCATGTACCGATGCAGTTTCTGTTTTGTTTTTTTATGCACTTTCCAAGCTACATTAAAAACACTGGTGACATGCTGAATGCACTACGGAATTTACATCTGGAAGTGGATACCATCCTTGCTGGTTTAGATTTGCAAGCCCTGTACACAAACATACTCCATGAGGTGGGTGTTTCAGCACTAAATGAGGCACTTTATGCATTCACATCCTATTTTTTGTATTTATTTATTTACAAAATGCTTTACCAGGAAAGACAACATGAGCTGATGAGCAGCTTGTTTCCAGAAGTGTCCTGGGGGGGTTACAATGAAGGGAGAGGGAAACATAGAGCATCAGACAATCCATTGACAATTACTTATATTACAGAATAAATGACTACAACATGGTAACAAGGCTCTACTGAAAACAAAAAGTAATCATAAATGCAAGCATTGGGGGCAGGGTTTTGGGAAGTGTAAGTGAGAGATCAAGAGAGAAGTGGAAGTGGGAGGAGGGTAGGAAAAGGAATCCAAGACCAAAGAACCAACCTTCAGGGTGCTATGAGCCCTGCAAGGAGGGGCAGGACCATAAAGGAAGTGTAAGAGGAGAGAAAAAAGGGGGAGAGTGGAGTGGGGGAAGTTAACTTTGGGCAGCGAGAGAGGAAGCGAGGTAGCAGGGGAGGGACCCAAACTAGAATTTAGAGGTGAACTTAGTGCAATAGAAGAGTGACCTGCACTCCAGAGAAGGCAGTGCTAGGGAGTGGTATAGAATACAATGATGAGTACAAAGGAGGGAGTCGAGAGTAAAGCGACAAAAAGCATTAAAAAGGGAGTCCAGTCTGGTGAGAGAAGACTTAGGGGCGCACTGTAGACAATGTCACCATAGTCAATCATGGGGAGTATCATTTTCTGAACAAGTTCATACCTAACCTGTACAGGTAGTGAACTGCGGTTTCTGTAATGGGCACTGAGCATGGGGTGCAATTTTTGCAGAATGGCATCAATATGATCAGAAAAGTTTAGGTGTTGGTCATGCCAGACACCTAAATATTTAGAAGAGGTATAAGCCTCTAAGGTTGTTCCATCAAGGGTGTGGAGGGGGGCAGCTGAGAAAGCCTCTGGCTAGTGCCAAAGGTCATGGAGACACTCTTCTTGTCATTGAAAAAGAGTTGATGAGAACTTAGCCAGCTTTGAACATTACTGAAGTCAAGTTGAAGTCTGGTAGTTACATCAGAGAATGAGTGGCTAGAGGCAAACAATACAGTGTCATCAGCATATACATATGGATTTGTGAGGAGGAGCAGGCTGACAGTAGGTCATTTAGGAAAATGGAGAATAGGAGTGGACCGAGAATAGAGCCTTGGGGCACACCAGCAGAGATTTGTAGAAGTGGGGATGTGGAGTCAGCAGTTCTGAAAGATTAAGTTCTACCTACCAAGTAGGATCCGAACCAGTTACAGGCAGGCTGAGATAAGCTTGCTGATGAGACGGTATTGAGGAGGAGGGAGTGAGAGATGGTGTCAAAAGCCTTTGCAAGGTCGACAAAAATAGAAGGCGTGATTTGGCTTTTATCCATGGGAAAATGGATAGAACCCATGAGTCTGAGAAGGAAGGTGACTGTGGAGTGGTTGTTCCGGAACCCAGACTGAAAGGGAGTGAAGAAGGAGGAAAGATCTAGAAGGGAGGATAGTTAAGAGAAAATAACGTGTTCCTGTAACTTAGCCAGAGAAAGTAGTAGTGAGATTGGGTGGTAGTTACCTAGAAAGGAGAGGTCACCACCCTTAGGAAGAGGTAGGACAGTTGCATGTTTCCAGACAGCTGGGATAGTTGCAGTGCGGAAAGACAGGTTGAGGAGATTAGCCAGCGGGATGGAAATAGCGTTAGCAGATAAGTAGAGCAGTTTAGAGTCAAGGCCATCAGAATGGGTTCCCTTATAGGGGTTGAGAGAGAGGAATTGTCTTATGGGTGTCACTTGGAGTGATTGGTGAAAGCGAAAAGCTAAAAGGTAAATTGTGGTGCTGGGAGTGGACAATAGGGTGGGGTGAGGAAGAGGGGAGGATGGGGAAGGAGGCAAGCAGGGTAGAGGTGCAGGAAGTGAAGTAAGATTTGAATTCATTGGATATCAGTGTAGGATCAGCAGTGAGATGGTTGTTAATTTTATGTACAGGAGGAGAAGGCTTAGTTTGGAGGGAGAAAAGTGAGTGGACTACTTTCCAAAATGTTGATGGGTTATTTATATTTGTGCTAAAAGAGGACTGAAAGTATTTGGATTTGGCCTGCTGTATGGCTTTTGTACAGGCATTTCTGAGGGTGCAGTAGTTAGAAAGATCACAAAGAAGTTTTGAGGATTTTAGAGTTTTCCAGGCTAAGTTACACTTTTGCTGTAAGGCCTGGAGCTCAGGAGAGACCCAGGGGAGGTGATTTCCACAAACTCTGACTCGCTTAAGAGGAGCATGTTTATCCCAGGTAGAGAGAAACTGATCTCTGAATTAAGCAAAAGCAACAGTGGTAGATTTAGTAGAGGCTATAGGGGCCCAGTCAATGAGGGATAGGTCCTGGTGCAGTGCAGCTAGGTCAATAGTTTTGTAGGAATAGATAATTAGCAATTTAGAAGGGGCCTTAGGTCAGTGGATTTTCCTGACTAGATATATCATGTGGTGATCACTAACAGCATCAGGCAGAAGGCTGGACTGGATCCTCCTATGTGGGTGAGAGGGGAGTGCCCAGTCCAGGAGAGTATGATTTTGGGATTTATGGTTTTGGCGGGTGGGTTCCAGAATAAGCTGAGACAGGTTAAGGGCAGCTAAGTCACTGTGAGATTTACATATGGAGGGAGACAGCCAATCTAGGTTAAGATCCCATAGGAGTTAGAGCTCACCAGAAGAGGTGGGGGCCCAATGGAGATGATTAGTTCACTATGTTTCTTTAGCAACGAAGTAGTGTAGACCAGGATGGCAGTACACACCGGCAATGAAATAGGTGTAGAGAAAGATATAGAGATAGCCTAAAGGTAAGGGCTTCATAGTTCTTGGGAATGGAGTCTGATAGGATGGTTGTGGTGTGGAGAGAGGTGGATGAGTACATTGCAACACCCCCACCCCTGCTAGTTCAGTCCTGGCAAGTGACAACATAGTCAGGGATTGTGATGGACACATCAGAGATCTTATTTGTAAGTCAGGTCTCTGTTACTATAAGGAAATCTGGATTCATGGCCACTATTAGAGGGTGCAGCAGGTCAAGCTTTAGGAGCAGGCTCTGAATGTTAAGGTGGATGGATTTTAGCCCCTAGGAGGGTTGTCAGGTAGGAGAGGGAGGAAGGAAGGGGAAGCAGTGCAAGGGGGGAGTGGTTATGAGCGGGGGGCCAGGGTTGGGGTTTATATCACCTGCAGAGTGTAGTAAAAGGGAGATTATGATAAAGTGGAGCTTGGTACTCTTAAACCAGGATTGAGTAGATGATTTGTGGGAGCTGGTTAGGTAGCAGAAGGTGGAAAGTTGGAATTTGAAGAGACATAAGAGAGTGTGTAAGTAGCGAAGAGGTATGAGTAGACCAGAGGGATGAGTAAGGCAATGTGTCCAAGCATAATAATAGGGTGTAGGACTTATAGCAAGATTATAGTAGGGGGTAATTGGGGTAATGAGGAAGACACAGGGGAAGGGTGGGACTTGAAGGTATTGAGCAGGAGTGGAGATGGAAGGGAGAGGATGATAAGAGAAACAGTGAAATGGGGCATGGGGGCAGCATGGATAAAGAACATTGTTGCAGGAGTATGTAACACAGTAAAGAGAGTAAGCAGAGCTAGGTAGTAAAATGAAACACTGTAGTAGAATGGATATAGCCAAAACAACTGGAAGACAGGGGGATAAAAGCTGGGATGCTCGAGGCAATATTAGCCAACAGTAAACAAGTAGGAGGGTTGAGAGTGGAGTGTCAGCACATGTAACAGAGGTCGGGGCTGGGGATGGTGGGCTGGAGAAAAATATAAGCCTGCATTTGAAATCAAGCTAAAGCAAGCAGGGCCTGAAGCTACAAATGTGAATACAACAGGCAGAAGATGAAGCTGAGAGTCCAAGGCTTATGGTCACACCAATCAGTGTGGTGCAACATAGGAAGGCAGCCAATCAGGGGGGCCCAGCATTGAGAGCACCAAAGTATGAAAGTAAAAATCTTCATGATTAGTCCATACCTGCTTGTGTGGCACTGGAAGCTGAGGAGCTGTGAGGCGGGCGGCGGATAAGCAAAGCCACGCCATCAACTGGAATGCCTGATCAAGGGCTGCAGAGCTGTGGGACAAGAAGAAAACAATTTAAGTTACATAAAGGGAAGGGAAAAGAGGGCAGGGGAGACAGCAGTTGAGTGAAGGTGGGAATAATTCACTGCTGATCGCAGGACAGCAAGGGGTCGGAGCCAGCCAGTGAAGACAAAGATGAAATTAAAATGTGGGGCTGGGGCAACAGGAGGCAAAGGGGAACAGTTAAAGCAAGAGAAAATTAGGACTGAATCAGGATCAAGTTGAAGACAGTGAGACCGGGTGCAGGGCAGGTCAGTGCAGTGAGCCAGATGGGGGGGTAGGGTTATCAGGCAGAGAAGAGGAAAAGGAAAGAAAATTAGGGTTTGCAGGATGGGAGGCAGGAGCAAAATACAGTTAAGTTTGCAGGATTACCCAGTCAGCATATAAACCAGGCAAAACAGATTTTTAAACTATCACAGCAGTGCAATTAGCGAAGCTAACAGAAGGCAAACAGAGTTATATAATATCACAGCAGTACAATTATCATGACTAACAAAAGTAGGTTAGCAAGCATGCAGCCAGTTATTAAATATAAAATAATAATGCAGCACTATGAAGTAGTGTAGCAAAGGAGAAAAATATATGCCTGCAGTTGAAATCAAGCTAAAGCAAGCTGTGGATAAAGTTACAAATTAGAATACAATAGGCAGGAGCTGAAGCTGAGTGTCTCAGCTAACTGGCGTACCAATCAATGTGGTGCAGTGTAGGAAGGCAGTCAATCAGGGGGACCCAGCAGTGCCGAAGTATGAAAATAAAAACCCTCAGTATCAGGCCATACCTGCTTGTATGGCACTGGGAGCTGAGGAGCTGAGAGGTGTGCGATGGATCTGCAAAGCCGCACCGCCTGCTGGAATGCCTGATCAATGGCATCCTACTCAGAGCCATTTGTTGAAATCCTCACTGCATTGGCTGAGAAGGTTTAAAGGTTAAATTCCTTCATGTTCATAGGTAAACATTACCTCTAGATAAAGGGAATGGTTATGGGGGTGGCTTTCAACCCCAATTATGTCAATGTTTACCTGGGTATGTGGGAGCAAGTAATTGTTATGCCATCTGATACAAATCCTATCAGAGAACAACTAGACATGTCTAGGCACTTTATTGATGATGTTTTTATCGCATGGCAAGGTACACCAGAAACCGTACTTGAATTTGTATTGTATCTTGAAACATCAAATGTACACCTCATATTTATACACTGAAGTGGAACACAACACGTGTTGACTTTCTGGAGCTTATGCATGACTAAGGTGGGTTAAAAGAAACACTTCACATAAAATCAGCAGATAGAAACTCATTACGCCACTCACCCATGACCCAGTGTACAGAACATTCTGAAGTGGCAGTTGTTAAGGTTAAAGAGGAACTGTTCCACACCAGATGACTACCAGATAGGAGCATTGAATCTTTGCAATTACATCTTGGAAAAGACATATAACCCTGCATGTGTTTCAAAAGCTAAGTAAGAGGTTGATGCATTTCCAAGGGAAAGGTTATTGACTCCCAGAACTCATGTGGGTAGAAGGGCTATGTTTAAGGTGGCCTAGGACAATATTAACTTTATAACAACATTTAATTCACAGACAAAGCTGGTTCAAAAAGTCATTACTGATAACTGGCATATCCCACTGACTGAACCAAAATTAAAAAAAACTGTATCACTAACCCACCCAAGATGGCCTACCAAAGAGGAAAAATGTATTTGATCTCCTATTACACAGCTTGCATACACCAGACAAAATATTTGAATGCGGAATAGAAAGATGTGCTTTTTTTTTTGTAAATTCTATACAGACCTCAAAACTGGTAGAGAATTCCAAGATTACAGATCTCAAAACCAGTAAAGAATTCCAAGATCCAATTTCCAGGAGAGTGTATAAAGCCAGATCCCAGTTTGACTGCAACACATTCTCCCTGGTCTATGTGGTTGTATGCATCTATGGTTGTTTCTATATTAGTAAGTGACCAGAGAATTCAAAGACAGAGTGGATGAGCATAAATAGACCATTACAAAACTGGACATGGATGATGCTCTGCCTGCCAATCTTTTTAAATGTGGACCTGGACATTTAAATTTGTAGGCTTGGAAAAAGTTGAACTGGGTCAGGGGGTCTTGACAAGATGCTGCTTGGCAAGGAGGCCCTTAGGAAATTTAGGTATCAAGCATATCACAGAAAAGTTTAAATGACAGCTTTCAATTATCCCATTTGTGTAACAATATTACATTTCATTGTATCCACTAGGAATTTTATTTTATTTATTTATTTAGCTGGCTTTTGGTAATTGAGTAAGTATGCTAGATAACCGAATGTCGATTGTCAGGTACAACCCAGGAGAATACATTGCAGGTGAAACTAAAATTGACAAAAATATTTGAGCAATTTGGGTTACAACAACTACATGAACTTTAAAGGCATATAGCAACAAATGTTACATTGAGACAGCAAGTAGTGAAACATTATATAAGATTATAAAAACCCTAAGTGTCAAACAGTTCAATAATTTAATCATAGGGAAGTAGAGGTGGCGAGTATATTAATTAGTATGATACCAAGTAATTTACATTACATTAAGTTTAATCATGGGAAGTAACAGTAGTGTAGAAAAAATTGCTATAAGCCAAGACTTGAAATTAACTGGGCAGTAAGACCATACAGTGTAGAGTAGTATTTAGTGAGCAGAGAGTGGAAGTTAAAGTCAAGTGCAGGGACAGGCCATTCATAGAAGGAGATGAGCCTTCAAGGTTGCTTTGAAGGCAGACAAGGTTGGGAAGTTGCAAATGTTTGTGGGTAGAGAGTTCCAAGGCTTTGGGGGCAGACAAGGAGAATGCCTGGTTTCCCATTCTAGTTGCTTATTTTGGAACAGCCAGGGAAGTGTTATCTCTCAAATGAGGTGAGTAGGTGGGGCAAGCACCATGTATTAATAAGACAGGGTGGCTGGTGAGGTGAACCTGAGAACTTTGAAAATAAAGCATCCCAGTGAATAGGGGCATGGTGCAGAGGGGGAGATCCAGCCCCAACTAAGGTACTAAGAGCAGTTATGGGTCAGAAGGTGGAAGCAAGGGCAAAATGAGGCACACTATGGGGGTGAAGTGCTGCTGACAGTTATTTGCTTCAATACCCTATACAGAGTTCCTGTGAGCACATTGGTGTTTTTTAAACATTTCTTTGGGGAGAGAAGTAACTGGTGGGTCAGTAAGTACTGGATACCACTGAAACAGCTCAGGCTGCAGAGGATTTTGGGTAGTTGGAGGGCTGGAGAACCTCCACTACATGGTACTGTCTACAGGATTGGTAAATATTTAGCAAAAATGGATGCCCTGAGAATCCAGCATTAGGAAGGAGGTAAAGAACATTACTGAGCAGTGTTTTAAATGAAACTTAATAAACTTGTATTTAACTTTTTTGCCACACTGGAAGTAGTCAGAACAATACTTCCAGTCAGACAGCTTTAAAAGGAATGCTCCAGCAGGTGGGAGCAAGTGTGAGTGGGGCGAGCACGCAGTTTCATGTGTGGTGATGCGCACAGAGACATGCACATGTCAGCTGTGTCTACTGGGGAAGCTGGGGGACTGGATCAAGAATTATCAACTATCATAGACACTGACAAAGTAGGCATTGATTATGTTGTTTGTGTACTAGTTGACATAACAAACTAGTGCCAGGGTATGGAAGGCCCTATAAACCTATGCTGCAGCTGTCAAATATTCCGTAAGGGAGAACAAGTCACAGATTTTATATGTGACAAATGCTTAATAATTAGCACACTACAGGAGGAAATAACAAGACTGTTTAAAAGAAATGGTGTTAGTACTGAAATAGAAACACTAGAAAAATTCATACACCAGATGGTAGGTCAGCTAGAAATCACTAAAGTAGTCCAAGAAGCTCTCCAGGATATCAACACACATGATGGAATTGAAACCCGGGCAGTTTAACCCGGAAGTAGAGGAATGGGCAAATGTCACAAAAAAACACAAGGAAAAGAACAGGGGGTTAGATCTATAATAGTGTCCCAGTCTCACTTATAAACAGGTTCACTCCTTTAGATAATAGTGAGATAGAATTAGCCACAAATAGTCCAATGACTACAACCATACCTACACAGGTGAAAGTTCTAAATTCTTATAAGGAAACTTATGACCCAGGTGAAAATTGCCAAGTTAACAATATGCATCCCATAGCAGAGAGAGACTTATTAATAATTGGAGACTCCACTATTAGATGCACAGATACCACCCTATGCAAAGATAGAAATGTTAGAGCCACAGTCAGCATGCTACCAGGGGCCAAAATTAAAGATGTCAAACTGCTGCTAGGGGGACTGATGTCGAACACCACAAAAACAATGGCTTTAATCCATGTGGGAATACATGCTATACCAGGCAGAATTCTACATGAGACATTCTCAGATTGTAAATAAGTTTGCTCCAACATCAAAAGGATATCATTATATCAGGATGTCTACCAGTTTATGGGCACCATGTAAACAGAACAAGAGAGAGATCAATGCCCTCAACTCTCGGATCAAACAAATCTGTATAAAAGAGGGCTATAAATATTTGGATAACACAGATGCTTTTAGAGACACTAGACTATACAAACCAGATGGACTACACCTAAATAATATGGGTTCCAGGTACCTAGCCAGAAGATTCAACAAAGAAATCCAAATGCATTTAAATGGCAGGGGGCAGGGGGGCCATCTACAAACAAATTTAGAAATAGAAATGACTCAAATTCAGCAAACACCACCAAGTTAAATAATCAAATGGAGTCAGGGGTATGGAATTGCCAAATGATTGATGCCAGGAGCTTAATAAACAAATTTGAGGAGTTTAAACACTTAATGATGACACAAGACATACATTTATGTGCAGTTTCAGAAACCTGGAGGGACCTACGTGATGACTGGAATCAGAATATCGATGGATATGCACTATTCAAAAAATCCAGAGACTATAAGAGGGAGGAGGTGGCAATGTATGTTTCATATTATCAAATCAGAAGAAATAGTAAAGGGTCCAAATGAACCTGACCAGATATGGATTAAACTATTGATGCACAGATCATCTAACATTATAGTAGGGACTATCTGTAGATCTCCATCTGCCATGAAAGAAGAAAACACTCAACTGTTGCAAAGAATCCAGACATTAAATCCAGCAGAAAGGCTACTAATACTGGGTGATTTTAACTAACTGGGAATAAATTGGGATGAATAAGAAGCAACTAACAAAACAGAATACAACTTTATAGAAACCTTTGATCAGATCGGACTAATACAAAAAGTTGTAGAACCAACAAGACATGAGGATCTCCTGGACTTAGTCCTAACAAACAGGAGGGACACATTTGATCAGTGTAAAACAACAGTTTCATTAGGCACTAGCGATCATTTAAAGACTGAATTTAAGATTAAGGAACCAAACCAGTGTCAGTGGCTCAGCAGGTAGCACATTCACCTCTGAGGCCGGGAGATCAGAAGGCTGTGGGTTCTAAAACCCAACACGAGGCACTTGGGTTAAAATCCCAACACTGACACTGTAGTGCAGCATGAGGGGGGTGCTGCACTCTTGGGGTTTCCGTCTTTTTGACAAGACATTAAAAACAAGGTCCCATCTGCCTGTTCGGGTGGTAGTTCAGGTGAATGTTAAAGATCCCATGGCACTTCTCGAAAAGAGTAAGGGAGGTTTTTTTGTTATAACATCAAAATCATAATCATTACAAACAATGTTAAATCACATTAAAGAAAATACAAATCTGAATTACAGAGAGAGAGAGAAGAACAAAGAAAGGGAAAAAACAGAAAAGTATTGCTGTTATACATATGGTAAAGAAAGGGGTGAAAAAAACAATACATGCGATAAAAAGGTCTGGACCACCCCAGCCCACCATAAGAGTAGGGGGAGGTGTATTAATACAGCATAAACCTCAACAAATTTCAGATAGTGTTAACTCATACCAAATAAGACCTGAGGTAATATAAAAAACATAACACTTGAAATTCTATCATGCACTATCCAGCAAAAATCCCATAGGAAAATCAAAAACCTGTCTAATATCAATAGTATGTCCTAGTTATCCTTATTCATTTGTACGTTATAAAGGAAGAAAACCCTTTCCACCATTTAACAACTTTCTGAGAAGAGTGAAAAGCAGCATCCTTAAGGTAGACTTTTACCAAAGCTTGCTGTATCAAGTTTGTCACTGTTTCATATGGCATGTTTCTTTGATTCAATGCCCTCTGGCATCTGGCTTGCCATAAAAAAACATATGCAGCATAAAAAAAAAATAATCAAAGTTTCATAATGAAATTGTGACCCCACCTGGGAGTATTGGCCCAATATGAGAAACTTCTAAGTCAATTGTGTCAGCCACCTCATATCCCATGTATTTGTCAAAAATGACCATAAGTGTTTTGAATATGAACAGTATAGAACATAATGTTCCATCATTTCTTCCTGGTTAATGCATTTAGGGTAGGGGCAGTTCTGTTCCTCTATTGCTGCTTTGTGTTTAACATTTCCCCTAATGTTAATTCTCCCATAAACTGAGAGCCAAAGATGTTCCTACATGTGAGGGGGGGATCCTGGAGATAGTCAATTGGACAAGAACTAATGCTATTTTATTGGGGGGACAGTGCATAAAACTGGGTTCTTTGGGAAAACACTTTTCCAAAACTGCCTGATGCACTTTCTGCCCAGTGTGCGATGCCAGCTGCTGCCTTGTCAAACCCCATTTATAAATTTTTGAAGCTGCTGGTTTAAATTATTCTGGGGCATGCAGATACCTTACTAGTTTTGGAGAGACTATTCTCCAGGCCTGGAAGTACCTGGAAAGATTTAACAATGTCCACTGTTTTGGGGGATAGTCCTGAAGGGCCTAACCTACATCTGACTGTCTGTGAAAGGAACAGTGTACGAAAAAAAATAGCTGGCTCAAACATGCCCAAGCCACCTTTTGATCTTGGTAAATAGGTGTAACACCGTTTAATCGGGTTCAACCTATTCCCCCCACAGCATTTGAGAAAAAAAAGACTGTAAACTTTGGTTTCTAATTGTGCTGGCAGGGGATAAATCATAGCTACATATAACAGATATGGAATAATAAATTGCCTGGATTCTTTTTATTTTTGACATGTTCCACTATTTCCATCTGTTGACCTTTACTTATACTTTCTGTAAAGATTTCTCCCAGTTTAGGTTGGTCATATTCTGGGGTCCAAAAGTCATACCTTATATTTTCAGAGGTTCTGTGGAAATTCTGATTCCTGCTATCTGAAGTGGGTCAGGATATCTCACACCCACAAAAAGCCCTCTGCACTGATCCAGATTTAATTTAGAATTAGAGACAGAAGCATAATCAGACATTCCCTGCAAGAAAGATGGAAGTTGAGCATGATCTGAAAAAAATAGGCAAATGTCATCAGCATAAGTCTGAAGGTAAAGATTATCCTATATACCTGTCCCTGTGATCACTGTCCATCTAGGATTATTTGATAATGTCCAGAGAAGGGGGTCTAAAGAAAACACATAAAGGATGGGGCTAAGTGGACACCCTTGCCTAACCCCGACACGTGTTTGGAAGCCAGACGTAACTTTCCTTTGAATGACTGGATAAACTAATGTAGACATATATCATAACTGCAAATACTGAATTAAAGTATAAGGCAATCTCTAATACTTTAGTGTAGCAAATAAAAATGGGCGAGAGACCCAATCAAAAGCTTTCTCTTGATCGACTAAAATGATACAACCATGGTTGCCAGAAAGGGATAAAAAAATCTCATAACTCTAAGTATCATTGGGGCAGTCTGAATTTTCTATGAAGGAAGCCCACAGAATTGTAGAGGGAAAATTACTAAGTTGGCATAGTGTTTTAACCGATTATTAAAGAGGTGTGCTAAAATTTTGTAATCTGTGTTTAAAATGGTAATTGGTCTCCAATTTGTAAGTGTTTGTCTCCAGATTTAAATAAATAAGTATACCTTCCAAAAATAAGGGAAGTATAGAATTTGAAGTAAAAAAATGACTGTACACAGTTTCCAAACATTCTGACAGTTCTGTAGCAAATGTTTTATAAAATTCAATGGGTAGTCCATCTGTTCCCAGAGATTTCCAGGTACTATTGATTGAATAGCATTTTCGATATTCAGTCTTCCTATAGGGTAGTGTGGGTCCTGTGCAATGTTGGACAAAGAAGGAATGGTGATGGTGTTCAGGAAGGTGTTCATTTCCTTTTCCAAAGGGAAAACCTTTGGGGCAAGGGCATTCACATGGTCTCGGATAACATCATATATGCCCTCTTCCGAATAATAAGCTGTCCCTTCAGGGCCTATTAAATATCACATCTCCGTCGTGTCTTTCATTATTTTACAAGCTACGAAGAGGTCGCCCAAAGGAGTTTTTCATATTCCACTTTGAAATATAACTTTCATAGTACGTGCCCAATCATATTGATAAGAAATCATCTGCTTTTTTATGTTTTTAATTTGTTCGGAGTAGTCCTATCTGCTGGTATTTGACTAAGAAAACAGATTTTGGAGTTGCTGCCTTAGAGATAAATGTTTTAGAAAGTTTTCGTTTCCTTTTTTTTCCAATAAGACATAAATCAGGATTTAAAATCTGCTTTAGTATCCATCCACCAGACACTAATATTAATATAAAAAACAAACAGGACATCTGGCCTTTATTAGGTCAGAAATACCCTGCTTGACTCGGAGATCTGCAAGGACCAATGTATTCAATTTCCATCTAGTAGCCTTCCGACTAATAGCTAGGGTATCCAGACATTTTACTGTTAAGGCCACGTGATCTGAAAATTCCACCAGGGAAGCATGAAAAGATACTGACAAAAGGTTTTTTGAGATAAATATATGGTCTATGGTGCTGGTATACTTTCCCCTTTTATAAGTAAACCGGGGGCCTGTCATTTCAAAGTTTCTGCAATTTAATAAGTCAGCAGATTGAACTAGCTCAGATAATGCATTAGAATCATAGTAAACTTTCCTTTGTAGGTCCAAATTAGTTCCCTGTGATTTGACGTCACAATTAAAAATTTTTTGTAGGAAGTGACCAAAAAGGGTCTAACTGAATTTAGTAAAGTGACTCTGTCAGCCTTAGTTTGAGACCCATATACATTAATCAGACAGCAGTCCACTGTTTTCCATTTCCCATCCAGTATCAAAACTCTCCCGGGTATAAGGTCTATCAGTTTTGTCAAAGAAAAGGAGTAGGAATGAAACAATATTCCTACCTCATCAGCACACGTTTGACCAAAAGACCAATAGGAAGATCCCCATAGCCATTCTCCTTAAAAGAATCTAACTTGATCACTAGATAATATCCAAGTTTCTTGTGGAAAACAGATATCAATGCATGCATCATGAATTAAATTAAATACATCCTGATGTTTCACAGCATTCAATATACTGTGGACATTTAGTGAACCAACTGTTAAGAAGGCCAAGGGTTGTTAAAGAAGACTAAGGTCAATAAAGAGAGAAGTAACTAATTTTTTCTTTTCTTTTTCTTTTTCCCTCTATACGGCACTGGGTCCATGGTATGGACCTCCTGATCCATAGCCTGAGACAGTGAATCAGATTCATCATGCTCCATTTCTGTATTACCCCCAGGAGGAGCCAAAGCTGCATATGAATTTGAGGTCACAATTTCCTCTACATTGGGAGAAGACAAGGGTTTCACATTCTTGGAAGAATGTCTTCTTTGTTTAGGAGAGAGAGAGGTGGAGGAAGTGTCACAATTAGTTGACTAGGGTCAGTGTAGCATACGGGGGCCAGTATACCCTCCAAGGGACGGGATGATGAAGAATACATTTATGCTGGGAGGGTGGTCCTGGCCCTCATCAACCACAATCACCTCCTCCTCCTCCAGACCAGGGGAGGGATTAGGAGGGGGGTTGTAGATAGAAGAGGTGTGTTCTGCTGCAAGACCATGTCCTGTGCCTGCTGTATGAGCAACTCCTGGCTCACACAAGAAGCTGCATTTTTTGCCGCCCATGGGCAGTCCTTAAAAGCATGATCTAAGTCCTCACAGAGGTCACATTTGGTATGGGAGGCACACTAAAAGGAAACATGGCCTATGTCGCCGCAGTTCCCACACGGGGGTCTATCACATGTACTCAAGATATGGGTCTGAGAAGCAAACTTGATGCAGGCCATAGGTTGGCCTGCATAAAAGCATGCCCCGCAATCCTGGTCCAACATAAAGGAGTTCAGTATGTGAGCAATGCCAGCATCAGCATTCCACAGTTTAACCTTGCATTTCAACTCTCCAGTCCAAAACATTTCTGCATCAAGGATTGTTTCTGGATCACCTAATAAATCACATTTCTGTGACAACCAGTATGTTACATCCGCCACATAGACCCCTTTCATTCTGAAGCATAACAGTGACATACTTAACCAAAGGTTTTGTTTAAGGAATAACAACAAAGGGGGTCCATGTTGGGGAAAACGTAACTTGAGTATATTGTTCCCAAAAATAAATCAAGATGGTAAGCTGTGCAGAAGCTCACATCATAGTTATCCTCCCCAGATATGTTAATAAACACAAATACTTCTTATGGGGAGAAATGAAGGGAATCCTTCAAAAGGCATCTCCCAACATAATGTCTGTCCGGACATTCTACCAAGCCCTCTTTGTACCGAATCCGTCTTGGAGCTGCTTCCTTTTTAATGTTAGAAAAAAGTTCTGAAAGTAAAGGCTTCTGAGGCCCAGTCTGGTTTGGGGGCTGATCCATACCCTATATAGGTACCCTGTCAATCCCCTCTGGTAAATGCTGAAGGTCTGTGGGTTCAACTCCCCCACTCTGGTCTGATGGTTTACTAGATGTACTTATAACTTCATTAACTCAGTTTATAGTGGTCTTTTGATGTTGCAAGGGCAAGTCAGTCTTGGCGTTAGACATCCCTATGGGTATCGATGGGCACCATTCAGGTGAATGAGAGCTAAAGTTAAGTTCTGGATTCCATTCTGGATCTGGAAGTCATGAACTGCTTGGGATTTGCTTCCAGCCTGCTTCACAGAGTGCCTTTTTTGGTGACCAAGAGTCACAAGGAGATACAGGAGTTGTAAGGGAAAAAGCTTCCTGGATGGCCACTGCAGTAGTCAACCCCACAGGAGGTGTTGCTACAGAGGTAGATTTAGTCATAACATGGGCTACTGGAGAGTTCTTCATACTGATATGCCTTTTAGCCAGTGTCATGGCCATGCATTTCCCTTTAATATCTTCTCTGGGTCCCATGTTAGTGTTTTTCCCTACAGCTGTGAAAGAAAAGTGAGTTGCAGTAGCCTGAGAATCAAGATTAGCAGTCTGGTATACCACATTCTCATGTGAGAAAGACATAGCTGATGTGTCCAGAGCAACTAAAGGGATCAGCTTTGAAACAAACCCTGATATTTTTGAGAGAGGTTTTATGAGTACTACTGAGAAAGTTGGGTCAGCCGCAGGGTTCCCTTGGCTCTAGTGTCCCATAGCACCAGTTCTGTCTGTAACTCAAAAGCAGGGATCCATAACATTCGCAAAAATATCATTTGGCAATGGGCTTGGCTGTAGGCATGCACTAGGACTCACGCTTGAAATACCAGCCAAGGAAACAGCCCCACTGCTATCGTCTAGAGGAACACTGAGAACATTTTTGAGATGTGACTCAGCTGGCCCCACCTGACCTTTGATGCTTCTATGTCATCCCTAGGCCTGACTTTTGGTTCTGCTGCCTTGACATCTGCCGGCTCCTGCTGCTAATCTGCAAGTTTAGCTTGTAGGTGATCCTGTTCCTCTAAGTGTCTAACTTCTTCTTCATGCAAAAGGAGCAGCAAGAGGTGCTCTGACTCCCCTGTAGATAAATGGGGACCAGGAGCTATACCAACTTGGTTCTCAGGTGAGACACTTAAATCCTCCATAGAGAAGAACATTTTGGGGGTTTCCCCAAATATTCCAATTGAAGTGAGGTTTCCACTATATTGAGAGCCACAGGAGAATCCGTGGTAAGGGAGGAGGCAAGTTTCCCTACCTCTCCAACATCCATCCTCTCAGGAACCAATTCAGAACTGCCCATCGCTCAGGCCAGAGGTTCCCCCTACAGTCAAATAGGGGAATTGTTTATTACAATAACATCAAAAAGAATCAAAAACATAAGAAAAAACTTTGTACAATTAATGAAACTCAAAAGAAACACAAAAAATATTACATCATATTTTTGTAAATAATTAACTGAAAAGGTCAAAAGAAATCAATAGCAGCAAAAAGGTAGAACTTTGTACAATAAATAATACTCCAAGAGAACACACACATAAAAAAGTGTCTCATATTTTTGTAAATAATAAGTAAACTGAAAAGAACATAATTTCCTTAAGATTCTTTTAAACAGGTTCCCCCATAATATTCCTATTATTATTGAAGACATACTTGCCCTTCCTTTTTTTTACTTGAATTTAATAAACATGCAAGACCCTTTCCACCATTTATATACTTTCCTTGGGGTGTATACCACTATATCTGAAACATAGACTTGTTGCATTGCTTGCTGAATCAGAATACTACTAGTTTCATAGGGCATCATTCTCTGATATAAGGTCCACTTTCATCTAACATGCCGTAGATAGTATTTTTACAATACAGCAGAAAATAATCAAAGTGTCTGGATGGTACTGCGCGCTCTGTTGAGAAAACTGTCTCAAAATTAGGGTATCATATGACAATGTATTTAGCCATCCCATCTTCCATTTGTCTGCTAGGTATTTCCAGAGGGATTTAGCATAGGTACAATGGAAGAAAAAATGCTCCATTGTTTTTTCCATGTTTATATTTATTTATTTGCTTTTGGTGACCGGGTGGGTGCACTAGGGATAGAGAGGCCTATTTTCAGGCACGACCCGGGAGAATACAAGAGAGAAACATACATGAGCAGTACAATGTGACACAGCACAAGGAAGTAAACAAAGGAATGGTCTGAAGTACAACAACTTAGCAAATGGGTGATATACAGAGCTAACAATGACAAAATTTATACACAGAACAGTTAGAAAAAATCTAAAAAAAGTGGCAACAAGTCAGTATAGGTACTAACCGGAGAGTACGAAATACAGTAAATGTCATCACTAGGCCAAAAACATAGAAAGGTAAAAAGAGGAGGGGGAAGGGGTGGTAGGAACAGGGAGAAAGGAGGTAGGAAGGATGAAGGTGTGCAGGGGAAGGGTAAGGAGGAGAGTGCAGGAAGGACTTAGGTGAGGCAACCAAGCTAGATATGGACAGTTTCGCTTTTCCTTTGCTTTGTGCTTAAGATTCCTCTGGACAATAAGCCTTCCATACATAGATAACCATAAAAGTTCCCACATATGAGTGGAAATCCTTTTATTGTTCAATTGTTTATGAACCTGAGGAATGAGAGTCGTAGGACACTTTTTGAAACTAGGGACCTCTGGGTAAATGCTAGTCATTACATCGTGATATAACTAACATACTAACATACTAAAATGCCAGCAGAATAGGCCTAACGGTCTTTCATGTCTGCTCATTTGGTCAGCCCCCACCCTCGGTGCTGACCTTGCTGCCCCCCTCACCTTCTCTGGCTTCTCCCTTCCCAGTTCCGGATATTCTTGCTGCATTGGATTTTGCTTCCAGAACCCTTTCCCTGAACCTGTCCCACCCCCACTTGAACCCCTCCACTGTCTCTGCCTCCACCAGCCCCCTAGGCAGCACATTCCATGGCTCCACCACCCTCTCAGTGAAGTAGCACCTCCTCCTTTCTCCCCTGAATCTTCCCCCTCCAGCTTCCACCCATGCCATCTAGTGGCCCCCTCCTCCTTTCTTCGAAGCACCCTGACTGTTCCTCCCCTATTTACCCTCTTCATGTACCTGAAGACCTCTATCATGTCCCCTCGGTCCCTTCTCTCTTCCAATGTGTACATATTTAGCTCTTCGAGCCTCTCCTCATAGGTCCTGTCCCCCAAGTCCCAAGTCATTTTGGTTGCCCTCCTATAGACCCTTTCCAGGAGGTTAATGTCCCTCTTTAAGTGTGGCCTCCAAAACTGCACGCAGTACTCAAGGTGCGGCCTCACCAAGCAGTTATACAGAGGGAGTATCACTTCCCTCCTTCTGGAGGTGATCCCCCTAGTGATGCATCCCAGCATCCTGTTGGCCTTGGCTGCTGCCATCCTAAAAGTCTCAGAGTTGTTCATCTTGACATCCACTACCACCCCCAGGTCTCTCTCAGCCATCAAGACTTGTAGCATCCCCCCCCAGGGTGTACACTTGGCCTCGGTTTCTGGCCCCTAGGTGGAGTACCTTGCATTTCCCTGTATTGAACCTCACCTTCCACTTTCTAGACCATCTTTCCAGAGCCTCCAGGTCCCCCTGTAGGGCCACCCTCCCTCCTCCCCATCCACCACTGCCCCCAGTTTCGAGTCATCCACAAAGAGACTCATCTCACTCCTGATTCCTGTCCTTATGTCAGAGATGTAGGCGTTGAACAGATGGGGCCCAAGGACTGATCCCTGTGGGACCCCACTAATGACCCTCCTTGGGGATGAGACTATCCCGCCAACTACGACCCTCTGGGTCCGGTCCTGGAGCCAATTGCCTATCCATCTGATCATCTAGTTCCTCACCCCCTGAAGCCTTGTTTCTTGCACTATTTGTTGTTTTGTTAAGGTGAGGCAACCAAACTAGATATGGACAGCTTCGCTGTTCCTTTGCTTTGTGCTTAAGATTCCCCTGGACATTAAGCCTTCTGTACATAGATAACCATAAAAGTTCCCACATATGAGTGAAAATCCTTTTATTTTTCAATTGTTTATGAACCTGAGGAATGAGAGTGATGGGGCAGTTTTTGAAGCTAGGGACCTCTGGGTAAATGCTAGTCATTACATCATGATATAACTGAAGCCTTGTTTCTTGCACTATTTGTTGTTTTGTTAAACCACATTTATAGAGTTTTTGGGCTGCTGATCGGAAATACTCAGGTATGTAGAGATGGGGAGATACCTTTGGTGGAATATTTGTCTATGCCCTAAAGTATCAGCTCATATTCAAAGTTGCCCATTTGTGTTGCAAAGAATTAGAGGCATTTAGAAAACATTTTATGCTTTGGGAGAAAAAGATAGTATGAAAAAAAACACAGGGTCAGTCATCCCCAGGCCTCCTTTTTCTTAATGTAAATAAGTATATTGTCTCTTTATAAGGTTGAGCCTACTGCCCACAGCATTTGGAAAAAAAGTCTATATAGTTTAGTTTCCACTGTTGTTGGGGGGGAGGGGAATCATAGCTATGTACGAGATAATAGGAACTATAAACTGCTTTATAATTTGGATTCTTTTGAGTTTTGACATTTTCCACTGCTTCCATCGTTGTACTTTAAGGTTCACATTTTGGAGAACAGTATCCCAATTTTCCATTGCCATATTTTGGGGTCCAAACATGATGCCCAATATTTTTAGGGGTGTAGAGGAGATAGTTATCCCTTCTATTTGTACAGACTCAAATTGGCCATAGCCTACAAAGAGACCTCTATGTTTTTGCATATTGAGCCTCGCATTTGAAACCTGAGAATAAAGATCCATAAAAGCTAAAAAATGAGTCAGCTGGAAAGGATCAGAAAAAAATAGGCATATGTCACCCATGTATGCCTGGAGGTGCATTGCTGTATCCCTCTGGGTCCCAGGAAAGCCTTCCCATTGGGGTTGGTGAGTCAAGAGTCTGAGTAGTTGGTCTAAAGTCAAAATATATAATAAAGGGTCAAGTGGGCAGCCTTGTTTAACCCTTGCCTTTATTTTAAAACCCTCTGTTACTTGATGATTTATAATTGGGTGCACTACTGCTGAGGTGTACACAGCGGGGTGCAAGTAGTAGACAAGAAGTACAGGTACTCAGGCACTGGCAAATATGAAAGGCAGAATGAAGTTCCTCAATTTGAAGGATGACTGTATAGATACTATGGAATACTGAAGTGTTTCTAGGAAAAGATAATTGTTGCACAAGTCAAATTTTGTGATGGAATCCCTGATTTCAGGTCAGAGGCCCAGAAACTGTCATTATTTTGCTAGTTTAAGAATTTCAGTTCCAGTATCAGTTGGAAGAAGTACAGGAACTCTGTTCCTACTGCAAAATAGGTACAGGAACTAAGTTCCTGTGTGTCCCTGTTCACTTTCATCACTGGACAGAAAAATGTGCCAACGTAGGCAGAAGCCCAGCACAAAAGGGCAGCCTGCAGTGCTAGGATAAACACAATGAGTGAATCAGAAAGGGGGAGTGAGTGAGCTCAACAGAGCTGAGTCGGGACTGCTGCAGATGTCTTTTTTTGGCTAGAAAAAGTCACCAGTGCAGGCAGGAATCCAATGCAAAAGGGCAGCCTGCAGCAGCGGGAGACACAGAATGAGCAAGTGAGGGAGGTGGAGTGAGTGAGCTCAGCAGACTCTGTCGGGATTCTTTGCCGTTTGTTTGTGGGCAGAAAAGGGCAGCAACACAGGCAGGAGCCCAGTGCAAAGGGCAGCCTGCAGCACCAGGAGAAAAAGAACGAATGAGTGAGAGAGGGGGAGTGAGTGAGCGAGCTCAACGGAGCTCTATCATGACTGCTGCAGATTTTTTTGTGGGCAGAAAAGGGCAGCAACACAGGCAGGAGCCCAGTGCAAAAGGGCAGCCTGCAGCACCAGGAGAAGCAGAATGAGCGAGTGAGATGGGGGAGTGAGAAACCTCAATGGAGCTTGATCAGGACACCTGTGGATTTCTTTGTGGGCAGAAAAAAGTGCCAACGCAGGCAGGAGCCCAGTACAAAATGGCAGCCTGCAGGAATGAGAGAAACAGAACGATCAAGTGAGAGAGGGGGAGTGAGTGAGCGAGCTCAACAGTGCTCTATCATGACTGCTGCAGATCTTTGTGGCAGAAAAGTGCAGCAATGCATGCAAAAGCCCAGTACAAAAGGGCAGCCTACTGCACTGGCAGAAACGGAACAAGCAGGTGAGACAGGGGGAGTGAATGAACTCAACGGAGCTCTGTCAGGACAGCTGTGGATTTCTTTGTGGACAGAAAAAGGTGACAACACAGGCAGGAGCCCAGTACAAAAGGGCAGCCTGCAGCGTTGCAAGAAACAGAATGAGCAAATGAGGGAGGTGGAGTGAGTGAGCTCACCGGAGCTCTGTCAGGACAGCTGTGGATTTCTTTGTGGACAGGAAAAGGTGACAACACAGGCAGGAGCCCAGTACAAAAGGGCAGCCTGCAGCATTGCAAGAAACAGAATGAGTAAATGAGGGAGGTGGAGTGAGCGAGCTCACCGGAGGTCTATCATGTCTGCTGGGGATTTCTTTGTGGGTAGGAAAAGGCAGCAATGCAGGCAGGAGCCCAGTACAAAAGGCCAGCCTGCAGCGCCGGCAGAAATGGAATGAGAAAGTGAGAGAGGTGGAGTGAGTGGCCTCCATGGAGCTGTGTTGGGACTGCTGCACATGTCTTTGTCAGCAGACAAAGCTGACAATGCAAGCAGGAACCAAGTACAAGAGGGCAGCCTGCAGCAGCAGGAGACGCAGAATGAGTGAGTAAGGGAGGGGAAGTGAATGAGCTGAACGGAGCTCTTTTGGGACTGCTGCAGATTCTTTGTGGGCACAAAAAGAGAGCAAACCACACAGGGGCCAATACAAAAGGGCAGCTTGCAGTGGGTGGAGAAACAAAATGAACGAGCAAAAGAGGGGGAGTGAGTGAGTGAGTGAGTGAGCTCAATGGAGGTCTATTATGACTGCTACAGATTTCTTTGTGGCCAGAAGAAGGTGGCAATGCAGGCATGAGCCCAGTACAAAAGGGCAGCCTGCAGCCCCAGCAGAAATGGAATGAGCAAGTGAGAGAGAGAGAGTGAGCAACGTCAACGGAGCTGTTTCGGGACTGCTGCACATGTCTTTGTGGGCAGACAAAGCCGGCAACACATGCAGGAACCAAGTACAAAAAGGAAGCCTGCAGCAGTGGGAAACACAGAATGAGCAAGTGAGGGAAGGGAAGTAAATGAGCTCAACGGAGCTCTGTTGGGACTGCTGTAGATTTGTTTGTGGGCAGAAAAAGGCACCAACAAAGGCAGGAGACCACTACAAAACAGCATCTTGCAGTGCCAGGAGAAACTGAATGAGCGAGTGAGACAGGTGGAGTGAGCAACTTCAACAGAGTTCTGTCGGGACAGCTGCAGATTTCTATGTGGGCAAAAAAAGGCACCAACGCAGGCAGAAGCTCAGTACGAAAGGGCAGCCTGTAGCGCTGGGATAAACACAACGAGATAGTTAGAAATGGGGAGTGAGTGAGCTCAATGGAGCTCTATCATTACAACTGTAGATTTCTTTATGGGCAGAAAAGGTGGCAACACAAGAGGAGCCCAGTACAAAATGCCAGCCTGCAGCGCTGGCAGAAATGGAATTAGCGAGTGAGAGAGGGGGAATGAGCGGCCTCCACGGAACTGTGTCGGGATGGCTGCACATGTCTTTGTTGGCAGACAAAGCCGACAACGCAAGCAGGAACCAAGTACAAAAAAGCAGCCTGCAGCAGCAGGAGACACAGAATGAGCGAGTGAGGGAGGGGAAGTGAGTGAGCTCAACTGAGCTCTGTTGGGACTGCTGCAGATTTATTTGTTGGCAGAAGAGGCAGCAATAGATGCAGGGGCCCAGTATAAAAGGGCAGCCTGCAGCGGCAGGAGAAACAGAATGAATGAGAGAGAGGGGGAGTGAGTGAGTGAACGAGCTCAACAGAGCTCTATCGTGACTGCTGCAGATTTTTTTGTGGGCAGAAAAGGGCAGCAACACAGGCAAGAGCCCAGTACAAAAGGGCAGCCTGCAGCACCAGGAGAAACAGAATGAGCAAGTGAGACGGGGGAGTGAGAAATCTCAACGGAGTTCTGTCCGGACAGCTGCACATTTCTTTGTGGAGAGAAGTAGGTGCCAATGCAGGCAGGAGCTCAGTACAAAAGGGCAGCCTGCAGGAATGGGACAAACAGAATGAGTGAGAGAGGGGAAATAAGTGAACAAGCTCAACAGTGGTCTATCATGACTGCTGCAGATCTCGTTGTGGGCAGAAAAGTGTGGCAACGCAGGCAGGAACCCAGTACAAAAGGCAGCCTGCTGCATCGGCAGAAATGAAATGAGAAAGTGAGACAAGGTGAGTAAGTGAAGCCAACGGAGCTCTGTCAAAACTGCTGCAGATTTCTCTGTGGGCAGAAAAAAATACCAACAGAGGCAGGAGCCCAGTACAGAAGGGCAGCCTGCAGTGCCAGGAGAAGCAGAATGAGGGAGTGAGACAGGGGTAGTGAACGACCTCAACGGAGCTCTGTCAGAACAGCTGTGGATTTCCTTGTGGGCAGGAAAAGGTGCCAACGCAGGCAGGAGCTCAGTACAAAAGGGCAGCCTGCTGCACTGGCAGAAACAGAACAAGCAAGTGAGCAAGGTGAGTGAGTGAAGCCAACGGAGCTCTGTTGGGACTGCTGCAGATTTCTTTGTAGGCACAAAAAGGCAGCAATACGGGCTGGAGCCCAGTACAAAAGGACAGCCTGCAGCGCCAGCAGAAACAGAATGAGCAAGCGAGGGAGGGGGAGTGAGCTATCTCAACAGACCTGTGTCGGGACTGCTGCATGTGTCTTTATGGGTAGAAAAAGCCACCAAGGCTCTTGCCGCCATGCTGTGCAGAGCAGGCCTGATAAGATGAGAAATATGACAGAAAAAAGTAGGATGAAACTGAGACATGAATCTACTCTTAGTCATGATGTTATATAGTGCCTTGCCACCATCCGGACAAAAAAAATGCTGTTTTGTCCACCAATTTCAAATGATTTCAGGATGAATCTTGTTGCTGCTAGTGCAGAACAAGCCATAGCAGTCCAGAAATGTTACATAAAATTGGGACATAAATGTGGTTTCATTCCAGGCGTTTTATAGAGCCCAGCCACCACCTGGACAGAAAAATGTTGTTCTGTCCACTGTTTACAAATGTTTTCAGTATGAATCTTGTTGCCACTAGTGTAGAACAGGCCATAGCAGTCCAGAAACATTACAAGAGAAATGTTACAAAAAATTGAGACATTAATTTGCATTCAGTCTTGATGTTATACAGTACCCTCCACTACCTGGTCCCAAATGTGCACTTGGGCTACAATTTAACACAGCCTCTTGCTGCCATGCTGTGCAGAACAGGTCTGCTAAGATGAGATTGAGAAATGTAACAGGGAGAGACACTCAAATAATTATTGTGGCAATTTTATGAGATAGCGGAAAAAGTCTAGTGAGAGGGGCCACTGTGAGAAAAATAATTCCTCCTGCAAAATGCTGCTGCTAGCCTGCTAGTTGCCCTGGTTGCCTTCTGCTGCTGGATTCATCACAATTGACTGAGAACTGTAAACTGAACATTTGCCAATGCTGTCCTGTTTTACTGTGGTGATGCTGTGCTTGTAACTTGTACTGTTTGTAGGGATTACAATAATGAGATTTAGGAGTACTTTAGCTTGCTGCCTTCCTGCTGCTCTCAGTGCTCTCCGACTGGCTGACATGAGAAGTGATGTTTTAGCTGGTGTTGAATCTTGATGCATCATCATCATCATCATCATCATCATAACACACAGATATGCTGCTGCTGCACATGTAAGCATTTTTCCGTATTTTTTTTTCTTTGCAAAGAGAAGGGCGTGGGTGGGTTGGTACTGTGGCATCTTGAGTTAAAATATTTCTCTTCTTTTTTCCAATATTTTCCAGCTTAAGAATTATATAAATAATGATGCTGTCAATCTGAGACAGGAGGAGTGAGAAACCTCAACAGAGCTCTGTCGGGACAGCTGCGAATTTCTTTTTGGGGAGGAAAAGGTGCCAAAGCAGGCAGGAGCCCAGTACAAAAGGGCATCTTGCAGGAATGGGAGAAACATAGCGAATGAGTGAGAGAGGGGGAGTTAGTGAACGAGCTCAACAGCGCTCTATCATGACTGCTGCAGATCTCTTTGTGGGCAGAAAAGTGCAGCAACGCAGGCAGGAGCCCAGTACAAAAGGGCAGCCTGCTGCACCAACAGAAACTTAATGAGCAAGTGAGACAAGGTGAGTGATTGAAGTCAATGGAGCTCTGTCGGGACTGCTGCAGATTTCTCTGTGGGCAGAAAAAAAGATACCAACAGAGGCAGAAGCCCAGTACAGAAGAGCAGCCTGCAGTGCCAGGAGAAACAGAATGAGTGAATGAGACAGGGGGAGTGAACAACCTCAACAGAGCTCTGTCAGGACAGCTGTGGATTTCCTTGTGGGCAGGAAAAGGTGCCAATGTAGGCAGGAGCCCAGTACAAAATGGCAGCCTGCAGCATTGGGAGAAACAGAATGAGCAAGTGAGCGAGGGGGAGTGAGTGAGCTCAAAGGAGCTCTATCGTGACTGCTGCAGATTTCTTTCTGTGCAGAAAAGGGCAGCAATGCAGGCAGGAGCCCAGTACAAAAGGACAGCCTGCAGCGCCAGAAGAAACAGAATGAGCGAGTGAGACAGGGGAAAGGAGTGAGGCCAACAGAGATCTGTTGGGACTGCTGCAGATTTCATTGTGGGCAGAAAAAAAATGGCAACAGAGGCAGAAGTCCAGTACAAAGGGGCAACCTGCAGCACCAAGAGAAACAAACTGAGAGATTGAGACAGGGGGAGTGAGTGAGTGACCTCAACAGAGCTCTGTCAGGACACCTGTGGATTTCCTTGTGGGCAGCAAAATGTGCCAACGCAGGCAGGAGTCCAGTACAAAACAGCAACCTGCAGCGGTGGAGGAAACAAAATGAACATGTGAGAGGGGGAGAGTGAGTGAGTGAGCTCAACAGTGCTCTATCATGACTGCTGCAGATTTCTTTGGGGGCAAAACAGGGCAGCAATGCAGGCAGGAGCCCAGTACAAAAGGGCAGCCTGCAGCAGTGGCAGAAATGGAACAAGCAAGTGAGAAATGGTGAGTGAGTGAGTGAGACCAATGGAGATCTGTCGGGACTGCTGCAGATTTCTTTGTGGGCAGAAGAAAATACCAACAGAGGCAGAAGCCCAGTGCAGAAGGGCAGCCTGCAGTGCCAGGAGAAACAGAATGAGCGAGTGAGACAGGGGGAGTGATCGATCTCAACGGAGCTCTGTCGGGACAGCTGCGGATTTCTTTGTGGGCAGAAAAAGGGCACAAACGCAGGCAGGGGCCGAGTAGAAAAGGGCAGTCTGCAGCGCTGGGAGAAACAGAATGAGTGAGTGAGTAACAGAGGGGGAATGAGAGAGCTCAATGAAGGTCTATCATGACTGCTGCGGATTTCTTTGTGGGCAGGATAAGGCGGCAACACCGGCAGAAGCCCAGTACAAAAGGTCAGCCTGCAGCCCCAGCAGAAACTAAATAAGCGAGTGAGAGAGAGGGAGGGAGTGAGCGATCTAAACAGCGCTGTGTCGGGACTGCTGTACCTGTTTTTGTGGGCAGACAAAGCTGGCAACACAGGCAGGAACCAAGTTCAAAAGGGCAGCCTGCAGCAGTGGGAGACACAGAACGAGCGAGTGAGAGAGGGGGAGTGAGTGAATGAACTTAACGGAGGTCTATCATGACTGCTACAGATTTCTTTGGTGGCCAGAAGAAGGCGGCAATGCAGGCAGGAGCCATGTACAAAAGGGCAACCTGCAGTGCCAACAGAAACGGAATGAGCAAGTGAGAGATGGGGAGTGAGCGAGCTTAACGGAGCTCTGTCGAGGCTGCTGCAGATTTGTTTATGGGCAGAAAAAGGTGCCAACAGAGGCAGGAGACCACTACAAAACAGCAGCCTGCAGTGCCAGGAGAAACCAAGTGAGCGAGTGAGGCAAGCGGAGTGAGCAACGTCAACAGAGCTCTGTCAGGACTGCTGCAGATTTCTTTGTGGGCAGAAACAACGGTGCAAGTGGTTGAAAAGAAGTACAGGTACTCAGGCACTGGCAAATATGAAACGCAGAATGGGTCCGGATGCCATGACCTATCAGAGAGCTGCTTTCACCCTGCTCCACTCAGTGCTGTCTGGGGAGACCAGTGTTCACATAAGAAGTCTGACTCAATAGGTAGAGTAAAGGCTTTAGAAATAACTGCTGTGGTAGTTAAATTCTGAGGCCCCATTGTCTCAGAAAGGGGACTGGTAGTGATGGGTGCTCATAGCATTTTTGGGGAATAAATAATATTTCTATTTGCTAGGGTTATCACTGTGCGTTAGGTCTTATGTTCTTCCCTAGCCACCATTTTAGCAGAAGACTGTCATGCAGAGAAAGTAAAGGTGGTTGCATCTTCCTGCAGTTTGTTAGAGGTTTGACAAACTATGCCATTATCAGTTTTAATAGGATCATTCACTGCTATTTTCCGGAGAACAAACCCTGCAGTTTTAGAGAGAGTGGTGGAAGATTGGCATTTCTCTCCAGTAACATTTCCTTTTTCTTCAGCCCTGACCTCCCCATTATCAGTAGTCATATTATTATTTGACAACTCTCCCACATAGGTGGATATAGAAGTTTGTTTTTTACCAGTAGTGGAGTCTATCTGAGGCTTTAGCCATGAGCCTCCCTCAGCGCTTTTACTGCCAGCCTGTTGCATATCAGTAACAGAAGGATTTCCCAAAGAATGCAAAAGTACAATATCTACTCACTCACCCACCTTCTCGGTGCTCTTTGATGCTACTACATCACTTGAAAAGGGTGTTGGCTTGACAGATAGGCCGAGAACATTGATGGGTGGATTTCCAGTCTGCAGAGAAATAAACTGAGCAGCTAAATGGTCCTTCTCTTGCAAATGCCTGCAATTTTCTGCTTGAATTTTTAGCCAGATCACATTTTCGATGAGTGTCATCTCAGAAAGGTCAGGACTCACTGTTTCATTAGTTTTTTCCACTGTACTGAGATCCTTAGTAGATACAAAAATATCTGTCTCATTTTCCTCGGTTCTTGATGTTAACATGATTTCCTCAATTCCAGATTCAACATCCAAAGGCAGTTTTAAGGTAGATGTGGAGGCCAGACCTCCATCATCTGGGACTTCCATCTCCTCCAGCATCTCACTCACTCTGTCATATCAGCACTTCCTCCTCCACTGCTGTCCGGCTCCAAACTGAGCTCTTTCACTCCACCGGAAGTCAAGCCCCCTGCTGGCAGAGTAGGGGAATTTCCCCAGTGCCCTCGCCAAAATGAAATACCACCAACAGCTTAATCTGGTTCAAGGTTAGTTGGCATTCATCTGCATCCCCTTCCCCCAGGTCATGCCTGAAAATAGGCAGAATTTGTCAAGTGCACTTACCCGGTCAGCAAAAATGAACTACCTAAATAAATAAATAATTAAGAATTCAGGATCAACTTCAGTCCTAGATTTCAGCAAAGCAGATTTTGACCAGATAAGATTGAACATTAGCAAATGGGACTGGGAGGTGGAGTTTGAGGGGAAACAACTAAACACTATTTTGGAAATCTATTATAATAAATTAAATAAGGAAGCTCACATGCATATACCTATGAAACAGAAATACATCAACTTTAAATCTAGGCCACAGTGGCTAACACCAAAAATAAAAAAGCTCATAAATAAAAAGAACAAATTATATAAAAAATGGACATGTAGCAATCATGATGAGAATAGGATAAACTACAGGAACTCAGCACTTTAAAAAAAAACAAGATCAAAGCTGCAAAAGCAAGCCACAAACTAAAATTGCCAAAAACAGTAAAAGACTACTATAAATCCTTTTATTCATATATAAATAAAAAAAGAGAAAACTCAGAGGGAGTAGGACCACTAAAGAATGTTGATGGGGTATTGATATTGGATGATGTTACTATGGAAAATGTAACTAATTATTACTTCATATCAGTATTTAATAATAAAGATAGCTCAACTACTGTGCCACATTTAGTGAAACCAGAACAGAGGGCAA
Source organism: Neoceratodus forsteri (assembly GCA_016271365.2). Lineage (NCBI taxonomy): Eukaryota > Metazoa > Chordata > Ceratodontiformes > Ceratodontidae > Neoceratodus > Neoceratodus forsteri. Next base: position 952,600,805 of record CM028131.1, on the reverse strand, counting down.
TTATAAATATCAAGAAAGTAGAAACTAAGCTGAAAGAACTAAATCCCTATAAATCACCAGGCCCAGATGGCCTACATCAAAGGGTTCTAGAAGAACTGAGTATACAGATAGCAACACCTTTATCTTATATCTTTCAAGAATCACTTGATAGTGGTGAAGTAGTACAACACTGGATGAGGGCAACAGTCTTTCCCATATACAACAAGGTCTAGCCAGAGCTGATAGGGCTGTAAAAAGCTATCAAATGACCAAACTTATTTTTTTGTTGGTGCCATATAGTGCTGTTCAGTCACAATCATCAAAAACTGGCATGCTGCTAATTCAGTCCTCTTGAATTTATTTAGTCAGAGCACATGCTGCTGCTGCTGCTGTGTGTGTGTGTGTGTGTGAGCATGCAACCTGGTATGCCCATAGGAATGAGATAGAGAACAGCTAGCTGCAGCTGCACTGTGTGTAATCTGACACTGTAGTCTCTATAACTGTTTCAGTGCAACAGATAATGAGTTAACCACTAGGTTGCTGAATAAATCCATTAGGCTGAGCTTGTCAGATGATAGAAACAGCACTTTAAAATGTTTTTTTGTTCTGTAAGGTCCTATAGGTTTTTTTGTTAATATCCTGAGAAGTTTGGAGGTACAATACAGTAGCATCCCCCCTCCCATCAGATGCCTTTAACATAGAGCAGCAGATAACAAAAATCAGAGGGGGAGTGCATTAGTTTGCAGTTATGCTAGGTCTTATACTAGGTGGTAGAATGGAAGAAGGCTCAAGGCCCATTAAACCATCCCTCGCACAGTGGGCACATCAATTCCTGAAACAAATCAACTTATATATTCCTTTTTTGAATTGTTCCAAGCTTTTACTATTTACTATATAATTGGGCAGTGCGTTCCACACTCTAGTTGTTCTCTGTACAAAAGAATAATATCTAAAGTTTCTTTTAACCATCTCTATTTTTATTTGGTACTTATGATTTCTAAATCCTTCAGGTTTATCCTCTATCTCTATTCCTAATCCTTCCATTAGTTCAGTTGTGGAGGAATACTTCCAAATGTCCAAAAAGGGAGTTCCACGATCAGCCATTTTAGAGCTACAATCTGATCTCAAAAGGGGAATAGAAGCGATCCATCTAACTATAGGCCAGTTAGCCTTACCTCTATCCCTTCAAAGATTCTTGGAGGCATTCTAAAAGATAATATTCTAGTAGCTATAAATCAAATTCAATTGAATGACATCACCTAGCATGGATTTACTAAGGGAAGATCTTGCCAGACAAACATGCTGACATTTTATAATAGAGTAGCAAGGGTACTTGATATGGGCAAATCAGTGAACATATTGTTTCTAGACTTCTCAAAGGCCTATGAGAAACTTCCCCATGCTGAATTGCTGACAACTATGTTAAACATAGGTATTAAATACCCAATTATTCTATGGGTACAAGATTGGTTAAGAGACAGAAGACAGAGGGTCTGCATAAAGGGTACACTATCAGATTGGGCAGAGGTGATGAGTGGGGTGCCCCAGGGCTCGCTGCTGGGACCCTGTCTCTTTAACCTTTATGTCTCAACACTACAGTATAAAAACAGGAATGTGCTGCTATATAATTTTGCTGATGACTGCAGACTGGGTGGGGGCAGTGGTTGACATAAACAAAAAAGACAAGATTCTATTACAAACCTCTTTAAATCACATTTCAAGGTGGTCCATGACCTCAAAACTGTCACTAAACCAGGACAACTGCACTATAATGCATCTCAGAAAAAACAATCCACGCTGCACACATTTATTGGATAACAAACCCCTAAGAGTAATGGTGGAGGAGAGAGGTTTTGGCATTCTTGTCTCACAAGATATAAAATTCTTGGCTCAGAGAGGGAACAGCATCTTAAACTCTATATTCAGACACATAGAGGTCAGAAGTAGGGAGGTCAGTTTGCCATTCTATAGATCCCTTTTGAGACCAATCCTGGAATACTGGACCCAGGTCTGGTCACCCTAGAAAAAGGGTGACATAGCAATGCTGGAGAGAGTCCAGAAGACGGCAATAAGGAGAATAAACAATATGGCAGGGGACAATTATGAGACTAGACTGAGTGAACTGAATCTGTTCTCATTGGAGTATAGGAGAAAGAGAGGGGATATGTGCTTAGTGCACAGGGTGTGGGGAAACAACAATCAGTGGGACAACCTGGGCCTATGAGCCTTTTATAGTGTGTACACAACCCAGTCACATCTCTCACAACTGATAGCTAGGCCAACTAATTTGGTAAGAACAAGTAATTGGTTCAACCAGAGGGTAGTTCATGAGTGAAACAGACTACCTCTAGAGGTAGTAGGAAATAAAACCACAAATACATTTAAACATAAATTAGACCAATATTGTAGGGTTTGAGAAACAAACAATTAGCAAGCACGTTGGACAAAAGTCACTAGCTCTGTATAATCCTATGATTCCTGTGATTCCTATGAAAGATGTTATTGTAAGTAAAATCCCATTTGTGCAGCAAGGTTTTGAGGGCTTGTGTGAGGATGAGTGAGCTTTACTGGTGGGAGGGGAGGAGTATGCCTTGGGATATGGTCCTACGTGCTTCAGGAGTTAGGTAGGGTGGGGGTGATAGGCCATGTCTAATTTAGAATTATGAGTTTGGTAATGACAGAAATCCTGAAGGAGAAATCCAGGCCAAGGTCTAGAGTGATGACATGGTATGTAAATTCACTCACAGTGGAGAGAGGGGTGCTATCAGAGCAGCAAATGGCCAATGGATATGAATGAGATGTTCAGCATGCTTCATATTCAAGTAACATTACTTGGATTTTGGTGGCATTGAGAACTAAGTGATTGACCGCAAGCTAGTTTTGTATGTAGGAGAAATCAGTGTTAATGTGGGCATTAATTTGTGGAAGGTTTTGGGTGCTGTAGTGCAGCCCCACTAGCTGGAAGCTGTGTGACTGGGTAGGTCTGTGTTTTAAATAGGATGGGGCTGCCATTGAAATGGTGTTATGTGAGACTGGTAGTAGCACCAGAACAGACACTGGAGTTGTTTTTGGATACCTCCAGGGGTGTTACCTCTTTTTGTTTTAAGGTGAGTTAAAGTCCCTTTGTCTGGGAACAGAATACTAGAGTTGCAGACTGAGCAACTTTCACCAGGGAGATATTTCACTGATGAAGTACAGAGCTGAGGTGATACACAGACAGAGGCAAGCATGTCTGCCTGCTTTTACTGAGGTAGGTGAGGGAGGCAGCCAAATCATTTGGCTCGCACAGTTTTGCCAGGTCTGCACTTGGTTATTTTTACTATGATAGGTTATTGAATTACTGTTGTGGCTATGAGCATACTAGATACATTGGCAGTTACAAAAAAAGTTGACAGGTGGATTTACCGCTACCGTGATAAAAAAACACATTGAATAACATTGGTTATTGTTTCGCGGTATGCAGTAAATCCATGGTATTTTTTTTCTGCAGTTGATTGAAAATGGTGTGATACTGGTCAATGTTATTGTAACTACCATGGTACATTACACAAGTTTAAGGGCCTTCAAGGGACTGAAAAGACACATGAAGTGATGACTAGTGCTGAAAATAGGTTATCTGTCAGTGTCAGTGTCTCAGTAGGTTGCACACTCTCCTCTGAGGCCAGAAGATCAGAAGGATGTGAGTTCTATCCCCAGACCAGGCACTTGGGTTAAATCCCAGCTCTGACACTGCAGCGCAGCATGAGGGGAATGCTGCACTCCTGAGGTGCTGTCTTTCAGATGAGACATTAAAACGAGGTCCCATCTACCTGTTCCAGCGGTAGTTCAGGTGGGTGTTAAAGATCCCATGGTACTTCTCAAAAAGAATAGGGGAATTTTATTAAAATAAAACATCAAAATCAAATCATACTGCATAATATATACATAGTCGCAACTGTACACTCTGAACCACACAAGCCAACGACAAAACCAAAATCAAAATCTCTTTTCTTGAAGTCCCATGTTTCTTCACATGCTAACTTTCAGTTCTTCATGATCATCTGTATTTCTATAGATTTATAAAAAGAAAAAAGAAAGAAAAACAACCCCCTAAATTCCCAAAACCTTCCTAGATGTCATCTGAGTTGCATGATGGGTTCCCTGTTGTTAATAAAAGCACTATCTTTGGGAATCAGAGCTATCTCCAGTGGTTGATGTCAAAATTTATAGTTTACTGAATCATTTGAATTTAATAAATAAAGAAAACCCTTTCTTCCACATGTTAACTTTAGCCAAAGAATGGAGAGAAACATCATATTGGTATATAGAGCTTAATGCTGACTCACATAGTGTACAAAATGTCTTGTGTGACATTTTGTGTTGTTGTAGAACCCATAGGCATCTAGCCTGCCATAGGTATAATTTCAGACAGCAGAAAAAAACTGCTAAGGTATCACTATGATATCTATTTTGAAATGGGGAATAATCACCTAATACTAATATATCATAAGAAAGTCCTATTAACCATGGAAGTTTCCATTTTTTTGCTAGATATTGCCATAAGGGTAATACATGGGAGCACCTTAACAACAAATGTTCCATAGTTTACTCCTGGGCACAGCAGGGATCATAAAGGCAATATCTTTCTTCCTGGGCCTTATGTTTGCTATTACCATGAACATTTAGTCTGCCATATGAGGATAACCATAAGATTTCACACATATGTTGGGACTCCTTTTATTATTCAATTGTGCAAGAACTCCTTTTGTTTTAGAAGGGGGGGGGGAGTTCTTAAATTCAGGCTCAGTAGGGTTAGATTGTTGCATTGCAATATTATATAAAAGTGGTCCTGAATGTTGTATAATCTGAGATCTAGACATACCCCACTTATATAGTTTCTCTGCTACAGATTTAAAATACTCTGGAATCTGAAAGTATTTTGTTGCTTTTGGTGGAGACCCCTCCCATAACTGAAAATACTGAGCAAGGATGTCCCATATTGATTTGTGGGTTAGATTTTCTGAAGAGGATAAATCTACCTTCAATTTCTGGGAACAAAAGAGGGTATGAAAGAATACAACCAGTCCACCATCCCCAAACCTCCTCTGATTTTAGGTAAACGTATATGCTCTCTTTATAGGGTTTAGCTTGCTACCCCACAGCATCTGAAGCAACTATACAACCATGTCTCTAAAGTAGTCATGGTAAAACCATGCCAGTGTATAACAGACAGGAATTAAGAACTGTTTTATAACTTGCACCCTTTTTAATTTAGACATTTTCCAAACCTTCCAGCTCTGGACTTTACTTTCACAAATAATTAGAGCCAATTCCCTATTGAATAAAGGTAAATTCTGAGGACCATGTAAGATACCAAGTATTTTAACTAGTTTCTGCACAAAGGGAATACCTCCTATATAACACTGTAGGGGTCCTGGCGTACCTATATGTAGCCCTTTAAATTTGTTAATATTTAAACATGTGTTGGAAACAGCTGCATATGTCCTAATTTCTTGGGAAAATCTTGGTATTCTGCTGGGGTCTGATAAAGATAAACAGACATCATCTGCATATGCTAATACCTTTACTTCATCTCCTCTGATGCCCCCTGTAAGACCTTGCAACTGCCTATTTCTGATCAGTCACCTAATAAATGGGTCAAGGGAGAAAATGTATAACAGTGGGCTCAGAGGACTCCACTGTCTAACTTCTATGGACATTTTTATTTCTGAGGTAATGTAGCCCTGGATAATAGGTCATACTGTGGCTGACAAATATAATAACTGTAACCAGTGAATAAAAAGGGATGGAATGCCATAGGATTTTAGGGTAAGGAATAAGAAGAAATGATTGACATGTTTGAAAGCCTTACTTTGGTCTACCTACAAAAGAACTTCTTGGAATTATAAAATTCAATAATTTCTCTAATTATTATAAGAGGATGTTGTCCAGTGTTTTCCAATCAGGGAGACTGAAAAACTGAGAAGGATAAATTAAAACTTTGGCTATTTGTCTTAAGCGCTTGTTCAAGATTTGAGAGAAAATATTAAAATCATTGTTTAAGAGGCTTATTTGCTTCCAGTTCTGAATATTATATGTGTCCCCTGATTTAAACAAAATTATAATAAGTTCTGTGGCAAAAAAATTGCAGAACCAATTTATTTAAAAAAACAAAATACAAAAAAAAAACTTTTCTAGACAGGCAGCAATCTCCTTTGCAAAGATTTTATAAAATCATAGGTTAGGCCGTCTGCCCCTGGCGTGGCTCCTAGCTTTTGATTACCAATGATTACTTTTAGTTCTGACGCTAAGCTGGGTTGCACCAACTTCTGGACTGCATGTAGGGGTGTTGGCTGATGAACCATAGATAAATAAGCATTACTCTTTGAAACTAAAGGTGGCTGGTCTATGTTAAATGACTTTAGACGGTTAGTGATAATTTTGTATAGCTGAGCTTCAAAGTGTACTAATCGTCCCTTCTCACCTTTTAGACAAGAAAAGGAAGATGTTTCCTTTCAAGATTTACAGGCTTCAAAGGGGTCTCCTATAGGTGATTTTTGGGTGCCATATTGCAGTTCTGCTCTAATAGTCCTGTCATGTTTGTATTGCAATTTTCTCAGTTCTTGTTTTAGTTTATTTATCTGGGCAGAAAAATCATGTCTAGAAATTAGTGCCAGGGAAAACAGATTCTGCAATTGTCAGCGAAGTTTTAAATATGCAAAAAAAATATTGCATTCTTTAGTTCTCCCAAACCTCTTGAAACCACTGTTTAATGTGATCTTTTGTATCTGCCCACCATGAACCAGTATCATCATAGAGGTCAAAAACTGATGTTCTGGGCCATAATGATTATGAAATTCCAGAAAGTACCAGAGGATCAGAGAGTACAGAGGTGTTCAATTTCCACCTATTTTGTTTTACTTTTATATTAGCATTGTCTTGAATCATAACTTGAGTAGCATATGGTCAGTAAATTCTGATGATAATATTTCTAATTTGACTATGTTTGAATAAAAATAAGTGATCTATAGTGGTCGTGAAGTTCCCTCTTTCATATGTAAAGGCAGGCCCTGATACCTGATAATCTACATAGTTTAGTAGATCTGCTATTTTAACACATTTTTCTAAAGTAATGGAAATACAGTATTTTGTCTTCCCTGCTGCCTGCTGATCTATTTTTTGAAAGCCACAATTAAAACCTTCTCCTAAGAAAATTGTTCTTGATGTAACAAGGAAGGGTTGCAGGGAGGTCAGGAGAGATATCCTGGCAGCTTTTGATTGTGGGACATATACTGTAATAAATCTACATGGTATGTGTCCCCAGTTCCCATCTAAAATAAGCAATCTCCCTGGGACCAAATCTATCAGTTTAAATAGCTGAAATGATCTATCTTAAAATACAATACCCACCCACCAGCCCTATCTAGACTGAAAAAACAATAGGAAGGTCCCCAGCACCATTCTGTCTGAAGCAATCAAATCTGAGATAAAGATGACATCCATGTTTCTTGAAGAAAGCAAACACTGCATTTTTGGTCATGTAAATATTGAAAAACTGCCAATCTAATTTTGTAATTTAGAAGACTATGAGTGTCTACAGAAGCCAGGCAATGCATTCCAAAAGACTGTATAGTTTAAAAAGTTTCTTTTTTTCTTCCATTTTTTTTCTTCATTTTATATCTTACATCTTCCATTTTCGGATTTGGATTCCTGAAGTTCTGGGAGGTAGTATCAGACCCACTACTTACATGTCTGAGTGACCCCAATTTAAATTTTCCAGTAATGCAAAGCCATTGTCATTTTCTGCTTTCAGTGGGTCTGGGTCAGTTTTGAGGTTTCTGGTGGACCATCTCCTGGATTATGGTGTAGACCATGGGTTGAGGGAGACTTATTAGATGTGATCTCCTGTAGGGTTTCCACCTGGGGACCCTCATAACAAACTGGTTGAAGATCTAAAACAGATTGTTTAGTAGTGGCTTCAGCCTCTGGTCTAAGTGCACTATCTGTAGCTTGGGTATTATCATCTGAAACAATTTCTTCTGGGGTATCCTGTACAGTGGAAATGTCAGGTGTCTGAGGCTTAGACATATTTTGCTCAGGTGCTTGTGAGGCTTCCTGAGCTTTCTAGATAAGAGAATCAGGGTTGATTGTATTAGATTTGTTTTTAGCTGCTCAGGGGAATTCAGAAAATATGTGTCCATGTTCCTCACATAAATCACATTTTGTGTGTTTAGCACATTGCAGGATTGTATGGCCTATTTCCCCAAAGTTGTCACATCTGGGTTTATCACACATACTGGATAAGTGTGTGCAGTCCCCACACTTGTAGCAGGCCCGAGGTTGCCCTGCATAAAAGCAGATACAAAGCCCCACAGGAAGGAATTGGGTATGTGACATATGTCTTCCTCATTTTGTTGCAGCATTACTTTAAATTTCCACCCCCCCATCCAAAATAATTCTGTGTCCAAAATAGCCTCAGGGGCACTCAGGACTTCCCACTTTTGTTCAAGCCAGTACACAGTGTCCTCCACATGAATGCCCTTGCTTTGAAACATGACGGTTAAAAACTTTATTAATGGTTTGATTAAGGGTATAACCAGGAAGGGAGTCCAGAGAGGGGAGACTTTTGCCTGGTTATAGCTCAGCCAGAATTTATCTAAAGCCTGGGGTGTCAGGAAGCTTACATTGAAGTTGTAGTGTCTGGACACATTGATAAAAGCAAACACATCAGCTGGGGAAAAATGAAGGGATTCTTTTAAAAGTTTTTTCCCCAACATGCTGTCTGTCAGGTCTTATTTCAAGACTACCTTTATATCAGATCCAAACAGCATTCCTCCAAGGGGCTGCTTCTTTTTTTATCGCAGGTATCATAGGTAAGATCAAGCTTTGTAGACTTATGTCCTTAATGCTTGCCAGATGTATTTATTTATATTACCCAAATTTGATTTCATCACCCATTGCATTGTCCAGTCTAGTTTTAAAGACATCAATATTTTTATTGGCTATTACATCCCCGGGGAGGTAATTCCATAAAGTAATAACACTCTGGCTGTATCAATGTTTCCTAGATAGTGTATTCCATTTGCTGGAGCACAACTGCAAGAAATATCTTCTACCACTAGCTCTATCTTGGTTAAACTTAGTTCAGACAGAAATGGATGCTGGGGGGCAGGGTTGTCCTGCAACAAGAAGCCAGAGGATTGCTCTGGTCCATTTTCCTTCAAACCCTGACTTGTGGAATTGGATGGGTTCTCCTTTGTTTTATCAATAGGTGCGGCTTGCAGTGTAGGAATATTTTGTGCAGAAGGCACAGTGTTTTGTTGCTCAGAATCTTGAGCAGCCATCATTTTACGGATCTGAGAAACCTTTTTTGGTGAAGCATGGCTAACATTATTTGTAACATTTTTAATTTTCATTAACTGTGATTGCAGTCATAGTAGACATAGTAGAAACAGATGCAGGTACCTAGTGTTGGTTCAGTGGGTGCCATGCTGGTGAAGATTGTAAAAAAGTTGTTTTTGTCTCATTCAGGGTCAGGTCTTCATTTTCCATCCTCAGATTTAGATCACCCAGCTGCTAATAATGCCTTCTCCAATGACCACTGCCGTGGATCTCCCAGGATGGCATCTGAAATGGAAAAGGCTGCATTTACAGCTGCCGCAGCTGGCAGCTGCTGTAGCTGTTCCTCCGCAGGGTCAGGACCCATTTTGTCAGCTGAATCCTTGCTTGAAAAGGGAAGATCCAACAGCATATTTTTGTTTGCCAAAGTAAGTGCTGTTCTTTAAATTTTTTTTTGTATTTTTTTATTTATGGGTTATATGACATTACAATAATATCTGCAACACATACATAGAAGAATGGAATTTTGCAGACCTCCAGACTGGATGTTCAGTACATTTACCAGGGCAATCATCATAAAAACAAAAAGCAAAGACAATATATCCATGCAGTTCTGGAAACTGCCTGTCATTAAATGTAGGAGTAAAGTTTGGTTAAATGAGGCAGTAGATTACTTATACTCTCACCCATATCTATATGAAACAAACTGAAAAGCCCACCTTTTCAACCCATAGAAGAACTAATATTTTGTGGAGGAGCTGTTAGGCAGTATGGAGATGGATATATTGCTATACTGATGTCCCATTCTCAGTTAAGCTGCTTTATTAAATCTGCATGTCTAGGTAAGACTAACCCCCCTGCGGACCATCAGGATATTTCAAAAGGCTATTGTAATGTTCACAAACTGAGCAATATAAATACACCCACTATTACTCTCCGCCTTTCCCTGCCAGTTTCAAAAGTATTAAATCTGAACTATTAATTGGAGCTACTATTCAACATGGCCCTTTAAGCTATAAAGAGACCCCAGCTCTCAGTTGAATAATATAATTCATGATACAAAATTCAAAGCTCCCCTTATTTAATTCATCACCCTTCTTCATCTGATGGTTCCCCAGTTTGAGTCTTCATAGCCAGGAGTTTCCCCACATATTCTGTGGCCATTTTGGGATCTCCCACTCCCCACTCCCCCAAGACAAACTGTGAGATGAGCATTAAGTTGCTCAGTGTATCTTTCCTGGTGAAACAATTCAATAAATAAATAAAAAAAATAAATATAAAGATGTGTGTTCTGGAGTCATGTCTAATCTGTAGCCTTGCTGGGAAGGTAAATTGCACCTGCACTCCATTTTGTGAAAGTTCTTTTTTATCAGCTGGAGCTCCTTTTTCTGACCTTGAGTCTGAGCCAGTAGATCAGGGAAGAATACCAGGTGGCTGCCCTCCCAAACAGTATTCCCTTTTGTGTGTGCTACTTGCAGTAAAGGTATGTGAGCCCCCTGTGATGAGAGGGTGAGAAAGGCAGTAAGAGGTCTCTGGGACACATCATCCCTAGCTCATGGCCTTTGTGGTATGGTGAAAACTTTTGATATTGTGAATTCCAAGTCATTTGGTAGGAATTTTAAGTCTGAAAATATAATTGTGGTAATTATTTGGTGTAGATCTGATGTTCTAGCAAATCTGGGTGGAATCCCCATCACACAAACATTGGCCTGCCTCTGGGTGTTCTACAGGGACTCAGTTTTACTTTTCCTGTAGTGGAAGTCCCAAACAAAGGCAGCATTGTAGTCAGCCTGCTTGGAAGTTACATCCCAGAGTTCTGTTACAGCTGAGGCATTATCTTTAACTTTAGTTTCATTTTCAGTAAGCTTGGCCTCAACTGCCACTAGCTATTTCCTCCTCTGTTGCCTGTATTTCAATAAGCATAGTCATGATCTGCATAGTTGAGATGTCCAGAGCAACAAGGCCACTTTGTGGAGTTGGCCCTGATGCTTTAGAGGAGCTGACGGGAGAAAGGTAAACTTCTAAGTTATGGGATGAATGCTTACTATCTTTTTTAGGTCCCATTCTGCTCCCAGATGATTCAGCCAGGCACTAGCACAGTTAGCTTCAAAAACAGAGAGCTCTATAAGTGATTTTAGGCAAAATTGCAGATTGCATCAGGCAAGCTGAATTAGAAGACTGCCACCATGTTGCTGCTCCACAGCGGCCCCCCACCCCCACTGTTCTTTTAATTTTTAACACAGTATTTCCTGCAGGTTTATTTAGAGGCAATTTCATTGAGAAGGAAAGAACGGTCACATTAGCTTGGTCTGCCAGATTAGTTTTATATATTATAGATGGAATGGCAGTTATGGAGGACTGGCCCCCTGGTCTCCAGGATGTTGGCATGTCTCTAGTTGTTAAAGGCTTACTTGACAAGAGGGCTTGGTCATCATGTGGACCCAGTATAGTAAGTACAGTATCTTTCCCATTTCCTGAGGAACAGATTTTTAGCACAGAGGCAGTGATTTCTTGATGTCTAATTTGCAAGTGTTCTTCTTCTGCTTAGAGTGTAACTTGCAGATGCTGTGTGAACCAAAGAATGCTGTGCAAACAAGGTATTCCACAATTAGTCCAAATAGGAACTTGACAACCTGTGTAATAAATCCACGCAGCTACACACATACAAAAACTGCCTTGCCTCGGTGCTTTGGGATACAAACCCTTCCTCAGGAGGACACCTCCTGAGGAAGGGTTATTTACCCAAAGCACTGAGGTGAGGCAGTTTGATGTAACACTGTTTGGTGTCACGATCAGTTAAATAAATTTCCAACCTAGTGGAATTTCCAACCTAGTAGAATTTCATAGATTGCGGCTCTTTTTGTATGTGTGTAGCTGTGTGGATATATTACACTGGTTGTCAAGTTTCTATTTGGATTAAATGTGGAGTACCATATTAGCACAGCATTCTTTGGTTCACATTAATTGTTTATGGGCTTGATCTCCTTTGCTGTGCAGACCCGATTAGTTTCCGCTGGCTCACTAAGCAACTGTTTGCAACTACTTAACTTGCAGATGAAAGGTATTCATGTCAAAATAATACTTTTATGAAATCACATTTGGGATTGAGGAAGCACTTGAATCCAGTACTGGCTGAGCAGAATCCAATTTTAAATCAGTATCCATTACATTTTCTGATGATCTGTCTACATCATAAAATTCTTCATTCTCTTGTAAAGCAGATGTCAAGGAGGGACCTGCTCCCCAGCACCGGAACATCCATCCTCTCTGGAAGCACCCCAGGACTGGCCATCATGCTGATGGACAGAGTTTCCCCTTACTGGTAAGTAGGGGAATTTCACCAGAGTCCTGGCCAAATTTCCCCCATTCACTAAAAGTACCATCAACAACTTAATCTGGTTCAATGTCAGCTGGCATCCATCTGCATCCCCCTCCCCCAGGATGAGGCTAAAATAGGCAAAATTGTCTAGTCCTCCTTTTCCAGTCAACAAAAATGTGGAGGATGTAAAATATATGGTACAGTAGAGAAAATTGTCAACTATAAATGTGACAAATGCAACTTCATGAGTACGTTTCTTGATGAAAATAGAAAGCTCAGGAAGCAGCTATCAATTCAAACAGAAATAAGGATCCTAGAGGACTTCATCCTAAATACTATAACTTTATTGAAGGAGGGTGACATAACCACTGATAAGCCAAGGAGAACGGGTGCTGTTGATCCAAACAGAGCAGTAATGACAAGAGGAAAAGAGACACAACTGGAGTTTCTTATAATGACAGTGATTTAGGAGAGGAAAATTGGTGCATGGTGCAGAGGGGCAAGAAACATAGGAGGAGACATGTATTAGTAGTACTCCCCTTTGACTTAAGAAACAAGTACACTGTAAAAGAAACACCAACTCAATTAGAAATATCTGAAACTCAGAGAAACCCCTCCACAAAGGGTTGCTCAGTAAAAACTAAATGTAGAAATTACAAATAAAAGAGGCTGAGGATATTTCCACTCAGATGATATCAGATGCAACAGCTGAGAAGAAACATAACACTCCCCCTAGGGAAATGATAGTAATAGGGGATTCTTATATAAAAATTTCAGACAGAGTCATTTGTTAAGGAAGAAGAGAAAATACAATGGTTAGCTGCCTCTCTGGAGCAACAGTTCTGACATCAAAAATAATAAAGATGGACTACAGAAAGGCACTAGAAACCCAATAATAGTATTGCATGTAGGAATGAAAAACTTGGGAAGCAAGAAGGAGGTCAACATCCAAAGGGATTTTGAAGATGTAGGGAAAGCATTAAACAGTAGAGGATGTAAAGTGATTTTTTCTGAAATACTACTGGTTCCAAGGGCGGGCAGAAAAAATGTGCAGGACATGAGACAATTGAATGGTTGGTTAAGAAGCTGGTGTGAAAGAGAGGGGTTTCTTTTCTTAAGAACCTGGGGAAGATTTAATGGAGTTATGGGACTTTTTGGAGGAGATGGGTTGCATTTAAATAGGAATGGCTCAATAGTACTGGGGGAAATAATAAATACTGTAAAAGCATTGAAAGTTGTTTAAACTGACAAAGCAGGGAAAATGTGGAGGAGAAGCATCTAAACCATCTAATAATAAAATGGGAAAAAATCAAACATATAAAGGCTAAAATAAGACATTTAACACAAGACTGGAAATTCCTATTCACAAATATAAGGAGTTTAGTGAGAAAGAAGGAGGAATTGGAATACATCTTGCTAAATGAACAGGTACATCCGTGTGCTGTAACTAAGACTTGGTGGCAGGAGGAAGATGAACGGGGAGAGAGATATACAGGACTGCACATTATTCAGTAAAGAGAGAAAATGAGGAGGTGTGGTGGTATATGTTTCAGAACATATAGCAGCTGGATTGATACAACAAGGAAATGATGGGGATTTGGAGTAGGTCTGGTTAAAACCTATCTCCAAGGCAGGGAAAATAGTTATATTGGGTGTTGTATATAGACCTCCACAAACATAGTATATAAACTTAGTATAATTAAACAATAAATTGCTTAAACAAGTACACAGTCTAAATCCTGAAAGTAGAATAATATTACTCGAAGATTTGAATATGCCTGATATAAATTGAAACAGTGGGGAAGGTAGAATGAATATGGAGAGAAATTTTGTGGAAACCATAAATAAACTAAATTTAGATCAATATGTAAAAGAAGGAACATAACGAGAACATATACTTGACCTAGTCTTGAGTGATCTTTGGGAGAAAATTACCAACTGTAGATTGCTTGAGCACTTGGGGGGAGTGACCGCAATGTGATAATGTTTGATGCTTCAAATATGCACAACAAAATACATGGAACTACCAAAATGAAATGCTTTAGTAAGACAGATTTTGAGGGGATGATGAAGGAATTACTAGACTGGTAATAGAACAACTATTAATGAATACAAATTATAATGAAATATGGGATATACTGCTGCATAAGCTATAAGAACTACTAGATAAATATGTCCCAGAAAAGTTGAAATACAAACAAAATGGCAGAATACCAGGATGGCTGAACAGGAAGGTTAAAACAAAGCTTAGTAGAAAAAATAGGGCTTAAAAGAGGGCAAAAAAAATACATAAAGGAGGTATAGGATATGTACAAGACAATGGTCAGAGAAAGTAAAAAAACAGGTAAGAAAAGCTAAAAAGGATAACAAAATACAGTTGGCAACTAAGGTAAGAGGTAATTATAAATCCTTTTATAATTATATCAATTTCAAAAGAAACAATGCATCACAGGTAGGACCGCTAGTTGGTGAATCTGGAAAGCTTGTTGCTAAGGATATGCAGATGATTGAAATATTGAACAAATATTTCTGCACAGTATTTAGGGAAAAGAAGAAACATCCAGTTATTAAACAGACGGGGAAAATAGCCCATGAGTTATGATTAAAGAGGGAGACATTAGAGTTAGATTGGGGCAGGTAGATCTTAACAAAGCACCCAGTCCTGATGGATTGCACACAAGAATAATAAAGGAACTGGACAACAATCTCACTAGACCCATAATTAAAATCATTCCATTATCATTGGATCAAGGGGAAGTGATAATCTGTTGGAAAGAAGCAACAGTTATACCAATATATAGCAAACTCTAGCAAGATCTAATATGGCTGCAGTCAAGTTTGGTGGAACAAAGCACTGTCCACTGTGTCCAAGATGACTGCCAGAGTTCCAGCCACATGTGCTAATAACTCGTCATGCACACCACGCCACAGCAGCCATCTTGAATATGGTGGACTGTGCCACTGAGTTCAGTGTGCATGCTCAAATCATTGTGCAGCGCGAGGAAACCCAGCAGCCATCTTGGACTAGGCAGACATTGCCGTGTTCCTCCAGTACCGATAGAAAAAATAGTGCAGTGGACATGCAGTGATTGTCGTTCACCTCCACTACTAAAAAAGTCTGTTCGGTATCTGGTAAGCTACTTTTTCTCTACAGCAATTGCAAGACATCAGCAGGGATACACCCACTTCAGCTGTAAAAAGGGAGACAAAAGCAGAGTGTAAAAACTATAGACCTGTTAGTCTGACCTCAGTACTGGGTAAAATGTTAGAGAAAATGATAAAGGAAGAATTAGAAAAAGGTATGGGAGAAAATAACATAGGTGACATAAAACAGCATGGGTTTTCAAAGGGTAGGTCTTGCCAGATGAACCTGATGAACTTTTCTGACAGGATGAGCTACTGGAGTGGGGAAATTCAGTGGATGTTGCCTTCCTTGACTACAGCAGGGCCTTCGACACAGTAGCAAGATCTAATATGGCTGCAGTCGAGTCTGGTGGAACAAAGCACTGTCCACTGTGTCCAAGATGGCTGCCAGAGTTCTCGCTCATTAGCGACGACTTATGCATGTGCACTGGACTCCAGCAACCATCTTGAATATGGTGGACTGTGCCAATGGAGTTCAGTGTGCATGCTCAAGTCATTATGTATGTGCAGAAAACTCCGGCAGCCATCTTGTACCAAACTAAGGGTTATGGGATTAAATGCAAAGCTGGTGGATTGGATTGAGTCATGGCTGAGGGACACAAAACAAATGGTGTCATTAAGGGTGGAATGTCTAAATTGATCACCAGTGACTAGTAGAGTGCCACAGGAGGTCAGTATTGGGACTGTGGTTTTTCAATATTTACTGTATGTAACTTTCATGAAAGCTAATGAGGTCGTGTGAATTCCTAAATTCTTCGATGGCAATAAAATAGGATCAGAAGTTAACAGCAGCTTGGATGGTGAAAGTCTTTAAAAGGAACTTAAAAATCTAGAGACATGGGCAAACGAACATAAGTGGGATTGCAATGTAAATACATTTTTAGTCATGCATTTGGGAAGGCACAATAAGAAAACAAAATATATGTTGAAAGGACAAATCATAAAAGAAACTACTGAGGAGAGAGACCTGGATGTTATGATGTCAGAAGTTTTAGTTTTCGTTTTGAAAACGGTTGCAACCAAATTATCAAAAAATCATATGGGATACTTAGTTGTATAAGAAGATATATTAGCAGCAGGGACAGGAGAGTGAAGATGCCACTGTTCACAGCTCTGGTGAGGCCACATTTGGACTACTGCACCAAGTTTTAAAAACCCTACTCAAAGAATGAGATTAGAGCTTTGGAGGGGAGTCAAGAGAAGGGATACCAGGATGATGACAGAAATGAGAGGACTGGGGGTATAAGGAGAGATTGACTAAGCTTGGATTGTATAAACTGGAATATCACAGAATAAGAGGGAATTTATCTCAAGTTCATGGGGCCTTTACTAACTATGACCTATGTGATTGTATTGGGCTACAAGCAAGAGATCAACAGCATGACACAAGGTCAAATTTACTTCAATTCAAGGGTGACGTAAATTGCACCAAAAGAAAAAGTAGGTCATTCTCACAGAGGGGGGTGTCAACTTGCAATGCCCTACCAGTTGAGATGGTGGGTAGTAAAGAATGGAGGAATGTGAGATCAGATTGGGGTCACACTGCGGGGAATATGACATTTGTATATACTGTATAACCTTTGAGATGAAGGTGAGCAATAAAGGGCAAAGTTATAAATAACTTGAAAAAGACCCATGATACCTATGAGATCTAGTAGATTACAATATCATCAGTGTACATCACAACAGAGCATTTTGGAGGAGACATTGGGGAGGTTGTTCATGTAGATAGAGAAGAGAAGTGGTCCTAGTATGGATCCTTGGGTGATACCATGAGTGACTAGCAAGAGGTTTGTGAAGGCATCTCCAAAGTTGACAAATCGCTGCCTGTTTGTCAAATAGTGAAATAGGCAGTGGCATAGGGAGATAGGCCAGTATCTGTTAGCTTTTGTGTCAAGAGGATATGATCCACAAAATCAAAAGCTTTGGATACATCTATGAAGACTGTATCTATTAGGAACCTTCTGTCTATAGCAGTTTTAATGTCAATAGTGACCTAGAAGAAAGTAGTGGTGGTGCTGTGTTCCTTACAGAAATCATGTTGGTGAGGCATAAGAAAGTTGGATGACTGTACATAGTCAGTTGGGAGGCAACCACCTTTTCAAGTAATTTGCCTAGGAGAGAAGCTGGGCAATAGGGCTGTATCAGGTGAGTAGTGCACAGTCACTCTTTTTTGGGGTCAGGGACAGTTGTGACTAGGGCAAATGCAGAGGGGCAAAGTCAAAGAATTTGAGACTCAGTCCCATCTGGTCTAAGACTGGAGCCAATAGGTAGGGAAAACTCCCTATCTTTTGGCTCCAGTCCTAGCCCGGATGAAACTGAGTTTAGAAGCTGAGAATTTTCAATTCTGTAGACCCTTTTTGGTAGAAAAATATGTGAGTGGGTGGGTGGGGGTCAGTGGAGGCTAGAGACAGTAGCCTGTCCATCAAGGGAGTGGGAGAGGAAAGAAGAGAGACAGCAAATTGGGCATTGAAAGCAATAGCTATATGCACTCTATCAATAAACATGTCTTTGGTGATAGGTTTGCAGGGGTCACTCAGAAGTCCTTTGATGTTGACCCAGAAGTTGCTTGAATTTCCAGCCGAGGCCAGCAGTTGCTCCTTCCAGAAGGAACTTTTTGCTGAGCAGGTAGCCTTTTTGCATTTATTGCAAATTTGCTTGTAACAAAATCAATCTTATGGTTTGAAAGAAGCATTAAAGGTTGCTCAGCATTTTACACTGAGCATAAAGAGGGATAGAAGGTCAGTGTGTAGCCAGGGGGTTGCTGTACCCCTGACTCTTCTCTTGATAAGAGGGGTGAGTCTATCTTGGAGGCTGGTGATAATGGATTGGAAGTGGGCTAGATCCAAGTTGACGTCTGTGGTGGCTAGATGTGGGGTTCAGTCAATAGCAGAGAGCTCAGTATTGACGGATGCTGAGTCAAAGCTGGAGAAATCCCTGAGTAAATACATTTTTAGTTGGACTTTGGATGTCTGGGATTTCAGAGGCAGTAGTTGGGGGACCGGTCACTAACTGAGTCTGAAAATACTCCAGATGCCTGAAATCTATTAGTCCTGTTTATGAGGAGCCAGTCAATTTCTGTCCAGGAGGCCAGTTAGGCCATGAACCCCTCTTTTGGGAGGGTGTAAGTACAAATGATATGCAGCTTTTTGTACTGCCAAAATTGGACGGATGCATGGAGAATTTCACATGTGGAACCAGTACCAGATCCATGTGGAATTATACAACTGTATGAACATACGAAGAAGCCAGCAGAGGAAGACCATTTGGTCTATCTAGTCTGCTCATATTGCAGGAAAAACAGCTTGAGCTACAGACCCTGCTCCCCTCCCCACTCCTCCCATCCTTCCCATCCTCCATATTCATGATCCTTACTTTTCTCCAATGCCTATCCCAGCCTCTCTTGAAGCTGCTCACCATCTTCAATTAGACCACCTTTTCTGACAGTGTATTCCAAGTGTCCACCACCCTCTCTGTGAAGAAGTGCTTCCTGACCTCCCTCCTAACCCCCCACCAGCATAAGACTGTACCCCCTCATTTTGTGGTTGCCACTTAGGTTAAAGAGACCCTGCTTATCCACCTTATTTATCCCTTTCAAGTTTTTGAAAGTGTCAGTCATGTCTCCCCTTTCTCTCCTGTCCTCCAGGCTGCACATTTTCAGTGCCCTCAACATCTCCCCATATGCCTTACCCTGCTGACTCACTATCATCTTTGAAGCCCTCTTTTGGAAATTCTCCAGCAGGTTGATGTCCTTTTTGAGATGTGGGCACCAGTACCAAACTCTATACTGTGGATGTGGCCACACCAGTGACTTGTACAAGGGCATGTATAACCTCTTCTCTCCTACTACTGATCCTCCTAACTATGCATCTCAGCATCTTGTTGCCCTTGCCGCTGCTTTCTTGCATTGCACGGAGTGCTGCAGGTCACTATTGATCATCACTCTTAGGTCCTTCTCCTCCTCCTCTGATGCAGATGCCTGGACTCTACCCAGGTAGTTCTCCATCCTGGAATTCTTGGCTCCAATGTGCATACCTTTGCATTTCTCAGTAAAGAAGCCAAGCTGCCAGATCCTGGACCACTTCCCCTGCTGATGCAGATACCTGTACTCCACCTAGGCAGTACTCCATCCTGGGATTCATGGCTTCAAAATGCATAGCTTTGCATTTCTAGGTAATGAAGCCAAACTGCCAGATCCTGGACCACCTCCGCAGCTGATGCAGATACCTGAACTCCACCCAGGCAGTACTCCATCCTGCAATTCATGGCTCCAAAATGCATAGTTTTGCATTTCTAGGTAATAAAGCCAAGCTGCCAGATCATGGACCATCTCCACAGCTTTTCCAGATCATCCTGTGGGATGTACATCCTTTTAGCTGTGTCCACTCTCCTGCAGAGCCTTGTGTTGTCTGTGAATAGGCACATTTTGCCCTTAATGCCATCCTCAATGTCATTGATGAAGACATTGAACAACGCTGGCCACAGCACCAAGTCCTGTGAGACCTCACTGGTGACCTTACTGGTTCCAGATAACTCTCCCCTCACAACCACCCTGTGGGTTTTATCCTTCAGCCAGTTTTCCACCCATCTTGTCATCTTCTCCCCAACCCCAAGATCTGCCAACTTCCTGATCAACTTTTTGTGGGGCACAGAGTCAAAGGAATTGCTGAAATACAGATAGAGGATGTCTACCACTTGGTCCCTGTCTACTGTCTTAATGACCCAGTCAAAGAAGTCAATCAGATTCATTTGACACGATCACCCTCACATGAACCCATGCTGCCTCACATTCTGGAGACCGTGCAGCTCTCCATATTCTATCAACCTTTCCTTAAGTATGGTCTCCATGAGCTTGCACACGATTGAGAACAGACTGGTCTGTAATTCCCTGGGTCATATTTGGGACCACTTTTGTGGAGGGACACCACACATGCTGTTTTCCAATCCTGTGGTACCATGCATAACTCCAGTGAACTATTAAATAAGCCTGCCAGTGGTAATGTTGTGCAGAATTTTCAAATTCCAAAGGAATTAAATTTTGCAGAATTTTAAAAATTCCACCAAAATTCTGTCGAATATCACTGGAAATAGAATGATGGAATTCTACCGCAGAAAAATGCACAATGAGTTTTTTCACAACATTTCTGTGAAATTTTATTCTGCAGATCTCAATATTTTCCTCAGAAATGGTTGTGGAATTATTTTCCATGGAAGAAATACTGTTCTGTGTAATATTATTCTGCAGATCTCAATATTTTCTGCAGAATGGTTGCAGAATGATTTTTCACGGAAAAATGCTGTTCCATTTTCAGTAGGCAGAATTCAGCAGATGAACCAGTGAAATTCCGGCAGAATTTCCACCAATAGAATTGTCATTCTGTGCTCATTTTGCCAGCAGAAGTCTGCATTCTGCATAGCACTAGCCAATGGCCCTGCCAGCTCCTCAACCAGTTCCCTTAGTACTCTTGGATGTACTTTGTTTGGCCTGGTGATTTGTCCACCTTCAATGCTAGCAGCCCCTCCCTTACTCTAGCCTCCTCTGTCACTACATCTGTGTTCCCTTCCCCACTGCTCCTCTTCTCCATCCTGAAGGCACTGGTCAGTCCTTCTCCCTGATGAAGATTGAACAGAAGTCTTCATTTAGTATCTCTGCCTTTCCCAAGTTGTCCTCCACCCACTCCTTCCCTTTCTTAAGCCTAACAATCCCAGCCTTCTTGTCCCTTTTCTTGCTTATATAGTGAAAGAAATCATTCTCCCTCTTCTTAATTCCTTCAGCTATCTGCAGCTCCTTCTGTGCCTTAGCTCACTGGACTTCCTTACTTGCTTCACTAGCCAACCTTAGGTAATTTTCCCTAACCACCTCTCTCTTGGTCTTCCTGAGTTTATTATAGGCTAACCTATTTTCCTTTACTGCCTGGGCAACCCCAGAACTGAACCAGCTGGGTGCTTTGGCCCTTGTGTTCTTCCACTTGAGCCTAATACACTCCTCTGTGGCAACTAGTATTCCTTTCCTAATGACGAACCACCTTTGGGTTATCCCCATATCTACTCTGATGTCCACCAGGTGTCTCTTTAGCACTTTGCCCATCTTCCTGAAGTCTGCCTTCCTAAAATCCAGGATTTTGGTCTTAGTCAGGATGCTTTCCCTGCCCATAACCTGGAACCACACTGTGCAATCATCACTCCCACCCAGAGTCTCCCAGACTGTTATTTCCTGAGCAAGTTCCCCATTCTTGAGCACCAGATCAAGAATTGCCTCTACTGTTGTTGGTTCTGAGATGCCATGAGTCAGGAACCTACTTTGCAGACCCTCTAGAATCACCTGACAGATATAGACATATGGATAATTGTAAATGGGACTTATAATAATTTAATAGGCCAAGCCTCTTTTGGAGGTGGGGTGATCTGCATGAAGGAAGCTGTAACTGGCCAGATTACAAAGGGAGCTGTGAATACTTGGTCTGAGACAGGACTCCAACATTCCAAGAATATCAGGGGAGTAATGGCAGTCCAGGCTTTTAGTTCAGTCTTGTTGCAAATAGTCTGCAGACATTTAGTTGGACAGTTTCAAACCCCTTGAGGTTTGACCATGGTAGGGAGTAGGCTGAGGGTTCCAGACTGGGTTCAATGTCCCCTGCTAGACAAAGATACATTACTACAGTCCATAGAGTGATTTTCAGGTGGGATTGCACAGAGTGAGAAAACATGATGAGATCACTATGAATATGATATAGTAGGAGGAGGAGGTAACCATTTGCTAAGGACAGCTGTGACTTAAGGGTTGTCTAGGCCACCACCCTTTGGGTGGAGTGGTAGAAATCCTTTAGAAGATTTTGTGGAGGGATTGGCATAGTAGTTATGAGACTGGCAGCAAGTCTATTATGTAGAGGGAGGACAGTAGGAATCCTGCAATGGGGACAATAAACAAGCAAGAGTTCCACATGATTAGCAAGGTGGGCTACCAGACCAGTGGGAAGATAGGAGCAGTGACATGAGTACACTAGTCAGCAGCTATTCAGTTCACTGGTCAGCAACTTAGCCAGAGGCAGTCAGGCAAATACAGTAGTAATCACAATACAATATCTAACCAGAAGCAGCAGCAGCAATAATCAATTACCTGTAAAAATAAGTAAAAAATGAAAGTAGGCTGAGCCTAGATAAGATGTTAGCTGAACCCTACAATAATCAGGTTATATTACACCATCGGGATGCACAATACAATATCTAACCAAAGGCAGCTGCGATAAGCAATTACAGTACCAGTAAAATTAGGTAAGAGACGTGAAAGCTGGCAGACCCTAGATAGGGTGTTAGCTGGATACTATAATAATCAGGTTAACTGATGCAGCAGGAAGCATCGAGGATACATAGGACAATATTAAGCAGAGATAGCTAGCTATGCTAAGCTACTCTGTGGAAGTGTCCCAGAAATAGTGACAGTGAAAGGTCAAAAACTTTGGCTAAAAAAAAGCACTACATAGAGGCTACTTTGACTGTGCTTATTAGTAAGCACTACACAAGAGTATACTGTATAACATAAATCAGGTTGTATGATTCAGGTCAGTGACTGCAGTCACACTGCAGGATACGTAGCAGTAGTAATTAGCAAGGGTACCTTACAATCTGCAAACTTGACTAGGGCACACAGAGTTCAGAAGGCTTGTTGGGAAGCAAAAGAAACTGCACAACTCATTGCTGGCTGCCTCCTTAGGCTGACTCCTGTAGCATCTTTTGCACTCAGACCGTAGTGTGGATGGCCACTAGATGCAACTTCCTTTAGAAGGGAAGTCAAGCTACTTATTGGTCAGGCTCCCCATACCTGTTGTTCAGCCAATAAACACCCTGAAATTCAAGCTGGAGGTGGGCGGGAAGTGACTGTTTGAAGGGAAGGGGTCCTTGCTGTTGTCTGAGCCCCTCTCCAATGGTGGTAGCAGGAATTGATGTCCAGCGGGCTGAGTGCTAGTGCTCTCCATGCTCCCGGCTTCATCACAGATTCAAAAGGGATGCCGAAACATAGAGAGGGCCCTTATTGGCTGCTATGTTGGGAGTGGAGATACTGGTTGATCAGTCTTCCCATCAGAGGGGCACCCCAAAGTTGAAACTGGAGGTGGGTGGGAAGTGAGCATTGGAGGAGAAGAGTTCTTTGCCATTGTCCGAGCTCCTCTTCTATGGTGGTAGCTGACAGAGATGTCCAGTGGGCTGAACATATATGTGTATGTAAGGGTTTCTATGCTAGATGTCTGAAATGGAAAAATATCTATATGAAAAGCTATATGATATAGCAGGACACAGAGAATAATTTACATGATATTCAGTTTATATCCACAATATGTATTTATTCATTTAGCTTTAGTTAACCAGGTAGGTACACTAGGCAGAAGCTGCCTTTTTCAGGTACAATCCAGGAGATAACAACACCAACAAGCATACATATCACAGTATAACAAAGAGTACAGTACAGTATTTACAAGGTATAAGAGTAAGGGCAGCAAAACAAAGTAAGCATGTATAACAATAGTCAGAGGAGGAACAGCATGTCAGGATATAAAGGAGGCAATTACATAAGTAATACATATGGTTATAAAAACAATATCGTAGTCAAAGGCACAGTAATGAAGGCCACAAAAAGCAATACATCTACAGGTGTAAATGTTTACAACAGTTAGATGAAGTGCAATCAAGGAAACAGTGGATAAGAGTAACTCCAGATACAGGGAAGATAACACAGCAAATGCAATCTGTGGAAACACAAGTAAGAGATTCCACAGTGGAGATTTGAAGGAATACTTAGGTGTCCTTCTACCTTGTATTAGAACATTTACATGCAGAAATACTCAGAAGGTATTTGTGAGAGGCATGACAGAAACCTACAGATGTTGTGCAAGCATGTATCCCAGGAGGAATGGTGTTCCACAGCCTAGGGGCGAAGTTCTGAAAAGCAGCTGTCCAAAGGTTAGTCCTTAATTTGGGGATGGCAAGCATGGCAAGATTCAACGATCTTAAGGGATAAGAATTATGTTGTGAT
Organism: Neoceratodus forsteri; assembly: GCA_016271365.2. Classification (NCBI taxonomy): domain Eukaryota; kingdom Metazoa; phylum Chordata; order Ceratodontiformes; family Ceratodontidae; genus Neoceratodus; species Neoceratodus forsteri. The sequence continues at coordinate 952,576,020 of CM028131.1, read as the reverse complement.
TGAAGCAATCTGACCAGTTGTTGGGGTTGTTCATTCTTCAGAATGTTATACATAGTATCATTTTTTGCTAGCTCACATGCATCACTTGGGGGGAGCCAACCTAAATTTGTGTACAAAGTACAGTGATGTATAAGTTTATTAGTTGCTAGTGCAAAGCAGCAAATATTATTGTAAGTGACATTCCATTTCCTGAGTACTGACGTTGAGGCTGTTGACCTGCTGTTTCCTGTGCTGAAGGTAATTACTAAACCATTTTAGGATGGGAGATGCCAATCTGAGGTCTTTGAGCTTGGTATGAAGTAAAGGGTGGTTGATTAGGTTGAAGGCCTTGGTTAAATCTATAAACAGAGCACCAGAGTATTCACCTCTAGCCATAGCATTAGTGACGTGGTTAGTTAGCGTCAGTAAATCAGTGGCAGTACTATGGCCCCTTTTAAAGCCATGTTGTTGTGTAGATAGCAGAAGATGATTAAGCAGATAATCCATAACCTGTGCAGCCACCAATTTCTCAAGTATTTTATTAAGCACAGGAAGAATAGAAATGGGTCTATAATTGCTAAGGATTTTTGGGTACCCTTTCTTGAAAACAGGGATTATATGAGACAGCTTCCAGGTAGCTGGGACAAAACCATTTAACAGGGACAGATTAAATAATCTAGTAACCACAGGATCAATCTCCAATGCAGCAAGCCGGAGCAGTTTAGGCTGAAGCCTGTCTGAGTCTGCAGAATTAGAACACAGGGATATGCTTAAGCAATTTACATACCTCATAAACCTTGACCACTGTGAAATAAAATGGAGGGCAGGTATCCTGTTTCTGACACAGGTGGGCAATTGGATTGTTAGAAAGGGAGTCATCTGAAGGCAAGGAACCAGTAAACAAGGAGAGATCACTGAACTGCTCATTAAAAGCATCAGCAATAGTGGATGAATTGTAGCAGTTTATACCTTTTATGAGCATGTTGGGAGGCACATGGCTCTTGTTCTGTGCAAGTGTTTGTTTTATTTGGTTCCAGTAATGATGTGGGGATCCCACAGTAGCAGATAGGAGGTTTCTGTAGTAATGATTTCTATTTTGTTTGGCGGCTTTTTTACACAGGGTATGAAGTTGCCTATATCTTTTCCAGTCAGCAGTATTACCAGATGCCTTAAAAAGCACCCAGTGTCTATCTCGATTCCTAATCAGTGCAAGCAACTTATGGTCAAGCCACTTATTGGCAAATCCCCTACTTCATCTGTGGCAACATGAATATGTTTATTCTGTAACTCCCTGAAGACTCTACTGAAAAATGTGACTGCATCATTGACATTATCAATGGCCCAAAGATAGGACCAGCCCAGGCATGCAATGTCAGCCTTAAAGGCTGCTGGGTCAAATTTAGAGAAGTCACAGAAGCTGATCAGTTGCGGAGAGGGTAGAAAGTTTAGCCCTCCGCAGACAATAGGTGGGGGAGTGGTCACTGATTGAGTCAGGGAGAATGCCTGAGAGGGGAACCCTATCTGCTCTGGACATACTGTTAGGATCTAATCCAGCAATGTAGCTGTAGCCCCAGCCTTCATTAGCCTAGTGGGATCCTCAATGATCTTAGTAGCCTTTAGCTTACTCAGGCAGTGGTCCACAGAGGTCCTAGTCTTACTGAGCCAATCAATGTTGACATCACACAGGATACTGAGCTTCATACCCTTGATCTTTTTAGTTTGATTCTTCATTTAGTTGGGGCAGGATTAAAGGACTCTAGCTGGTGAGTTGTGACGGTGTGTTTGTAATTGAATTTGAAGTCTTTTCTTAACTGTCATTTCTGTGTGCTTTTCCATTTAGCTTGTGAAGGATTGAGGGATTCTAGCTGATAAAGTTTGTGACTGCATGTTTGTAACTGGCTATGTCTGAACTCTAAGTGCAGGCGTCACATTACAGGGATTAGTGTAGCTTGAATGTGAGCTGTTAACTGCCATTTCACTTTGATTCTTCATTTAGTTGGGGCAGGATTGAGGGATCCTAGCTGGTGGGTTTGTGACTGTGTCTTTGTAATTGAATTTGAAGTCTTTTCTTAACTGCCAATTCTGTGTGCTTTTCCATTTAGTTTGGGCAGGATTGAGGGACTGTGACTGTGTATTTGTATTTGGCTCTGTCTGGACCACGGTGAGTGGAGTGAGGAGCCACTGCCAGAGGACTCTTGGCTGATTGTTTTGGACACAGCCTGTGGTGTAGTCCCACCCTCCAACCCCGCAACCCTCCCTCTCGAGGTTTCACCCTACATTTATAGTGAGGGTCCCATAGGTCCTTGCAACATCCTGCACCCATACAGGAAGTAGCAAAGAAAGCATAACAAAATCAAAAAAAGAAAAGGAAAACAAATATTTGGGAGATAACAAATAGCCATCTTAAACAGGCAGTTGATTGAGGAGGGAAACAGACATGATGAAGTGATGTAGTGCAGTGGTTGTGGAGCAGCTGTCTTCAGGGATACATTCTGGAGGCTGTGATGCTGCGCTATCTGCATGCACCTCTCTGGGCTGAGGGAGGAGGTCGCCTATCTCTGAATAGATTTGGCTAAGCTGAAGGCAGCATCTACCCCCACCCAGAGACCACTGGGTCCACAATCTGTACCTCAAAGGATGCCAGGGAAGAGGAGTGATTTGACTATGGTGGGATCAGGGAGGGTGAGGAAGGGGGGTCAAAAGCACATTCCCCAACAGGTCCCATTTAGTAACTCCTACACTGTTTTGGAGGAATGGGAAAGCCCCACTCCAGAACCCGAGGCTGGGGCAAGGGAGGATGAGAGGGTCCTCCAGGATGGAGCCCCAGAGAAGGGAGGCAGGGGACCCCAGAGCAGGGGAAGCTTCTCCTAGTGGGGGAATCTATTGTCCAGGGAGTGGAGTAAGGGACACCTAGCAGGGGAGGGGCGGGAGATCAAGTGCCTCCCAGGAAGTGCTGTGTGGAGGGATGGGAAGTGGATCCATAGGATCGCTATGGCAATAGCTAGGAGGGAAAAGCTGGATGTCATTGCCCACCTGGGGACCAATGACCTGGCCAGGAGAAGGGTGGAGTTAGCTAGAGAACAGAGGATTTCAGGCAGCTGGGGGGAAACCTGAAACAGACAGCATGCTCCATCTCATTCTAGGAGGTGCTACCTGTCCAGGGCACAGGGGAAGCTAGGGCACTCCACATCCATACCTTCAACTCCTGGTTAAAGGATTGGTGTGGAAGGGAGGGTTTTGGCTTCATAGGGGATTGGGGCCTGACCTGGGCAGTTGCAAGCTTATATAAGGAGGACGGCCTGCATCTGTCCGAGAAGGGGACCTTGGTCCATTGTGAGAAGTTTAAATGCTTCAGCTTTGAGCATTTAAAATGGCCAAGGGGGAAGAGCCAGGAGGGTCAGGAGGCGTAGGAACACCCCCTGATGTGAACATGCAGGAATGTAAGTTGATTACAGGAACAGCTAAAGCAGGCAGGGAGAGGCAGGCGGGTGAAGAATGTATAATGAGTGATACTGGGGGCAAGAGCACATAGCAAAGGAAACCGGGGTGGGGTGAAGACCCTGGAGAAGAAGAACAAGAGCAGAGGGAGGGCAGATTGTAAAACATGGAAGGTCATGCTAATGAATGCTCTTAGCCTGGAAATAAGGTTCCAGGCCTGAAGGCCTTGTTGGCAGATGCAGACCTTGACATAGCAGCAATAATAGAGACATGGTACTCCACTAATCATGGTTGGAAAGTCAATGTACCAGGCTATACACTGTTCAGGAGGGACAGAAAAGGTTAAAAGGGTAGAGGAGAGGCCCTCTACATCAGAGATGGTATATAGGCTACAGAAATTCAGGGAAGACAGGGGGAAGCTGAGGTAATGTGTCACCCTGGAGCCAGGGAATGGAACAGCAATACGCACAGGGGTAATCTACAGACCTCCATCATAGAGGGAGGAAGTAGACAGGGACCGAGTGGAAAACATACACAGCATGGCAACTAAAGGTGAAATCCTGCTACTGGGGGATTTCAATATGCTGGATGTGGATTGGGCCACCCAGGTGGCTGCTTCAGCCAGAATCACAGCCATCCTGGAATCTCTGCAGGGGGTTGGACTCAGGCAGCTGGTGCATGAGCCAACCAGGGACAAGTTGATTATGGACCTGGTATGGACCAATGGGAATAGAGTTGAAGAAATACAGGTGAAAGGGCAGCTGGGGTCCAATGACCACCACTTGGTCTGGTTTAGCATGGAGACATGGACTCAATTAAGCCACACAAGGGCAAGAGTATTAGATTTCAGGAGGGTGGATTTCACTGAAATGGGTAGATGTATACAAGCAGTCCTGGGGAAGGGAATGGTAATAGAGAGGGTGGAAGAACAATGGGAGAAACTGAAAGGATCCATAGTGGAGATAACAATCCAATGTATTAGGATAGTGGCCAAAGGGAAAACAAGAAAGAAACCACTATGGTTCTCCAAAGTGGTGGGGGACAAAGTCAGGGCTAAAAGACTGAGTTTCAGGAAATATAAGCGGAGCCAAAGGCAGGAGGACAGGGAGGTGTATCTTGAATGTCTAAGGGATGCAGGAAGGACTGTTAGGAGAGTGAAGGCACAGACAGAAGAGGGCTTGGCACGGTCTGTAAACAAAGGGAATAAGGCATGTTTTAGGTACGTCAGTGAAAGAAGAAAAAATGGGGGGGGTTGTAAGTCTCAAAGGGGAGAAGGGAGAGTGTAAGAAGAGGGATCTGGACAAGGCAGAAATACTGAACAAATACTTCTGCTCAGTATTCACTAAGGAGGTGGAGGGTCAAGGACCACAGTTGGGTTGCAGAGGCAATGGGGGGGGAGTGGACACCAGCCCATTCACAGTGGAAAGAGTTCTGAAAGAACTCATAAAGCTGAAGGTGGATAAGGCCATGTGGCTAGACGGTATCCACCCAAGGATATTAAAGGAGCTGTGAAAGGAACTAGCAGCACCTCTGGCGGCCCTCTTCACAGAGGCACTCAACACAGGGTGTCATTCCAGAGGACTGGAGGAGGGGAAATGTAGTCCCACTGCACAAAAGTGACTATAGGGAGGAGGTGGGGAACTACAGGCAAATCAGCCTCACCTCAGTAGTTAGAAAGATCATGGAGACACTGCTGAAAGAAAGAATAGTGGCACATATGGAATCCAGAAGTGCTCAGGATCAGAGGTAACATGGATTCACAGCAGGAAGGTCATGTCAAACAAATCTAAAATATATTTTTGACTGGGTGACTAAGGAAATAAATCAGGGAGGAGTGGTAAAAGTCTCCTACCCAGTGCTCAGCAAAGTCTTTGAGACCATCCTACATAGAAGGCTGATTAACAAGATGAGTAGTCTGGGCATGGGAGATAGGGTGGTGAACTGGGTTAGGAACTGGTTAACAGACAGGAGACAGAAGGTGGTGGAAAATTTGGTACAATCTGTAGAGAGGGGGGTGACCAGTGGGGTACTGCAGGGATCAATACTAGGACCCATCCCTTTCAATGTCTTCAATAGTGACATTGCAGAGGGGCTTGAAGGAAAGGTCTGCTTGTTTGCAGATAACATCAAGATCTGCAACAGTGTGGATACTCCAGAAGGGGTGCAGAAAATGAAGAGGGACCTGGAGAAGCTTGAAAGATGGTCGGAGATGTGGCAACTGAGGTTCAATGCATAGAAATGCAAAATAATGCACCTGGGTAGAGGGAACCCTGGGGAGAGCTACAGGTTGGGGGGGGAGCTGACTGTCACCAAAGAGGAAAGAAGGGGAAAGGGACCTAGGGGTTATCATCTCTGATGACCTTAAGGTATCAAAGCAGTGCACAAAGCTGGCAGGGAGGACCAGTGGTGTGCTGGGGTGCATAGGCAGGGGTATCACTAGCAGGAGGCGGGAGGTGGTGATGCCATTGTATAAAACATTGGTAAGACCTCACCTGGAGTACTGCAAGGCAACACCTGCTCAAAGACATAGATAAGGTGGAGATCATCTAGAGAGGGGCAATAAAGATGGTGCAGGGCTTGCACCACAAAACATATGAGGAGAGACTAAGGGACGTCAAAATCTACTCACAGGAGGAGAGGAGACAGCGGGGGGACATGACTGAAACTTTCAAGTAGCTTAAGGGCATAAACAAGGTGCAGGTGGGGGACCTTTTCCAATGTAGAAAAAGTATTAGAAGATAGGGGCACAATATGAAATTGGAAGGCGGTAGCTTAAGAGGTAATGTGAGGAGGTTTTTTTTTTACACAGAAAGGGTTGTTGATGCTTGGAATAGTCTGCCACAGGAGGTAGTGTGGGCAAGCACATTGGAGTGGTTAAAGCATGCCTGGGACAGGCACAAGGGAAGCTTGAGAGGGGAGGGAGTGATGAAAAGCCATTGATCACATAGGGTCTGTAGCCACATACACCATATAGGGCCTACGGGCAGACTGAATGGGCCTAGAGGTCCTTATCTGCTGACATTTTCTATGTTTCTGTGTTTCTATGTTTGACCTGTGCACCCACTATGATAGTTAATTTAGTGAACACATTGAGGCCATCAGTAGGGGATATGTAAACATGAATCAGATGTAATTTCTTAACCTGACCAAGTAGAAGCAGAACATGACCAAATTCCAGGTCCACATCAGTGGATGATGGGCAGTACGAGCGGATTGCCTGGTATTTGAATCATTTTATCATGTTTTTATCTTTTTTTTCTATTTAAATTGCAGATTTGCACTATTACAGCTCTATATGCTCACTTTTGTTCACTATATGTCCCTTTACATGCCTTACTGTACATTAATAATGTCATTGCACAGTTTAAAATGTTTAGCCTACACTGTCATTTTTTAGTATATGCTGTCATTTTAAAAATTTAGAATAAAACGAGGATGCCAGTAATGTGCTTCAGCCCTGAGAAAGCACATACGTGCAAAATGTTGACGGCTGTCTTGGGAGTCCCCCTGCTACTCCCAGCTTGAACAGAAAAACTGTAAAAATCATCTTTGGACTTGTGTGAGTCTGATTTGTCCTGAGACTTGTTAGTCAAGCTTTTGGAACTTGCATTGACACATACAATGCTACAACTTCAGTTTTGCATCTTCTTTTTTTTGGGGGGGGGGGATGCTGACAGGGAGCTCTGATTCCTCGCTCAAAGGGACTCGTTCTCTGACCTGGTTGTTGGGTGATCATGGACCCTGTCAGCTCCTTATTTTGTGTTGTTTTCCCACCCGGGCCCATGACCATGCAATGGGTGGAGCGGCTGCTTCTGACTCCTTGAAGGCAGCCTAATGCCCTGCACATGGGCCCTTTCCATTTCTGGTGTCCCACCTGTGCTGACAGTCAGCCGCCGCTACTGACGCTCAATCCTTCCTCACCCCGCCAACCCCCGAGGAACCCGAGTCCATTCTCGAACTTGAGTCACCGGTGTGGCGTGAGGTGTGGTGCCCAGTGCCTCATCTCAGGGCCAGCCAGTTGTGCTTCTTTTGAGCTCCCTCAACACACATTCTGATTTCTGAGTGTGCAATCCGCTGAGCCACTGACGCTCTGAGTTCTCAAGGACATCATTGAAAATGAGTCTCACCTCAGTGGTTTGTAATGTCACTCCCTGATTTTTCAGTTAACATGATGGATGGTGATAATAATAACAAGTGTGAATGTGTGCAGCTTGTGATTGTACAAGAAGGTGGTGTGTGTGTGTGTGTGTGTGCGCTAGACTGGGATGCATGCATGTGCAGTGTGTTAGCATACATGAATGGTGTGTGTGTGTGTGTGTGTGTGTGTGTGTACAAGGTTGGGATGTATATATATATGCAGTTTTTGAGAATACATGAGTGATTTTTGTGTGTAGGATGCCTGAGTGTGATAAGTGTGCATATACTGTACATGAGTGGGGTGTGTGTACAAGAGCAGGATCCTAATAAGTAAGGATACATGAGCTACTGTACTGTAGGTCTGTGTGTGTGTGTGTGTGTGTGTGTGTGTGTGTGTGTTTGTACAAGACCAAGACTAACATACAAATATACAAAATAGGCAGCATAAGGCTTTACGTTCTGTTGAGTTTGTCAACTGTGGTGCCCCTAATCCAGAGATTACAGTGGGGCCTGCCCACTCATGGCCAGCCCTGACTCTCTTCTTCACCCTGTCCTACTCTCTTGAACCACACACTCCCTTTTGAATGGCAACCTCAGAAGTGATTTCATTCCACCCAGCCACTACCCTCTCTGTAAAGATTTGTCTCCTGACCTCATTCATGAATTTTCTCCAGTCAACTTTAAATAGCGGACTCTTGTGATCTTGTTATAACTGAGATACTGAGATAGAAAAGTTCCAAAAAATTCACCTCATTTATAGGCTGTGCAGAATGCTGAATTTCTGATGGAATGGAATTCTGCAAAATTTTAGAAAATTCTGCATATATTTCCATTATTTTCAAGATGGCAACATTCTACATGCAAAATGTTTTTTGTGGAATAAAAATCTGCAGTTCACATTAAGAGTGGCTTCTTTTTCTACAATCTTCAGAAAATTATTCTGCAGTTTACATGATCTGCTGAAAATTATTTATTAATTTTTTTATTTATTGAGTCTTGGATTACAACACCTTTGAGCAATACAACTCATTTACAAAGGTTCCACATCAGTAGTACTAAAACAAAGCAAGGTAAACAATAGATAAGTAAATATCAAGAATATACTTTAAAAAAACTAATACATCGAAAGCAATCTAAAAAGCACTGAATGTTAGTCAATATAACAGTAGAGGGGGCTAGAGGAGTGGGAAGCCTGGGAGGCCTTGTCAAACTCTAGGAGAGAAAGTAATGGGGTGTAAGGTGGAGGATGGGAGAAAAAGAGGGAGAAAGGAGAAGAGTTGCACAGGAGGTGGAGGGGGGATGGAGCTAATTTGCAAAGGAGGTGATGGGGGATACAGAGATGAGGGAAGGGGAGGAGGAGGTTGAAGGAGGGAATGGGGTGAGTGAAGAGAGAAGAGGGGGAGTGCTATTGAAAGGAGAGGGGAGGGATACAAATTAATAGTAGAAGGAGAAGAATTGGTGTTTAGCCAGGGAAGGGGGAAGCCTAGCAGGCCTTGTCGAAATTATTCTGCAGTTTAGACAGAAATGCTTTTCGAAATTCTGCAGAATTTGAAAAGAAATTTCACAAAGCATTTCAGAAGCAGAATTGCCATTCTGCAGCAATTGCAGCAGTGGAATTTCACATTATGCACAGCCCTACTTATTTATATATTTCAGGTACTTGAAGGTTTCAGTCGTGTCCTCTCTTTCACTTCTTTCTTGTAGTGAGTACATGTTGATTTCTCTCAGTATGCCCTGTCCTGCCCTGCCCTGCTGTCCCTGAACCATCCTTGTCACCCTCCTCTGAACTGCCTCTAGTTGGTGGATATCTTTTTATGGCTGCAGTGGGTGTAACCATGCAGACATTTTGCTTTGAGAAAAGGACTCCCTGCATAGATTACCTTCCAAATAACATGATAGAGTGTTAAAAATAGTATCCTCCGCTGAAACCTCATTACTGCATGTGTCTGTATGGCAGCTTGAGAGCACTATTTTCCCTTTGGCTTAAGAAGTTAATTGAGCCCTCCCCAGTACTGTCTTTTTTTGCAAGTTGAAACCGCCATCAAAGTGTTTTATGGACCTTTTCTTTTTTTAAGTTTCAGTGCTTAAATTTACTACCTTTTGCAAACTGAGAAACTCCTGCTTTGTTGGTATCCCCTCCCCCACTCATCCAGAGGTGTGAATGTTTTTGTTTCCTAAACATGCTGGTTGATGGGGTATGGTTTAGCCACCGAGAAGATGGCAGCCTAATCTGAGAGCTCTCTCCTAATCGAAGCCCATCTGCGCTTAGACGCCGCGATCCTGTGGAGTTTTTACCCCCTTTCTACAACTTCATGCACGGGTGACATTCTACTTGCTGGTCGGTGCATCTTTTCAGTGGAATTTGGTGTAATTTGTAGTGTTTTAGAGTACCAGAGCTTATCTCCCCATTGGCCTAGGTAGGCCGCACTGGCCTACGTTTCACAGTGTGTTTGGTCTATTACTACCAGTGCCCTTCTAATATCGGGTGCCCGGATGGCTCTGGGACTCGGCTTCAACTATCTGCTTTCAGAATGAACTCCCCGATGGCCACTCCTCTGGTACCTACAACTAGCCTGAGTACAGATCAGCCTGCAGCTGTGGGGGAAATCCTTACAGCACATCACCAAACTTCTGGAGGTCCTACTCTCGAGGGTTGATGACATCAGCCTTTCCCTTTTGGGCACTGTCATAGAGGTCAGGTAACTCCAGGATAGGATGAACATTGCCGAGCACAGGGCAGAAGGCAGAGGGCAGAAGCCTGTGAATCTCAGCAAACGCAAGTCTGGCAGCACCTACAACATCATCAGAAACACCTTGCAGCCCTGTGGTGAAGAGCCAAGGACCATGAAAATAGAAGCCGCTGCAATAATTTGTGGATCATCGGGTTGCCAGAAGGGGTGGAAGGGCAGTCCATGGAGAAATTCTTCAACAACAATTTCCCCCACATGCTGGGGGAATGCTGGCAGAGCCCGGTTGAAGTTGAGAGGGCTCACAGGGTTTTCATTCACCCTAACAGGCAGGCTGATGCTCCTAGACCAGTAGTGGCCTATCTACTTTGCTTCTCAACCAAAGAGAGGTGCCTTCGTGCTGCCAGGGACATTGGGGAGCTTAAATGGCAGGGTATCCAAATATCTATTTACTGGGACTTTGCCCAGGAGACCGCTGCAAAGAGAAGAGCTTTTGGTCCCGTTAAGTGCTTTCTACATCAACATGACTTTCGATTTAAGTTTAAAAATCTTACCAGACTTTGTGTCTCCAAAGAGGGGCATGAAATAACTGTGGATTACCCTGTTGAGCTCAAGCGCTGCATTGCAAGATTTTGGCCAGGCCTCCAATTCCCAACTACAAATCGCAGGAGGCTATGGGAGCCTCCCCAGATAGAGCCCTATAACAGGAGCCTTTCTTCCACTTATGGATCATCAAGGGGCCCTTTACCAGCCGGATCAGTCCTTTCCCAGTCTAGTCCTCCATCGATTAATGGCCCCATACCAGCACAAGGCTACTGCAACACCCCAGGCATCTCAATGTAACTTGCCCTCTCTCCCCCAGTAACTCTTTCTCCAAGGCCAGACAGCGAACTAGGAATGGACCTCAACACTCAGCAAGCAAATATTCTATGGCATCACCTGCAAAAATTTACAGAGAAGACTTCTCCCCTGCTCTGGATCCCTTGGACTCAGAATTACCCGACTCCCAGGAGATGGACACTGTACAACTGGCTGTTTGGGCTGATTTCTCAGATGCTTCATTGGTCAAAGCAGTGGACACTGTTTCTCCTGTGAAACCTGGACTTATCACCTATGCAGCAGCTGTGGCAAGAGAACCTGTGGACTCTGGAGATACCCCTCGGGCCATTCAAAGTTGGTCGAAGGACAGACCACATGAACTTTTTTCTTGTTTTCTTGTGTTTCTTATAGCTCTTACAAGTGCCATAAATGAATGAAGGGGAACCATGACAGCTATACCCCTACCCCCTACCCCCCTCTCTTTGTCACCTCATTTCTTGCTTGTGGATGGCATGCTAGACATGCTCCCTCTAATGTGGTGCTGGTCAACCGCCCCCCAGCACCTCTGTCCTTAGACAGCTTTCTGTAACTTAGCCAACCCCCTTACAGTTCAGCCTCACAGAGTCTGTTCCCAGGGATCATTGACTCCCCCCCTTCCTTCTGATTTTCTAATCTGGCTGATAGATAATGGTACTCAACTTCCAGAGCCACATTCAGGCCTTATATGCCATAGGACCTTTTTTGGCTATAGGGCCTGCCCACCACCAAATCCAAAGGGGTGGCTATCCTTCTGCGGCGCGCCTCCTCCTCCTGGAAAGCGGATGGAGTCAGGAAGGATACCCACGGTACATGGCTGGTGGTCAGAATATCTTCACTGGAGGGTTCTATGCTGTTGGGTAATATATATGCCCCCAATACTGAACATGTGGATCTTTTCCCGGCGGTCAGTCAAGCTTTGTCGGAGTTGCAGCTGGATGACCTGCTGCTCCCTATTGTCTTGGGCGGGGACTTTAACATGGTATACAACATCTTCCTCAACAAATCTCACCTCACTCCACATTCTACTCCTAGGGCCAGGCAGTCCCTCCAGGACCTGATGGATGAATGGGCCCCCACTGATGTCTGGCGTAGAGACCACCCTACTAGCAGGGATTACACTTTCTACTCAATGCCCCACCAGTCACATTGTCATATAGATTACTGGCTGGCCAATGATTTGGCAGCATGGGGAATTTCTCACTCGTGTATTGGCTGAATCTTGATCTCAGACCATTCCCCTGTGTCGTTTACGTACACCCCTCCTGGCCACCTCCCAACGGGAGTTCATTGGCATTGTAACCCACTCCTCTTCAAGGATCCTGACATCTGTCTCATGCTAACCCAGGCAACGAGACTATTTCTCTCTTAACTCCGACTGCCGAGTATCTCCTGGCATGGTCTGGGAGGCTTTCAAAGTGGTCCTATGTGGCCGCATCATCGCCTTTTCTGCAGCCCAGGATAGAGACTGCAAAGCAACCCTGACCAAACTACAAGCTGACCTAGCCACCCTGGAATGACGCTTTAAGACCACCCTCTGGACCAGTCCTGATGGTACCCTACATCACCAAATCATTGGCCTCAAGTACCAGATTAATGTCATATTGCATCAGAAAGCTGAATGGCTACATCTTAGATCAAAACAGGCCTTTTGGGCTAGTGGAGAAAGGTCTGGCAAGCTTCTTGCCTTCTGTTTCCTCTAACAACAAGCAGTCATGCGGATCCACACCCTTTGTACCCTAACAGACTCCATAGCTTCTAGCCCCAAAGATATTATTACTACCATAAGTCAATTTATGTATCCCTTTATCAAACCTGCTCCACCAATACTGACCTGAACCTACAGCAAGGGGTTCCGAGTTTTTGTCAACACGCCTCTTTCCCGACTCTCACCCCTGAGCAGGTGGCCCACTTGGACACCGATATCTCATGTGATGAGCTCCTGCTAGCACTCTCAAAAATGGCTGAAGGGAAAGCACCAGGCCTTGATGGTATGTCTGTAGAATTGTATCAGGCCCTTGGCACTGACATCTTTCGCCCACTCCAACTTGCACTGCAGGTCTCCCATGAAAATGGATCTCTTCCCCCTACTATGAGGGACGTGCTCATCACCCTCCTTCCCAAAAAATCCACAGACTCTCTAGACTGTGACAATTTTAGGCCAATATTCTTGCTATCTGTTGATACAAAGATCCTGGCCAAGGCTTTGGCTACCAGGATGATGTCTATTCTTCCCTCGATCATTCACCCCACTCAGGTGGGTTTTATGCAAGGGAAGGCCAGGGAAGATAACACTAGACTCTTGATCAACCTTAAATGGTTTGCTTCTAAAGCCTCCCATCCTATGGCCACCTTGGCAATTGATTTTTCTAAGGCATTCGACTCTGCAGAGTGGGACTACCTACATGAAGTTCTCCACCTTTATGGGTTTGGGGCATATTTTTGACAATGGGTACACACACTATACTCTTCCCCTATGGCCCGTATCCTCACTAATGGAGACATCTCTCCATCTTTCCCTCTCCATAGGGGCACCAAGCAAGGCTGTCCCATCTCCCCTCTTTTATTTTTGGTTGCCTTAGATCCCCTTATTCGGACCTTTACTACCTCACCACTGATCCAGGGCATTGTAATTGCTGACTACCCTTACTTGGTGGTGGCATATGCAGACGACTTCCTCCTAACTTTGTCTAACCCACAGCAGTCCATATCAGAAGTGCTCCAGATCTTGGACAGCTTTGCAGTCTTATCTGGCCTGTGACTCAATCAGAAAAAGACTACCTTGGCCCCCCTGAAAGCTCACTGTATGAGTACTTGCATCCAGGGCACCAACCTGTCCTGGGCTGCCCAAGGCTTTGTTTATCTCTGGGTGCAATTACCAACTAAGTGGTCTGCCCTTGAGTCTGCTAACTTCTGCCTCTTACTGGCTCAACTGTCCACAGAAGTGGAGAGGTGGCGCAAGATGCAGCTATTGTTACCCGGTAGATTGGCTGCAGTTCGTATGCATCTCCTTCCCCGGGCTCTGTATCTTTTTTAACAATCTCCCCATCCCTCTCACTCCCAAACTGTTTGCCTCCTTGGAGCAGCTAAACTCTCACGTCCTCTGGGACTACAAACCATCTAGATGGAGCAAGCAAAAATTGAAAGCGCATTGGTCCCAAGGGGGCCTTAATGTGCCCCAGTTTTTAGGCTATCACCTGTCCTGTATGGCAGCTCATGCGACCAGATGGTTTGTGCCCGACCCCATGGGCACCTCCCTCTGGGTCCAACTGGAATCAGATCTAGTGGGCACCACACCCCTTTACACCCTCCTTACACCATGCTCATGCCTGCCCCACCATCTCCTGCCCACAATTACAGATACAACCCATGCCTGGAAACTCCTTATTTCTAAATCACATGTGTCCAAACAAGCCTGGTATCCCCCAATACAATAAGCCCCATTGTGGCGCAATAATCTCATTCAAATCGATGCAGCCCTGGTACACTGACCTTCCTGGCAAAGGTGTGGTATCTAGATGATCCAGGACCTCTCTCCATCAGGCACTATCCCCTTGTTATCTTTTGCCCTGTTGCAAACCAAATTTTCCCTGCCACATAAAGACCTTTAGCGATATCTGCAGATCCACAGTGCCCTACAACCCCTCCTCACCAGCTGTGTTGATGCCACACCATGGCAATGGTTAACCAACCTGCATACCCTTTCTACATCGAAAGGGCTCATGGGCAGCTTCTATAACACATGGAGGGACTCACAGTTGAATGCCACCCTGTCTTGTAGGCTGAAATGGGCTGAGCACTCTGGCTCCCCTATCTCTGAAGACGAATGGAATTCTCATTTCAAAGGTACCCACCAGACACATAGTGACACCAACAGCCACTTTCTACAGCTAAAAATCCTGCTGTTTTGGTACCGCACCCCTGCAACCCTTCACACGTGAGGGTTGCCCAGTCACTCAGTCACAGCCAATGTTGGAGATGCTTCCAACCTGATGCACACCTCTTGCATGTACTCTGGTCATGCCCCCACTTTGCTACATTCTGGAATATGGTAGCCTCTGACCTCCTAAAGTGCTGAAATCACTGATCGCTCTCACTGACCCCAAACTGCTCCTGGGTGACACAACCTCACTGGCTAGCCTACCTAAACCTCTCCAAGACTGGACTCTTTCAGCCATTCTAGAAGCTAAATGCCTTCTTCTTATGTTCTAGCATCAGCCTTCCCTGCCCACCCAGAAAGCCTGGCATGCAGCCTTAGCTTGCCTTTCTCTTTTTGAAAGACTATCCTACCTCCAAAGGACTAGCGTTACTACCATGCCAAATGGGGTCCATATTTACAATCTGATTTTTGTAAACTCCCAGCACCACCTGCAAATCCCCCTTTATAATTGCTAGACCATTTTGTCTCAGCTGAGTGTCTCTTTTTGTTATTGGACTACTGCAAAGGGTGTAGGCATTTGCCTCTACCTGTATTTATACCTTGAACATCCTAGCTGGATCAATATATATGTATTCACTTTGTTCTGCTGTGGTAATTAAGATTTACTAAATACTTGTAAGCAGTCCCTGGGGCTGCCATTGATAATGCCCGGTAGTCCGTTTGTTCCCTTCAGACCTAACCATGTCTGTTTTATTCCTTTCTGTGAGCTGTGTCAAGAAAAAAGCTGTTATCATTTATTTACTGTTATGATAGCAATCCCCAGGACTTGATTGTGTTTTAAGGGAAATTCCTGTGCACACTAAGCATCAGAATAAACTCATGTTAAAATGATTATAAACTGCCTTAGGAAACTATTAGTTCTTCTACTCTGCTCAGGGAGTGTGAAATTAAACCCCGGTCCACCCCTTTTTATAGATGCACCCTTGGACCTCCCTCTGCTAAAAGGTCTCAGCTTTCCACATATGAATATCCATAGCTTGCCTAACAAATTTGACATGGTCCAAGCCTAGGTACTACGTACAGCTCCAGATATTACTATGTTTTCAGAAACATGGCTCACGTATAACATTCCTGACAAAACTGTTAATATGCATGGTTATAATTTATTCAGGTGCGATAGGCCGACAAGGGGCGGTGGAGTTGCCATCTATACCAAAACCAATCTCTCTGTCTCTGATATTGTTTGCACCTCTATACCAAAGGAATTTGACTGCGTAGCTGTGAAAATGACCTTATCTTCTGGAGTGGCCCTCTTAATATCTGCTTGTTATAGGCCCCCTTCTGCGGGGTTTGGCGTACTGGGTCACCTTCACTCCCTGTTGGAAAAAACTAACTCAGAATGCATAATAATTAGGGACTTTAATCTTAATTGGAATGATGCCTGCTCCAACAAAATTAAGGAGTTCTGTGATGACCGTGGCCTAACCCAGATTACCCCAGAGAATACTAGTCCTAACAAGAAATCCCCTGACCGCAGCTCATTACTGGATCTTATGCTGGTTAACAAGCCACACAATATCTCTCACACAGGGGTTTTCCACAGTGACCTGAGTGACCACTGTGCTACTGCCTGTATTAGAAGCTCCCCTTACCAGCCTCCTACCTCCACTTTTAAACTAAAACAAAGTCTAAAACTCTTCTGCCAACCTGTCTTCCTGGCAGACCTAGGGAATATTAACTGGCAGGATTTTTACCTGGCACCCTCTGTCTCAGAAGCCTATAATATCTTCCAAAAACTGGTATTGAAGGTGATTGATAAACATGCACCGCTTAGAAAAATCAAATCCAGGAAAAGGTCACCCGACTGGTTTACACGCACCCTAAAGAAAGCTCTGAGGGACAGGGATGTACCGTGGAAAAGGGCATGGAAAACAAAATTGGATTCTGACAGGCTGGCCTTTTGGGTTGCCAGGAATGCCTGCACCAAACTTGTTAGAACTGAAAAATCACGTTATTTCCAGTCCGCTCTCGAAGAAAATAAAAATTGTTCCACTAAATTCTGGAAAGTTCTTAAAGAGGTAGTAGGTCACTCATCAGCCTCACCTTTGCCTGCCAAGATTGAGGTAGGAGATGTTTCCTACATGGACAGGGTGGACATCCTAGAAAAGCTAAATAGCCACTTTGCCACCACAGGCCTTGTGTTTGATGCCTCACCCACCAGTAAAGTGAGTGTCTGTAGTGATGACAATGATGGCCCTAGCCCTATCACCACAGCTATCCTGGGGCACTCCTCTTTTATCTTTCATCCAGTAACCTTTAAACAGGTGGAGGACCTCCTGCTAGCCTTGGACACTAAAAAGTGTGCCGGTGCTGACCTCTTAGAACCGTTCTTCTTGAAACTTGGCTGCTGTCACCTGACAGCTCCAATCGTTCACGTTTTTAATAGTTCCTTGGCTCATGGTGAGTTGCTACCACTTTGGAAAATAGTGCACATTATTCCTCTTTTTAAATCTGGTGACCTAACTGACCTGAACAACTACCGCCCAATTTCCCTTCTCCCAATCCTATCAAAGACCCTGGAAAAAATTGTCAACTCTCAACTGAGAGAGTTCCTTGACACCGAAAACATCCTAAACCCCGCCCAATCGGGATTTAGGCTCAAGCGCAGTACTGTATCATCCCTTGCCAAAGTGTCCAACGGATGGCAAACCACCCTGGATACTAAGCAATACATCTATGCCCTCTTTCTAGATCTTAGCAAGACCTTCGATACAGTGGATCATCATATTCTACTTAACGTCTTGAGAAGCATTGGGGTAAACAACACTGCCTTAAAGTGGTTTGATTGTTACCTCACCAACCAAATGCAACAAATCAAAGATCAAGGGAACTATCTCAGTTAAAGACCATGTTGCATGGTGTGCCACAAGGCTCCATCTTGGGCCCTATTCTCTTTGCTATTTATATAAACCATACAGACTCCTGTATACGCACAAGTAACGTTCATCTATTCGCTGATGATACAATGCTCTATACTACTAACACCTCGCTAGACGTAGTCCACAAGGAGCTTCAGTTAGACTTTGACATCCTTCAAAGCAACTTAATAAGGCTCAAGCTTCTGCTTAATGCCAAAAAGACCAAAGCTATGATTATCTCACCTTGTGCTGCCCATTATGCAGGACCATCTTCGAGCCTCCAGATTTATACCTTACTTGGTGAAGCCTTGGAACTAGTAGAAAAATTTAAGTACCTGGGTGTTTGGCTGCATAACAGGCTCAACTTCTTGGCTCACCTCAATGAACTATCTAAAAAGCTAAGACAACGTATAGGCATATTTTATTAGATAAGACACCTCCTTACTCTTGAAACAAGGAAACAACTTGTCCAAACAACTTTTCTACCACTGCTTGATTATGCTTACTTTCTCTATAGTCACTGTCCTATTCAGGCGCTATGTAAATTTGACACCCTCTACCATCGCACACTGAGATTTATCCTTAACTTGACATTATGCACCCACCACTGCCTGCTTTATCAGGTGCTAGATAGGCCCTCCCTCAATCTGAGGAGGCAAAAAAATGCCCTTATGTGGACAACCTGGGCCCTAACCGATAAACTACCAGCCATTATTTCTGTTCTGTTTTAGCATACTGAGGGAACGTATGGTCTAAGTAGTTTGTCTCTTGTCTGTCTTAAAGTACCCAAAATAAGGACATGGCATGGTTCAGAGGCTGTCATCTTTTCTCTGTCCACTATTTGTAATGTCATGCAGAAAACTCTTAGGCTGTCCTCCCTCCTGGGGCCTCACTCTTTCAGGAGGCTGCTCACTCTCAAACTGAGAGCCCTGTGTGTATGCTGCAAATAACCACCTCCTCCATCTCCTGTGGCTCCCAAACTGTTGGCACTTACATGTATTCCCCCTAGCACTTCTCCTCTTTTTTCCACCTCATGATTATTCTGCCAATTCCCTCCTGTTTGTTTAACTACATCTATTTCCACCCCTCACCGACCCTTTCCTTTGTTTTTCCCCTGCCCATAAACCTTTGATTGTTGTTCCCTAACTTACCCTACCTGGTATCCCTCATCTTATTATAACATTGTGACCTTTGTCTGAATAATCCCATGTCTTGTGGGAATCCATTATGTATACAGTCAATTATCAACCTGGATAGTGTTCACCATATGTACTCCCCAGCCCTGATCTTATTTGTTTCTCTGTAACTGTCTTTTATTTGCTCATTGTGTGTACACTGCTTATCTGGTAATTTCGCTGTGGTTGTATATGTCCTACCTGTCCAGGACCATCTTGCAAATGAGCTTGCTCAAGGATGATTTTGCCTGGTTAAATAAAGTTTGATTGATTGATTGATACTGTCCATCTCTGAATCTCTGTGGTCTTGCCTGTTCCCATTATTTTATACTGTTCACTGTGTCTTACTGATGATCTCTAACAAACTGTTATGTATGTGCTTTGTGTTTTGACTTGCATTTCTATTATGTTTTATTCACATTGTGAATATAGCTGTTTGTACTATAATCTGGACTTAACCAGGTCCATCTTGTAAATGAGCTTGCTCAATTATGTTCTCCTGGACAAATAAAGATTTGACTGATTGATTGATTGATTGATTGACTTGTGCCAGATATAGTGATATGCGTATCCTTGACTGTGCATGATCATGCACATGTATGTGGCTGTACTGTTTACTGTGTAATGACTTAAAGAAAACTCAATAAAAAACTTTCTACGATAAACATTCTGGTTGATGTTACTTGATTGGTTTCCCAAAATATAAAAGCCTTATGTTTTGAGTAGATGATCCAACCAACTCAGTTTGCGCAATCCCCCACCATACACCAACACAAGTAGAAACCATATAGCATCTGGCAGCACTTACACAAATAGGAAGAATATGCCATTAGCTAGCAGCTCTTTAAATATTTTAAAGTTCCAGTTAATATGGTACTAGCTGGTTTTAACAATACAATCTGAAGAAATCATGCAGAGGGCTCCTGGAGTCAATCATGTAACCACAAACAATCCTGAAGCCAGCATAGCCATTGGATGACCACAGCTGCAGAATAATTACATTTGTCTACAAGCACTGTCTTCTACACAAGACACAAGCAACTGAATCTAAAGTACATAATACGTTGATCAAAACGGTGGGGGGGGCAGGAATCTGGGCAAAGTGACATAGTTTATATACAGATTGCATGCAGCAATAACTGCTGCTGAGAAACTGATGTGTTTTCTGCTATGCAATGGGGGAGACGAAGGTTGTTGGTGCAATCACAGACTTGTTTTATAAATAGCTGCCTGTGCTACTTTAAACAGTGACATGATTACACACGCACACACACACGCACACACTCGTTCAAGAATTGAGCCCTCCTCAGTACTGTCTTTTTTTGCAAGTTGAAAACTCCTCCAAAGTTTTTTATGGGCCTTTTCTTTGTTAAGTTTCAATGCTTAATTACCACCTTTTGCAAAATGAGAAACTCCTGCTTTGCTGGTATCCCCTCTCCCACTCATCCAGAGGTGTGAAATATTTTGTTTCCAAACCATGCTGGTTCATTTTTCTTGCTTGGTTCTCCCACAATATGAAAACCTCATGTTTTGAGTAGATGATCCAACCACCTCCATTCCCCCCTCCCCCATCACACACCAACACAAGTAGAAACCATATAGCATCTGGTAGCACTTGCACAAATAGGAAGAACATCCTGACAGGGTTAACTACAAGACTGGCACCAGTACCCTCTTGGATTCAGTCCTCACCACTCACCCCACAAGGATTTCTCGTACGACCATTCTCCCAGACTCACTCAGTGACCACTCCCCAGTCGTGTGTGCATGGTCTAACAAATTCCTTAAGCCCCCTCCCAAAATTATCGCTAGCAGAGTCCTTCCTCGTGGAAAACTTCCACATCTCAAACAACACCTGCTTCTACAAGACTGGCTACCCATCTATGAAGCAACAGATGTTAACTTGGCTCTTGATCATTTCATCTCAATTTTCAACAAAGCCTGAGACCTCTTTGCCCCTGCTAAAAGACGCAAAACAAAATCTCTCTCTAACCCATGGGTCACCACGGCTCTTCTCTCACAGCTGAAACTAAGGGATTACCTCTGGGCAGTTGCCAGGGCCACTGGCAAACAACTGGACATCCAAAATTACAAACAAGCATGAAATGCCTGCACAAAAGCCATACAGCTAATGAAATCCACCTATTACAAAGACGCTCTCACCAATACATTGGGAAATGGTCGTGCTTTCTGGGACAATATCAAGGATGTCACAGGGAAGCAGCCAAAAACCTCTCCGGCCATGTTAATGGTTGATGGATCATCAACCCTTGACCCCAGGGTGATCGCAAACATCTTTAACAAGGCTTTTTCAGACCTTAGTGCTGTTCTACCCCACGACTTTTTTGAAAACAGGGCCTACTCCCCAAATACCTCAGCCCCTCAGTCTAACCATCCCCTCTTCTACTTCAGAAAGGTAAGGCTGAATGAAGCTTGCCACTATATTACTGCAGCTATCTCTAAATCTAGATCTAGTAGCGACACCCTGGACCTTAAGCTTCTGTTGCTCACCCTTGATGAGGTAATTCATCCATTAACAAACATCCTAAACCTCTCTCTCAGCTGTGGAAAATTCCAGGACCTATGGAAAACAGCCACCGTGACACCCGTCCATAAAAGTGGGGACAAGACGATTCACTCAAATCATCGCCCTATCTCCATACTGCCCCCACTCTCTAAGGCACTTGAGCAAATCGTGGCTGATCAACTTACTGACCACTTGGATAAATACAATATACCTTGTCCACAACAACACTGCTTCTGGAAAGGTCACAGCACCACCACAGCCCTTCTTGAGTTCACTGGAGCTTTGCACAAATCCCTTGACAATGGCCTTCTCACAGGGGTCGTTTTCGTAGACCTCTCCAAGGCCTTCGATATAGTACACCATGGACTACTAATACACCAACTACTGAATGCCGGGCTATCACCTGACTCTTCTCTCTGGATTAAAAGCTACTTAGGAAAACCGGTCACAGAGAGTAAAAATTGCGGACGCTCTTTCTAACACCCTGCCTGTTCGCTCGGGTGTCCCACAGGGATCCATACTGGGACCCCTCCTTTTTAGCCTTTTCTTAAACTCCCTCCCTTACCACTGCTCTGAGCAGATCATACTATATGCCGATGATGCTGTTGTATTCTCCACTCACAAAGATCCTGCAACTCTTCAACACAACCTTCAACTTGGTTTCAGTTCTGTAAAGACATGGTTTCTTAATCATAAACTGGTCCTCAATGACAAGAAAACCAAATCGATGCTCTTCTGCAGCTCTTATAATCCACACAAGCTACACCACTTGGCTATCTCCACCACCCAGTGGAACACTTTAGATCAGGTGGTGTCCTTCAAATACTTAGGGATACAGCTTGACCCCTAATCTCTCCTATGG
This sequence comes from Neoceratodus forsteri, assembly GCA_016271365.2. NCBI lineage: Eukaryota > Metazoa > Chordata > Ceratodontiformes > Ceratodontidae > Neoceratodus > Neoceratodus forsteri. Next base: position 952,553,562 of record CM028131.1, on the reverse strand, counting down.
ACTTCAAGTAGATAATGTAGCTAGAACTGCTAATACACGGCTTGGTCTCCTCTACAAACACAGACCACACTTCATGCCAGAAGCTTTGAAGGTTGCAGTCCTGAGCTCTGTGATCTCTGTAATAGACTATGGTCTCATCATTTATGGCTTGGCCACAACCACAACTCTTAGATGCCTCTCAACTGCCTTAAATAAAGCATGTCGGCTCATCACTGGTGCTCACCGTCTCACCCACACATGTGACCTGTACACTCAGACCGGCTGGCTCCAACTATCAAACCACATAAAGTTTCTCACCTGCTCCATAGTCAAAAAAATCTACCTTGGCCTTGCACCTTCTGGGAGTCTCAACTCTGTTACAAAACCAAATTAACAAATGGTGCCTTAGGAGACCCACGCTATGCTACTGAAAGTCCCCACTGTCACATTTCACAGGAACAATGCTCTTTTGCTTATTGAGCACCACTCTGGTTCAATAGCCTCAGCCCAACCATCTCCTCTGCCCCAACTATTGGTATGTTTAAAACTAGGCTCCCGGACTATCTCACTACCAACAGCTCCTGTGACTGCCCAACTTAACCTTGTTTCTCCACTTCCCTTTCTGCTTTAGTTGTCCCCTCCCTCCCTCCTCATTGGATTCTACCTCACATCTTAGTATACCCAATGCTGCACTTTTCACCCTCTCACCACCTTTCTACATTCCTTCTCCTCCCACCCTCTTCCTCTCCCTATGACTCTGGCACTTCTTATCTGTTGTCTATTTCTCTGACAAATGCCACTGGCTGCCTTGTTACAATGCTACCCTTGAACTGTATTAATCTGTACTCTGTTTGCAATGTCCACATTGTTGTAATGCCTGTCTTGATGTTCCCCATAATTTGTATTTCTCTGACGTGGAACCTTTGTAAAAGAGCCATGGCTCAAAGGTATTTGTAATCCTAGACTTGATAAATAAAAATAAATAAGAACATGCTAGTAGCAAGCAGCTCTTTAAATATTTTAAAGTACCAGTTAATATGGTACTAGCTGGTTTTAACAATAAAACCTGAAGAAATCATGCAAATGGCTCCTGGAGTTGATCACATAAACACAAACAATCCTGAAGCCTGCTTAGCCATTGGATGACCACACCTGAAAAATGATTACATTTGTCTACAAGCACTGTCTTCTATGCAAAACACAAGAGCACACCACACGCGCACACACACATGCACACACATGCAATTCCCTAAGCAGAACATAGCTGGATAAGGTACCAACATTTAGGAAACATATTATACTTACCCAGACTAGCAGTGTGACTCTTGGCTGCTTCTCTCTGCTGTGGCTGAGCTGTAATAAAGACTCTGTAACAAGACACTGGCCTCCTGCAGTGGCTATTAGACATTAGAGCAAAGGGCACTCTGGAAAGACTCTCTAAGACAAGATGAAATAAAAGAAACCTGAATGATAGCCCCCATCCTGAGCAGAAAAAAAAAACACTGGGCTAAAGTAAGAACACAAAAAGTAACAATACATATATTTTCCAAATTTTAACATGGAGTTTGCCTTTAATAATCCACAACAAGGTGTGGATTGCACTGGGCTTTACCCACACCTGGCAAGTGACCCAGTGTACTTCACACTGTGCAGTGGATTGCTATGATTGTACAACTGGTAGGAAGTAAAGAATTAAAAAAAATGTTATTAAAATACTCAATTTCTAGAGTGGAGCATATAGATTCCCAACTGTAGGCACCTCTCAGGGCTGAGGGATGAGGTTGCTCATCTCCAGGCTGAGTTGGCCAGGATTCAGGGGACCTCCTGTCCCACCCAGGACCACCAGGGCTGCCACCGCTGCCGCTGCCTCAGAGGTTACTAAGAAAAAAGAGCAGTTGGACCACAGTGGGCTCAGGCAGGGTGAGGGTGGTGGAACAGAGATGCATCCCTCCAGTTGTACCTCTCCACAATTCATATGCCATTCTGGAAGAGTGTGGTTTCTCTATGGAGGCACCCGCAGGGGAGACCAAGGAGGATGCTGGGAACCTCCACAAAGGAGACCCACAGGAGGGTGGCAAGGGACCCCACAGGGGAAGGAAACAACTCCTGGTGAGGGACTCTTTGTTAGGAAGGTAGAACTAGGGGAGGAAGGGGAGAGGGAGGTAAGGTGCCTGCCTGGTGCCATGGCTTGGAGGGACAGGGAGCGAATCCTCAGGATCACTGGAGCAGCTGCGCAGAGGAGGGAGCTGGATGTCATTGTCCACCTAGGGACAAATGACCTGGCTAAGAAAGGGGTCAGAGCAGTGCAGGAAGAGTTTGTGGAGTTGGTGAGGGGCCTCAGACAAGTAGCACACACGGTAACCTTCTCAGAGGTGCTGCCTATCTATGGCATGGGTGAGGCTAGGGTGTTCCACACCATGGAATTCAATCAGTGGTTGAAAAACTGGTGCAGAGCTCAGGGATTCAGCTTCACTGGGGACTGGGGGTCCACCTAGAGGGATGCAGGCCTATACTGGCATGATGGTTTGCATCTGTCCAGGAGGGGAACCAGGATCCTAGGTGATAGGTTTAAATGTTTCATTGGTGAGCATTTAAACTAGCCAAGGGGGGAGGCACTGGAAAGGAGCAGGGAAATCCTAACCCCTCCAAAAGATCATAGTAGTAAGTGAGGTAAACACCAAGATAGAGCTGTCAATAGGGAGAAGGGCAGGAGTAAATGGAGAAAATGACAAACACAATAAGGACAGGGATGGGGCAAAAAGGGGTATGGCTATCAAGAAATGGAGGGCAATGAGTACCAATGCCCATAGTCTGGGCAACAAGCCCCCTAAACTGGTGGCCTTGATGGAAGAGGGATGCCTGGATATTGTAGCAGTCACAGAAACATGGTACACAGAGAAGCATGACTGGGATGTTAACATACCAGGGTACACAACCTACAGGAGAGACAGGGAGGGAAGAAGAGGGGGAGGAGTAGCTCTGTATGTAAAGGAAGGGATAAAAGCAATTGAACAAAAGAGTAAACAGGGAGGAGAGGAGGCACTGTGAGTCACCTTAGAGACTGAAAATGGCACCACAATCCGCACAGGGGTTGTATACAGACCCCCATGTCAGGGGAAGGGAATGGGCAAGGATATGATAGAAGGCATCCTTAGGATGGCAGAGAAAGAGGAGATACTGTTGATGGGGGACCTGAATATGCCAGATGTTAAATGGAGCACCTTGGCTATAGCCACATCCAAAAGCAGGGCCATTCTCGATGCCCTTCAGGTGGCATGCCTCAGACAGCTAGTTTTGGAACCACACATTAGGGAGCAATCTTAGACCTTGTACTCTCAAATAGGGATGGTGAGAGGATCTCAGATCTAGAAGTGGGTAGCCATCTGGGAACAAGTGATAATCAAACAGTGTGGTTCAAGATAAACTCAGCTACAGAGTCAAGCCATACAAAAGTGAGGGTTCTGGACTTCAGGAGGGCTGACTTTGGCAAGATGAGAGAGTGCCTTAGAAAAGCACTAGCAAATAGGCTAAAAGGAGGGATGGAGCAACAATGGGGAAACATCAAAACTGCCATCACAAAGGCAACAAGCCTTTGTGTGAAGCAAATAAACAGATCAAAATGAAAGAAAAAGCCACTATGGTTCTCAAAAGAGGTGGCAGTGAAGGTTAGGGAGAAAAAGATAGCATTTAGGAAGTATAAGGAAACACAGAAGGAGCAGGACAGAGAACTGTACCTGTTAAGGCAGAAGGAAGCAGGTTAAGAAGGGGGATAAAACCTTTTATAGGTACATCAGGGATTGTAGAAAGACAAAGGGAGGAATAGTGAGGCTGAATAGAATGGATGGTGGGTGGGCAGAGAGGGACAGTGAAAAAGCAGGGATACTGAAAGAATACTTCTGCTCACTATTCACAAAAGAGGAGGAGGTGGAGGTGCCTAATCCAATTAACAGAAGCACTCTGGATAGGGAGATCGATCCCAGTCCTTTCACAGAAGAAAGGGTTTTGAAAGAACTCCTAAAACTGAAGGTGCACAAAGCAATGGGGCCTGATGGAATTCACCCCAGAATTCTAAAAGAATTAAGGAGAGAACTAGTGACACCACCATACCTCTCAACCTCCTGCCTCATAAATCAGGGACAAGGCTTAAAAAATCAGGGACAAAGGACCAAAATCATGGACACTTCTTCAAAATTGGAGATATTCACTCAAGAAGCTGGTAGAATAAAGGGCTTAGTGTAAAATGCATTTTCTAAGGAAGAACAAGTTTATGACTTTAATGTTTGACATTATTTTGTGCTTATAATCCCCACTGTTTGGTCACAGAAACACAATTTTTAGGAGGGAGAGAGTAAAATTCTGAGGCAAAATCAGGGACGTCCCTGAAAATCAGGGACAGTTGAGAGGTATGGACACCACCGACTACCCCTTTTAACAAATCATGGGAGGATGGTGTGGTACCTGAGGACTGGAGGAAGGCGGATGTGATACCCCTTCACAAAAGTGGGAGCAAGACAGAGGCAGGAAACTACAGACCTGTCAGTTTGACTTCTGTGGTAGGGAAAGTGATGGAATCACTTCTGAAGGAAAGGATTGTTGCTGTGTCCCACTGGCCTAGAGGCCAGTGGGGCACAGGAACAAGGCACCATGGGTTCACAGCAGGAAGGTCAAGTCAGACAAATCTAATTGATTTCTTTGACTGGGTGACCAAAGTAGTAGACCAGGGAGGGGCTGTGGACATAGCCTACCTAGACTTTAGCAAGGCATTTGACACAGTCCCACACAAAAGATTAATAGTCAAATTAACCAGCCTGGGAGTGGGTCCCAGGGTGGTAGCCTGGGTAAAACATTGACTGGACGACAGGACACAGAAGGTAATTGTAAATGGAGTCCACGCTGAAGAAAGAGGGGTTATTAGTGGGGTATTGCAGGGTTCAGTACTGGGTCTAGTCCTTTTTAATGTCTTTATAAGTGACATTGCAGAGGGACTGGAAGGAAAAGTATGCCTTTTTGCAGATGACACAAAGATCTGCAATAGGGTTGATACACAAGGAGGCATGGAAAGGATGAGAAGGGACTGGGCAAGGATGGAGGAATGGTCATAAGTATGGCAGCTTGGATTCAATGCAAAGAAGTGCAAAATAATGCACCTGGGAATCAAAAACCCACAGAAAGATTACACAATGGGGGGGAGGTAGTAACAACAACAAAAATGGAAAGAGACCTGGGGGTAATCATTTCAGATGACCTTAAGGTAAGCAAGCAATGTGAGAAGGCAGTAGGGAGGATGGGGGTAAACTGGGATGTATAGGGAGAGGCATCACCAGTAGAAAACAGGAAGTTGTTATCCCTCTGTACAGACAGTTGGTGAGACCCCATCTGGAGTACAGGGTCCAGTTCTGGAGACCCCATCTCCGCAAGGACATAGACAGGATGGAGGCAATCCAGAGGAGGGCAAGTAAAATGGTGCTGGGTCTGCAAGAGAAGCCATACGAGGAGAGACTAAAGGAGCTTAATATGTATACCCTTGAGGAATGGAGGGAGAGGGGGGATGTGATAGAAACTTTTAAGCACCTCAGTGAAATCAACAAAGTCCAAGAGGGTAGCATCTTTCAGAAAAAGAGTTGTGCAAGAAGAAGGGGACACAATTTAAATATGGGGGGTGGCTCAAGGGCAATGTGAGGAAGTATTTCTTCACAGAGAGTGTGGTGAACGCATGGAACAGCCTTCCTGAGGAGGTTGTGGGGTCTAAAACTGTGGGAGAATTCAAGAACGCATGGGACAGACATAAGGCAATTTTTATGGGGTGCAGGAAGAAATAGGCTGTTGGTTAAATAGGATCTGCAACTTATCCTGTAGGTAGGAAAATGGGCAGACTAGGCGGGCCAAGCGGTCCTTATCTGCCGTCAAAGTCTATGTTTCTATGTTTCTATGATATACCTGAAGCAGGCTTTCTCCCCCAATCCCTTCTGCAATTTGCAGTTCCTTCATAGCCATGGCCCGCCTGACTACCCTACTGACCTCTCTAGCTTTTGCTAAGTAGACCCCCCATCCTCATCCTTCTGGGACTTCCTGTACTTCCTGTAAGTGGCTGTCCTATCCCTCACTGCCTGGCTCACCTCCCTAGTGAACCATCTTGGTTTCCTGACTTTGGAATTATTTCTCTTCTGCCCTTGGCATGTGTTAGTAGCTGCCACACTCCTTCCCTGATCACAGTCGACCATTGTTCCACACTCATATCTTCCTCAAAACTAGCCATGTGTCTGCTCAAAATATCTCGCATCCTACTATAGTCAGCCTTTCTGAAATCTATCAGTTATGTCTTTGTGCTTGGTGTTCCCTTCTCTGGGTTGACAAAGAACCACACTGTCTGGTGATTAATATTCCTCAACTGCTCTTTCACTATAAAACCCCAGATGTGATCCCCGTTTGTCAATACCAGCTACAGAATGACTCCCTCCCATGGTGGCTTGGCCACCCCCCTGAACCAGGAACCTGTCTTGGACTGTTTCAAGACTCAATTGGCTCCTGGCTGAGGTGGAAGATGGGACACTCCTATCCACCTTAGGTAAATTGGAGTCTCCCATCACCACTGCTTCAACTCTTTCAGTCACCATCCAGATCATGGTACCCAACTCCCTATCCTTGTTCTCTTCCTGATTGGGTGGCCTATAAACTACACCCAGCCTTAATTTCCTTCCAGCTATCATTTGGATTTGTACACATAGCACCTCTATTTTTCTGACTTATCTTTCCTCCCGAGAGGCAGTCATGTCCTCTCTTATGGATAGTGCTATCCTTCCCCTTCCTTGTCTCCATGACTCTTCTATAGACAGCATACTATGGAATGGAGAGATCCCAATCATGATTTTTTTGTAGCCCAGGTCATGATGAATGCTGCTTGATTTACCTGTCCCTCCGCCATCATGGCCTGCAGGTCATACACTATGTTCTGGAGACTTCTAGCAATAAAGGACACTACCCTCCACCACTCCTGATTCTCTTCCCCCCTCTTGTCAAGGTACCTTCCTTCACCTCTGCTTGGCTGGCTGCCCCTCCCTTCTTCTCCCCCTTTCTTTTTGTTACTACTGTCCCCCTCATATTTCTACCAGTCTCACCCTTTGCTGATCCCCGGTGCTGTTTGTCTGAGAGGATGTTGATTCCCCTTCCTCCTGAAAATTACTCCCCCATGCCCTTTCTTATTCTCTCCATGCCTTCCCCTATCTGACAAGCCTGTGTACTCAACCTGTGGGGCTTGTCTGCCTCCTCCTCTGGGAACCCCTGGGTGCTACAACCCTTGCTGCCCTCCAATCATTCAGTTTAAATTTAAGATCCTGTTTATATATTCCACAAACCCTTACCCTAGCACTCTGATTCCCCTACTATCAGGTACTTAGAGGGTTTTGTCATCCCACATCCTCCCACCAGTTTCCTATAGTACATATCCAAATCCCTCCTCCCTTCACCATTCCCTCTGCCAGCTTTTGAACTGCACTATCATTTGCTTCCTAGCTGTGCTGGCTCAAGGTAGCAGCACTTCCAAGAAGGTTACTGACCTAGCCTCACCCGTCCCACTACACTGAACCTCTTCTTAACTGTCCCTAACTTGTATCCAGCTAAGTAATTGGTACCTAGGTGAATGACCTCCATCCCCTGTGTGAACTGGTCTACCTTCATTTCTATGCACTCTGCTGTCATAAAAGGGAGGCACACCACTCTCTAACTTTGCTGTCCTCCCCCTACTAGCCCATCTAATCCCCTTCAATACTGAATCCTCTATAACTAAGACTGCACCTCTTAACCCTGCCTGCTACTAAATCAACCTTACATTTACCTTTTCCAACTGTCCTACAGCCCACTCCTCCAACTCCCTTTTCCACTCCCTCTTTCTTCTCAACCTATGTCTGCCTATTGTCCCCTGCCCCTTCTTGTCTACTGCCCCATCCCCCCAGCTTCAGTTGAACCTTGTCCCCTGTCTCTCCACCTCACCTTTTCTCTACTCTTGTTATCCTTGCCTCACCCCTGCTCTCCTCTTTCCTCAATGCAATTTCTCCAAACATCTACTGATAACCAGCTGCCCCTATGTCATCTGCATCTCACTTAGATCCCCCCCTCTCCCTTGCAGTACTACCATAAGTGATTAGAAAGAATTCCTCACTGGTACCACCATGGGTACACCTGCCCCTCAGACCCATCCTCTGCTCCCCAAGGTCCTCCATCCCACCTTCCTTGAATTCCTTGTCTTCTGGGGCACTGAGTCCCAGCGCATCTGGACCCTGACCAGCTTGCACTCACTCTACTCCTTGATTCTACCCCTGACCAGGCACAGCTCTTCTGTCTCACTGACAGTATTCCCAACTCTTTCCTTAGCAGCTGCATCTCAGCCCTCAAAGAACCTAGCTTTCTACATACTGGAAAACTCCCTTCCTCCCACATTGTTCTTATGAACACCGCAGTGCCTCATCCCCTGCAGCACACAACCCTCACCATTCCTGTCACCAGTCTCAGCATGCTTTTACAAATACTACCCCTCTTGTCTTGGCAGCCCTTCCCTAGAAATGAGTAGCTCTAATCAATACACACCCCTGTCTTTACAGGAATACCACAGATAGGTAGTGTTGTAGCTCTAATTAATAAACAAACTTACCTTCACAAACCAATCAGTAAACCCATCTGCCTTCACAGGCCTACCTCAGGTAGGGTGTAGTTCCAAACAGTAACCTAGCCTAACCCAATTGCCTTCACAGGGCTACCCTCAGATAGGGCATAGTTTAATAATATAGCCTACTCTACCTGGATTTGCTGGCCTACACTAGATACAATGTAGTTCCAAACAGTAACCTAGCCTTGCCTACCTCCTGAGGTCTACCTGGCCTGTTTGTCTACCTTCAGCTGTAGACCCTACTTCCTCTTTTAGCCCCAGTCCTTTATATGGCCTCTTATGGGCAGGACCCCCTAAAGCCTGCTGTCCATGCTGTGGACATCCTGCAGGTCCCTGAGATAAGATGCCACACTCCTACTTCATGGCACTTACTCTTTGAGATCCCTCATGCAAGAGGTCACTTGGCCTGATGGGACATTTTAAGGGACTACAGCTGCCCTATTGGTGGGCTGCAGTCATGTAGTCATGCTGATCAACAATGCTGCCACTTCTGGCCACCAAGTACCCTTGCCTTAACCCAGCCTCTGTCACATTCCTCCATCATCCCCTCCTTTTCTTTTACTTCAGCCCTCCATTGCGTGCAATAAATTAGAGCAAAAGAAAGCACAATTCCAGCAATTGATTTTAAATAGTGCTACACGTGCTCACATGGCTGAAAGCTGACTATTGTCCCCAACTTTTTTGGTATGTATGAGTGCAGTTTATGTTCAAGTGTGTGAGAAATGATAATAATTTATGAGTGGCAGACTCACAAGTGTGTTATGAGAGCCTGTCCCCTCACAAGTGACTATAAATTGTATATTTTGAGCCAAGCCATTGTGTATATCAGGGTTGCACTGGGCTATTCTGATGTTATCAGCAGTATGATAGCTGCTAACTAATTGGTTCAATACTCCATCATGATGTTCCTACATTCAAGACAGCAGTTATGACCTACCCAACTACAAAGCTGAAACGTTATCTTTGAGGGTGGGTATAAGATAACACACTTGATTTTCCTAGCTTTATATCTATTGATATAAAAATACAAATATATTATAGGGTCATGGTAGTGCACCTATGGTTAGGATTACCAATGCTGCTCTTTGTTAACCCATTTTTGTACTTTAAAAACACAGCCATTTCTGGTTGGTATACCCCAAAATTTGGCATGTGCATTCTTGGTGCCACATTTCTATATTCCAAAAATGCAGATAACAATCAATCTTTATTTCCACATCCGTGGCTCAAAAATGCCTAACAGCTGAAGCCTGAATCTTTTAATGTTTGTTACAGTTAAACCCAAGGAGATGTAATTGACAAGTGTTTTTTCTGAAAAATGTGCACTTTGCAAAATATTAACAAAAGAAAATCCAAATTTCAAAAAAGTGCAGAGCATTTTTTTTTTCAATTTTCTGTTCATAATGTTTTTTTTTCCTGTCCAAGCAACTTCTGTTCTTGTGACTTTTTAACATGACATTTTTTATTGACAGTTTCAAAAAAGTAACCTACAACAATGCTATCACATAATAAAGCAGTAAGAACATGATAGAACATTAAGAAATGTTCAGCATATTGAGAGAAGATTTGACAAGAAAAGTACCACAGTCAGTACAGTAGTCAAAACATTCTCTGAGTACCATAACTACTAACACATAATATTAATTGTCTGAGTCTAGCATAAAGCTTAGAATTTTCTACAGCATGGGCTAAATTGGTCACAGAAACAGTTGTATCTATGTATTCAGCTTACCTCTTTAACTGTGCAGCTGTGTTATAACAGAATGACAAAAGATTATCCAAGTATATTCATAGTGGGTAAGGCTCCCTGCCCACCTATCTAGAAGCAGGTAACCCTTCAGGTACCCTACAGCCATGGGGATTCTCCGATAGTGAAACAGCTATAGAACATAAGTGTGACTTTATGTAGGATCCCCATTTCTTTTTCCTTTTTTTTTTATCATCTTATTTTACTCACCTGCTGCGGCGACTACTGGTGGGGGCATCCAACCACCGGCCCTACCCGCCAGGAGAGCACCAGGCTCACTCACATGATGAGGGATCCGGCACGGCCATCGCCAGTCTGCTGGAGGGTCCCCCCATACCCTATCCAGCCAGACTTGACCCCAAACCTCCCCAATGTGATTCCACACGAGTCCTCCCAGCTAGGTAGGGCACGGCTATCAAGCTGCATGGTCGTGCCCAGCCATTTTCCACTTTTTCTCCCCACTGGGACTGTGGACGTTCAGTGACATCTGCGCACATACGTGCCAACGTCCGCTGCAGTCCCCCTTCCAGTCACACCATTGCATGTGGTACTACTGGGCATTCCCAGGGGTCACCGCAGCACAGTGTGATTCCACAGCCCACCCCAGGACTAGGAGAGCTGTCGCCCGACGCTCAATCCTAGTCCTCCCCTGCCGACCCCCCGACGACCTGAAGGATCCCCATTTCTTATTGTAGAATCTACTTTTCCTTAGTGCTAAAATAGAAAATCAGTCAAATAGAAATAACTTGGAAAATGACAAGTAAGGAGAGATGGGACAGCTGTTTGTTGCCAGTTCATCACACAAAATCTATTAGATTTCAATACAGCAGCCAGGAACCAGCTCGGCATGGCTTTGCCAATTGCCCAAGTCATGTTGTGATGCCTAGAACAGTCAGCTCTGCCGCACACAGGACAGAGAAGTTCAGTATTTAGAGCAGTCTGTGAGTACCCCCGCCATAAATTATCCAGCAGGGGGCATTTCCACAGGATGTGTAAGAGGTCAACATCCTCTTCAGCTCATTTACAATGTCTGGAGTGAGGTTTATTAAAGTCAAGACCTTGGAATTCTACACCACCTTTGGAAAATTTTCATTTTTATCAGTCTGTTCTTTGGAGCCATATGTGCCATGTTGCTACTGCTGTCCCAGTGACTTCAGGTAACAGGTGTTCCCAGTTCCTTCTACCTTTTATTTTTGCTATCATCTAGCACAGGATATTGTACATCACTGGTAGTGCTATGGACCTGTCCAGTCAAACCCTTTGGTGTGTGGAAGAGCTCAATCTCCTGCAGCGATTTCTAGGCTGGCGACTGTGTTATTCCAGGCTTTGCAGCACAGCACTCATCTGGAGGTATTTTCAAAAGTCCATTTATGGAAGCCCTGAGCTTCTGAAAGGACAGCAAGACATCTGACATTGGCAGCAAGATGTCAGCAAGCAGAGAAATGCCTCTTTGTTTCCAGTAGTGCTACTAAATGAACCATCCCTCTGCATGTGACTGCTACTCCATCAGTAAGTAAAGGGTTTTGGTGGGAAATGGGAACCATTTTTTATGTGAAGTCAATGATATAGCCCTGTACCATACCAAAATAGTGGCCTTCAGCACAGGATGTTCCAGGATGTTTGGCTGTTGATGGTGCTCCAGGAGAAGGCTGACACAGGGAACCTATCCTATATCTGCTTCCAGCATCGTTCTTTGAGGCGGAGCAATGCCCAGTTGTAGAAACAATTTTTTGGTCTGAGTCACCTGATATGCTAGATCATATCATTTGAACCACAGCAAGCTTAACCCACCAGTCTTCCAATGGGCATTCAGCTGCAGTATGTTCTGCTCATTCTGGGATGCTTACCTTCGCAGAGGAGTTGACTGACCAGATAATCTATCCTACCAAAAGTTTTATAAAAGATAGTGAGTAAAAGATTTACAAAAAACATATGCACAGTTTGGTAAAGCAAACATGCAAATAGCCTTGACCTTTCCAGCCAGTGACAGACTGAGTCTGAACTATCTCCTGATCTCATTCTCTAGGTCAGTGAACAAGGGGCAGATATTGGGAGGGAGCAGCTATGACAATACCAGATATCTTAATCCCTAGATATGTGAAACCATCTCCAGTCCACACTGCCTGTAATCCCTGACAGCATGAGCTAACACACAGCATATTGAGTGGTGATAGTATAGTCTTGCTGAGGTTTATCTTTAGGCCAGAAAGTTGAGCAAACACTTCCAGAATCTTCAAAGTCGGTGGGAGTGAAGAGGGTTGGATACGCCATTGAAAGGAGTAAATCATCCTCATAGGAACTGATGAGGTATGATTTCCCAGCCACTTGTATCCCCTGAATATCAGGGTGATTTATCAACTTCCTGGTGAGAGGGTCGAGGGTCAGCCAAAAAAGTAGGGGAGAGAGGTGGCACCTCTGTTGGGTTCCCCTCTGTAACTGGAAGGGGGCAGAGATGGTTCAGTTGGTGAGAGCCCCAGCTGTTGGTGCACTATTAAGTGTAGCTGTCCAGCCATGAAAGGTGGGCCCGAACCCATAAATATGCAATACAGCATGGAGGTAAATCTATTCTATGAAGTCAAGAGCTTTAAGGAAATCCATCACTAGCGTAGCCATAGGGGAGTTAGAAGCTATGTGGAGCTTCAAATTAAGTAATGTCCATTGGTTGTCAATCATGGAATTTAACTTTCTGAAAACCAGATTGCATGTGATGGATCAACAGCAGTAAGGCTTTTTGCAGTCTGGTAGCTAGCACCTTTGCTAGGATTTCATAGTCATAGAAATGAGGGAGATTGGACAGAGGTTAACACAGTTGAGTGGGTCATCAGAGTTTTTTTAGCAGTAATGTAATGACAGCTTTTACCATGGTATTGGGAAGGGTAGTATTAAGTAATAGTAGTAGTAAATCTTTGTTATTTGTAAGAATAAGGGAAGCATGCAGTTGAGCATAGCTCATTTTCAATGAAGTCAGGAAGACCTAGAATGGAGGTATTATTACTTTTGGCATAAGCTGATATAGATTAATGTTGAATCCATCTCTTCCAGGGGCTTTCCCTTTGGCAATGAGTTACAAAACAGCAGAGAGCAGCTCCTGTGTCATGACAGGCTGAGCTAGATCTTCTTGAACTTGTGGCAGTAACTAAGGCAGCACTGTGTCCCCCATGAATTCCTGAATGGACATCAGGAAGGAATCTGATTTGTGGGATAGGAATTGTCCGTTATAAAACTTATGTACCACTGTATTATTTCATAGGGCTCTGTAGCCATGAAGCCATCAGGCTTTCTAAATGCCAGGTTGCATGCCTCTGACTGCTGTTTTTGAAGCCTTAAGGCAAGAAGCTTGTCCACTTCTCTCCAGACTGTCAAAAGTTATGCTTGGAATGAAGCATTTGCCATTCTTCATTGTGACTGAGGATTGTGTTAAGTTTGTATCTGAGTCCTGTGATATGTACAATAACAGGCACCCTGGGTCCTGTACCATTTTTGAGCTGTGTTTCCAGCTGGGGAAATTTAGCGGAGGGATTTTATCTCAACTTCTCTCCCTCCTTCCTTTGTACTGCAGAGAAGGAGATGATGCAGCCATGTAGGTAGGCCTTAAATGCTTCCCCTACTGTTCTAGCCCCTACCTCACCCATGGTGTCTGTGTCAAATTATAGGGTTGCAACCTGGAGAATCCGTTTTCTGAATTTGGGATCCTAAATCAGTGAGCACCTCCATCCTGGAGAGAGAATGCCTGTACCTTGATGTAGAAAGTAAAGGGCCACTGCAGCATGGTCTAAAATAATGATATGACCAACTAAGGAGTTAAAGGCCCCCCAGGAATGTTTCTGCATGCACCAGCCAAAGGTCTATACTGCTGTGAGTGTCATGTACAGCCGAACAGAAGAAATAATCTAACCCCATTGGGCTGTCCCTTCTCCAAAGATCCATCAGGCCCCATTCATCCAGCAGAGTCTATATGGCAGCTCAAGCCCTGGGGTGCCTATCCTACCTTAACTGTTGACCTATCCAAAAACTGATCTGGGGCCAAGTTAAAATCCCCCCTACAAAGATTGGGATCTGTTGATACCACTTGAGGTCCACGTTTACCTGGTTAATGTGTGGGAAGAGGTCAACGCTATCTACATTCAGAGCATGCAGGTTCATCAGGATACCCTTGTCCACTGGGTATGCTACTCTGGCTACCACCCACCTACCATGGGTATCTGGGAGGGATTTCTCAATGGTCCAGTTTAGAAATTTATTGAGGAGAATCATCATCACCCTTGACTTACTGGATATACCGTGTCACATGTGCCCCACCAATCCCTTCTGCATCCAGTAGATAGTTCTACCTGTATGGTGAGATTCCTAGAGCATGCAGCATCTGCTCTGAGCGGCTCAAGATACTGAATTACCTTGGTTCTTTTTACTACTCAATTTAACCCCTTTGTGTTCCAAAATATCATCCTTACAGGAGCGCCTCACCCTGCCCAGCCATTATCAACGTTAGGTGGTATACTAATGAACCAGTGATAGTGAATATCCTCACTTGACCAGGGAAAAGAGTGGGAGCTCATATGGCAGTCAAGCAGACTATAGTTTATAGATACTTCAATGGGGAATTAAGGAGCACTGTCTCCCTCTTAACTATCGAGTGAGAGTTAGGGAAGTGTGAGCATGGGAATACAAGGGAATCCTTCTACTGTCTATAACTGGAAACTGTTACCACCAGTAGGTAAGTGGTACAAACTTTATAAACTGTGTATCCTTTATATAAACAAGTAAAGGGTGAACTAGTGTTGAAACTAAAAGATTATAAGCACCTAACTACTTAATGCTTACAAAACACAGAATAACCCTGCCACACCAGGAAACAGTACACCTGTTGTGTGCACAGGAAAAGGGAAGTAGGGGTGTACCACCCTCTTCCACAGAAGGGGTAATAGAGGTTAATGACAGAAACCAGTGGAATCTGCCCCATCCCCTTGAGTAATGTATGTACAGTACTGTATCTAAATGTCAAACCCAGTCAAATCTGTTTACCAATACAAGCTTGTTTATGAAAATGATCCAGGTGAGACCAGATTGGACTTTGACATTCATGGTGAAGAGCTAGTACTCTTACCCATCCACTAGGGGTTCCCATCCTGAAGTGAGGAAGTCAGGGACCCTGCTTGAGAGAGGGTAGAGCTGCCACAGACAAACACAGCTGAGGAACAGTACTGGAAGAGCCTATAGTGAGGAGCAACTCATGGGGAGCATATGCCTA
This sequence comes from Neoceratodus forsteri, assembly GCA_016271365.2. NCBI lineage: Eukaryota > Metazoa > Chordata > Ceratodontiformes > Ceratodontidae > Neoceratodus > Neoceratodus forsteri. The sequence continues at coordinate 952,537,929 of CM028131.1, read as the reverse complement.
GAGACAGCAGTTTGGGGGAAGGGGAGAGAAATGAGGAAAGAACTTTGTCCCAATCCCCATACACTCTACCCACTATGTCCCTAGATACTGTATGTAGAGTGCTCACTGCTGTACAAGAGGAAATGACTTTGTCCCTCCCAATCCATTCACACTCCACCCACTATGTCCCTTGGTACTGTATGTAGAGTGCTCACTGTTGCACAAGAGGAAAACATAGATACATAGATACATAGATACATAGACAGTGTCGGCAGATAAGGGCCTATGGCCCACCCAGTCTGCCCATTTGAGCTTGTAAGTTCAGTTTATGTTTTCCTAGAAGTCTGTTGCCCTTTACCCCTGACCTTCAGAATTCATTTATGTCTATCCCATGCATTCTTAAATCCTGTGATTGTTTCAGCCCCCACCACTTCCTCTGGAAGGGTGTTCCACTTGTCCACCACCCATTCTGTGAAGAAATTCTTCCTCATGTTTCCTCTGAATCGTCCTCCCTCCAGCTTCATCCCATGCCCTCTAGTCCTGGAACATCTTTTTCGCTTAAAAATAGTGTATTCCTGCACCCTGTTCCTCCCAGTGAGATACTTGTATGTCTCTATCATATCCCCTCTCTCCCTCCTCTCCTCCAGGGAGTACATGTTCAGTTCCTTCAACCTGTCTTCATAGGACTTGTGATGCAATCGGTGCACCATCTTTGTTGCCCTCCTCCGAACCTTCTCTACCCTGTCTATGTCCTTACGTAGGTATGGTCTCCAGAACTGTACACTGTACTCCAGGTGGGGCCTCACTAGTGTCTTTTATAGCAGAATTATGACCTCCCTTTTCCTGCTGGAGATGCCCCTGCTATACATCCCAGCATCCTATTTGCTTTACCTGCTGCCTTGTCACACTGTTTCCCTACCTTGAGGTCATCAGAGATGATAACCCCAAGATCCCTTTCCTGCTTGGTGCATGCTATATCCTCACCCCCCAACTGATATATTGTGCCAGGGGTTTTGTGCCCCATATGCATTATCTTGCACTTCTTTGCATTGAATTTCAACTGCCAAACCCCTGACCATTCTTCAAGTTTCTGCAGGTCCCTTCTCATTCTGTCTACACCCTCTGGTGTGTCTACTCTGTTACAGAGCTTTGTGTCATCAGCGAACAGTGAAATTCTTCCTTCTAGGTCCTGTGCAATGTCACTGATGAAGATGTTGAATAGGACCGGTCCCAGCATTGATCCCTGTGGTACCCCACTGGTCACTCTTCCCTCTGTGGAGTGACAGCCATTTACCACCACCCTCTGTGTCCTGCCACCCAGCCAGTTACCTACCCACCACACTACTGTCCTGCCCACACCAATATTCCCCAGTTTGTGTAATAGTCTTCTATGTGGCACAGTGTCAAAGGCCTTGCTGAAGTCCAGATAGGTCATGTCCACTGCCCTCCCCGATCCACCTCCCTAGTCACCCAGTCAAAAAATGTAATGAGGTTGGTCTGACATGACCTCCCCCTGGTGAAACCATGCTGCCTTGGGTCCTGTAGTCCATTGACAACCAGATGTCCACCAATCTCTCCTTCAGTAGTGCTTCCATGATCTTTCCCACTACCAGGTGAGGCTGACTGGTCTGTAGTTCCTGCTTCCTCTTTGTTCCCACTTTTGTATAAGGGGACTACATCTGCTGTCCTCAGTCTTTGGGTACCTCCCTGTTTCCAGTGATTGGCTGAACAGGATAGTCAGAGGTTCAGCCACCACCTCTTTAGTTCTTTAAGGACCCTGGGGTGCACCCCATCTGGCCCCATTGCTTTATCAGCTCTTATTACTTCCAGTTCCTTCAGGACCCTTTCTCGTGTAAAGGGACTTGTGTCCATTTCTGCACCATTCTCACCCTTGTACTCCCTTCAGACCCATTACCCCTCTTCCTTAGTAAAGACTGAGCAGAAATACCTGTTCAATATGTCAGCTTTATTGTTGTCATCCTCCACGTGGCTCCCATCCTCCCCTTCAGTCTCACTATCCCTCCCTTTGTCTTTCTTTTTCGCTTATGTACCTGTAAAAGGTTTTGTCCCTTTACCCACTGATTTTGCAATGTGTTCTTCTGTCTGAGCTTTGGCTTCCTTACTGACTTCCCTGCCTCCTTTGTTTCTCCTGGTACTTCTCCCTATCCCCTTCTGCCTGTGTCTTTTTGTATTGCCTGAATGCAATCTTTTTGGCTTTCACTTTCTTTGCTACCTCTTTGGAAAACCATAATGGTCTCCTCTTCCTTTTCCTCTTGCTAACCTGCTTAATGCATAATTCTGTTGTTCTTATAATCCCCATTTTAAATACTGCCCACTGTTCCTCAACCCCTGATTCCTGTCCCATTCTCCTTAATGCCTCTTTCAAGTATCTCCCCATTTTCCCAAAGTCTGCCCCCCTAAAATCCAGGATACGTGTTTTTGTGTGGTTTGGTTCTGCTCTTTCTGTGATTTCAAACCACAATGACTGGTGGTCACTGTTACCCAGGTGCTCCTCCACTGTTACCCCATCACACTGTCCCTGTTTGTGAGCACAAGGTCCAGTATTGCCTTCTGCCAAGTTGGTTCCATGACCAGTTGCTTGAGGAAGGCACCTTGAAGGGAGTCCAGGATAAATCTGCTCCTAGTTTATGCTGCTGCTGGGATGCTCCAGTCCACGTCTGGTATATTGAAGTCTCCAACCAGTACTACCTCACCCTTGTCTGCCATCCTTTGGATGGCTAGCATCAACTCCTATCTGTTTCTTCCTCCTGGGCTGGTGGTCTATAGACCACACCTGTGTGGATGGCTGGCCCCATTTTCCTTTCCAGCTTAACCCACAGTATCTCTCCCCCCATTTTGTTCCTCCTGGATCTGTGTGGCCCTTATGTCATTTTTCACATACAGTGCCACTCCTCCTCCCTTCCTGCCTGCTCTGTCTCTTCTGAATATCCCCTATGGGGCCCAAATTTACAAAACCAATGTCGTGCTCTTGCAAGTAAAGAACAAACCTAAATTGGTCCATATTCACAATTAACGAAATGCTCTATTTCAGATGGCAGCTAATAATCCTGCCATCCGAATGTAGGGATGCCCAGCCAACCAACAACCTAGTCGAGGTGCCCAAGAGCCTCAAGGGACCTGGGAACTCAGAAGATTAATCCAACAAGCCCAACACATTTTCAATACCCCAATACAACAGATCCCAAGTATTCTGCACTTACAGGAAATTGCCCAGGATACCCTGTGACAACAACAAGTTGAACATACCAAACACAATTTGGTGTCCCTAATGGTCAAATATCCTCATCTGTTTCTTCGATATTCACACATTTTCCAAGCTGAGTCAAGGTCTAATGTGCCAGAGATCCAAGAAACTGAGGATCTCATACCCCGAAGGAAAAAGAAGAAAAAGATTACAGATTTTGAAATTACTAATTCACCAACTACTGCTTGTATTGCTTTTCTGATTCCACTCAGCATTTGTTTTGGTTTTGCCTTTGCTAGATTGCTTATGTAAATGTTTAAAAGGTCTAAAACCTGTTATAGAACAGGCAAAGTCCCTAGGTGGAAAGCAACACCCCCATCAAATGTTTATATATTCTTTACATACTTATATATACTGTATTTATATATATTGCATTTTTGATAGTCTTGCTGCGTTTAGCAAAATTTTGCATTTTCAATAGTTTTATTGCTTCTAGTATAGTGTTACATGAGGTCCCTGCACCCTGATTGGTACCCCAAGAGGTACACCATAACAGCTATTGCTTAGGCATATGTTATACTAACATATAGGGCTAAGGGCATCTACCATACAAGAGTAGATGTCAGGATATGTATGCATATTATTGTTTTATGCTTTGCTTGCTAATAATATAGTTTTCTATGTATTTTCTGTGTATTTCTTACTCATAAGATGTTAGGACATCTGTGTCATTGGAATGATTATGATGTATAGGTCGGCATTGACACCTTTTGGTGAATTGTACTACTACACTGAGTTATGTAAGACTCTGTATACTGTACTCTTTTGTTTTACAAACTGATGACTACTACAAAATTGCTTAATGTTATCGTGGATCATGGACCCACCTCTAATTTAGCCAATAGGGCTCATCTCTGTAACTAGAAATGTTTCTATCTTACAGTAATCATAGTAATTATCATAGGTATATAATGTGAGACACTGAGTCTTATACCTCGGAGACCCCAAGAGACATGGAGAAACCTTGAGGTATAGGAAATGCTTAGCATTGGCTGCTGGTTCGTATTGGTAAGAACTGCTTAGGGCAACTGTGATTTATCCTTTGGCAGTAATAAACAAGTTTATTACTCTTATGCAACATGTTTGTGATTCCTTGCATTCCCAATATTGCCAAGAACCTGAGAGTGAGGTTTAGACCTCCTGACAATTGGTGACCACGTGCAGGCAATATTTGGTGTTTGTAAGCTTTCATTTGTTGCTTAAAACTTCCCTTCCCAATGGGGACTGTAGGCGTGCATTCCCGCAACACCTCTTCCATTTTAGTACCACTTTGTAGTCACTTGCAAAGTCTGGCTGGCTTTCTTGGGTGTGGTCGATGCCGACTCGACCCACTCCACAGCAGCTTTGAATTGCAAGCCCACGAAGTATTCAGTAGCCTGACTGTGCACAAAGTGTTCCTGCTGTGGATCGATACATAGCACAGCACCTTTTTCACAGTTTGATTTTTCATCCCCCCCCAACACAATGGCCACCGTATCAAATATCTGTTCGGAATTGAGACTCGATGTCTCTAACTTCCTTGCCTCCCATGGAGGATGGGCTGACTTTGCGTGGAATGGAAGTCAATCCAAAAGCCCTCTACTGGGGATTTCAACCCAGTACTCTGAGGTGAGACAAACAGCCAATAAGCGTCATGCCAAAGGGCTGTTGGTCGCAGCTGTCTATGCTGCTTTGGAAGCCTCCGAAGTGAGGTTTTGAACCCTTGATCTGCAGATTTCATCTCTTAAGCAAGAGACGGGTTTGCAGGAAATGGAATGTATTAGGCTGCAGCAGAATTTGGAGTCTGAACTCCAGACTTTACGCAATGAAAAGGATTCACTTTTGCATCATTCAGCACAGGCTGGAGAGCAAGAAATCTGTATGTTGAAGCAGAAGTGTGAAAGTTTGAGACAGGATAAGGGACAGGCTTTGAATATGAATGACTTGTTAAGTAGAGTGAATGAACAGTTGAGTGCGGAGATGGGAGAGGTACAGGATGAGATAAACCAGATACGTAATGCCTTAGATGTGACTACTAGGGACAATCGCGAATTGAGCGCCATGTATACAGTGTTGCAGAAACAAATGCAAGATGAGGTTGATGTGGATGTTGCAAATGTGAGTTATGCAGAATGTGAATCCAAGATGGTGAAACTGCGCCATCAGCAGGAGGTTCTGGCTGGACATGTTAAGGCGATGGGAGGCGTAGCCCCCACCTTACATATGTCATCTGAAGGGGAGGTCTCAGATAATGACATTTCTAAGTACAATGCCCAGTCACACCCCTACTATGGCCCAGAAACCCCACCCAGCCATCCACTACATGGCAGGTCCCCACTATGCCCACACCATATCATACATTATCGACATCATGACGCACATCATGAGAGATGCCAACATGGTGGCCCCCATGATGGGGGGGAGCAGGCCCAAGCCTGGTCCCGATGGCACCACCAATAGCTGTTATTAATGTGGAAGACAGGCAGGAGATAGAGAGAATGATTGATAATGCAGTGAATAGTGTGTCCATTCCGGAGAGGAATAAGCAAGTTTTAGAAGGCCAAATCAGGCAGCTTATTCATGAAACTGGTACTCAGGAAGGCATAGTCTGCTTGGTAGCAGAGGCCGCAGCTCAGGCAGCCCTGGATGGTGCCCGAGGAAACGTACCTCCACCTGATCATCCCACTAATCCCCTACAAATGGCCTACTCTGTTCAGCAAATAGCTGACAGTATTGGTCGGATGAGCCCATCCGACAATATCAGCTGACACTTAGAAAAGGTGCATGCCAAATGTGAGATGCTTGGCCTCACTGCAGAATATTAAGTCAAAATACTACGCCAAACTATCGAGCCTGGCTTGTGGGCCAAACTCCTCCATGCCATCTGCCAGGAAGGTAATGCCACCTTTGACGAGGTTGCAGCTGAACTCATTTCTGCACACAGCCTAGGTGTAGTAGGAGTGATGCTTGCATACCCTGTAAAACAGAATGCAAAAGAAAGTCCAGCAACTTACCACCAGAGACTTTGGAAGGCCTACCGAGCAGGAAAACACCTTGCCCAAGAAGCTGCAGATGTGGACCTTATCGAATATAAGACCCTGTTCCTTAGGAACATACTCCCTGCAGTAAGAGAAAAAGTAGAGCCAACCACTTATCCCTCCACAGAAAGGTTTGCTGACATTCTTCGGAAAATCAAAAGAGTTTATCAACTCTACATCCGTGATCTGGGCTCCGGTTCCAAAAAAGTAGCCACCGTAGAGCATACTCAAGAGGCCGTGTTGCACTACACGGTGGAAGGGCAGGCCCAACAAAAGCAGCCCCTCCTTGCAGACAACCAACACCCCCAACAGGCCCAACAACAACAACAACCACAACAGCAACAGCAGCAATGGGGTGGGAACCGGAATTATCATAAAAACCAAAAAGCACCATAAGAATAAGGGCAAACAATAACAAAGACCAGGCCCTCCGTATAGGGAGATAGTGGAAGAAAATTGGAAGTTTAGAGAGCTCCTGGGGCAAGTGCGCTCTGTAGTGGATGTTGTCCCTGCTCAGTCCCTTGCAGCCATACAACCAGGAACCCAGATCCCAATGGGCATGGCGATACTGGAAGCACAGGCCTCAGACACAAACAGGCCTGAACCCAGAAGCACCTCCCTATATAGCATCAGTGCAGCATGGTGAAGTGGTTCAAAGGAGCCAGGTCCAACCTCTCCATGCTCCCTCCAGTACAGATTGACAATTACAGGCCCCAGTCCGGATTGGAAACAAGCTGGTCTTGGATACAAATGGAAGGCCCTGCACTGAGGCCAAGGCCGGGGGCCGCCTGCTTACAGTGTTATTGGATACAGGTGCAGCTGTGTCTGTATTACATGATGACCACCCAGTCACATCTTCTTGGTCCACTGGACAGAAGACCAATATGTCAGGAGTAGATTGTACTAGGTTACCTGCATACCACTCTCTACCCCTACCAGTAGAGTTAGGATATCTGAAGACCTCACATGCCTTCCAATTGATGGTATAGCATGATCATCCTAGTATCATTGGAATTGACTTCCTTGCACCACATGGCTGTGTGGTGGACCTAGCTAACATGCTAGTGATACAGATTCAGGGCCAATATCACACCATCTTGATCCCTGACTCACACGTTATGGCAACAATATCTGCCAGCAACAAGGAGTATGACGTCATAGATTTGTTCAAGAACCATAAGCTTTTCCCAAAGCTCCTACCCATTTTGCAAAGGTATCTGGAAGCATTTGCTATCAACAAGCATGACTGTGGCAGAATGCACACTGTCGTCGAAGTGCCAGGCCTGGCACATGAGAGGCAGAGGCAATACTCTTTTCCATCTGAGGCCTTGCCTTCTCTCAGAGAAACAATAAAATCACTCCTTAACCAATGGGCAATCAGAACATGTGTTTCTACTGCCAACTCCCCAGTGTGGCCCGTGAAAAAACCCACAGGAGCCTGGAGACTTACTATTGACTACAGGAAACTGAACCAGATCACACCCAGTTGTGCTCCAGCTGTAGCATCTGCACGTGATGTGCTACGACTTTTGACCCCTGACCTGAAATGGTTCAGCACCCTAGATATTTCCAATGGTTTCTGGTCACTGCCATTGGCTTCTAAAAGTCAATATAAGTTCGCCTTCGCCTTTGAAGGTACAGTATATGCTGCTTATACCGGACACGTTTGACTGATAGTATTTTGTCCGGTATAAGAGGTGTCCATTGTATCAAAATGAGCAAAAATACTCACTTGTATTCTCTGGTAGCTTCTGTTAAAGGTAGAATGGGTGATGCAGGCAAAGACAAAGATGGACACAGCAACATACAGCATTAAACTATAGCGCAGTGGTCTAAGGCTCTGAGCTGCAAAGCTGGTGACATCCAGCAGACCAGACCTAGGTTTGAATCCCACAGCTTCTACTTGCGTACTGTGTGACCCTGAGTAAGTCACTTAACCTCCTTGTGCTCCCAGGTCACTCCTGTAAAAAAACTTTCAGCTTAGTGTGCTATACCTGGTTAAAAAACAAACAAAAAAAAAATTAAGTGATTACAGCTATTTTATAAAGATGTACTGCTATAGTTCCAGGGAACAAAAATAGACAGCATTCCGAGGGGCAGCAGGAGTATAACACAATCTTTCAACATTCATTGTGGGGGGGGGGGCACATATTTTTTTATTCTCCAGCCCTGCTGCACATGATTTCTCTCACTCTCCCTGCCCAGGACCAGTCAGAAGAACTGTAACAGCTGCAGTAAGCAGAACAAGTTGTAATGCTAATATGCAGCACAATAATTCAGTGATTAGCTTGTGCTCCAGTAATTAGCAGGCCCTTATCACAGCTATCATCCTTGTTGAACTCCTGGGTGCTGGGACCTCTGGTGTCCATTATAAATGGCAGGCCAGGTTCATTATAACAGCCATAATTAACATGGGCTGCAATAGCAAATGGCTTTTGGTTTTGTAGTTTTGTCCATAAAAAGCGGCTGTCCGTAATAAGCATGGACATTATAAGTGGCGCATACTGTAGACAGCACACGTGGACCTGCTTACCACAGGGATTTCATTACAGCCTGTCCCTGTTCCATCTGTACATGATGGACATCCTTGAGGGTTTCTCTACTCCCCAGTGTCTCTCGCAGTATGTGAGCAACCTGCTGTTGGCGACTGACACGCAGGAACAACACCTGGATCTCCTGGATGAACTATTGACTCTCATCCAGAGAGCAGGCCTCAAATGTAACCCAGCAAAGGCACAGCTATGTCAGAAGGAGGTATACTTTCTGGGTCTAAAAATAACTGGCCAAGGCTGCAGCCCCACCTGGAAAAAGATGCAAGGATTGCAAGACTTGCCATTGCCTACAAGCGTGGCAACTCTTAGAAGGTTTCAAGGTATGGTAAACTATTCCAGAGATTTCAACTGTGATTTTGCTCAGAAGGCTGCTCCTCTGTATGAGCTACTAAAAAAGGACATTCCTTTGACTTGGGGTCCCATACACACCCAGGCTGTGACATCACTGAAGCAGGCCTTGGCCTCCACCCCAGCTCTGGTTAACCCCAATCCAACACTACCATTCCATCTGGAATGTGCCACCTGTGATACTGCTATGTCAGCAGTACTTGCCCAGAAGGTTCATGGTACTCTGAGACCCATTGCTTATGCATCACAGCTCTTGACCCCAGTAGAACAAAAGTACAGTCTTTGTGAAAGGAACCTTCAGGCTACCTACTGGGCTGTCAAGCACTTTTTGTATATCATTGAGTACCCTCCACTGATTATTAACACCAACCACACCCCAACTACCTTTCTGCTATCAGACAGAGTGAAGGATGGGTCAGTCTCTAACACCAGACTGACACACTGGTCACTTCTTCTCCAGGATAGAGACATACCAGTACACCCAACCAAAACTCCATCTATGCTGGCACATGGACTCGTTTTCCAAGGAGAACCCCATGACTGTACACTACAGTTACCTCATCTTCCAGATCCAGGTCCTTTCCTCCCTGCTACACCACAAATACTTGAGAACACCTCTTTGTGTAGTATTTTTACAGATGATTCAGCTTTCTACTATCAAGGAGAACAAATTGCAGGGATGGGTATCTTAGTGATTTACCCCTGTGGTAACACTGTTAAAATCTCAAAGCGCTGTAGTGTAGCATCATCACAGTATGCGGAGATGGCAGCGGTGGACTGTGCCCTCGAGTTCAACCAGCATGGAACTGAGGATACCATCATTTTTATAGACTCTAACTGGGTTTGTTGTTCTCTTACAGAATTTCTTCCATTCTGGCAGAAGAACTCCTTCCTCTCTTCTGTCGGCAGTCCAGAGAAGTACAAAGAACTGGTAATATACATACATTCACTGGCGCAGAGATTTGCACTCAAACTCTATGTGCACAAAGTCAAAGCTCATTCCCTGAATGATCCCTATCATGCCTTCAATGATACAGCAGATACCCTTGCCAAAAAAGGGGCCCGGGGGGGAACACCTGGAGGTTGGATCATCCAGAGGCCAATGTGGCTGTGCACATTGCAGCAGTCAGGAAGAAACCTGAACCCTTTTCCCTTTGGACCTCTCAGCAGCCCAACATGCTGATACTGAACTGAAAGAAGTGTTCAGATTCCTTGACAAGAGCACCAAAGAAAAACTCCCCACACATAACCCCTACTGGAGGCATGAAGGTAAGTTGCACTTGTCACCAGATGACAAGCTCATTTGTACCAGCCAGATGACTCCACCACCAAGTTGTGGGTGGTCCCCAGACACCTTAGGTCCAAATTTTTGCACCGAGTGCATGATACACCCACTGGTGGACACCAGGGAGTGGAACACACCCTCCAGAGGCTCAAGACCACCCCCTGGTGGCCTGGTGTCACCAAAGATGTTAAACAGTACATATCTAACTGTCTTGTTTGTGCACAAAACAATACTATCCTCACCAAATGAAATACCAAACTCCTACCACAAAGACACTCTGGCCCTTGGCATGCCATACAAATTGATTTCATTGGTCCCTGACCAACACCAGCAGAAATAATAAGTATGCTCTTGTGGTAACTGATCTTTTCTCTAAGTGGGTCGAAGCTTTCCCCACTAAGACATGCACTGCTAAAACCACTGCCAAAATCCTTGTTGAACAAATTTTCTCCAGGTGGGGCCTACCTCTTAAGGTAGACTCAGACAAAGGAACCAGTTTTACAGGTGAGTTGATGAAAGAATCCCTTGAACTCCTTGGAGTTCAACAGAAGTTCTACATACCTTACCACCCCCAATCTTCAGGTCAAGTAGAGAGATCCAACAGACAGATTAAGCAAATGCTTACCAAATTCATTGAGGATAATCCCAAAACTTGGAATTCCCTATTGCCGTTACTCCTTATGGCAGTTAGGGGCACACCCTCAGCCACCACCCAGTTGACACCCTTCGAGGTGATGACTGGAAGACAGATGAGATTACCTGAACACCTCTTGTTTGACCTGCACACCCCCACTGGAGACTGTGTGTCCATAGATCAATATATGGAAAAACTCAGAAAAGACCTCATACACACACAGTTGTATACTGCCAACTGCATGGACAAGGCCCAGCAACAGTCCAAAATACAGTTTGACAAACACTCACAAGAAGTGGATTGGCAGGTTGGAGATCAGGTAATGGTCCTCCGATTTGCACATCCCACAAACTCCTCCTCCAATAAGTGGGAAGGCCCCTATCCCATTATTAACAAGCTCAGTCCAGCAGTCTATCAAGTTAGACTCCTGCAAAACAATAAACTGACTGACAAATGGTTACATGCAAACCAACTAAAACTGTATAAAGGAGCTTAGTTACTTTTCCTCACCCCATTGGGTGGAATAGTACTAACCTACTAATGTTTGATTTTGCCTTTCAGATACATTGACAAGATGGCTATCTTGTTCCATTTTCTTCTCATCTCAGGAGTTATCCCCTGCATCCAAGGCATGGTACCGAACCTCCTACCTCACCTTGATCATCCAGCATCTGCTCCAGAGGGAGTATCCATCAAAATACCTGATAATTTGATTATTGTTCAGGAAGGTTACGATACTTACCTCACTGCCTCGGTTGTTGCTCCTGATAAACCTACCCTACAAATTGAGTGACAAACCACATTGCATGGACAAATTCTCCCTGTGGTCAAACTTTCCAAGGGAACATTCCAGGGTTGGCCCATTGCTAAAATATCCCCAAATGGTTCTCTGTCCTTGCTACAAACTGCTCTTAGACATTCTGGTTTATACAATATTACTGCTTTAATTGATCCCTCATATTGTAATTCTTTGTCTAAGGGCTCTGCTCAAAAATTTTTTGCTGTACACAACATGGCCTATGCTGCCATGTACCTCTCTGTACTACCACCCACTGATAAACAGCTTTTGGAATGTCCAAAGCACGCCCCTGGTCCCCACAGTGGTCTCACAGCCACTGCTTTGCCTGGTTCACTGATTAACAATTTACAATTTATGCATATACCCGTGTTGTTTAATCTCACTTACTGGAATATGAAAGAATTTGGTATGTGTCACAATACTAACACTTCAGCATTTTATAGTACCTTATTGATTGATAGTTTAGCAGCATTTCAGATTCGTACTCAAGACCTTATTGCCGGGGTACATAGCATCGAGCATAGAGGCAACTTCAGGAGAAAGCCCAATCCTGATGATCAAAGTCATAGACATAATGCATGTGAAGCTGACAGTTCTGATGTCACTGGTGCGATGGGCACTGTCACAGGTCTCTTTGGTACAGCTACGTCTGTCTGGAATAAGGCAGACATTGCTGATATCAAATCTCATTCAGCCAAATTTCAGACTGGTTTGGGAAATAATATGCTACCCCCATTATTGCATGGTGTGGATGGCCTTAGTCAGGAAGAAAGATACACAGTTTACAATACGCACGACATTGCTAAGGCATTTACTGAGTCTAAAGACAAGATTAATACACTTATTACACAAAACAATAAAGAAGCAGATACACAATACATTGCCAGAGAAATTCTCTGCTCAGCCTATCTCTCTTATGCAATCACTACCATCAATAATCTCTTCCGTGATCTAGAATCCAGCAGAATCCCTGATATAATACATGACAGACGTATTTCTAAATGGTATTGTCCACGATGTGAAACCCCTGGCTGTACTGCTATGTGTATGCAACAATCTCTAACTATTCCTCCATCTACAGCTAGGAATTTGGGTTTTGTGACCAGGCACCCTAATACTGGTCCCTGTTTTACTTCTAAGAAATACAATGCTTGTTTCTTTTACTGTCTCTTTACCACGCTTTGATCCCACTACAGCCTTGTTCAACAAGCTGGCATCAGTCCACTCTGTTGGGCACCTTATTAACGACATCTGCAGAGAACAACTGGACTTACCTCCTCTGCTGGTCTTTCATCCTTTCCTGGACACCTGGGTCACTCCGCACACAGACTGCTCTGCGAAGAGACAGTATATCTACTTGTGCCGATGTGACGTATTTGATGTTATTAAACCTGTATGTGGTTATTCTCCCAACAGCCTTAATTGGTCATTTTCCATGGATGATGGCATCAGCACAAACGGCACGGACTTTTCGTACTCAACTTGGCTCCAGACAAACCTTTTCAGTCTTATCATGAGGTGGTTCATCGCCTGCCAACATGGATTTCCAAGATGTCCTACACCTGCCCAGTACAGTTGCAAAAATGGAGGCTCCCTACTGTTAAAAAGCAATATAATTCAGATGGGGAGTATTGTGTAGTTACCAACTACAAGTTGTATATGTATGGTACAGAAACATGTGTTATCAATTCCCACAACTTTTGTTTTGTCCCCCACCAGAAGTCTGTCATTGGACATAACATTATTACCCCAGTCCCCCTTATGGATGTGGACATTATTAATGGTAACCCCGATTACCTGCTTACCCTTTCTGAATATCTCTCTTATTTTAATGTACACATAGATCCACTTTCACTTACATTAAAATCACTTTTAGAAAGAAAATATACCCACCTCATCCACATCAGCAATAATATGACCAACGCTAATAACGCTATCCTTTCATTGATTAATGATGGTGATATGAATGATGCATTAACTAACACTTGGTTAGAGATTAATTTTAAAGGTTTTGTTATTATACAAGCAGTTTTTATATTTTTCTTGATTATTATGCTATGCTGCCTACGACGCACACTGCGCCAACACCTTGAGCAGCTGGAGTTCCTTTACAAAGCTCACGCATCGGGTTTGTAAACGGCCCCTGCTCCCTGACCTTTCCCCAGATTTGCCTGTGTTGCCTTTGGAGGCAACAGGGGGGGATGTTACATGAGATCCCTGCACCCTGATTGGTACCCCCAGATGTACACCGTAGACAGCTAGTGCTTAGGCATATGTTAAACTAACATATAGGGCTAAAGGCATCTACCATACAAGAGTAGATGTCAGGATATGTATGCATATTATTGTTATATGCTTTGCTTGCTAATACATATATTTTTCTATGTATTTTCTGTGTATTTCTTACTCATAAGATGTTAGAACATCTGTGTCATTGGAATGATTATGATATATAAGTCAGCATTGTCACCTTTTGGTGATTTGTACTACTACACTGAGTTATGTAAGACTCTGTATACTGTACTCTTTTGTTTTACAAACTGATGACTACTACAAAATTGTATAATGTTATCTTGGACCATGGAGCCACCTCTAATTTAGCCAATAGGGCTCATCTCTGTAACTAGAAATGTTTCTATCTTACAGTAACCATAGTAATTATCATAGGTATATTATGTGAGACACTGAGTCTTATACCTCGGAGACCCAAAGAGACACGGAGAAATCTCGAGGTATAGGGAACGCTTAGCATTGGCTCCTGGTTTGTATTGGTAAGAACTGCTTAGGGCAACTGTGATTTATCCTTTGGCAGTAATAAACAAGTTTCTTACTCTTATGCAACGTGTTTGTGATTCCTTGCATTCCGAATATTGCCAAAAACCTGAGAGTGAGGTTTAGAACTCCTGACAATAGTGTGGTGCAGCGTGGTGAATCCAAGCCATTTCTAAAGAAGACTATCATGCCTTACACCATGCTGACTGACCCTGTCAAGGCTCATGCACCATCTCATAAGAGCAAATCCTTGAAGAAAGAGAAACACTCAACATGTAAAATATTGCAAAAAAAGCATTTCTGCATCACTTTTTCTTGTTATAGTGGTATTTTTGATTTATGTTTCCTACTTGCCACATGATGTAAACCCCAATGTCTTGCTGACCCAAGGCTCTGACTCTAATCAGGGCAACTTATCAACCAGTGCATCTACCCATGATGCAGCTCAACCTCAGGTTGCCAGACAGGTTGGATCCTCCCACACAACCCACTCACAAAACTACACTGATACCAAGACAACATCCATGCCCCACACACAGGGACATACAATTCATATCCACATAGACACAACTAACAAGCCAAGCCAATATACTGCTAAAAAGAAGAAACAGTATCCTGAATGTGTACCTGTGGCAGTTGAACCTTGTGTGTACCAGTACAACCTCAGCATGGACATTACCACTTATATAGACTGTTTACCACCACAATACAACCTACCCTTACTCCAGAGACTACAAGCATTCTTAAGAAGAGTAAAGGTACATTGCAACTCATGTCCCAAACAGACGATCAACCAGCCTGCCATGTTGGTAAATTTAACACTTTACTGGTGCAACTTTCTTGACAAACATTTGACATTCAAATGGTTCCAAGATTATTCAGGGATGCACTACATTGCCTGGACCCAATGAGAGCAAACCCGAAGACCCACTGCAGTACCAGGACTTCCCAAAGAACTACACCCAGTGCTCTGCAGATCTTCCGCTGTATCACATTGGATACATTGTCAAAAAGAATGGACAATACTATAGACTTATGCACCATTGCCAGTCCATTACAAGAGAATGGTACAGCTCCAATTGTGCTGAAATGCCATGTCGCAATCTTAGATTAAAAAATAAAAGATCTGAAGTCTCAAAGATTCCAAATCTCTACTACTGTGCAAATGTTAGTGGAAGCAGAATTATTGACTAGAAAAATGTCAGCAGTGATAGAAATTAATTTGCATTTAATGTTCACTGTGTGATGGACTACACTGGGGCACAAACATTCACATCATCTCAAATATACAAATTTGTTCCCAAAACTCATATATGTGCCTTGCAAAGAGGCTGCAGTCTGTAATCAGCCACCTCCAAATAAAGCTGCATGCTCAGTTTGGAAGTGCACCTTAGGCTACCCTCCACCCATCATCAACCTAACAATACCAGTGAGAAAATGGTATAATGTACTCTCTTTGCCATGTCTCCTTGGCTGTTGTTCCTCATGTTGTATTCTCCCGGGTCGTTCCTGAAAATAGGCATAATACTTGTCTAGTGTACTTACCCAGGAAACAAAAGCCAAATAAATAAATAAATAATGAACTAAGAGACATGCAAGATGTGGGAAAACAAAATGCGCCCCACAACAAAAACCTTTGGGATTCACTGCAAATTTCTAATTCTGCAAACATTCCAACTACTCAGAGACCTGCAAAGTGGACATATATGAATATGTGTCAGGATACAGGATCTTAGAATGTGACCAAGTACAATCATCAAGGCAAAAATTTCCGTAAATGAACATTGGCACATGCCTATCACCACATCGTGAATGCCAACTGGGAATATTAGCATGCCCTTGAACATCTGGGAGAAAATATAAGAGACTTAACTATATACCTCAACAATCAACACATGGAGTTAATAAACCAACTAAATATGGCAGAAGATTTAAACTAGGCAGCAAATATGCATCTGTGCCTACTCTTGAGACGAGACTGCCCAAATGAAGAACAAGCATGCAAGACAGAATTTTGTTTTAATCCAGCAACATATCAAATCCATGTAACCAAGTTTACCCACACCATTCACTCATATGCAGGCACGCTACATGTTGTTCCACCAATACCCCGGCAGTCTAACCTGTTCCTACTCACACAGCCCATTATTTGTGTTCCACAACCCGCAAACACCTCAGTCCTACAGTGGTGCTGACCATTCCAAGGTTTCAACAATATGTATTTCCCATATACCATGTTACCAAACAATACACTACTAAATAGCAGAACTTTTGGTGGTTTAGACACCCACATTTTTATTTCTGGTTAAATCTGGAAAGACATCACAGACTTTTGCATAATGTACTACAATTGCACTGCTGAACAATTATCAGTCTCCCTACTACGACAGGCACATACATACACCAGCACACAGCAAAAGCTAATTCAACATACAATATCAAGTCTAAACACAGTACTTAGCACCATGCAGTTCCTCATTTTCACTCTACATGATTGACAGGCAGCATATAGGGATGAACTATATAACCTTGAACATACAATACATACTATACAGAAAGATATAAAGGTGATAAAGTAAGATATAATTATAATAAAACATGATAAAAAATCAATTAACAAAACAATCAAAATAATGCAAGGGGACATATGAACTTTGCAAGAACAAGTGGTAGAGATTAAATTAGACCAGTCGGAAACAGAATTTTCCAACTGGAAGTGCAAATTCACTCATGCTCTTCAGTCAGTATTTGGGGGTATGACTGAAGAAGGAGCATGGGAGTGGCTAAATCCAGTAAATTGGATAAAATGGCTATTGGGCTAGCTGATATCACCATTTCATACAATACTGGTAATTTTAGGGAAGTACTGCTGTTATTATGTTTACTGTGGTGTAGTAGATGATAAACTAAGCCCCTACTTTCACAAGTGTTTCTATTAATTTTCAGATGATTAGCTCAGTCAGAAGCCCTCACCATTTTAAAACTGCTCTGTCCTGTTTGAGACCCTATGAGATGGAAGCCTCCTTTGATGTGGGAAAGCAGATAGTCTCGGCCACGGCCTCATTCATCCAACCCTACATCGGGGACAGATCCCAGTGTGTCCTTTGTGATCAGATATACCCGAGTGCCAGTCATCATCGAATAGGTTCTTGTTTAAGAAATCATATGTTGGTCCAACATCTAGACCTACACGACTGCTTGACACTTGAGTGTGATAGACAAGATGGTCTTTTTACAGATATACAAACCATTTAGCCATTAGATGAGCCAGTAAATCCTCTCTTCTATCCCCCAATGCATTTTTGTAAAGGCAGTGGAAATTGCAGTGCCTGCAATCCCACTCAGATTCCACTGGGTCTGCTTGAGCCACTCTCTTTACCTGCCCCAGTAAATCTGCCTGCCACATCACAGAGCCTGTTTGGCCCCCCACATGCTCTCCAATTACCAAATCTGGCTCTGCCTGCCCTGTTACCAGAAATGGCTCTGCCTGACCCATTACATTTACCTGCCCCATTGAATTTACCTGTTCCACTCAACTTACCTGCCCCACTGAGTCTGCATGCCCCACTATTGGGACTGCATTCTTCACTGGGACTGTCTGCCCCATTGTTGTCTTTCTCTGTTCCATTACTGAGACTGCCTGCTCCGCTGGCTCTGCCTGCCCCATTACACCCAGTCAATGGAGAAATTAACCCAGAACTTGGGGGCATAGTGGCTAGATGGATTGCTGCAAATATTCATCCTGGAATCTTGGATTGGACACCACAAATGGATTCCACTCAATAGCTTTTAAGCACAGAAACATAGCCAAACTTAATGCTTAGGCATCTGCTTTTTATTAATTTACAAATAATATTATACTTATGAATTTTGGTGTGTGTTGTGATATTAATTATGGCTAAGTTCAATACTTAGGCATCTGCTTTGTATTAATTGATAAACAGTTTGCAATTGATAATTACTTGTGAATTTTAGTGTGCATTTGACATTGATCATAGCCAAGTTTGAAACTTAGTCAACTGTCTTTTTATTTCTTTAATTTTGGACAGAATTAATTGCTGAAAATGATGAGCACTGAGTATGACGTTATGAGCCTCTGTCACCAGCTGGGTACTTTCCACTGATAACCACAGACAGTGTATTTTTAAATGTTCAGGAAGCCAATCTTGTCCCTACCAGTAAACAACTAACCACATGAGTGGCCAGATGTTCACACCTCTGTGAGAGTGCTCAAGTGAGATGTTTCCCAGGCTGCATGGCGGAAAAACAATTTTATTTTTAGTATTTAAGAAAACTTCTCAGCCATCTCAGATGTAGTGCCATGATGTCAGGCTGAGGATACAGCCCAAATAATTCCCCATATCAATCAGATGTCTTTGGGTTACTGACAGCCTTCAATATCTAATCATCAATTAGTGGTCACCTGGCTTGCGAGAACCAGGCTAGGGCTAAAAACTATCAAAGTATCTGGCCTTCCTATTTTCCTGCCTTGATAATAGTATATAAATCCAAGACAACCCCAGTCAAGGTAAGAACCACAGAGGGAGAACCAAGAGTCATCCCAGCTCCTAGGACCTCAGGAATGGACATCAGTTGGTACTGGTGGGTGAGTTTGTGCCTTTACCCCAGACATCAGATCTGAGGATAATCTATGCTTGCATTTATTTTTATTTCTTTTATTGTGACTACTTTTGGTGGCGATGAAGGGATTATTTTCACTTGTACTGCTGTTCAGAAAAATTGTGCCTGCATTTTAAATTGTAATTGCCTATTTACATTACTGATTTGTAATTCTTAAACATTAATGTCAAGTAAAAATACTTTTTAAACATGAACCACGACTCTTTTGGTCTTGTTCATCAATTTAACTTAATACACTTAAGAGCCATTGACTTAGAATGCATTAAGTCAAAACCTAAGCCAAATTTAGACTTCTGCTGTATCGGTCATGCAGGTACTATCAGGATTACAACTGGTGGTTACATTCATCTAGTCCATTGTATAGACTTGACATGCCAGGAATTTATACACAGATACTTAGGATGGTGCCTCATTGATTCTGATGAGGGATGTCTGTGTAAAATATATGATTGTCCTAGACATAAACAGACAGATGGATTTAAGGAAAATGTAAGAATATTTGAGGAATTAGGACAAGCTCATTGCCCAATGATGACAAGACATGCCCATAAAAGTAATTTAGATTATAATGAATATAGTGTCTTCATAGACCAAAGCCGAATAGTGTTAATCAGTCAAGTGTCCAATCAAATAATAGTAGTAGGAGTCTTGGATCACAATGCAGGAGATGCCTTGCCAGTACTTTGTCTTGCCATGCCAAACAAACTTTATCCTGATTTAGCTGAATTAATAGATAAGTTAGAAAATTCACCAGTCTCCGAAGGTCATGATGTTATTCATGTACATGAGACTGAACAGGGAGGCTGTGCTGGGGGGTCAGAGGACCTCCCCCACACTTCAGATGTCTGCCAGGATGTTTTGAACACCTGGAACATGGATGGCTATCAGTTCAAGACTGTGATGCAGAGCCCAGTACCAGATTCTTATTGCTTCCTGACAGAGAGGGTATGCGTGGGTGCTCCCCTGCTTCTTGATGTAGTGGACTACACTGATGTTGTCCATCTGCACTAGCTGAAGACCTGGAAATTGCTGAGTCTGGAAGGTCTGCAATGCATAAAGAATGGCCCACATCTCCAGGACATTTATGTGGAAAGAGGATTCCATCTTGCAACACATCACTTGAGTTTGATGGGGCCCTAGATGAGCTCCCAACCCCAACCCCAAAGCATCTGTTGTGAGGATTTGCTGAGGGGAAGGAATGAGGAAAGGAATCCCTCTGAACAGGTTGCTGGGTTCCATCCACCAAAGCAGAACATTTTTCATCAGAGGGGAGACCAGGACCGACTGTTCCAGGTCATCAGTACTCTGGTCCCACTGGACCCTCGGTGTCCATTGCGGAGTCCTCATGTGCTTTCTGGCTAGAGGCACTGTGGCTATAGCCATAGCCATCAGGCACAAGAGCTGGAGGAAGGTTCTGGCTGAGACATAGCAGCTGTTGTACAGCAGGCAGGTTTGAGCTATCAGGCAATCTGCCCAGTCCTGAGGCAGGAAGGCCCTGCCCTGAGAAGTATCCAAGACTGTCCCAATATACTGAAGGCACTGACAGGGGGTCAGAACTGACTTTGGCAGCTTGACCATGATGCCCAGATGCAGGAATAGGTGGGTGGTATGTTCCAGAATCTGTAACAGGCACTCTCTGGACTTGGCTTTGAGAAGCCAGTCATCCAGGTAGCAAAAGACTCAGAGTCCCTCCTGCCTAAGGGCAGCTGCCACCATTAGCAAGCATTTGGTAAAAACACTGGAGTAGCTAAAGAGAAGACAAAAGGCAAGGCCTGGAACTGGAAGTGTGCCCCTGTAAATAAAACCTTATGTACTGTCTAAGGGAGGCATATACCTGGATGTGCAGGTATGCATCCTTCATGTCGGGGTAGCAAACCCAATCTCCCTGGTGTAGAAGGGCAGCAGACCTTAAAGTGTCACCATCTGGAATTTTTTGTGCTGAATAAACAGATTTAGCTCCTGGAAATCTAGCATGGGCCTGAGGTCTCCTGTGTATTTGGGGACCAGAAAGAAATGGGAGTACAACCATCTGCCCTCTTGGGTCTTTGGGACTGGTTCTATGGACATTTTGTTTAGCAAGGAGTGTAATTCCTCCCAGAGCACTGGGATATGGTCTGGAGGACAGGAGGACAGAACTGGAGGTTTTTGTAGAGGGCACTTCAGAAGTTTTAGAGTGTGGCTGCTTTGTATTAGCTGCAGTACCCAGGCATCTCTGACAATTTCCCTCCACTTCCTAAGTGCAGAGAGAAACAACCCCTTACAACTGGCTCATGCCTCATGGAGGGGGTAGGGCAAGGCATCTGGCTGAACTGTAATGGGATGTCCAGGGCTGTACAAACTCCTCTGTTTTTTTTTTCTGTGGTGGAGGATGGGGTGGGTAAAGCAGAGGTGACCCAGCACCTACCCTGAAGCTTGTTAGAAGGCTTGGGTCTGTTGGTAGACTGCCAAAAGGGCACTCGTTGACCACTTTTGGGCTGGTTGGCGTGGTACATAGAGTAGACCAATTGTAAGGTGAGACCAGAGGCTTGTACTTGAGACAGTGTGTCCTGTATATATCTGCAACAAACGGTTTGAAGCCTCTGAAGGGGGCATTCAGGATGGACAATCGAACATCCTGGGCAAAGCCTAACATCCTCAGACAAAAGGGTTTACTCAGGCAAATGCCTATCATGGCAGCCCTGACCAAAGCATCTACAGCATCATAGGCAGCCCTAAGGAAGTGTGTGCTGGTGTCATAACCCGCTTTGAGAGATTGCAACATCTGCTGTTTTAGGGGGTCCTCTGGAAGGGCTCAGGCAGATTCAAGGCCCTGGTCCCAGAGCTGGTTTTGGTACTGGGCCATATGGGCAATGTAGTTCAACACCCTGATGGTCAGTGTGGCAGAGGCAAAGGTTATCTTGCCTCCACTGACTGTCTGGAATGGTTTCTCCATTTACTTATACCATATGGTCTATCTCCTTGAAACTGTATTGTGTATTCCCCTGTATCTATGGATATCCTAGTGTAATGACTAATTTCTCCTGTACAGTAGGTATCACCGTGCCTGTCTATACTATAATGTGTTTGACTCAAGTCTGTATTATGTAGCAGAAGCCATTGTGATGTGATCTGCTTTTACCTGTGTCTATAACTCTCCCGGGTTATGACTGAAAATAAGCAATTTCTTTGTCTAGAGCACTTACCTGGTAATTAAAATGAAATAAAAATTAAAATAAATAAAATGTAGTCAAGCCTCCTGGACTTTTTATCTGGGGGCAAGGAACTGAGATGTTTAGGCCTCTTGGTGCAGTCATGGGTGACATTGATGACCACTGAATCCACTTGAGGCTGGTTGGCAAAGAAAGGTCTCCCTGGTGGAGCCTGGTATAATTTGTCCGCCTTCCTTGTCACAGCTGGAATCAAATTTGGCTCGTGCCAAGTGTCATCCTCAAAGGGCTCAGTCTAGGGAGGGATGACCAGACATGGGGCATCTAGCAGTTGCAAATAAGTGGCCATTCAAGGCCGAGAGGGATCTTGCTTCTCACTGTTAAAACCCATGGCTAACTGAAGCTGTCTCATAACTGAGACAAAAGAGGGTCATCTGGGGTGGGGTACTGCAGGATGTACATTTGGGTCTTATCACCATTGGACAAGACCATGGAGGAGTTGTAAGAATTGACTCCTCTGTCATCACCATCGTTGTCCTCATCTAGAGGAATTGAGGTCTGGTCTGTGCCCATCCTTGTCACCCAAGTCGTGAGGGGGGAGCTAGGTCCTTGAGTTCTGAGACATGGATTGTGGCCCTGCTGGAAGAGCAGGGAGCTGCTGCTGGGATGAACCTTGGGGAGGTGCAAGTTTAGCCTGCATAAAGTCCCATAAGGTGGTGAGCATGAAATGAAAGTCCTTTGCTATCAGTTTCAGACTCACCAGCTTCAGCTGAAACAACAGCAAGGTCGGCACCAGGGTTGGCACTGGGGAGAGTGGCTGGGGCCTTCAGGAAAGCTTCCCAGCATTCGGGAGGATGACAGTGACCAGGGCTAGGGCAGAAGGGACTCAGGACAGGGTAGAGGCTCTTGCCCAAGACAACGGCAGAAGAAATGGCCGAGGTCAGTGGCATGGGGTTAGGCTGTGTCCAGTCAACCGCTGATGCTGAGCTCGTCATTGACAACATACAAGTGGGCCACCTGATTGAGTGCCTGCTGAAAACAAGGGCCTAAACCGCAGGAGCTAGGAAGTCAGTGGGGAGCCAGAGCCCCTGGAACTGACACCCCCCACCAAAAGATTGGTGGGGGAGCTGCCAGTGGTAGTGCTGCAGGAGGAAAGGTGTGCAAGGCAGAGGGGGCCACCTGCAATGACAAAGATGGCCTCACTGTGGTAAATGTGTGGAATGGTGCCCAGGAGCGAGACATGGAGGACTGGGTTTTCTCCTCAGAACAGTCCTTGTCTCAATGCTTGTGCTTCTCCATTGACTTGTATTGGGCCTTGGAGGGTTGTGAGTATGAGGACATCACAGGGAAAGCAGAGGAACTTAGAGTGTGAAGCTATTTCTCCACCTAGACAACCTTCTGCTTCATCAGAAAAGTTTAGAGGGTCTGCACTCGGCGCTTCCTGGTGACCTTATTGAAGCCATAGCAGATCACACAAGCCTACTGTAGGTGTTGTGTTCCGGGCCTAGGCAACAGTTTCAAGCCTTGTGGTTGTGCTTCTGAGGGATCTTCTGCCCACAGGCACACTTTTTGGAGAGGTTCCTGTTGATGGAGCTCAGCATAAGCAGAGAGGAAAAATCGTGTTATAGCTAAAGCGATACACACAGGGAGAGAAAATAAAAATAAAAGTGCGACAACATTTTTCAGTGAAATGCAGTCGACTGAAGCTGGTGGATCTCCATGAATTCTGATGTGTCATGGTCGACAGTGGGAAAAGAAATGAGGATGGTGCAGGGGCTGCTCACTCTTATATGATAGGCTGATGTCGGTGTATGATGTTGGTATGGGCAGCCCCCTGGTAGGCTGCTAGCTAGAAAAGTTTCCATGTTGTCCTAGTTCTGGTGGCTATAGTTCCATAGGTACGGCCTGCTGCAAGAGATACTCTTGAAGTGAGATCCTTTGATCCAGTGCTTACTATACACTGTGTTGTCAGTTTCACTGGCTCTCACTGATTATGTAACTTTATGGCACAGTGTAAGTTGACATCTTAAAATGCTGGAAACCTAGAAACAAGCATGCAAACACTGAAGAAGCAAAATACAGACTCTGTGCCCACTTCAGTCAGCTAATTTGGTAATCTGTTAGGCTGAATTTATCTCTGTATTATGTCCAAGTTCTGATAGTATAAAGTGCCTAAGAGTATTTGTATCTAATAACTGGACCTGTTGCACATGCCTCTGCAATGTAAATCCATTGGTAACCCGGTAGACTCACTGAGATAATCTGTCCCTGTTTCAAGAACAAATCAAATTCTTTGACTGGGTTACTAAGACAGTGGATAATGGAGGGACAGTGGATGTAGTCTACCTGGACTTTAGCAAAACCTTCAACTCTGTCCCACAAGAAGGATGATAAAGACGTTGGTCTACATGGGGGTGAGACAGGAGGTGGTGATGTGGGTGAAACATTGGCTTCACAATAGAACACAAAGGGTGCAGGTAAATGGCACATTATCAACAGAAAGGAAGGTAACCTGTGGGGTACCCCAGGGTTCCATGCTAGGGCATCTACTGTTCAATGTATTCATAGCAGGAATTGCAAATGGGCTTGAGGGGAAGGTGTGTCTATTCACAGATGACACCAAGATATGCAACAGAGTAGACTCCCCAGCAGGGCAATTGAAAATGGAATTGGACCTAAAGAAACTGGAGGAGTGGTCTAGAGTATGGCAGCTGAATTTTAATTGCATAAAGTGCAAGGCCATGCACATAGGAAGAGGGAACCCAAAAAGGGAGTACTACTTGGGAGGAGAAAGACTAGCAATGACCAGCCAAGAGCATGATCTTTTTAATTTTTATATCAGACAACTTGAAAATGAGCAGACAGTGTAAGAAGGCAGCACTGAAGGCCAGTGGCATGCTGGGATGCACTGAGAGGGAAATCATGAGTCAGAGGAGAAAAGCAGTACTGCCACTGTATAGGGCATGTCCTTCCCCACATGGAATACTGTGTCCAGTTTTGGAGACCACACCTCAGAAAGGACATTTGCAGAATGGAGACAGTACAAAGGAAGGCAACAAAAATGGTACAGTGTGTACATCAAATGTCCTATGAGGACAGGCTGAGGGAATTAAACATGTACTCCCTGGAACAAATGAGGGAAAGGGGCGACATGTCTGAGACCTTCAAATACATTAAGGGTATAAATAAGGTACAGGTGCAGGGAATTTTTGAATCCATGAAGGGTAGAAGAACATGGGGTCATGATCTTAGACTGAAAGGGGGGAAATACAGGACCAATGTTAGAAAGTTCTTCTTCACGGAGAGGGTAATGGATGCCTGGAACAGCCTACCCTTAGAGGCTGTGGGGGCTAAAATGGCTGAGGGGTTGAAAAGCACTTGGGACAAGCACAAAGGAATAATTCAAAAGAGGTGATGGGGTGGGGGTAGTAAACTACTCCCCTTGGGCAGGCTAGATGGATCTTGAGGTCCCATTCTGCCATCACCTTCTATGTTTCTGTATTTCTGTTTCAGTGTATTTACTGTATTGTAATTTACTTACACACTGTATATAATTAGTATCTCTATGTGAACTGCCAGTGTATTCCATGTAATTAATTCCTGTTTGTTCCTGAAACAGGGACAGATTATCTCAGTGAGCCTACCCAGTTACCAAAATCCAATATATAAATGCATATTGCATTGCAGTAAATAATAATTAAACAAACAATTTAAAGGAAGAAAGGCAAAGCACATCTCCTCCTATATGGCATGCAATGACATTCATTTTCCATCTGATTAGTAATGCCAATAATGATTAGTGGAAAAAAAAATAAAAGCAAATCATCCTCTATCTATCAACTTGAATACATAATATAGAGTTTGTTATCATTTAATGAGACCTAGTAGCAGACCAGACTGTGTGCAGCAAAGAATTCAATCTGTGTGAATAACACTGATGCATGAGCCTTTTTTTTGTTAAGAATTGTGCCTCTGTAAGAATAGTAAATGTATGAAGCTTTCAATCTTAAGTAGCACGTCAAAGGCAAAGAGGTCAATAATGTCAAGAACTTCCTTTTAAACCTATAATCAATTAGTGCTGAAGCTCAATTAACATGAATAATTAACAATAGATGTGGTTTGGGTTTTCTACTTATTAGAGTAGTTATAAAGGACTATCAGTGTCAAATGCATCCATTAGACAGCTATCACACAGCGGAGCAAGAATAAGAGTGAGACTATTGATAATAAGGCAGGTGCTTCACACCACAAACAAATAGAAGAGCAGGAAGAAAAAATTACTCACCTTAGTAATTGCTTTTCTTCTCATGGAGTCTTGCTATATTATAACAATAGCAGTCAGCCACTGCAGCTGAACTGCCCCGGAGAGGAAGGAGTTAACTCCAGAAGATCTGGAGTTCTACAGCGCGAGGGCGCTGTGACCAAAGCTCTATCTGGCAGTTTCAAATGAAACTGTCAGATCTTTCTGAAACTAACATCAAAAGACGGAAAAAAGTCTGTGTGGAAAAACTACACTAGCCTATGGCTACCTACTAGTAGTAATAACAACAATATAAACAACAAAGAAACACCCAGAACCATAATAACAAAGATTGATGGTATTATGGTTCGTTTTACCACCCTTGACAAGCCCATATGAACCCCCTTTCCCCCCAAGACTCAAGTCCAAGAAGGGGGCAATAAAAAATAACCTAAATGAACAATCTAGATCCCTAACCCAAAGGAAAACAGGGTTAGGGGAAAACTAAAATGGCATGACACAGTGCTTGCACCCAATTTGCCACCTCTACCCAAGTAGGAGTTCTGAGAGGGGCAGGAGAGGGTGGTTATAATATAGCAAGACTCCATGAGAAGAAAAGCAATTACTAAGGTGAGTAATTTTTCTTCAAACACCATAAATCTTGCTATATTATAACAATAGCAGATTACACAGCAGTACCTCCATGGAGGAGGGTCAGAACCTACTTAGGAAATAGGCTCTGAAGCACAGCTGTGCCAAACGAAACATCTCTCCTGGACTGGACATCCAGGAATAATGCTTGGTAAAGTGTGAACTGTCTTCCAGGTAGCAGCTTGACAAATCTCCAGAATAGAATGTCTCTAGCAGCACGCTGGGCACATCTACCCTGGTGGGTGGGCCCTCAATCCTGGGGGTACTCTACCCAGTTTCTGATAACAAAATTGGATACAAGAGACAATCCACCTTGCAATTGTTCTCTTAGTGGCAGGTTTCCTTTGCCAACCTCGCCATAGGTAAGAAACAGTTGGAGGGATTCAACCATGACCTCTAGGTGCGCTCTAGATAGTAACTTAATGCCCTTTGACATCCAAGCTGTGCAGTCTCCTCTCACCTGAGGAAGAATGCTCAGTGAAAATACTGGAGGGAGATAGATTGATTCAGGTGGAAATCAGATACCACCTTAGGCAAAACTTTCTATTAGTCCTAAGGACTACCTTATCTCTGTGGAAAGAGATAAAATCTTCTTCCACTGACAGGGCCTGTAACTCACTTATGCGTCTGGCAGAGGTGATAGCTACTAGAAAACCGGTTTTCCAAGTTAAATACTTGAGTTCTGCTGAAGACAGAGGCTCAAAGGGGGGTTGCATTAACTGAGCAATGCAAATATTCAGGTCCCAGGCGGGAGCTGGTTCCCGAAAGGGAGGGTTAGTGTGAAGTAACCCTTTAAAAAACTTGGAGAACACAGGGTGAGAAGAAAGGGAGGCAGGCTTCCCTGCTGACACAAAAGCAGAGACAGCTGCCAGATGAACCTTCAGGGTAGCTGGTCTAAGGCTAAGGAATTCAGATGGACCAAATAGTCCAAAAGAATGGGAAGATCAGCAGATTCTGGGGTAATCTGCCCTCAGAGCACCAGATGGAAAACCTCTTCCACTTAGAATTATAAGTGGCCTAGTGGAAGGCTTCCTTGAAGCCTTTAAAATATCCATAACCTTGAGAAAGGTGTAAATCAGCAAATTCTAGCTCCTCAAGGCCAAGCCTTGAGGTGGAGGGACTTGAGGTCCGGATACCACACTCTCCCTGTGCACAGGCCAGTAAGTCGTGAACTCTGGGCAGGCTCAGGGCAGGGTGACTGCCAGGACAGAGCAGAGGGTACCAGGGCTGTCTGGCCCAATCTGGGGCAATCAGAATCACTCTGCAAGGTTGAGATCTGATCTTCACAAGTACCCTGAAAAGGAGAGGAAGGGGGAAGGCATACAGGAACTTCCTTTCAATCCAGCAGAAAGGCATCCAGAGGGACTAAGCCCAGTACTGGAGGCCTGCAGCAAAAAAGAGGAAGTTGGTGGTTGTCTGGGGCCGTGAAAAGATCTATCTGAGGAGTGCCCCAACTGGCAAAGACAGACCCCAGTACTTGTGGATTCAGAGCCCATTCGTGATGGCCCTGAGAAATTCTGCTGAGGGCGTCCGCCAGCACATTGTCCTTTCCTGGGAGATGAACCGCTATCAGGGAGGTGTTCAGGGAATAAGCCAGAGACCACAACTTCATTGCTTCGGTGCACAAGGCTGAAGACCGAGTGCCCCCTTGCTTGTTGATGTACCACATTGTGGTGGTATTGTCTGTCCTGACTTGAACCACTTTGTTCTGGACAGAATCTGAAAAGACCCAAAGAGCTAAAAAGACAGCTCTGAGTTCCAGAAGATTGATGTGGAGCAGAGATTCCTGAGGAGACCACACTCCCTGAGTGGTAAGGTCGCCCAGGTGAGCCCCCCACCCTAACAGGGAGGCATCCGTGGTGAGGGTGAGGGAGGGAGAAATGGGAATGAAGGGAACCCCTTGTTTCAGATTGCTTTGATCCTGCCACCAGTGTAAGGCCAGGATCAGGGTTTGAGTAACTGGGACCAATTTGGTCAGGGGACCTTCCTCTGAGACCAATAGGCCCTCAAATGGAACTGAATGTCCCTCATCTGGAATCTTGCTCCCTGCACAACAGCTGTGGAAGCAGCCATGTGCCCGAGGAGTTGCAGAAATGCCTTGTTGATCGAGAGACCCGCAGGGTAAAGGAGGATGCCAGGGCGATGAGTCTGTCCACCCTTTCTCGAGGGAAGAAAGGCCCTGGCTAACCTTGTGTTCAATTCTGCGCCTATGAAAGTTAGGGGCCTGAACTGGTTCCAGAACTGACTTTGGTAAGTTTAGCAGGAATCCCAGAGAAGTGAGAAGCTGCTGGGTGACTTGCAAGTGGATTTCACCTGACCTGGAGACTGACCCACAATGAGCCAGTCGTCCCAGGAAACACAGCAACCCTGCCTTCTTAAATGAGCCACTACTACAGCGAGACATTTTGTGAATACCCTGACGCAGAGGTAAGGTTGAAGGGCATTGCCCTGAACTGGTAGTGGCCTGAGGGCAGTTCAACCTGAGGTACTTTCGTGGAAGGCCTGATCGGAACATGAAAATAGGCATCCTTGAGGTCCAGGGAAGCTAGCCAGTCCCCTGGTTTTAGGGAAGGCAATATCATTGCCAGAGTTAACATTTTGAACTTTGGTTTCAACAGATGCTTGTTCATATCTTAAATCCAGAATGGGCTGCCATTCTCCTGTCTTTTGGGGTAAGAAAGTATCTTGAATAAAGCCCTTGCCCTGATGGCAAGGAGGAACCCTTTCCACTGCTTTGCAGACCAGAAGAGAAGAAACCTCTGCTTCCAAAGCAAGGGCTTCTGAAGGATTTGTAGGGAAATGCCTGGCTCTCATCTTTGGAAAATATTTGAAGCTGAGAACAGACCCTGGCCTATTCCTCCAGAACCCATCTGTCCGAAGTTAGGGACAGCCAGCTCTGGCTGAAATAGGCCAACCTGCCCCCACTGGTACAGGAGAATCGGCCCTGGGCACCCCATCAGGGTGCCTGCTTGCTGCAGCCTTAGGCTGAGGGAGGAGATGGTCTACTGGCCACGCTCTCCCTGCCTCTGAAGAAACCCTCTAAGTAGACAGTAGAGGCTTGAAATTGGTAAAAAAGGCCTGAAAAGGGTCTGCCCTACCTCTGGGAGCATGCCTTGTGGCATGGCATGCTTCTCCTTAGCCTGGGCACTTTTGTAGGTAGTTCTGTATTCATCCATCTTTTCATATAATTTTCTGTTTGTTCTCAAACAGAGAATTTCCCACTACAGGAAAATCCATAGCCTTTGACTGAGTATCTTGGGACAGATTAGTGCATCTGAGCCATGCCAACCTACGGAAAGCTACAGAAGGGCCATGACCCTGAGGAAACATCATTAACATCAACAGCAGTATGGAATTGAACTTTAGAGGCTTCAATGCCATCAGCAGCCACCTGTTCAACTCACTAGCCAGCTGGCCATGGGCCTGCTTGGCTAACTGCAATACTGTGTCCCACCCAGATTTCTGATATCCTAGCCACATAAGCCATATAATTTGCCTGCCTGAGTCCCAAAAGAAGCTGCCATATACTGTTTCTTCCCATGGCATCAATCTTCCTAGAATCCTTGTCAGGAGGATGTGAGGCCAGAGGAATATTAGCCTTGTCACAGGCTGCAGCTTGTACCACACCCACATGACTACACTGCTCAATAAGGAAGTCTGTATCCGAGCCTGACAAAGTATACCTTCTGTCCATTTTTTTATCTACAGGAGGGACAGAATGAGGATTTTTAAAATCTTTGTTGTTTGCTTCCTAAATGACTTATGCAAAGGAATAGACAACCTCCTAGACTCTGGAATATCCATCATTTCCACATAATCAGGCTCCTCTTGCTCATCCACAGCCTCCTCTAAAGGAAGCTGGAGGGTTTCTGCAACCTTTTGTAAAAATAAAGAAAGAAGGGACTCAGACAGAATAGGGGAGATTCTAAAGGTCTGTCTGGAGAAATGCCCGGTTCAATGGGCACGTCCAGACCCTCCCAGCCACACATATATTGATCAAATTCTCCTCCCCTCCTGTGGTTCATAAAATCCTCAAATTCAAAATCCTGAACCACTGGGACTGAACGAACCAACCTTTACCAACTGTTGGTGGTTCTACAGATCCCTGAGACAGTGACTGGACAATCTGAATGGCTTTAGCTATCTCTGCAGCAGTTGGAGACACAATTCTGGACTCCAAACCTCCTGATTTCTTTGTCTTTTACTTGGGACTGGTTCCTCTGAACCAGTCTTCCTTTGCCCGAGGAAGTCTCGCCCTGGTCAGAGGGCTCCTCTGGTCCAGTGGGTACTGAATCGGGCTGGCCATCCGGTCAGCGGACTTTTGCCTTTCCGCTCCCCCTGAGCCAGCCCAATTCCCTTCTCCAGGTGGCTGCAGGAAATTTTACACACCTGCAGTCTGACAGAGGTGGTCAGCCCTCAGACAATAGACAGTGGTGTGTGGGTCAGCCTGGCAAAGGCGCCCCCACAGACATCACAGTGTTGAAACCCAGTGGGCCGGTTTTTCTTTTGGGTTTCTCAGACATAATGCCAGCCTAACCAAAACTTGCCCTTTTGATGGCAGTGCCAGGCAAGACACCCTTATCGGTTCCCTAACCTGTCACGGGTATTTGAAAAACCGTAATAATTTCTTTTTTAGAACCGATGAGAACCGGAACCGCACTCTAAAACCCACAGTACAGTTTTAAAAGGCAGAAAATAAACGATCGGTTCAAACCGAACCGATAATTAATTTTCCACACAGACTTGAATTTTTGTACTACGGTTACCAGATAGAGCTTTAGAACCGAAATGCGGTAAAAATAATGACTTTTGCCGTTCAAATGAACCGAAAACTACTCTTGAACCGAGAATGAACCGAGCTGAAGGAGCTGATCTCCGGAGCGACTGTTCAGTGAAGGAGAAGAATCTGACAGTTTTATTTGAAACTGCCAGATAGAGCTTTGGTCACAGCGCCCTCGCGCTGTAGAACTCCAGATCTTCTGGAGTTAACTCCTTCCTCTCCGGGGGCAGTTCAGCTGCAGTGGCTGACTGCTATTGTTATAATATAGCAAGACTTCATGGTGTTTGAAACAGACCTTCTTAATAATTAATTATGCAGCTGTGGCTTCCATAATGTTGTGCACTATTATTTTTTATTACTTGCTTGCTTAATGGTCAAGCTGGTACCTAAAGAATTTCTGAACAGGAGAAATCAAAACTCCTGTTTCCTTTCTCACCACAGCTTCCATACTCCTGTATATCCAAAGGCTCCTACTTCCCTGAGCCTACCCTCAGTCCACTTTCTCAGGCTGGCAAATCTCACCCAATCTTATCTACATGGCTTTGTATCTACAAGATTTGTGTGAGTTTTTTAGATCATTTGTATCCCTTGCATTGTTACCAGCTGAGTTTTCTGCACTTGTTTTTGCCATTATTGCTCTTCTGATTATTGTGTTTGCCTGTATGCCTACTCCCATCCCCCCCACCTGGGTTGCACCTGGAAATGAGTCTTGGATCAGTGTGCCTTTCCCAGTTACCAAGCTTCAAAATAATAAATACATAAATCAATCAATCAATAAATAATAACTAAACACATTCAAATATCCATAACTGGATCACTAAATATTTGTGACAGGTTAAGCCCCACATTTGGTAACAACTGACCAGAGATGAGAGATATAGTGGAAAAATATTGACCCAGAGGAATGAGCAATTGACCAACAGTACTTGTAGTGCCCAAAGATGAAAGCTGAGGGCAACATGACTCACCTTTTGACAGTATAACTTTCAGAAATGAATAGTCCATCCCGACAGTTCAAAATATTCCTAATATATCTTGAGAATGCTGGTCAATAACTGCTTTATTAGACATTGGCTCTTCCCCCAGACTGTCCTTTTACAATTCCTTACCTAATGTGTTTGTACCCCAGCCCCCAATATAGGATAGACTTGCCTGTTGTATACTGCTTCCTTTGCGAATGTCACTGAAGGGAGTTGCCAGGTCATTTATTACTTCCTGAGCCAACCAGAAAAGATGCTGCACCTGAGCAGGAAGTCTGCTCACACAACTGATGTTTGCCCTCCTATTACACTCCCTTGTCCTCATTTGGAAGTTGGCAGGTATCTCCAGTTGCTCCCAGGTGCCTGGTTAATATAAGTTCTTGCTGACCACAGGACCTCAGTTCCCCATTATTACTTCTAATCCTATCCTGCTGCTAATATCCTTATGTTAATATTGATGGTACAGTAAGCTATTTACCACACTTACTGTACTATTTAAAACAAACCAACAAAAAAACACAGAACCCTAGGTGCCACACAGAGACTGTGGACTGGGCAACCTGGCTATAACTAACATGCACATGCAGGTGCACTTGCATGCACAAGAGTGCACGCGCGCACACACACACGCACACACACACACACACACACACACACACATTAGTGCCTGTCAGAGATCAGTCACTCTGTATTTTGCCTGGCATCCCTCTATACCCTGTCCTTCTGAAAATGTTTACAATATGTATCATATTTTATCCTCCCAAGGCTTCATTTCAAACATGGGGTTACCATAAACGCAACAGCCTGTTCAGGCTTTTAATGTTCTATCTGTTTCTCAAGGGAGGAAATAATAAAACTAATTTATGACAAACATTTTCAATGCATGTAATCTCTAGTTAATGTATCATAAACGTTAACCAGGTCAACAATGAGTTAAAACTCACCTTTATATACATTGTAGCTTACTCCTCAATGAGATGAGATGCAAACCTAAGCAAATATTTTCCAACCTAATGCCGTTACTTTCTATGAAACCTGGCACTACCCAAAACATGTAGATATGCATACACTGTAACTTACAATATCAGCTTCTCTATCTTGTGATCAGACATACTGTATCAAATGGGTAATTCATCTAAATATCTCTTAAAGACTCAGAGTGACTAATCTGAGTCTAACCCTAGAGTCTAAAAATAGTAGTAGCTTTATTTATGCACCCATTTTAAAGGAGCCTTGAAGACCCACCTTTTTAGTATAGCTTTTAATGATTTATAATAGTTTTAAAGTCTGTTTATTTATTGTTTTATGATATTGTGCAGGCACTTTGGATTGGAGAAAAGCGCCTTTTATAAATAAAAATTGATTGATTGATTGATTGATCCCTGAAGGTTGAGGTTGCAGTATAGAAATGACAGACAATACATAGATAAAAACACACCTAAATAGCTTAAATAATACTCTGAAAGCAGATATACAGTAGCTGAAGAGGGAATAAACACTAATCCTTTCAATCCCCAAATGCCTGGTTAAACAGTTAAGTATTTAATCCCTTTTTGAAGGCCTCCACCAATGGGACCTCCCTCAATCCCTTGAGCAGATCATTCCACAAAAAAGAGCCAGCTACTTCAAATGTACAATCTCCCGATGACTTTAGCTGGGCCCTCAGGACCAAAAGGAGGTCGCCCTTGGAGGAGCAGAGGGGGAGCAAGGACTGGACAGGATGCAGGAGTTCCACCAGGTAATCAGTGCCCAATCCATGTAGGACTTTATTAGAAGACCAACCTCAAAGGTGACTCGCCACTTCACAGGCAACCAGTGCAGATCCTACAGCATTGGGGTCACAAAAGGCATCAAGCAATCTTAGACAAGGCTACTGAAATGCAGACAAACCTATCTTACTTGGTTGTGTATGCAGCCCAGTTTTGGAGACCACACCTCAGGAAGGACATAGACAAGGTGGAGGCTGTCCAGAGGAGGGCAACTAAAATCATGCAGGCGCTGCATCAGAAGCCCTGTGAGAACAAACTGAGGAACCTCAATATGTACACCATGAAAAAAAGTATGGAGACAGGGACATAATAAAGACCTAAAAATACATCACAAGGGTTCTACAAGGTACAGTGGGGGAGTATTTTTCATATGAAAAGGGGTATGAAAACAAGAAGACATGCATGTGACAACCCACCTCTCTCTTTGGGCTGTAACAGCTTTCAGGGAGGTGTCTGTCTTTGGGTATCCAATGTCACCAGCTGGGACCTCCAGCACCTACCTTCCCACTTTCACAAAACTGGGAGGTCAACATGTAATTGCACAGATCAAAGCCTGGTAGTGTGTCTCTCGGGTAGTGGATGTTAAACATAGTTTGCCTCAGATAGTGGAAACCATGCAATACCTTAGAAATAATTTAAATCACAGGCACAACTGCTGAGTAAATAAATAGCTCTTTACTTAACAGAAGTTCAAAAGTTGCATTAC
The DNA here is from genome assembly GCA_016271365.2 of Neoceratodus forsteri. Lineage (NCBI taxonomy): Eukaryota > Metazoa > Chordata > Ceratodontiformes > Ceratodontidae > Neoceratodus > Neoceratodus forsteri. The sequence continues at coordinate 952,502,365 of CM028131.1, read as the reverse complement.
AGGGCATATATATATATATATATCTTGTCATATATATATATATATATAATAGGGATATGACATGGCCTGACTGAAGATATCATATTTATCTTCACGAGAGGCCAATGATATCTTGATGTCATTGGCCTCGAGTGAAGATAAATATGATATCTTCAGTCAGGCCATGTCATATTCTGTTTATATAACTTATGTTTTGGGCTCCTGGGCACTGCAAGTCCCCTACATTTGCCTTTAACCTGATTCGTCACCTAGAGGTTTGGAAATCCTACAGAGAGGTTTTGGACCCCCTTTCTGGTGACTTACTATATGTTATCCCCCCCAAAAAAAAATTGCCCATAATCTCCAAAAGAAAATACAAATTTGGATTAAAAAGGTATCTGGTTGATCCTGCAATTTGTGTTGTTTTTAAAGTACTTGTTTAAGTTTTATGCCTGTCAGCACTTTCACTTTTTGTATTGGTATGTAGCGCAGTAGCGGCATCAGTGATCCATTGTCAAAGCACTCTGTACTAAAAATGAAGAAAGCGTCATCTTTTCATAATCCCAATCGATTTGTTTTGAAGGGCATTTGACTGTAGAGATAACAGCAAGCGAGTCGGCATTTCAGAGTACTAGATGCAAGTCGAGTGAGGTTGCTACAGCAACGCTCTCTGCCGCTAAATCTACTACTCTGAAGCCGCTGACTCGGCTTGTTATCTCTCCTCAGTCGGTGGTTCCTTTCAAAAAATCAAGTGAGATTATGAAAAAGGATGTCTTCTTTCATGTTTTAGTTACAGTGCTTCTGACAACAGATCACTGATGCCGCTGCCGTTTACATACCTATCATGAAAAGGAAAAGGCTTGATGTCAGTCTACCGTCAGGATTATTTCAAGAAAAAGTGAGCCTGTTATAAAAAAGTACACAGCTTTTAGTTTTAGAGTACAGAGGGCATCATTTAAACCAGTGTCAGCACATCACTGACATCGCTGGCTAACACCATTAAAAGTGAAAGTGCCTAGTTGAAATGATGACACAAATGGCAGGATCAACTAGATCAGTTTTGAAATGACGTATAGGAACGTGGAGGTAACAGATGACGTATAGAAACATGAAGATATAAATGATATCTTCACTGGCTGGCTTATATATCAATTTTTACACATGGAGTTATCCCAAAACATAAGTTGTATAAATATATATATTTAACACAAGAGAATGACACTGTTACAGGAAAAGTAAACATGTTTTTAAATAACAGATGACAAAAGGAAAAAGGCTAGCAAGTAAGAGTTGCTATTATTATTCTTACCCTTCCCTATCCATAAAGAGAAAGTGGACCCTATGCTATCTGCCAGCTCTCACAGACATAGCTAGAAGAGTAGACTCCAAGCTTGACCTCTTGGATGTAACTTCCCCAGCAACTTCAAGAGCAACACCCTATACCTGTCTTTCAGCATCTTATATTCTCTCTTGAGAACAGGTGATTCTTGTTCCCCATTTGAATGCACCAAACATTTACTGTATATGTATTTAATTGTTCCAGACTGATTGAACACCTATCAGTGTTCAATTACATTCATTTTAACCTTCAGTTTATATTTGAGTGATCCAATCCTTTCAAGCTATGTGAGTCTGTGTGTATATGTCCACTCCCCCTCTTGGTCACTCTGTCTGAGATTTATTACTCAGCCCTTATCAAGATGCTGGTGGATGGTGGAATCCCAGTGTGTGTGTTTTTTTTTTTCAGACAGCTAAAAAAATACCAGCCGAAAAGCCAAGCTATTAACTCCTTCCTTCCTTCCCATTTCTGTCACATATCACCCCCCTCAGGTGATAAAGGTGTGTTCTTTGGGCCACCCCAAGTGACACAGCCATTCATACAACTGCAAGGAAGTGCCCAAAGTGTCCAGTCATACTGTTAGACCAGCCTAGATAGCCCATCTGCATTGGCATTTTGTTTACCACTGTGGTGCTGGATGGTCCTGTTGTACGCCTGCAGTACCAAGCTCCAGCATAGTAGTTTTCCATTTTGCCCACTTGACCTATGAAGCCAGATCAGAGATTATGATCTGTGACCACAGTAAATTCTCTCTCTCATATAGATAAGGCTGCAGCTTCTGAAGGGACCACACTATTCTTGATTGTGGCATAGGCCTCATACCTGGGCAGAAGCCTCTGGCTGAGGTACACAACCGAGTGCTCCTCTCCATGCTGGGTAACCTGGCTCATGGTCTGAGGTGTCCACATAGACAATGAACTTTAGACTGTAATTTGGGTTGGCCAATACACCTGGCCCACTTAAGGCCTTCTTTAGCTCCTGAAAAGCAACCTCACAGCCCTCTGTCCACTGCACCATATCTGACTTTACTTCCTTACTTAGGTCTGTCAGGGGCTTAGCCAGATCACTATAGTGAGAAACAAACCTCTGATAGTACCCTGCTGTCCACAGAAATACCCTTACCTGTTTCTTGGCTGTGGGAGCGGGCCAGTTCAGGATGGCATCAACCTTGGCAGGCTCCGGGAGGCTGCATCTGCTGCTCATCCAGTGCCCAATGTAGGACACTTCTGTCATACCTATCTGGCACTTTTCCACCTTGACAGTCACATCTGCATCCTTCAGCCTGTGGAACACCTCCTGCACATTCTTAATATGCTCCTCCCAGGTGTTGCTGTATATGGCTATATCATCCATATACGCCAGTGCAAACTCACCTACCCCAGACAGAATGCAATCCACAAGTCGTTTAAAGGTTGTAGGTGCACTCTTTATTCCAAATGAAATTACCTTGAATTCATATAAGCCAAATGGAGTGACAAAAGCTGATCTCTCCATAGCTGCAGGGGTCAGAGGTACCTGCCACTAGCCCTTTGTTAGGTCTATTGTGGTCAGATACTTGGCTCCCAGTCGCTCAAGGGTCTCCTCTGTTCTGGGCATGGGATAGGTGTCTGACTCCATGCAGCTATTAAGCCTCTGGTAGTCAACACAGGCTTGTGTGGTACCATCCTTCTTGGGGATCAGTTCCATAGGTGAGGCCCAGTGGCTACTAGATTCCTGGATTACTCCAAGTTCAAGCATCTCCTTGAGCTCTTCTTTCACGATCTGCTTAACCTGCTCAGGTACCTTTTAAGAAGACTGTTTAAGGGGCACCTGGGTTCAGTATCCACGTGGTTTTCATTCAGCGTGGTGTACCCCAGTTTCCCTATGAACATGTCCCCAAATTCTCTCAGTACACCCTGAATCTCCTGCATCTGGTCTGGTATCAGCTGTTCAGAGAGGATAAGGTTGTCCATGGAGGATCCAATCCAAGCCTCACCGAGCAGGTCCACCAGGGGATCAGCCTCAGTTCCCTTTTCTGGGGTACTGCACACAGCAAGGACCAATTCCTCCCTGTCATAGTATGGCTTCAGCATGTTGACATGATATACATTTTGCCTGCATCTTCTGCCAGGAAGCTCTATCAAGTAATTGACATCACTAACCTTTTGGACAATGGAGAATGTCCCCTCCCATGCTGCCTGTAGCTTATTCTGTCAGACACGTATGAGTGCCATCACTCGCTGTCCAACTTTGTATTCTCTGGCTCGGGCCCCGCAATCATACCACACTTTCTGCCGCTGTTGCGCAAAGGCCAAGTTCTCCTGAGCAAGCCCCATAAGCTCCTTAAGGCAGGTCATGAAATTCAGGACATACTCCACAACAGATTACCCTTGGGAGGCACGATCACCTTCCCATTCATCCTGAACCAACTATAGGGGCCCCCTCACCTATGGCCAAACAGGAACTCAAAAGGTGAGAACCATGTGGACTCCTGTGGGACTTCCCTGTATGCAAATAGGAGATGAGGCAAATTTTTGTCCCAATCCCTCTTGTTGTGGTCAGCAAAAGTTCTTAACATGGTCTTAAGGGTTAAATTAAATTGCTCCACCAGACCATTACTTTGGGGATGGTATGGGGAGGTTTTGAGTTGCTTTGCCCAACACTTCTCCCACCGACTACTCACTAACCCCAACATGAAATTGGCATCCTTATTTGTCAGTATCTCCTGGGGAAAGCCCACCCTGCTAAATATTCCCAACAGTATTTCAGCCACAGGTTCCACCTCAGTGGATGATAGGGCCACTGCCTCTGGGTATCTTGTGGCATAATCGACTACCACCAGGATATGCCACTTGCCTGTGTGACTTGGTGTGCTTAGTGGCCCTACTATGTCCACAGCTACCTTCTTGAAGGGTTCATCAATAATGGACAAGGGCACCAAAGCTGCCTTGGCCTTGTCCCCCATTTTCCCCACCCTCTGGCACTGTGTACAAGTCCTACAGCAATTTGACATGTCCTTGTCAATAACAGGCCAAACGAAATTGTTGGTCAGCTGCTTTTTCATGTGCCTCACACCCAAGTGGCCTGAAAAAGGGATATCATGAGCAAGGGCCAAAAGCTGCTGGAGGTAAACCTTAGGGACTACCAGCTGCTGGAGCACCTCACCATCTAGCCCTTCCCCTGCTGTACATTCTCTGTACAGCGGCCCATTGTCTCAGTAAACTGACTCTTAACCCCCTGAGGACCCTCAGCCCTATTAGTTATTTCCCTCAGTTTTTGCAAGGTGGGATCAGTCGGCAGTGCAGTGCTCAGCTCCCCTTGTCTGACCCTTCACAGCGCCCCTTCAGAAGGAAGTACTGTGGGTGCCTCCATTTGTGACTGGGGCTCAGGACTGCTGCTTCTAGCCAGCCCCTCTCCCAGGCTAGCCACTTCCTCAGCTGAGGGAGGGAGGGTCTGAACCACGTTGAGTCACCCCGTCTTCACCCACAGAAGCTTGCCCTTTTGCCTGGCTGCGGGTTGCACTACACACTAGAGATTCTCTGTGGTCAAAATCATTCCCCATGATCACATTTGCAGGGAGATCCTCTACGGCCCCCACCTCCTTTTCTCCATTGCCCCCCTCCCAGCTCAGGAAAACTCGAGCCATTGATATTTGTACTGCTGGTCCTGTAGCTCTTCGGATCTCGGAGCATTTTCCTGGCAGCATCTGCTCCACCCGTATTAGATCCCACCTCACCAGGGAGATGTAAGTGCCTGTGTCCCTCAGTCCCTGGATTACTGTCCCATTAACTAAAACAGGGTGCATATGACTGGAGGAGTGTGGTTCTTCAGGCTGCACATACCCTACCAACAGACCAGTGCTATTTTGATCACTCCTTCCCCCAGGCCTCTGCCTCTTAACCATTTTCTGAGTGCAGTTTTATCTCAAGTGCCCCACTTTTGCAAATATGACATTTCCTGGCCCTCTCTCTTGGATCCCTTAAGAACCAGAGGGTTCTACTTTGGGATCAGGTGCAGGCTGGTTTCCTTTGGGCTGTGCCCCATGGGACCCCTTAGAACCATGTGTGCCCACCCCCACCATGAGACTTACACTGTGTGTATGGCTGCTAGCCATGTACAGGTCAGCGCTTGCTACCACTTCCTTTGAGGTGCTGCATGTACTGTCTAACAGCTAGGGTTCGCCAAAAGTTGCAAATTCTGCTTTCGCAGAACTTCCGTGAAATTTCCAAAATTTTGTGGTAAATTTCATAACTTTTGCAATTGGCAGAACTGGGATTTTCTGCAGATTTTAGCCGAATTCCTCAGACTTCTTTTATGAACTGCAGAAAAATGCATATAAACTGCAGAATTTATTCTATCCACAGTTTAATGAACTATCAGTGAATGAACGCGTTCTTGTACAACCATGTAGTCATTCACTGACAATTCAGTGGGCCACCAGATCAGGAAGCCTTAGCCAATTTAAATTGCTCACATACTCTCTCAAATGACCTTAAAATAGATCAAGATAATTTTCCTCTCTAAACTGAGGAATCAATCTAGAATTTATTTGGGCTTCATGAGGAAAACTCACTCCGCCATTATTCACATTTTGGTGGTTGCGCAGGGCCATGATTTCCCTTTTGTGCTGCTGCCTCTGGATTTCATGCTGGTGTTCTTTTTCTCTTTCCTGACATTCTTTTTCTGTGTCCTGATGTTCTTTTTCTCTGTCCACCAGTCGTTTTTCTTCCAGTTCTTTCTCTGCTTCCAGTCTTCATGTCTCTACATCCAGCCTTCTTATTTCTGCTTCTGCTTCCAGTCTCTTTGTCTCAAGGTCCAGCTTTTTGGCCTCCAGCTCCTTGTCTCACAGCAACAGCTGCAGTAGCAGGGCATCAATACGATTTGGGGGGGTCCACTGCACTAGCTCCAGACTCACCCCCAGTGACCTTTTGCTTCTTGTCATGTGCCATCAGGTAGCTATGAGGTCTGCCATCTTCTGTTTTGGACAGGCAAACTGAATCCCCTTTTCCTGGCACTTGTCACAAAGCTGTTGCACAGTAAGTAAGTCATACTCTGTGGAGCTCGCACTATAAACCCACACTAAACTGTGCTAACTCTAAAGAAAAAAATTGGTTGTACAAGTGTACTCTCTTATATATCCTGTTTTGTAACTGCTAAGGTAAAAGTTCCACTGGCAAACTTTGTATTTCAGTGTGCTAAAAAGTCTGCAGTCACCACACCACTGCCAACCAATTTGTAACAACCCATCTCTCTCATTGGGCTGTAACAGCTTTATGAGCGATATCAGTCTTTGGGTATCCACTGCCATCAGCTGGGTTCTGCAGCACCTACCTTCTCACTTGCACAGAAGTGGGAGGTCAACATGCAATTGCACAGATCAAAGCCTGGTAGTGCGTCTCTTGGTTGATGGATGCTAAACAGAGTTTGCCTCAACCAGTGGAAACCATGCAATACCTTAGAAATAATTTCAATCACAGAAACAACTGAGGATCACCCTGGCTGTGGCAAGCACCGGTCTCGACCGGCGTCCCACATCATCTGGCAGCTAGCAGCTGACTTAGAACTGATGCGGACCAGGGAAAGACTGGATGGGCCTTGTGGTCCTCATCTGCTGTCCACTTCTATGTTTCTGTGCTTCTATGTTTCTATGTAACTGTTGAGTAAATAAATAGCTGTTTACTTAACAGAAGGTTAAAAGTTGCATTACTGGATATATATGTTTAACACAAGAGAATTACACTGTTACAGGAAAAGTAAACAAATGATTTGAATAACAAATGGCAAAAAGAAAAAGGCTATTAACTAAGATATGCTATTATTATTCTTACCATTCCCTATCCATGAAGAGAAACTGGACCCTATGCTATCTGCCAGCTCTCATGGTCATAGCTAGAAGAGTAGACTCCAAGCTTGACCTCTTGGATGTAACTTCCCCAGCAACTCCAAAAGCAACACCCTATAATTGTCTTTTAGCATCTTATATTCTCTCTTGAGAATAGGTGATTCTTGTTCCCACTTTTAATGCACAAAACATTTACCATGTATGTATATAAATGTTCCAATCAGCTTGAACACCTATCGGTGTCCAATTATATTAATTTTAACTTTCAGTTCATATCTGAGTGATCCAATCCTTTCAAGCTATGTGACTCTGTGTGTATATGTCCACTCCCCCTCTTGGTCACTCTGTCTGAGATTTATTACTCAGCCCTTATCTAGATGCTGGTGGAAAGTGGAATCCCAGTGTGTGTGTGTGTGTGTGTGTGTGTGTGTGTGTGTGTGTGTGTGTTTTCAGACTGCTAAAATATACCAGCCAAAAATCCAAGTCATTAACTCCTTCCTTCCCATTTCAGTCACATCTCCCCCCAGCTGATGAAGGCGTGTCCTTTGAACCACCCAAAGTGACACAGCCATTCATGCAACTGCTGGGAAGTGCTCAAAGTATCCAGCCATGATGTTTTTTTTGTTTTTGTTTTTTGTTTTAGTTGTTTTACCAGGAATAGCACACTAAGCTGAAAGCTTTTATACAGGAGTGACCTGGGAGCACAGGGAAGTTAAGTGACTTGCTCAAGGTCACACAGTATGCAAGTGGAAGCTGTGAGATTCAAACCCAGGTCTGGTCTGCTGTATGTCACCAGATTTGCAGCTCAGAGCCATAAATCACTGCGCTATACTGCCTCCCTAAAGGAGACCTTTAGGACCTGTTAGACCTGCCTAAATAGCCCATGCCCATTGGCATTTTGTTTACCACTGCAGTGCTAGATGGTGATGTTGTATGCCTGCAGTACCAAGTTCCAGCATAGTAGTTTTCGATTTTGCCCACTTAACCTATGTAGCCAGGTAGGGGATTATGATCTGTGACCACAGTAAATTCTCTCCCATATAGGTAAGGCTGCAGCTTCTGAAGGGCCCACACTATTCTCAAGCACTCCTTCTCAATTGTGGCATAGGCCTCATCCCTGGGCAAAAAACTTCAACTGAGGTACACACCTGGGTGCTCCTCTCACTGCTGGGTAACCTGGCTCAGCAAGGCACCAAGTCCATGATCTGAGGCATCCACATAGACAATGAACTTTAGACTGTAATTTGGGTTGGCCAATACACCTGGCCCACTTAGAGTTGTGTGAAATTGAAAAATTTCACCCAGCAAAATAGTTTGCGTAATTTATGCATTATGCAAAATATTTCACGGGGTGAAATCTCAGCCCCCCCAGGACCAAGCAAAAGTTCACCCGCAAACTGCCCAAATGTTGCACCCGTGGGTGAAATTTAGCCACCTGTGGGCAAAATTTGTAGGTTTGAAAATTCTCCTTTCAGGCCCTCCCCCGGACAATTACCGGCTGTAGTTGAATAAAGCCCCCCAACCCAGTTACCTTGGCCTCTTCATGTCCTTTTTTAATATAAAAAAAATTAAACCAACACTCTCTGGTATCTAGTGGTCCCCCCATGGCTACTCATGGCACAAATTATTGTCCTTCATGTCTAGGTTGCCCACCCAGCCAATCACCAGCCATAATTTAATAAAGCTCCCCCATCGTTACCCTGGCCCCCTCATTTCCTTTTCTTAAAAAAAAAAACAAATAAATAAAACCCACACTTCTTGGTGTCTAGTGGACCCCAACCCCTCCTCCGTCATCATGAACAAGCACCCACCTCGCTCCAGCCCAGTAACCTGATCGGGCCACCAGAGCAGCCCTCCACTCATCTCCACAGCCGGCAGCTGGACTGAGCACCTGAATAGAAACATAGAAACATAGAAGTTTATAGCAGATAAGGACCACAAGGCCCATCCTGTCTGCCCTTGCACAAGCATGCGTTCATTCATTTAAGCTCTCAGTTGGGCTGCCAGCCATGGAGGTGAGTGGAGGGCTGTGCCTGTGGCCTGATCAGGGTACTGGGGCTGGAGCGTGGTGGGCGCCAGTTCATGGTGACATGGTGGGGGGTCCACTAGACACCAGAAGTTGTGGGTTTTAGTTATGTATTTACTTTTTTTAAGAAAAGAAAATGAGGGGCCAGGGTAACTGGGGGATTTATTCAATTACGCGCTGGTGATCGGCTGGGGGGGTGGACCACAAGACACCAGGGACAATACTTTGGGCCTTGAGTGGCTGTGGGGGGGACCACTAGACACCAGGGAGTGTTGGTTTATTTTTTTTTTCATTAAAAAGGACACAAGGTGGCCAGGGTAACTGGGGAGGAGGGGGCTTTATTCAATTACAGCAGGTGACCGGCCGGGGGGGACCACTAGATAACAGAGAGAATAATTTGGGCTGGTGAGCATCCCAGGGGGGTGGAGGGACCACTAGACATCAGGGAGAGTTTTACATAGGGAATGGCAGGGTGCGAAATTGAGATGAAATTTCACCATTTCGCAGTAATTTAAAATTGCTGGAGAAATTTAATTTTGCAACATCTCTAGGCCTGCTTAAGGCATTCTTTAGCTCCTGAAAAGCAACCTCACAGCCCTCTGTCCACTGCACGTTACCTGGCTTTCTCATTTTGATTAGGTCTGTCAGGGACTTAGCAAGATAACTATAACGAGGAACAAAAATCCGGTATTACCCTGCTGTCCCCAGAAATACCCTTACCTGTTTCTTGGTGGTAGGAGTGGGCCAGGCCAGGATGGCATCAACCTTGGCAGGCTCTGAACAGCTGCATCTTCAGCCCATCCAGTGCCCAAGGTAGGACACTTCTGTCATACCTATCTGGCACGTTCCACCTTGACTGTCACACCTGCATCCTTCAGCCTGTGGAACACTTCTAGTGCATTCTTGATGTGCTCCTTCCAGGTGTGGCTGCATATGGCTATATAATCCATATACACCAGTGCAAATTCATCTACCCCAGACAGAATGCAATCCACAAGCTGTTTAAAGGTTGCAGGTGCATTCTTCATTCCAAATGGCATTACTTTGAATTCATATAAGCCAAATGGAGTGACAAAAGCTGATCTCTCCCTGGCTGCAGGGATCAGAGGTACCTACTAGTAACCCTTTGTTAGGTCTATTCGGGTCAGATACTTGGCTCCCCCAGTCGCTCCAGGGTCTTCTCTGTTCTGGGCATGGGATAGACATCTGTCTCCATGTAGCTATTAAGTCTCTGATAGGAAACACAGAATCGTGTGGTACCATCCACAGGCAAGGCCAAGGAGCTACTGGATTCCTGGATTACTCCAAGTTCCAGCATCTCCTTGAGCTCCTCTTTCACAGTCTGCTTAACCTGTTTGAGTACCATTTATGGAGACTGTTTCAGGGGCATCTGGATCCCAGTGTCCACATGGTGTTCGGTCAGCATGGTGTACCCCGGTTTCCCTGTTAACATGTCATTCAAGTTCTCTCAGCACACCCTGAATCTCCTGCACCTGGGCTGGTGTCAGATTTTTGGAGATGGTGAGGTTGTTCATGGAGGATCTAATCTGAGCCTCAGCAAGCAGGTCCACCAGTGGATCAGCCTCAGTTTCCTTTTCTGGTGTACTGCACACAGCAAGGACCAATTCCTCCCTGTCATAGTACGGCGTCAGCATGTTGACATGATACACCTTTCACCTGAATCTCCAGCCAGGAATCTCTATCAAGTAATTGACATCGCTAACCTTTTGGATAATGGAGAATGGCCCCTCCCATGCTGCCTGTAGCTTATTCTGTCAGACACATATGAGTGCCATCACTCGCTGTCCAACTTTGTATTCTCTGGCTTGGGCCCCGCAGTCATACCACACTTTCTGCCGCTGTTGCACAAAGGCCAAGTGCTCCTGAGCAAGTCCCATGAGCTCCTTAAGGCGGGTCCTGAGATTCAGGACATACTCCACAGCAGACTGCCCTTGGGAGGCATGATCACCCTCCCATTCATCCTGAACCAAGTCTAAGGGCCCCCACAAGTATGGGCAAACAGGAGCTCAAAAGGTGAGAAGCCTGTGGACTCCTGTGGGACTTCCCCATATGCAAATAGGAGATGAGGCAAATATTTGTCGGAATCCCTCTTGTGCTGGTCAGCAAAAGTCCTTAACAAGGTCTTAAGAGTTAAATTAAATCGCTATACCGGACCATTACTTTGGTGGTGGTATTGAGAGGTTTTGAGCTTCTTTCCCCATACTTCTCCCACCAGCTACTCAGTAACCCCAACATGAAATTGGCACCCTTATTTGTCAGTATCTCCTTGGGAAAGTCTACCCAGCTAAATATTCCCAACAGTGCGTCAGCCACCGGTTCTGCCTCAGTGGATGATACGGCCACTGCCTCTGGGTATCTTGTGGCATAATCGACTACCACCAGGATATGCCACTTTTCAGTGTGATTTGGTGTGCTTAGTGGCCCCACTATGTCCATAGCTACCCTCTTGAAGGGTTCATCAGTAACGGGCAGGGGCACCAAAGCTGTCTTGGCCTTGTTCCCCATTTTCCCCACCCTCTGACACTGTGGACAAGTCCTAGAGTAATTTGCCACATCCTTGCCAATACCAGGCCAAACGAAATTGTTGGTCAGCTGTTTTTTCATGTGCCTCACACCCAAGTGGCCTAAAAAAAGAATATCATTGGCAAGGGCCAAAAGCTGCTAGTGGTGAATCTTAGGGATTTCCAGCTGCTGGAGCACCTCACCATCTAGCCCTTCTCTGCTGTACATGCTCTGTACATAAACCCATTGTCCAAGTAGACTGACTCTTTACCTCCCTGAGGCCCCACAGCCCTATTAGCTATTTCCCCTCAGTTTTTGCAAGGTAGGATCAGTCCACTGTGCAGCGCTCAGCTCCCCTCATCTGACCCTTAACAGTACCCCTGTGGGCTGTCCTGTGTCCTGTGGGCTCCTCCATTTGTGACTGGTGCTCAGGACTGCTGCCTTAAGCCAGACCCCTCCTCCATGCTAGCCACTTCCTCAGCTGCTGAGGGAGGGTCTGAACCATGTTGAGTCACCCCCTCTTCACCCTCAGAAGCTTGCCCTTTTGCCTGGCTGTGGATTGCAACACACACTAGAGATTCCCTGTGGTCAAAATCATTCCCCATGATCACATTTGCAGGGAGATCTTCTACGACCCTGTCCTCCTTTTGTAAATGGCCCCCATCCCAGCTCAGGAGGACTCGTGCCATTGGTATTTGCACTACTGGACCTGTGACTCTCTGGATCTTGAAGTATTTCCCTGACAGCATCTACTGTTCCAGAATTAAGTCCTGCCTCACCAGAGAGATGTAATCACCTGTATCCCTCAGTCCCTGTGTTACTGTCCCATTAACTGCAACAGGGTGCATATGATTGGAGGAGTAGTTTGGTTCTTCAGGCTGCAGACACCCTATCAAACAGACCAGTGCTATTTTGACCACCCACTCCCCCAGGTCTCTGCCCCTTAACCATTTTTTGAGTGCAGTTATATCTCAAGTGCCCCACTTGATTGTAAATATGACATTTCCTGGGCCCTGCCTCTTGGGTCCCTTGAGAACCAGAGGGTTCTGTTTTGGGCTCAGGTGCAGGTTGGTTTTCTTTGGGCTGCCCCCCATGGGATCCCTTAGAACCATGTGCTGCCTCCCCACCATGAGACTTACTCTGTGTGTAGGCCTGTTAGCCATGTACAGGTCAGTGCTTGCTGCCACTTCCTTTGAAGCGCTGCATGCCCTGTCTAAGAGCCATACACACAGATACTCAGGTACAATTTTAAGAAATTGTTCCCTCTCAAACAAATCTTTGATTATTTTCACAGTGTCTGCTTTTGCCACATCCACCCACCTGTCAAAGTAAGTACACAACTGAACCAGCAGTTCCACATAACTGTCTTCTGAGCTTCACTTTATCTCCCTAAATTTCCTTCTGTAAGCCTCAGGAGTTAATTCAAAACATTTAAACAACACTGTTTTAACCTTATCATAATAACATTGTCTTCATCACTTATTTTAGTAAATGCCTGCAAAGCCCTCCCCATAAGTAAGGGTGTAAGATGAGTTGACCAGAAAGCCTTAGCCAATTGAAATTACTCACATACCTTAAACATAGATCAAGATCATCTCCCTCTCTAAACTGAGGAAACAATTTAGAATTAATTTGTGCTTCATGAGGAAAACTCACTCCACCATTACTCACATTTTGCTGGTTGTACAGGGTCATGATTTCCCTCTCATGCTGCTGTCTCTGGATTTCATGCTGACGTTTTTTTTCTCTTTCCTGATGTTCTTTTTCTCTGTCCTGATGTTCCTTTTCTCTGCCATTCTTATTTCTTCCAGTTCTTTATCTGCTTCCCGTTTTTTGTCCCTGCATCCATCCTTCTTGTTTTCTGCTACTGTTTCCAGTCTCTTTGTCTCAAGATCCAGCTTTTTTGTCTCCAGCTCCTTTTCCCGCAGCAACAGCTCTCAGTTGCAGGGCATCAAACTAATTTGGGAGGTTTGCTGCACTAGCTCCTGACTCATCCCCAGGGACCTTCTGCTTCTTGTCAAGTGGCAAGTGGGCAGCTATGAGGTTTTCCATCTTCAGTTTTACACCCACAAACTGAATCCCCTTTTTCTGGCACTTGTCATAAAGCTGTTGCACAGTAAGTGAGTCGTACTCCATGGAGCTCATTCTTTCAACCTACACTAAACTGTGCTAACTCAAAATAAGAAAAACAGTTGTACAAGTGTACTCTCTTCAGTGGTGGAGCCAGGTTTGGGAGCATCTGAGAGCCAGGGGGGCCATTCAGTCAATCATGGGCTTCACAATGGGCACTAAACAGTGAATAAAGATGGTGGTGGGGCACCACTACTCACACTGGGGCAGCCAGGAGGGGTGTCTTCCTCCCAGCCCCCCTCTAGCTCTGCCACTGACTCTTTTATATATCCTATTTTGTAACTAAGGTAAAAGTTCCACTGGCAAACTCTGTATTTCAGTGTGCTAAAAAGTCCTCAGTCACCCCACCACTGCCAACCAATTTATGACAACCCACCTCTCTCTTTGGGCTGTAATAGCTTTTAGAGAGGTGTGTGTCTTTGGGTATCACATGCCACCAGCTGGGTCCTCCAGCACCTACCTTCCCACTTGCACAGAACTGGGAGGTCAACATGCAGTTGCACAGATCAAAGCCTGGTAGTGTGTTTCTTGGGTGGCGGATGCTAAACAGAGTTTGCCTCAGCCAGCGGAAATTATACAATACTTTAGAGATAATTTAAATAGCTCTTTACTTAACAGAAGGTCGAAAGTTGCATTACAGGTTATGTATGTTTAACACAAGAGAATGACACTGTCACAGGAAAAGTAAACAAATGTTTTTGAATAACAGATGACAAAAAGAAAAAGGCTGTCAACCAAGATATGCTTTTATTATTCTTAGCCTTCCCTATTTATAAAGAGAAACTGGACCCTATGCTATCTTCCAACTCTCACAGACATAGCTAGAAGAGTAGGCTCCAAGATTGACCACTTGGATGTAACTTCCCCAGCAACTCCAAGAGCAACACCCTATAACTGTCTCTCAGCATCTTATATTCTCTCTTGAGAATAGGTGATTCTTGTTCCCTCTTTGAATGCACCAAACATTTACCATGTATATATTTAATTTTTCCAATCAGATTAAACACCTATCAGTGCCCAATTATATTCATTTTAACCTTCAGTTTATATATGAGTGATCCAATCCTTTCAAGCTATGTGGGTCTATATGTATATGTCCACCCCCCCCCAGGTCACAGTATCTGAGATTTATTACTCAGCCCTTATCTAGATGATGGTGGACAGTGGAATCCCAGTGTGTGTGTGTGTGTGTGTGTGTGTGTGTGTTTCAGACTGCTAAAAAATACCAGCCAAAAATCCAAGCCATTAACTCCTTCCTTCCCATTTCTGTCATAATGGACTCAAGCTGGAAGGGGAGACATTTTGGAGGGATGTGACGAAACACTTCTTCACTAAAAGAGTTGTGGATGCCTGGAGCAGTCTTCCAGCAGAGGTAGTGGGGTGAAAACAGTGATAGGGTTCAAGCATGCATGGGACAGGCACAACAGAATCTTAGATGGAAAGCGGGGAGTAGCCGATCTGGTAGGGTCTGCAGTTACTGTTTGGACAGGGAAAATGGGCAGACTAGGTGGGTAAACTGTGCTTATGTAAGCAATAATATCCAACAGGGTGGGTGGTATTGGGCTATACTGGACTGCCCAGTGGTGTAATGAGGCCTGGCACTGCAGGCGGAAGGCTTTATAGCTCCTGAAAGGTCTGGTGTAGCCCATACTGTATCATCCACCCTAGAGGATATTATTGTGCTTAGAAAATGGTTTATAGGTGCTATTTTTGCAAAATGTATAAAAAAGTAATATATATATGTGTGTGTATATATATATATATATATATTAAGTCAGCTATATGTATTATATATATATATATATATATATATATATATATATATATACAGTATATATGGTGTATATGTATATATGTATATATATATATATATATATATATATATATATATGTATGTGTGTGTGTAGATATATATATATATATATATATATATATATATAAAATCACTTTTCTTGGAAAGTCATCTTTCTACTATTAGAACCACCAGTAGAAGGCAATGCTGTTTTAGTGACTGTCTTAATGCTAAGAGCACTCCCCCTGAGGCTATCTTTATGTTTGCTTGCTGTTCTATCTATCACCTAACTGTGCATAACTGTTTATTTTCTTTTTTGAATGTGATTGCACCCAGTATACATAGTGGGTGGGATATTCAGAAGAGTTACGCCCCGGCGCGATGTTCAAAAGAGGAAAGTGTGTGGCACAAATCCCGATGCTCCAGGGTGCATCAGTAATGTATTCGGCGCAAGTAGGGCATGCCCATGTGATACCCCGGCACATCCCGATATTCAGCCCAGGATGTGCAGAGCCCATGCAGGTGCAACCCCTACATGTGCCGCATACAGTTGTTCCAAAAAATAAAGGAGCAACAGCCGGCCACTCACAGATGAGCTGCCATATTACAGAGCACAACACGGCAGCTGCCAGCTGTGGGTGGCCACCTAAGCACCAGCTGCACCCTCCGTCGGGTAGCTCCTCCCCCATGCCCGATCGCGGGCAGAAGTAGGAAATTAGACAGTCCTATATTCCTGGTGGTCCAGTGGACCGCTCGCAGCCTGATCGTGGGCAGAAGTCTAAAAAATATTAGATCCCATCCCTGGTGGTCCAGCGGTACCCCAGCGGTATCCCCCTCCCCACCCTACCACTGAGCCCCACCACCCCACTCCCCCCCGATCAGCAATGGGTGGCAGCTTCCCACCCGCACGCTGCCTGGCTGCCTGCCGACTGACTGCATACAGTACAGCTGTACGTCAATTGGTCCACAGAGTGGGCCAATGGGAGTGCAGACCGTACTGTACTACACAGTCCAGATATGTGAATGGATTCCTTTAATCTGGTACTCATGACTCATTGCCCTAGGTCTCTACTTCAATTGGAAAAGGTTCTCCACAGGCACCTTATTTATGCCTCTGACGTATTTAAAAGTCTCAGTCATGTCTCCCCTCTCCCTTCTTTGTTCCAAGGAATGGATGCCAAGATCATTCAGTCTCCCCTCATATGGTAAGTGTTCAAGGCCCCTCACCATCTTTATTGCCCTCCTCTGAACTCTTTCCACCCTCTTCACATCTTTACTGAGGAAGAGCATCCAGAATTGAACCCCATATTCCAGATGAGGCCTAACCAGCTGTGTGTAAAGGGGTACTATGACCTCCCTTTTTCTGCTTTATATCCTTCTCCCTATGCAACCCAGCATTCTGCTTGCTCTTGCCACTACCCCCCTGCACTACTTTCCTACCTTCAGATCATGGGAAATGATGATGCTTAAGTCTTTCTCTTCTTCAGTTACCTGCAGGGAATTACCCCCCCAGTGAGTACTCTACCCTCCCATTTTTTTTGCCTAATTGCATGCTCCTACATTTACTCATGTTAAACAACAATTACCATTTTTTTTGACCATTCTTCCAACCTCCCCAGATCCCTTTGTATCCTCTCCACCTCCTCTGGCATATCCACTCTATTGCAGACCTTTGCGCCATAAGCATATAAACTCACCCTCCCCTCTAGACCCACTGCTATATGCCCTATAAAGATATTAAACAAAAGAGGTCCCAGCACCGACCCCTGGGGAACCCCACTAATGACCATGGACTCCTCAGACGGTGTCCCATTGACCAGTACCCTGTACGTTCTACCCTCCAACCAGTTTTCCACCCACTGTATGACCCCATCCCCCAGCCCCAAACAGGCCAATTTGTATAAGACAAACAAAAAAGCACTCTCAAACCTTTGCATTGCTCAAAATGCAATTCACATTTCTGGTAAAGGGTGCTGTTGGTGTGTGGCATCCAGTGCACCTCCCCCCCCCCCCAAAAAAAATGGCCCATATTCAGAATGAAACAATTTAACTGCCTGCTGGCTTTTCTTACTTTAAACTCCATGAAAAAAGGGGGTCCTCTTAGTTTTCAGATTGGAATTTGTATAAGAGCCTCTTGTGTGGCACCGAGTCAAAACCTTTTTGGAAATCAAAGTAGGCCACATCCACTGAGCCCCCGATCCACCTCCATGGTGACCCAGTCAAAAAATTCCATTAAGTTAGTTTGATAGGATCTGCCCTCTGTGAACCCATGCTGCCCTGGGTCCTGAAGTCCATTCTCTTCCAGGCAGTTTATTCTTTTCTTAAGCAGTTTCTCCATGAGTTTTCAAGCCACGGATGTCAAACTCACAGGCCTGTAGTTACCCACATCTTCCTTCCCACCTCCCTTGTGTAATGGTATCACATTCACACAATTCCAGTCCTTGGGTATTACCCCTGTGCTTAGGGAGTTGTTAAAAAGAGCAGTCAAGAGGGCAGCCAGTACTGCTCTCAGTTCTCTCAAAACTCTTGGATGCACCCCATCTGAACCCATGACCTTGTCAACTTTTAAATCCCCAAGCTCCCTCAATATCTTTTCTTTTTGAAACGGACTCACATCCACTCCCTCCCTTGAGGCTTCTACTTACCTGCGAGGTACTTGAATGTTTCAGTCATATCCCCCTTTCCCTCCTTTCTTCCAGGGAATAAATATTTAATTCCTTAAGCCTTTCTTCATAGGGCTTCTGGTGCAGGCCCTGCACCTTTTTGGTTGCCCTTCCCTGTACTGCCTCCACCCTCTCTATGGCATTTCAGAGGTGGGTTCTCCTAGACTGAACATACTACTCAAGGTGGGGTTTCACCAGTGATCTATACAGGAGTATTATTGCCTCCCTCTTTCTGCTGGTAATACCCCAGCCTATGCATCCAAGCACCCAGCTAGTCTTTCCCACTGCCTTGTCACACTGTTAAGCTACAGTATCTTCAGGTCATCAGACATGATTACCCCAAGGTCCCTTTCTTGTTTTGTGACTGCCAGTACTTTCCCTCCCAGTTGGTACGTTGCCCCCAGGTTTCTGTGTCCCAAGTGCATGATTTTCCACTTTTTTTGCATTAAAACCCAGCTGCCAAGCTTGTGACCATTTTTTAGATCTTGCCTTATTCTTTTCACCCCTCAGGTTAGTGTCAATTCTGTTGTAGACTTTTGTGTCATCCGCAAACAGGCATACCTTCCCTTCCAGTCCTTCTGCAATGTCACTAATAAATACATTGAAGAGTACAGCGCATAGTACTGACTCTTGTGGCACGCCACTGCTCACTTTCCCTTCTCTGGAGTTGAGTCCATTTACCACCACCCTCTGACTCCTATTGCCTTGCCAGCCCTCTACCCATCTTACTACTTTAGGAACCACTCCTAGGCTTCTTAGCTTGCTCACTAGCCTTCTGTGTGGAATGGTGTCGAATCCCTTACTGAAATTCAGGTTGGCCACAAAACTGCTCCTTTCTGATCCACTTCCCTGGTTACCCAATCAAAGAACTATATCAGGTTTGTCTGGCAAGGCCTCCTCTCTGTGAAACCATGTTGCCTCAGATCCTGTAGCCCACTGGAAAACAAGGTATTCCCCAATCCAGCAGTTTTAAGTCAATATTTAGGCCCCAGTTGGACAACTGTATCTTTTCAGGCAGCTCCCTTTGTCGCTATTAATTCATAGGAGCAATTATGGGCCTCACGGCTCTCTAGCTCCTATCAAATCTTAGTATGAATTTTAGTACATTCTCCTTTCACCTCCCTTCCCTTTGGAACATGCTCCCCACCTCCATCCATCTCACTCCTTCATTCCCAATGTTAAAGCATCTGTGCAGACCTTCCCCAGTTACCTTGTGCACCTGTCTCTAAGCCTCCAACCAAACATGCTGCAGTCCCCTGACCCCCCTCCTCTTAGCTTACCTGTCCTCCCTTGCGCTCTCATTTTTCAACACTGCTGTGTTGACTCTAACTAAATGACAGACTTATAATAATGTGATTACAGAAAGTCCTATACCATATGTTATTTGTTAAAACTGCTCTGATTTTTGAACTGCCATGACTATTGTATATCATGTACAGTATTTATTGTTTTCCCTGTCTCCCCAAGTCACACCTGGAAACGAGCTCCAGCTCAGTGTGCCCTTCCCGGTTAAAAAATGTTACATAAAATAAAAATAAATAAGGCAAGTCAGAATTTGAACTGTATTCTTAGACATATTAGCAGTAGGGACAGGGAGGTGATACTGCCTTTGTATCGAGTATTGGTTAGGGCTCAATTGGAATATGGGACACAGGTTTGGTCACCATATAAAAAAAGGGATATCATCAAACTAGAAAAAATTCAAAAAAGAGCAACAAAGGTAATATCAGGCTGCAATAAACTCACATATACAGAAAGATTAAAGGAATTAAGTTTATACACTCTCCAATACAGAAGAACATGGGGGATATGTGCATGGTTTATAAAGCACTACAGAATGTATCTACAGCAAATACTTACGGGTTAACACTAAAACATGAAATATACCCAATCAGAGGCCATCCTCAGCAATTAACTATAACAAATGGAACCTGCAAAAGTGTAGACATTGGTTCAGCCTTAGGGTTCCCTCTTTGTTGAATAGCTTACCAGCAGAGGTGGTTATGAATAATTCCACAGAGGCATTTAAGACTGGGCGTGATGGGTTTATCACAAATAAATATGAAATTAAATAAAAAGAAATCAAGGCAAGCTAAACATGGACTCAAGTCTAATACAGCTTGAACAATCTATGTAATCTATGTAAATAAATAAGTAAATTAATTAAATAAATACAATTTCTGGAGTTCCTACTTAAGGAAAGAAAAAGACAGATTGGAGACAATGCAGCTTATGGTAACTAAAATGATTCAGGAACAACAGGGCAGATCGTATGAGGATTGATTTAGGACACTGAACAAGCACTCCCTGATGGCCAGAAGAGAGAGGGGTGATATGATAGGCACCTTCAAGTCTCTTAAAGGAATGAATAGGCTGAACAGTGAAGAAATGTTCATTAGCAACAGTTAGACAAAAACATGGGGACATGAGTGGAAGCTGGCAGGGATGGATTCAGGAGGGATGTGAAAAAGCTTTATTTTAAAGAGAGAGTGGTTAATCTATAGGACAGCTTGCTGGCAGAGGTGGTGGGCACAGAAAGACATTAATGTTTTCAAGCATGGCTGGGACAGAGTTAAAAGCTTAATGGCTACTGAAGGGTAGCAGAAAGGCAGGGTGAGAGGATGGAAGGAGGTGGAAAAAACACCATCTGGGGTATGATAGAGCATAACACAGCATACTGAATGAACCAATGGCATTTTTCTGCTGACATTGTCCATACGTCTACGTTTTTGTGGATACAGCATACCTATTTGAATTGTCATCATCAGGAAATCAGCATTACAGATGGTTTTAGGATGAACTTAAAATAGCTGCATGTGTATAGCAGTACTTAACTCACCTGGAATAATTACACAATCATTAAGTTACTGGTTCCATCCTTCTGAGATGACTTCATCTCTTCATGATTGTTTTTTGAATTTGTTTATTAAATTTAAATGTACAAACTTACAAATTATTCAAACACAACATCCAGAGACCATGACAAGAAGTAGTAAGGCATGCTTACAGTAGGTTACCACATCTAGAGTGCCCAGGTTAACACCAAATGTGTGTGGGGGGATGAGGTCATGAAAACATCCTATTAATAAACTGTAACAAGATCTACATAGTGGACTGTAATGAGCCTTTGCCTGCCACAAGTCAGGCAGATCAATTTTCCCAAATATTACAAACACAGAGCACTATATGCCCATAACCACAGCGTGTGATCTAGAAATCTAGTTGATAGGTAAGATAACAATATAGCATGAGTATTTTAAAAAAGCTTTACACATCCAGCCCTCCTTTCATGGATGTGTGACCACCCCCTTGTATTTGGCATAGTGTGAACTGGGTTGTCTGATCCAGTCTCATTAATGTCCCATATTATAAGGGGAGTCCCACTCACCATTAATAAGAACAAACTAACATAACAAGTAAAGAAGAAAACATGCAATAGAGCTATCCATGCTATGACTACATTATAAAGTCCCTAAAACAGGGAGCCCAACACATAGGTGCACAGTTGTGATAGTCCAATAGTGTAAAGCAAGTAAGTCCCAGTCAAGCTGCTAGTGTTCAAAAAGGTACAGACTAAATGAAATTTATGTCACAGGATTCAGTACTGAGTTCGGTCTTTTTTAATGTCTTTATAAGTTACATTGCAGAGGGACTGGAAGAAAAAGTATGCCTCTTTGCAGATGACACAAACATCTTTAACAGGGTTGATACACAAGGAGGGGAGGAAAGGATGAGAAGGGACTTGGCAAAGTTGAAGGAATGGTTAAAAGTATGGCAGCTTAGATTCAATGCAAAGAAGTGCAAAGTGATGCACCTGGGAAACAAAAACCAAGGGGAAGAGTACACAATGTGGGGAGGGGGGTATATACAACAACAAAAATGGAAAGAAACCTGGGGGGTAGTCATATCAGATGATGCAAAGGTAAGCAAGCAATGTGAGAAGAAAGTGAGGATGGCTGGGGGGCTACTGGGCTGTATAGTGAGAGGCATCACCAGTAGAAAAAAAGAAGTTGTTATCCCTCTGTACAGACAGTTGGTGAGACCCCATCTGGAGTACTGTGTGAAGTTCTGGAGACCCTGTCTCTGCAGAGGCATAGACAGGATGGCAGCAGTCAAGAGGAGGGCAACTAAAATGGTGCAGGGTCTGCAACAGAAGCCATATGACGAGAGACTAAAGGAGCTTAATACGTATACCCTTGAGGAAAGGAGGGAGGGAGCATAATATAAACTTTCAAGTACCTCAAAGGAATCAACAAAGTCCAAGAGGGTAGCATCTTTCAGAAAAAGAGATGTGCAAGAACAAGTGGACACAATTTGAAGATAGAGGGGGGACAGCTCAAGGGCAATATGAGGCAGTATTTTTTCACAGACGCATGGAACAGCCTTCCTGAGGAGGTCATGGGGTCAAAAACAGTGGGGGAATTCAAAAATGCATGAGACAGACATAAGATAATTCTGGTGAGGGGTAGGAAGAAGTAGGCTGTTGGTTAACTAGGATCTGGAGCTTATCCAATAGGTAGGAATATGGGCAGACTAGGTGAGCCAAGCAGTCCTTATCTGCCATCAAAGTCTATATTTCTATGTATGTGCCTCCAAATCAGCAACAGGAGTCCATAATGTCCCAGTATGTCACTTCTGGGAGGGATGAAGAGAAGCTACTGAGTCCTCCACATGGTTACCACCATTACAACTGAGACACCCAGTTCAAGGTCAAACAGTGAAAACACCATTAACACTGGGTTATTATCCAAACAAGGTCAAACAGTGAATACACCATCCACAACGGGTGACTATACAAACATATTTACCTGGAAAGCTCAATATAGGGAGTTGCTGCTCTCCCTGCTCTCAGTGAGATTTGCCCTCATGTGGTGCTCATCCATCAAATTTGAAGACTTCTACTCTCCACCCAGCAGATTGCTTTACTCACACATCAAATAACAGTCTTTAAGTCCTGAATGTCATAAACAACTGCATTGTCCTCCTGATCTTCTCCAGAGACAATGTCAGCTTCTATTTTTCTGAAGAAGTGTCCAGACCTCTTGAAGGTTGTTAAAAAGTTACTACTTCCCTGATTATGCAATCCAGAGTCTGGGATGGTATTGAATAGTATGACTGACACTAAGGGACCTCAGGCTGCATTCTATCACATCAAAAGACTTGTGCCTGTCTCTTGTTGCAAAGATGAGGTCCAGGTAAATGGAAAGTTTCTCACTTTTATTAGTCCCCAGGGGACAATCTGATGCGCTGCTGCCAATACATAGTCCCCCTTGTAAGCTCCCCAGAGATTGACCTACATGGTCTGGGGGGGAACTGCTACACTCTGCTCACATTTGTGGTATTACGTGATGTGCCTGGCTAACCACCTAGGCCAGGTCAAGCATGAGGTTGCGCCCCAACAAATCCCTGACAAAGTCTCAGGGGGAATCCTTCTCCACTTCCTCTGGCAGACCCAGAATCCAAATGTTGCAGGAACAAGCATGGTTCTCCAATGCTTTCAGTAGGTAAGGCAGCACTTTATTTTCTTTTATCAATCTGGTTGTCACCGTGGAGGCTTGTGAAGCTGTGCTGGCTCCATCCTTTGCTGTCTGCAAAGCCAGACTTGACTGCAGCTTGTGCACTTATAGATGGCTTTGGAAATCTGTCACTTTATGGTCAGGCAGGATAATTTTCTTTTCTGGGGCCTTCACTGTTAAAGGGATATCATTGTTCTTAGCCTGGGGGTGGGCAACCTATTGTTTGGCCTTGGTTTCTGCTTGCCCTGCTTCCCAATACAGTCTGTTGCATATTTTTTTGGTTCACTATTGCTCTTCCACCCAAAAACAAGGTAGGCGACTCAGAGACCATAGTATAACACCAACTGATCAAAATGACTACTCTTGGATAACAACTAGTATATAATTTTGATGTGTTTGAAGAGTGTTGGTGTGGAGATGGAGGAGACACATATTCCCTTGATGGCAGTTGGCTCTGCCCCTACTCACTTGATAATGCTTGATGGCATTGGAATGACATAAAGTATTCAGATGAATTTGATGTACAGTCTTTGTAAATGAGAACTTGTGCTCAAAAGTAATCTCTGAAGCTTTCAATAAATAAAGAAAGATGAACTTGGGATGACTCCAAGATACAGTAGTTTTTAATGTAATCAGTCTTATCTGGGGATCACAGGCACATGAAGAGAATCAAAAAGAAGTGTTACTCATTACACTCTTTTGGATGATGAAGATGATCTATTTACTCCACATACAATATCTATTAATTAGCCCAGTTGCTCACCATAAGGAAATTATTAGGCTGACTTAGCACAAAAAGTTAATGCAATCATGTTCCACCCAGTGGATGATCATGCGGTTCACATTTCTAGTATCAAATACACTTAACTACACGAAAAAAATCCATGCAACCTAATGTAAAACACCAATACAAAACATAAGAAAATATTACATGAATCCATTTGATATAATGCATTTCAAAATTCTTTCAGAATGTCTTCCTGTTCCCAAATACTGCATTTGTATCACTTGTTGAAATAATTATTTATTTTATCTTGTTGTAATAATTGTTCATGCTGTCTTATAGTAGTGATGTAAATGTATTTGCCTCTAAG
Source organism: Neoceratodus forsteri (assembly GCA_016271365.2). Lineage (NCBI taxonomy): Eukaryota > Metazoa > Chordata > Ceratodontiformes > Ceratodontidae > Neoceratodus > Neoceratodus forsteri. Next base: position 952,477,482 of record CM028131.1, on the reverse strand, counting down.
CTGAAGTTAACTAATGCAATGAGGCTGGCACTGTCAAACTGTGTCAAGAAGTTAATGGAAATTTTTGATGTGTTTCAGAAGCATATCACTTCATGACAATACTAATTGATTGCATCATGACTAAACCTAAATTATCTTCATGCCCCATGCTCTATTAATATTTTGTGCTCTCGCCTAGGGGAGATGGGGGTTGACTCTGTGCCCTTTCATCTTAAAACCTGCAGCTCAGAGATAGGCAGGTGTATCCATGAAGACACATGATCAGTTGCCATAACTGTATTATGTAATTTGAATACTTTAATGACATTTCTAAAGTGTAAAATTGATACAACTCGCAATGGCTATACAACAGTAAATGAGTTTGGTCAGAGCATAATGGGTGTTACGAGGCAAACTGGACGCAATCATTTTTGTGATACAAGGCCTTTTTACTGGTGTGATGCAGCTGTTTAAAGATGAAAGCTTTTACCACTTATGTCAGCACTTTAAAAGGTGTCATGAAACTACTTGAATCTTTATATCTTCACAGCTGACATGCTGTCACTGTCTAGCATAAAATAAAATCAGTAATATACTGTATGTAAATGCTGGTTGTGGTTTTGATAGGAAAAACACTATTATTAGCAAAGAATAGACATCCTGTAGAGAGCCAATTAAATATGAAAATATCTGTCATGGAACCTGTCTTGGAGCACAGTTAACTGACACACAATTTAATCTTTAATTTTAACAGTTTTTATTAGTAAAAACCTTTTGTCACCAATAAGTAAACATCTCAGAATCTTAAGACTGCCAAATAATATCAGCTTGCATAAAGGGATGTTGAAAAATTTCAGCAATTATTTTTTTAACGCTAAGCAAAACTGAAAATGCAAATTGTGAACAGCTTGGGCAATAGTTATCTAAAACGTTTTAGATGTCTCTATTTATAAAATCATGTTTAAGTCTTTAATCTCATTCTTTAGTATCCTTTGAAGAAACTGAGATCTAATTTATCAATTTTCAATTAATTGTAATAGACTTTGCAATATGTAACCATATGTTCTGAAAAGAAGTTCTGAGCCAGAAGCAAATCCAAGATAGAAAGAAAATGGAAGGAATTTTGTTTGATATAGTGCCTCTTGTGTGCACTATAGCCCAAAGGGTTTTACAGTTCATGAACAGTTAGCAGCAGCTATTACACACACCCCAGGATGAAACAAATTCTTGTCAGATCCACCATGGCTGCATAATGAAGTTTGTGAAGAAAATGGGCAGACTAGGATGGCCCCTGTGGTCCTTACCTAGTGTCAAATTGTATGTTTATGAGGGTAATGTAGTCAGTTTATAAATTTTGGATTTTTGTATAGTGTTTATACTTTTTTTACCCTTTTACCTGCTTATAGGGGAGATACCGGATGATTAAGGACCCCTCCTGTGCACAGGCATAATTATGGAAGTTGCTTGCTCGCCTTGCTGTGTTGCCGACCACAGCTACTGCTGTGTCACTGCCCACTGCTGTTCGGTTAGTCAAAAAAAAAAAAAGACAGACAACGGGACGAAAATAGGGACGAAATAGGGCATGTTGAGGGCAAAACATAAGCCATTTCTTTTATTACGGGTTTGTTGCTTTAAATTTTTATTAATATTTTCCCTACTCAAGCACTCGCATCCCTGCCTTTCAGCAGCTCCTCCAGGTGTAGCCAGGAATTGCTGATCTGCTCACCAAGTGGACTCACTGCTAACCCCCCGTCGTTAGGGTGAGCTACCCTTCCCCCCACCGTCCATGCCCTCTCATCTGACGCTAGCATCATTTTCTGTGTTACATGCCAGTACACCACTGGCCACACCATCAACTGGTGTCAGACTAACACACACACACACACACTCACTCCACACTAGATGTGCCACCACCACACCACCACCAATAGGTGTCAGACTAACAGACTGGCTTTTGATTGCAATATTGCATTGTGACAAGCCTCTGTACCTCATCAAGGTAGCCAGTCCCACAGAGGTCCATTCACACACACACACACACACACTCCACACTAGACATGCCACCACCACACCACCACCAACAGGTGTTAGACTAACAGACTGGCTAACAACTCTGAATTGCTTTATATTCAATGCCTTACTGAGCTACTATCTAGATTTATACCACTTATGTTTTCTCTTCAGTGTTTTCTAGTTTCTTACTTTCTAATTTTCCCTGTTGGTCTACAGATATTGCAGCAAAGTAATAATTTCACTGAGTCTTTCAAATGTATCTGACTTTCCCTGCTGACCTCACAGCTGCTGTTCATGACAGACGGTTGTCATGGGGAGAACTATGATGTCAGACAAAAGCACTGTAAGATTAACTACAGTGAGGCAAATACTTTTCATGCAGACTTTGATAAGACTGATTAGCAAAATGTGCTGCAAGCCTTGGAGTGGAACATTGAAAATGGAAAAGTGTCCTCTACTAAACTGTAATAGCTAAAATATGCAGAGATCCACAATGATCTGTGATGCTCACTTATCAGCAAACATCATACACATTAATGCACAGGCATCCACATGAGCAAACAACTAACCAGTACATGCTGGGCTCTTACCAAAGCTGTGAGTTTCTGTTGATAGGTTTCACCAGTGTTTTATAAACACCACTGTGGAACTATAGTGAAACGCCATACTTCTGTAAGTGAACCACGTGCCCTAGTACCCACCTCTGCCAGACCCAAAGTTTAGGAAGCACACTAGAACTAATGGTACTGGGAAGGAGGAGCACTTTGCACATCCAGCCGGTTCAAAGATAGACACCGCTCCATCCTGATTCCATCACAGAGTCCAGAACATTAATTCAGGCTGCAAAAGAGAACATTCATAATATGCCAACTTTGCCAAGGTGCTAAATCAAAAAACATGTACTCATCACAACAATCCATCACTGAGGTTACCAATTGCAAATAAATAAATAAATAATAGAGAGACCACTTGATTGCCTACTAGTAGTGCATCATGCAACCATAATGGCAACCTGATGATCCGAAATTAGCAAGAGATGCTGGCAAACGAGCATCTGGAATCAAAGAGTGCTGTTGGTAGCCATGTATCTTAAATCAGAAGGGAGGTGACTGGATTCTGCAGCATTAATGATCTTCCAGCCACAGGTGTAGCTGAAGCCCTACATCAGCAGGGCCCTTATTCAGTCGAATGCAGCACCAGAGTGAGAGGTGAGAAGCCCTATCTACAAGGGAGAGACAAGAAATGATACCATCTTGAGAAATTACTGTCAGTGCTCTTGGACCCCATGTCACTAGGTCCTAGGTTTAGGAAGCAGTTGGTGGGGCTGGAATGTCAGAGGAAAACTAGACTAAGAGCTTGGAGGGATGGTACAGAAGGAGAAAATTGTGTAAGAAGAAAAGACTAACAGAGGGTCTGTTCAAAGCTTATTGATAAAATGTATCAGAGTTCCTGCCTACAGGTGCAAGGAGAGGCATGATGCATAGCAACTTCCTACCACTTCTGGAGTGATGCTGTGCATGAGTCACACTTTGGAGTGTCCTATTGCTGTTGCACAGCATCACAGTTTTAGTAATAAAGTGAGAAAAATACATTTCTAAAAAAAAATGCTTTTTGTGTCTTAGAATATCTGCTCAGTGTTAACTTACCCGGTTATCAGAAGCAAATAAATAAAAAAGCCCCATCCCCATTGCAGACTTCTCATATAGAAAGGCTCTCTAGTTACACGAATATTTTTATTCATGAAAATATTTTGGATACTGTCCCAATTAGGAAATATCTGACTCAATCAAAAAGCAGGATTGTCCCCATAGTGCTTAAAGTAGTTGCAAACCAGACAGTGGTGGAATGAAACCTCTGGTAAGTCAAGGCCAAAATGGCCCCCTTGCTCCTGCCAGGCATTTAGGCAATATTGCACATAATCTACATTATTGTGCTGTTCATTTAGCTTTTGTTAACCATGTAAGTACAACACTAGACAAAACAATTGCCTATGTGAAGCAGGACTCTGTCATACACCTCAGAATCAACTGTAACCATCATACAATTTACATTTTACAAACCTTAACACACATACAGCCTGGCCTGCCCCTATGTAATGTTTTTAATGCAGCATTATGGCAGAGAAGAGTCCCAATGCTCCCAAGCCCCATCCCACCACTCTTTTACTCACGACCACACTGTGCTGCTGTTTGCTCTCTCTTTCTTCAATCTGGTCCGACCCCTCGCTGACCCATTTTTTTGTTTTTCTTTCAGACTTTGTTGTTGGGCTGCTGGCATTCAAAAGCTCCATCCTGGTCTGGACTTCACTCAAGTAGTGGGCAGTGAGGCACACAGAGACAGTCTCAGACTCTGTGTCCCTCTCAGTGCCTCTGGGCTGCGGCAGCTCCGATTCCTCATTCCATCCTACCCGACGTGACTGCACTTTTTCCCGCAGTCGAATCCTGCCAGCCAGAGGCTCAGCTGCGCTGCCCTTCACAAGCCAGGACTGTTGGTCCTGTCCCACTTCACGTCCTCCATTCGACATGGAGTCACAGACTAGAGTCTAGATGAGGAGTGAGTGATTTATAGCTCTTTCACAGTCCCAACTCCCTAGTAGCCTGGACTCAGCGCTGGAGTTGGACTTGGACTCTGTCTGTGACCTGTGCTGGCCGACCGTGATGTGGACTGAACACCTGTCCCCGGCCAGACAGACAGCCAGCTGTGTGCTACACAGTCTCTACAGACTCAGAGAGAATCTCCAGCATCTCACTGATTGACCCTGTAACTGACTGGCTCTGAGTCACTCTGTCACAGCATTGCACTCATCCGATTAAGTTCTGCTGCTGCACCGTTGCTGTAGACCTGTCCTATTGGGATTCTTCTTCTCATGAATCTCTGGCTCCAAAAGGCTCCAGACACACTTCGCCGGGGCCATGAAGTAGTAGTTCCAAATAGCCAGGACAGCGCTCACTCACTCCAGGACCACCACATCTCACTTTCAGTTCCAGTCAGAGAAAAGAAACTAACAGACCAAACTCACCTATTCCATGGGCATTTAAAGAGCCCACGTGACCTGCCCCTTACTAGTAGTCACGCCTTCATTTTCTTACAGCAGACCTGATTGAGAGGGCAAAATGATCTCAATCAGGTCCGCTGGCTGGACACGTCATATGTTTAGACCCCACCCACCTTTTAAAAAATGAAAAGGCTGCTTGAGAGCAGCAGGGAAAACCTGCAGGGGGAAAAAATATTTAGACGCCAGTCGGCTTCCACTACCCGCCCACTGATCTTTAGCACGCTGTGGCGTGTCTGGCATGTCGGTGGCTATGCCCGTGCATTCTCCAGCTGTTTCGCGGAAACCCTTTTCAGTTGCCATTTGCTTGATATACAAATGATGCCTCCATTTGCGGTGCCTGAACAGAATGCAGCTCCTACGGTTATTCTAAGGGGAGGGGAAAGAAACGCCCATAAAAAAAAAAAACACCCACTGTGATATAGTGCAGTGCTGCAGTCCATAGGGGCAACATGGGTGGATTGCTTCTTGGGGGAGGGTCAGCAGAGGAAAAACAGTTCAAAAAAGGGAAAATATGACATCAGCCCTTTTCTACATGCAAAACATCTGCAGGGCTTTGCCCATGCAGCCGTAACTAGCCAACCCCAAACCCCAAACAAGTAAAAATAGAATGTTGTGATTATTGTGATTGGCTAGCTTCTGAATTCTACTCCTCAGCTCCAAGCCCTGCAGCAACTGTAAAAGAAGCAGAAAGTCACACATTGCAAAGTCACAAGCACTTTTACACTTTTCCAATCATATTTGTCCCAAAACATATGTCAGTATAAAGCAACATGGCACGCCTGGCTGAAGATTTCATATTTATCTTCATTCAAGCCAATTATATTAAAATATTACTGGTCCTCATGAAGAAAAATATGATACCTTCAGTCAGGATATGTGGTATTTGCATTTTTCTATAGAGAGATAGAGAGATGACTAAAATTGCAAAAAATAAATAAGTCAATAAATAAATCTGCTGAGCTTGCAGAACATTTTTTTTTAGTTTACAATTTTTTGACATGACAGACACACTAAGCCAAGATTTTTTTTCCAGGTGTGTCCTGGGAACACAGGGAAGTTAAATGACTTGCCCATGGGCAGACAGTGTGCAAGTGGTGGCTGTGTAATTCAAATCCAGTTTTCTAGATTTCTAGCTCAGTGCTCCTAACCAGTACTTCAAGATCTACAGATCAAAACATCTGCAGAACCTGATGTATGTTCTCAAGGACAAATTAACACTGATTGATGAAGTCAACTACTTTGGGTCCTGTACCCACCAATGTGTTTCATAAGCAGCTCACTCCCCTACACCGTTAACATCCTTAGAAAGAAAATAGTTAAGATCCTCAATGTGTCATTCCTCTGTTCAGTTGCATCCAGCCCAGTTCATGATGTCTCGGAACAGTGCAAATAACAACCAAGACTGACAGATACCATTATTTTCAGTGAGGTTGTTGGTGTCAGGGTGAAGAAGTGAAGAGAGGTGACAAAGAACTGCAACCCCGGGTCGGTGTTTATTGCACATGCTAGGCACACTTTCCAATTACGTAAAAGTTTCAAAGTACAGTCATTATAAATAAAAAAAAATCAAAACAAAGAAGATAATGTGCAATCACTTACAACCGTAAACTGTACAAATGGAAAAGAAAAAAGGGAAGACTTCTCCTACTGTAGCACAGATGTTCTCAATGCAAAGATGACTGACTGCTCCTGTAATGTTTGCTTAAAAGAATCCTACAACGCTATTCTCTTACGTGATTTATGAACTAACATGTACGCTATAGCCACCCCTTCTCTGTGCAATGATTGCCTGAATGCAGCATGTTGTACCTGAAATAATAGTGTATCGCCCTAAAGAAATGAAAAGGACTCCTATGCAATCGATCTCAAAGTTTCAATACACATTTGGAATTACAGTATATAACTCATTTTAAAAGTACCAGTCATGTCTCTACAATCATTTGGTAGGCACTATGGGAAGATGCTCACCATTGGAGAAGTGTTTTTCCGGATGCTGTCACCTAAAGAGTCCAGGTTGATCCCTCTCCTCCGCCTCCTCCTCAGCGCCCTGCTCCCAGCGCCACCAATGGGCTCTTCTGCCGCTGTTTCCACCGCCAAGCACACCACGGAGCCCGGCAAATTCCTGCCATCCCAGAAAAGCAGTGAAAAGGGGCAGTAGGCGGTGTCCACCAGGCTCTATGGGTAATCGGATCCGATTGAGCTGAATGACTTCGATGAGATTTTCCTCCTTGACATGTTCAGAGGGTCTGAAGAAGGTGGCGCATCAGCTGCTCCTCAGCTCGGCGACGATGAGTAGTCAAGCTTGGTGATGGTGCCCTGGCTCACACTGACTAAGGCTGCTGTGTGACCAGCAGCAGCAGCAGAGCAGCGAGTTTGGCATTATCTCCCATTGTCACCTCACAACTCCTCTAAAAGTCGCGCACTGTTCCCACCATCATCATTATTATAATCAATCAGGTCCGTTGGCTGGGCATGTCATATGTTTAGACCCCACCCAGCTTTTAAAAAATGAAAAGACTGCTTGAGAGTAGCAGGGAAAACCCGTGGGGGGAAAAATACTTAGATGCCAGTCGGCTCCCACTACCCGCCCACTGATCTTTAACACACCATGGCATGTCAGTGGCTACGCCAGCTTCAGCTGTTCCACCAAAACCCTTTTCAGTCACCATTTTCTTGATGTGGCTCCTACACAAAGATGCCTCCATTTGCAGCACCTGAACAGAATGTAGCCCCTACGGTTATTCTAAGGGAAGGGGACAGAAATGCCCATAAAAAAAAAAACGCCCACTGTGATATAGTGCAGTGCTGCAGTCCATAGGGACAACATGGGCAGATTGCTTCTTGGGGGATGGTCAACAGAGGAAAATCAGTTCCAAGGACGGAAAACATGATGTCAGCCCTTTTCTACATGCAAAACAAATGAAAACTCAGCTGGTGAAGTACAGAGAATGAAACAGTAAGAGAAAAAGGAGGGTATGCAGAGTGAGGGAAAGTGACTTGCTCAAGGTTACATGATTAGTGAAAGATAATGGTTGAATTCATGCTGGGGTCTCTAGTTAAACATTTCTGCACTAGACTACACTGTTTCATTGCCTCACCCTTTCTTAAAGAATTTGTAAGGTGTAATATTTATGTCATAATTTTCTTATATGCATGTTGAAGGACAAGGTATATCAAAAACCACAGTCAGACATTTTACTTTTCTATAATGCCTCATTCATTCATTCATTCATTCAGGATTAAACAATTGGACATAAGCTAATTTATAATGGTGTACTGAGTAGAAAAGCAGGCTGTTGATGTTAAAGGGACATTGTCAACCTTTTTGCATTATGCTTTTTCTAGTTAAAACCCACCTTTTATTATTTATTTATTTATTTAAAAGTTTATTGACCAGGAAAGGCATACTGAGCTGAGGTTCATTACCAGGTGCAACCCAGGGGAAGGGGAAAGGGGAGAAAATCAAGTAGTTAGTTTCAACAATGAGGTACGATATCAGCAGTTACAAGTTCAATACAGTAGTTAACAAAGTAGAGGTAAGAATGCATTGAGGTATATGGCAATCAACTGTACATATATGTCATTACAAATTATTACAAAGATAGGTGGCAGAAGATCAAGGTAGATTTATCTAGGATGAGGTGAGCCCTTACTCGGGTGAGAGAGAGGGTGTGGGAAGAGAGACCGGACATATATGAGACGAAACGTTAGCAGAGAAGGGGAGAAGTGGGGTTAGAGGAAGGAGAGGAGTGAGGGCTAGAGGGGTGTATGGCAGGCATAATTAGGGGGGAGGTGAGCCTAAGTAAATGCTTTAGGGATCGGATAGATGGGGCTTTGCAAAGAAGATTGGGGAGCTGGTCCCAAATGAAGGGGAACCAGTATGAGAAAGCAGCCTGACCTGCACTAGAGCAGGGGTGAGGAATAGACAAGGAGCAGGTGTCTCTAGTGCAATGGGAATAAGAGGAGGGAGTGGAGGGGGAGAGGAGAAAATATTGATAGGGTAGGAAGGAGGCAAACTAGTATTTATCAATGAGGCCTGAACAGTGGGAATGGCAACACGTACGTAGGGGGGCGATTGAAACAGAGGAATAAAGGTAGCAGTGATGGGTGTGGGGAGGACAGTTTGAGGCAAAGCAACAGAAGGCATTACAGAGGGTGTCCATTCTGGTGAGGGTGGAGGGAAGGGCTGTGGTGTAAACCACGTCCACATAGTCAAAAATCAGGAGGATCATTTTGACAAGCAGGTCCTTATAGATCAGTGGGGGGACAGTCATTGTTTTAGTGAAGGATGGCTAATTTGGGGTGAAGCATAGAGTGTATAGTGTTGATGTGGGCGGAGAAGACCAGGTTACTATCAAGCCACATGCCAAGGTATTTGTAAGTATGCACTATCTCCAATTGGATAACATTGAGGATGGAGAAGACCGGAGAAGGTGAGAGCCTAGCTAAATTTTGACTAGTGCCAAAGGTAATGGACACGGTCTTCTTGGTGTTTACTTTGAGCTGGCTGGCATGAAACAGGCACAGCACATTGTGAAAATCGCACTGGAGTGAGGATGCAACAGCAGACATGTAGGGACCAGATGCATTGATGACTGTGTCATCAGCATACATGTGGGTATGGGAGGAGAAACAGATGGATGGGAGGTCAATGAGAAAACAGAAAATAGTATGGGGCCCAGGATGGAGTCCTGGGGGACTTCTACCAGTGTGGGGGGGATAGTGCACCACCCACCGGAACAGACTGCTGACAGTAACGTATGAGTGGAACCACTTACCTTATGATTGCTTGCCTTCTCTAAAATTCATTGATGTTGCTGGTTGTTTTATCTGCTTCCTTTCTTAACCTGAAATGCATGCTAATGGTATAGTCACACCAAACCTGACCCTGTTTCAAATCCTTGATTAACTCTTATTGCATACTACCTAAACATTAGGAACACCCCCCATACAGTGCAGCCACCGATGATGAAATAGTCTCCTCTCCTCCTATAGCATTATGAGTGGTTACCCTGTGTTGGCGTGTGTTCCTATGTCCAGGAAAGATGCAGGGGGTGTTGATGAAGGACTGTAAACCAACACATTTTTGTGTGGTACCATCAGTATGGTCAGTCTGTTTTCACTTCCAAAAAGAAAAATATTAATCAGAATCAAACTAGCCAGCTGCATCAGGAGGTTCTTCAGGATCTGAGTAATCATAAAATGTTTTTTTTAAAACTAGGGACACTGAGGTCTAAGGAGGTTGGCAATGTCCCTTTAAGATACACAATTTCCAATACACTACACAAGAAATAGAGAATAAAGCAGGGTGAAGGGTGTGTAACAAGTTTTACACACACTTGAGATCTGCCATATCACTTAAACTCTGAGAGCAAAGCCTGGTGGGATTATATACTGTAGGCATCACACATTGAGGTTGCATGCAAAAACTCATTAAACAAGCTCAAAACATTTAGCGGCATCATCCTGGATGGAACTCTTGTATCACAGTTTCTGTTAGTGACATTATACAGAATACTGCACCAACACAATGTAATCCAATGGCAATAACTCCAAGTCATCATCTAGGAAAATTTTACATGATTATTACAGAGTGTTGCATCCTGGTTGACTCCATTGTAAACTACATTATATGACTGCTTACATTAAAACTGAAAACTTACATGGACATGAGAACTGCTTCTTCGGACATTGTAATGTGCCCTGAGCATCTGAGAAAAGATGCCATATTAAACAAACTATATTAATACTGTAACCCCCCCCTGCAAAATTGGGGGCTTACCTTTGCCTTGCAGCACCAGTTCCAGCCAGTCTCCCAAGCGCCTCCCATATGGCCTGCATTTTTTTTCCCCGAGTCCTTTCTCTGCTCTGGTGCCCTGTTCCAGACTGGAAGTACTAATCCAGCCTCATGGAGCTTCAGAAAGTTAAACCTCGATCTCCTGCTTGAAGCATGCCCTCGGGGAGCCCATCAATTTGCTCCTGAAAATTCACTCCTGGAAAACACACTCCTGACAACTTGCTCCTGTATATTTTGCTCCCTCTCCTACCTGCTCTATGTCAATTCACTCCTGCTCCCACTCTAGCGGCACAATTCTAGTCAGTAATCAAGTACGTACATTGCAAACCAGCACATTACAAACCAGCACATTGCAAACCAGTACATTTCTTTTTGAGTCATTTCACTAATCAGAAGTACTGTACGTACATTGCAAACCAGCACATTTCATTTGAGGCTTTTAAAAATATTGCACATTACAATTGAAAGGCAACTCAGTATCTCTAATCATTTTTAGTAATTTAGTAGTTTCTTACCATTCGCCATTTCACCATTTAGTTGAGCCATGGGAACCTGGAAGTTCACAATTAGAAAGAATCATGTGATGTGGTGCCATGTAAACAAGATGGTCACCATGTGAACGAGTCATGTGATTTAGTGCCTAGAAACAGGGAAGGTCACCATGGGAACAAGTCGCATCAGTGTTATTATGGAACATGGCACTTCAGTCCTTGGTTCTGCGCATGAGCACCCAAAGTGGGGAATGTAGATTAAAAACAACTTTATTTCAGGTAAAAAAGTTAAAACAGCATCTTGCTCAGTTAATAGTCAAAGCAGTGCACAACACCCTGGAGGAATTCCTCTGCTGTGCATTCTGCACATTTATCAATAACATACTCAAGACATGAGGCATTGTCTTTGTAGACATTTTTGGATGAATTTGGGGCATTTCTGGCAATGATTTGCTTAAAATCTGCATCTCGTTTCTTCTGAATGCCCTTGATGCCCTCTATAAACTTTCATAATGTTGGATGTGACATGGACAGGATAGACTGCATTCCCCTGTGGAATGTCTCCATAGCATTGTTCATTTTTGACCTTTTCTCCTTACAGTGTCATTGTGATTCCAGAGTGGTATTGGAAACTGGGGGGTAGTCGTGGGTGCCACGTCAATTCCTCCTCCCAAACCCAGGTGTCCTCAAAATAATCAATAATGGGCTCCAATTTTGTTGGGAACACATTCAAGGACTCATCAGTGATGTCCTCAAAATGAGCCACTACCTGGTCGGGAGGATAGAATGCAAGTGTAGGCAGATAGTGACATTTTAATGGGAAAATCAGAATCCTGCGCATATTTTTCCCAAGTCCCTCTATCTAAATCTCTCTATAGATGCGTTGTGCAAAGTGGAAATAGCACCCCACCTGTCTTGCATTTGGAAACACAGTTTTGAATGCTTGTACTAACATACTAACATCCTAAAATGCCAGTAGAGTAGGCCCAATGGTCAATTGAGTCTGCCTGAGAGTCAGTACCCTTAGACTGCACCGGAACCATCTCCCTGATTACTATACCAATCCCCTTCCCCCAGCCAGTGTTCCCCTCTTCCAGACAGGCGGCTCCCCCTCATCATCCTTCTCCTGTACCTATCCCAGCCTCTTTTGGACCCTTCCACCATGGACACCTCTACCAGTTCCTCAGGCAGTGCATTCCATGGCTCTACCACCCTCTCAGTGAAGTATCTCCTCCTCCTTTCCCCCCTTAGTGTCCTTCCCTCCAGCCTCCAACCATGCCCCCTGGTGGTCCCTCCCACCTTCCTCTGAAAGCTTCCCTGTAGGCATACCTTATTTACCCCCTTCAGATACTTGAAGACCTCAATCATATCCTCCCAGTTTCTTCTCTCTTTCAGTGAGAACAGGTCACGCTCCTCAAGTCTCATCTGATAAGTCCTACCCCCAGGCCCCAGATCATCTTGGTAGCCCTCCTCTGAACCCTCTCTAAGAGTTTAATATCATTCCTGAGGTGTGGGTGGAAAACTATATGCAGTACTCAAGATGCGACCTGACTAGGGAGTTGTACAGTGGCATGATCACCTCCCTACTTCTTGAGGTGATCCCCCTGGTGATACAGCCTAGCATTCTATTTGCCCTGGCTGCGGCCCTCCTACACTGTTCCAAGTTATTCATTTTGTTATCCACCAGCACCCCCAAGTCCCTCTCCCCACTTGAGACCTGCAAAGTGTTCCCTCCTAAGGTATACACACGGCACAGGTTTCCTTGCCCCAGGTGAAGCACCCTGCATTTTGTGGTGTTGAACCTTAGCTTCCGGGTATGTGACCATCCCCCTAGAACATCTAGATCTTCCTGCAGAGCAACCCTACCCTCCACCCCATCCAACACCACCCCCAGCTTAGAGTCATCTGCGAAGAGACTCGTTTCACTCCTGATGCCTTCCCTGATGTCGGAGATGTAGGCATTGAACAGGAGTGGTCCCAGGACTGATCCCTGGGGGACCTGGTTGATGACCCCCCCGGGGGACAAGACTACCTTCCCTACCCTCACCCGCTGGGTACAACCCAATAACCAGCTTCCAATCCACCTGACCATCCATGCCCCATCTCCCCCAACTTATCCAGCAGACCAGTGTGAGTGACCAAGTCAAACGCCTTGCTGAAGTCTAGGAATATGACATCAACTGGCCTACCCTGGTCAAGTGCTGCCATCACCCATTTGTGGAACTCCACAAGGTTAGTTTGACACGATCTGCCCTGGATGAAGTCATGCTGGTGATCATCCATGAATCCCTGTTCTGCCAAGAACACCCCCAGCCTCTCCTTTACTATGGTCTCCATCAGCTTGCCCACCACTGATGTCAAGCTAACTGGCCTGTAATTCCCCCGCTGCTCCCTTGATCCCCCTTTATGGATGGGCACAATATGTACCTCTCTCCAATCCTTCAGCATCCTCCCTGTTTGTAGAGAAGTGTTAAAAAGGGCTGCCAGTGGTTCAGTCAGGTCATCAGCCAATTCCCACAGCGCCCTCAGATGTATTTCGACCAGACCCGGGGGCTTATCCTTTTAGGGACTGAGGGCTTCCTGCACCCTACCAACAGGAATTTCCCCATCCGTGCTTCCATTCCCCTTAGCTGAACCTGATCTCCCCCTCCTGTATGCCTTAGTTCCCTCATCCCCCACTGTAACAGGAGGTACCCCAACTCTTGAGTGCCCCGCCTCATCCCCCACCTGCGTCATCTTTGCTGGTGCCTCTCCCTCCTCTGCCCTAGTAAAAACTGATGCAAAGTATTCTTTAAGCACCTCTGCTCATTCCCGTGCCTCCACCGCCCAAACTCTCCCCGTCTCCAATCTACTGAACTGCCCTTTTACTTTCCTCCTCTCCCCAATATACCTAAAAAACACTTTTTCTCCCTTCCTGATCCCCTGGGCCAATTTTCATTCCATCCTTACCTTGGCCCCCCTCACCACCCTGGTAACCTGTCTGGTCGTGCAAAAACACTCTTCCCTATCTAAGACCCCACACAATCTCTGAAACCTACGATAGGCAGCTCTCTTTTCTCTCACTGCCTCTTGTACCTCCTTTGTCCACCAGCATGGCCTCCTAGATCTACCCCCTTTGCATCTCTCTCTTACCCAGGACCTGGTTGCTTCCTGCAATCCCCTCCTGATGATTTCCCACCTACTCTCTATATCCATGCCCTGCCTCATCCCAACCAAGTGGTCCCTGAGGATATGCCCCTTGCATTTGAAGTCTGCCCTTCTAAAGTCAAGAAGCCTTGTTCTCATGGTGTCGCTCCCACCCCCCAGGTCTAGTACAAACCAGACCATATCGTGGTCACTTCCACCTAATAGGTCCCCAACCTCAAGTTCCCAAACTAGGTCACTGTCAGCCAGGACTACTTCCAGGATACGGCCCTTTCTTGTTGGGTCGATGACCTGCTGCAGTAGAAATGCATCCTGAAAGGTAACCAACAGCCTCTGCTCCCTAGCCACTTGGGATATCATTTACTTATTTATTTATTTATTACATTTTGGTGACTGGGTAAGCCCACTGGGCCCCGGTGGTCCCTTTTTCAGGGGTGACCCGGGATTTACATGGAACAGCATAGTGAAATAGTGAGCATGATTTACATGTATTACAGGCAACATACAGTTATGGTTCAGTATAGTGAAGCAGTGAGCATGAGTTACATGTTTTACCAGCAACATACAGTCATGATACATGAGAAGTAAAATAGGGTGAGTTGCAAAGTTGATAAGTAGTACTGGACCTAAAGGAAACACTCTAGAGTCAGGTTAGGTTCAGGGAAACCTTAAATCTGAGGGGTGGTCTCAGGGGTGGTATCATGGTTTCCCAGTCAGTGGCTGGCATGTTTAGGTCCCTTAAGATTACCACCCTACCCCCTTCCCGACTACAATGATCCTTAAGATTAGCTAGGAGTTAATCTTCTAGATCATCAGCCAGCATGGGAGGTCAGCATACCACCCCGTCTTGAGTGCCTTGCCCCCTGGGGGCCGCATGATGACCCACAAGGCCTCCACGCTGTCCTCCGATTACTCCATTTTGCATATTCAGATGCCCTCCCAAACGAACAGCACCACTCCTCCCACCATGCCCACGTCCCTGTCCTTTCTGAGCATAGTATACCCACTCAGGTTAAGGTCCCAATCATGTCTGGGGGTGGCCCATGTTTTGGTGACAGCCGCTATGTCCACGTGCCCCTCCACCTGCATTACCTGAAGCTCCGACATCTTTTTGCCCAAGCTCCTGGCATTAATCAGGACCGCTCATCCCCCACCCCGGCTCTGGTTCCTCCCCTGAGCCCACAAGCTTCCACCCACTTGCAGTCCTAGGTGCGTATTCCATCACCCCCTTTGGTGGCCTGCAAGGATCTACCTCACATCCGTCCCTTCCCCCCTTCACAAGTTTAAACCCCATCTATACTGTACAAATTTTGCCTGTTTCTGCTTGAGTACCTCCTTTCCCTCCAGGCTGTGGTGTAGCATATCTCTAGCATACAACCCCTCGTCCTCCAAGGTTTCCCCTCAGTCCCCCACTACTCCATATCCCTGAGCTTCACCCCATGCCCTGAGCCACACATTAACCTCTTGAATTTTCTGCTTGTTATCTACACTGGCCCTTGGTATGGGCAGGATCTCTGAGAAAGAGATGCAGCCATTGCCATGGAAGACCCTGGCAATTTCCTGGAATCTGACCTGAATCTCTAGCATACTGTTTCCTGCAATATCATTTGTGCCCAGGTGCACTAAGATATCAGTAGAACCTCCCTCACTGTGCCAGGGAGTAGACCATGTGCTTTGCCTTGTGCATAGTCAAGCCAGAGATGCTCTTGACCCCCACAGGTCTAGGTTCTCCCTCTCCCTGCCCCTCCCACTGTATACCTCTAATCATGGAGTCCCCAAGCAGTACCACCCGCATGCCTCTGTTTTCCTTGGTGCCTCTCTCTTTGCAGGCCACCTCTCCAATCCCTTCCCCAACCTGCAACCCCACCCCAACACTGCCTATCAGCCAGAAGGCTACAAACCCTGCCATGTGTGAATCCCCTGCAGCCCTGCCCCTCCTTCTCCAACACCTTTTCCCTCCTGCTCCATCTGCCTCAAGGACAGCCACGTCATCGCTCCTTACCCTAGCCGACCCTTCTTCTGCAGGACCCTCCCCAGGCCCTACAGCATCAGCCCCCCAGCCGTAGCATTCCGGTTCTTTACCATGGCTTCCTCCCCTGCCCTGCCAGTGGCTGTTTCTCTGCCAGCTCTTATCAAACTTGCCACTTCTAGATTAAATGCGCAATGCTGTCCCTCAGCTGGAATTCTTCTCTTCAGAGCCAGCTTCTTGTGCCTATGTCCCACTATACACACACCGCCGGTACACCCCCTATCCCTTCTTCTACCCCTACTCCATGCACATTACTCTCTGTCTCCTTATTGGCCCTCAATGGTCCTATCCCTAACACGTTTGCAGACTGACTCCCTGTCTGTCCAACCATGGCCCCCCCTCTATGCTCCCTCCCCTTGGTACAGGATTTTCCATAAACCTCCCACTGTGATGCCCCAAAGGGCTTTTTCTCAAAAGCAACTATCGTTCCTCCCATTGTGAGACAATGTCTCAAGCCTCCCAACTCCCCCCCTGCCTCCCCCATTGTTTGTTCCTCACAGACATCATCCTCCAACACCTTCTCCCCCAGCGGGATGAGGGGTGCAAATCTGTTTGCCTGCTCATTTCCATTTTAACCCCTATTGCTGCCATTAGGGGCCTTGTTTGAAGTCTGACCCAGAGATTTTGGCATCTTCCTTCCTTTACCTGCACCTGCTACCTTCCACTACATCCCATCCTCCACTTTCTCCCTGCCTACTGTACCAAGAAACCTCTCTTCCTTCCCCTCTAAGTATGCCATTTCCCCCTATCCTTTTGCATCCTGTTGCCACCTTCCTGTCCTCCTCATCCCTCCCACAAGGCCCAACCCTCTCAGGCCATAGTCCCAAATCGCTTGTGCACCCCATTCTCCCCCACTGCCTCTTGTGCCCTTGACCTTCTGTCCTTCCTCCTCCCCTACCATCCCACCTGCTTCCCTCCCTCCTACTCAGCTCTCCACATAACCTCCTTATTTCCTCCTTCAGCTGTGTGAGTTGTTTACACACCAAGCACCCTCCCATCTTCCAGTCCCAATTTAGGACCACGGCTGCCCCACATCCACTACACCCAACCATCCTACCAAAGAGGCCAGACCCCTGGCCACCCCTCCAGTAATGTTGCCCCTCTATGACAAGGCTGGATAACAAAATAAGGTGCTGGCAATAGCTGGTGCACAAACCTGCTTATAGCTTTCCCACAGGAATCAAGATCCCTAGAGCCTGGTCAAAATTTAAACCTTGCTCAGATACAATTTAACCCTGCTGCAGTTCTCCCCATGGGAAACACTTCAGATATTTCAGATACAATTTAACCCTGCTGCAGCTCTCCCCATAAGAAATACTTCAAGGAGTCAAGGTCCCCAGAGCTTAGTCACAATTTAAACCTTGTCTAGACACAATTTACACCCTGCTGCCACCATCCCCAGAATAAAAACACTTCAGCACTAGCACAGTCTCCTTTTGTGTCCCAAGTGTCCAGAGACTAGTTGTGCAGACCAAGGTAGCCTGTGATGTATGCTTTCTTACAATATAATCCTATTGACACAGTTCCAATCCTTTTGTCCTTGCAGTAGTCCCTTCAGTACTCTGGTTCCCTTTGTCCTGCGGCTGATCTTTGCCTTCCTTGGCCACTCCCACCTCCTGCACCATAGGCCGGCTTCTTTTTCAAATCTCAATGCTCCGCCTCTCTCCGGCATTTAATAGAGGTTGGGGTCAGGGTGGGTGGGGGGACTAAAACAAGCCCAGTGTGTCCTTGCTGCCAGCCGTGAAACAGCCCTTTTCTGCTATTTTCTGCGCTGTGCCGCCTTGCTCCCGACCGCCGATGCAATCCCGTGGAATCATCTCCCTGCTCTGCCCCTGCAGACAGCTCTCCTTGCACCCTGACCTCCGATGCAGTCCTGTGGGATCAGCTCATTCTCTGCTTCTGCTGACAGCTCTCCTGGTGCCCTGAACACCGATGTGGTCACAAGTTTTGTAGGGTTGCTTTTTCGTAATCTGTCATAACAACTGCAGGGTCCAGCCTGGGTTTTATTTCTTTTAAAGCCTCTAGCAGCCTCTTATACATCTCCCTATGTTTTCCTGGCAAAAGGGCAAAAATGGCAGGGTGCATGCTACCAAAGTGTTCTCCAGTGATCACATACATCTGATGAAATACAGGGAGTGCCACACTGAAGGTGCCATCAGCAAACCAATGTTGACATTGCTCCAGGAACTGTAAATTCACTTATCTGCTAATCACCAAGATTCTGTCTTGCCCAAGCCCACTATCATACAGAAGGAGATTTACTTCTGTGCCAACGCTGCATTTAAAGGTTCTATAATACTCCAGGATAGCTAGACTTGTTAAGTCCCTCGGGTTGGGTGGTGACCATGTACATGCACACGCTGTATTGTGTGCTTGATGTTTCTATCCACCATTGTGCCCTGTGCTGCTGACACATTTTTTTTGAGTGTAACAGAACCTGCGCTGTGCTATCCTGAGTACTTACTGCATGGACCTTGGCACGGTTCATTGTCTCCCCTCTCTCTACTGCTGCAGGGCAGGACCATGGGTGTGCTCACTAAATGTGGCAATTATAACTGGGACATCATAACTCTCAGTGTGAACCCTAGCATTACATGTTTTGTCTTTCTTTACCACTAGCTCACACTGCCAAATTGATTGCCATTATACCCACAGGTATAAATGTAGTTGTTAGAGTCTGCAAGTTCTTCTTATTGTGCTCTGATAGAAAGAACTTCGCCATGATCACTACACATTCAGTAAAGACCAAACAGAGGCTTCCTAACAGTATGCAGCTTTGTACAATACTTTGCTGCTTTAACTGGTACAACTGTTAATAACTGATACTGATGATTGGAGCATAGTGGCTGCAGCAACAGAATCAATTGGCAGTCACTATTAATAAGAGACTGTAACTACTGTAGTTCAGCGTAGTTCATTGCAGTTCATTCATTCATTGCATTGCAGTTCATTGCATAATCTGCTGACGTTTACATAATGAAGTTTTTTGGCAATTTTTAAACAGTAGCAGGTGCGGTTTGTCTGGGAGTGAGAATGGCTGGAGTGAATTGCCATGGGAGCAGGTCATCGGGAGTGAGTTGACCGGGAGCGAAATAGCAGGAGCGAATTGATGTAGATACACCGTCGGGGTAGTGGGCATCGCACAGGCATGAGTGGTGCCTTTGATCTTCAACTGCTCAAATTTACGGTAATTCCAAGAGGTGTTCCGTCGGTCCTGTGATCCCCATGTGTTAAGTGGGACTCGGTGACCAAGGACAGGTCCCTGCGCGGCCGTGCCTTCTTTAAACTTTAAGGAGATCCACAAGCTGTCTTTGATCAGGGCTCATGAATATTAATGAGCCTGAGCCCCGATCTATTTAAATATTCATGAAGGTCTGTCTGCCCTGGGGGGAACTTATTCTCAGCTGCGGCCATAAGGAAGAAAAGAAATGAAAAATTAATATTGTAACTGCATGAATTTTGGGGGGAAATAATTGCAATGAGGAAAGTGTTTGAAATAAATAATGCTTTGCTCCTGGCTGCACTAGACAAATGATTGGGAATCAGAGAAAGAGCCTGTCTGCTGCTGCATGTCAGGGAGCTAAAATATTGGCAGCAGTGACAGGATGAGGGACTGAGAGATTCTTTTTGTCTGTGCAGTCACAGCAAGTATACCTTCACGGCTAATAGACTGTGGGGCATTGGGGCAAATATGTTATTCATTCTGGCTGCACCAGAACTTTGATTAGGGACTGTACCTATTCTGCTTATAGCACAGTGGGTTAAGCAGCCATTACAAAAGCAGCCACAACCAATTGGAAAGCCAGTATAACAAAGCCAGGAAGAACCTGTCGGACAATAACCAAAAGCTCAAGGGTAAATGCCAAGCGCTCATGGGGAACTGCAGGGACCTATTTCTAGATGCCAAAATAGCAAGCCAACTGTGCATCGAGTGAGGTTGATGCATAATTCATTTTTGTGACTGACAGGCCCTCAAGCCACTCGGAGGCCTTGCACCCAAAACTCTCAACCAATCAGGAGCCTCAGGAGAGCCCTATAAGAGACAGTATTTTCTAGCATTTTGCCAGATTAAGAGAGAGATTCAAGTAGGAGCCCCGCACAGTGGTGGGGGCTCAGGCCCCCAGCAGAGTAAATGGGCCTGGTAATCCAGCTAAGTCCCTTCATCCAGGAGGGGTTTTTCTTGCAGCTAAGTTTAAAATAATTTAGTTAATGTTAAACTGCTAGCCTGGGGGTTTCCAGAATGTACCCCAGGTGCTAGCCCTCCCTTCCACGTTGGAGAAAGATGTGGACCTGAAACAGATGACATCAAGCAGCTGTGAGAGAGCTGAACAACCTCAGTTGTAAGAGAACTAAAGATCGTCAGGAGCTTTCATAGTGGGGATTGACCGTGAGGAGCCTGAGTAAGTACTCTTGTACACACGGTGCAAGAAAGCAAGCAAGCTTGGTAAATCTGGGCCATCTTGCCCAAGTGACTGTTCAAGTGATCACGTTCCAGAGTCTGCACCCTACAGCTGTGCATAACCTTAGCCCAGCATGGGTTTTATTGCTATTGAACTTCTTTCTAATGATTTGTGACTGTCTATTGGGTCTGCACCCTTCAGCTGAGCATAACCTTAGCCTAGCATGGGTAGACCTCTGTTAAAATGTTCTTCTGATGTGAGACTGTCCATTGGGTTGGCACCCTACTGCTGCACATAACCTTAGACCAGAGCGGGTGAACCCCTTTAGTAGAACTGTTTAATGACCATGTCTGTTCGGGAGGTACCCATTGAGGGCCCCAGACAGACTAGTAAATGTGGTGAAATGTACTTATGTTAGTTATCCGATTCATATGTCCTGTGGATCAGCCAGCCACAGCCGTACTGCCACACTGATGGACTGAGACTGCAAAGTTAAGTAGGACTGGCCAATACAATCTGGAAATGACAATTTTCCACCCTACTTGATTGTGTCTTAAAATATAGATGTGCTGGATGTGACAAACATACGAATGTGCTGAATATTCAGGATTGCCAATCCATGTTTCAACCAATGTTACCAGGCTGGTTACCTCTTCCAGAATCGTTCAGTCTATGACAAGGAGGGCAGTCCCTGCTCCGCTGCCAAAAGCAGGGCAACCCCTGCACTTCTGCCAAAAGTTGAAAGTTATTGTTGTTAAAGTGCATTAAACTTAAAATAATTTTTCTTCTGTAAATCAAAGCCTGTCAATGCCAAAGCTGCAACATCCACCAGGCCTGCAACCATCCAGGACTGTGGTAATTGGGTACCCAGGGTATAGTGTAAGACTGTGTGGTTTCATACATGTTTGGGAACTGGTACCAGTGGTGGGGAAATTAAATGTGTTACATCTGATTAGTCAGCAGTTTAGATAGCCAGGGCTCTGGGTGTCATTCCGGTTGGTAAAATGTGATTTCTTTCTGCTTAATCAGGTACTTATCCATTTGGAGTGTTTCACCAGCACAAACCAAATCAATTGTACATTTTGTAAGTAATAGAATCAATGCATAATCTCTACTCCTCCTGTTTCCCCTTCCTAATTCCTATGTCCCCCTAAATGAATATTATTGTTACTGTTTTTGCAAATGGTTCTCATGAACATATTATTAGAGAGAGTCTTTAGTTACAAAAATGATTGAAATGCGGGGAAATGCTAATGGGTCATGTGTTGGGGTGGCCAAAGTTAATTGTGGGTGGTATAACATCCCTGTGGGTTGTACCAGATAACAGCTAGCCCACTTTAAAGCTAAACTCAGTGTGGAGGCGCTGCACATTATAGAACCTAATGGAAAAGCACCAATCTAATGTAAGTTTGGAAACCCAAACCCCTCAACCTACATCCTAAGTAGTAGGCAGGGGTGTAACTCTAGGAGTTTTTTAGTCAGAAGAGGTTTTTGAGTGTCACCACGGAGAAAATGGGGCTCAGGCAACAGAAGTAACTGACAAAGAGCACTGGTCTTGTGCCTGCCATATTACATGACTGTGTATAACGGCAGATTTTGCTATCAATTTCAGTATGTAATTGTGGCTAGTCAGTAAATATAGAGAGAATAATGTATGGGCAGGGGTGTGTAATAGGTTTATGCACACAACCGAGGTGTGTGATGCTTTGGAATCCCCATGAGTGAAGCTTGAGGGGGTCTATCAAGACATCACACACCCTGAGTGTGTGTAAAAAAACATTACACACCCCTACTCATAGACTGTTTTATAATTACTGGCTGTACGGTAGTTGGGCAGGAAATTGTTGAGGCCACATTATTACAGTCTGTAAGTAGTCTGCCACACATGGCTTTCTAATCAGAGCTCTGCTAAAACGGCCCATCCTCTGTCTGGTCAGTACCTCATTTTTGGCAGAATTGGCTAATTTGGGTAACTGGGAGTCCTGGGTATATCCCATGTAGGGCTGCATGGTGCACTTCCTGTCCAGTCACTCTCAGGGAGTACTGCATCACATCCAGCCCCCAGATCATTCACCCTATCCATGAAGCCATGAATTCCAGCATTATCTTGGAATGTCATTTGGTCTGGAGGAACCCTTTTCAAACCACAGACAGGTATTTATTTATTTATTTAGCTTTTGTTGACCGGGTAAGTACACTAGACAATGTCCATTGTCATGTTGTTTTCTGTTGCATGATCACGTAGTGGCATGTCATTTTGGTGCCACATCTCTGAATTGTTGGGGCACATCACCTGCATGGCACTGACTTAATTTATTCATTATTGGGCCTCTATATAGCAATGTAATTGCTGCTTTCCACCACAGTGTTATTTTCAACTGTCAAATATGCACATGCATCCACAGTGACACCCCTGCTTTCCCGTACAGTGCATTTTTAAGTATATAACCACCTTTACAAACCCCTTTAAAACAATTTACCTTTATTTTTTAAACAGCATGTGCATTTAAGGGGCTTAGGGTACACCTTGGGGGACATGTAAACCAAATTTCATGTTTATATCACAAATTAAAAAGTTATAACTTTTTCTGTCTGATATTTGTGAAGCTAATGCAAGGGCTCACAGGAGACATTAGACATGCTCTCTGCTTCTCAAACACCACAAAGTTGCACCCCTCAAGAAACACTTTAAACTTCTTATAACAACCTTGGCATTTAAGACATAAAAACATAAGAAAATCGCCAGCAGAAGGAGACCTTTCGGTCTATCAAGTCTGCTTGTAATAATAAGAGTTGTTTCTGACTTTCAGTTTACATCTGTGGCCCCCTCCCCCTCCCATGGATTTCTGGTCTTTCCCCTTACGAGTCCTCCTGCCATTCCTTTACGTCCATCCCAGGCTTTTTGAAGGCTCCCACTGTTCTTGACTCCACCACCTCCTGTGGCAGTTCATTCCATGTCATCACAGCTCTCTCTGTACAAAAGTGATTCCTTATATCCCTATTGAATCTCCCTCCTACCAACTTAAAGCTATGCCCTCTGATGGTGGTTGTGGTCCTCTTATTGAATAGGTTCCCCCAGTCCACTCTGTTCATTCCCTTCAAGTACTTGAACATCTCAATCATATCCCACCCCCCACCTCCTCCCCTCCAGCGTGTACATCCCCAGGTCCTCCAACCTCTCTGCGCATGATCTATCCTGTTGTCCTTTTATCATTTTAGTCACTCTCCTCTGTACCCTTTCCATCATGTTTAAGTCCTTCTTCAGGTGTGGATGCCAGTATCTTACTCCATACTCCAAGTGAGGTCTGACCAAAGACCTGTACAGCAGCAGAATAACCTCATTCCTTCTACTGCTAATTCCCCTAGCAATACAGCCTAACATCCTATTCACCTTTGCTACAGCATTTTTGCCTTGAGTAGAAAGGGACATTAGTGGATACCTTGGGGAACACATTTACTGAATTTCATGTTCATACCATGATAAATTCCAAAGTTATAACTTCTTCTCTTTGATGATTGTGAAGCTAATGCAAGCCTTGGCAGGAGACATTCAAGCTGCACTCTGCTTCACTAACACATAGAAACATAGACGTTGACAGCAGAAGGAGACTGCTAGGTCCATCTAGTCTGCACCGCAGAGATGCATTACTCAAAAACCACGTTAAGCTTTTTTTAACAACTTGGGCATTTAGGAGACTTTAGTGAACATCTTAGGAAAAATGTATATCAAATTTGAACGTTCAACCTTTTTATACACATTAACTTAAGACCCATAATAAGATAGTCTAACAGCAATCAGTATGAATTATTTTATTGTACTTTAGTTTCCTTTCATTATTTCTTTTTTTTTAAATTTGGTATGAGGCAGCAGGATGAACACTCCTCTCATTAATTTCAGTTCCCTATGATTTTTATCTCAATATGAATGCTCACTCCTCTTCCTCCTCCTGCTGCTGCTCCTTCAGGACCACGTCTGTCCCTACCATCACCCTGGTGGCCCCTGCCTTTCAAGCAATCTGGAGGCTGAGGTGACCCACCAGGGCTACACACCTGCGATCTTGCCAGCTGTAGGCAGATTACTCTGAAATCCTCCTGCAAGGAAATAAATATACTGTAACTAAGACACAGATTAATATCATGCACAGTACTGCTTTTGTACTAGCAGATGAAAAGAAAGTGGTGTTTAAGAGTTATACAGTATCTGCCATTACAGTACATAGTCACAATATGGCAAATAATAAATACACAAACTGTACAATAAGTAACTTTAACAAGAATTTGAATTTATAGAACATATTCTTTCAGGGTCTGCGACCCTCCACAGGTCACCTGATGCCTCATCCCTGCAGAAATCAGGACCATCCTTGATGAGGGTCATGGGTACAGGTGCAGTCCCCCTGGGGAACTGAAATATATGAGGCAGCACCAGTGCATCCTACTATTTCATTAAAATGCTCTTCCCATTGCTGGCCCACCAGTGTAGCGGTAGCACTACCACTCGTGATACTGTTGACCCAGGTTTAGGAATGAGCCTGAGTCATCGGAGGGCCAGGCAGTGGGAGGAGGATCGAGCATCCAATAGGATGCTCTCTTCCTCTGGGAAGGAAGGGTGTTGCATCCCACTGCTTTACCACCACCTGGGTGACCAGAGGTGGTGGTGCAGTAGCTAAGCAATTGGTAGGAGGGGACCATTGGAACATGTTCATGAATTGACTGCGTCAGACCTTACCAACAGCCAATCCTGCCACACGCTCATGGTTGAGGGGGCAGGGAGAACAGCAAAAATTGATACAGGACTGGGAGGATTAACCTCTGCTGATCACTACCTCCCACACTGGACTCATGCCACCAGCCCCTGTGGACACCATCAGTCTTCACCTCCACCAAGTGCAGAGATTGATGTGGGAAATATGCACACTGCACTCCTGTGTGATTGTTACAAGCCAGAGCCATGCCATTAATTTAAAAGACACTGAGGTTACCATGTACCATGCCCAACCCAGCACCATCAGGCTAGTAAAGCTATGGGCAGGACAGGCTGAAGGTTGGAAGTTAAAAAAATTGGTTGGATTTACTTTAGTGAGTCAAAGTCATAGATGTTAAACTAGTTGAAAAAATCTGTCATAATGTGTTGTGATTCAGTCATAATTGTTTTTTCAACTGACTCTGGGGTCTAATTGCCAGTGCGGCAGAAGGTAAGGTGCTAGATGCCTCAGCATTCCATGCTACTGGCTAGCCTGATATCTTGTTGTATTAACGAACCATTTGGAATACATGTTCCATGGGTTCCCTAATGACCACCAGAAGCATGGGTTCATACAATAAGGGTACATTGCTTTTCAATGGGTGCATCTGTATGGTGTCTTTGAAAACTGCAGACAGCTATCTCACTGTTTAAGATTGCCTCAGTTTGAAAGACATCACGTAACAGTACTCATAAATTGACATTTGGATACCAGGGATCACACTGTCACCACCTCCCCCACTGGAAGGATTAGCAAACCTGAAATCACACCTCCAGATGCTGCACAGCTAGGTGTTATAATACAACACCACAATGATTTGGGATACAAAAGTATGTCAAAACAAAACCTTTTTTTCAGATTTGTAACTCAAATCCCATTACAGACAAACATAACCTGTTGAACCCTCCTGGTTCAACACACTGCCCCCCTCCATCTCCGAAGCTCCAACTATATCGTGCTTCAAAACTTCCTTACGGAACCACCTTGTTAACACCCTAAGCTGTAATTGTCACTAGTCAAAGCCGTACTCAATACTTATGACAAAGCTTACTACTAAGCTGCTAAGGACAACATAACTCTGGTATTGTTTGCATCAATCCTACCTGTACCAGCTTGTTTGTATCTATGTCTTAAGTTACTGTTATACTGTTATACTGTTATACTGTGAATTTTCGTTTGTCTTACTGTGACAAGCTACCTTTGTAAATGAGCCTTTGGCTCAAAGGTTTTCCAAACTACTGTCTAAATAAATAAAAATAAATAAATAAATAAATTATGTATTATTAAGATTTCTAGGCTTTCTTGGGTTCCTCAACTGTTTTTTTCTGTGCCTTATTTATTTTATGTGGTTGCTGCCATCCTCCAAGTGCCTCTTGACAACCTATACCACCTCATGGCATATGGCACTTTGTATGGGCCTCTATCCCCTGCCCCCATCCCAACTGACATTTTCCCTAGAACAAATGCTATTTCTGAGGCACTTTTGTCTTCAAAAAAACAGAGCCACCAGATTGTCCAGCCTGCAGTTGAACATTGTCACTAGTTCAAGTTCCATTGCCTCGCTCATCAGCACAAACTGCATTTCATGAGCAGAAGAATGTCTTAGTAAATAGAATAGTGGACAGGCTCCCATCATAACAAGCATAGGATTCCATCAATTGGTTTTGATGAAATTGATGATTAGAAGAGTGAAGCTCGTGTAGTCACAGATTTCTTCAAAACCCCAGATGGAATTCCATGCCTGTTTGTGCATAGGGGAGCACATCTACTATTTTTTGTAGTACATTATATGGGTAGTATTTGTTCAAATTACGAGTCAAAAACAGGTTTTGCAGGTTACTTATGATTTCTAGGTATCAGGAACAGATGAACATGTATATAAGGGACCTGGGTGGGGTTCGACAAAGGTGATCAGGGATATGGAGTGGGGGGTGGTGTTAATAAATTCCAGAAGCTTGGGAAACAAGTTGCCAGAGTTCCAGGCCATGCTGTTCGGGGGAGGGGGCGGATGTGGCGGCGGTCACGGAAACATGGGCCAACAAAAACCATGACTGGGACCTAAACGTGCGGGGGTACACTATGCTTAGGAAAGATAGAAAGGAGATAGAGGGGGTGGAGTGGCTATGTTCATTAGAGATGACATAGAAATTGCTAGGGTAGAAAAGGCAGAGGGAAACGTGGAGGCCTTATGGGTCACCTTATGAACCCCAGAAGGAGGTAAGGCCAAGCTGGGTGTAGTATATAGGCCCCCCAGGATGGGTGATGTTCTAGATGATGGTTTGCTGGACAACATCATTGCCCAGTGGACCAAAAGGGGAAGGAGTGGTGTTGATGGGGGACCTTAATATGCCAGGTACAAACTGGGGAACCATGTCCTCTAAGGTGGCCAAGGAGCAGAGGCTGCTGGACGGCTTCCAGGATGTGTTCTTAACACAGCATGTGATGGAGCCCACAAGGGAGGGGCATGTCCTGGAAGTGGTTCTGGCAGGTGAGGATCTGGTAAGGGACCTGGTTGTAGAGGATCCCCTGACTGGGAGCGACCATAATACTGTCTGATTTCAAATAAGCATGGGGGGGGGTCTAGGACACTGGCAGTGGACTTCAGGAGGCAGACTTTGTGGGCATTGGAAATATTCTCAAGGATCACTTGAAGGGGATTACATCAATGACAAATGTGGAAAAGAGATGGGAGGTCATAAAACGTGGACTTCATGAGGTGGTCAGGACCTGAGTTAAGGTGAAACGTAAGGAAGCAAGGTGACATAAACCATGCTGGTGGTCCAGTGAGGTTCAGGTAGTGGTCAGAGAAAAGAAGGCAGCCTACAAAAAATATAAAACAACAAGAGGGGATAGGGAAAGTAAATGTACCATATTGCATCTAGAAAAGTCACCCGGATGGTGAGGGGGGCAAAGTCCAGTAAAGAGCAGTGGCTGGCACAGGGGATACATGGAGGGGAAAAGGGGTTCTTCTGGTACATTGGGGAGCAGAGAAAAACTAAGGGCCATCTCGGCAGATTGAGATCAGAAGGAGGGTGGGTGGAAGAGGGAGCCCAGGCAGAGGTATGCAGTACTTCACCTCTGTGTTCACTAGAGAGGATGGGATATCTACAAAGCAAGCATGATGGGGATAGAAGCGGTAGTGAGTGGGATTAGGGGAGCAACAGAAATGGAGCAAGAGGAGGAAGAGGTACCCCAGGGGTGTCACATCAGGATAAGGACAAAAAGGCCAGTAAGGTGGAGGGGACAGATGATGCTATCTCCACCAAAAGGGTGTGGTTAGCCCTCAAGGCCCTAAAGAAAGATAAATCTCCTGGGCCGGATGGCATTCATCTGAGAGTACTATGGGAATTGACGGACATACTGGCTGCATCCCTGGCGGAGCTCTTCAACAGGTCATTTAAGACAGAAAGGGTACCTAGGGATTGATGAGAGGCACATGTGGTGCCAATCCATAAAGTGGGGTTGAGGGAAGTACCAGGTAACTATAGACCCATCAGTTTGACCTCGGTGTTGGGAAAATTAATGGAGAGTATACTAAAGGAACGATTGGGGGTGTACTTGGAGGAGTTGGGAGGTCTGGATAGTCAGCAACATGGGTTTGTGCCAGGTAGATCATGTCAAACCAATCTTGTGGAGTTCTACGAATGGGTAACATCAGAACTGGACAGGGGAATGCCAGTGGATGTATTATTCTTGGACTTCAGCAAGGCGTTTGACTCTGTCCCCCACAATGGTCTGGTGGAGAAACTGACAGGGTTGGGAGTAGGCCCATTGATGGTCAGATGGATTGAAAACTGGCTGGCTGGACACACCCAGAGAGTAGTGGTCAGTGGGGAGCTCTGGAACCCTAGAGAGGTCGATAGTGGGGTACCGCAGGGCTCAGTCCTGGGCCCGATCCTGTTTAATGCATACATATCAGACATCAAGGAGGGTATAGGGTGTGAAATGAGTCTCTTCACTGATGACTCCAAGATGGGAGCAGTAGTTGAGGGGGAAGAGGGGAGGCTGGCCCTGCAAGGGGACCTGGACACCCTGGAAAGCTGGGCTCACACATGGAAATTAAATTTCAATATCACCAAGTGCAAGGTGTTACATCTTGGGTGGGGAAACCCTAAACACAGATACACTCTGGGAGGGGAGGCGCTGGAGGCCTCAACAGGGGAAGGTATATATGAATAACTCTGAGCAGTGCAGGAGAGTGGCTAGCAAGGCAAACAGGGTGTTGGGATGCATCGTAAGTGGGATCACCTATAGAAGCAGGGAAGTGATTCCAACACTGTACAATGGTCTGGTTAGACCACACCTTGAGTACTATGTACAGTACTGGAGACCACACTTGAAGAGGGACATACATCTCCTGGAGAGGGTACAGAGGAGGGCAACTAAGATGATACTAGGACTAGGGGATTTGACGTATGAGGACAGACTTGAGGAGCTCTGCCTGTTTTCATTGGAGGAGAGGAGAGGAAAGACAGGGGCGACATGATTGAGGACTTCAAGTACCTCAAGGGAATAAATAGGGTAAACATGGAGGGGATCTTTAGACTAAAGCAGGGAGGTATCACCAGAGGGCATGGTTTGGAGTTGGACAGTGGAAGGGTGAGGGGGGGAAAAGAGGAGGAGATTTTTCACTGAGAGGGTGGTGGACCCTTGGAATGCGCCAAGATCCCCCCTGTCTCGGCCTTGCTCCCCCTTATGAGTAGAAAATATCCAAATAGTGTACCACCCTCTTGTGCCTATATCTCCAATTGAACACCCATTTCACCCAAGAACTAAAGGCCTCAAAGGTTGAACAGACCACTGAGCAACCCATTGGCATGGCTTTGTTGAAATATAGCCCACCCTCAAATTGAAAACCCAATAGGTCACAATCCTGGGGCCTCATTGGCAGCAGTTGGAAAGTAGATTCAATGTCCGTCTTCACCAACCACACCCCCTGCACCGCCCTGATCAGCACCACCACCTGGTCCAGTGACGCATATGAGACTGCCTGTAGGTCATCAGGAATCCCCTCATTCACTGAGGCCCCTTCTGGGTAAGAGAGGTGGTGGATGAGTTGAAATTCCCCCTCCTTCTTCTTCGGTACCATGTCTAGGGGTGACACCTAGAAGTTGGGGCAGGGATGTTCGATAAAGGGGCCCCTCCACCCTCCCCACATGTACTGCCTTCCATATTTTTGCCCAGACTATGTACTCTTTCCCTTTGACTGATCCCAAATTTTTTGCCCTCATTGCCCTGCATCCCCCTCAAAATCCAATTGAAAACCCTCTTTGAAACCCCTGCTCAGGAAATCCACCCTTATTATGTCTGGATATTCCTGTGTCCAGGCATCAACCACCCCCCTGACTGTGGGAGTACGTGCCAAGGGAAAACCCCAGCACCCTTTCCCCACTACCCCATCAATTCCAACCATAATTGGAGTTGTACCCTCCCTTGTTGTGTCCCCACACCTCTCCCCATTATACCACCCCTCCCTCCCCAAAAGGACTGCTGCTGGTACTGCCCCCCCTTGCTGTGCACTCCTCCCCCCCTTCGGCAGCTTGTTGCGGGGTGCGGCCCTGCGCAGCATGAGCAAACATACCAAAATTTACAGTGTGCCCAAGTGCACCAGGCCCTGTGTACCCCAGCATGTCTTCACCAGTGGGGCGGGGGCGCCCTTCTTACTGTGTTCCCCCCTGGATCCCCCAGCTGGGCCCAGTAGTGTTCTTATCCACATCTCCGAATGTGTGTAATTCCACCTCAAGTCTCCCTTTGCCACCATCCATTTTCTGAATGCCTTGTCATACTTTAGCCATCCGTACCCCAGCTTTGCCTTATATGCATCCCTAATGATGGCCATGTAGGTCAGGAGGGGAACTGCCAACTCTAGCTGTTTTTCCAGGACCAATGTACTGTATATCAGGAAACCCACCTGCCACCTGTCTATGTTTTTCCCTTGTATTTTGCTTCCTTCTCCTCATGCTGTACTACTGCCAGCACCACTGCCATCTCCGATTTTCCTACTGATTCCTTCAGTTCATATTTTTTGGCCGTATCCTCATCCACCAGACCAAAAATGTCCACATATTCCACTTTCCAGATTTTTTCTTTCAGCGAAGACGGTACGTGGTCACCCAAAGTGAAACCCGGGAGCCCTTCATTCAGCTTCTCCTCCCCCTGTCCGATTTCCCATGGCCCCCTCTCCTTCCTTGCCCCAGCTCTTTATCACTTGCAGTGCCCATTCCATCTTTTCTAAGCTCTTGTCCCCCATATCCCCTATCATCCCCTCCAGGTACTCTTTCAGATCCCCCTCATTCCTGACATCTACATCACCCTTACCCCCATTCGGGCCTGATCCAGTTGTCACTGGTGCAGGCTCTTGCAGTAGGATGGGTGAGGGGCCGGGCCCTGCTCCTCATGGCCTCTTCCCTCCCTTGCCCCCGCCCACCCATTCTTCTCTCTCCTTTCTTTTCTTAGATGCCTCCTCTTCCTCTTCCCGCTGCTTGGCCACCTCAACCAGCTCTGTCATTTTGTTCATCAGCTTGGATGCCTCTTCCATCATCTTGGTGCTGGAAACCAGGGCTCTCTTTGGTGCCATCTTCCCACTGCTGTGATAATAGGGGAGGAAATGACAACTGTGAGTGCTACGTGCCCACTACACTCAGCCCCACTCTTCCATCCACCCCGGCTCCTGGCAGGCCACTGCTCCTCTTCGAGTGTCCATCCGGCACCCACTGAGTGCCTCAATGTCAGGGCACCACCTGCCCCCTTCCACCTGTCCTCCCCCCGCGAGGTAACCCTTGGGCCACTGTGCGCTTCCATGTGTGAGCCTCCATGAAAACAACCAACTCCCCTCCTTTTTTTTTTTTAGGTCCACTCGCTACCAATGCCTGGTTCAAATGAGCTGGGGTGGCCTCAGGTTCAGTCTTTGTCACCCATCTGTGACACCCCCTGGCCTATTACTTCTCCAAGTTCATTGACCGCTTGCTACTGGGGCTCCAAGCTATCTTCCCACCTAAGCCATGCGGTCCTTTTGAGCACTCCAGCCCCCATGTGGTCTCCCCCAGCCCAACCCTTCACCCCTTCCTGCTTATCTGCCAGACCCTCCTCTGTGCATGGGTCCTGCCAATTGACCTTCTTCCAAGCAAGGGAAAACTATCCTGTCCCCCCCTCTTGCAAGGAAAAAGGCCTATCCATGCCACAGGCCCACATGCCCACCGGCCCTCGTTGGCCAAACACCCCCCCTACTCCCCCACCCCATAATCTCAGCTTCTCGCCAGTGCCCCGTGCCGAGCTCCATCCCAAACCGCCATAGTGTTTTGCTCCCTGCCCCTTGTTGGCCCCTCCATGCTCCTCCATCCTCCCCTCTTTGTACTGGCCAGCCTTGGCCCAATTCAAGCACTCCCAAGCCCAGGTCCCCCTGGGTCACCTTACCTGGGTCACCTTACCTGGGAGGTCCTCACCCCCACCAGCCCACCTTGCTGGCTTGCTCTGGTGCCCTTCTTGCCTTCCTGGGCCCATTGTGAGTGCCACCCCCCGGTTGTTCACCCCTTCCCCCATTCCCAACACATGTGGACCGTGTCCCCTTACTTGCTGCGTGGTCCTCTTGCCCTGCCTGCTGGTCCGACCCGCGGGTGGGCCGCAAACACCGAGACCAATCCAGTCTCGGCCCCTTCTCCAATCCCTTGAGCCTCTCCTCCCCAAATGAACCCCCTGCTCCTCTTTCTTACTTTTGGTTTTTTTTTAATGTACACACACCAGCCCCCACCGCAGCTGAAAAACCTCCTTACCACCAGAAAAAAAGATCCTCTTAGCACTGCTCCCATATGCTGGCCTTCCCAGGCCCCCAGCCATGATCCAGGTGCCCCAGGCCCCATCCTGCATCCTGGCCTCTGCCAGGACAGACACGACAAACCGCTATCCGCGTCGCATTTTTTTTTAAAGCTCTCCTTCCTACCAGAAAAAACACTCTCCATAGCTTGGTAGGACCATCTGTACAACAAAACGCTGCCTGTACCCTTGGCCACTTCAGACCCAGCCAGGCTCCACGTGGCCCATGGTTCGCTCATTTGACTAACTTAAAATACAAACACCTCTGGCTTCGCTGCCCTCAACCTAAATCCTGCACACTAACATCATCTGGCTCTCATCATGGGCCTGTCCATCCCCTTTCTTCTAGCCAGCCAATCCATTCCACGATCCAGCCTGGCTCCACATGGCCCAAGGCCCAATTCAGTCCTCTCTTACTATCAATGAGAACTGCCATCAGCACAGCATCTTCACAGACCCCCTCCTTCTTAACCACAATGCACCTAGCATTCAGGCTTGCATTAATTAAACCATTTTTATGTTTGCTTGCATGCATGTGCAAGAAACATAGTGCCACCATACGAGAATTTGTAGGTGTGCCTCCCCCACTTCCAATGCCCTGCTGCCTTTTTGCAGGCGTACCCTTAGCAGATGTCAGAGCTGTCTATGACAGCCTTCAGATGCAGATGGCATACATTTGAAGGCAAAGACCTCTGCAATCAGCTGTGGTAACGTAAAGTAATTTGCATACTGCCGTGTCAGCAGTATGCAAGTGCTACATCAACACTACACTGAATCAGATGTCATAGACAGCTCCATTCCCGTAACAAATATAGCACGCTGGGGACCCACCCGTACTCATGCTCTCCTATCCACACACTGTATGGCTGATAGAATTTAATCCCCGATAAACTTTGCCCCCAACAGGTTCCAGGTGCCACGCACACCAGAGCCCACCCAGTGTGGCAACAGTTCTGTAAGGGCTGATGGGTGCCAATCTCCTTCGGCTCCACTGTATTCCCCACAACAGACTTCCAGGTGCCACACTGGGACACCCCAGCGTGGCAAAGTCCTATGTAAGTCTTTAAAAAAAACATGCCCTGTAAGAAAAATGAGTCATCTCTGACTGTCTTGACCCCCCACCATGCAGCTCTGCACCCATCCCATCCCCACCTCACCCCATACTTACCTCCGGAGACCGGTGCGATGATCTTCAGTGGACCGGGAACACGTCTGCACTCTTCAAAGCTGACCGCGAACTGAGGAAATGCCGGTAAGCTGTGTAATGGAATAAATAGAGTTTTTTCAATTTTGATATAGCTCAGGCATTTTTGGGAATTTTGTTCACCAAATTTTTAACATGAGGTTCTTGGGACGCCACCTCATGAATTCTAGCACTGTCATTTTGTTATTCCCTCCTGAAAGGTGATTTTTCAGTCACTGCACAGAACCATCTTTCAGGACCAATTTACAAAACAACAGTGTCACAGTTCATGAGGTAGGCCCCCAAAAACCCTATGTTGAAAATTTGGTGAAAAAATTCAAAATGATGTTATATAGCGTGCATTGCGCAGTTCATACTGCAAGACGTCATAAGTTCGCAAAATTTTTATAATTTTCACCCAGATTTTCAACATTAACATTTTACCACACCTCCTTATGGGCAGTACAGCTGTCATTTTTCACATCTTGCCCATTATGTGTTTCCGCATATGTAGCGCACATTGGTGCAGTCGGTGTGTGAAATCAATGTTTGGGACAGATTAAGAAAATCACAGTGACACTGTTCATGAGCAGAGGTCTTAAAATGGCTATGTTAAAAATTTGGTGACAAAAGTCCATAAAATTACTGTGTTATGAGTGAGCATTGCGCACTTTCCACGTACCCTCGTAAGTTCATGAATTTGTAATATTTTTAGTCCAGATTTTCACCACTGGCATTTTTCCACACTTCCTTATGAACAGTGCAGCTGTTATTTTTCACACCATGGCCAAAATGTGTTTTCGCACTTCCAGCGCAGAAATGCATGGTCGCTGTCGGAAATCACTGTTTGGGACAGATTAAGAAAATCACAGTGACACTGTTCATGAGCAGAGGTCCCAAAATGCCTGTGTTGACAATCTGCTGTAAAAAATCCCCAAACTAATTACATTACGGGTGTGTATTGCACAGTTTCTATGCATGCTGGTGACTTCACCAGTTTTATTAATATTTTCACTGCAGATTTTCAACATTGCCACTTTTTACACTTCCCCATGAACAGTACAGCTGTCATTTTTCACATCCTGTTCAAAATGTGTTTTGGCCCCTGTGGTGCCATATGGCATAGTCGCTGTGCAAAATCATCTTTCGGCTAACAAACTGATACTGCCACTGTTCATAAGGTGGGGGTCACAAAAAACCCATGTTCAAAATTTGAAGTGAAAATACCAACAAACGTCTGAGGCATTAGGGTTTCCGACCATAACGCCCAACCCTGTAGAGACTGACAGGCATCAGAGGTGTGAGTTGGGATTGTCGCTTGTAATGCTCATACCATTCCACCCCCACCCATACCCTGCAGCCAGTGAGAGGCATCGAGGTATGCCTTGGACTCTTTGGCCCCAAAGTTCACCCCATTCTCCTATACTGCACCCATCTCACCGTGTTTCCTGATGGAATGGGGTGAACATAAGGGGTAAAGACTCCAAGGTACACCGTGACACTTGTCGGTGTCTGCAGGGTAGGGTGAGGTGAAATGGCATGGCCATTATGCCTAACGACCCAAAGGCACACCCCAATGCCTGTCAGTATCTGCAGGGTGGTGGTGGGGTTGGCTTCAGTTCAATACTTCACTGCCATTCCTGTTATGCAGCTCTGTAACTCCTACACTACCAATGCCAATACCAGCAAGCAAACATTCGGCACTGACAAATGCTTGTTTATATATATATTTTACTCAAACAAAACTATAAGCCTTTCCAGGGCCAGCCAAGGCTCCACATGGCCCAAAGGCCCCAGACCACAATGCACCTAGAGTTGTGGGCTTGCATTCTAAACATTTTAAACTCAGACAAACCAAAAAAGCCTTTTCAGGCCCAGCCAAGGCTCCACGTGGCCCAAAGGCCCCATAGAACCATCAGCCATTTGCCTTACCTCTATGTTGCCATGAAGGTGCTAAGAAATCTCACCAAAGGAAAAATCCCAGCAAAATAGGGCTGCTGGAGGGGTGTATATTCTTTTATACCCCACCAGGCCCCTCAGCTAGGACCCCTCTAAGCCCCTCCCCCTGGCCAGTGGGCTTCAAGCTCCATCCCCTGTGTCAAATGACACCTGGTGGCCTCACTTAGCCCCACCCCCTTCCCTCCTCTTCTCCTCCTCTCTCTGTTTATTTCCTTATGGGCTATCTGACAACTTGGGCTGCCTGTTATTGGCAACCTTAATTGTCAGTCATCTGTAGTCAAAACTGAGATTAATAATAATACAGATCTAACTAATGTGTAAAAGAAGTTTACGGTATGACAATAAATAAATAAACACAACTAAAATCAATTGTTCGGGGGATGCAAGTAGGTGCAGATGCAGATGACTGATAACATTCACCATTATGAAAACTAAAGTGTTTGTACTTATACCTGGGTTTGGGGGAGGGGTGCTGACAGTGCATTTATCAGTGCATCTGAGCCATCTGCTAGACAAACAGAACCCAACTGGTAAATTTATTTTTGTTTTATTCAGATCAGAACTGACACTATTGGCTTTCACTGCTTTGTTTATGCCTGTTGCTTTCTGTTGCTGCCTGTTCTGCATCTTGAGGCACCATATGCGTATTGCACAGCAGTTTTGTTTTACTTATATTTATTTATTGTCAGATGCTGTGCCTCAAGTAGTTTTCTGAATGTAAACTTTTGTACTCTGAAATAACAGCATGTGTTACTGTCTGATCATTGTCCAACTGCTTGTAGCCCAGTACCATAAATTGCTTTGCACAGTGACTGTACAAATTTTGAATACTATGATAAATAATAGCAAGCTCTGGTTTGTTTTGAGTCTGATCTGTGTTTATGTTTTATCTTCATCCGATATTTGTCTGACTGCCTGTGGCCCAGTACCCTAAACTGCTTTGTACAGTGACTGTACAAGTGTTGATTTTTTATGCAACTCAGTAATCTGTATCTGCATCAATTTTTTTTAATTATTTATTGTCAGATGATATTCTGTTGTCAGACATCCACATGCTTGACAGGAATCCGGTGTCAGGATTCCAAATGTTAGGATTGTACATGTCAGGATTTTGTATGAATCCCACAAGGGAAATCTGAATATGTCTGTTAAGAAATGGAGTAGCCCATATGGTTTCACAAATTTTTCTACTGTCAGCATACTAGGAAATATTATATTATGCTGTAAATATTTTATCATTTCTTCAATACAAGGTCTGGGAAGTCTATGTTCTTTCTTCTTATAAACTCTAAACCAATAACACATCATTATTTCTTGCATCTGGCAATGTATTGGATGCTGGCCTAATTCTGCCCCAACTAGTGCTGATGGGGTGCCTTTTGGAAGTCCCAATAATTTTTTTGTCATAAACTTTTAAATTAATATCTAAATCTACTTTGTCCTGTATTCCCCATATTTCTGCCCCATATGACAACTGACTGCAACTTTTTGCATTTGTTACCTTTAAGCATCCCCTGTTTGTGTATACTCCATATTTATACTGAAAATTACTCAAAACAGTAAAGAACCATTTTGTCTTCAGTTCTATTTCTTTCATATGTTTTCTCCATTTTAGGTCATTGGTTATGGTTATGCCTAAATAGCAAAAGTTATTCACTACTTCTATTCTGTCCCTTTCCATAACATAACCATAGTTCCTCTTTGCCTCTCCACAAATCATAATATTAGTCTTTTTGTAATTGACATATAGGTCTAACTTATTACTTTTCTCATTGCATTTTCTCAACATTCTTTTTAACCTAAGTAACTGGTGGACATTAGGATGATATCACCTGCATATGCCAAGTACAGACTCATCCTGTTACCTATCCTTGACACATGGTGATCCGGATTACACATTTGCATCAGTACTTAATTCAGATATAGGTTGAATAGTATTGTTGAAAGAGTGCGGCCCTGCTTAACTCTTTTGTTGGTTTTAAATGGTTCACTTTTGTTTTCATTTGAATTATATCTAGCCTGTGTAAAATTGTGTTGAAATAAAATTTTGATAATGATTAATAGGTCTTCCTTCATTCCCAGTTCTTTTAATATCATCCATAATTTATATCTATTTATGCTGTCGAAGTCAGCTTTTAAGTCAATGAATGCACAATAAAGAGTTTGCTCTTTTACAAATTTATATTTATATATCAGGGCCAAGATATTCAAAGGAGGTGTGTGTCTGGTGCAAAGTTGCACCAGCCACAACCACAGAAATGCACCTCAGGGCAACATTCAAAAGGGGGAATTGCACAGCACAATTCCTGATGCACTGGGGTGCAAAGATAATGTATTCAGCACATCAACAGGGAGCATGTCCATGCATATGAGGCACATCACAATATTCACACTGGGATGTGCGGTGCATTTGCAGGAACATCCCAGAGATGTGCTGCATACCTGGGCAGAATGATAAGCCAGTAAAAAATGGCTCAAAAGGTAGCCACCCAGAGGTGAGCTGCTATAATGCAAGGCGCATCACAGCAGCCACCAGCCATGGGTGACTCCCACCTCCAGAACACCATACACAAGCACCCATGAATATTCCTGGTGGTCCAGTGGGTACCCCCACCCCTCCTATAATCCCAATTGCCATGACATTGTCCCATTGCAAGCCTTGGTAGTCTAGTGGTACCCCCTTCCCTGCCTGTAACCCAGATCACCCTATTGTAACATATCTATTTGTCCTGGCAGTCTAGTGGTACCTCCCTGCCTATTACGCCGATTGCCATAAATATGGCATTATCACATCCCTAGTAGTCCAGTGGCACCTCCCCACCTACACAGGACCCCATGCCCACCCAGCTCTCACCCAGTCATCAGTAGGCAGAAAACCCACCTGCGTACCTCAGCGGCTGCCCACCAAATGACAGCTTACAGTAAGTGCTGCAAGCCCATTGGTCCACACTGTAATAGTCATTCACAACTTTGTGAATGAATGACTTCATTCACAAAGTTGTGAATCACTATTACAGTATGCACTGCAAGCCCATTGGTCCACAAGGTGGACCAATGGGCTTGCAGTATTTACTGTAAGCTGTCATTCAGTGGACAGCTGCGGAGGTATGCGAGTGTGTTTACTGCCTACCGATAACTGGGGAGGCAGGGTTGGCAGGGGGTCCTGTATGGATGGGGGGTGGAGGATGCCACTGGACTGCCAGGGATGTAATAAAGCCATATTTATGGTGATCAGGGTTACAGGTGGGGGGATGGCAACCTCTAGACTGCCAGGTCAAATAAATATGTTACAATCAGTTGATCCGGGTTACGGGCAGGGAGGAGGTACCAATAGACTACCAGGGCTTGAAACTGTATAATGTCATGCCGATCGGAGGTAAGGGAAGGGATGGGTGTACCATTAGACTGTCAGGGACTGTTCTGAGCCGTAATTATGGCACTCATTGGTACAGGGTGTGGGGGGGTACTACTGCAATCCTTGGTTCAGGGACCACATGCTGTGCAGGATGCCAGGCGCATTTCTTTGGCCAGCCCTGCACAACACATGCAAATGAGCCATAATGACATGCAGATGGCCTCCTTTGCACCTTGCAAGCATTATGGCCCCATTCAGTAGGTAGGTAGGTAGGTAAAAGTTTATTTTTATACAGGTAATACATATCATTTGGACAACAGTCCAGTTTACAAGAGAGACCTGTGTAGTCCCTATCTGAAGTGCAAGCAATAATTATAACAACAAACTAAAACTTGCCATAAAAACTATACAAACTTCCAATATGACATATACGTAAATACATTAACATAAAATATAAATGTTACTAATATAGCAACAAAAAAAGTAAAAAGGTAATACCATCAAACCTGCATGAAACACAGGACTTAAACTTTGCGTCTCTTAACAATAGTAATTAACTATTACAAATATGGGCCTTTAAGTCCTTTATAGTATGAACAAATGTGAAATAATTCACAATTTTCCCTGCATCAGAGGAGAGAGAATTCCAAATAATGGCAGCTTGGTGAATTAGGGTCCTATCCCCATATTTATTTCATGACTTTTCCATGGTGATCTTACTCAGATGTACTGACCTGGTTAACACCATTTTTATATGTTGATGCACTGGAAACAGCAATTTTGAAATTGGATGATTAAGGCAGGAATATTTCATTTTATGAATTAGAGTTAATCATTGGCAGGTATAATTTGTGACCAAGTGCAACCAATTTAGTTTACTTAACAATAAGCAATGGTAAATCTGATAATTCCCCTTAAGTACATATCTAGCCACTTGAAAATAAGTTTTGTCCAATCTGGCCAAGAGTGTTTTATTGGCTATTCTATATATTAGTTTGCCATATCTTAACACTGGAATAATTAACTGTTCAGCTGGCTTCTTCCTGTCTGTTAATGTCAAACATTCTGTGGTTCTCCTTATGGCCCTCACCCTTTTATTCACTTTAGTTACTAAAGCCATGATATGTTGAGAAAAAGGCCTCTGCTCGTCAAAGGTCACTCCCAAATAACTATAGTCCATGACCTGTTCCAATTTCATTAAATTGGTTGTATAAATTTGTAATTCAGGAGAAGTATCATTTTTCTTTGGTAAGAATTTCATACATTTTGTTTTTTTTTATTATTCATAATCAGCCATGAACTGGTGAACTACCCCTCAATCTTTAGGAAGTCAGACTGCAGGTTTGATTGCAACTCATCATCAGAGTGGTCAAATGCAACAATTACCATATTGTCAGGATATAGCCGGATTTCTGTAGGCTCAGCCACTAGTGGAAAATAATTTATAAAAATAAGAAACAGAAGAGGTCCTAGAATCGATCCCTGAGGAACACCTCTGGTGACCCCCCTGCTTTCACATGTATAACCCTGAACCTCCACCAACTGGGAGAGATTACTCAGGATTTTAACCAGTCAAGAGGGCCATCTCTGATACCTATCCCTTGCAGTCTCTCAATCAATAAGGGGTGGTCTGCATATTTGTGTCTGAATATCAGGAATTTGCTCACTGCATATCTCTAATTCGCTGGTGCATTTCCCATTCCTGGTATTCAGACTTGTCTGGGGGATGTACCAGTGCCTTGTATTTGTGCCATGCGCATTATTTGCTATATTCAGAAGAGATGCACTATGGCACATCTCTTTTGAATATATCCCTTAGTTGCTCCAGTGCAATTCAGTTGCACTGCACCACCACTTGCACCATTGCCAGGTGCATTTCTGAATATCGGGCCCCAAGTGTACTAAGGTACAGTAAAGCACTGGTCTGTGGTTGAATATTTAATTTTAAACCCTGCATAAGCTTTTATCCAGTATACAATTTTTGCCCATCCATATTGTGATTCTATTATTAAATATTCTAGTCAATATCTTTTAAGTGCAGTTCATCAGACTTAGACTGCAGCAACCTGGATATTTTCATTTACCTATTTTTGAACAAGGGCACTATTATATTAAATTTCCAGCTTCATGGAATTTTGCCAGTTTTTGTTATGATTTGAAACAATTTAAGAATTATTGTTCAGATTTCTTTGTTTTTCCCTATTACTTCAATTGGTACTCCATCAGGGCATGGCGCTTTATATGCCGAACTTGCCTCTATAGCTATTTGAATTTATTGTGTAGAGATTTCTGTACTTATTTTCTCCCAACTTTTATTAATCCTGGCTTTCTCCAATTTTGACATGTAATCTGAATTTCTATCGTAGAATATCTTTTTAAAGTGTTTTATCCATTGTTGTCTTTCTATATTTGTTTCTGGTTCATCTCTATAATCACCCATTCCCTTGCTTACTATAATCCAAAACTGTTTAATATCTTTTGTATACACGGCAATTTCTTATTTTTCCCACAACAGTTCTATATGATTTTCTTTGCTTTTTTATTATTTTATTATATCTTTTCTTAATCTATTCAGTTCCTTTTTTTCTCTATCACAATTATTTTTGACCTTTCTTAGATGTTTATTAATAGATTTATTTGCATTTTTGCATTGTTCAGTGTGCCATGCTGCCCCCCCCCTTTTTTTACAGCTATTTCTTTAGTAATGAGGTCTGAAATTTGTTTCATGATTTGTTCATAAAGATTAATTATTTTAGATTCCTCTTCATTTTTATCCATGGTTTCTATCATATGATTCCATATCCCTTTAAATTCTATCATTTCTAGAAATGTTTGGTTTTCTATTGTTTTCCAACTAATTGTTATTTTTCTTAAAGGGGCACTGTCAGCTTTGCCCCTCAGTTCCATCTCAGTCTGCAACAGTGATTCCACAGGCACATACTTGTACCAATGTTAGAGTAGAATACCCCTTCATAAATGAAAAACTGAGACTGGTTACCTATTTTAGTAAAGCATTATTTCGGCATACTCTCAGACTGAATGAAATCATGGCCCACTGGCAGGAGACCCTGCACTGAGAATGTGCATCTAGTGGGAGCTCGGTGCTGAAGTGAGCTTTTTACGGCCTCCTTCACAACAAATATATAATTCAGTAGAGCTCCTTAATGTTAAGTTCTGCTGGTATTTGTAATTTAAGCCCGAGCGCTGGTTCAGCAGCAAAACACTTTCAAAGCGTGGTGCTGAAATCCTGCACATGCACAATAGCGGCATGTTCTCACGCATGTGCAAGATCTTTTCCTCTGCCCGCTATTGCGCATTCATGGGATTTCAGTGCCATGGTTTGAAAGTGTTTTACAGCTGAACCGGTGCACAGGCTTAACTTATAACTACCAGCAGCACTTTACATTAAGGAGCTCTACTGAATTATATGTTTGTTGTGAGGGGGACCATAAAAAGTGTACTTTGGCACCGTGCTCCGACTAGACGTGTTCTTGGTGCGATCACCTTCCTGTGGGTCAGGGTTTCATTAGGTCTGAGAGTAAGCCGAAATAATGCTTTTTTTAACTAAAACAGGTACCAGTTCAGTTTTTTATTTATGAAAGGGCATTCTACTCTAACATTGGTACAATTCTGATTCGCTCTCCAGTCTTACTATACTTATATATTCTTTGAAGGACTTATTGCCATTCAGCATGGAGTTCAGAAGGTTTTTTAACATTTTGTTCAGGCTTTCTTCACTTTCATTGGGTAATATTCCCACCTTATACATTGGGAGTACTAAATCCAACCCCAAAGTTTTTTTCAAGAATAACTTAAAATTCCCCTCTAACTTTCCTTGTCTTTTTTCCCCGTTACTTGCATGTTCTTTTATTTCTATTTTTCCTACTTTGGTTTGGAGTCCTTCTAATTCTGTTTTATTATGATTTGGCATTTCAGAAGGGTTAATGCTTACATTCTTTTCTTCTGTACTTTTCATATTTTTAATACCCACCTCATTTTGCTTTGACCTTTTCCCCTTCTTACCCTGCCTATGCTTTGTTTTTTGATTGCTTCTTTTATTTTTATTTTTGCTAATATTTTCTCCTTTCTTTCCCATATCTCCCTTATTCATTTGAAAGAGTTTTCCTATTGGTACTGAGACTATCTCCTGTTGAGTGTGTTTAATGTTTGCTAGCTCACTGCCCCTTTCCTATGGAATTCTTCCTTTGCTCTTTCCTCCCTGTCTAATTTAGTTTTTCTTTTTTAACTTTTTCTCATTCCTCTTCCCTTTCTTTTTATTTTTTTTTTATTTTAGCTTTTGTGACCAGGTAAGTGCACTAGACAAATCCTGCCTATTTTCAGGCACGACCCGGGGGAGGGGGATACAGATGAATGCCAACTGACCTTGAACTAGATTAAGCTGTTGGTGATATTTTTAGTGAATGAGGGAAATTTGGCCAGGACACCAGGGAAGTTCCCCTACTCTTTTTTCGATAAATGCCATGGGATCTTTAACATCCACCTGGACTACCACCAA
Organism: Neoceratodus forsteri; assembly: GCA_016271365.2. Lineage (NCBI taxonomy): Eukaryota > Metazoa > Chordata > Ceratodontiformes > Ceratodontidae > Neoceratodus > Neoceratodus forsteri. The sequence continues at coordinate 952,433,007 of CM028131.1, read as the reverse complement.
TCCAGGCAGATGGGACCTCAGTTTAACATCTCATCCGAAAGACGGCACCTCAGAAGTGCAGCGCCCCTCTCATGCTGCACTACAGTGTCAGTACTGGGATATTAACCCAAGTGCCAGCTGTGGGAACTGAACCCACAGCCCTCTAATCTCCCGGCCTCAGAGGCCAGTGTGCTACCTTCTGAGCCACTGACACAGACACCTTTATTATCCTGTTCTGTATACTTTTTTCTGTCTGCATCATCTTGTGTTTTCCTTTTTTCCAAAGATGTGGATGCTTTTCTTCTAGTTCTTTACTGATGCTATCATCTCCATGGGAGCATTATGAATTAATGTGACCACTACTATCCTCTTCTGTTTCTACAGATTCTTTCTGTCATAAATGGTATGAGGTCTCCTCTATACTTTTTTCATTCTGTGCTTTGCTTGTGTTTTTTATTGCTTCCTGCTCATCGGAAATGTAATTTTTACTTGATTTCTTTTTAAATTCTTCCAGTGCTTTTTTGTTCTCTGTAGATATTCCATATATAAATGAGTGATACTGTTTCATTTCCACCATTTGTTTATACATCAGTATATTGGCAGTATAGGGATCTCTTAGAGCAAAGCTCTCATTACTCCTTCTAGAGAGCAGAAGGAATAGATCAACTCTTCAGGAGCAAAGATCCTGTTTTCATACAGATGACCTCAGTAATCAATAATGGGGAGGAGAAATACAGAATTAATGGGAAATATAAGCTAGACTGTGTAAAAATATTATGTATTGTTAAAGTTCTCCTGAACATATGACCAGCTCTTGAATTTCCCTAACAGGTCCATACATATTTCTTGCTCTTCTGTCTGGTCTTCTACTTGCTTCCTGTAAGTTCTGGATCTATTTATTTTCCTTCAAAACCCTGTTGAACTTTTATATTCCTATGGTCTATCTTTTGGTTCACTTTACTAACTTCTAGCAGATTGCTATTTAGGTCTCTCATGTTTTTGACCTCCTTATTAAGTTCACTGAGATTAACAAATATCCCTGAGAAATCTATTGCTGTTTCTTTTGTATCAGTTGGTTGCTTTTTCTAGCTCTTTCTCTACCCTTTCATGGGTCTGCTGGGTATGTAAAATGTCTATTTCTTGTAGACTCCTCTTCTTCTGGTTTCCTTTATTAAAGAAGTCTGTTATAGTTAGTACTGGATTGGATGCTTTCTCAGAGCTCTTCATACAAAAGTTTTAACGACCAATTTTTTTCTCTTATTCCTCTTTTCCTTTTCCCCTTCCCCTTACCAGTTTCTACTTGGGGGTTATCTTACCCTCCTTGTGCTGACTGAACTGTGTAAGTAGGGGAGTCTGATTTTATTTTGCTTCTCTGTAAAATTCTTCCACTGCATGTGGTTACTGACATCTTCTTATATCCGTTATATTCCTCAGTAATATTGCCTATACACTTGCACTCATTCTCTTGCTCTTACTCTTATATCTAATAGATCACTATGATTTAATGATCCTACACATATATTATGCAATCTGTCTATTATACACTAAGATAGAAAAAGTTAATTATAAAGTTGCAATGTACCAATTGTAAGTCTGCTGACTGTTTATGATCTTTTTTGAGAGAAGTGGCTCTAAAACCCACTCCAGTTATCATACAGCTTCAAATACATAGTACCTCTTTGCTCTATATCTGATGTTCTATGCTTTATAATTTCAATTACCATGAAGGCCAAGACACCCAAGCTCTCCCCTAACAGCCTTGAATCAGATCCCCTCTCTGGTGCCTGCATTACACTGCAGACAGTCCATGAGGGCCCAAGGCACCAGGGAACTCTCCCCAGGCAGCCACCAGCCTGGACTCCCCTGGAGCCTGCATTACCCCTACAGACAGTCAGTGAGGGCCAAGACACCAGAAGACTCTCCCCCTAACAGCTGCTGACTTGGACCCCTTCCCTGGAGTTTGCATTACCCCTGCAGGCAGTTTATGAGGCCAAGACACCAGGAGGTTCTCCTCCTGCAGTAACAAGTGCTGACTCGCACCCACTCCTTGGAGCCTGTATTACCCCTGCAGGCAGTCCATGAGAGCCAATACACCAGGAGGCTCTGCCCCTTAACAGCCATCAACTTGGACCCCCTGCTAGAGTCATTTATACTGCTGTTTTTCTTCATTGCTAGAGTCAGTTGTACTCCTGTTTTTCCTTGCTCTCTGCCATTATTAGTCTTGTTCCTGCTGTTCTCTCTTGCCATTGCTCTCTTCTCCCCCTTCTCTCCCTTACCGTTTCCCACCTGACCCTTTCAATCCTTTTATTTGTGTCTCTGACCTCTTAATTCCCTGTGGTGGTTAAGTTAGACCGATTTCCTTTGTTTCTATGCAGGCCAGTTCATGAGGGCCAAGGACAGGAGTCTCCCCTAATAGCCACTGACTCAGACCCCTCCCTGGAGCCTGCATTTCACCTGCAGGTATGGGCTGCAGCACCTTGCTGTCAGAGGGAATGTGCTTGCCTGCTCATCCCCAACATCCTACCCTGGATGTGGATTTTCTTTATGGGTGTCTGGTGTCAGGTGATCTTTCACTTGACCCACTGTGTATTTTTTTTTCTGTCTCCCCCAGACTCCATGAGTTGCTTACACTGTCAGGACACTAGAGGCTCCTGCTGTGCTACCTGCACATCTACCCAGCTCTTAATATAAATTGCCGTGCCCTGCACTGTATAGCCCATTAATTTCCTGCTCCTCTCCCCACTTACTCTTGAAGTCAGCCTCTTTTCGAAACAATCCTCTTCCCCATCTTCATTCCCATCCCGTAAGATCTGAACCCCTGGCCTTTGATTCCTCGCCCATTTGTATCTTGCTGATCTGACCACTAGGCCATACTATCAGTAGTAATTGTTTCAGCGGGTATGATCTACTAGTACTTCAACCCCCCCCACTCTTGGTACCTCTCAATGTTCTGCTGTACCCATTTCTCCACTGCTCCTGGTTTGACTCCTTTCTGGTTATTTCACTCCCTGCTCTCCCACCAAGGGGCACTACCTGTTCACTCACTACCTGTTTTCACCTGCTGTCTTCTTTCTCCCTGGCCCACGCTCCACCTTTCAATACCCCTGATACTTTCCCTCCTACCTGCACCTCAACTGTACCTTCACCACCTCCACCCCCCATAATGCCCTCCTTTTCAGTCAAGCTTCTATCTCTCTGCAAACTTCTCGGTCTCTGTCTTGCATTCAATTTTAGTGCCTCAGTCCTAGCCCTGGAATAAGTCAATCTGAGGCATACCTGATCAACTTTTTCCCTTGCCCCTTTTCTGCCAAGTCCAGAATGCAGCCTGCTTCACTCCTGCCCATCTGCTGCCCTGGCCTTCATTAGCTGTCATGACCATCACCGCCTATTCTTCCACCTCTCTTCCTTCTCATCTGGGTCCTGTCCGCCTTCGTCCTACTCCCATTCAACTTCCATACCACATGTCTTCTACTTTCTGGGGACACTGAAAGCAATTCTGGACCCTCAGCAACACCCCCATTAAATACCCCACCTTTCCCACAGTCACCCACTATGGGGTGTCAATCATGGCCTAAAAATAGTCCATTTGAATGTGAGGAGCCTACTATCTAAAATGGCAGAGCTGGAAGCCTGGATCACACTGTACAAGCCTGACATCCTGGAAATTTCTGAGACCTGGCTAAAAAGCTCCACCCCAGGCTACAGCTGCTCCCTGCCTGGTTACACCTTCCTATGCTGTGATCATACTACCTCCTGCAGTGGTGGGGGTGTACTCCTGTACTACTGCAACTCCTTTCTGCTATACTACTTGACCAGTCTACTAGTGACCGCACTATCGAGTGGCTTGCAGCAGAACTAACTGTTGCCACAAATAAGAAGCTCCTTGTTGGGTGTTGTTATAACACCTGAAGAGTGGTGTTTCCGGGTTTGCATCACTCGTAAAAACCCTTGGCCCTCTCTCCCTCTCTAGAAACATCATTCTCTTAGGTGAATTCAATATCATCTGGGATATAAACCCTCTCTCAGACTGCAACTGCCTTATGGAACAGCATAATCTTATTCAGCTAATTGATTTCACTACACGCCTCAACAATTGAACCCATAAACACACTATTCTTTACTGGATACTGATGACTGAAGCTGACAAAGATGCGCATGCTGGCACTCTATCCAACGCCATCAGTGATCACTCCACCATCTACTGTTTCTTGCTTACCAAACCCACTCACCCTCCACCCACCTGTCTATCTTTCTACAACTTTTCTAGCTATCACAACCTCAGTATCCAGGATGACCTCAGAGCCCTCGATTGGACTTCCTTTTTTAATGCCACTGATGCTGCCCTTGCTTTGGACACATTTGTCTCTGCCCTCTTATTTGTCCAAAATAAACGCTTCCTGCTCGCTTTCCATACAGTGCATGGGGGTAACACTCACTGGCTTTAATCTAACTTCCTCATGCTGATGAAGGAGAGGGAGGCCAAGTGGGACACCTATAAAGCCATGCTATTCCCTCCCTGTTAGAATGTTTACTGTCACATAGAAGGCTGCTAAACAAATTAGACAGCATGGGAGCAGATCATCAGGTGGTAAACTGGGTAAGGATTTGGCTTACTGGTAGGACCCAGACAGTATTAGTGAATGGCTCACTCACAGAGGAAAAAGACATAGATAGTGGAGTACCACAGGGTTCAGTGTTTGGCCCAATCCTATTCAACATCCTCATTAGTGACATTTCTGATGGACTGGAGGGTAAGGTGCATTTGTTCACAGACAACACAAAGATAGGAAACAGGGTGGACACCCCCGGAGGAGTGGAGAAGATAAGGGTTGACCTGGAATCTCTAGAAAAGTGGTCAAGAATGTGGCAACTAAACTTCAATACTTAAAAATGCAAAATCATGCTGGCCCAGTGGCGCTGAGGGTTGAGGAATGGACACCATACCTCATGCCATGCTGGCGACCTGTGTTCGGGAACGAGCACGGGTTGCCGTGGGTCAGTGGGGAGGAGAAGGATTGAGTGTCTGATGGACTGCTTTCCATCTCCGGGGAAAGGGGCTTCCTGCAGCCGGTGTTCACCCGACCCCAAGTGGAGGCTGGGGATCAGCAACACGGGGCCTCATGCCATGGGGGGTGGGATGCAGCAGACGCTTGACAGTGGCATGCACAGGAGCATGCGGGCACCCAGTTGCTGGCATCATTGCATGCCGTGAGCCACTGGGGAGAAAAGCAGAAAAGGGATTATCAGTCCGGCAGTGGCCATCTGAGAGCACCTGTGCCAGCTCCGGGAGGGGATCACCAAGTGTGGATCCATACTAGGTGGGGGGTTGGCTGCCCCCTGCCATCCTGCCATGGGGGGTAAGCCATGGGGCAATTTGGTGGTTGCCCTCCTAGGAGACCGGTGCAGGTCAGACGGCTGCTGGAGAAAGGGATGCGCAGACGGATTGGCCGACTGGTGGCTCCATGAAGAAATAAATATCCTAAAAAAAAAAAAATGCAAAATCATGCACTTCAAAAGAACTAACCCAGGAGTGGAGTACTACTTGTAAAATGAAAAACTGGAAGCCTCTAAACAGGAAAGGGATCTGGGAATAATTATAACAGATGACCTAAAAATGACCAAGCAATGCAAGAAAGCAGCACTGAGGGCAAATTGTATGTTGGAATGTATAAGCAAGGGGGTTACCAGCAAGAAAAAGGAGGTCATCCTTCCACTCTATAGATTAATGGTGAGGCGACACCTGGAGTATAGTGTACAATTTTGGAGACCACACCTCAAGAAGGATATTACCAGACTGGAAACACTGCAGAGGAGAGCTCCTAAAATGATTCATGGATTGCACAACAAATCATATGAGAGGCTGCATGAATTAAACATGTACTCCCTGGAGCAGTGCAGGAACAGAGGAGACATGATCAAGACCTTCAAATTCCTAAAAGGAATAAACAAGGTGCAGATCCTGGACCTGTTCCATATCAAAAATCGCTCAAGAACCAGGGGGCACAACATGAAGCTGGGGGGGGTGGGATTCAGAGGCAACACAGTCAAGTTCTTCACCAAAAGAGTGGTTGAACCATGGAACTGCCTACACAAGAGGCAGTGGAGGCAAAAATGGTGGAAACTTTCATGAAGGCGTGGGATAGATACAAGGACACATAACACTGAAAAGCAGTTAAAGGAAGGGTTAGGATTAGTGGCAGACTAGATGGGCCACATGGCCTCCTTCTGCCTTCACTTTCTGTGTTTCTATGTCACCTGCGGAATCTTTGTAAGTGCCTGGGAGTCCAGGTGCAGGTTTCAGAATTGTCCTGGTTTACTGCCCTCCGGTGTCAGGCAAAGAATTTTTGCAGGAGGCTATGGACTTTATTGCCAACAGGTTGCTGGATTTTCCCAGATGGTTAGTTCTGGGGACTTCAATGCCTGGATCAATGATGAATCCTTGCAACTTGGTTCTGACCTCCTCCAGCTGATGACATCACTGGGCCATCACTGGGCCTTGCACAGGCAGTTGCTTCTATGATCCATCATCACTGCCACAGCTTGGACCTGGTATTCTCACTAGGTCTTGAGGTCACTGATTTTAAGATTGATCAGATCACTGGGTCCGATCACTGTAAGGTAAAGTTCTCATTTGGGCCCTCCCAATAGTCCCTCCCCTGTTGAGATGATCAGCTATCACCCTTTAAGAGGATTGTCCCCAGAATGACTCATGGTGGTAGTTGGTTTTTCTGGTATTAGTGTTGTTTGTGCAGCTGGCTTGGGTGAAGCGGTGGCAGCCTATAATAGGGCTGTCTCTAGGGTACTTGATGCCATTGCACCAGTCCATATTTGACCCAGGTCCTCTCACTTGAGACACTCATGGTTTAATGGGGCTCTCAAGGCAATGAAGACCGTGGGTCAGAGATTACAGCATTGCTGGCAGAGGACTAGGTCAGTGGAGGATAGACTGGCTTTGAGGACTCACTATGCTGATTATCAAAGGGCAATTGACCACAAGAAGGCAGAGTTGCTGTCAAGGGAGATTGCCATAGGGAAGAACAGACCAACTCATCTCTTTTGGACTGTGGACAGACTTCTTCACCTAGTCTGTCTACAGCCGAAAGAGCCTTTTCAGTAGCACTTTGTGAAGAATTTGCTCAGTTCTTCTCTTAGATGGCATTCTCTGTGCAGGCCAGGATCTCACCAGTGGGTCTAGACCAGTAGGGTGAGGTCTGGGTAGAGCAGAGGCACTTTCATTGGGTGGTGTTTTGGGCCAGTGGAGATGGCTGAGGTCTCCAAGGTGATTTCCGAGCAGCAGCCCACTTGTTGTGAACCAGACCCTGACCCAATGCATCTCTGAAAGGGCTGCATCGAGGCTATCAGTCCAGTGTTTACCAGGATAGCCAAGTGTTCAATTTTAGAGGGGGTCTTCCCCGATGCCTTGAAGGAGGCACTGGTGAAGCCCCTTCTGAAAAAAAACATCTCTCAGCCATGATGTCCTGGTGAATTATAGACCTATCTTCAACCTCCCATTTTTAGGGAAGGTTGTCGAGAAGATAGTGGCTCTGCAGCTTGAGGAACACCTGGAGACCTTTGACATCTATTAGCCATTCCAGTCCAGATTTAGGATGAGGCACAGCACAGAGACAGCACCAGTCTCGGTACATAATGACCAACTCAGAGCTAGAGATCCAGGGGAATGATCAGTTTTCATTCTCCTCAGTCTGTCATCGGTATTTGACACTGTGGACCACACTGTGTTGTTGGATTACCTTAGAGAGTACTGTGGACTCGCTGGTACTATCATCTCTCCCTTACCATGTCCTCTGTTCCTCCTGCCTAGAAGAAGGCCAAAATTGTCCCCATTCACAAATCAGGTGATCCTAACAATATGGATAACTACCAACCCATCTCCTTACTGTTCAATCTTGGGAAGCTCTTCAAGAAGTCTGTCAACTACCAAATCACTGTCCATGTCACCAAATACAACCTCCTTTGCCCTCTGCAACATGGTTTCAAGAAGGGGCACAGTACAACCACTGCCCTGGCCCTCTTCACTGACCATGTGCTTTGTAATATGGATGAAGGGAAGTTGCCTGGTGCAGTATCTGTTGATTTATGCAAGGCCTTCAACTTAGTCAATCATAACATCCTTATAACTAAACTTGGTGCCCTTGGCATCTCTTCTGTCTCCACAGCATGGCTCACAAAATACCTCTCTGGTAGAACCCAAATGGTCTGTCTTGGTCATGCCACCTCCCCTAAATTTCCTGTCTCAGTTGGTGTCCCCCAGGGCTCTGTACTTTGCCCCCTCCTCTTTTCCCCTCTTCATTAACTCCCTCCCATCGGAGGGCCTCTCATTTCACTCCCTCCTCTATGACGATGATCTGATACTCTTCAAAAAGCAATCCCTCTTCACTGTCCTCCACCCTCATGGCCAATTTCTGGGTTCTGGGTGTTCAAGGCTTCAGCGCTAGGGCACCAGCAATCAGAGTGCTGCACAAGGGTGACAACAGTGAGAGTTCCCCCCGCAATCAGAGTGCTGGTGTGATAGGATGTCCGTCACTCTGGAGTACACCGCGGCACCTACAAGTAGGGCTTGATGGACTGAGACACAGCCAACAGAGGTACAGTCACTGACAAAATAGAAAACTGTCAGAAGCCAAAACTAAAATGTTAGTTCACTCTGGGGACTCAGCAGAGTCACTTTGCAAGCTAAATGTCTCAGGAGCATTGACATTTGTATTCTGACATTGCTCCCTTTGCCTGATCAGGAACCAACATGACCTTACTGTACATCAAAAAGGACATATCTAGGACAGATTGAACTCAAAACAATGGTGCAGGGTGGTCAGGGTGCCCGGTTACCCCTGCCCACTTCCCCCATGTCTGGCCACATGTTCCGAGGGGGGCATCTCATATGGCAACCCATCACCCGTGTGTAGCTCCCAGCCATGCTGCAGTTGGCCCTACCATCGTCGGTCGTCAGCGGTGGGTGCAGCAGTACAGTGGCAGTGGGTGTGTGGGACAGGGGCCATGTCATGTGGTCCTGTACACAGTGCCCTCATCCCATGCACAGTGGGTGGTGTCATCCCAGGCGCACTTGGCACAGTGGTGTCCCTCTGTGTTGCTGCACCAATTGTGGCCCCAGAGGGATACAGTGGGTGGGTCGTTGGGTGTGCGACATGTGGCATTGCCTAGATTCGCAGTGTTGGCCGGCACTCCCTGTCCCATGTGGCTCTGAAGTCTGGCTCTGTGCCAGCTGGCAACCTCCCACTAGTGTTCTGATTGCTGGCACCCTAGTGCCGGCTCCCTGACCACCTGGAACCCAATTTCTGTATGGCCCTCCACTGGGTCTTCTCAAACAAGCTACTGGTCATTGCATCAAAAATGAAGGCTATGCTATTCAGCTCAAAACCCAAACTCTTGGCCCTTGGCCACTCTGGCTGCCTTCTCACTGTCCACTCCCTAGATAGATCTCTCCTCAACACTGTTCACTCAATCAGATATCTGGGGGTAATCCTAGACCCATCCCTTACCTTACTCTGACCACATTGCTTCCTTGATATGTCACAAGAACCAGAAGCTGGGTCTCTGCTACCGCCCAATTGATCATCTCAAGCTAGAAGCTTGCTTGCTGTAGCCTGTGGCAGCATCCTCCCACTCCTTGATAATGGGTGTCCAGTATTCTCCCTTATCTTCACTACCAACCAGTACAGACTGGATACAACTTACAACTGGATTTGCGGCTTTGCCTTCACACCCCTCTCTCTCCACCCACCACTGCTCTCTCTACCAGTCCTTAAACTGGCTTCAACCTCAAGCTTGATATTTATACCTGCTGGCCCAGATCATCAGGGATTCCATCCTGAGCCCCTCTTCCTCCTAGACCCCGGTGCAGTCATTGGCAGTTGAAATAGTCAGTTGCAATTCAATGCAGTTGAAATCAGTTGCAATTGCATTGGATTGTAGTTATAAAATAGTGGAGTTGAAATCCACTGCAGCTGATGATTCCGTGACCCATTCAGGTTTGTTTTTTTGGGTGCACTGCAGTGTGTTTTCTCTTTTTTTCTTTCCGGGGGAGAAGGGGGCCAGGGGTGGCATGAATATCTAACAGTCCTCAACTGCCAGCACTGAGCCTTACAGCCAAAAAAATGCACCCCTGGCTCCTGAACATGAAACATCCACCAATTAGGAGAGATAGAAGGAGGAGAGATGGGCTTGAGAGTGTCTGTGACTGGCTGCACAAGATGGCGGGGAGGGTGTGCCTAGGTAGGAGAGGAGACTGTCAGGAGAAGAGGCATCTGTGTTGGTGTGTGGGCAATGGAGCGAGCAGCGTTTTTCTGCATGGATGAAGTTTGGTTGTTCAGCCATTAATTTAAAAATAAGTTACCTGTGTCCACTGTCCTGATGTGTCCAGTACCTGGAGAGAGAGACTAGTGTGTGGCTGTGCAGGTCCCAGACAGTCCTCCAGCAAAGTTAAGCAGCAATCATGTAAAGGCAGCAAGTCAGTGGTCTGGTCATGGTCGGGATCAGCCCGTGACCCTATCGGCCGGGCCCATTGGGCAACTCTCACTCAGCCTTGGTCAGGTTTTCAGAGTTGGCAAGGAGGAGAAGTGGTAGGTGCACTATTTCCACTGTGTGGAGTGCCGGAGTGGGGACGTGGGTCTGGGTTGAGGACCGATGTGTAAGTTGGGAGGAGGGAGCACACAGGTCCAAAAAACACTGGCACCACCACTGAGTAGAGCAACAGTGGCAGCCTGAGCCATTGAGCCACCCTCCGCCTCCGCTGAATCATCACCCAACACCTGACCAAACTGGCAACAGGCTACTGCAGCGAGCAAGGTACTGTATGGGATGTGTATGCAAGGCCTACCAGGGCTGGGCAGTGCACAGTAGGAAGAAGGAGGATGGCCTCTCGCAGACTACTCAATCTGTCTGTGTGTCTGCTGCATGCTAGGCTGGCTTGTCTGGCTGGTTGAGGGCTTGGGGGCATGGGGGCCGAACTTGAAAAGCCAAGGTGATCGATCATCATCGATCTACTGCTGGTGGCTTGGCTGGAATATCTCTCTGACTGTGGTGGCATTGTGAATAAGTCAGATTCCCCACAAGGTCATGGAGTAGGCTGGGTGCAGGTGGTCTGTTGGTGAGTTCCCAGACCAATAGAAGGCCAGAGCATGGAGCATGGTTTGTCGGGTCCAATGGACAAAATGTTTCTTGTTTGCCACTGTAGGAATCAGATAGACTAAATATTAAAGTCCTCACGGCAAGATAAATAACATTTTAAAAAACACATTAGTTTACATGCTGAAAGCCAAAACAAGTTCAAAAACTGTGTCAGAAAATGTTTTTTTAATATGCATGAATTTTTTAGCTTTAAATTTAAGCTATGGATAGATCTCAGTTCTGGTATACCTGGCTCTACCATGCCGGTTCGACATTCTTTATGTCAACCGGCATTACGCCGACAGGAATCAAGTAGACCGCAAGTTGTGGTCTACATGATTCCTGTGTGTCTCCCAGTCCTGAATTTTTTATTGGGGATCTTAGACCCCCAAACCCCTATGCAGGGGCTGTGTCCCCCAACCCCCCATCATTTGGATTCTCAACTCCAGTAGGAGTTGATTCAGGGTGGGGTGCAGGACTGGAAGACAGCATGCCCCTGTCTCAGGCACACCAACACAGCGACCTGTTGGCAAAGTGTTTATTTTGTCAACAGGTATGTATTTTGCTGGGTTGGTGTCGCAGTAAGGGTGGCATACCAGTATACCATACAGCAGATATTTCTAGGGGTCCTCCCATAAACTGTTTTTAATCGCACAGATTCTATGACTACTAGTAAACTAACATATTGATGGTTAGCTCTGTTTGTGAAAGGGTACCTTCTAACTTCAGTGGTGTGTTTAAGAGGCCCTACTTACAGTATACTGTATTTTAGACTCACAATTCTTTTTCTAAGTAACTAGTATTACTGCTGCTTATTTTTCTATACCGTATACTGTTTTACTGCCCTGCTTCAACTTGCTACTTTCAGGGACTTCGTATATTTTGTTGTTGTTTTGACTGGTTATTGTGCTTTAGTGGGTCTCTACTGTGTGTAAATTTGTTTCACTGCACTTTGTATTTGCATTTTAAAGAGCAGCCAGCTTCTTAGCTGCTGCTGACTAGTTGCTGCTCCCTCCAACGTATGCAATACCTTACCTGCCCAGAGTTGAGGGGCATAAAGAATTCCTTTTGTTTCTGACCATTTATGACATTATAAAGTTGCTAAATCCCAAATACTAAAAATGGAGTTGCTTCCCACCCTTAACCCACCAATATGCCCCCACGAAGGCACATGCAGCCCCATTTTGTGGTATCAGAATGTGAAGGCTGTGTGTGTGCTTGCCCCATTGATTTTTTTTTTTGGGGGGGGGACTTTTCCATACATTTTATTTACTTTTATTGTCAAAATTTTAATAAAATAAGATACGAAGTTAAAAAAATATGATAAACTACTACATAATAAAATTCAACAATGGTGAAAGTTGAAAAAATTATTTTTTAAACTCACTCCAGGGTCTACTTCCTCCCCTCTATCTCTTCTGCTCTGTCCCAAGATGTATAGCTACACTCTCTATCAGCCATCCTACCTCCAACTCGTCCATCCAAACATAACCACCAGGATGGGTCAAGAGTCTTCTGCATTGCAGGACCCTCTCTATGGAATGACCACCCCCACCTTACTGTGTTCCTTCAACCCCCTGCTAAATTTAAATACCCTCCTAAGAACCCACTTCCTGTCCACCTTGACCTGTGACTGTCTTGAGCCCTCTAGCACTGCTGTGCCGTCTATATAGCACTCCCTACCCCCCATGCTAATTGTCTTTTCTCCTACCTTGTCACTCACTCAAGGGCCACCATGTAATCCTGTCGACAGCTGTGTTTCCACCACTAAACTAAATTTTGTAATCTCTGTTTTTTTTCATGCTACTGACTCTGCCGTTGTATTTCAAACCTTGAGCAGAGCTGTTATACCTACACACCATATATATATATATATATATATATATATATATATATATATATATATATATATATATATATATATCATTACACCTATTTGATATATCTGGCACTGTACCTGCATGTTGATTACCTCACCACTGTATGTTAGCCTGACTTGCACTTGATCTAGTTACTGCATGTCTGTGCACTGTTGTGTATCCTTACTGTATCTCCCAAAGTTAGTGCCAGTTTCTGGTCTGTGCTGTGCCTGAAAAAGATCTTTGTATCGATGCACCAACCCGGTTAACAAATGAATAAATAAATAAATAAAAATGTTCTCTAAGATTTTTCTAAGATTACCTGGAAGTTAATCAATTATGTCCCAGTAAAGTGTATTAAATACCAGTGAACCAGGATAAACCAGCATAGGTCAGAATACACCAGTAAACACCAGCATATATCTGCAATACACCAGTACAATTAATACCACCAGAGCACTTTAGCAGTATAACCACTATTCATAGATACTTTTAAAACAATCAGAGAAATACAGATAGAGGAATATGAGTGCTTAAAAGTAGTAATAAATACTTATATTTTAAAGTTTGTTTAAAGTGCTTATTGTCTCACACATCCTCACAGTCTCAAATCTTAATAGAAGACAAGGGAGAGAAACAATGGAAGTTGTAATGGCGTTGATAGTAAACAACAAGAACGTGTTATTCAGGGCTATCACAGTAACTTAACTTTCCTTCCTTTGAAGCCTTTTTCTACTTCTTAAATTCAGCTTGATCTCTCAGAACTGAGCACTCAGAATTCTGGGCTCAATACTTCCAAACAGCATTCAAACAGCTTCTCCTCACTGGTTCCCCTTTTTCAAGTATTTCTTGTCCTTATTCTTACCCTTGTCCTTTTCCTTTTTCTGTTTCAGTTCCGATACCAAAAACCCAATTCCCACTTTAGCTCTAACTGTATGGTTCAAACTGCAGTATTGGGTGTTTACTCACCTGGTAGTGGTGATTGTGTTGGTCAGTGTCCATGGCACTCCAGATATTACATCATGGGTTTTAGCCCACCTGATAGGCTATAGAGGCACATGTGACCTAGCATCAAATTTCACAGTATACCTTGGTCCCAGGAGTCCCTGCTGTCCAGTTCAATTGTCTTCCCAAGCTGAAACAAGGTTAGTCAATAGCAACGTACACTATGCTCTATGTACCATATTCAAATGAAAATAACAGAGGAGACCATACGACGTACCATAAGGGTTTATTTCCTATTGCTACAATGCTAATGCTTAGGCTTATTAGGCCTGATAAGGTCATGAATAAGTTTGTTAGCCACTCTGTTTCCAAACCCACATATTTTTTGCTCAGAATTCATGCCCACTTGAATCTCTCCGTGTGCTCTGATGGGAGGGTTCTGGAGTGCCATGGACACTGACCAACACAATCACCTTTACCAGGTGAGTAAACACCCATTGTGTTGGTCATGTGTCCATGGCACTCCAGACATTACATCATGGGTACTTAAGCAGCAGTACTCTATCCATCAGGGTGGGACAGAACGATTAAGAGTGGGCATGTAGGGAGGCTGCAGAAAGGACCTTGGTGGCAAAAAAAGCCCACTGTTTATACAGGGTTTATAGACTGCAGTGTCTTGCAAATCTGTGGATGGATGTCCAGGTTGCTGCCTGACAAATATCCTCAGATGATGCTTTGGCCCTTTCAGCCCAAGATGTGACTACTGCACTGGTCAAATGAGCCCTGATGCCTTCTGGTAGGGTGACATCCTTGAGTCTATATGTCTCTTGAATTGTCCTCTTTAGTCAACTAGCAATTGTTGTCCTTGAGGCTGCCATGCCCTGTCTGTGTCTCTTCGCAATGCCGAAGAGCCTTTCATTTTTTTTCAGGTTCTGAGTTCTGGTGATGTATATTGCCAGGGTGGCTCGTACGTTGAGATGATGTGGGATAGGGTTGTCCCCAGAGTCTCCTTGGTTATACAAGGTTGGGAACTCTAGTGTCTGTTCCATATGAAACTGGGAAGTGGCCTTCTGAATGAAGGCAGGTACTGTTTTCAAGGATACCCCCTCGGGAGTAAAGATTATATAGGGTTCTTTACATGATAATGCCCCAATTTTCCCCACCCTGTGGGCTGAGCATACGGCTGTGAGGAAGCAGATCTTCAACCCCATCCAGTACATTTGATTGTCCCGTATTGGATCAAATGGTGGCAATGCCACAGCATCCAGGACCAGAGTGAGGTCCCAAAATGCTATGGATGGTCTAGTTTGAGGCCTCATCACCTCTACTGCTCTCATGAATTTGACAGCATCTGGGTGAGATCCTGGGCTATGTAGGCCCACTGGTCCAAATGCTGCCCCTATGGCTGAGATTTGGACTCTGAGGGAAGAATGGGGCAGCTCTTTTTCCATTCCCTGCTGTAGAAACAGCAAGATAGTTGACATATCTGCTGAGTTTGGGTCTTTGTTCCTACTGCAGCACCAACTGGAGAAAATGTTCCACTGACTGGGGTATGTGGACATGGTGGAGGACCTTCTGGATTGCAGCATGGTGGAGATGACTGCACTGCGATACCCTGCTTTTAGTAGTCTCTGCCTCTCTGGAGCCAGGCTGACAACTGGAAGGATTCCAGTGTCGGGTGGTTTATCGGGCCCTGGGTCAGTAGGTCCGGCCTGCACTGGAGCTTCCATCTGTCCACTGTCATGGCCATGGCCATGGAGAACCATGCCCTCCATGGCCAGTAAGACGCCACCAGAATGATGACCCTCCAAGATTCCCTGATCTTGGCTAGAACTTGGGAGATCAGTGGAACTGGAGGAAATATGTATGCCTTGTCCCGGATCCAATCTTGTGACAAGGCATCGACTATCTTGGTCTTTCTCTCCCTGTACCTTGAAAATAAGTCTTTCACCTGGTGATTTGCTTCTGTGGCCATAAGGTCTTTAGTGATAGGCCCCCATCTGCTTTGAATAGATTGGCATACCTATGGGGTGGAGTTGCCACTCCCCAGGATGAACCCGTTGTTGACTTAGCCAATCTGCCCTAATGTTCACTTTGCCTGCGAGGTGGATGGACCTGATGTGTTTTAGGTGGACTTGCACCCAGGTAAAAACTCTTGTTACCTCAGCCATCATGTCTCAACTTCTTGTGCCCCCTTGTTTTGATAGATAGGCTACTGTGACCTGGTTGTCTGAGTGTATGAGGACGTTTTGTCCCTGAGCGGTAGTCTTGAATGCCTTTAGTACAAGAAACACTGCTCTCATCTCCAGAACATTGATGGATCATCTGTCTTCCACTGGAGTCCATAGGCCTTGTGTTGATTGGGAGCCTAGACATGCCCAACACCCAGTGAAGATGGCATCCGTCTCTATGGTTATCTTGTATGTCAGCTCCAGAGGTGTCCCCCACTGAAGGTTGTGCCTGTCCAACCACCAAGCGAGGAAGTGTCTTATCTATTGTGGTAGAGTGACCCTGACTCCCAGATTCTCCTTGGAAAGGGAGCTCTGGGTCAGCAGGTAGGTTTGCAATGGTCTCATCTTCCACCTGGCCCATGGGACAAGGTGTATGCAGGAGGCTATGCATTCTAGCACTTGTGCTATCTGTCCAATGTTGGGTTGCTGGTGTGCCTTTATGCCTTTTATTAGACCCATCATGTTGTCTATGCGTTTCTGTGACGGTCATGCTAAGCCTGTGGCCATGTCTATCTCCACTCCTAGGTGCTCCAGCTGATGAGCTGGTACCACAGAGCTCTTGCTGTAATTGACTACCCAGCCATGCTCTTCATGGGTTTGTAACACCTGTTGAATGCTTGTTTGAGCCTGGTTCTTGGACCTGGCTCGTATCAGGCAGTCGTCCAGATAGGGGATGAGAGCCACCCCCTTTCCCTTAGGCAAGTTGCCAGGATGATCGACACCTTTGTGAAGGTTTGTGGAATGGAAGCTAGGCCAAAAGGTAGCACCTGGTACCGGAAGTGTTGGCCTAGTACTTGGAAACATAGGTACCGCTAGTGATTTGGTTGAATGGGAATATGAAGGTAGGTGTCCTTTAGGTCGATCGAGGTTAGGAAATACCTGACCCTGACTCTTCTGAGTGTGGAGAGGAGGGTCTCCATCTTAATTTCTGAGTACAAACAAACTTGCTCAGGTACTTCAGATCCAGGATAGGGTGGAGCTCTCCTGTATTTTTGGGGAACCATGAAGAAAATGGAGTAAACTCCTTCCCCCTGTTCTTGAATGGGAACAGTTTGGATGACTTTGTTCTGGATCAACTCCAGAAGGATCTGCTGTACCTGTTGAGCAGATGCCCTTCTCCTGGAGATTAGGGATTGAACAGATCTGTCTCTGTTTGGTCGCTGTGTGAATTCTATTGTGTATCCTCTGGATACTACCTCCAGGACCCATTTGTCCATGGTGATGTGCGCCCACTGTTCCAGGAACAGCGAGAGTCTCCTTCCCACCAGGGTGGAGGATTGTCCTTCCCTCCACGTGGGTGTTAGTGGCTCTCTGTGAAGGTAGTTATTGTGCCTTTCCTCTACCTCCTCTGCCTCTGAATTTGTTGTTTCTGAATCAGGAGAATGAGGAGGAGGTATAGCTGGAGTTTAAGTTACTGTGGTTGGCCATGCCGTTGTGGTACCCTCTGTCTTGAAAGGACAGAGACTAACCATATTGGTTCTGCCATTTCCCCTGGTGAAAACTGTTGTTTCCCTGAAACCAGCATTTACCCGATGGCAGGTACATGGACCTGTTTTTGCTCCTACCGAAATCCTTGCCTTCCTCTTTTTGCTTCAGGTATTCTTGAAGACCTTCCCCAAAAACGTGCTTCCCTTTTAGAGGCCGGTTTTGTATAAGATTCTTGGATTCACTATCTGCCTTCCACAATTTCAACCATAAGTGCCCTCCTTGCTCTATTAGTTAGGGCCTATGCTCTAGCCTCTAGTTTAAGCGTATTCTCTGCCATATCCCCCAAGTACTTAGCAGTATCCAGAGAGGATTCCAAGAATTCTGCATCCCTTGACTTACGGTCTGCTCTGTCTAAGAGTTCTTCCAGCCATCTGATTTGTACCCTAGCCACATAGACTGCTGTGGTGGCTGCCCTTGCTGCCATGCCAGTGATTTCAAACATCTTCTTTAACATATTCTCTACCTTCTTGCCCATAGGGTCCTTCAAGGATATTGTTCCACATGGCAACACAGTTTTCTTGCTGAGGGCAGCAATCTGTGGGTCTATTGTAGGTGCCACACACCAGTCCTGTGCTCTGTTCTCCTGAATAAGGTACATTCTATCCAAGTTCCTCTTTTCTGACATGCGCCCAAGTCCATTGCCTGGCTGAGGTGGGGCGGGTTCCACTGACAACATGTTCGTATTGCTGTGGTCACCTGGATGAGGGGGTTCTGGTCTTGGGTTCAGTGATGGAGATATGTTCTGGGCAAGAGTCTCCATCTTCTCCATGACCCACAACATAAAGTTCTGCTGCTTTCCATCATGGCCACTGTGGCCTGTTGATTTTGGATAAGGAGTGCCCCACCGGGTTGGCCCACATGTTTCCACTGGTACCTGGGATATTTGGATCCAGCGAGGGGGATTGCTCCAAGGATAGTTCATCATCATCATGGAGGCAGGCTAGGTGCTGCAGGCCTGTGTTGTGAGGCAGGAGGGGGGCACTGCATAAGGTTCACTTTCTTGTTTTTGCCATTTGGAAAACATAAGTGGACAAAACAGGTCCAATTAGGGGGTAAGCCAAGCAAGTGACCAGGTGGGTGAACCAGTGTCAGTACCTCCTGGAAGCACACACCTTATTATTCTTAGAGGCAAAAAGACAAACCCTGAAATGTATAGGCATTCTGTGCCCTGGGAGGGGCAGTATGACCTCTGTCCTGATCTGCTTGTTAGGTGGTCTGGAAGAATCACTCCCAATAACTTGTCTCCCCTTACAACTGAGAGCTGCTGCTGTTAAGAGGGGCCCCTCATGGTACTATATGAGGTTGTGAGCTTCTATCTGCTGGGATAGGTGATCGAGGCCGACCTATACCCAAGGTAGGGGGAAAGTAGAACTCCCATTATAGTAGGTTGTATTAGTAAGCTGCCGCTGTTAAGGGGCACTCCAGATGGGACTATGATGTAGGTGCCTAGATCCGCTGGGATAGGGGAGCAAAGCTAACCTGAAAAACCTCAGGTAGTTATGAATTATGCTAATAATTAAACATATATGCTGCTGTGCCATCTTTTAATCCTCCATGGGAGGTGACTGAAAGAGTAGTCAGCTAGAATCCTTGGAGTTATAAAATGGTGGATGAGTCTCATGCTCAAAATGGCTGCCGCATCTCTTGCATGGGCGTGGCCACATGCACAGGCCAGGAACATGAGAGGGGTTACAAAATGGAGGCTCTAGTCCCCTTATACAAAATGATTGCCATGTAGAGGACCTCCATCTCCATCTCCATGCCATGTGCAAGTGCTTCTCTTTTAGCGCTTGCTGTGATTCCCTGCCATGAGGAAAAGCAGGAGAGGCAGGCCTGTGACCTGCTCTGATTGTGAGGGAGCAGGCCAGGCCAAAGCACTTCACTGCTGTGGAGGAGGTAGATTCTTGGATTATCACTGTTAAGGGGGAGCTCTCAGGTGACTGCTAATTATGGGCATAACTCTGCCCAAAACGGAAAGCTGCCTGCTAGCACAAGGAGTGCATGGGGATGCCTATGATCTGATGCTGACTCTCAGAGGGAGCCACAGCATGTACACTGCATTAGGAGCCACCCAACTAGCACAGCTGTAAGCTGCGGGTTTTTTCTACCTCCTCAGGTGTGATATTTGAAACAAAGGCAGGCGCCTGTCTGCCTGCCACGTTACTACTAAAAAAACACTTCTCCCACAACAGGAATCTCTCTATCTGGTCACCATCTAGCCAAACGCTCACCAAACTTCTTTCTATAAACTTTATACAGTGTTTAATCACATCTCTAGTGACCCAAAACACCAACTTCAGCTTTTCCTTTGTTTAAAATAATCTGATCAAACTTCACAAACTGACTACATGCTAACATCAGCTTTTTTCTTTCCTTTTAAAGAGGAATCTGAACAAACGTAATCTGATCAAACTTCACAAGCTGGCTAAACACCAGCATCAGATTTTTCCTTTCTTTTAAAAGAGAATGTGAACAAACTGGTTATGCTGCTTGCCTTAATTAAAGCTGTATCTAGTTGTGAGGAGGACCCCTCATTAATAAACACTTCCATGCATTCAGATAATTAGATCTTAGAGCCAGCATTAACTAGTTATTCAGGAACTCCCCTGGGATGGTTGATTCCTGAGAATGCATATGGTAATACAGCTTCCTTTTTAGCAAAATCAAAGATAAATTTCTTGTCTCTTACCTTGTTTAGGATTCTAAGCAGGGACCCCTGTGTGCTAGCCTTTCAGATGCACTAGAAAACTGGTGAGCAGGGACTCCTGGGGCCAAGGTATACTGTGAAATTTGATACTAGGTCACATGTGCATCTATAGCCTATCAGGTGGGCTAAAACCCATGATGTAATGTCTGGAGTGCCATGGACACATGAGCAACACAAACAGTGTATGAAATGCTTTAGTTCTCCAATAACAAAAATGTCCAAAACGGAGTTGAGTGAGGAGGCTTGCTTCTTTGCTTGCTGATCTCACTATTGTGAGAATAGGGAGGCAGTATGGCGTAGTGGTTTAAGGCTCTGAGCTGCAAATCTGGTGACATTCAGCAGACCAGACCTGGGTTTGAATCCCACAGCTTCCACTTACATACTGTGTGACCCTGAGCAAGTCACTTAACTTCCCTGTGCTCCCAGGTCGCTCCTGTAAAAAAGCTTTCAGCTTAGTGTGCTACTCCTGGTTAAACAACTAAAACATAGAAAAAAAGGTACTGATAATGTTGGGGAAATTTTAAGGCCCTAAATCTTTGTTGCTAAACCAAGAACCCCAGAACTGTGATGCTTTATCTGATTTTACTTCTCCTTAACAGCATAACCACTGCAAAATTGTTATTATAAAAATTTATTGCATCTAAAATACAACCTGCTCCATTTTAACCTAAATTATTTAAAAAAAGACTTACTTTTCCTTCTTATGATTTGCATTCACAAGCTTCTGAAATACTTTTAAAACTCTGAAAGTATAATATCTGGCAGCTGGTCTACTCTGTTTCTCCTTTGGTCTAAATCCAGCAGTGATTAAAGCAATGATGAATCTGATTGAGAAAACGCCACACATGCGCTTTAAGCTCTAATGCTCACATGACTAGTGATGTGAAAAATATTCCAATATAACTATGTAATCTATCTTAAAATATGTAAAAATACCTTAAAATAGTACATGAACTCTACATAGTTATAATTGAGCATAAATACACTTTATAAAATGGCAAGAATAGATTATGACTGCTGATTGGCTAATACCACCTCCAAGCTGGGCATTTATTTTTCAATAAATGCCCAGCAAGAAATTAGTACCAACCTGAGTACCACCTTACCGCATACCCTTGTGCAGGGGTGCTCACCCTGCTTACTCATTGGCTGAAACCACCAGCTAAAATTTAAAATCCCCACCATGTTTTTTTTCTCTTCGTTAGCGAGACCAAACGGCCCCCCACACACAGACACACACACACACACACAGTCGCTCCTTCACTATAACATCGCTCCTGTTCAAAAATACAAAAAAAAACACTCCACTTATTCTGTGGTCTGGAAGAGTGCCCAAATCTTTTTTTTCTCACAGCTGCACTCTCCCGACCACACTATTGCAGCACTGCGCTAAACCGGAAGTGAAACAATCCATTGCTCTGAACCTTTTTTAAAATTCATAGCATTCTACTGCCACAAATGCCAGAACTGCCTCAAACTATAATGCTCCCACAGGAATTCCATGTACCAATATAAATGAAATACATAATTTACCTCGGAGCTGTGCGTCACTGCATAGTTCTCACCACAGGTCCCGAACTTAACTGCAGCCCAATTAAAAAAAAAAAAAATGTTAAACATGACACAACGATGCCCACAGACTGGTTCTGCATATTTACCAATTCTTCAAGTGGATGTGTCTGTCTCGAGAAGGTTGATAGCTGTGGGGAGGAGCAACACAACCTGGAACAGCCTTAAAGAAACATGGACTATTTTTTTTAAATACTTTTGTTTCTGCTAATACTATTAACTTTTTTATAATAATTTCCTCTCTTCGTTAAAGCTTACTAAGAAAACCATTTTATAAACGCAATAATACCCTCCAGGGTGGGAATTATTGGGAAATACTGGACCTTCCAGGGACTATAAGGCCCTCCACCTGCGGCATCGGGCCTCATCATGCCCCTGGGTGGTCCAGTATTTCCAAATAATGCCCACCCTGTCGGGTATTATTGCTTACTTAATATACACTTTCAGCATGACCTTGTTATCTGTGGCACTTTCTATTTCTGTTTCAGCCTTTGTCTCCCTTGAGCTATGAAATACACAGGGTGTACAAAATTCAACACTAGCCCTATAATGAGAAGCCAGAGCTATGTACAGATAAAAAAGCAAGAAAGCAAAAAAAGAGAAATAAACAACCCTTAGTCGGAGTGACACAAAACATCTGGTAAAAACAAATTTCTCCAGAATATTTTATTTCCTTATGAGAGTGGTCTCTGTCAAAAACCCTCCACAAGACTTACAGCTGGCTTGGTAGCAGGAGCGGGCTTCCCTACCACTCAAATTCCTTGTTCCTCTGTAAAGACAGTGAACGACAGAAACACTCCTGGAATATAACAGAGCTGCTAAAAGTAAGTCTAGAAGGAGTTTGGCTAGTTCTACCACATAGGCACTTGCGGCATACCTGTTGTAGAATTAAAAAATGCCTGACATCAAACTCCTGCAAGTACTGTTGTCCCTCAGTATGGCGTGCTGCAGCTCACTTATTCTTCTCTGTCCACCAATAGCCTTTATTGTCTTGTGAGAAGGCCATACAATTTTTCCCAAACTGAATGTAAAGAAACAAGTAAGCATTTATGTTCAGTACTTGACTGTGAGAGGGTGGGTTGATTAAAGGCAAAGAAGGTGAGAAAAGTTATTTTCAAATGTCCCATAGGGCAGTGCACTTTATTACATAAGGACTTTAACACACTGGGCAATGAAATAAACAATTCAAACAATGCAAATCTGAAACTTCTGTATTGCTCGTACTGGTTGACTAGTCAGGATGATCGTGGGCTACTATAAAAACTTGATTTAAATAGCTGTCAGTTCCCACTCAGCCTGTAGGCTCACTGGGACAAAACCAGTACCTGAGAGTACCTACCGGAACCTACAGATCTGCAGCCAATAACTTAAGTAGACTAATCACCCCTCCAGCTGCTCAACTCAACTCTGATCCAAAATATCCCAACATTGGCTTGCACCGTCACTAGTCAGTCTTTCTGAAACTGCACCCAGCACCGACTACTCCCCTCTTACATCAGACAGTTTTCACACCTGCAGAGGCCTGCTTCCTCCACAGTTCAGATTTCATCTTTCATCTCATCTGCCAGACTGTGCTCAGCCAGTACCTTTTACAGGGCTAGACATCCATTGACCTGTCAATCATAGCTTAACTTCTAGCTAAATGTTTGAAACAATTTAAAATATGACTGTTTCATACAGAAAAGTAAACAAAACATGGGAATCAACATTTTAACACATATCTGCCTTTATAAAATCGCAAAATAAAGTAAATAGAAAATAATGAAGGGATTTCCCATGACAAGAAGTCACAACTTTCTTGTTCCCAGACTCCATCATTCTACAGCTCTACAAAGCCCACATATTTAAGCCAACCTGAGACCACAGTAGTGCACAAAATGGACACCAGCAAAGCAAAAGCACATGGTGTCAGGCATATCTTAAACAGATACATTTTCTCAACATATACAAATATGTGCAATTTCAGCTTAAAGAAACATTTCATTTAGTATTGATAAAATACAGATAGGACCTGCAATGTGAAATAAATGCATTGCTAGTGAATTATTTTTTGCAGCAGTTCGTAAAATGTGTTTTGTACATTTCATCCAACAAGTACAGCTTCAGGTATCCTAATTCCTTAATTACCCTCCATATAAAACTAAAGGTGGATTATAGCAGTTCTCCCTCAGTATTTTGTTTTATATTTTATTTATGGCCAAAACCACAAATTTATAGTGCTTACGTAATTTCTTCCTCCGGTACAGTATTTTGCAAATGGTAACTTTTAATGGGAGGAAACAGCACCAAGGTACACAAGCTTTTCTTTTACCCTAACTGTGCTTGGGCAGCCCTTGTATACGTAATTCTAGTAGTGTTTTGTGGTGTGTGTATAGGTGTGGGTGGGGGGTGTGGGGGGTCAGAAAGAGAAGAATTAGAAAGAGCATTATCATTTTAACCCTGGGTGATCAGTCCAGTAAGGACAAGACAGAATATTAGAAAGACTAGCAGAGAAGAAAGGTTGCAGCCAAAAAGATAGGAATGAACCCTTAAAGGTAATCTGGCATGCTGTAAGCCCATTTCTGCACTGAATGTTTCAGGTCTCAGCATGCTTTCCTTTTATCTGGTATCTTAGGGCAGCCTTGTTGCAGTTGTATGGCTTTCTAGCTCCTTAGAACATCATTCTTTATTTGTATTAAACAAACAAAAAAAAACAACACAGTGGGAGGGTTTCACCCTACCTCATACCTCCCCCCTTAAAAGTGAACCAGCGCTGAACAGCTGCTGGTTTCCAATACCGGCATCTGTTACCCCAGTATCATGCTCACTACTTCCTAGGCAAAGAGTGAAAATTGGGCTCCAACTCATCCCTTTCCAGGAATAATGCACTTAAAAGAATCCTCTGTAAATTAGTAGATGGCATGCACCATCTCATGTAACTGTCCTTGCAGGATCTCTTGTTCAGCTTACAGTATTTTTGGGATCTGTACATGCATCTCTCCTTAGGATGTTTTTTTACTACCAGTCCCCACCTTTATACAAAGGTTCAATATTTGGTGCATAACATAGTGCTTGTGTATACTTATGAACTTGAGCTTTGGCCTTTTATATTCCCACCCTTGGTAGGTAAGCTGGGTAGTGTGTAGGAAACAGAAGGCCCAGCACCAGGGATGAGCATAGTGCTGTAGGAGAAGGAGGTGGTAGAGGAGGATGGTGGGTGTTTCATAACGCACTAAGCAAGAGCTGCTGGGAGTGACTGACCTTTATTTGGAATATGAGAGGAGCTATTTCCCCACATTGAACCTAGGGCTTCAGCCTTTCCATTCAATGTTTGGTGCATAGCATAATGCTTGTGTATATTTATGAAATTGAACTTGGCCTTTCTCTTTTCCCACCCTTGGTAGGTAAACTGGGTAGCGTGTATGGAATAGAAGGCCCAAAATATTTTATTAATGGTTCAAAAGATAACCTCCTCCAACTCATAGAGACTGTGACTAGACTCCAGAGCAGCTGTTGGCAGTTGAAATAGTCAGTTGCAATTCAGTGCAGTTGCAATCAGTTGCAATTGCATTGGATTGCAGTCATAAAATAGTGGAGTTGAAATCCACTGCAGTTGACGATTCCGTGACCCATCCAGGTTTGTTTTTGTGGTGCACTGCAGTGAGTTTTCTCTTTTTTTTCTTTCCTGGGGGGGAAGGGGGCCAGGGGAGCTGTGGATATCTAACAGTCCTCAACTGCTGGCACCAAGACTTACAGCCAATAAAATGCACCCTGGCTCCTGGACACGAAGCATCCACCAATTAGGAGAGATAGAATGAGAACCCAGGAGCTTGATAGTGTCTGTGACTGGCTGCACAAGGTGGTGGGGAGAGTGTGCCTAGGTAGGAGAGGAGACTGTCAGGAGAGGAGGCATCTGTGTTGGGGTGTGGGCAATGGAGCAAGCAACGTTTTTCTGCAGGGATGAACTTTGTTGGTTCAGCCTTTAATATAAAAATAAGTTAACTGTGTTCACTGTCCTGATGTGTCTGGTGTCCAGATAGAGACTAGTGTGTGGCTGTGCAGGTCCCAGTCAGTCCTCCAGTAAAGCCAGGCAGCAATTGTGTGAAGGTTGCAGGTCAGTGGTCTGGTTGAGGTTGGGATCAGCCTGTGACCCCGGCTGGGCCCTTCAGAGTCGGCAAGGAGGAGGAGTGATAGGTGCACTAGTTCCACTGCACGGAGTACAGGAGTGGGGACATGGGTCTGGGTTGGGGGCCGACTGTGTGTGTTGAGAGAAGGGAGCACACAGCTCCAAAAAAAACACCGGCACCACCACCAAGCAAAGCAGCAGTGGCAGCCTGAGCCATGAAGCCACCTGATGCCGCCGACTGAATCATCACCCGACACCTGACTGAACTGGCAACAGGCTACTACAGTGAGCAAGGTACTATATGGGATGTGTATGTAAGGCCCACCAGGGCTGGGCAGGCAGTGGACAGTAGGAAGGAGGAGGATGGTCTCTCTCTCAGACTATGCAGTCTGTCTGTGTGTCTGCTGCGTGCTGGTCTGGTTTGTCTGGCTGGTTGAGGGCTTGGGGGCTGTGGGGCCCGGGGGAGCCAAACTTGAAAAGCCAAGGCGATCGATCATCATTGAGCTACTGCTGGCAGCCCAGCTGTGCTCTTTCTGACTGTGGTGGCATTGTGCATAAGTCAAACTCCCCATGAGGTTGTGGAGCAGGCCAGGTGCAGGTGGTCAGTTGGTGAGTTCCCGGACCCACTGAGCGTGGAGCATGGTCGGTCGGGTCCAATGGACAAAATATTTGTTATCTGCCACTGTAGAAATCATATAGACTACATATTAAAGTCCTTGCATCAAGATGAATAAAATTTTATTAAACGCATTAGTGTACATGCTGAAAGCCAAAACAAGTTCAGAAACTGTGTTAGAAAATGTTTTTTTTAATATGCATGAGTTTTTTTAGTTTTAAATTTAAACTATGAATATATCTTAGTTCTGGTATATCACACAGGAGGTATTTCTAGGGGTCCTCCTTTAAACAGTTTTTAGTCTTACAGATTCTACGACAACTAGTAAACTAACATATATTGATGGTTAGCTCTGTTTGCAAAAGGGTACCTTCTAGCTTATGTGAGGTGTTTAAGAGGCCCTACCTATACTCTACTTTAGACTCACAGTTCTTTTTCTAAGTAACTAGTATTACTGCTGCTTATTTTTCTATACCATATAGAGTTTTACTGCCCTGCTTCAACTTGTTACTTTCAGGGACTTAATATATTTTGTTGTTTTGACTGGTTATTGTGCTTTAGTGGGTCCCTACTGTGTGTAGATTTGTTTCACTGCACTTTGTATTTGCATTTTTAAAGAGCAGCCAGCTTCTTAGCTGCTACTGACTAGCTGCTGCTCCCTCCAACATATGCAATACCTCACCTGCCCCAGAGTTGAAGGGTCATAAATAATTCCTTTTGTTTCTGCCCATTTATGAAGTTATAATGCTGCTAAATCCCAAATGCTAAAAACGGAGCTGCTTCCTGACCTTAACCCACCAACACGCTCACACGTAGGTACATGCAGCCTCATTTTGTGATGTCAGAAGGCGAAGGCTGTGTGTGCATGCCCCCCATTGATTTCAAGGGGGGGGGGACTTTTCCATATATTTTTTAATTTTATAGTCGAAATTTTAATAAAAAAAAGATAAGTTTAAAAAGTCTGACAAACTACTACATAATAAAATTCAACAATGGTGAAAGTTGAAAAAATTGGTTGGATTTTTTTCAGTTAGTTGAAGTCATAAATTTCAAACTAGTTGAAAAAATCAGTCATAATGTGTGGTAAGTCGGTCATAATTGGGTTTTCAACTGACTCCGGGGTCTAACTGTGACTAGTAGCACACAGGAGAGGAAAAGGCCCCTGTGGAGTAAACCTCTGAAGACCCATGGCTACTGACCTGCCCAGGACTGGCTGAGCTCCTCAAATGAGCTGCCTCTTCTTCTTCTTACTCCCTTAGGTCATTGGGCCCTGCTGTTCTCAAGGTTCTTGCCACTTGAAAGCAAATGGGGGACAGGGATTTTGCTTCATGTGCTCCCAGAGTATGGAATTCCTTTCTCACCCAGGTCCGCTCCTCCCCCTCCCACTAATGCCTTCAGAGCTCCCTGTGGAATGACTTGAAGCTCTCCTCTGCATGTGGTTGTCCTAAACCACCATAACTAACCTTGGTCCCCTGCACTGAACTTACATGTCCTTCTTTTGGTACCCTTACACAGGTCCTGCTGATGTGTCCTGCCTGCTTGGGTTCTGCTCTGTATATAATGTATTTACTCTCTGTTTCAGGTGATGCTTTGACTGCAGCTTTGCTTTTGGGGCTCTGAACTGTATAGAATTGTATAATGCACTGTTCATAGCCTTGGTGACTCTATGTATATATTTTGTTCCTATTCTAACTGTGTTTACTGACTGTTTGTGTTATGTTCATCTGGTTCTATCTGATTCTGTGTAATGCCTAACTTATATCATGTTGTCCTCTGTATGGACTTGTATTTCATTGTACTCTCCTGGGTCGTACCTGAAAATAGGCAAATGTCTTGTCTAGCAGCGTCGGACTGGCCTGCCCGGATACCCGGAAATTTCCGGGTGGGCCCCCCTCACTACGGTACCAACAAATACGCCATTTTGCATGGGGGCAACAATGTGGTCATGAAAACAATCACTCTGCTCGCTTGCATCATTGCATGCAGCCATGGGGGGGGGCACAACAACGCTAACTAAGTTATATCTAACAGATTCACTGGTCACGAATCGGAATCCTTCCAATCAATCCTACCTAAATTTCAATTAAACAACACACACAAGTGACTGCCTGACTGGCTAGTAGTAGGCTAACCTAGTCACCTCACATGTTAACAGTTCCGGCCGGGCGGGGGTTGGGCCCCTTTGTTATGCGTACAGGACCAGGCACCATTATCCAATCCGTATCCACTTCAGCTCCAGCTGCCTATGTAGGTTGCGGGGGAGGGGGGTCATCTCAGATGTCTCGGCACAGGTCGGTAGTGTATTCAGTCAGATGGTACCGCCCCTAATGGCAGCATCATGCCGTGCGTCGCATCGTCACCGTGCCCAGGACGTCACCGTCGCTTAAATGACATCACTGCACGCCGACACCACAGCCGGGCACTTAAAGACCCCTGCAACACCATTCGTCCTTTTCCAGCACGCCACCTGGGAGTCTACAAACCGCTTAGCATCGCCGGACGGTGGAGTCATTCTTGTCCCGTCGTTGGCGTTAAAGTGCTGGTGGTCTGCAGCGCGAGGAGCCGGATTTCCATTGCGTAGAAGTTGTGGTCGAGGAAGGTAAGGTTGGAGGAGAAGGGAGATATGCCTGATGTGAGGGTGGATAGCAGGGGGTTAACTTTTTTGAACTGGGCTGGTGGGAGGGCGTGGAGTCACACACATAAAGATGTGGTTTGGTGGTTTATTTATATGGAAGCACTTTTTTCTCTAATAAAAAATTAATTATCTGCAGAGCTTGGGTGTAGTTGGGAAAATGTCACCCCACTACAGATAACAGTATGACTGTATGTTTCCAACTTGCCACCAGCTTTACAGGTGCAGCTTTATTTAGTTCTAGTTGCACCAGCCCATCCATAGGGACTGTATGTAAGTATTTCATACATGTGATGATCTCTATGGGGATATCTTTAGTATGGCAGGCAGGCAGGGGAGACACACTCAAACATTGTGCATCATTCCCTGGGTAATTTTCAGTCTTTGTTCTGGTAGATCTACTCTTGAGTGCCACGAGAAGTCAGCTGGATTACACCAAATAGTATGTTCATCAAATGCACGATACATCATTGTCTATAAATACTTTAAAGAACTAAGAACAAGTTTGATTTTTCACTCAACATGTTCTTAAATTCATGGGTGGGTCAATTTACTTAAGAAACTGAATAACACAGAAGAGTCCTTGTTAAAAGGACATCCTAAATACCATGCAAAAACATGCTTATGTATGGCACGACTGTTATTATAAGAAACCTTTATTAAAAACAATGAAAATACATTAAAAACAATGGTTATCATATAATTGCAGGTAAAGGAAAGAGGTTGTAATTTGAGACTGTATCTTGGTGGGAACTGTAAACAGTACCTGCTGTAGCACCCTGTCTGGGGTAAGATGACATTCTGCTAACTCAGGCAATATCACTCACTGCGGTAGGGTGGCACTGGCCTCAAAGAAAGGATTAAGTTGGCATAACATGCAGACTAGGAAGAGCAAGGGGGTGTAATCAGGTCAGTGGAGAACACATAAGAAACAAGGTTTAAAGGGTCAGGGAAGCAGAATTACAGTTTAGCAGGAGTAGGGAGAGGGTAGTCTGGACGATGAGTGCTGGGGAGGGGAAATGCAGAACAGGGAGGATAGGATCTGTGGAGCAGGGCTGTTGTATAGTGGGGCTAAGTAAGGGGGTATGTGGAATATGGGGAACTGGTGAGGTGGAATAAAGTACGGCGAGGTCTGGAAGTAAAAGTTCATTAACTGCAGGGGCTGGGGAGTGGCTACCTCCTGAGCTCTGCATTGGAGGACTGGTGCATGTCTCCCATGTAAGAAACTGTTCACCCTCAAATTGGAACTTGTTACTACAGAGGTTAAAACTTGTCAACTGTGTAGCATTCTGAACTGGGAGCTAGGGATGTCCACTAGTCCTTTCACTGCCACTAAGACTGGCTAACCACGTGGCTGCAGAAGTGTGGGCAGAGGTGGGGGCCACCTTACTATCAGAGTACAGGCACAAGACCAGGAGCAAGACTGGCAAACCACGTCAAGACCTTGGCTAAATGATTATACTGTCACCTTATGAGCTGGACCACACCAATCCACTACAGGGACAGCCACAAAGGTAGCACCAAGGAGCATACCTCTCTACCGTCCCTCATTTTAACCCTCAGAATGGCTCTGTCTGTCATCTGTCCATCATGGAAAGGTACTGCCCACACAGAGAAGGTGAAATAATCGTGTCCTTTAAAGCAAAACTTCATAATACTCTTTAATACTAAATCAAACTTCCAGAAGTACAGGCATTAGCTTACACAAAGTTCAGAGCGTGTATGTTTGATAATCGTCCCACACTCTGAAGGCCAGTGTCCCTATTTTTCCCACATTTTGAGTGTCAGTGTCACACATTTCAGTGAGGCTAGGTTGAAAGGTATGCCAAGGAGGAGGAGGATGGGTCAGTGGCACGGGGAGCAGGAAAATGACACTGGTGGTTGAGACTCCATTGTAAGTGGGACTGAGACAGTGGTATGCAGGGAGAGGACTGGAAGCATGTGGCAGGGCAGGGTAGTCCATTGTCTACTGGGAGCTGCAGCAGCAAGGACACCATTAGCACTGAGGAAATCGTAAAGCATACGGGGGAGGGCACAGATGTGGCTGTTCACTTAGGGGCTAATTATTTGGCCAATCAAGAAATAAAATTGGTGAAAAATAACTACCAAATACTAGATGATAAGTTGAGGGCAGTATTGGCATCACTGACCTTCTGCAAGACCCTGCCATTGTGGGACACAGAATGTGAAACAGGAGAAATACTACTGTTTAATTCCAGGAAAAAAGGTTGTGTGAGGATTGAGGGTATACATTCATAGGGACTGGGGCAAATTCTGGGATAGAAGGCTCTTTGTGTGAAGACTACTATCCAATAGCAGAGGAGGCCAATGCACAGGGGCAAATGTTTGATGCCTTCATTGGCAACATTTAAACTAATATGGATGTGGCTACAGTACAACTGGGGGGGGAGACGCAGCTCAGCCGATGGGGATTGAGCACCCCATCGACTCTACGCGCCCACAGCTCGTCGCGAGGCACACTGCGCCTCGTGTTGGGTGGGGAGCTACGCTGGTGGGCTTCTTATCTCTGCTCACTGAAGCGTAGCTCCCTCTCTAACTGTGATACCACTGCATTTGGGGCGTGTCATAGACAACTCCAAAATGCATTGGCTCAGAGGGGGTGGGGGTTAGTAGGGGAATTCAAGAATGCATGGGACAGACGTAAAGCATTCCTAGTGGGGGTAGGAGGAAGTAAGCTGTTGGTTAACAGGATCTGCATCTTATCTGTTAGGTAGGAAAATGGGCAGACTAGGTGGGCCTTAATATCTGCCGTCAAATTCTATGTTCCTATGTTTCAGCTGAACCGTTTAACAGTACTAACAGTACTACCGAGCACGCTCACCCTCGGCTGGTTTGGTTGACGAGAGCTTGATACGGGTTCCATTCCGGTGCTTATCGTGGTCAGTTCGTGACTTCGTGGAGGACAGAAATCCAGGATTGGAACCAGATTTTTCCTGCAAGACACTGAACCTGAGCAGACTGTGGCCGCCCCACCACATATCCAGGCAGCATCTCTGGACCCAAAAATCAGCTTCTCCAGGGTAAGGTAGGAATTTAACTTTCAGATGCATTTTTAACATTTAAGCTGGAGACTGTGCAGTGGATCATATCATATGGTTGTGTTAATGTGGTGGTGGATGGGACCAGGAGGGTGTAGTCACAGGGGGTTGGGTTGTATTGTGACTGGCTAATCGATGAGTCAGTCACGGGCCTGTGGGGGGCATGAGTTGTATGCTGGCAATGCTGCTGTCGGGGAACAAACCAGTTTCAGTGCCTGGACTGGGGGTGTAGTCACTGAGCCTGTGTGTGTGGGGCGGGGGTGAGACTCGTATGCTGCTCTCTGTAAGCAAACAATGTTGGTGCATGGGGGCTGGACAGTGGGAAAGGATTGGGGATCCAGGCAAGGCTGCTCCACCAGTTAATGGTGTAATGGTCAGGTCAGGCAGTGTTCCTTGCAGATTGAATCTGGGCTGGTGACGAGCAGCCCTGCTTGGTAAATCTCCTATTTGAAAACCAAGTGCACAGCAGCAGCGGGTAATGGGACAAGGCGGGAAATTGGGTTCTGGTTTTCCTGGCCTGTCTGAGCATGGAGTGGAGACTGCTGTATGGGCTGGAATTCTGGACCATCAAGTAGGGTAGTAATGTTAACTTGTGTTGGTGCAGGTGCTGGTGGAAGAAAATGGGCCGTGGACCCCCGGTCTGCGTGTGTGTGGGTGGGTGGGGGTGTGGATGTGGGTGGGTGGGTGGGGGTGGGTGTGTGGTGTGGTGGGTGTGGGGGGTATGGTTGATGGAGCTTCTCCTCATTAAGTGATAGCTTTATTTTATTTTCATCTTTCTGTGGGGGGGGTTGGAGCATCTCAGGAAGTTAAATAACATAATTACAGACAGTTGCTAATATGAGGTTGTGCATTACTTTTTTTTAAGTAATTTTAAAGTTTCAGAGAATAAGGACTTTAAAGGGCTGTGCAGTTCACGTCCTGCTTCTGTTTAGATGTGTATCGGACCTTTGACTTGGATTTTTCATTCCCTGATTTGGCAATCCCTACTCTTCTCTGGACTACCTTTCCCCCACTCTGCTGTATAGCAGGGTGACTCTATGCTTATCCCATGCACTTTACTGAATCCCTGTACTGTTCACTTCCACTACCTCTGCAGGTAGGCTGTTCCATGGATCCACCACCCTCTCTGTGAAAAGATACTTCTAGGATTTTCCCTAGGCCTCCTTCTGCCTCATGTACCCTTGTCCTTGTGCCCATTATTTAAAATATGCTTCCCTCCTGTACCCTGTTTATTCCTCAGTCTTGTGGGTGCGGTCCACAATTTTTGTTGCTCTTCTCTTCTCTGGATTGCTTCCATTCTGTCTTGATGCCTTCCTGAGATGTGGTCTCCAGAACCAGACACAGTATTTCAGATGAGGCCTTGCCAGTGATCAATAGTGGCATCATCACTTTAGTCCTGGTTATGCCCCTTCTTATGCACCCATGCCCCAGCATTTGGTTTGCTTCCCCACTGCTTTTTTGCATTGTTTGGCTGACTTCAGGTCATCGGATATTATAACCCCAAGTCTCTCTCCTGACTTGTAGTGAACAGAACCTGACCCCCCAACACCCCTCATCCTGTATTCCTCCCTTGGGTTTGTGTGTCCCATGTCCTTTCTGAGATATGGCCTCCAAAAACTGGACACAGAACTTCAGATGAGGCCGTCATGCTCCAGTTTCCTTAGGAGACCCCCACACACTGGCATGTGACACTAGCAAGGTGAGCGTAGGGGTGTGCCCTATTGGCTGTGAGCTCAGTTTTTTTATATTCGATGCCAATTTTGACAAAGGAATGCTGCTGCTTCACTAACAAGGACCTTATTAGTCAAGCAGAGGCATTCTTTTGTCAAAATCTGCACACAAGCAGATAAAAAAAAAAACTGTCCCCTTAGTCAGTGGAGCACACCCCCACGCTCATCTTGCATTGTAGGCAAACAAGTGCCTGTAGGGAGTCGTGTTTGTTTCCTAAGGAATTTGGAGCTTCTACTAGCGGGTTTAACTCATTGAGACCCCAAGACCCATGTAGGTGGTAGCAGAAAAGATATTGCTGAGGTCTTGTCCCACTGAGGATGTCACTGCTTAACTTAAATATTAACAAACCAGAGTGGGTGCAATTGACTGCATAGCACCATTGGAAAGGTAATTTTTATGCTGAACAGCTTTGCCACTCATACTTTTGTGTGTAGCACTTACGGTTCAATTTGAGGCATTAGCAATTGTGGCATGCTGATTATGGCTTGCTTTTGCTCCAAAAGCTCCAGGTTACACTGGTAAAGGTATACAGGCCACCTCCACATGTGGTGGAATTCTCAGAGTACCTGCGGTCCCGGTGAGTTGTAGTTGGTCAAGCTGCATGTATGTTCGGGTTTGGAAAGAGTTTAATGAACCACAGCTCTTGCTCTTTAGCCATGTGTTCGGCCTGTAGCGCTGGTTGACAGTTCAGCTGAGAGGTTGTGCTTCATTTCTCAAAGTTCTGTAAGTACGAAACATTGCATGTTTAAAACATAGGGCCAGATGGAATGTCATGGAAACTGTTTTCACCTTGAGGCTGGTCATAGCGTGGGCTGCTTTTTGGAAGCTTGTGCAGTTTGACTGTGGATGTAGCATGCTACATGCAAAATAGTTTCTACTTCTGTCTGTGGTTTCACCTTCTCACTCCTATCTCTAGGATTCTCCTGTGCCTGTCCTATGCATCTTTTTCAACTTCTCCACGGTTAGCCCCATCAGCTCCACTGGGAACTCTTTTCCATGCATCCACCACCCTTCCGGTGAAGTAATGATGCTTTATGCTGCCACTTAGTCTACCCATTCGAACCTCATGTCATGCCCTCTCATTCCTCTGCCTCTCCTTTTCTAAAAGATGCTATCCTCCAGTGCCCTATTTATTCCATTGAGATATTTGAAGGCTTTCTCGTATTGGGGTGTGTGTGTGTGTGTGTGTGTGTGTGTGTGTGTGTGTGTGTGTCTCTCTCTCTCTCTCTCTCTCTCTCTGAGGTCCTGTGCTCTCTTTAGTCGTATATGCCTTTTTAAGTCCCGTACCATCTTTGTCCATTGTGGCATAGATTTGCCATGAATCCACTGGAGAAAATGGTTGGCGGTGTACTGATGTGCCATTTTGGAAATGGTTGGCATTACCTCCTGTTTTTTGCTTAGAGCTTTTGCTATGCTATACCAGCATCTAAAACCCAGTTTCAAAATGTCTTCATTTTTCATGGAAAATGAGTTCAAGATCACGCCCAATGCCGCCACTATCATGGAGTAATGTGGGGGGGATGTTCTTGGGGTTCTCTTGTGTATAGAGAAAGGAAATCTGTTTAGTGGTACTGGTCAACCACTCATGTTGTTGCATAATTGTCTGCCATATAATTCAACTCCGGATTACTGTAATGGGCAGGTAAAAGCAGCAGGAACAGAGTGGACAGTGTGGTGACTGACAGACTGAGCTTGGCGCAGCACATCACTGGCAGTGTAGCTTGACCAGAGGAGCAGAACTAGCAAAGGTAAATCTGGTTGAATTTTGGGTTCAGTTATTTGTCCTTTCTGGTTCTGTTTGTTGCGTGTTTGTCGTGTTCTTTTGGTACAGTTATTGCCTTTCAGATAGAACAGTTGTGGAGTTGTCTGGAGGATCATCTTATTGCGTGGTAGAAATTGGTCTTTGCGATGTCTGAGCTGAGCAAAGTCAAATCTGGTGCACAGAAACGGAAACTGGCTAACTTGTCTGCACTGGTGGCAGCATCAAGTGATCCAAAACAAAGGAAGCTATTGCTGTTTACACGCATACAAAACAAAGCTACTACCCCTCAGAACAAAACTAGTCTTGAGGACGCAGCTGAAATACAAGGTGGACAAACTGTGGCTCACTGTGTGAGCAGCTGCACTGCTAGTCAGAATCTAAATACTCAGCAAATACAGCCAGTGGATTCTGCAAGGGAACAATTGTGCCACTTGATGTTGTGAAAATTAAAATCCCTATTTTCAATGCCCCAAAAGCTCTGCCTCGCAACCTTGAAAAGGTTGCCTTTGTACAAAGGCATCCAGTTCAGCCAGTTCACAGATGTTAAAGTCCTACCATACAAACACGTCAAAAATCTACAACGGATTCTTCCTGGGAGCAGCAAAGTTATACCAAGGAACTGGGTCACTGTACAGGTGGTTGACTGTTTGGTGCATTCTCTCCACTGCAGTATCTGCATGGCATTTTCAGATGTGGAAACTAGGTTTGTTACAGGATACCAAGACTTTAAGCACATCTACAAGGCATGATAGAAGATGAGGATTCCAGAGCTCACAATGCAGCTGTGGATGCGTATCTGGCCTGCTTAGTGGATGCTGATGTTGAACGCTGGTGAACAAAGATATGGTTGCAAGTCGAGGAAGCAAGTCCAGCAGAACATAGATGTGTCACGGAGAATTATTGAAGTTGTCAGATTTATTGGACGCCAGTGCCTGCCATATCGTGGAAAAGACGAAGCTTTATACAGTGTGCAGGACCCATCACTTAACCATGGAAATTTTTTGGAGCTGATTCTTCTGTTGTCCCAATTTGATGTTCCTCTGAATACACATATCCAAAAAGCAGTAGCAAGAGAAGGAAGCAGAGAATGGAGAAAGAAAAGGACACTTCAGAAGCGCATGGCCACGGAGGGCTGATTACCTTGCTGTCAAAGACCACCGTAAATCAAATTATCGAGATTATTATGTAGATAATCAGAGACAGCATTGTAAAGGATGCTATGGACCAGAAGATCAGCATTCAGATGGATACCACACAGGACATTGGTGTGACTGACCAAGCGGCTATCATTCTACGGTATGTGAAGGACCTTAAAGTTCATGAGCGTCTCTTTGCTGTGGTTGAGGTGCAGGACACTTCTGGACAAGGAATGCACAAGGTTTTAAAGGAGAACTTTGAAATGCATGGACTCGATATGAAGAACATCGTGGGGGAGTCATTTGATGGTGCAGCCAACATGCGGAGCGAGTTTGTGGGGTTACGAGCTTTGATAAAAAAGGATTCACCAAACAGTGTCTATACTTGGTGTTATGCACATGTTCTCAATTTGTGTGTCTCAGATTGTAGTGAAGCAGTTGTGGAAGCAAAGACATTGTTTGGTTTGCTACAAAGGACATCCGTCTTCATTAGTGAATCGCACAAAAGGATGACTATATGGAAATCTAGCATTGATGGTACAGGACAGGACAAACTCAGGAGCTTCAAAGAGTGGTGAAACCAAATGGTGGGCAAAACCCAGAGCACTGGCATGCATCTTGAACATATGAAAACCAAGAGAAGAATCTGTATGTGTCACTTCTCCAGACTTTGCTTTTATTAGTACCTCTGGAAAGTTTGATGCTAAAGCTGCCAGTGAGGCAGATTCACTGCTTGACAAATGGAAGAAGTTTGGCGTCATTTGATAGCCTTTGTGTTCATGAAGATCTTTACAGTAATTGGGCCAGTATCAAAGTATCTGCAGACTAAGGGACTAGACTATCTTTCGGCATGGCGCATGGTGGATCATGCTAAGATGGAGTTGCAACAGTCTGAATTTATAAACATCCAGCAAAAGCTTCTAACTTTGTTGCTGGAGAAGAAGAAGAAATTGATGAGTTGGGTATTGATATTGACCTTGAGGATCATCTGCCAAATAAAAAGGTAGCCAGGAAGAAGAGAATGCCAGGGAAAATGTCAGTGACAACGAGTGGCAGATCCCATGAGCGATTTGAATGTGAAGTGTACACCGCATTATGGATCAAGTTCGGATGAGCTTAAATGATTGCTTTGATAACAACAAGCAACTGATTCTGGATACCAGCTGCATGGACCCGTCACTTGAAAATATAATTCAAGGTGGCATACCAGATGAAAGTCTGCAGAAAGTGGCATTGTTGGCAGAAGTAGACCGTAGCAGACTTAAACTGGAGTTGTTAACGTTTGCTAAAATATTCAGACGACTGCAAAGATCACTGCCTGAAGAATACACTGCGGATGTGTTGACAGAGGTTGTTGACTTTCATGACTCCGAAGACTCTGACACTCGTGAAAGTGAAACTAGTGACCAGAATGAGCAACGAGAGAGAAGAGATTTGCCATACAAATGCAAGTCCTGCAAAGAATGCCTAATGTGCTGTTATAAAATTTTGGCACAGTACAACATGCTCTCGTCTGCATTTTCAACCTTGTTTGTTGTCTACGAGTATTTGTTGACTCTATCATTTACCCAGGTGTCCAGTGAGAGAGCTTTCAGCAAGCTAAAGATAATAAAGACTCGACTGCGCTCATTGCTGGGACAAGAGAAACTGGAGGCATTCATGATTGAGAGAGACCTTCTTGATGGAGTGCGCGCATAAGATGTCATCCAGAAACTAATTCAATGATCTGAAGCATACAAGCGAGTACTGTCACCCTGACACTGGAAGGCTACTGCTACTGTCACTAGAGGGCCAAAGCTGGATGCTGGGTTCAGGTACCCAGGTCCAGAAGGATTCAATGGATTAGACTGGCTACTGTGGGGGGTGCTGTGGAGCCCGAGCTAACTGGCAGCAAAATCTATTCGCTCCAAATCTTTACTCTAAAAATCAAAAATTAACCATCGGTAGACAGAAAATCGAGGCGATTTTGAGAAAATCTGAAGAGTACCATTGGGAAGTATGCTATGGGTAATCCTCGTAAAGAGAAAGGCGGCGGTCCGGGAGGAAAAGCCACAGGATCCTCTCACTCTGCTAGGACCAATCTGACTGTACAGGCCTCATCCACCACAACCTGAAGAGACCTTTATTGTCGATTGGGACGAAACTGCAGAGGCAGATATCTGGTCTCTGACCTGAATTCAAAAGTGGATGCATACAATTCCCAACTGACTGTAGTTGAAACGTCCGTGGAACAAACTAAAAGTGAGATGGAGGAAGTCAAAAAACAGAGAAGGCCATGGTAACTACCGTGAACCTGATCAAGGAAAACACACACTTTCGGGCTAGGTTACAGACACTCGAAAACCAGGCTCGATCCACATATTCAGATTTAGGAATGCCAGAGGATAGATCACCTGGTGATGTTTATCCAAGAATGGCTTCAAGAAACTGTCTGTGGAAGAACCCTGGCTCATTTTGGCTTGCAAAAGTGTACAGAATTACACCTTGAGGATACAGGTCAGATTCGGACCATACGCACACTACTTTTGGTGATAGACAGTGTTGGGACTAGAGACCACATTCTGAGATTGGCCCGTCGAAGCGGGTTCTCTAATGCAAGATGAAAGAAGCGGTTTATTTATTTCCTGATCTAAGCTATGCAACTCTCATGCGAAGGAAAAGTTTGATGGAATTAGAAGGCAACTTAGAGAATCATATCCCTCACACGTGCTCTTCCCTGCCAGGTTGCAGTGGTATATAACAGGAAGGTCTGTCTGGATATTTTCAGGCGCTGTGAGGTGCCTTTATATGTATTTCAGCCTTTCCTGCTGAGCTTTGCTCAGACTATTCGGTTTTGAGCCATTATTAAATAATTGCTTAGTGCTGGAAGGCTTTCTAGGAGCCCTAGTGTAAAATGTGATCTCAATTTTTCAATATCTTGTTAAATCCAGTTGGAGCTTTTTCTCAAATTCTGGGATTTGAGTAAATATAGTTAAACGTTGATTTAGCTGCCAGATTTCACTTTATTTTAGGAACTACCTTTAAGTTTTTAGTATGACGCCAATAGCCTGAGTTCAGGCAGGCAAAAGCTGTCCTTTCTGTGGACTTTAGTTTTTTTTGTTTTTGAATAAAGTCATACTGCTCATGTGCTTAATTTATGCAGCATAAGTCTTCGATATATTTTTAAATCTGGCTATTTAGTTTTCCCCCATATGTGGTATCAACATATCCTTGATGCACTAATCCTATGTTTAAAGGGGCTGCATCCCCTAAAATTGAATTATGTATGGACTGTCATGGATACAATGTTTTTGTGGCTTTGATATAAAGCAACTGAAAATCTAAAAATAAAGTATATAAAAAAATAAAAAAAAGACTGGCTACTGTATTTGCTACCTGGAGTAGTGATCTTGTCTGAACTGAAGAAAGGGATATTTACCATGCTGGTCTTGCTGTAATGTGAGCTGAGTGCATGCAGAAGAGATCCTGAAATGTAATTGCGTGAAGTATACATTTTAATTTCTTCTGACTAAAACCATTGTATGCACTGTTCTGGTTATTGGTTTTGTTTGTATGGAGACCTTATCATTGAATTTGTACTTTTATACTTTGTATGTGGTAAAACAGATGCACAGTTAGTTTATTAAAATAAAAATTACACTCAGGACACTGTTGGCAGACTTTAATGTATAAGTGATCAAATGACAATGAAACACACAATGGATACACAGTTCCGTATTATTAAAATACAAATTGCATGACACTGTGGACAGACTAAAGTATAACTAATCAAATGACGATGGGAAACGTACAACAGATTTTACTGTGCAGCTAATGTTTAGAATTAGGGAAAGTGTAGGGAAAGATTAGGATAGAAGATCTACTTTTGTGTAACAAGCTCTTGAGTCAAAGGCCCATTTTCAAGTCGTTCCATGCAAACCCTTTTTCTGAACCCTTTCTTACCATGGCTGGGCCTTTGACCGCCCCTTACCCCCCCTCCCTTCACCCTCAGTTGCAACATCCTGGCAGCTATTTCCCTGCTTTGGCTAACTTGAGCACCAGCTTGGCCTCCCTTCACTCTGGCACTATGCATTTTGAGTTGCCCAATTCATCAATTTCTATGCTAGTTCATAAGAACTATCACCAACCATTTTATATGTGCTGCAATTAAACATATACATTGTCACCCTCACTAACACCACCACCTGTGCTTTTCCTCTTCCCTTTTACTCTGGTTGCACCTGGCTGGAAATGTGCCATGACTCGGTGTGCATAGTACCAATTTGATTAAATTCATGTCCCACAATACAGTGCAGTTTAATACAGCAGCACTAACATCAATATACAATAGAACACTGTTACACTGTTTACACCTCTAGATGGCATTCAATTGTCCTTTTGAGTCTGACGTTTTTGGGTTGCATCTGATTTTATTGCCTTTGTAACCAGTCCCTGAATCCCCCCCGTTACTCTGCAGCTGCTGCTCTTTTCACACTGCCCGAACATTCTGTGACATCAATAACACCATTTGAGACCATTCAGATGTATAGCATAGAGTGGGGTTATTAAGGCCATAGAACACTTACACATGACTCAGTAGCTGAGCGAAACTGTATGCAAGTAGATATGAGGGGAACCCCAAAGCAAAATTAAAACTTTTTCAAAACTTTGTGAAAATGCCTTGGTGGAAACTTTTCACTGTGTATATAATTAGCGGACACCAATCTCTTCAGATGAGCACAACCTCATTTCTGTCTTAAGACAGAGCATTGTGAGTTGCTGCCTCATGTTCCTTTATTGGGGCTAACAATAGTACTGTAACAATCATGTTGGGGGCACATAGGCTGCTTTTGGCAGAATCTTAGCATAACACACATTGCACTGCACTCTTTCTCCTGTTCACATCATGTTGCCTCACAAATTGCTCAGAGAGGGAAAGGGTAGGAAAGGTGAGGGCCTCAACCTCGGAGGTGCCTTGCCGGGCGTTGAGCTTAACCATTGATTTTGTTTGAAGAGAACTCTCTGCTCACCTGCAGCCATGTAGCTGGATAAATGTAATGTTGCAGGATCACTTAATGAAACAAGTATTGCTAAATTGGTAACCTGCTTTCCTGCAGTATTGCTGCAGGGTGCATCTAGCAGGTCATGGCTAGCAGCATTTTGCAAGATAGCAGAGTTCACTTTAAATCAATGGGACTGAAACCTCGAAATAATGAATATACATTTTCCAGTAATGTAATAGCTTTCTTCATAGTATACAATAGCTTTCTTCCGAATAGAATACATGCTGACATCTTGTACTTGGCTACAGCATGCCGTGGTT
Organism: Neoceratodus forsteri; assembly: GCA_016271365.2. NCBI lineage: Eukaryota > Metazoa > Chordata > Ceratodontiformes > Ceratodontidae > Neoceratodus > Neoceratodus forsteri. Next base: position 952,390,741 of record CM028131.1, on the reverse strand, counting down.
GGGGCCCCCCATGACCCTAACAGGGCCTCCCCTGCCAGTACCAAGGCCCTCCTGGGCCCATTTCCAGGTGGGCCCTTTGCTTCCCAGTCCAACCCTGTTGTCTAGTGTACTTATCTGGTCAACAAAAGCTAAATAAATAAATAAATACTGGGCATTGGTCCTACCTCTCCTAGAGGAGGAAAGTGGGGATGTTTGATCTTCCACTCCTCTGTCAGCCCTCCAACACCTGAGATTGCTTCCAAAGGTGGGTCATCGGTAGAGATGCAGCAAAGTTTCACTCTGCTTTTGAAGTTTCAGTGAAGTCACGAAATTTGCATCCGCAGATCAATTTGTGAAATTGTTGCTTTCACTGAAACTTCACCATTTGTTACTTCACTTTACTTTTGTTTGTTTTCTAAGTGCAAACTGCACTTAAACAAACCCTAAGCAAGAAGAAGTCATGTCCAAAATCCCTTGAGTTGAGAGGCCCCCCTCCATCACTGGCCATTTGGCTACAATGTAAAAAATATATATATGTGTATATATATATATATATATATATACTGTATATCTTTATATAGTTTATGAAATAAATCCCTGGTTCCCCCCCCCATTGATCACAGGCCACAGTTGAAATTAACAGCTCACCCCAGGCCCCCACACAGCCGCCTATCGCTGGCCACCGAGTCAGCAACAATGTAAAAATATAAAATATATTTTGGAAATTCAATCCCTGGTGTCTAGCAGACCCCCAACCCATCAGAGAGTGCCCCATCATGACTACACCACCCCGTTCCCCTCTCCGTTCTGATCCCACCCCAATGGGCCACTGGTACAGCCCCCCACTCACCTCCACGGCTGGCAGCCTGACTGAGTTCTTAATGAATAAGCATGTGCTTGTACAAGCACATGCTCATTCATTGACAGCTCCAACTCACAGTTACTTTAGTTGCTTTTTCAGGAGGCTAGAGAACAGGAGGGGTCTGTTCCAGTCACCCGTGGGGGTGGGGCAGGATGGGGGAACAGCATTGTGGATGTGGAGGGGTCCACAGTTCCATTCCCTCCCATCCTACCCCGACACAGGTGACCAGAGCAGCCCCCTCCCATTCCCTAGCCCCCTGAAAAAGAAACTACAATTGCCATGAACTGGAGCTGTCAACAAATGAGCGAGTGCTTGTACAAACAAGCACACACTCATTCATTAAAAGCTCAGTCGGCTGCCGGCCATGAAGAGTTGTGCCAGTGGCCCACTGGGATGAGATCAGGATGGGGGGCAGTGAAGTGTGGTGGAGTCACTGGTGGGGCACTCCCTTAGTGAGGGGTGGGGTCCACTAGATACCAGGGATTGAAGTTTAAAAAAATGGTATATTATATTTTTTCATGATGGCCAACTGGCCAGTGATCAGCAGACATTTGTGGGGGACTGGGGTGGATTTTGTTCATTTCAACTGTGGCCCATGATTGGCAGGTGGGGGACACCAGGAGGGATTTTATTGAAAAAAATAAATATTTTTGACATTGTGGCCCACTGGCTAGCGATGTGGGGGAGTGGTCGGCAATATATGGATTGGACTACTACACAAACACAAGCACTGTATGCCTGCGGATGCCCCTAAACTAGCCATCTACAGCTCTGTCACCTCTATCATTGACTACAGCTTTGCCATCTATGGCTCTGCCTCAACAAGTGCCCTCCGCAGGATCTCAGTTGCTCTCAACAAAGCCTGTAGACTACTGATGGGTGCAGCCCAACAAACTCACACCTGTGACCTCTATGCACAGGCCAGCTGGCTACCCCTACGCAGCAGAATACAATACCAGACCTGCTTACTTTCCAAAAAGATTCTCCTTGGTCTCATGCCACCTGGTGTTAGCTCACTCCTTACTACCTACAGTGGCACTCAACAAACACGTGGTGACCAGTCTCTAACCTTTCAGGTTCCCAGATGTTGTACCTCCATGGGTCAGCGGTCCTTTATCAATAGAGCTGCTCAATGGTTCAATTACCTCAATAAAGAAGCACTTTCCTCTACTACACTTGGACCCTTCAAAGGAATCTCAAACTTTACCTTACCTCTACCACTCAATGTGACTGCTTCTCTGAACAGAGATCTCTCAAACACCTCCCAGCTCACTCATGTCTCACAGCCCGCTTTCCAGTCTCATTCCCTCTGGCACGGGCCTTCCTTGTGACTCCTTTCCTGCTTGTATCTCCACTGGTACAAGACATTTTCCACCACCATTGGACAGTGGCCCATTAGCCTGCCAACTTCTTCTCCCGGTCGCACGCCTGCAATACTAACTGCCTATGGTGCCCTCTATCTCTTATTGTTACCGCAGCCAGCTGCCTACTCAAGCTGCTCGTTTTATGACTATTATCTCAAAGTATGTAATAACTGAGTATCTTTATTTTTTCTTTTAGTTGTTTTGGTTGTTTATTGTGCATTCTTTTACTACCCCTGTATGTATGTTGACCCTCATCCTTTGACATGGAACCTTTGTAAACGAGCAGTTTCTGCTCAAAGGTATTTGTAATCCAAGAATTTAATAAATAAATAAAAATCAGCATGGGGGGGGGACAATAAACAGCAGGGAGAGATTCATATTTGTTTTTTTACATGTTTATGGCAAAGTCTGTGTGCAAAGTGTGCAATTTGCCTGTGAAATTCCACACTTTGCATTTGATCCCATGCTCCATGATCTCTGAATTTCATGGATTGCACTTTGTGTACTGAGCACAATCTGTGAACTTTTTCGTGGAGTAAAGTTTGTGGACTTCACACCTCTAGTCATCAGCGTCATGAGCAGTAGTGCTACCACTGCACTGGTGGGGAAGCTTCTCTTATTTTTATTTATAAAAAGTGTTTTCACTTTTTTATAAATATCATAGAAATCTGATTGTTTGTATTATTATTATTGTTAGAGTGATAAGGTAGTTCCAGTATAGTTCAGGTTGAGAAGACATTTTTATGTTAAAGCACAATTTATGGCAGCTTATATTTTGGTCACCTTTTGATATATAGTATGTGGAAGGTACTGTACTTATTCTAAGCCAAGTTCTCAAAAACTGAAAAAAGTGCCTTTTTTGCTCATCAATAACTAAAAGGTGGTAGGGATTTGTAACTTCAAACTTGTTGTTCACTAAATCCAGCCACAGGGATGGTACTTTCATTGTTTTGAAAATGAAAAAGTTTAAAACTGAGAAGTCTAAATTAAAATGAATATGGTCAGCACAGTCTGCAACAATGCCAGGGACTAATGGTATGTTTAAACCTGAGAACACATTGTTATTTCTTGGGCTGGGTGAACAGATATAAAATTAATGATTTATTATGGAAGCCCATCATTGCTGGCTCACTTGTCTCCACCACCCCTTAATTCTGACAGGTGGAGGCTGGGGAAATGCATTTAATGATTAAGGTCAGGTTGGGTGGGGGAAACAGGGGTGTGGTATTGACATGTGAATGGGGGAAAGGTTATAATAATTTATGACTAGCTGATTTTGTGGTAGTGGTGAACTTTACAAGAAGGGGAAGATGGAGGGTCACTGCAAATGGTGGTGTGGGTGCATCACTTGAGAAAGGTCTGGGTGGGGGTAGGGGTGGTACTAGTAAACTGAGATGGTGGGGTGGGATTTGTTTAAAAATAACATTGTTTGAAAACAAAAGCAGTAGGTTAGGGAGTGTCAGGAGAGGGTGGTGATAAACAGGGTCAAATAGGGAGAAAAGAAGTCAGAGTGGAGTACCGCAGCGGTCAGTCCTGGTACCAGTCCTTTAAAATAAGTTCACCAGGCACATAGGAGAAGGAATACAGGGCAAGATATGTTCAATTTTCAGTTAATAATAATCTCTGTGGCAGGGTAGATAGCAAGGAGGGGATAGGGGAGCTGCAGAGCGACCTGTAGGTTTTTTGAGAGGTTGTCAAAGGTTTGGCTGTTAAAATTCAATGCCAAAATGTGAAAGGTGATTCACATAGTGCACAAGAACCTCAAGAACAAATACCTGACGGGAAGAGTTAAGATTGCCACTATTTCAGAGAAAAGTTGCCTATGGGTCATCATAAGTTACTTCCTAAAACAAACTAACCAGTATATCAAGGCTTACATCAAGGCAACCAGAATGTTGGGGTGCATTGGAAGGGAGCATGATAGTAGGAGAAAAGAGATTGCACCACCTCATGATAGATCAGTGGTGAAACCCCAGTTGGAATACTATTCCCAGTTGTGGAGTCCTTATCAGGAGAGACAGAGACAGGCTGGAGGTAGAGCAGTGTAGAGTAACCAAAATGATTCAGGGCCAACAGGGCAGATCCTGTGAGAACTGGCCAGGGCACTGAACATGTACTTTCTGGAGGCAAGAAGGGAAAGGGATGGCAATATAGTAAACTGTGTAGAACTATTTAACAGGAATGGAGGGTTAAAAACATGGGGGCATGAATGTCCGCTGTGGAGTGTGGGAGAGATTCAGGAGGGATGCAAGAATGTTGTACTTTACTGAGAGAGTGGTTGAGCCATGGAACAGCCCATTGGCATTAGTGGAGGGCACAAAAACAGTTAAGTTGTCCAGGCATGGCTGGGACAGAGTAAAGGGCTTGATAGTTACTCATGGGGATAGCAGTAAGGCAGGGACCAAGGGGGAGGCAAGGGTAAATACCTAGACTGGATGAACTAATGTTTTGTTTTTTTCTGCTGACACTGTCTATGTATCTGTGTTTCCTACCTGTCTGACCTGCTTTCAGACCTATCCCTTCCTCCTATGCTCTCCATACTTCTGATTATCACTCCCTCAGCATTCTCTGCTGTAACTTGTCTACTGACAAAAATTGCTTCTTTTGTGTGCCTGGCCTCTCTCTGGAACTGCCTCCTCTTCCAGTTTACCTTCTGTTATCTGTCTTTCAAACCTCTCCTCAGATTTCACTTTGCCCCTTCCTGTTCCTGCCATTTATTTGTTTATTTTATTTTTATTTAGTGATTCGGTAAAGACCTTTGTACTCAAGCTCCTTTACAATGGTTCCACATCATAGATTGCAAAATAAAGAACAATAGGAGAAAGCAAAGGTACATTATAATGAGCGATACAGCTTGGATTCAGAACTTACAGAATAACTCAAAACATAGGTACAAGTTAAAATAACAAGCAAAACACTTTATGAGGGTGAGGAGGGGGTAAGCAGCCACAGAGTGCCTTGTTTGGTAGTTCAGAGGGATGGGGATAGCTGGCAGTGGGTTGAAGAAAGGAGGAACGAGAGAGACATATGTAATGCAGTGGAGGTGAAGAGTGGGGGAAGAAGGGCGATAAGGTATAGGGATAAATGGTGGAGTGAGGGGAGGCTGAGTGGAGAAGACATGCTAAAGTAAATGGTAGGGTGTGAAGGGGCCTGGTCAGGCAGCCTGCATTAGTAGTGACTGTTAAGGAATCTCACGATTGCTGAAGGAGCATGACACAGACTGATTGCTGAGGCAAGCAATGAGAAGGGACAGAGGAATAGGGTACCTGAGGCTTGCCTAGTGCTTGCTGGTGGGCAGAGAGAGAACAGGTGTGGCTGTACTCAGGGGCAGGTGCACTTAGGGAGTGTTATCATGTGCTGTTTGAGGTCAGTTTTGAATTGTGCCAGACAATTGGTGGCCAAGAGGTGCCCAGGGAGTTCATTCATCAGCAGGGGAGCCTGGTAGGCAAATGCACATTGTCCAAGTGAGGTGAGATGGAAGGGGATAGCCAAAGCCCCTCTAGTCCTCCCTCTGGTGACCTGTCTTCAGTTTCCAGTCCCTTATCTCTACCACTCCAGATCTCCTGAACAAATATTGCACACTTTGCAGCCTCCCGCTGTACTAAGGAGATTGCATTTAAAGTGACTGCTTTTTGTTTCATTTAACACTTTTTGACCATATAATGCTTAAAGCATTTTGTTTTCCACTTGTGGTTACTGCTTACATTTTTCCTGTTCTTGCTGACTGTATCTGTTATATTTATTTTTAATTAAAGCCTTTATTTCTCTGTATTTGTTTGAATTTAATTCAGTCACACATTCAACTCACTGTTCTACTACTGATTTATCATTATTTTTTTTATTGTTTGATTATTCCACCCACTGATATTTTGCTTTTATTTTTACCTCTATTGTAATTCCCTGCCCTTAAATCACTCCTAAAAATGAGCCATGGCTCAGAGTGTTTTTCCTAGTCAGCAGTTTTTAAATAACAATTGAAAACAAAATTACAATAGATCCAGTAGATAGACAGCTAATGATAGATAGGTACATTGCTAGAAAGAGATATATATATAAATAGATAAATAGATAGACAGACAGACATGGACAGACAGAAAGACAGACAGATAAAGAAATAGCAAATGGGTGGTTGTACCTTATAAAAAAATGATGAGAGATCAGTTCAGAACATACTTTTGGAAACAAAACAATTGATGAGGTTAGATAAAGTAAAAGTTGGAAATGCAAGAGCTAATGTGAGCAAAGTATTTTTATACTCTCCTAACATTGCTAATTTAAAAGATACATGGTCTAATTAATTATTCATGAGCCAAGAAGGGCTCCTGATTGGCTACTGGATTGGTCATTAATGTCTCAGAAATGATGGATCAAGCTGCCAACTGATGCAGTATGGCATGCACTGCTCATGCCACTCTGCTTAAAACCTTAAGTAAGTTAAAAAATAAACAGGAAAAAAAATTGTTATTGAGATTAGACTTCTAATTACAATAACAACAGCGAAGAAGGTCATTCCTAGGATTAATGACCGGTTGGATGGAGGTGGCCCAAGACACTGCTTCGGGCCACCCATCCCCCAAAGGGTCATTAATCCTGCAGAAATGACAAGTTTCTTAGTCGTTGTTGCTTAATTAGAAATGTAGATGGTGGTACAGTAAGTGTGCACAGTTTGCTAAAGTCAGGAAGAAAGAAAAGAGAAAGATTACTAGAGGATCAGTAAAGATTAGAGGAAGATTAAGTAATCAATGGCCCACGACAAGGTGTGGGGTTATAGGGATTTCATTCACACCTGTGGTGCGTTGCGAGGCACGAGGCCACAGGCCAAGTGTCCTCACAGCACCTCAGGGATGGATTAAATCCCTATAACCCCACACCCTGGAGTGGGTTATTGCACTTATAACATAGGTTACCTTCCCCATTGCAGTGAATGTGAAAAAATAAAGTTTTTCCCCTCTTTTCTGCCTCAGACATTTATTATCCTTCTGCTGTACAAAGTAGTTCCTTAGAAAATATCTCTTTTTTGGTATTTATGCATGGTAACATGCCATCATGTGTGTTTCACTGCGCTACAAACTGTTTTGTGATGCACTACAAACTTCTACAATATAATAGGCTATGATGGTATGGTTCTCTACTACTGTATGAGTGGATTCTTGGTGATGAAAAGGCACCTATGCATTAAACTGCACCTGAGATGCAGAAGTATTCATATTGTATAGCACTATGTAGCACTCACTGAACAGTTGCTATGGAATGAATACCAATGTGAGTACACTACTTCAATATTTAACAACGGAAAACAGTTTATAAATTTTAGCTTTTCTGCACGTTTCATGCAACATGAATTCTCCTGTCGATCTCTGGTATCTCACTGGATATGTACACACTGCTGATGATTGCACTTCTCCACTATGAATGGTGAAAAGTGTTGACAGAGTGATAGTAGTGATTGTGTCACTCGTAGTCACAGTTACTGCCTAGCTGCTATGTGTCACTGCATGGCAATTCCATTCTTTTACTTTTATTTTCATTAGTAGCTAAGTGAAATGAGAATTTCCTCGAAAAGACATCAGAAGAATTGCTGTTCTGCTTTCCCTGAAACTGAGTGCAGGACTAGTACAGTGACGATACATATATACTGTGACTGCATGGGGGGGAGCGGGCCCCAAGAGATGTCTGCACTGGCGTCATTTTGTGTCAGCTTGCACTATATAGAAGGGGAACTTCCACAGGCTGTGGTCCTTAGCACAGAGCTGTGTGTACTTCAAGTTTTCTATACAGACCGTTTCTTGAACTTCCATGACAGGTGACGATATGGTGGTGTCAAAAGAACATTTATCTATTTCTTACAGTCAGAACTCAGAACAATCAAATCTGTATCGCTCACTAGCTATCCCTAATACAGAACAGTCCGTGACTGCTAACACCTCACTGACATTGCACAGTTGGTATAATCGGCAGCTATTGCTGATTGTGTTACAGAATTTTAAGAATTAAGAACAAGTACTAGACATATTAAATACGAGTTTGTATATTAGAATATGTCATAAGAATGCTTGAACAGATCTGTTAAGGTTACAGGAATTTCTTTATAGAGAAGACCTCTAGGTGAATGAGATGTAAATGGCGATTGTGCCAGTTATAACTATTTTGACCTGTATCCACGAGGAGCCTTGAACTGAGAGCGGGTATTTGGGGATATGTATCTATTTACTAGTTCTATGAGGGTCGTTATTTTAAGAAGATAATGAAGTGACTGAAAATTAGTTCAAAGTAGAAGAGGGTACCCTTGTAACAATTTAAATAACTTAGAGAACGTTTTTTGAGAATATAACAAGAGGAATTAAAATAGTTTAAGGGAGATTGAGATGATGATTAGAATATTGATAGGCTTAATACAAATAGCCTTGCTGACAACCTACAGGTATTTTCATAAAAGTTAAGTCACAGAGAGGACATCGGAGTGAATGAGATGCAGATTACAGCGGGGACTGCTATGATCGCGAAAGTCTGGGATTCTAGAGAAGGCGTCTCTAAGATTTTGAATAAGACACACATTACTAATTAGGAAAGACTAATATGATGGCTTAAATATTACTGATGCAAAAAATATGACGAACTTAGCTTTAATGGTAATTTGTCTTTAAGAGCAGAATGGTGTGACGTCATTAGGTGAGCGCTTTTAAGTCGGGCTGAAGCGATGGGCAAGAAACCCTAGGGGGGACTCCACACAGCGTCTTCGTGTAGAGGGAAAATCTATGAAACAAGGGCTAGAACCTTTTGGAAACTAAAGCCGTGACTTGATTTTTGAGACCGGCAGGTAAAGATTTAACGAAATATACGGATTCTAGGAGAAAAGAGACATTTTGGTAGCATCACACAAATGGCTTTTTTAGAAGTTACAGGAAAGCTAACATGACCATTATGAGATCCGCGATTAGAGACACATAAGAATGTAAGCTTATTCGAAGCAATTTGAAAACTTCAGATTTTCTGTATTACGGATTTAGGTTATAAATGACAGCTGTTTCTATAACTTGTTGCAAGGCAAGCGCAATTATGAGAATGTGTTAGTAGCCTTCACAGTCGTAGATATGCAGGAATGCAGTGCCTTACAGTAAACTGTAAACTTTTTACCCCCCGGGATTGAGAAGGGATTTGAGACAACTTATGAATGAATCTGGGGAGACAGTGAAACATTTGCTTATTCGAACAGGATATATCTACATCAATAAATCAACCAGTTTGTGAAAAATGTGGAAAGGATTTGTGATGATTTATGGATAAATCTGGGGGGGGGATAGTACAAAATGAGCTTATCTGAATAAGATTTATCTGCATTAATATATTAACTAGTTGGTAAAAGAAATGCGGTAGTAATACAAGAAAAATGGGAGGAGTTCATTATGGTATTTCCAATGCAGCATCAATAAAGGAAAACCAGATATGCCTAAGCTTTAGGCACTTCATTTATTGACTGTTTACTATAGGACCATTTACACCCATGGATTTATAATTCTTATATTTATTTAACGGTACATCAGTGCCCCTCATTTACTACAAGCTAGAGTTGTGAATATATGGATTGTTAGAAGAAAATGGAATTTATACAGGCTTTTCTTGTAAAAAATGATTGAGAGATATAAGGGAGATAACTGGGGTGAGATAATAACTGGAGCATGAAATGTGTTGCAGCAAATCTGAGAAGTATTTCTCTGTTTATATTCCAGCCTGGATGGGCATGTGAAGAAATATCGGATGAAGATTTTAGGAATGAATGAATGAGATCATATTCACCTACAAAAATTTTCGGAAATGTAGGTACTGATTAATATTTATTGGAAAAGTTTAAGTACTCCCTATTAAGATTTGATGTTTTGGTGTTGGGTCCAATTTTTGAATATGAGTGTATAATAGACATACCATATTAAGTGAAGATTTATACATTATATATATAAAAGATTTTTTTCTCCATAGGCTTGGGAATTCATGCAAATGCGAAAGAAAGTGATTTTGTATGAATAAGATTTTATGAAGTAAGTGGCATCAGTGGGTACCTGTCTAGGTATATTAAAAATTATATTTGTGTGGTTGTAGACAGCCCTTTTAATGTTATATATTTGTGTATTTTTTGTAAGGGCATCTCTTAATAAAGCCAAGACACTTGGTGAAACGTTGAGGATTGCCACATTCCAAATAAAAAAGAGATTTGGAAACACAAGAAAGTCTGTCTGCAGATATAATCTTTTGAAGCGCCCTCACACCTTATGCTCTATATTAGAGACCACTTCTACATTATCAATACATCTGGAGAGGCAGCTTTTGTGAATGGAAATATGGTCCATTTCCTGTGGGATTACCTTTTTTCTAGATATGTGTTACAGAAAGCAAAGTATGTCATTCAGTAAAATGTCAAATCATGCTGCTTTACAAAAACAGTGTATATCGCTGGCAACTCCTGCATTAGCTCACTTAGTGTACCAACATGTTATGACCATCTTGCACACGTAAGTACACAACTGTGCAATATGTCTTGTACATGTGTTAATTTAATTAACAGCCGAAGTTATGCTGATGTGCTCTTTCCATGGGGGCACGACGGGCTAGACAGCAGCTAAACATTACCAGAGTTCACTGTGGATAGATGAATAGTTACATTGAGATACCATAGTTCATAGCACTTCTACCACCTAGTTAACCTTTCTGTCCTTCGATGCTCATAGTGCCCTGGGTAGCCTGCATTTCTGATGTCTATATCCTGCAAATGACTCCCACCCGCTGATACCTGACATTGAGAGAGCATGTACAGCTGCTTCATTTTCTTTTACAACATACCTGAACCACAGCTTTTAATCTACTGAAACAAATACATGCTTCATCAGTTTTCCTGCACTGTACAAACATTAGTAAACGCTCCTTGCTAAACATAGGGAAAAAAAATGTCTGCTACACAAAACAGAGCTGCAGAGACTTTCTAGATCCCTCCATGATGTTAAGCTGCCTAACATACTGGAAACAAGAATTCTGGCAACACAGTCAATGATTAAAAAGGAAATTTAATCCATAGCCAGCTGACAGCTCTGCTCCAATCAAATACATTGCTGTAGGTAACCCGTGTTATGATAACAAACACACACCTGTACAGATGTTTGTGCATAGATTACTTGAATTGCAATATGTCTCTGGAAGCTTAAATGTAGTTCAGAAGGTATTTCAAGTTCATGCTAACATCAAAGATAAAGGCCTTCTTACTAACCATTTTGTGTACTAGAATTAGTAGTACTAGTAGTAGGTTTATTTGTACAGTATATGGCACCTTTTAGGAAAAATACATGAATACAAAGACAGAGGCAAGAAACTAAAAAGCAACACTAAGTACAGCAAACAACTTAATAAAAACAGAATAAGGCAGAATGAAAAAACATACCTAAAACTTTAACAGAAAAGGTAAAAAAAAATACATTCTAAAGCTAACCACATAGGAGGTGAATTGGATCTTTCTTCAAATTGCATTACAAAGGCTGGAAGTGGTGACCAAGAGCGCCCAGTTGACAACACATTGTTGTCAAGCTGAAGACTCAGGTAACCACTGAACAGAGAAATTAGTTCTCCCAGGACAAAAGGGGTCAGGTGCTTGCTGAGGTAAAGGGGGCCAGGTCATACAGGTTTTTAAAGTTAATAAGAAAAATTTTTGGTCATTCTACTGCCTCACAGGTAGGCAGCACAGAACACATGCTTTCTAGCTCCTACAGCAAGATCTTATCCCTGTGATATTAGCTGTTTGGTTTAGGAAGACCTGAAGAACAATACTGTTCAGGTTGGAAAGGGTCTGGGCTTAGGCCTATTTCTTTCTATAGTAGGTAGGTCAGTTTCAACCTGCGCCTTTTTGCTGGTGCTAGTAAGCATAGGAGCATGTGTAGTTTATAGTAGGAGGACTTTTGATCACAGCTTAGTGTGAATCTACACGTTATTAAACACCAGAGTTATCTTTTACAGTGTTATGGTATTTGCTGTGGAGCAGACCTCACTTGTGAACTCTTGATAGGATAAGTGAAAGTTTAATCAGCCTAATCAGATGATTCCTGTTTTTATGTTGCTTGCACGCATGTGCAAGCAACGTAGTGCCATCATCCGAGTTTTCAGAGGTGTGGCACCCCGTCTTCTAATTCAGTCAGTGAGTTTGCAGGCATGGCCATAGTTCTACAATGACTGCTGCAGCTGTCTATGACAGCAGTCAAAATGCAGTGGCATACAGTTGAAAGGGAGAGCTCTGCTTCAGTGAGCAGAGCTCTCTCACACACACACCACGCACACAAGCACACATATTGCGTGCTGATGTGCTCTCCCCACGCACACACGCTGTATGGCTGACGGGGTGCCCAATCCCCTCGGCTCCATCCCCCACAAAGCTGTCCAGGTTCCATGCTGGGAGCCCACCCAATGTGTCAAAAATGTTATACCAACGGGGTGCCCAATCCCCATCTGCTCAGCTCCAGCCCCCAAACAGCCTTTCCAACTGCCACGCGGAGCCCACCCCTGCGTGGCAAATGTCCCGGCCATCTTAATTAAAAAACAAACCTGTCAATAAAAACGGTCCTCGCAGTATCCCTACCCGCCCACACCCGCCCACTGCGCAACCTGCTCCCCACCCCCACCCCACACTTACCTCCGGAGCTTGGCGCGACGATCATCGGTGGACCGGGAACATGTCTGCACTCTTCAAAGCCGACCGCGAACTGAGGAAACGCCGGTAAGCTGTATAATGTAATAGGGTTTTTTCAACTTTGTTGCATATCTCAGGCATTTTGGGGAATTTGGGGCTCAAATTTTCAACATGGGGTTTTTTGGGACCCCTCCTCATGAATTCTTGCACTGTCATGGCGTTAATCGGGCCCAAAGGGTGATTTCTTGGCCACTGCGTGAAATCACCTTTCAGGGCCAATTAATGAAACAACACTGCCAGTGTTCATAAGGTGGGCTCTCAAAAAGCCTATGTTGAAAATTTGGTGAAAAAATTCCGAAAAATGACTGTTTTACAAGCGTGCGTTGCGCAGTTCCTATGCACGCTTGTAAGTTTGCTATTTTTCAATATTTTCACTCCAGATTTTCAACATTGCCATTTTATCACACTTCCTTATGAGCAGTACAGCTGTCATTTTTCACATCCTGCCCAAACTGTGTTTCCGCCCATGTAACGCACAATGGCGCAGTCGGTGTGTGAAATCAATGTATGGGACACATTAGGAAAATCACAGTGACACTGTTCATGAGCAGAGGTCTTAAAATGGCTATGTTGAAAATTTGGTGAAAAAATTCCAAAAAATGACTGTTTTACGAGTGCACGTTGCGCAGTTCCTATGCACGCTCGTAAGTTCACGATTTTTCAATATTTTCACTCCAGATTTTCAACATTGCCATTTTACCACACCTCCTTATGAGCAGTATAGCTGCCATTTTTCATATCTTGCCCAAAACGTGTTTCCACCCATGTAGTGCACAATGGCACAGTCGGTGTGCGGAATCCATGAATGGGACACATTAAGAAAATCACAGTGAAACTGTTCATGAGCAGAGGTCTTAAAATGGCTATGTTGAAAATTTGGTGAAAAAATTCCTAAAAATGACTGTTTTACAATTGTGCATTGCGCAGTTCCTACGCACGCTTGTAAGTTTGTGAATTTTCAATATTTGCACTCCAATGACTTCCAAATACCTAAAAAGCACATACAAGCAAGCAACATTCGGCATTGACAAATGCTTGTTTGATTGGAGGCAGTTGTATTTTCAGAACACAGTCCCAAATCAAATGGCTGCACACCAGTGTTCTGCAGTGATGCAGCTGAGAGGGACAGCTAATCACTCAAGTAACTATAGACCAAGACTGTACTACAGCTGTTTTCACTGAGCAAAACAAACTAAAGAAGGCCTAAACCTGAAACTGAAAACCATGACTGGGACATGACTATACCATGCTACACTCTTTTCATGAAGAACTAAGTGAGAAGAAGGAGAAGGGTGTGGTGTTTTATGTGAGGAAAAGCATAAAAGCAATGGAGATACAGGGAATACAGGGGAAGGCAGAGGTACTGTGAATCACCCTGGAGAACACTATTCACACCAGAGTGATCTATGGACCTCTAGCACAAGGGTAGGGATTAGATATTGTAGCAGTAGAAGTCATTGGCAAGAGGTCAGAAATGGGGGAGGTGCTGTTGGTGGGGGGGGGGCTTTAACCTGCCAGATGTAGATTTGAGCCTCTCTCCAGTGGCTTCAGCTAGCAAGCCTGGACATCCTGGACTCTCTTCAGGGGGGTGTTCTTGAGGCAACTAGTTAGTAAACCTACCCATGATGGAGCAGTATTGGACATGGCACTCACTAACAGGTACAGTGTTGCAGACATCAAGGTAGGAGGCAACCTATGGACCAGTGATCACCGTACCATGGAGTTCAATATAAGGATGACTGCGGAATCGAACCATACAAAGGTGATGGTCTTGGACATCAGAAAGGCAGATATTATAAAGATGGACTAATGCTTCAGGATGACCTGGTGGGGAGATGGCCAGGGTGGGGTGGAGGAACAGCAGGAAAAGCTAAAAGGCGGCATAGTAAAAACAACAAACCTCTGCATCAAACAAGTGGGCAAAAGCAAGAGGAACAAGCATTGGTCAATGCTGAATGTTGATTGCGTTGGTCCTTTGAGCTCTCTCACTGCCCCTGTGTCACTCGCTCATTCTGTTTCTCCTGGTGCTGCAGGCTGCTGTTTTGTACTGGGCTCCTGCCTGCGCTGGCATGTTTTTCTGCCCACAAAGAAATCTGCAGCTGTCCCGACAGAGCTCTGTTGAGATTGGTCACTCCCCCTGTCTCACTCACTCATTCTGTCTCTGTTGGCACTGCAGGTTGCCCTTTTGTACTGGGCACATGCCTCTGTTGGTGGCATTTTCTGCCCACAAAGAAATCTGCAGCAGTCCTGACACAGGTCTGTTGAGCTAGCTCACTCCCCCTCTCTCTCTCATTTCATTTCTGCCGGCACTGCAGGCTGGCCTTTTGTACTGGGCTCCTGACTGCGTTGCCGCCTTTTTCTGCCCACAAAGCAATCCACAGCAGTCATGATAGAGGTCTACTGAGCTCGCTCACTCCCCCTCTCTCGCTCACTCATTGTGTTTCTCTCGGCACTGCTGGCTGCTCTTTTGTAGTGGTCTCCTTCCTCTGTTGGCGCCTTTTTCTGCCCACAAAGAAATGTGCAGCAGTCCTGACAGAGCTCTGTTGAGCTCGCTCACTCCCCCTCTCTCACTCGCTCATTCTGTTTCTGTCGGCACTGCAAGCTGCCCTTTTGTTCTAGGCTCCTGCCTGCATTGGCATCTTTTTCTGCCCACAAAGAAATCTGCAGCTGTCCCGACAGAGCTCCATTGAGGTCACTCTCTCCGCCTGTCTCACTTGCTCATTCTGTTTCTCCTGGTGCTGCAAGCTACTCTTTTGTACTGGGCTTCTGCCTGCACTGGCATGTTTTGCTGTCCACAAAGAAATCTGCAGCTGTCCTAACAGAGGTCTGTTGAGGTGGGTCACTCCCCCTCTCTCACTCACTCATTCTGTTTCTGCTGGTGCTGCAGGCTGCCCTTTTGTACTGGGCTCCTGCCTCTGTTGGCGGCTTTTTCTGCCCACAATTAAATCTGCAGCAGTCCTGACACAGGTCCGTTGAGGTAGCTCACTCCCCCTCTCTCACTTGCTCATTCCGTTTCTGCTGGTGCTGCAGGCTGGCCTTTTGTACTGAGCTTCTTCCTGCATTGGCACCTTTTTCTGACCACAAAGAAATCCACAGCTGTCCCACAGAGCTCCTTTGAGCTCGCTTACTCTCCTTCTCTCACTCACTCATTCTGTTTCTATCGGCACTGCAGGCTGCCCTTTTGTACTGGGCTCCTACCTGTGCTGCCACCTTCTTCTGGCCACAAAGAAATCTGCAGCAGTCATGATAGAGCTCCATTGTGCTCATTCACTCGCTCCCCCTCTCTCACTCGTTCGTTCTGTTTCTTCCTCCACTGCAAGCTGCCCTTTTGTACTGGGCCCCTGCATGCATTGCTGCCTTTTTCTGCCCACAAAGAAATCTGCAGCAGTCCCAACAGAGCTCTGTTGAGCTCACTCACTCTCCCTCTCTCACTCACTCATTCTGTGTCTCCCGCTGCTGCAGGCTGGCCTTTTGCACTGGGTTCCTGCCTGCATTGCCAGCTTTGTCTGCCCACAAAGACATGTGCAGAAGTCCCAACATAGATCCGTTGAGCTCACTTCCTCCCTCTCTCTCACTCACTCATTCCATTTCTGCCAGTGCTGCAGGCTGACCTTATGTATTGGGCTCCTGCCTGCATTGCCACCTTTTCCTGCCCACAAAGAAATCCACAGCAGTCACAATAGAGGTCCGTTGAGCTCTCTCACTCCCCCTCTCTCACTCACTCATTGTGTTTCTCCCGGCGCTGCAGGCTGCCTTTTTGTACTGGGCTTCTTCCTGTGTTGGCACCTTTTTCTGCCCACAAAGAAATCCGTAGCAGTCACGATAGACCTCCATTGAGCTCGCTCACTCCCCCCTCTCACTCACTCATGCTGTTTCTCCCAATGCTGCAGACTGCCCTTTTGTACTCAGCTCCTGCCTGCACTGGCACCTTTTCCTGCCCACAACGAAATACACAGCTGTGCCAACAGAGCTCCGTTGAGGTCGCTCACTCCCTTTGTCTCACTCACTCATTCTGTTTCTCCTGGCGCTACAGGCTGCCCTTTTGTACTGGACTTCTGCCTCTGTTGGCATTTTTTTCTGCCCACAAAGAAATTTGCTGCAGTCCCAACAGAGCTCCTTTGGCCTCACTCATGTCCCTGTCTCACTCGCTCATTCCTTTTCTGCCAGCGCTGCAGGTTGCCCTTTTGTACTGGGCTTCTGCCTGCATTGCCACCCTTTTCTGCCCACAAAGAAATCTGCAGCAGTCATGATAGAGCTCCATTGAGCTCACTCACTCACTCCCCATCTCTCACTCATTCATTCTGTTTCTCCCGCTGCTGCAGGTTGCCCTTTTATACTGAGCCTCTGCATGCATTGCTGCCTTTTTCTGCCCACAAAGAAACCCACAGCAGTCCAAACAGAGCTCCGTGGAGCTCACTCACTCCTCCTCCCTCACTTGCTCATTCTGTGTCTCCCGTTACAGCAGACTGCCATTTTGTACTGGGTTTCTGCCTGAGTTGGAGGCTTTTTCTGCCCACAAAGACATCTGCAGCAGTCCCAACACAGCTCCATTGAGCTCGTTCACTCCTCCTCTCTCACTTGCTCATTCTATTTCTGTCTGCACTGCAGGTTGGCCTTTTGTACTGGCTCCTGCCTGCATTGCCGCCTTTTTCTGCTCACAAAGAAATCTGCATCAGTCATGATACACCTCGGTTGAGCTCGCTCACTCCCCATCTCACTCGCTTGTTCTGTTTCTCCTGGTGCTGCAGGCAGCCCTTTTGTACTGAGCTCCTTCCTGCATTGGCACCTTTTACTGCCCACAAAGAAATCCGCAGCTGTCCCAACAGAGTTCCATTGAGGTTGCTCACTCCCCCGTCTCACTCGCTGATTCTGTTTCTCCTGGCACTGCAGGCTGCCCTTTTGTACTGGGCTCCTGCCTCTGTCAGCATCTTTTTCTGCCCACAAAGAAATCTGCAGCAGTCCTGACAGAGCTCCATTGGCCTCACTCATGTCCCCTGTCTCACTCGCTCGTTACGTTTCTGCCAGTGCTGCAGGCTGGCCTATTGTACTGGGCTCCTGCCTGCATTGCCACCTTTTCCTGCCCACAAAGAAATCTTCAGCAGTCATGATACACCTCCTTTGAGCTCGCTCATTCCCCCTCTCTCATTTGCTTATTCTGTTTCTCCTGGCACTACAGGCTGCCCTTTTGTACTGGGCTCCTGCCTCTGTCGGCATCTTTTTCTACCCACAAAGAAATCTGCAGCAGTCCTGACAGAGCTCCGTTGGCCTCACTCACTTCCCCTGTCTCACTCGTTCATTCTGTTTCTGCCAGCACTGCAGGCTGCCCTTCTGCGCTGGGCTCTTGCCTGCATTGCCACCCTTTTCTGCCTACAAAGAAATCTGCAACAGTCACGCTAGAGCTCTATTGAGCTCGCTCACTCCCCCCTCTCACTCACTCGTTCTGTTTCTCCCACCGCTGCAGGCTGCCCTTTTGTACTGGGCCCCTGCATGCATTGCTGCCTTTTCCTGCCCACAAAGAAATCTGAAGCAATCCCAACAGAGTTCCGTTGAGCTCACTCACTCCCCCCCCCCACTTGCTCATTCTGTGTCTCCCGGTGCTGCAGGCTGCCCTTTTGTACTGGGATCCTGTCTGTGTTGTCACCTTTTTCTGCCCACAAAGAAATCCGCAGCAGTCCCAAGAAAGCTCAGTTGAGCTCAGTCACTCCCCCCACAATCGCTCGATCCTAATCTGTCCCAAGCACTGATTTCCAACAGCGACTGCAGTATTCTGTGTTGGAAGCGTGAAAACACATTTCAACTAGGATGTGAAAATGTCTGCTGTACTGTTCATAAGGAGGTGTGAACAAACGCCAGTGTTGAAAATCTGGCGTGAAGACAATACTAATTTGCAAACTTACAAGGGTGCATGGAACCTGCACAACACACGCTCGTAACACAATCATTTTATGGAGTTTCATTACAAATTTTCAACATAGGCATTTTAGGACCCTGCTCATGAACAGTGTCAGTGTGATTTTCGTAATGTGTCCTGAACACTGATTTCCTACAGTGACCACGCTATTGTGTGCCGAAAGAGGAAAAACACATTTCAGCCAGGATGTGAAAAATGACAGCTGCACTGTTCATAAGGAGGTGTGGCAAAATGGCAATGCTGAAAATATGGAGTGAAAATATTGCAAAGTTGCGAAAGCACGAGTGTGTGTGGAAACTGCATAAGGCACATTCGTAACACACTCATTTTATGGACTGTCATCACCAAATTTTCAACACAAGCATTTTAGGACCTCTGCTAATGAACAGTGTCACTGTCATTTTCATAATGTGTCCTGAACATGGATTTCCCACAGCGACCATGCTATTCTCGCCGGAACTATGAAAACACATTTTGGCTAGGATGTGAAAAATGACAACTGTACTGTTTATAAGGAGGTGCAGAAGAATGGCAATGTTGAAAATCTGGAGTGAAAATATTATTAATTCGTGAAGTTATGAGCATGCATGCAAACTGCACAACGCAGGCTTGTAACACAGTCATTTTATGGAGTATCATCACCAAATTTTCAACATAGGCATTTTAGGACCTCTGCTCATGGATAGTGCCACTGTCATTTTCTTAATCTGTCCTGAACACTGATTTCCCACAGCAACCACGCTATTCTGCACTGGAAGTGTGAAAACACATTTCGGCCAGGATGTGGAAAATATCAGCTGTACTGTTCACAAGGAGGTCTGAGAAAATGCCAATGTTGAAAATGTGGGATGAAAATATTACAAATTCATAAAGTTACGAGCGTGCATAGCAACTACGCAACACACACTCGTAAAACAGTCATTTTTTGGATTTTTCACCACCAAATTTGCAGTATAGGCTTTTTGAGAGCTCACTTCATGAACACTTGCACTGTCATTTCATTAATCAGTCCTGAAAGGGGATTCCATGCAGTGACCACAAAATCACCTTCCAGGGCTGAATAATGCCATGACAGTGCCAGAATTCATGAGGAATAGTCCCAAAAACCCCTCATTGAAAATTTGGTGCTGAAATTCCAAAAAATGCCTGAGATATGCATCAAAGTTGAAAAAGCCCTATTTATTTCATTATACAGCTTACCAGCATTTCCTCAGTTCGTGGTCAGCTTTGAAGAGTGCAGACATGTTCCAGGTCCACCGAAGATCGTTGTACCAGACTCCAGAGGTAAATATAGGGCGAGGGGGGTGTGGGGAGACAGGGTGTGCAATGGGTGGGTGCGGGTTGTGGGAAGGGGCAGGGAGACCACCGAGGGACCGTTTCCTTTTTTACAGGTTAAAAAAAAAAAGAAGACATCGCGGGACCATTTTTGATTTTACAGGGACATGTGGCACACTGGGGTGGGCTCCCAGTCTGCCAACAGAGTCTTTTTTTGGGGGGCAGCTGTAGCTGATGGGGGATTGGGCACCCCCATCGGCACACAACAAAAGGAGGGTATTACATTATGCCAATGGGGATTGGGCACCCCATCAGCAGACAACAAAAGCAGGTGGGTTACATAATGCTGAAGGGGAGTGGGCTCCCCCATTGCCAACATAAACCTTGGGGCACTTAAGCCAATGGGGATTGGGGCCCCCTCAGCAAACAAACACGGTGGAGGGGCACATGCTGCTGAGGGGGTTTGGGCACCCCCTCGGCAGGGGGCTAATATTATTTATGAAAATGGCAGCAAGCTGCCGCCATGTTCTCAAACAACATCAGTGTTTCAAGGTTCCACCCTGCAATGATGGATCACTCCGTCATTACAGCAAATGGCTGACGCTGTAATAACGAGACAGCCCCTGATTGCAGCGACTAAAATTTTACAAGTTGGTGGCATGCTGGCTGAACTAGTGCCAGCAGCAGTGTGCCATGGCATTGGGGGAAGTGGGCCAAGCCTTTAAAGTCTGTGGGGGCATTGGCCACAACAGTGCCTTGCCTCCACAATCTGCTTCTGGAGAAAGCTGCCGCAATATGTTTCTTGCGCATGCACACAATCAACATAAAAAGGTACCACTATGGTTCTTGAAAGAAGTGGCTGAAAAAGTAAAGGCTACAAAGGTAGCACTCAGAGTTATAAAGAGATGCAGAGGTTGGAGGATAGGGAGATGTTTCAGTGGAAACAGAGACAGCAGGGATAGCAGTAAGGAGCACAAAGACACAAAGTTAGGTAGGTAGATAATTTTATTGATCAACAAATGTCTTTACAAACTTATATTTCAATAACAGTACACATGCATAAAGATATTGCACATCAATAAAAAATTATTTACATAAATCAACAACTAGTTTTACTATGCTAACTTGACAGTTGTTGCATTATTAAAAAATCATCATCATCAGTACACAGTGCAAATGGCATCTAGAAAAAAGAGTCACAAGTTAATATTCTTTTATCATCACAATTTAAAGGAATGTAGAAATTTATTCAGTAATGAAAGAATATGTGTGTCACTGGAATTGTACAGGAGAATGCAATGCTCATTTAAGTGATCTTTATTTTGTAATGCTCTGAGAGTGTGGTTGTAGTGTGGTCTTACACTTTCAGTGCAATAGACCCAATTTTGATTTGAACAAATGATTGTTGAATTAACAGCTGTAATCATAAATATGTTCCAATAAATCTTTATATACTGTATCTGGATTTATACAATAGGGGTGTGTTGTAGTCATTGACAATAAAATCATGTATTCTCACCCCAGTGAAATAAATGGTTGATGACATAGCTACAGTGAAAATATTTACATTTACACATACTGTAGCTATGACATCAGCCAATATTCTCACTCCAGCAGCATGTCCCTGATGTAAGTTAGAACTTTTTTTGAAATGTGAAACTGAAATGTTTGAGGTACCTAATTAAGCAGCTGGTCTGCTTTCTTCATTCTTTGCTTGCAGTTTCACAGATGCCAGACACCTGCAGTAGTACAGTCCTCACTACACTAAATGGCACACACATAAAACAGCACATTTCTGTACTACAAGCTGCTGAATGGTCGTGCAGTCTCTCACACTGCATCCAAACTGTAAACCTATTGGGTCCCATTTATGATCTCTGAGATGAAAAACATAAAGAAAACCTGTCTACAGACTCCGACTCTGACTAACATACCAGTGAACTGCACAGCACGCATATTTCCACACTGAAGCCTTCCGTTCTTAATTTCATTTCTTCACATATTACAGCAACCTAAACATGACTTATTTAAACTGGTATTACTTACATGATATATACTCTGAAACTGTATAATTCTTGCTGTCGGTCTCAGTAAAAAATAAAGCTGAGCGTCTCAATGACAACTAAAGCACCTTGCACAATCGAAACTGCTCTCTTACCTGCTGTTCCCATGGAGCTTCTCACAGACATTCCAAAACAAACAACATATAAGCCAAACACAAATGAAAACGTAATGCACAGCAGCCTGTAACAAACATTAAACACTACACATAATAAAATATAAGGAAAAAGAAAAATCACACACAGTATCTACAGGAAACCTCCCGGACATGTCCCGCCTACCAAAACACATCATCCTACCTAGGATCACACTCACACACTCATCAACCTATTACCACTTACTCAAACACACAGCGACCAATTGCATAACATATACAAATCCCATTTATACCCATTCACTCACAGCAGCAACTCACAGCAACAGAATGACATAAGATAAAACGAAACAAATTAAAGCTTCCACACCTATTGTATAAATCGCACACATGATGTGCAGATCATGGGATATGTCAAATATTCTTACTCTTGCATCATGAGGCATGGATATTTCACTCTGCAGGAGTGAGAATATTTTCCATATCCCACTCCTGCCCATAATGTATACCCTATATATTACAGGAAATCCCAATGAAATTAATTGGGATTTTCTGTTACATATCCAGATATATCTAGATGCATTGAAACATCTTTAGCTACCACTGTTTGCTGTCACTGTTAGGATCAAGTCAAGTACTAAAATATTTAAAACAATGGACATTCTTTAGTCTAATGATGTACTAACAAAAACTGACACTTTATGACCAAGGGGATGAATTGTACAATTATTGCAGCATTGACTTCTTGCGATCTTTCAGAGAGATACATAGCTTGTGAACCAGGTCACCAAATTATTTTAGGTACCTAGGGATAGTAACTTATTTTAAAGTGTGTCATGGATTATTTTGTTGAAAGCCTGAGTGAGCTCTATAAAGATGTCATCTGTGAGGAAACCATAGACCAAAACAGTCACTATATTGTTCATAACTGCAAGCATGACCATGTTGCTCAATCTACTTGGCTGAAATCCAGTTGATCATTTGCTCATAGGCTTTGGGTAAGGATGTGAGACATTAATTTGATGTGGACTAAATTTTCTAAATATGAACATATGAATGTGCCAGCAGAACAGACCTACTGGTCTATCAAAGTGTGCTCAGTTGTACAGCTAGCCCCCTAGTAAGCAGCTGCCCAACCCCCTATCCCCCTCGACCTCCCTTTGTTGTCCTCCTTCCTCACCCTTACCCACCCCTGAACTCTGTCCCAAGCGGTCTTAAAGCCAACCACATTTTGACTTTGATATCACCACTTCTGGTACTGCATTCCACCTCACCACCACTCTTTCTGTTAAGAAATGTCTCCTCATTTCCCTCCTGAATCTCCCTCCCTCTATTCTTAGCCCATGTCTCCTAGCTTCCCTTCTGCTCCTTAGCTTAAACACCCCCTCCGCCCCGCTTGTTGATAATCTTCATGTACTTGAAAGTCTCGATCATGTCCCCCCATCCTGCCTCTATTCCAATGTGTACATATTCAGTTTCTTTAGTCTTATCTCATAGTCCATTCCCTCCATCCCCTGAATCATCCTCGTCACCATCTGCTGCACTCGCTCCAGCAGATTGACATCCTGCCTCAGGTACAGCCTCCAGAACTGCACACAGTACTCCAAGTGCAGCTTGACCAGTGACCTGTAGAGGGGCAAGATCACCTCCCTGCACCTGGATGTGAATCCCTGTGTTATGCTCCTTAGAATCTTGTTTGCCTACACTACCACTCTATTGTATTGGGCAGTATTGTTCATGTTCCCTGTTACCAATGCCCCCAGGTCCTTTTCCTCCTTGCGATCCCCAGTGTGATTCCTCCAAGCCAGTGTTCTCTCCTTGGGTTCCTAGCCCCAAAATGCAACACCTTGCATTTTTTCACATTGAACTCCAGCTGCCACTTCTCTGACCATTCCTCCAGCTTGGTTAAGTCCCTCTGTAGTTGCATCCATCACTCTTCATCATCCACTACTGCACCCATTTTGGTGTCGTCGGTGAACAGGCTAATCCTGCTCACCACCCCCTGTTCAATGTCCAAGATGAATAGCCTGAACAGCGCCGGACCCAACAGCAAGCCCTGTGGCAACCCGCTCATCACAGATTAAGGTTTCGAGACCCCCCCACTACCACCACAACCCATTGTAGCCTACCCCATAGCCAGTTTGACATCCAACATGTCATCTTTGTCCCCACTCCCACCCCAGACAACTTCACCCCTAGTTGTCCATGGGGCACTAAATCAAAGGCCTTGCTGAAATCCAAGTACAGCACATCCACAGTATAGCCCCCATCTAGCTCCCTCATCACCCAGTCATACTACAGTGTAAGACTGGTTTGGCAGGATCTCCCCAAAATGAACTCATGCTGCATCCCATCCTGAAGGTCATTGCTCTCCAGAAATGCCACCAGTCTTTTTTTTAGTATCATCTCCATGAGCTTTCCCACTGTGTATATCAGACTGACCAGCTTATAGTTCCCTGTCTCATCCCTCGCACCACTTTTATGTAACGATACTACAATAGCCATCCTCCAGTCCTGAGGCACCTCTCCCATTTCCAGGGAGGTGCTGAACAGGTCTGCCAGTGGTTCCACTAGAACCTCTGCCATCTCCCACAGCACATTGGGGTGGATACCATCTGGTCCCAGTGCTTTATTCACTTTCAGTGCCCTCAGTACCTCCAAAACTCTACTACCCTATATCCTGCCATCCATTACCTCACCCCTCCCACTCCCATTCCTCCCAGATCAGGGTGGTAATAGTTTCCCCTTCTCCTTTGTGAACACTGAGCAGAAGTATTCATTCGGTGCTTCTGCTTGTTTCTTCCCCTTTTCCACCCACTCCCCCCCCCCTTTTTATCTTCACTATACTGACTCTGCACTTTCTTTTCTCCCTGATGTATCTAAAAAGGTCTTTCTCCCCCCACCTTTTATTCCCTGAGCTAATCTGAATTCCCTTGTGGCGTTCGCTCCCCTTACTCTCTTGATCACCTCCTTAGACCATTTGGTGTCCTCCTTCCTGTCCTCTCCTTCCCCGTCCTTCTAAACTTCAGGTACACCTCTCTTTTTGACCTCACCCCCTCTATAATCTCTCTGTTCAGCCAGCATGGTCTCTTTACTCTACTCTTCTTACTCTGTAGCCTGGTACACGTTTATATCCCCTCTGTGATTCCTATCTATTATGTCCCGTTTCAGCGCTGTCTCCATCTCCTGCTTTATGCCCTTGAGTCTCCCTTTCAGCAACTCCCTCATCCTCCCTTAGTCTACCCTCAAAAAATCCACCACCTTTGTTACTGATCCCTCTGGCTTCCTGCTCATTGTGATTTTAAATCACACCATTTGGTGATTGCTGTCAGTTAACGGGTCTTCTACCCTTATGTTCCTCACTGCCTCACTGTTAGATAGTACCAAGTCTAGCGTGTTCCCTAGTCTAGTGGGTTCAGCAACCAGCTGTGTCAGGAACCCCCACCCAGAACACATCCAGGAGGATCCTCTCCCTAGCACTGGAGGTGACTGGCATGGTCCAGTGCTCTCCCGGCAGGTTAAAATCCCCCACTATCACCACTTTCTCCCTCCTACATACTCTCCTGATTTGGTCAGCCAGTTTCCTGTCCCTTTCCACTGTCTGGGATGGCAGCCTATATACCACACCAAACCTCAGCTTCCTTCCCCTAGAGTCCAGGAGCTGTATTCAAATTGCCTCCATTCCCCTCTCTTCCCCTTCATCCCTTGTACATTTGATCCCCTCCCTCACATAGACATCCACCCCCTTACCTCCCCTCCCCTCCCAATGGTTCTTTCTGTACAGTCTGAACCTTGGGATTATCAGAGCCCAGTCCTGGTACTCTGTGGCCCACGCTTCTGTGATAGCCATGATGTCCACCCTCCCTACAGCCAAGAGCATCTGTAGCTCCACCGCCTTGTTGCCTAGGCTTCTTTCATTCACAGAGACCACCCTCCACCTTGTCACCCTCTACTCCTTTTCCAGTTCCCCTTCCCCACCATGACCCTTCTTTCCTACTAGCTTGGGGGTGGGCTCACATGGTCCCTGGGTACCTTGCCTTCCGTCTGCCTCCTGCCCCCCAGCTAGTTTAAATACTAGTTTGCTATATATCTACTGACTTCATTGTTATCCCCTTTCCCTCCCACTTAGGTGCAGCCTATCCCTGCATATAACTCATTATTGTCCCAGGTCTTTTCCCAACCCCACCCACCCATACCCTTTGAGATACATCACTTCTCCAGCCAAACAGTGAATTCCTTAATTCTCTCCTTCCTTATTGAGCTCACACAGGGTACAGGGAGCACATCCAAGAAGGCAATTGTCTCCCCTACCTATTCACACAGCCTTTCTAATCCTCCAAACCTTTCCTTCACCACTTCCACAGTCTCCCCTGCCAGGTCATTTGTCCCCATGTGCACCACTATGTGCGGTCTCCCCCTGCTCCTCTTCACATACCTTAGAGTTGACTGTCCCGCATTGTCTCCCCTTAGTCCCAACTATGCCATTCCTCTCTACTGCCCCATCTGATCCCATTAAGTATGGAGTCCCTCACAGGCAAAACACCCCCTTCCTCCCTTGCTCCACCTAACCCCCCCATCCCCCCATGTACCCATTCCTGGATTCTCCTCCTCCTCCTCTAGGAGCTCTTCTCTTTCTTCCAGCTGCCATCCATCCATCCCCCCTTTCCCTCCTGTTTGCCCTCCCCATCCTCTCTGCACACCTGCCATGCTGCTGCAATGCCCCCCTTATCTACCACCTTGCTCTTCTTCTCCTGTTTAGCCCTTTGGCCTCCCAATGCACAGTCACCCCTTGTACCCTCATCCACCCCCATATCTCTTCCCCCTTCTCCTCCACTCACACCAGTGTCATCAGCACATCAAATCTATTCCCCTCTTCATTTTGCCTTGTGAACTCTCTACCCTCCTGTCCTGAGTCTTTCCCCTCCTGGTAGGCCCGACCTTAGTCCATCCCTCATTACTGGGCTGCCTGTCCAGATTGCTGCCCCCACACCCCCCCCTAACATGACCCACTGCCCCCTGCATGCTGCGTACGTGTTTTGCTTCCATGTTCCTGTTTACTTGTCTCAAACTCTATCCTTCTCCCCCCTTACTTCCTCGAGTTCCCTCCTAATCCTCCTCACCTCCTCTTCCAATCTGTTCATCCTGTGACATATTGGACATCCTCCCAGCCTCCACAATACATTCATCCATTTGACTACCCCACACCCATTGCACCTAACAATCCTCCCCATGTTAGCACCACTTGACCCTTCGACCAGGGTATCACAGTATTACTAGTATTATATGCACCAGCCCCCCCCCATTCCAACAGTAGCTTCCCAATGTCCACAATCTGTACCTTAAGCCCCCTAGTCACAACCAGTGCTTACAGATACTTATTCCACCAGACAACCAAGGTTTTTACAACTCATAAGCAGTTTTGTTCCCCAACTTAACTTAAACCACTTTCCTGGTTCCAAGCACTAGGTAATAAGTTCAGATCCTACAATTGACTACCTCCCACATTTGTATAGGTAATAACAGTTACTGCAGATATAGAAAAAAATGTCCACCCCAACTTTGTATAAGCAATCCTTGTACACTGACAGTGTATGGGTCCACTTTACATCACCTACATCCCCAGTGTGAAACCATAAACTGTTAATGGCAGAGATTAAGTACACAGCTGAGTTAAGACCCCAAACAGATAATGCAGAGATTAAGTACAGAGCCCCCCTCCCCGCCGCAGGCCCCTCAGCAGGGCAGGTCAAGATATTAGACACTCAAGCTGCTTCAGGCAACCCCTTGATTCCCACAGCCACCCCCTTCATCCAAGTACTGTATATATCATCCTGCTTGTTGGGGGTTTTTAAACCCACCCCTGCTTCCCAACAGATTAAGCCCCAACATTAACAGTACCTTTTTGCTAATGTGTCCCTGACCAAAGCCCCAAAGTTAACAGTACCTTTTTGTTGGTGTGTCCCTGACCAACTGCTGATCAGCTTCTCTGTGACCCCCTCCTCTGGCTCGCCTGGTCCCTGTTAACTCAGTCTGCTCCCTGGTTTGGACTTCTCATTGCCCTGCTCCCACTGCTCCAGACCCTTTGCTCCTTCAATGACCCCACCTCCAGCTTCCTCTGATTGGCAGAAATCCTTGGTGGGGGTGAGCCAGCTCCTCTTAAAATTGAAGGTGGTGTTTGTTGAGCATAAAAATAAAAAGGATTGTCTTAAAAAAAAAACTAGGGTTGCGACCTGTCAGGTTTTTTACCTGGTAATCAGGTTTTCAGGGTCCCTATCAAGTAATCCGGTTTTGGTCTGTACTTGTCAGGTTTTTGAGCCATTTTGAGTGCTCACATACTTTTGAAACACATTTTGTCATATCACTCATTGTTTCAGCTACATGTTCAGGTTACAAACAAGTTCTGTTGTCAGTGTAGCCTTTTGTTTGTGAATGCAGTCACCCTGGGAGGTGTAAAGTTATGGTCATTAACACCATTAGCACTTACTGCTTAATCTTCACTGCATTTTAAAGTGGCATTGCAGCAAAGCTGCCACCATCTTTTGTAACAGTAACAGAGCCAGTTGTCCTCCACTTTCATTTGCTGGTAAACATTTTCATCTCTAACAGAATTTAGGCATTTTTAAATGTTTTAAATTATTTTTTTCCACAAGAAAAAGTATGATCACTTCTTTGGCTTTGAAATAGTACTGTGGACAAGAACAGGAAAGGGAGGCAGAAAAAGATATAAAGTACGTATACTGTTGTATGCTATTTACAGTATTTCCCTTACTCCCCTCAGATCATATCTGTAATTGAGATTTCTTTTATCTCTGTATGTTTATCTGATTAACCAATGCCAATAAATAAATAAATAATTAGGAAGAACCTCAGAAAGTAACTTTAACAGGCACAATACAGTATCTTAACATTTTTATTTCACTGCTGCTTTAAGGGTTGCCTTTTATTGGAGGAACAGTGCATGATGAGTCATGAAAAGGGGTGGGGCTATAGGCGGAGCTTAGGATCCAGTTTTTGCCTCATCCAAAGGTGGCAACCCTAAAAAAAACAAGCACCTTTGTTCTAGGCCCTGAGACAATGAAGGTGGGCTCAGTAAAGGATAGATAGAAAGGGGAGGGATAAGGTGGGGGGGAGGAAGAGAGAGAGGAGGGATTATGACATTGGCAGAGGGGTTGGGGAGAAGGGAAAGGAAAGAAGGCTGACTGGCTGTAAGAGGAAGTGAAAGAGAGAGAGAGAGATAGAGAGAGAGTTATAATTAAGGGAAGGGGCTTAATGCCTTAAAGGGAAGCAGCCCAAATGATGTCCCACTTATTTTGCTAGCTCTCTTGTGGCAAGTGTACTTAATTGGTAGTGTCTATTTGTCATTGTGACTAACCTGATTGTTTTTATTTTATGGTTTTCTTGTGACTGGAGTGTCTTCTCCTATGTATCTGGACTGCCATTTCCTTCTTGGTACCACACCAGAAGCACTGCTTGTGCTCATTCTCAGGTCATGTTTGTGAACGCTTGTGTTGTTTATACGCGTGCATGCATTGGGAACGTACTACTGGTGTGCATATACTTGCCTGTCAAACTCCCACACTTTCTGTTGTGAACTAGCTGCATACAGAGTGTTTTTCTGTCACTGCAGGATCGTTCCTCTTCTCTGTTGCCCCCACTTTCGGATTTCTTTTTAAAACTTCTGGACAGTCCAATACAATTAACTTTTAACAGAATACTTTCATCAGTGTCCATTTTCCTTTCATTTCTACCTCATTATCAAAATGTGCCCCCCCCCATTCTCAGTTACTGTACACTGAAGGTGACAGATCACCTGTATATACACTGAAGTGTTCATGCCAACTTGCATGGTCAAAGGTTGTGCCACCACATCAGGCAAGACCAGGATTGGGCACAAGGTTAGCTTCCATTGTTTCCCTGCTACAAATCCATTGAAGAGTCTGTGGGTGAAAGCTACGTAGATACATAGATACATAGACATTGTCGGCAGATAAGGGCCTATGGCCCACCCAGTCTGCCCATTTGAGCTTGTAAGTTCAGTTTGTTTTCCTAGAAGTCTGTTGCACCTTACCCCTGACCTCCAGAATTCTTTTATGTCTATCCCATGCATTCTTAAATCCTGTGATTGTTTCAGCCCTCACCACTTCCTCTGGCAGGGTGTTCCCTTAGTCCACCACCCATTCTGTGAAGAAATTCTTTCTCATGTTTCCTCTGAATCATCCTCCTCCAACTTCATCCCATGCCCTCTAGTCCTGGAACATCTTTTTGCTTAAAATAGTGTTTTCCTGCACCCTGTTCCTCCCTGTAAGATACTTGTATGTCTCTATCATATCCCTCTCTCCTCCTCTCCTCCAGGGAGTACATGTTCAGTTCCTTCAACCTGTCTTCATAGGACTTGTGATGCAATCCATGCACCATCTTTGTTGCCCTCCTCTGAACCTTCTCTACCCTGTCTATGTCCTTACGTAGGTATGCTCTCCAGAACTGTACACTGTACTCCAGGTGGGGCCTCACTAGCGTCTTGTATAGAGGAATTATGACCTCCCTTTTCCTGCTGGTAATGCCCCTGCCTATACATCCCAGCATCCTATTTGCTTTACCTGCTGCCTTGTCACACTGTTCCCTACCTTGAGGTCATCAGAGATGATAACCCCAAGATCCCTTTCCTGCTTGGTGCATGCTATATCCTCACCCCCCAACTGATATATTGTGCCAGGGTTTTTGTGCCCCATATGCATTATCTTGCACTTCTTTGCATTGAATTTCAACTGCCAAACCCCTGACCATTCTTCAAGTTTCTGCAGGTCGCTTCTCATTCTGTCTACACCCTGGTGTGTCTACTCTGTTACAGAGCTTTGTGACATCAGCGAACAGTGAAATTCTGCCTTCTAGGTCCCTGCGCCAAGTCACTGATGAAGATGTTGAATAGGACCGTCTCAGCACTGATCCCTGTGGTACCCACTGGTCACTCTTTCCTCTGTGGAGTGACAGCCATTTACCACCACCCTCTGTGTCCTGCCACCCAGCCAGTTACCTACCCACCACACTACTGTCCTGCCCACACCCATATTCCCCAGTTTGTGTAATAGTCTTCTATGTGGCTCAGTGTCAAAGGCCTTGCTGAAGTCCAGATAGGCCATGTCCACTCCCCCTGATCCACCTCCCTAGTCACCCAGTCAAAAATTCAATGAGGTTGGTCTGACATGACCTCCCTGGTGAAACTGTGCTGCCTTGGGTCCCTGAGTCCATTGACAACCAGATGTTCCACCAATCTCTCCTTCAGTAGTGCTTCCATGATCTTCCCCACTACCAAGGTGAGCCTGACTGGTCTGTAGTTCCCTGCTTCCTCTTTGTTCCCACTTTTGTATAAGGGGACTACATCTGCTGTCCTCCAGTCTTTGGGTACCTCCCCTGTTTCCAGTGATCAGCTAAATAGGATAGCCAGAGGTTCAGCCACCACCTCTCTTAGTTCTTTAAGGACCCTGGGGTGCACCCCATCTGGCCCCATTGCTTTATCAACTCTTATTACTTCCAGTTCCTACAGGACCCTTTCTCGTAAAGGGACTTGTGTCCATTTCTGCACCATTCTCACCCTTGTACTCCCTTCAGACCCATTACCTCCTCTTCCTCAGTAAAGACTGAGCAGAAATACCTGTTCAGTATGTCAGCTTTAGTGTTGTTATCCTCACGTCGTCCCCATCCTCCCTCTTCAGTCTCACTATCCCTCCCTTTGTCTTTCTTTTTTCACTTATGTACCTGTAAAAGGTTTTGTCCCCTCTACCCACTGATTTTGCAATGTGTTCTTCTGTCTGAGCTTTGGCTTCCCTTACTGACCTGCCTGCCTCCCTTTGCTTCTCCTGGTACTTCTCCCTATCCCCTTCTGCCTGTGTCTTTTTGTATTGCCTGAATGCAATCTTTTTGGCTTTCACTTTCTTTGCTACCTCTTTGGAAAACCATAATGGTCTCCTCTTCCTTTTCCTCTTGCTAACCTGCTTAATACATAATTCTGTTGTTCTTGTAATCCCATTTAAATACTGCCCACTGTTCCTCAACCCTGATTCCTGTCCCATCTCTTTAATGCCTCTTTCAAGTATCTCCCCATTTTCCCAAAGTCTGCCCCCTAAAATCCAGGATCGTGTTTTTGTGTGGTTTGATTCTGCTCTTCTGTGATTTCAAACCACAATGACTGGTGGTCACTGTTTCCAGGTGCTCCCCACTGTTACCCCCATCACACTGTCCCTGTTTGTGAGCACAAGGTCCAGTATTGCCTTCTGCTGAGTTGGTTCGATGACCAGTTGCTTGAGGAAGGCACCCTGAAGGGAGTCCAGGATAAATCTGCTCCTAGTTGATGCTGCTGCTGGGATGCTCCAGTCCACATCTGGAATATGAAGTCTCCAACCAGTACTACCTCACTCTTGTCTGCCATCCTTTGGATGGCTAGCATCAACTCCTCATCTGTTTCTTCCTCCTGGGCTGGTGGTCTATAGACCACACCTGTGCGGATGGCTGTCCCCATTTTCCTTTCCAGCTTAACCCACAGTATCTCTCCCCCATTTTGTTCCTCCTGGATCTCTGTGGCCCTTATGTCATTTTTCACATAGAGTGCCACTCCTCCTCCCTTCCTGCCTGCTCTGTCTCTTCTGAATATGTTGTAGCCAGTTATGGCCATCTCCCAGTCGTGGTTATCATTACACCAGGTTTCAGTGATGGCCACAATGTCCAGGTCTGACTGCACCATGACAGCCTCCAGATCTTCCATCTTGTTGCTAAGGCTCCTGGCATTTGCACACATGGCTTTCCATGATTTGACCTCCCTAGACTGTCTCACTGTTCTACTCCAGCCCTTCCTTGGTTGTCATTTATCCTGATTCTCCTTGCTGTCTGCCCGTCTGCTGAATTTTGCCCTTTTCTTATCCACCTCTTGGGCACTAATCTCCATCTTTTGCACACTGCTTTGCAGAGATAGCCACTCCTCTGGTTCACTGGTTCCACTGCTATGTGGGGGGTGAGCAAGTAGGTACCCTCCTTGCTGGCCTGCCACCCTTTGCTAGTTTAAATGCTTGTCAATGTAGCATTTAAACTTATCATTGAGTGCTTGGATTCCCTCCAGGATGGATGCAGGCCGTCAGGCTTGAACAACCTCCATCCTCCAGGTGGGTCCCCAGTCACCAATGAATCCAAACCCTTCCTCACAGCACCAGTTCTTCAACCATGAGTTAAAGTTCCTGGTGCATGCACTCTTATGCTCTCCCTTGCCTCTCACAGGTAGTACTTCTGAGAAAGTGACAGAAGTAGCTACTTGCTTGAGACCCCTCCCATTTCCTAAACTCTTCCTGAACTTCCTTTGGCTCCCCATTTGCCAGGTCATTAGTACCTAGGTGGATAATGACATCCAGCTCACCCTCCGTCTTGCCTTCCCAGTGATCCCCAGGATCTTCCTTCCATCCCTCCACGCCATGGCACCTGGTAGGCACCTCACCTCCCTGTCCTCCCCCTCCTGTGTTCCTAGCTGGATCCCTCTTATGATGGAGTCCCCCACCAGGATTTGCTTCCTCCTCCTCTGGGGTCCATTGCTTTCCCCGCTGAGGTCACCTCCTTGGCTAACCTCCACATCCTTTCCTTCCACTTCTCTGGGTACCTGTATTTGGTTGTCCTCGTTTGCCAGTGTGGCATATGAGTTCTTGAGTGGAATAGGATCTGGGATGTGCCTCTGCCTGACTGCTCTAACCCTCCCTGAGCCCACTGTCATCCAAGTGCTCCTCGTTCTCGGCATCCTTTGAGGCAGTTGCATTGGACTGGGTGGTCCCTGGATAGGGGTGATGGTACTCCTGACCCAGTTTACTTCCGCTCTGAGTCTGGCTACCTCATCCTGCAATCCAGACAGATGCATGCAGATAGGGCAGCACCTCAGTGTCCAGAAGGTCTGCCTGAATATGGCTGCCCACAGCCACTGCATTGCACCACTCCCCCATTATACTGCAATTCCACTACTTTCTGCTACTGAAGCTCTCCTAGTTCCCTTTATTAATTTACTGTCCTAAAATCCTGCCACTGTTCCCCTATAATATTTGAAAATACATACACTTCTATTTAAGCTCTTTATCTTACAATCAAAGGTAACTACAATCACAATAATCTACCTTCTATTAATACAGATTCTATCACAGAATCAGAGCACAATGCAAAACATCTGCTACTTAGCAACAACAAACAGGTGACAACATACCAAGTTGATGTAGCTTTTTTAAATAGAAAAGAAAAATGTAATTGTTTAAACCAATAGAAATCAGCAGTTCCAAGCACCAACTACAAGAAAGAACACAGTACCACACCTCTGCCACAATAACTAAACAGTTCTAAAACATTGGAGAAAGAAAAGAAAAATTAGAGACTGAGCAAAAGATACAATGTACTATAAAGTATTAGGCAATAGGTATACTCAGTTGTTTAACAGAGAAATAAAGTACCTACCAAAACAGACAGGATACCCACAAATGACACTTAGGTTCTCAATATCAGACACCACCAAAGGCACATTCAGAAGGGTTTAAACTATAGTATTAAAATAGTATTAAAATTAACCACATCAGGTAGAAAGATCACACTAAATAAATGTGTTGATCCTTCTAACTTCCAACGAATATCTAACGCACAAATTTTATATCTTCCTGGAGCCTACTGGGTTGTCTTTCACAATCACCTAAATTTACATAAAACAAAACAATTTTTAAACTGAAAATTATATCAAAAAGCACTTAGCTTTGGGAGCTCTTCTCAAACACAGCCACTCAGCTCAGAGTTCTAGAATCAGAAAGAAGCTGTCAATCGTCTGGACATCACTGAAGAAAGCTTTGAGCCAAAGAAGGACAATGTGGTGTGCTCAGAGCATTTCATAGATGCTGATTTTTTTTTCAAAGGTATCCATCTTGCTTATATTATTTGACAAACATTTTGGTGTTTATTGCATCTGGTTTAACATTTTATGTGACAGTGTTAATTAGGTCACTCACACATATTACAGTTCATTGCTATAAAGCACATTGAAAAGATGTACTGCTAACCATTCATGGCTACATAAGTATTCTCTGGCTGTAACTCCAAGTCTGAGTAGGAAAAACAGGAACCTATATACATGTGACACAGTCAGAGTGATCTAATTTGTGTTTACATAGTACACCATTTGATCCTGAAACACGTTTCTCCATCTGCAGCCACCCCCTACCAGGTCTGATAGCATGATCCTATTGTCTAACTCCACTCACCCTACACCCACAACTACTGTCACAAAAGTGCAGCATTCATCAATAAGAATTGTTCCCTGAGGGTTCATCATCAGGACCATCTGATGGCATCCATGCTGGGCCAGCCATCAGGAAGCTGCAACTAAAGCTGCAGTTGGTTTTGCTTTAGTTCGTTTTTTGCTTTTGTTTTTAATTTTTGTAATAAGTACATCTTATTCGATGTTTTAATTGTTTTCGTTTTAGTGAATTTTGGATTTGTTTATGTTATTGTTACTCCAACCTGCTGTTCGAGTCTGTAGGATAGGGGGAATCAGGCCACTGTTTGCCTGGACTGGTGGTGAGCATCTGCTTTTGAGGCTCGTAGCTTGTAGATGACTCTTATTGGAGGACTTGGCCAGGAAGAGCTGGAAGATGGGCAGACTAGGTGGGCCAAGCTGTCCTTATCTGCCGTCAAATTCTATGTTTCTATGTTTCTAAGATTATTGTTGAGACTTGCTGTATTCAGACTCTGTTGGATGAGTGCCTGAACTGTGAAGACACCACTTTCATTTGGAAGCAGCAGGGATAGTTGAGTGCCGGTGAGCTGTGTTGGGTGAGAGACCCTCCCCCGGTGCTTCTGAGGGTTGCCTTCTCATTGCTTTGTCTGGAACCGGGCAGGAGTTGCCGTGTCTGCTGTCTGGGGAACTGCAGAGGAATTAGGGCTTCTCCTAAGCCACCTTGGGGGTTGGCCAGGTGGCTGATTCGCTAGGGCGCCTGTTAGCTACGGATGGTCGTGGGTGGGGGCGGCTAGCTCTGGGTAGTGCAGTCAGGGTGTTTATTTATTTCCTTTGCTATTGCACTCTTTATGCCCTCTATTTATGGTCTTCTCCCTGCAGGCTGAGGTGTCAGTCAGCAGGGTGTTGTGTAATTTTGTCTCTAGCCCCAGTAGAGCAACCAAAGTGGACTTTTCGGAATGAGTGTTGAGCTGTAATCGAGGAAACTTTTAAGGTGTCTATTGATTTCACTGTGAATTCTACTATCTTCAACATCTTCCTTTAAATTTAATTACCCATGGGTCTGACTGGCCATTCTCTTAGATAGTGAACTGTGCTCCTGAAAGCTGACTTCCCTCCCTCCTTGGCTCTTGTCATTTAGGTGTATGGGCGGTGAGAGTGCTAAGTACACTGGTATTCTTTTTCAATATTTCAAGTTATTCTGTTCAGCTTTGAGCTACTGTGGATCTCTCCCCCCATTAAGTGAGAGGTGGTTCTGGGGTTAAATTATTATCCTGACTGTGGGAGACAGCTGAGTTTTCAGTTTTCAATACTCAAACTGAATTAATGTTCTGTGGTTAATATATTGTTTTCATCTCTGATTTACTGCTGATTCTTCCTCCACTATGTGAGAGGTGGTATTGGCATTGAACTATTTTGAACTATTTAACCAGAGTGGTGGGAGCTCTCTGATCTCAGAATTCAAGCTGTAGAGTATCAATGTGACTGGTCTTCCCCTGGTCATCTGTCTACTCTGGGAAGCTATATTTGGACTGATAATTTTGCACAATTTTCATTTTATTCTATTTTTAGGAGTGTGTTGAGTTTGTTGTGGGGTGCCTGAGGTGTATGTGTGATGGTGCATGAGGGCTTGTAGATTGTATTGCTTTATAGATTAGATTAAGTGTTTTATTTTGTTAGCAGCTTTTGCTGAACTGATGATGTGCTAGCAGATAGCTCTCCCGGTCAGGCGCTAATCCCCTTCCGAGCTCTGGGACCTTCACCTCTTTAATTGTCCTCCTCTGTTGGCAGCAGTTTATAGACACTGCAGGGCATTGGGAATAGTAGGTAGGAGGTAGAAGTGGGCTGGGGTGCCCTGAACCTCAGGGGTGAGCAGAGTGGTCGGATTGGGGTAGTTGGGATTAGGAGATGCCCTAGGGTGAAATGGATTCCAGAACATGGTCCTCCGTATCTGGTCTCCATACCCAAGGGCTCCAGTGTTTCTGGGCCAGTAGCCCCGCCAGCTCTGGAACCCTTTCCAACTCGAGCGGTGTTGTGCAATGCCAGGTCTATTAGAAACAAGATGGCTATTATTGCTGATCTTGTTGGGTCAACAAACCTGGCTTGCATCACTGAGACCTGGATGAATGATAATGCTGGCTTCATTCTGCAGGCGGCTCTTCCGGATGGGTTTTCAGTGATACATCGCTCGAGATTGGACCGCAGGGGCAGGGTGTGTAGCCATTTGTTTTAGATTGGAATTGAGCCTTGTGGGTGTGTCAGTTGAGGAATCCAGATTGTTTGAGTGTAATGTGGCCACAGGTGTGGGCTGTAGGATCATTCTCATCTACTGTCCACCTGGGGGTGAGAAATTGTTCCTACAGGAAATTGCGGATTTTGTTGTCGACTAGGCGTTTGAGTCCCCTAGCTTGATGGTCCTGGGTGACTTCAGTGCCTGAGTCAATGATGAATTCTCACATTTTGGTCAGGACTTTCTCCAACTTATGAATTTGTTGGGCTTCACACCGGTATTTGCCTCTTCAACCCATAATCATGGTCACTCACTCGACCTGGTTCTCCTCCTGGGGATGGAGGCTACCAATTTGGTGGTGGAACCAGTCGGATGGTCTTATCACTAACCATAAGGTTCAATTTCCAGGCTCCCCCTTACATGCCTGCCCCTGTGGAGATGGTTCAATACCACCCTTTGAGTGATGTGACTTCTGATGGCCTATTGATGGTATTAGACCTATCAGGACTTTTGGGTGCAAGTGGGTGTCCAGAGAGTTTGGTTCAGGTTTATAATAAGGCCGTGATGGAAGCCCTGGACTCTATTGCTCTTGTCCGTGCTCACCCTCTCTCTCTTTATCCTCAGTCCCCTTGGTTTGATGGGACCATGAGGGAGTTGAGCTGAGTTGAACAAAGGTTAGAGTGATGCTGGAGGAAAACTGCCCTGGATGCTGACCACCTTAGATTGATGGAACATTGTCAAGTCTATCAATCAGCAATCACCCAAAAGAAGGAAGAGTTCCTGTCCGGGAAGACTGCTGCTGCTCAGAATCAACCAACTCAGCTCTTTCAAACCGTGAGCAGGTTATGAACACAATTTGTCTGCAGGTTCGTAGTGCATTTTCACAAGTTAAGCATGATGAGTTTGCTTGATTCTTTGCTGATAAGGTGGCCAACATTAGGGCTAAGATCCAACCAGCTCACTCTATGGGGGAAGGTGGTGGTCAGTGCTTGATCACCTCTCCTTGGTTTTCTTGGACATCCTTTGACCAGCTGGAGATCACAGATATCATGCGGCTTGTCCAGAGTATGCGGCCGACATGCTGTAGTTTGGACCCGGACCCAACGCACCTTATAATGGGGTGTGTGGATTCCATTGGCCCTGTCCTTGCTAAGATTGTTTGGTGCACCTTAGAGATGGGTGAGTTCCATAGCTCCTTGAAGGAAGCAGTGGTGACACTGCTCTTTAAGAAAGCTTCTCTTAACCCAAACTGCTTTGTTAACTACAGAC
The DNA here is from genome assembly GCA_016271365.2 of Neoceratodus forsteri. Classification (NCBI taxonomy): domain Eukaryota; kingdom Metazoa; phylum Chordata; order Ceratodontiformes; family Ceratodontidae; genus Neoceratodus; species Neoceratodus forsteri. Next base: position 952,351,745 of record CM028131.1, on the reverse strand, counting down.
CTATCTCTTACATTCCCTTTTCAGGGACAGTGATTGAGAAAGTAGCTGCGCTGCAACTAGATAACCATCTTACCATCCATGATATCGATGATCCTGTCCAGTCCAGTTTCCAGAAGAGGTACAGTACTAAGATTGCTTTGGTTTGGGTGCTCAATGATCTCCTGATGGCAAGAGATCAAAATCATTGCTCCATCTTGGTGCTTCTTGATCTCTCTTCAGCTTTCGACCCCATGGATCATGGGGTGCTCTTCGAGTGCCTGAGGGTCATCTGTGGCCTGGCTGGTTCAGTCCTCAGATGGTTTCAATCATTCCTCACTGACAGATTCCAGAGGGTGGTATCGGAGATGTTTTCCCCAGACTCGTTCTCTCTGCCATGTCGGGTCCCTCAGGGCTCGGTGCTGTCCCCAGTGTTGTTTGCTGTGTATATACTGGCTTTGGGAGCCATTGTGAGGTGGTATGGGCTGAGGATTCACTGTTATGCAGATGATACCTAGCTATACCTGTCTTTTGCACCTGACCAGGATAGTGCGGTCTCAGTCTTTAATAGCTGCCTTGTAGAAATCCAGGACTGGATGAAATCCAGCTGGTTGAAGTTGAATTTCAATAAGACTGAGGTGTTGGTGGATCCAGGTCACCAGATAGAGGGGTCGGTGTTATTGTCCCCCTCTGGGCTTTGGCTCGAGTGTTACCAGTTGCCTTCCTCTGAATGGGTGTGAAACCTGGGGGTGATTCTTGATGATGGCCTGGCACTGCATTTGCAGGTGTCAGCAGTAGTCAAGTCCTCATTTTATCATGTGAGGAACATTGCCCAGGTTAAGCACCTTGTTCCGTTCAATGACCTTCTGATGCTAATCCATGCCTTTGTGACCTCACGCCTGGACTAATGTAATTCCCATTACCTAGAGCTTCTGGGGGTTGATATTCACCACCTGCATCTGGAGCAGAAAGCTGCAGCACGGCTGCTGATGGGGGCTCCTCATTTGAGCCACATCACTCCTGTGCTGTGCAACTGCACTGACTGCCTGTACAGTGGCAGATCACCTTCAAGATCAGTCTTCTGACCTATATGGCCCTGCATGGACAGGGTCCAGGCTACCTGCAAGAGCTCCTGAATCTTTACTGTCCCAGCTGACCATTCAGCTCAGCTGATGAAGGGTTGTTAGAGATTCCCAGGGTACGGCTGAAAACCTCCAGGTCCCGAGCATATATGTACACAGCCCCTACCCTGTGGAATTCTCTACCTCATCAGATCTGAGGGTGCTGGACCATGGAGAGCTTCAAGATGGCCTTAAAGACCCATCTGTTCTACCTGGCCTATGGGGATTTTACTTATTAAATCTGTTTTTATATTTTTTATGTAATCTGAAATTGGATTGTTTTATTACCTTATTTGTTTAAATGGGTCTTTATTTATAATTCTGTACAGTGCTTTGGTTTTGGAATTGCGCTCTAGAAATAAAGTTTATTATTATTATTATTATAAACATGTTGACCATGTTATTGTGATGTCATGCTTGTTGTGTTATCAGGCTACAACACAGTGAATCTGGGTGCTGCAGTGTAGGACAACTTGAGCTGTGGAGGGAAGTAGTAAATCACATGTGAGAGGACAGATGAAAGGGACAGGCGGTGTCAGGAATAGAAAAAAAAAGAGTCCGATGTAGTAATGAGACATTGTGCCCCAGTTCAGAGGACTAATGCTTGCAGCAGTTAATGAAGATTTGAGGGCATGGGTTATGTGACAGTCGTGGAGTCAACAGTGGTGTAGTGTATATCACAAGTCATGAGCAGATAGGTGTTACTGGACAGACATTCAAGAAAGGATTGTCAGAAGTGGTAGGGTTCTATTATGTGACTGAAGGCATGCGTGCCATTGGAGTTGAAGACAGACATCAGGATGGGTGAAGATGATGGTGTGGATGGGATATGTCAAGGGAGATAGATCGATTAAAGTTAATTGTGGTAGGACAACTGTGCTGAGAAGAGGGCAATGATCACTAAAGGCAAGCATGCAGAAGGAGACCAAGGGACAGAGCAGGTAAACTTTGAGGTTGTTAGCATGGACGTTACATCCTAGATGGGAGAATAAACTACAGAGGTTGAAGGGGAAACAAGTGTGGCGGACTATGCATATGACTGTAACTGAAGGTTGCAGAGTAGTGTTATGGCAAGGATAGCTTAACATGCTAAACAAGGTGTGATGCTCAGGTTGGTTCACGCAATTCTGAAATGGATCACATGTGGAAGACAGGTGGAAAGGCATAGTTGTGTGTAGGTGGGGAGAGTGCAAGAATAACATCACAGACTGTGGGTCAATTGGTTCTGAAATACATTAGGAGTGGTATTAGGAAACTTCGTGTAGTTCTGCATTAATCAAGGAATGGCCAGGTGTGACACACGATAAATGTACCTGAGAGGCAGTTTATGATCTGGTCCTGATTTGTGAGGAGGCCTGAAGATCAGTATCGTTCCTGTAGGTGCTGCCAGTACACCAGGTAATCACTGATATGAAGCTGTGTATAGAAGACCTTGCCACATGGCTGAAAAAGTTATGTCACATCAGAGGTTATGGGCTGGTGGAGAATGTGGTGTAGTAGATGGAAAAAGGTGATCTCTACGCTAAAGACTGAAAGGAGATACTTACTCGCTGATGAAAGGAGGGTATTGACACATGGAAGGTGACCCACATTTTGAACAATATAAATTTAAACTACAAGGTTGAGTTAAGGGAGTTGTAAAGCAGAGTATAGAGGGGTATATATCAATAAACGTGTTTTAAAGTAGCATGTGATGTGTCGAGAGGTAACCACTGATAGTAAGTGGACTGGAAAGGTGTGCCTGGTAATCTTATCCCTCTACTTATGGGAGAAGGTGGCAGGGGATGGGTACAGGGTAGGAAAAAGGTGGATGGGGGATTGGGATACAAAGGAAATGGGCTGGAGGGTGGTATCACTGAATGCAAGAAGAATTGGGAATAAGGTAGTGTACACACATGCTCTCTTGGAGTGGAAATGGTGGATATTGTGGCCCTGATGGAAACATGGTCCACCTAGTACCAGGACTGTGATATGATACCAGGGTTCAGGATGTTCAGAGTGGATAGGGTTACAGGGAGCGGGGACAATCTATGTAAGTGAGGGGATAAAGTGCATAAGGGAGGAATAGGAGGAAGGGAAGACAGAAGGCCTTTTTTGACACATCTTTGACATTCGACGAATAGGACACTGAGGATGGGGGTTGGGTACATGCAACCTGATCAGGGTACTGACCTTTATGGGGAATTACTTGATCAAATTAGGAGGGCCTGCAGGAAGGGGAGCACAGTGGTGTTGGTGTACTTCAAAGTACCTGTGGTAGAGTGAGGCACCCAATACACCATGAGTGTAATGCAGTTGTTCCTGTTAGAGGCATTTCAGGACAGCTTCTGGAAACAGTGGGTACACGATCAGACTCAATTAGAGAGGACTTTGGACCTTCTAGTAGCTGTGCGGGAGCTTCAGGTGGAGGAACTACCAGCTGGTAGTGATCACGATTCGGTGTGGCTCTCGCTCAGCAGAGTGAGAGAAACAGGGGCAATGGGTATGATAGTCATTCAGTTTAGGGGGATGGACTTTATGAAGGTGGGTCACATTTTGGGCAGACATCTGGCAGGCAAACAACCACAAATGGAAGCAGGACAGAAACGGGACATTATAATTGAAGGGCTTCCGGAGGCTGCTGAGTCATGTGGTTTGCAGGAGAATAAGAAGGGAATGGCAAATAAACACAGTTTGTTTACACATTGGAGGTAAGACTAGGGGTGAGTGCCAAGAGGACACTGTTTTTTAAGTACAGTACATCGGGGAGGGTGGCCAATAACAATATGTTTTGGAAGAAGACCATGGAGGTCACAGGACTGGTCACGGTGGCCAACTCCAAAGTGGACAAAAGTGTGAACCTGGGAATTATAGGCTGAGTGAGCATCACATCAGTGGTGTGCATCTCATGAACACAATGCTAAAAGACAGGCTGTTGATCTTCTTGTCTGAAAATGGTCTGCAGGATGGTCATCATCATAGTTTCAAGTACTTACTATGACTGGAGGATGCGGGAGCTGGACAAGGACCAGGATGTCCTGTATTTGGACTTCAACAAGGCCTTTAACTCATTGCTGCATTTCAGTTTGTGGGGGTGTGTGGGGGGGGGTGGAATATATGGGTGCATGACCAAAAATGGTAAGGTGGATCATGAACTGGCTTTAGGGGAAGGCAGGAAAGTGTGGTGTTGAGGGGGTGGTGGACTCTCATCACCAAGAGCACAGTTGAGTGGGGTACCACAGGGATCTGTTCTGGGACCAGTGCTGTTTGGGATATTCATTGCTGATATCTTGCATGGGAACCTGTGTAAGATTAGTCTTTTTGCAGATGATACCAAAGTGGGGGATGTGGCACATGACAATGAGAGGTGGAACTGGCTGCTGGAGGATCTGAGTAACCTGCAGAAGTGGTCAGAAACATGCCAGGTGGAATTCAGTGCCAAGAAGTGCAAGGTTCTGCAGTTTGGTGCCAGGCAGTAAGGGATGGATTACCATTTCAATGGGGTATACTTGGTCAACAGTAGTGAGGAGAAGGATATACTGTAGGTGTGATCATAACAGGGAGCATGAGCCCCTCTGCTCAGTGCAGGAAGACAGCTGAAAAACCAAAGAAAATGGTAGCATGTATAGGAAGGGGGATCTCCTCCACAAGGAGGGAGGTTATCCTGCCCCTGGACAGGTAATTTGTCAGGACCCACCTGGAGTACTGCATGCAGTTCTGGCACCTGTTCCTGAAGAAGGACATAAGATTATTGGAGAGGTTTGAGTGCACAGCCACAAAGATAATCCCTGGATTGTAGAGAAGGTCATATGAGGACAGTCTGGGAGAACTGAATATGTATACATTGAAGGGAAGGAGGGATAGGTGATGTGATTAAGACCTTTAAGTACCTGAAGGGGATAACAACATGTAACATGGAGGGGATTTTCCAGCTCACAAGGGGAATGGATATGACAGTGAATGTACCATGGTTTGAGGTGGGAAGATTTAAAAGAGATGTAAGGAAACATTTTTTCATGCAAAGGGTAATGCAGAAGTGGAACACCTCACCAGCGGAAATGGTGTCTTGTACAATGGTGGGCAGTTTCAAGAGGGGTTGTGACAGGGTAAGGGATACTGCGATGGGGGGACTGATAGATGAGGTGCTACCTTCACATTCTAACAGAATACTTAGGCCCAAAGCCTGTTCCTGTTGACAATTTTGCATGTTCACATGTTCATGACTGGAAAGGAGTTGGTCATGATACCCTGGAATGAAAGTGTAATGATATTTACATCTGTAGCACCAGCACAGTATTTATGTAGAGGTCGGTAGGTGTTAAAAAAAAAGTGAGAGCAAGTATAAATAGTGTACAAGGAAATGGAGCCCTGAAGAACGTTGAAACCATGTATTCCATTGCACCATTCTGTGTGTGAGTGTGTTTGTGCGTGTGTGAGATTCCGCTACTGGAAAAATGCAGAGCTTTCTATGTTCTACTCGATGATAAACAAACACACACTGTATGAAGTGTGAAGGCAGATGATTGACAGGTGAACAACATCCATGGAAGGATTATTTCACGTTATCTAACAATACTTTAGTATCTTTTTTGTTGAGTAAGAAAATTTTAGAATGTTCTGTTTTCAAAAGTTGCCAATGGCTCCATTTTATATTAGCAATAAGACATGGCTGGTTGGCGGTAATACTGACGTACTCGCATACCCATAGGCTGCAGGCATGAGACCTGCAGTGTCATGCCTAACTATGCCTCTTGCTGTGCAGGTATGTCAGTACTACCAACACCCAGCCATGTCTTATTGCTTACACGATAGTAGTCTGTGGAACAAGTTACTACAGTTACAGTCTCTCATGGCAGATGGGTGTGTGCACCATCTATGATACTTGTGCCACCTACTTCCCTGTGACTTTGCAATAACAGGTGATATGACATATTCAAGGGACAGACTAACACATGAATGAGGGTGGTGTAATGTGCTGGAAGCACCCAACCATGGCAGGGATGAAGGGAGTAGGGTAGCACAAGTTCAGTATGGATGTTGCTGAACGAGTATATAAACTTCACTCTCAATATGGAAGTGGTGTACAGACCACCATGGCAGAGTCTATAGATGGCCATGGAACCACTGAGACTGATTACAATGACCTGCAGTAATATCAGGATGGCGATTGTGTATGGCTTTAATTTGCCACAAGTGGATTCCATCACACCAGCAAACAGAAATGGGAGGTAGCAGCTACTTAAGGACGACATTAGGGACACCTTCCTACTTTAATAGGTGTAAGCGCCAAATGTGCTTTGCAACACCCTTCAACTCATTCTGTCTAAGGGACAGTTTGTGATGGAGATGGTGTCGGATGAACCTCTACTGGGTAATGACCCCATGCCCCACCCAAGAACACATGCTGTCCAATATGTTGTAGACCATCTTTTTCTAGGAAGTGTAACAGCTGTTCCTTTAATATCATTTATTGCTGCTTCCTGACTATTGACATGCAGTTTCCAGTAACTCCCCTCTGGCCACTCATACAGACTATCATGACATGTCCCTTGAGTACTTGAATAAGTCTGATTTCCTTGTTCAGCCAGGAAATGAAACACTTCCTTGGCCATGAAGGTGATCTGTTCCGCACCCTCAGCCTGACCCCCCCAATCCCTTTGAATGCTGAAGGGTAACCCATAATTCCTGAATATGCCCCATACCAAATGACTTACTAAGGCTGACAATTACCATGCCTAACAAATAGCACCACCCCTCCTCCCATTTCACTCATCCTATAGCTCGTAAACATGGTCTACCATGACATATTGTGCCCAATGTGAACTGTTCAGCCACTTGCGAGCAGTTAACACTCGATAATGTTGTACATGGAGAACGAAGGCATTTGTTATTAATGCACATAACCTCATGTTAACTCCAGATTTGCTGTGGTCTACACTGTTATCAAGCCAATTTTACAGTGATGCACCACATATCAATGTTGTCCATGTGGGGCTGATACACTTCACAGTAGGGTCCCAGCTGATGGGTGGTCTACCTCAATGTTGGTAGCTGGGTGACTTCACAATAGGGCCCTGAGGTGAAACACAGCAATACTCATTTGTAAGTCACATAAGTAAATTGGCAAGCCATAAAGAAAACATAGCTTTATTGTAACTCTTACCCACTTTTTTTGGGGGGGTTATGCTGCGACTTACAGTTTCAGTTCATATTTGCCATATGCAGTAGCACCCATAATTTAGGATATCATTTATCGTTTTTGAATGAGGGGTGACCACTTAGCATTGGACTAGGTCTGGGGTACTATTGCTTTCTCCATTTCAGTACATCACCACATATTACCTGCAAATTGCCGGGGACCACACTTGAATCATGCTAATTTTAGGCTGCTGATCTCTATATAAATGTCATCCATGACACAGAGGTGATCTTTACAGTAGGGACCTCGCTGATGGGTGGTGTGACTCAGCGTTGGTAGCTGGCTGAATTCACAGCAGAGCACTCAAGTGAATACCAAAAGACCATTACTGGTTTGGAAATCTAAATCAGTTGTCAAACCAGCAGTGAAAAAAACTATGTTTATAGTTGCATTTACCTCTGTGTGGGGTGCGGTCATGGTGTGCTATGACTGACTGTTCCTATTTATGTCTAACCTGGAATACCCAACTCCCTATCATGATGCAGAATGGCAAACGTCTCCATAACAGAAGGCAACAATACACAGTCACCTTGGTTATGAATGACTGCATTTGTGGTGTCTTCTTACAGAGCCTTATCACATCTATCAAGAAAATTGTCTACTGGCTCCCCCTCACTGCAAAGGCTAGAAACATTACCACATTTTCATGATCTGGAGTAACTTTTTCAAAATAAATCCTGCTTCATCGCAGCATTTTACTTGTGTCTTCATCTTCCACATCTGTTTTCACACTTCACAACACCATTTTCTGTATGGTCCATCCCTCTTAACATTACCTTCAATGTCTTTGATTTCTTCTGTTACCCGAATCACACTAGTTATCGTTCATGCCATGACATAATGTCCTTCTCCTACTGTCTCAGCAATGATTGTTGTTCTTGGAAAACGTACGATGTAGGAACTGTCACACAGTCATTATCACAAATGTTGCACCATCCTTTCAACCACTATCCTTCACTGTGAATCGACGGGATGCACAGTTGTGTACTGCTAAGGTAAGAGCCATTATGTTTACTCAGTGGCACCATACGTGCATATCAATGATATTCAATGTAACACATCAAGACTTGCCATTGTGCCTGACAGTGCATTATGCCCAGCCTTCTACCAAATGTGAGCACACATGTCCGCTGTCATGACAACGTATGCTACTGGTTACATGACTATTGCGCTGCATGACTAATGTGTTGCTTATTAGTAGATTTTTGTCTTATGTCATGACATGTTCAGGTCTCTGAACTGTTCAGTAGTCAATGTATAGTTGCATGACTGTCTTACTTTTACTTTCTGTTGTCTTCAGAAGTATTACAAAATGTATTTTTTTGTTTCCTCCACAAAGGTCCAATGAAGACCATTCGAAAGCTGAATCTGGATGCGGTATCATCGGTTTTCCAGACACGATCCATGAGGCCCAGCACTTCAGCAACTAAGCATCACCAGGTACTGACAATATGCTCTTGTTATGAAATATATCTCAGTTGCCATTCATATCAGTTGCCATAGGATAATCACAGTTGTGACTAAATGTACTTCTGCACCCACAGGTGATGTTGGCCTTGCTTTCAGATGATGACAGAGGTGCACTTATGACAACACCTTCCTCCAACATACCACACAGCTATGACATACTTGAAAAAAATAGTGAGGAAGGCATCATCCAAGCTGAAATCTTAAACAATGGGATAAGTTCCACAGGCTCATATCCAGATATTCACATTGAGCGTGCCTCCATAGCAGTACAGTGCCAGGCGTCTACGTGTGATTTTGCATGCCAGTTGTCTGAATCAACTGAGAGCATCTTAAAGGACCACAAGTTTTCTCATTCATCCTGTCTGTCACCATCACCAGAGACACAAAAATCTTCACTCCCTGAACAGCGAGGTGTTAAACATCTGGACCCAAAACAGTCACAATTAAGAGTGCTGCCACAATGTACCTCTACACCAGTCAAGGCTGGAAACAGTGTTCCAGCCCAGGATACTTTGGATGTGTCTCAGCTCACCTCAGACATGAGCGAAAGCATACAGCCTGAGGCTTCACTTTTCAGTCCAGACAGTGACATGCTCAGTGAATCAGAATCTGAGAAGATGGATTCTCTGAATGGCATGCCTACCACCAGTAGTGTAGCCACCAAATAGAAACTCAGTGTTCAAAACACAGTTATTCATGCTGTTTGAGATGCTGGTATGTACAGTCTGCCATCTACCACTAATGATTACAAAGACATACATTAGAGGAGTGATGTTTGTCGCTGAGTTCTGCTGTGCTAAGTCACACATGTTCATGTGGTGTTCACAGCCTCTCCTTGGAAAGATGAGTCTAGGTAATCTTCCTTTCAGTTCCGCACTGCTATTTACTGGAAACACTTACACATGGTTAGCAGAGTTCTTGAAGTGCATTCATGTTCCGTTTCTGTCTCAGACACAGTACATCCACATCCAAAGGGAGCATCTGTTCTCAATAGTGCATCACACCTGGCTGAATCAAAAAATGAAAAATATCCAACTTGTTGCTGGATGGAAGGTCACAGTGATTGGTGACAGGTGTTGTGACTCTCCCGATCACAACGCCAAATACTGTTCATATACACTAATGGACATGGGTAGCAACCCCATCCTTGAATGACAGCTCATTCAAGTAATGGAGGTGCCAAACTACAACTGCATGGAGCAAGAGGGGTTCCTTTGAGCTGTAAAAAACTTATTTCCACCAGTACAGAAACAGCTACTATTGCCATGAACTGACATCCCCAAATTTTGGCCTTAATGTCAAAGGGGAATGTATTCTCTGGAATAATGCATCAGTTTGATGTTTGGCATTTGGCCAAATCAATCATAAAGAAATTAGTAGCAAAGGGAAAGCAGAGACATTGTCAGGATCTTGTTTCCTGGACAAGGTCTGTGGTAAATCATTTTTGGTGGTCGTCATCCACCTGCAAGGGGAATGCGGCCCTACTCAGGGAGAAGTGGGTGTCCATCCTGGAACACACTACCAACACTCACAACTGGGCCATTGGTTTGATGTTTGGTGCATGTGAGCATGCATCTCTGGATGAAGAGACTGTGCTGGAAACTTGCTGGCTTGAGAAGGAGAGTGCTGCGTACGATGCCCTGACATCGGTTGTGATGGACACCAGGCTCTAGAAAGACATTGGAAAGGTAACAGAGTTTTTCCACATGGGGAAGTTAGAGGTATTTCATTTGCTCCTCAACAAATACTGTCAAAAAAGACAACACTTCTTCTATGGTGGCATGGTGGAGAATTCCGAACTGGCATTGATTAACTACTCTTCAAACTGCAACAGACCAGTGGCCACCTGCAGCACCTGGCCCAACAAAGGTGTTCAGTGACATAAGTTCCTTTCCTTGAAGCTTACAAAGCAGTGGCTCAGCAGACCAGTCTATGAATGGAAATCGACAAGTTTCTTGACGTTATGCTGGGAGACTTGGTGTGACTCAAGAACTGAGAGTTAACTAAACTGCCACAAATCGAACAACTGGAATTGCCAAAGAACATTGCTGGATCTATGTGATAACGATGATCGCTGATGGACGATCATCTTTAGGGTAATGTCACAGCGCCCCAAAAATATTTTGGCAATGTACTCCCTGGAGCACAGCAAAACAGCACTGGGGAGTTGGGATTTTCAACTTTATGTGGGGGGCTGTGCCCCCTGGACCTCCAGATGGTGGGGTTTACACCCACACACCCCTACTTAAGGATTCTTACTCAACTCCAGAGAAGTGCATTTTGGTGGGGGGTGCAAATGTGGAATAAATAAAAATTCTGGCCAGGTGCAACAAAAAGTACCTGCGCCAGGACCCAAACCCAGCACCATTCCCACCCCAGCCCTGAACCCACCCACCACACCATGGAAGCAGCTTGGCAGCTCACCGCAGCATCGTCTCCTACAACCCTCCATCCCTCCCAACACATGCTCAGTATGTCCCCCCATGTGCTGCCGCAGGCATGTTGTGACAGGATGTCACTGTTTCACGCACCCCCCAATCCGGTCACCCACCTTCCCCAGTCGCCCCGATGACAGGCGCCGTGATTGAGTCACCTTTTCAGTAGACACCCAATCATGGTCACCAAAGTCATGGGATGCCAACATGGCCCCTGTTCTGTGTCCAGAGAAGGAAGATTTGCTCAAGAGACATCGGTCAAGATTTGCAGAAAGTACTGAATAGCTTGCATGTGTTGAACCACCTTGCCAGAGTGCAACCTATGACTTTCAACATTTTATACTGTGCGTATGAAATGGTTTTCAGTGGTACACTATTGTTGACCATTCTGTTGTTTTACAATATTTCAGTTGTGTTACCTTCGATGACATTTGGCAGGCATCATTGAAATGCATGAAACACTGTTTCGGGGGTTGGGGGGGCTGTGGGTTTATTAAGCAAAAAACAAATGGATTCTCAGTGTGAATGCTGTGATTACAGAGACTACTTTACAAATTTCAATTTGCTAGTGCATTGCACCATGTTTGTACCATGTCTAGAGTTAGGTTCAACACAAAATGTGAGTATGTCAGTCAATGAATGTCATACAATGACTGTTCCAAGTACCTTCATGTGCAAGGTTACTTTGTTTACCTGTAATGTCTAGAAATTTGACATTCTTACCATATTGTGCCTTTGTTGACATGTCCACTTGACATTATTTTTGTTAACATATCGCTCGTTGTAGTAATGAACAGCTATGGCACGAAATTTAATGATTGTACAATGTAACGATGTCTGAAAACGGAACATCAAATGCAAAACACTGCCTACTGATTTCACAGATCAACGTGTAAAAACTGTGAGTAAGCTTGTGCTCAGATGAGCTGCATCTGTCACAACTCATACCTGTGTGTGTCTCAGAACCACAGCATTGTGCAAATAGTGCTGAGATGATATGAGCAGCAACATAGCTTGCAGTATGTGCAACCTCACTTGGCAGGACCGTTGCCTGTCTTGTTTTTTGATGGTGACTATGGCATTACAGTGCCATAAAAACAGCTTGAAATATGTGTTATCTTGACTGTTAACCCATGCTCAATACAAGCCGTGCCAGCCCATGACTGTCCACTTCACCCAGGTCATCTGTGACATAGTATCGCACATGGTTGGACTATCATATGGTGACTGTCGACTGCATAGGTTGATTTCGCATCCTTACCATCATTATCATTCCCTAGGCATGCACAGTGTTGTTGGTTATATACATGCATCGTGCCAATACAAAACTGGTATGCTGTCATTTGGAATATTCTCAACTCCAGTGTCATATTATGGCCTTTGTTGCCCCTACCTTCACTTACTTTGAATTGAACAGACACTGTGCACCACGCTTGCTCATCCCATGCAGATACTAAAATGTTTCTAACATATGTCCCGTATCCACCCTGTTTTCCAGTGACTACTTTTGAATTCCCTCACACTCCTCTCATATGGTAATTACCCCAGACCCTGCATTAACTTTGTCACCATGCGTTGCACCACCTACAGTAACTTAATGTCCCCGTTCAGGCACTGGTATCAGGATTGCACACAGCACTGTGGTTGTTGCCTAAGTAGTGATCCATGTTGATTGCTCACGTAATGATGACACCAAAAACTTTCAAGTACTCATTTGCAGATACTTGCTTTACACACCCAACCACCCCCCGGCCAGTGTCTGTGATTCCTGATGCTAGCCATGAAATGCAGCAAATACCTTTTTTGGGCATTATAACAGAGGTGCCATGTTGGCATTGTGTCACTGTTAGCATCAAGCTGGATTCCACACACAGTGGCATAATAAAACATGCATTCAGGCAGGGAGAGCGCTAACATTTGCCCGAAGGGCAAAAGTTACATCCTGCCCAAAAATGACCCCTCTTACCTCTACGTCCAAACTGATGCACCTACTGTGTAACAATATCTGAAGGAAGGGAACTTTAACTGTTCAAAATCTGTGACTGATAATGTTTTGACCCAACAGGTTCCTCTTTAGACCCACATTTTTTAAACCAGTGGGTCGAATTTGATCCATGTTTTAAACCCCTTAGCGCTGTCACTGTGGTCAGACATGTTTGCATGACACCTCCATGTTCAGACACTAGTACAGTATTTTTTGTTGATAACACTGAACCATGAGACCTGTTTGTTGCACTGGTACTTGTACATACCATAACATTTTATTAAACAACTGTTCACTTAAGATGCATTGTTGTAATATTTGTTCTTCACAATGCTCCTACATAAGAAACAGAAGGGTTAATATGTCAAGCAACAGTTGAGTTGAAATACATTGTAAAAGATTTCAAGCAACATTGATTGAAAGTGAAATGTTACATACCATGTTAGTAAGCAACACTTTTTCAATGACAATAAGAGTGAGAAGAACTAAATAAGGGCTGTGAGGTAAAAAACGGAAACATCAGAGTCCAGCTGTGATCATAATCACAATCATGATCACTTCTCAGATCAGTCACGTCTAGTGGAGCTCATTAACATACTAATTGCCAGCAGATTATACCTTATGGTCTATCGAGTCTGCTCGAACCTCAGATCCCTAGTTGGGTACCGAGGCCTTTCCCTCCCCCCTTGTGTGATAGAACCTCTATCATCCATCTCCAACCCCCTGTATCAGGACTTCCCCTGAAGCCTTCCCTTTTTGTATCTGTCCCATCCTCTCTTAAAGCCCTCCACCGTGGAAGCCTGAACCAGCTTTCCAGGCAACGCATTCCAAGGTTCCACCACCCTCTCAATGAAAAACCTTCTCCTCTTTTCCCCCCTCAACCTTCCGCCTTCCAACTTCAAAACATGCCTTCAGGTGACACCTCCCTCCTTTAGTCTAAATATCCCCTCCGTGTTTACCCTATTTATTCCCTTGAGTACTTGAATACCTCAATCATGTCCCCCCTGTCTCTCCTCTCCTCCAATGAAAACAGGCCAAGCTCCTCAAGTCTTTCCTCATTTGCCAAATCCCCTAGTCCTCATATCATCTTCGTAGCCCTCCTCTGGACCCTCTCCAGGAGCTGTATGTCCTTTTTCAAGTGCAGTCTCCAGTACTGCACACAGTACTCAAGGTGTGGTCTAACCAGACCATTGTACAGTGGCAGAATCACTTCCCTGCTCCTCAAGGTGATCCCCCTTACAATGCAACCCAACATCCTGTTTGCTTTGACAGCCATCCTTCTGCACTACTCAGAGTTATTCAAACTTGCATCCACCATGACTCTTAGGTCTTTTTCCCCTGTTGAGGCCTTCAGTGCCACCCCTCCCAAGGTGTACTCATGTTTGGGGTTCCCCTGCTCAAGATGTAACACCTTGCACTTGGAGGAATTGAAATTTACTTTCCAGGTGTGAGCCCACCTGACCTGAGTCTCCAGGTCTCCCTGAAGGGCCAACCTTCCTTCTTCCCTCTCAACTACAGCTCCCATCTTGGAGTCATCAGCAAAAAGACTCGTTTCACACCCTATTTCCTCCCTGATGTCAGATGTGTATGCAGTATACGGGATCGGGCCCAGGACCGAGCCCTGTGGCATCCCACTACTGACCCCCCCCTAGGGTTTGAAAGCTCCCTGCCGACCACTACTCTCTGAGTTCGTCCAGTTAGCCAGTTTGCTATTCATCTGACCATCAGAGGGCCCACAGCCAGACTCACAAGTTTCTCCACCAGGCCATTGTAAGGGATCGAGTCAAATGCTTTGCTGAAGTCTAAGAATAGTACATCCACAGGCTTTCCCCTGTCCAATTCAGATGTAACCCATTTTTAGAACTCCACAAGGTTAGTTTGGCATGATCTGCCTAGCATAAAACCATGTTGCTGGCTATCCTGCCCTCATTCCTCTTTCAAGAACACCCCAATCTTTCCTTCCATATACTCTCCATTAGTTTTGCCACCACTGATGTCAAACTGATGGGTCTATAGTTACCTGGCTCTTCCCTCGACCTCCCTTTATGGATAGGCACCACATGCACCTCTAGCCCATCCCTGGGTACCTTCCCTGTCTCAAGCGACCTGTTGAAGAGCTCTGCCAGGGGCGCAGCCAGAACACCTGCCAATTCCCATATTACTCTGGGATGAATGCCGTCTGGCCCAAGAGATTTATTTAGCTTTAGGGCCTTTAGGGCTTTCCACACCCGGTCAGTGGAGATAGCAACATCCATCCCCCCCCATTTTACTGGGCCTTATATCTGTGTCCTGATGTGACCCCCCAAGGGGTACCGCCCCCTCCCTCCTGCTCCATTTTTGGTGCCCCCCTGATCCTATACACCAACCCATCTATCCCCACTTTGTCTTGCTTCGTAAGTATCCCCTCCCTCTCCCTAGTGAACACTGTGGTGAAGTACTTGTTTAATACCTCCGCCTGGTTCCTCGCCTCTTCCACACATCCTCCTTCTGATCCCAATTTGCCGAGCTGGCCCTTGGTTTTTCTCCTTTCCCCAATGTACCTGAAAAAAACCTTTTCCCCTCCCTGTATCCCCTGTGCCAGCCGCTGCTCTTTACTGGACTTTGCCCCCCGCACCATCTGGGTGACTTTTCTAGATGCAAGATGGTAAGCTTCCTTTTCCCTTTCTCCTTTCGTTGTTTTGTATTTTTTGTAGGTAGCCTTCTTTTTCCTGACCATTACCTGAACCTCTCTGGACCACCAACAAGGTTTATGTGACCTGGCTCAATTACGCTTTACCTTAGCACGGGTCCTTACTGCCTCATGAAGTCCACGTTTAATGACCTCCCATCTCTTTTCCACATCTGTCATTTTTATAACTCCCTTCAAGTGATCCTTGAGAATGCTTTCCATTCCCATAAAGTCTGCATCTCTGAAGTCTACAGCCAGTGTCCTAGAGCTCTCCCCCCTCTCCTCATGTTAATTTGAAACCAGACAGTATTGTGGTCACTCCCTGCCAGGGGTTCCTCTACAACCAGGTCCTTTACCAGATCCCCATCAGCCAGAACCACTTCCAGGACATGCCCTTCCCTTGTGGGCTCCATCACGTGCTGTGTGAAGAGCACATCTTTGAAGCTGTCCAGCAGGCTCTGCTCCTTGGCCACCCTAGAGGACATGATTCCCCAATTTGTACCTGGCATATTGTGGTCCCCTATCAACACCACTCCCTCCCTTTTTGGTCCGCACTGGTCAACAATACTGTCGAGCGAACCCTCCTCCTGAATATCCCCCATCCCAGGGAGGGCCTATATACTACTCCCAGCTTAACCTTTCCTCCTGCAGGGGTTCATAAGGTGACCCATAAGACCTCCATATTGCCCCCTGCCTCATATATCCTAGCAATTTCTAATTCATCTGTAATGTACATAGCCACTCCCCCCTCCCCGCCCTCCTTTCCATCTTTCCTAATCATAGTGTACCCCTTCACATTTAGGTCCCAATCTTGTTTTTTGTTGGCCTACATTTCCATGACCACCGCTACATCCACCCCCCCTAGAAAAGCATGGCCTGGAACTCTGGCATCTTGTTTCCCAAGCTCTGGCATTTTACTAACACCACACCCACCCGCATCCTGATCCCTTAGTGGGACCCCTCAGGACTTCTTATCTTCCATCCTCCTGCTCCTCCTGAATCATCCACCCCTAGTCTGCCCCCCACCCTTGGGATTGAAGGCTAATCCCTCATCTTGAGGGAGGGTCTTTTGCACCCCTCCCTTATCCCCCTCTGACAAGTTTAAACCCCACCTATCTTTAATATAGTCCACCAACCCCTGTTTAAGGACTTCCTTTCCTAACGGGGTAAGATGAAGTCTGTCCTTGGCATACAATCCCTTATCCTCCCAGACTCCCTCCCAGTTCCCTAACAATCCCGACCCACTTTCTTCACCTCACTTCCTGAGCCAGTCATTTACCTCAGTGATCTTCATTTTGTTCTCCACAGAAGGCTTTGGTACCAGCAAAATTTCCGAAAATGAAATGTTGCATCCATTATCCCGACAGACTCTGGCCAGTTCTCGGAATCTTGCTTGGATTTCCAAAATGCTATTTCCCTCAATATCGTTTGTCCCCAAATGCACCAGGAGATCCGGTTTTCCTCCACAATCCCTAACCAGTTCATACACCATGAACTTTGCACAGTGCACCGTCAGCTCTGAGATACTTACTACCTTAACCTGACTATGGCATCCCCCCATCCCTCTCAATGAATACCCCTAATCATCGAGTCTCCCAGTAACAGAACCGTAACATCTCCAACGTCCTTATGGTTACCTCCAATATACGCCCTCAACCCACTCTCCCCACCTTATCCATATTCTCCCTTACATGAGAGTCTTCCTGCCTTCTAATGAGAGACCCCCTTGTCACCCTCCCCTTCCTGCCTCCCTTATTATGCCCACTTAACTCAGAACCCCCATGAATGGGTGTCCCCTTTACCCCACTCTTATCCGAGCCATTAGTCCTGGTCCTGATCATTTCTCCTTCACCCCCATCATCATCCACCCTCCTCGTAATAATACCCCTACCCCTACCTCCAGGGGTCTCCTGTGGGTCCCCTTGACCTAGGGCCCCATCCTTGGTATGGATCCCCCTCCTGAAGGGTGGCCCCTTCCTCATCTCCTTGTCTTCCAGTTTGTTTCCCGTCGTGCTTGCCTCCCTCATGCCTGCTGTATGTTTCATTTCCCCCATCAGCATTTCATTTAAGTTTCCTCTTTTCCCTCTGGAACTGTTTCTACCCTTACAATTTCATGTCTGTTATGCCCTCTGGGTATCTGTCTCCTTCCCCTTGGCTTCAGCATCGTTTCCTTCTTTTCCACCAGCCTCATCCTCCCCTTCTAGGTGGCTTAGTAGCTCAAATTTGTTGTAGCGCTCTATGCCAGCCTCCATCAAATAACCTGAGTTTCCCCCGACTGCTCCTCTAAGCTGCCCCACCTCCTCCCTCCCCAACCCTGTCCCCCTTTGGAGCACCCTTCCCACTGACTGAACTTTTAGGCTGCCCCACAACAGCCCCTCCTGATTCTACCCCCTCCACTCTCTTTTTATTTGGGACATTAACCCCATAAGTTTTCCCATTGGCCTCATCCTCCCTACCTGTAGGTCCTCTATCTCTGATATCACCCCTTCTGTTTGCTGAAACGTAGCCTCTTCCATTTCCCGGGCATTTCCCCAGCCTCACCTCTACCTCACCCATCTGCCTCCCATAACCACACTCCTTATCCTTTGATGCACCCCCCAACTCCCCCTGCTTTCTTCTCAGTCAATCTACTTCACTCCTGATCCGAGATAGCTCCCTGCAGAGTGGACAGTCTCCCTTTTTCCACGCCCAGTTGAGAATTATTGCTGCCCCACAACCTGTGCATCCTACAACCCTTCCAAAGATGCCTGTCGTGGTGGATTTGGGCCACCCTATATTTCCCTTTGCATAGATAGAGGGACCGTCTGCCTTTTCCCAGTCCCTACCCCCTAGAATACTATCCCTCCACCCCCTCCAAGTGACCATATTGGGGTGTACTAGATCACTCCAATTCACATTTATCAAATTTAGCACCCTTCCCCGGTTTGTAGTGAGGTACAGATGACTACAGACATAGGAAAACAGCCCTGTAACTAGATAGACACTTACCTCTAGATGATCATACAGAATAGACAGTGCTAACCTTAAAGTAGCTAGCAGCTCAGTCAGATTTCAGTAATTTATCATACCATGTCATAAAACACCAAAATCCAATTATTGCCTTAGTGACCCAACTAGGGCACACCTCCTCCACCCATTTAATAGAGGTCAGGGCCAGGGTAGGTGGGCAGGACAAACAATCCCCCAACCCCTTTCAGTTCTGTCTCTAGTCAAAGCGTGGCTGGGCCTGCCCTTATACGCCCAGCCGCAAGAAAATCCTTTTGAATTTTGGTGACGGGCCTCTCTGATAGGCCCCCTGACAATGACGCTCCTTCCCCTCGTGGTGGCAGAATGTGACCTTGATTTCAGACCTTCCACTGCATCCCCTACTGATGTGGTCTCCTTACCTGACCCACCTGCTCAGCCGGTGCACTCTCTCACTACCGAATGCAGCCGAAATCTCTCCCCTCAGCAAAAACTGCCAATGCGGTCAGCAGCTCCAGGCAATCCCCCCTTCAGTACTGTCTCAACAAGGAACAATTAAGACCATCCATCTTCCTCACCTTCGTCTGCCTCATGGAAGCTGTGGTACTGGCCATTCTCCTAGGGCCACTTTACACGTATTGCAGAAACCATGCACAATGGTATAATGCAGCGTACCATCCTCCCCAAGATGTCATGGACCCAATGTGTGTACTGAATGTAAGATGCAAGATGCAGAGGCCTATGGCTAACAAGCAAATATGGGAGTATGCATTAATCAAACAGAAATGCAGACTTACAGATCAGTATGCATGGGAAAACAGCAGTCCTCTGAGATTGACACACTGATGTATAAAGAAGGATGCTGAAGAACAACAGAAGAAGACTGCAGTGATTCAACAAGGAGGTGGCATAGGCAATAGATGACTACAGAGAGGCATTCAGCAAATATAGGAGGAGAACGAGAAGGGGTGGTTGTAGGTCAAATTAGACAGAAGGTGATGTTTGCATGCCTGATGATTACGAAGCGTGAAGCAAAGACGGGATTAAAATCACAGACAGGCTAAAAGGGGGGAAGAGACTTTTTTTGGTATAGGAGAATATAAGTCAGGGGATAGTACAGGTTAAGGTGGAGATGGCATTGCAGGTGAAATGGCATTTGAAGAAAGCTGATGTTCTGACTGTATACTTAATCTTGGTTTCCCAAAACAAGGGTAAAGGAGGGTCAACACTGGTAAGTGAGAAGAGAAGGTGGAGAAGGAGGGTTGATCAAACTAAATCATCTTAACATAGGTAAGGGATGAATTTGTTCACTTGAGGGTGATGGAGGCCATAGGCCCACATTGGTCACATGCTATGGTGATCATGCAATGAAGGTAGCTTCTTGCAGAAACACTGGTAGTGGCATTTAACTTGGCCATGCATACACTATGTATCAGCAATAACTAATGAAGTCAGGTACCCTGCCAGTGATGGATAGGCATGTCTTGTGCATTGAAACAACATAAAAACATGCCATGACAGAAACATTTTGTGCTGTAAAGGAATCATGGATTCTAACACCTAACAAATAAAAATTGATCCACACACACCATGCTCCAAGGTATGAATGACATGCAGATAATAAAGTGCAAAACTATAACTTTTGATCAGTCACTGAAAAGAGCTGTGGAAAATTACAACACAGTTCACATCAAGTGGAGCATTTCACAATGATTCACATGCCTCCTTGGGGGCTTTTTCTTGTCTTGATAAACAGTTTAGAATGAAGGAAAAGAGTATGGAGTGCTGTAGGGGTTGCAGGCTGTGTTGTGATTGTTTTCTGTTATTGTTTTTTTCTTTATACCATAGCACTGCTATGGTCGAACAAACCCTCATCACTGGACCCCTTCCCCCCCGTAACTGTCTGAACCTAGGAATTACCTGCCACCGGAAACTGACTCATCCTTCTGGAGTGGGAGTGTGCCCACACTGGGCCACAAGACCTGGCAGCAATTGTACTGGTTTGAGACAGTCAGCACACTAGGTGATGTGGGGCCTGCTGGAGGACAGTGCTGCATACTGACACCGTGCAACATGAGCTTGAAGTGTTGTGTGGTGAGCATGCAGAGCTGGCTACTGTTGCAGTCAAGAAAGGTGAGCACCCCCAACCACCAACACCTGTAGTTCTGCTACTTAAGCAGGTGGCAATAGTGTGGAACAGGGCAGACATGTCCATCAAAGGATGGCATCATAGTCTGTGACTAAAAGTCTGCTTACCCAGGACTGCTCATGCAAACTCTGAATTGATTGTAAAGCTGCCCCTCCCACTGCTCCCCTCCTTCAATTTACCCTCCCCCTCTCTCTGTCCCATCCCCTCTTGAAGTTGCCCACCATCTTACAGTCCACCACCACCTCCTGTGGTAGAGTATTCTGTTTGTCCACCACCCTTTCTGTGAAGAATTGTCTCCTCACTTCCCTCCTGAATCTTTCCCTCCAGTCTGAGACTGTGCCCTCTCATGTCCCTTCCTCTTCTTCATTGTATCATCCCCTTTGTTCGAGTCCTATTTATCCCTTTCAAGTACTTACATGTCTCAATCATGTCCCCCCCATCCCTCCTCACCTCCAAGAAAAACATACCTAGCATGCTCAGCCTTTCCTAATCGGGCTTGACCTCCAATCCCTGGATCATCTTTGTTGCTCTTTGCTGCAGCCCCTCCAACAATCTGACATCCTTTTTCAGGTACAGGTGCCAGAACAGCACAGTGTACTCCAGGTGTGGCCTGACCAGTGACCTCTACAAGGGGAGGATTACCTCCCTATTTCTGAAGGAGATTCCCCTTGCTATGCACCCCAGAATCTTGTTGTCCACCGTTACCTCCTTCCTACACTGAGCATGGTTGTTCATGCTCCCCATTGTAAGTACCTCTTGGTCCTTTTCTTCTACGGTGCTACCCAACTGTACCCCTCCCAGCTGATAGTCCATCCCCTGGTTCTTTGCTCTGAAGCGCATTACCTTGCACTTCTTGTTATTGAACCCCAGCTTCCATGTTTCTGACCATTTCTGCAGTATAGTAAGGTCGTCCTGCAGCCCCTTCCACACCTCAATGTCACAATCACTGCCCCCATTTTGTTGTCATCTGAAAACAGACTAATTCTACATGGGATCCCATATGAGATATCAGCTATGAATGACTCGAACAACACTGGCCCCAGCACTAATCCCTGTGGTGCCCCACTTGTGACTGCCATCGGTATTGATAGTTCCCCTCCCACTACCACCCTCTGCTGCCTACCCTTTAGCCAGTTCATTATACATTTCACCATATTCGGTCCAGCACCCACAGCTTCCAGCTTCCCCCCAGCCTCCTATGCGGCACAGAGTCAAAGGCTTTTCTGAAATCCAAATACAGGACATCCACTGCTTGGCTCTTATCTAGTTCCCTTGTCACCCAACAGTGGTACTCAATGAGGCTGGTCTGCCAGGATCTGCCCTAGACAAACTCATGCTGATGCCCATCCTGTAGTCCATTGTCTGGCAAAAAGGTCACCAGACTATCTTTCAGAATTGTCTCCATGAGCTTCCACATGATTGATGTGAGGATCACAGGCCTGTAGTTTCCAAGTTCATCATTTGGGCCACCTTTGTGGATGGGCACCACATTGGCCATCCTCCACTCCCATGGTAAGCATCCCATGTCTAGGGAGGTATTGAACAGGTCAGAAGGTGGCCATGCCAGGACCTCAGTCAGCTCCTTCAGTACCCTAGGGTGAATGCCATCTGGACTAGGTACCTTGTCCACCCACAGTGCCCTCAGTCCTTCCAGTATCCTGTCCACAGTAATCCTCACATTTGTCACCCTTCCCCTTCTAACACACCCCTTTCCTCTGTGTTATCTGCCCCGCTTTCTCTTGCATGAATACAGAACAGAAGTATTCCTTTAATGCCTATACCTGATCCTACCCTCTCTCCACTCACCCCACCGTCATTTTTTATCTTCACTGTTTGGTCCTTGTTCCTTCTTTCCCTTATGTATCTGAAGAAATCCTTTTCTGTTTTTAATACCCTGTGCCAGCATCAGCTCACTGGAAGCCTTGGCTGCTCCGACTAGTTTAGTGGCCTCTCTGGATTTCTTCATGTACATCTCCTTTTCTTCTTCCCTCCATGACTTTTTCAACCTCCGTAATATATCTGTCTGTGCCCTCACTCCCCCCCTCCTGACCTCCTGAGTCATCCAGCTGGGATTCTTTGCTCGCCCTTTCTTGGTCTGTTTTCTAGTACATGCCCACAGAGCATCTGCTAGCCCCTTTTTTATGACATCCAACTTCTGACTTGTGTCCCAGCCTTGTTGAATCCCCTCCAGGTGCCCAGCCATAATTTCCACCATCTTTTTAAAGTCCGCCCACCTAAAGCCAATCACCTTGGCACCTGTACCCCCAGCTTCCCTTCCCATGTTGATTGTGAACCATACCATGTAGTGATTTCTCCCCACCAGTGGGTCCTCCACCTCCAGATCCCTTAACATATTCCCATTGGACTGAACGAGGTCCAAAGTATTTCCTATCCTAGTTGGTCCATGGACCAACTGCATAAAGAAGTGGTCCTGAAATGCCTCTAACACAACCTGCTCCATTGCACCTGTGGTGTTTGGGGTACTCCAATCCACCCTAGGTAGCTTGAAGTCCCCCACCACCACCGTGTTACCCTTCCTGCAGACCCTTCGGATATCCTCAGCTAAGTCCCAATCCAGGTCCTCCAGTTGAGCCTGTGGTCTCTACACTACCCCCCAACTTCAGTTTCCTGCCTTTAGAGTTCTGAAAATGCATCCATAGGGCTCTGTCCTGCCCTCTTCCCCCTCATCCCTTGCACACCTTATTGATTCTCATACATAGATGGCCCCCCGCTCTCCCCTTGATCCTATCCTTTCTTAATATCCTATACCACGGCACCATCAACTACCAGCTCTGTTACTGGGTGGCCCACATTTCCATGATGGCCACAATGTCCAACCTCCTCTCTGCCAATAGGGCCTGAAACTCAGCTGACTTGTTTCTGGGACTCCTCACATTCAGTGAGACCACTCTCCAACCCTCTCCCCTCCCCTCCCCTCCCTATCCCTTCTCCCTCCTTTCTCCACCCCAGTTCCCACTCCTCTTTGTCTTCCCCATTAATTAGAGGGTTAAGCTTGTCAGGCCTCCCTCTCCGGGTCTCCCACCTACCAGTTGAGCACTCTCCACTCACCCCTTCTAGTTAAAATTCATCTTTGTTTCCACGTACTGTTCTATCCTGTGCATCAGTAGCACCTTCCCCTCCTTGCTCCAGTGTACTGTGTCTCCGGCATACAGGTCATTCCTGTCCCAGGTTCTACCCCAGAAACCCACCAAGCCATATCCCCTCGAGCGACACCATTCCACCAGCCAAGTATTAAACTCACCTATCCTTCCTTTCCTTACTGTACTCACACAGGGTACTTGGAGTACCTCTGAGAAGGCCACCAATCCCCCATCTCCTCACAAAGCCTTTCCATTTTCTTGAACCTCTCTCATAACACTTCCACCGTCTCTCCTGCCTGGTCATTAGTACCCATATGCAGCACGACATGAGGTCTCCTCCTTACTTTCCATGCACATTTACGAAGGGACTGCACCTCCCTCTCCACAGTCAGCCCAGGTATGGATACGACTCTGATTCAGCTATGCCTTTTACCCTTACTGCCCCATCTGATACCCTTCTGTATAGAATCCCCCAGCACCAGAACCCCTCCTCGTCATGCCTCATACCTCCCCCAGCCTCTTCTCTATATACTTGTTAGTAGACTACCCCTTACCCTGCCTTTTAGTAACTCCATCCAATACCCATGTGCCTCCCCCAAACTCCTCCCCTGCCCTGCACCCCTTCCACCCTGATGCTTCCTTAGTATCTTCCCCCATACTACCATCTACGCTGTGTCCCCATCCCTCTCATGTTGTGTCTCTGCCATTTTTCTCACCAGCATTGCCCTTCCTGCCATTACCCCTGACCTCTCTGTCCACCAGTCCAACTTTGTCCTCTCCCCCTTCCCTCCTTCCTCTGACCAACTGATGTCCCCTGGGCTGTCCCTGCCCCATTCCCTCCAGCCCCACCTTTGGAATCCAGCACCTTCCCCTCCACCATTTCTGTCAACACTGCAACCTGTTACCTGCCTTTGCAGTGTTGCTGAAACTAGGTTCCTTCCTCCCTCACTGAGGCTTTTCTATGTTACTAGACCCCCAGTCATCATGAACCCTCACCTCCTTCTCCCTGCCTCTCTTTCTTCTGTTCTGATGCTCCTCCTATGCCTTGTCATCATAGTACCCTGTGCCGAAGGCCATCCTGCCCCAGCTGCAACACCTTCACACTCTCCCACACAGATTTTTTACTGATAAATCACTTCTATCTCAGAAGAAGTCAGTACCTGTTTGGCTTAATCAAACAGATACTTTATTAGAAGAAGGGGGTCTCATTTAAGTAAAAAAACAGAAGAAAGTCACTGTGTGTTTCTCTAAGGAAGGGGTCTGTATCAGCTTAATTTACTGAGTCAGAGCAGAGGATGAATCTAATTGGGTTGTGGCTTAGCAGCTTAGGAGTACAAAAGCAGGTGTCTCCAATTACAGCTTCCTGCTGCTTTTGACAGAGAACTTTGGTTTCAAAACAAGAAACAGCAGTCTAGAACTACATATTTTTTACTAATTGCCCTCCTTCCCTCCCTTCCCCTCCACCCTCCCACCCAAAGCCAGTTCTAGTTTTATAGCCACTGGATTTGACTGACAACAGGAACTTCCTGTTTGGCAGTAGGAAGGGAAGGATCACTGAGACACATTAGTTTCATCAACCTTGAAGTAACCTAAAAAGAACTCTTTCTCTCCCCCCCCCCCAACTGCTGGAGGTCTGAATCCAAGCACGGAAGAAGGAGACTACTGAAGACTACAGGAAGTGCCTGTCCCAGAACAGGAAGGGTAAGAGTTGTAAGGGCACATAAGCAGTAGGGAAGTAAGTGTAAAAATACATAGAGGGAGGAGACAGTAAGCATACAAATCAATAGGAGAAGGGACACAAAATAAGTCAAGATGGGAGTGGTGCAGTGCAATGGCTTTGGGGCAGCAGTGTTCCAGGAGACATTCTGGAGACTGTGATGCTGCCCTGTTTGCAGACACCTGTTTGGTCTAAGGGAGGAGGTTGCACATCTCCAGGCTGACCTGGCTAGGATTTGTGAAACCTCTTCTCCCTCCCAGGGACCACCAGGGCTCCCACCGTTACCTCAGAGGTTGCCAAGAAAGAGGAGCGGTTGAACCAAGGTTGGCTCAGAGAGGGAAAGGGTGCTAGAACAGAGGTGCATCCCTCCAGTTGTACCTTTCCACAATTCATATGCTGTTCTGGCAAAGAGTGGTTCCTCTAAGGAGGCACCTGCAGTGGAACACAAGGAAGATGCTGGGAACTTCCACAAAGAAAACCCACAGGAGGATGGCATGAGACCCCACAGGGGAAGGAAACAACTCCTGGTGGGGGACTTGACCATTGGGGGTAGAAGTTGGGGAGGATGGGGATAGGAAGGTAAGGTGCCTGCCTGGTGCCACGGCTCGGTGGGACAGGAAGCGAATCCTCAGGATTGTGGGAGCAGCTGCATGAGGGAGGGAGCTGGATGTCATTGTCCACCTAGGGACAAATGACCTGGTTGTGAATGGGATCAGAGCGATACAGGAGGAGTTTGTGGAGTTGAGGAGGGGCCTTAGACAAGTAGCATGTATGGTAACCTTCTCGGAGGTGCTGTCTGTCTAAGGCAAAGATGATGCTAGGGTATTCCACACCATGGGATTCAATGATTGGTTAAAAAAAACAGCAAAAGACATGAAGATCAATGACCATGCAGCACTCCCTGAGATAGAGGAGTGTGTTGTGCAAAGTACACTAAGACAGTGGAGCACCTGTGTCAGTAGCATACTGCTGACATATCAAAGACAAAGAAGCAGTCCACACCTTACCATGCAATATGTTAAAAAAGGAAACAGAGGTCAATTACTGGGACACACACATCGAACATGTAGTCCATCAACAACATGAAGAGCCAAACAAAACACACTTGCATGACAGTATCACATGTTATGAACAATATAAAGGAATATATCTATTGGATGCAGGATCTGGTGGATGTGGGTGCCTGTAGCAGATGCATTTGGTTGTTAGTGCCAAACATACCACAAATGGGTCAAGGCAAGCCAGAACAAAATGTTGATGTTCAGAGATGCAGCTTAGACCATCCATCTTTTCACCGAGCTGATGGGATACCTCCTGGCAGCAATTCATGGATTGTAGGCTTAAGAGAGCACTTGCCACAGGTTTTATGTCATAACAATGCACCTGAAATGGCACCGCCCACAACGGCGAGGGGGAAAGGGCGAACGTCATAAGGGTGAATATACAGAAATGCTGGACAGCGGAAAGGGTGACTGCAGCAGGAGGCAGATAGAATGGCGCTGAGCACATGGCATGCCTCACAAAGCAGAGGGGGCAAAGCACATTGTGCCATTGGCTGCCTGTGAGGGGTGCCACACAGAGAGAGTGGCCGGGTGTGCTACCAGTCATCACCACCAAGGAAGGCCAAGGGCAGGGCATGGCCACACGAGATGCACTGTAGTGGCAGCAGTGGGTGGCTGACACACAGGGACTGTGTGGCGCATGGCACATGGGCAAGTGCTGTGTGAAGGGAGGATGGGTGGCATGCCAGAGGGCACAGCCTGGTGGTACTGCAACAGCCTGCGGTGCAGAGGCTGGCAGCCAGCATGGGGGGCAGCAGGGGCAGACAGCAAGTGGCAGATGCTAGGAGGCCCTGGCATGTGAGCTGGGTCAAATGGGTGACTACAGGGGATGTGGTGGACTCGCGGGCACCAGTGGAAGGGCACACCAGCACTGGGTAGTGTGGGAGGGTCACACACTGTGTGCCATGCAGTGCTGCACAGGGCCATGTAGCCCAGCACTGGACATCAGCTACAGTGGTTGGTGCATGCCAGGGGCCACTATGCAGACGGTCACACGTGAATCATGAAATTGTGTGCCAGTCCACACAGGTAGTCACAGTGGCTCCTGGTGCTGTATTCATCTAAGATGGCACAGATCCTGGTCTCAAGGTCTCAGTACCATTGCCGGGGCTGTGATGCCTCTGCCCCTGACACTAGCATCTTGGATCTAATAGTAGTCAGACACTGCTAATCCCTCAGGCACTCAAGGAGGTGCCAGATGCTGGGGTGGCAGGCACTGACCTGGATGTTAAAGGCCCTGTGCCACCACTCCACCACATTGTTAGTTCATGCCAGGCCCTGGAGGGTAGCCTCATAGCAGTCCCACTGCTCAATGGGGAATGGGGCACATTGGCACCTCGAGCATCCAATGGGGTGGCCAATCCAATTGTCCTCCATGTAGTGCAGCATGGACTGGAAGACATCCTCATTGGTGGTCATGTATACCCTCTCCCATAGTTCTGTGAATACTGCTGGCATGTCAGAAGCTGGCAGGAATGCCAGTGTCAACAGCAGCTGCACATGCAGTGTAAAGTCGGGGTTGGTGGTGTAAGGTGCCAGGACATCTGGCAGCTGCTGCACTTTGCACCACAGGACTTGGGAGGAGTGGAAGAAGCACCCCCTGACATGTGCTTCTGGGAATATGGTGGTGACCCCAAGCCAGATGGCATGGACAAAGTCCATCAGGACCATGGCCAGTGCTATGGCCGGGTTGTTCAGCTTCAGCTGGCCCATCAGACAGATATATGGCTGTGCCCACCTGGTGCATGTTAGGGAATATATGGCAGGCAGAACTGTTCTGGACTGTATGGTGTGTATGGTGAATAACTGGTCAAACAGGGTTGGGCATGCCCTGAAGGTGCCATCCATAAAGCAGTCTGCACTGCTGGCCAGCTGATGCAGGCCACCATCCATGGCATAGACAACAATGTGGTCACCCTTCCTCCCACTGTCATACAGGAGGAAGCGCATGCTATCTGAGGCATGGGTGTACTCCTCTGGAATGGTGAGGCTCTCCATGAATTGCGGGGTGGTTGTCCAGCTACGAGCCACATACCACACATGCTGCACTGTAAGATGCAGCAGACACACTCCTGGCAGGCGACTGGCCACAGCCGCAGGGATGCCCAATGTTCTCACCATGATGACTTGTGAGGCACTGTCCATAGTCCACCATGCCCTGTCCCAAAGTGTTCCCAGGACGCACCACATGCCCACGTCCACTGCATCGGGACATGGTTATGCTACCTGATGGTGGCCACCAGCATGTCATCCACTGTGTGCAGGTGGGTCATGCAGTGGTATCTCCTCACCTCAGCACACCTCCAATAAACCTTCCCAGGTCCCTCCTTTTCTCTGTGGTACATGAAGCCATTATGGACAGCCATGGGCTTGCCCTTCTGGCTTTGCACACAATGCACCTCCATGTTCATGATTCTGTCACATCTGATGGGGCTGGTGCAGCTGGTAGTTTATAGGCACTGTTTGCCCCATCCAGTGTCTGCCATGCCACGCTCCCTTCTGCCTGGGGTGCATATCTGGTGGTGTTTGGCTGTGCCCCCTTCCCCATGTCCTTGCTGTCTGTGGGCCATGCTCCCAGTGGTCCACCACTGTCATCTGTGCTGCTCCCTGTGCCTGCGCAGCTCCCTGTGTCCCCTTGCCTGCCATGTGGTGCCCTTTGCGGTAGGTGTCTGTGTCTGCTTTGGGGCCCTTGGAGGGGTTGTATTGCACTGCGCCTGTCTGTGTGCTTGGTCCACCCCTGTTGCTGTGGGGTGGTGCTGGCTCACACCACTTCCTCTCTGTCCACTTTGCTGACTGTTTACACTGTCCTTGTGTGCCACAGCAGTGGCACCTCTGCCTTTGCAGTCTCCTGGGTGCTCGCTCTTTTGCTTCCTGCTGCCACTGCTAGCCGTGTCCTACTGTGAAAGACATCCTGTGCTGGCTTTGTTGTTTTGGCTGTCTGTCAGTGGTGCCTCCTCTGTCTGCGAGTCTACTGGTGCTCGAGGTCCTGCTGCAGGTTTCAATGGAGGTGCCCTTACTGTGTTGCAGTGCATTTTGCTCTTTTATTGTGTGTTTATGTTTGGGAGTGCTCTCCCTTTCTGTAGTGGTGCTTTGGAACTCACCCACTGAGAGCGTGCTGTTCTGTTGGTGCTCTATATGGCTGGCTACCATTGCCACATGTGCACCAGTTTAAATCCATCAATCTAATCTCATCAGTGTCCTCCTCACACTAGCAGAGCCAGCAGCAATGCTTTCTTCAGACTGGGAAGCCTCTGTTGTTCTGCAAGGCTCATACATATCGGGCTGAATGCCAGTTGTGACACTGAGGTGAAGCATTTCCAGGAGCACATCAGAACTATCACTGTCACTCCCATTGTCAGTGTCAACCTCCTTTACTGGGACCTGCTGTGGCCATTGCACAGTTGTGGAAAAAAGGCCAGAACCAATGTTCCCTTTTGCATAGTGCATAGCACTGACAGCCCTGTCTGATTTAACTGTCCACTTATTTTCTTTCAAGTGCCACTAAAAGATGGCTCAATATTATGCTGCTTCACTGTTCTGCAAAACATAGCTGGTGGATGGGCAGCTAACACAAATAAACAAATACAAGATGCTGCATGGGCAAGGAACTTCACAACAGTGCGGCAATGAGGAAGTACAGCAGAGGAAGCGCTACTGTAAAAGACGCTCTCCTGTGCTACAGCATTATGTATTTCTGGTGTGCTCCTCACAGTGGATGCACTCTGCTGAGCAGGGAACAAGCAGGCAACCTGAAGCTGGCCAATGAAATTGAAGCAGCCAGCACCGAGAGCGAGCACCTTATGCTCATTTGCATAGCCGTTGCGGCAATCGCTGCTCAGAGTCCTGAAATGGCACCACACTTGCAAGAAGGCAAAAAATCTATTTTAACAGGACAGCAGAAGGGGGAAAAAGAGATCACTGGGGATACAGAAGGGAAAATGGTAAGCAAATACAATATATTAATTCAGTGTTTATGGCTGCATCCCTTTAAAAGGGGCTGCACAACTGCAGATCCCCCTCATTTTGCAAGACAAAATTTTGCTTTTGGTCAGCACATCAGTCAGTGAGTGAGAGAGGAATTTGATCTTCTTGTCTCAGGTAAGTTGGTCTTTGTTTTTGTAGCATGAGCGCCCAAGGAACTGAGTATATATAATTTTGTTTTTATTATTATTTGTAGAGAGCACAGACTTTTGGCTAGGAGAATTGTAATTGTTAGTTGGAAGATTACAGTTAGCTTGGGTTGCTTACTGCATTTTACAGCCAGGAATTATCAAGTAAAGAGAGGTTTTTGTTTTGTTACTGCTGAGTTTTATTTAAGCTAGCCTGCTAGTGAGCTTATTTGGTGAATTGAGAAATGGGTATTCGGCAGCCTGTGGCCTGTGTAGGCTGTTTGGGATGCTAGGTCAGGGCCTGGTATATGATTGCATTTTGTTCTGCTCCTAACTAGGTGTCTGGCAGTTTAGCAATGAGTGCAACTGGCTCGTCTGAGTTGTTTCTCCCCCCCAGAAGAATAGATCTTGGGCAATAGGTTAGGGCAGAGCTGTAATTTTTAATTGTTGATTTGAGTTTGTGGCTCCAGGCACAGTAAAATGCAGAAGAATGCCTATTCTTGGTTTTTGCCAGCCGCGAGTCTGGTGGTCACATGGGGGTGTGGGCCTGATGGGGTAAAAGTCAGTCGTGTGGCCGGTACCAGCAGTGGAACAAATGAGCTGGTCTGGTGGTGGGGAGAAAATAAAACAGTATGTTTTCTCTCTGGAAGCAGGCGGCGAGCAGCAGAAGTTAGCCACAATGGTAAAATCTAGAGGGTTTAAGCTTGAGTGACCAACTTGGCTGGGCCTCTTCATGTGGCTGGGGATCACATGGGAACACACGGCCTGGATATAACCTTGGGAGCATGTGCAGCAGCGACCGCAAGTGAATTCAGCAGGTCACAGGGGAGAGAGCATTTAAAGGAAGCTTCTTTCCCCTGCGAGAGCTGCATCATTTCACAAAAAAAAAAAAAAAGAAAAATATATGTCAGCCACTCTAGGTTTGTGAGCAGACACAAAGAGGATACAGGGAGTAAACAGGTGGGGGAAGGTGCTTGGGGGTATTGTTTTAAGCCATTTCCCCCACCTTGTAGGCATGAGAAAAAGAGAAGTAGTGTTTTTGTTGGCTCACATGGTTTTAAGTGCCTGCTCCAAAATGCCAAGGGCAGGATTCACAAAGAACAGTAAAATTCCCACAGCTGTGGAAAACAGACCTGCAGCACTAAGGAAATGCAGCTGCAGGATATTCACAAAGAAACATGGTGCAAGTGCAGAATTCCACAAAAACATGCAGTTGCGGCATTCCGCATATGTGGATCTGCAGCTGTGGGAGCAATTAAAAAGATCCTCAAGAATAACACAGTTCACACCTTGAGGATCAAAAGAGAACATGCAAGAGAATAACAAGCATGAACCCAAACCAACAACCACAGAGCAGCCAGCAGCATGCCACACAGCAGGGAAATGAACAGCAGCAGCATGCCTACC
This sequence comes from Neoceratodus forsteri, assembly GCA_016271365.2. Lineage (NCBI taxonomy): Eukaryota > Metazoa > Chordata > Ceratodontiformes > Ceratodontidae > Neoceratodus > Neoceratodus forsteri. The sequence goes on along the minus strand of CM028131.1, from coordinate 952,319,405 downwards.
AGTATATGCAACAGCTTGGAGTACCAGCACAACAACAGCACATGCAACAGTACCCAGGAATGGAGAATATAGGACAGCCCCACAGTAACAGATATGGCAGCAGCAGCAGTACATGCAAGCACAGCAACAACAGACAGGTCTGTACAGCATGCAACAGCCACAATACCAACCACCATACATCCCACAGCCACAGGTGGCAACACAACAGCTAGCCTATACACAACAGACAGCACTGCATGCACAGCAGGGGCCACAACAGCAGATCCTGCCCCAGCTGCAACAACAGCCCCAGCAGCAACACAGTATACCACTACAGCCGGTGGCACCACAGCAGCAGGGCCAGCAGCAGGGCCAACCAGCAGCCAGGAAGAACAAAGAGCATCAAGTGGTTAGTAAGCACAGGCATGGGGCAACAAACAGGACATCATGAGAGGAGGAGGAGGTGCTGGTACATGAAGTGGATGCAAACTATGCAGTGCACCATAGCAGGTCCACACCAAAGGCTGCCAACTCTGAAATATGGAACCAAATTCACCAGAAGGTGAATGCAGTAGGTACAGCAAACAGGGCTGTAAAGGCCCCAGAAAAGAAGCATGATGACATCAGATGAAGGGTCAAGGAGAATCTGGTACAAATAAGATGGTCAAGCCAACAATCTGGTAAGTGAAATAGTTGCACACCATTTACACAGCAATGTCCATGTACCTGTAGCCACAAGGTAATAACTGTTGTGGAGGGTGACCACTATTTAAGAAGCCATAAGTGATACAGTCCGCAATCAAACAAGATGTGTTGCAGGATAACATATAAGCTGGAACAATGCAACAGACATGTGTCCCCTATAAAATCAGAAATAAGGTTAAGTATTGTAGTAGCTCAGTTGCTGCCAATTGTGTCTGAACAATGCATGTTAATGTAGGTAAGGTGATACAGTGGCATGCAACATGCAGAGGACAGGTAGGAAATACATATATAAAAATAAAAGCAGGACATGTAGCATACATCATGATGTATATCAGGACGCAGGCTGCCATATCAGGCCTGTTCTGTGTAAAAAGGACAGGTGTCGGCCCTACTGATGTGGGAACAGAAGTGTCATAACAGAACATGTGTCACATACACAACAGCAGGATACAAGCTTCAGAAATGGACAACACAGTCCATGCAGCCCTCCCTTGTACACAGGCAGCACTGCAGGCCAGCATACCACATGACTGGTAGTGCAAATGGCATGCCTAGTAAAAGTGCTCCCCCAGCCACTGTAAGGCATATGCTGCATCACAGCAGTGGGACATCTGAAACAACACATCCACCATGGTAGAGCATCACTGTGTTCAAACAGTACAGATGAACAACACACAATGCCCCCACCAGAACTGCATCCCGAACATGTGCCTGGTAATGGGTGACATATACACTAGTCCCACACCACATGTAAGTACTGAAGAGAAACATGCAGCAGCACAAACAATGACAGTGGACTACTCGCACAGGTTGCATGAACATGAACTGCCACAACATGCAACCAAATATCAGTGGTAACATCCACAAACACAAGTCCACCAATATGCACATGTGAGTAATGCAGCAGAACCAAGAACAGGTGCCAACACAATAATGTACGGGAAAGGCAAGTAATAACCTGTCCAGTACAATGTGCCCATAACTGGGAACAGACAACTGACACTTGCAAAATAACCCAGCCATAGAATGTAGCACAGAACACAGTATCAGATGCACAATAGCAGGAAAAGCGTGTGAGCCTGGTCCACACACACATGCACGCTGCACAACACAAGCAAACAGCAGCCAGCAGCAGGTACACAGCACATGGTCAGGCATGGGTAGGGAGAACTGGACATGACAACAGACAGACAGACTTGGCAATCACAGGTGCATGTATGTATCAAAACCAATGCAAACTGTAATAGAGACCTGTTGCAGTGAGACCAGTGTCACCTAGCAAAGTGTGACACACACCACAGTGATAATGGCTGGTAACAAGAGTACAGACAAGCCAGTACACAAACATGTCACTGTCCCAAACACCACAGATAGACAGGCCAGTGACACCTGTAAATAGCATCTGTGTGATGTGCTCAACACAGATAAAGGTATGTTGCATGGCACCCCAGCTGAGAACAGTGTTCACCAATACGCACCCAAGAACAGTCAGGCAGTATGTACACTGTATGACCATATAACCCAACAAAACATTAATGCACATGTTGATGTGCCTGCCACACTTTAGCATTGTGTGTCCACATATGAATGGGTGCTGGCTGAATACAGTGAATGAGCGTTGGACACACATGAGACAAGCTAGTAAAGATGTGTCTGTTCCCACAGGTGGAGGAGCCTGGGATGTCCTCACTCTCACCATCGCTGAAGAGAGGGTAGTGTCACACCTGCAGTAGGTGAACATCAGTGGTGTCAGCCAGATGGACACCCTAAGCATGCAACTACAGGCAGGAGGTATGTACACACATCTGCAACATACACATGACATGCATATAGTTATAACGATGGTGGCACATGCATGTGTGTGGGATGTGACATGCTGTGTGTCATGCTGTGTGTGAGGGAAGCTGTACAAACCATACATACTGTACAAATGCAAGGAGATGCAAACATGGAATATACATGGATGTATGGCCTGAGATTGCTGAAATGAGCATTACACATGCCATATGTGAACAACAAAGTGTGAATGCATGATGAGGAGTAAAAGCAAAGTATAGAGAGAAAAGAAGGTGAAACAATGTGATACTGCAAACAATGTCCAAAAGAGATGACAGATGGCAGCAAAGAGAGCATGACCATGGATGGGGGAAGGATTGGTACAAAGAGCTAATGAACTGGGAATGACACAGTAAAACAACAGCAGCACAACACATAGATGGTGGGGAATGTAGTATGGTGACTGGAGGGTGTCAATGATCTGTAAGGAACATGTTACAAACACTGTAACACATAACTGGGGGGGCAGGGACACAAGCAGGACACAGGAAGCAGTGGGTGTAAGAAGCAGCAACACAGCAGACTGTCCAGCACGAGAACACTGCCTTGATGGTGTCTGCAGGTATATGTTCACATAACAGATAACAGAGAATATATGAACAGTACTGTCAGAAGCACATCACCATACATTGTCACAGACACAACAAACACATGGGTGGAAACAGTGCACATGTGTCATGCACACTCACATATGTCAGCATGGTGTTGAGGTGAACCATTGACATACAAGTCCAACCCCTGTACTGGAAGCAGCAAGGAGGTATGGCATGGATGCATGTCACAGACACAGGTAGACCAGAACACACAACACACTAGGCACACAATGTCACACTGTCCACAATATATCATGAGCACATGAATGGACAGGGTGACAGGGTACACAATGCAGAAGGTAGGGAATGGCACAAGGATGTACAAATGTGAGTATTGCAGGGCCTGCAATACTGTCCCACATGGGAGGCCAGGCAACATGGTCTATAGGCCTGCCCCAGGAGAGCAGTGGAATCGCTCATGTAGGGATCTGTCACTGGGAAGGAGGTAGGGTGTCCATGCAAATGTGCCACAGCACAAGCAATGTGAGGTGCACAACCAACTGCAGTAGGGAGAAGGCCAGCAGTGTGTGCCCTTCAGTGCCAACAATAGCCACACTGCAGCGGTGATGCACAGTAAAATAGGGCAAGCAACAGCTGACAGCATGCTGTCCCAGGGTGGTGGATACTGACAAGGCAGGGTGTAACAGGAGGGATAGATATTGGAAGCAGGACACATGCCAAGGGGTGGCAACAAAGAGAGAACACAGGAAGCCATGAATGCTGGCAACAAACATGAACCATCTAATGCCTGTGGACATAATCATATGCAGTTGCTGGCATGACCACACACTCAGGTAATGGATGACAGGGAACAGACAGAAAGATGAACCATAAATGACACGGTACTGTGCAAGGATTAGTGCTGTTACCATGTTAACCACTATGCATCAAAATGGCATGTGGAGCCTAGCCCATATCACCACCAACACCACAAACACACCACGGGCACAAGGTGTACATCAGGGATGTGCTGATAACAACACATGACCCGGCAACACATGGAGCTCTGTATGAAGTCCTGTGGGCTGCACATGAGAGAGACTGCATCAATGGGATGCATGTGGCTCACAGTTCAGATATTGGTACAGTACAAGGGCACAAACACACACAATGAAGCTGGACATGATAGTAACTCTCACGTACAGCAAGGGAAACAACAATGTACAAGAGTGAAGCATTTGCCTGATCACGGGATGTGCACAAACAAGGAAGCACAATTGTAAGATGGGGAGTTGAACAGAGGTGATGTGAGCAAGTATAATGCCATGGAGATGGTGGTGGATACACGTAACAGCTGTACTGGGGTGGGCATGGAGTCAAACACAGTGGGTGAAGCCAAGAATCTATGTGTGAGACATAAGGCAATGATAGTGGGGGGGGGGGGATAGGAGGAACAAGGCTGTTGGTTAAGAAGGATTTGAAGCACATCCAGTAGGTAGGGGTATGGGAGGGCCAGGTGGTCATAGTGGTCCTCCCCAGCCACAAGGTGTATGTTGCCATGTAAATCAGAGAATGGCACTGTGCACTGTACATGTGGAGGTGTGTATGAAGAGTGGCAAATACTGTACCTGTACAACAATGACAAGTGTCAAAGCACATAGAAGGAATGGCACACATGGTGCATGCACAGGTGTGCAGCACACAGCAGTGTGATGAGGGGATGTGAGCAATTGTGCAAGTACATACTGTGGACGAATGTGTCACCACCACGCATGGGTCTGTTCAGTGAATGCACTGTGATGCACAGTACAGTGTGGCAGCATGAGCTGCACCATCACATGTGAATGGAACAACACCAAGATTGATGGCAGCATGTGCAGTGCAGTGTGTGCTGGACAAACAGCACTGCACAACTGTACAGCAATGTGCCACAACATGCATGGGACTAGCTGGGCAGAACCACACAGGTGAGCAAACATGATCATCAAAATGACGGTGTACTGGGGACATGGGTACTTGCCTGATGTGATGGACACCTGGACCCAGCAGTACATGTCTGACACTGTCACGTATCCAGCAGGAGCAGATGACAAGGATGGAAACTAAACACACACAGTATCAGGCATAACATGTCCATAGGGACAGCAGATACTGGAATGATAACAAGAAGTCCACAATGTGCACAGCAGAGGATGTGACATGGAGTCCTGTCATGGTGTCCAGTCATGCATAGGGATGTTTGGACAATACTGTGCACATAGATGGCAGCTTGCACACAGGGATGGTGCATATAGTGACATGCATGCCATGATCCGCTCCCCCACTGTGCAAACCCAGCAATAAGGAGATAACTGTAGATAACAACCGGACATAACAGAGTATACATGGCGATGTAATAGGCTGTCAAGGTATGCTGTTTGAAATGTGTAGAAACAGAATGAGGTGTGGGAACACATGGCAAACCACAACAATAAACAACACATAGCAACACATGTCAATACACAACAGCATGGTGAGCCCTGCAGCTACACATGTGCCTGGCACCCTGCCCCCAGCTATGTACAGCTGCAAGGGAACTTCTAACACAGCAACACAAAACACACCATGGTGTGTGTGTGTGTGTGTGTGTGTGTAAAGGTCAACACAGACACTGACTGGGCATGGTCAGCCATGCACATACTGCACAATGCACTGTGTGCATCGACTAACTGACAGCAATGCCAGCAGCATAGGCATAATGGTCAATCTAGTCCGCTCGGATACCAACACCTACACTGAGGGCAGATATTTCACCACCCCACCCACTTGTGTTGTAATGTCCTCAGTTGTAGATGTAGCAGTTGCAGTGGACCATGTTAGATGACCTCCCACCCACACCTGTCTCTACTCCTCTCAACCTGGCCACAGTCTTTGCCTCTACCAGCTCCCCAGCCAGCGCATTCCATGGTGCAACCATCCATTCTGTGACAACACACCTCACCCACTCCCCTCTGAGCCTACCTCCAGCCAGCTGACACACGTGTCCACCTGCCACCCCTTCCCCCCTTGGGGCACCCAGGACTGTGCCCCCATAATGATCCCTGTCATGTACTGGAGGCCCTCTGACATATGCCCCTGTCCATCACCCCCCCCAGGGTGTACGTCTTGAGACCATGAACCTCACCACATCGGTCCACTCCCTAGTCCCCAGTCCATGCATGTTGCCTTCCCCTGGACCCTCACTAGGATTGTAACATCCCTCTACAAATGTTGGCTCCATAACTGCACACATTACTCGAGGTTTGGCATTACCAAACAGTTGTACAGGGGTAGGATTACTGTCATCCCTCTGGAGGTGATCCCCATGGCAATGCATACCAGCATCCTAAGTGCCTTTGCCACTGCCCACCTACAAGTATGAGTAGTGTAGCATGACATCTACCACTACCCCCATGTCCCTCTCACCCTCCATGACTAGCATAACATCCCCACCCAGGGTATACCACTGGCTGGATAACTATCTCCCTGGTGCAGATGCGTGCAGTTCCCCGCATGTACCTCTAGTGTCCAGATACTGGACCTCCCTTTCAGAGCCTCCAGATCTGCCCACAAGGCCACCTTCCCCATCCCCACATCCACCACTGCACCTAGCCCTGAGTCATCTGCAAAGGGACTCCATCCACATCTGAGCACCTGTCCCATGACTTGAGACAGAGGTGGTGAACCAGAGTCGCCCCAGCACTGACCCCTACAGCAACCTTCTAATAACTCCCCATGGGGATGAGGCTAGCCTCCCAAACACCACACCCTGTGTAAGCTCAGACAGCCTATATCCAATCCACTAAACAACTGTCTCTCAACCCCCATATCCATCAGTGTAGCCAGCAGGCCATTGTGGCATACAGAATCAAATGCCTTTCCAAAGTACAGACAGAGTATGTCCTCTGGCCACCCAGGTCTTGGGCCTTCGGCATCCAGTCATAGAACTCCACAAGGTTCATATGACACATTCAGCCTGGGACAAAAACCATACTGCCAATCATCCAAATACCCAATGTGTTCCAGGACACCCCCTAGCCCATCCGTGACGATACCTGCCATCACCATGCATACCACCAATGGCAGGCTAATGTGCCTGTAAGTCCCTGCCCCATCCCTTGAACCTGCCATGTGGATTGGCACAACATGGGACATGATCCAGTCAAGGGGCACCCATCCAGTCCTCAGGGAGATGTTAAACAGCACCACCCGGGGGACTGCCAGGAAATCCACCAGTTCCCTCAGCACCCTGGGATGTATCTCATGTGGCCCAGGTGTGTCCCCAGTCTGAAGAGACCTGAAGGCCCCCCATACACTCCCTCAACTGGGATATCAGCCTCCACCCCATTCCGCAGAGCACTCTGTACTGCTGGCCTTCCATTTGTCCATGGTGACCACTCCCTGTCCCCACACCCATCGGGGCCCCTTATCAGTACTAGTCCCATTCTATTCCCTAATGTGCTTCCACTCCCCATGCAAGACATAGCCCCTCCAACCCCCCGGTACAAACCAAAGCCAGGTCCTAATCTAGGACTTCTGCCCATTCCCCCAATGCATCTAAAGAACCCCATGACCCCCCTCTGGATCCCCCTAGTCAAGGTCTGCCCTGTGTTTACCATAGCTGTATTCACCACCCTGTTGACCCTTCTGGCTGTCCCCTCACACTTCCCCTGACTGTCTCACTCCCTGAGTCCTTGAAGCACCTATAGGCTGCTGACCTGTCCCATAGAGCACATGTTGCACAATGTAAAGCATGGGAGCCACCTGTAGGCACCAGCAACTGATGGAATGTGCAGCCATATTGGTACAGACATGTGGTAGCAACCAGTGCACACACACAACATGGCTGGGGTACACAAAGCAATGTGTCGCCAACACTGTGCCCATGCCACAGTACTGCCTGCAGTAGCACAGTGTCAGACAATAGTCACATGTGCAGTAGGTAAGGCTAGAGGGATGTTGAGGTGTATCAGTAGGAGTATCACAAGTCACAAGAGGGAGGAGTATGCCTTCATGACTAGACACTGGTTAGGCCCCATCTGGTGTACTGTGTGCAGTACTGGAGACCACATATGCACAAGGACAGCAACAATGGAGAGGCAGCCCAGAGAAGGGGAAAACCTAATGGTGCAGGGACTGCAGCAGAAACATGAGCACAGATCAATGGAGCCCAATTTGTTTACCCTAAAGCAAAGGAGTCAGAGGGGTGATATGATCCAAGCATTCAGACATCATAAGGGCATCAACATGGTGAAAGAGTCTAACATGTCATAACATGAGAATAATAGCAGGACTAGAGGACACAGCATGAGATTAGAGGCAGGCCGTGTACGGGGACTGTGATGAAGGTACATGTCACAGAAAGGGTGGTGGAGGCATGGAATAGCCCACCTCAGGAAGTGATGGTCATGACAATAGTGCAGGGCAACAAACAGGCATGGGATAGGCAAAAGGGAGCAATACAGATGAGCATGAATAGATAGGCCATTGACAGACTACAGGACCATGGCGCATGCAAACGGTAGGGAAGCAATGGGCAGACTAGATGGTCAGTGCAGTCCATAACTGCCGTCAATGTCATAATGTCAGTATGGGAAACACAGCACATTCAGACATGGAACACCATGCATATTGGAAGGTAGACACACAATAGGGCAACGGTGATGTATGTACAGTGTACCATGTACACATCGCCATGACAAGCACTCGTGAACCGGGGACAGTGACTTCCTGTGTTGCACTGTGTAACATGGACATGTGAAACAATGCCACATAGCAGGATGGATGGATGCTGACAATGAGATCATACACGTGGTTGACTAAACATGTATGGCGCCTACTGACCTATGGGCACATGTCTGTGACGTGCCATGCCAATGCCGCAACGGTAACACAATGGAACTGAACATATGTCTGTAGGGATACAAACCAATGGACACATACAGGTGATGTGTGTCACAAACGCACTCAGCAGGTCAGGCCCTCTGCTCCCACAGTGCCAACCTCCAAGCGCAGTAATATGAACAGGTAACAGATAAGGTAACTCTCCTGTCTGCTTGTGGGTCCAAATCACCTTTGGTCTCAAGTTCTGGGGGGATTCAAACTGTGAACCTTATGCTAGTGTACCCAATTGTACAGGCTCAGATAAAATTATCTTCGGAGGATGCAATATGTCTTTAGCCTAAGGGCACCTAACCAGGTATCCAAAATAATCCCTTAAAACTCTATGAAAGACCTAAGGTATATTCATACCTTTTCCCAGTTTAGTAACACCATCGAGCTTTGAACAGTTTTTGTCCGTCTTAACCCTCTATACCTCACATGCAAAAAGAATTTTGAAGACCCAGGCAGTATTTTTCACAAAGGTTTACTTAAAAATGGATAAAAATATGTAAACTGCAAACACAGAACAATATATCAAAAAGCATATAATCATTTAAAATAAAACAAAGAAAACTACTGACAACCTCCTACCAACATATAGTTAGATACTTTTCTATCTAATGTATTACCTCTAAGTGCTTATCAGAGAGTTGTGTGTTTCTCTCTACCAACATGGAATATATCACACAGTTCAAAAACAGAATACAGTTTAAAACTCTGGGTTTTCACACCCAATCTATGATGTAATCTCTCTCCTCCTTTTAGAATATAAAAAATATACAAACAATGATCTTCCTGTCAGGAGATATTTTAAATACTGTGATTTCAGCAAAAAAAACTAATTCCCAAATTATGACAGTCTTTAATCAAGCCTTTCCTTTGATCTTGTGTGGTTTCCTGTTCCCAAAGCAGGTCAAAGATTTTACAACTTTTCACCATTGTGGGATAAAATGTTTTTCATCTAAGTCATCGTAAAAGTTTACGGGCCCCACATCCTGGCAGATGGGTCAGTTCTAATTAAGATAGTAAAACATTAGACCCTAAATTAAGTCTCTCTGGACCTTTAATTACCTCCTGGTTAGTTCCTGTAGCTGAAACTTGGGTGGGGGGGGCACCCATAGCACAGGATGTCTCGTGAGACACTCACATACCACATTCTATATTACAAATATCATAGAACAATCATAACCAGCTGGCCAAGCGTCACCGTCCTCCTCACCTAGACTGAATTTGGGGGCTCTATCCCCTGCATAAGATGAGCTTCCCAAATCAGTTCCCTTTTCATATACACGGACAGGCCATCGGCGTTCACGATTGATGGCTTCAGCCCCTATGTCCGGATCATGATGTCATACCCTTTCAAGGCAAGACTCCATCTTAATAGTCTACCATTTGTTTTTTCCATTTGTGTCAGCCAAACTAGGGGGTTGTGGTCAGTTGGTACCTCAAAATGCTGCCTGTATAAGTATGACTCTAACTTCTTTAGGGCCCACATTATGGCAAGACACTCTTTCCACAGTAGAGTAAGCCTGCTCCCTGGGAAGTAACGTTTTACTCAGGTACACTACAGGGTGACCTTTCCCTTGGTTGGATGTCTGACTCAGTACTGCCCCAATACCCACGTCTGAGGTGTCAGACTGGACTATAAAGGGTCGGCTATAGTCAGGAATTGTCAGTACAGGAGCCTTGCACAGTGCCTCCTTCAGTTGGGTAAAGGCTTTTTAACAGGCTGGTTCCTAAGTAATTTTCTTAGGCATCCTTTTCTTTACCAGGTCAGATAGGGGAGCAGCCAGGGCACTGTAATTGGGTACACATTTTCAATAGTACCCTGCTGTCCCTATAAATCTCCTGACCTGCTTCTGAGTTTCTGGTCTGGGCCATGTCTTAATCACCTCTATTTTTAGTTGGTTAGGATGGAGCTGTCCCAGCCTGCAACATGCCCAAGGCATGCCACTTCAGCCATGGTCACCTGGCACATCTCAGCTCTGACAGTGAGCCCTCTGTATCCTGCCCAGTCCTTCCCTAAGATGGAACAGGTGTTCCTCCCAGCTGGCACTAAAAGATGGCTATGTCATCCAGGTATGCCACGGCATACTCCTCAGCACCATTTAACACCTGGTTCATCAACCATTAGAAACTGGCTGGGGTATTCTTCATTCTGAAAGGCATTGCTTTAAATTCAAATAAGCCCATCAGAGTGATGAAGGCCAACCTCTTCCTAGCTCTGTCAGTTAACTCTACCTGTCAATACCTCTTTGTCAGGTCTATAGTTGTAAGGTAGGTCACCCCTCCCAACTTGTCAAGGAGTTCATCCATCTGGGGCATCAGGTGGGTGTCTGACTTCATAATTGCATTCAGTCCATGATAGTCCACACGAAAACAAGTAGATCCATCTGACTTGGGCACAAGGACTACGAGGGAGGCCCAGGGCCTATGGGATCTCTGGATTACCCCTAAATCCAGCATTTCCTCCACCTCCATCCTAATGTCCTTTTGGACAGCCTCTGACACCCAATATGCTATCCGCCGTATGGGCTTCTGTGTTCCAGTCTCTACATCATGCATCGCTAAGGGGGTTAGTCCAGACTTGGCACTAAACAGTGGGGCAAAGTCTGCTAATACCTCCCTTACTTCCTGGATCTTGTCTGGGGCCTGCTGGGGTGACAATTTAACTGCCTACACAGAGGAATCCAACTTGCTTTCTTCCAGCAAGTCCAGAAGGGGGTCTCCTTTGTCCGTCCCTTCCCCAGGACTACATACTGAAAACACCATGTCAGCCCTATTAGCATATGGCTTCATCATCTTGACATGGTACATTCTTTCTGTCTGTCTTCTGTCAGGTAACTCTATGATATAGTTCACATCATTTACCATCGTAACTACTTTGTACAGTCCTGCCCGCTCAGCTTGCAGCTTGTCTTTTCAGTATGGAATAAGGACCATGACTTCCTGACCCACCATGTATGTGTGAGCTCTGGCTCTGTAGTCATACCACACTTTTTGTTTCTATTGGGCAGCTGCCAGTTTGCTCTGGGCTGTCCCCATAAGCTCATTCTGCCTTTCCCTAAACATAAGGACATAATCCATTATGGGAGTTCCCTGAGTGGTATGCTTACCTTCCCAGTCCCCCTGGATCAAGTGTAGGGGCCCAAATACCTGGCGTCCACATAAGAGCTCGAAGGGGGAAAATCCTATCGACTCTTGGGGCACCTCCCTGTATGCAAACAACAGGTGGGGAAGGTATTTCTCCCAGTCCCTCCCATGCTGTTCATAAAACACTTGGAGCATTGACTTTAGGGTACTGTTAAATCTTTCCACAAGCCCATTGGCTTGTGGGTGATAAGGTGTCATGCACCTCTGCACCACCTGACACTTCTCCCACAAACATTTCATCAGGTCCGACATGAAGGAACCCCCTCGATTGGTGATAACCTCCACTGCCACTTTGTCTGTCCTCAGTGAGGATAGGGCGACTGCCTCTGGATACTGGGTGGCATAATCCACCACAATCAGGATGAACCTCTTCCCAGAGGAGCTGGGGGTATTTAAAGACCCCAAAATATCCATTCCCACCCTCTGGAATGGCTCCTCCACTATGGGCAATGGAATTAGGGCAGCTTGGTTTTCTTACCTGCCTTCCCTATTTCTTGGTTCCGGTGACAAGACCTGCAATACTCCTTTACCTGCTGGGTGAAGTTGGGCCAATAGAAATTCTAAGTCAACCACTGCGTAGTGCACATGATTCCCAGATGACCAGACAAGAGAATATTATGTACAATCTTGAGCAACTGCTCATGATACACCTGGGGAATGACAAGCTGTCTGCCTATCACCCTTCCCTCTGTCTTTACATCCTGAGTATACATCAGTCCATTCTCCCAATAAACCTTATGTTTACCGTCACCTCACTGTGCTCCATCAGAGTCTGCCCAAACCCTCAGCTTCTATAGACTAGGGTCACTCTTCTGAGTGGCTGCAAACTCCCTACACATTCCTAAGGTATGGGACAGGTCCCCTTCAGTCTCTAAACTAGGGTCCTTAGCACTAGTGTCAGGGCACTCAGGATCACTGTCCTCCCTAACCCTCTCACAATGAGTCGCACCTCCCTCTTCGGAGTAACCCTCCGTAGCTGTGTGGTTAACTGCTACTGTGGAAATTTCTACCCCCTTTTCATTAGTCTCCCTATCAGGAGACACAGGCTAGGTAACCTGCCTCCCAGTGGTGTCCACATTGGCTTCTGTGGGGTCCATGGAACTACAATTTTCACTTGTCACTTGGCTATGAGTAACTGCACATACCATCCCCTGTTTGAGATTGTTGTCAAGGATGATGTCAACTGCTAAAGGTTTGGCTACAGCCACCTGTTGCACAGTTCCCCCAGTTTCACCCCAGTCTAGGAGAACACTAGCAAGTGGCAATGTTTTCTCCTCACCAGTAAAGTTGTGTACAGTTACAAATTAATTGGGTATAAGCTGACCAGGTTCTACCAGATCCCCTTTTACCAATGTCAGTGATGCCCCTGTGTCCCTTAACCCTTGTGTCTGTACACAATTCACTGTGACTGGGTGCATGTGTTCCCTCATGTTCACAGGCATGCTTCCAGGACACATAAACAATCCACTTCTTTCTTCGTCCCATTCTGCATATTGCTCAACCTTTTGGGACACTGTCTGAGAATATGCCCAGTTTCCTTACAAACCCAACATTCGTTTCTTTTCCCAGAGAACTCTTTTCTTTGAAACCTGGGGCTAACTGGTTTTGGCAGAGGCAGTGAGGTTTTTAGCTGCCCTAAAGGCACACTTTTCCCTTTCTGTGCTGCCACACCCAGCCCATTCACTCTCAGAGCAGGTCTGCTCTTGGCATAGCGGTCTGAGAGTTCAGCAGCCTCTTGCACTGTTTTGGAATCTCAGTCCTCCAGCTGGGTTTTCAGCTCTGCTGGGCATGCCCCAAATGTTCTAACAAAATAGCATTTTCAATTTTATCTACAGAGTTTGCTTCAATTCCTTCCCACCAATATTTTAAAAACTGACGTTTTGTGGCTAGCTCCTCGAAACTCATATCAGGGCTTCTCCTGAACTTTACAGAATTTAGCTCTGTATGCTTCTGCAGTTAAAGAATGTTTTTTAAAAGTGCAGCTTGAAGTTTGCTGTAATCATTACTGTCCTCATTGTCCATTTGACTCAATACATCCTGAGCTTTCCCGGTAAGTAGCACGGATAGCTGGAAGCTCCAGGACCTTCTAGAAATTTTAGCCTAAATACAAACTTTTTCAAAGGAATTTAAAAAGGCATCCATATCCTCCCCCTCTTTAAATTCAGCTATCAATTTAGAATTCAATTTGTAACCCAGTCCTGTAGTTCTAGTTAAACCCAAGCCACTTACCTGCTCTGGTACAGGTGGTTAGAGTCGTAGCTTCTCCAGTTCATGTCACCTCTGGTGCTCACACTCTTCATGGCCAGCCTCCTGCTATTCCCTTTCAGCCTCTCATTGTTCTCACTCCCTCTTCTCCTCTGCAGCTTGCTGGCACTCATACTCTTCATTGTCAGCATCTCACTGTTCTCGCTCCCTCTTCTCCTCTGCGGCTCGCTTCTCACGCTAATCCTCTATCTAGAACTGCAGCTCCATTCTGCTCAACTCAATCTGCAGCCTGAATGCTTCTGCCTCCAGAATGCTGGTGACCTTCCCCTGCTGCTGTGGCCCTTTGCTGGCACTGGCCTTGCTGTCATCCTCACTGGATCTGGACACTGCACTGGCAGCTGGCCCCTCCATGCTCAACGTTTAGTCCTTTACAGTCACAGTCAGTGACTCGATGCTCTGGGCATCTGCTGCCATCAGGACATCCATGAGGTTCTGCTTGGTGGCTTTCCCTTCATACTGGACTCCACAGTCCTGGCACAACTGCCTCAAGTAGTCTGCAGTACGCCCGCTGTAGTTGGAAGCCATCTACTTCCCTAACTATGGCTACCCAAACTTGCACTTTAGAAAAAAAATAAAACAGGTAGGAACTTGACTATAAGCAAAATTATATAGTTCTATTTCCTTTTTAGAAATAAATCACTGCCTTATTTTGCAAGTGAGCTGTACGGTATTAAGCTGACACACTGAACAATTAAAGCTTGTATTACCAAATTTATCCACACCACTGCTAACCAAATCTGTCACAAATGCACTCAGCAGGTCAGGCCCTCTGTTCCCACAGTACCAACCTCCAAGTGCAATAATGTGAACAGGTAACAGAAAGGGCAACCCTTCTCTCTGCTTGTGGGTCTGAATCACCTTTGGTCTCAAGTTCTGGGGGATTCAAATTGTGAACCTTATGCTAGTGTACCCAGTTGTACAGGCTCAGATATAATTCTCTTTGGGGGGATGCAATATATCTTTTGCCTAAGGGAACCTAACCAGGTATCCAAAATGAAACCTTAAAACTCTATAAAAGACCTTAGGTATATTCTTACCTTTTCCCAGTTTAGTAACACCATTGAGCTTTGAACAGCTTTTGTCAGTCTTAACCCTCTATACGTCACATGCAAAAAGTACTTCAAAGACCCAGGCAGTATCTTTCACATAAAAGGTTTACTTAAAAATGGATAAAAATATGTAAAATGTAAACACAGAACAATATATCAAAAAGCATACAATCACTAAAAAGAAACCAAAGAAAACTACAAACTCCTACCAACATACAGTTAGATACTTTTCAATCTAATGTATTACCTCTAAGTGCTTATCAGAGAGTTGTGTGTTTCTCTCTACCAATATGGAATATATCACACAGTTCAAAAACAGAATACCATTTAAAACTCTGTGTTTCCACACCCCTTCTATGATGTAATCTAGCTTCTCTTTTAGAATATAAAAAATATACAAACAATGATCTTCCTGTCAGGAGATATTTTAAATACTGTGACTTCAGCAAAAAAACTAATTTCCCAAATTATGACAGTCTTTAATCAAGCCTTTCCTTTGATCTTGTGTGGTTTCCTGTTCCCAAAGCAGGTCAAAGACTTTACAACTTTTCACCATCATGGAATAAAATGTTTTTCCTCTAAGACGTCATAAAAGTTTATGAGCCCTATATCCTGGCAGCTGGGACAGTTCTAATTAAGATAGTAAAACAGGAGACCCTTAATTTAGTCTATCTGGTCCTTTAATTACATCCTGGTTAGTTCCTGTAGCTGAAACCTGGGTGGGGGGCACCCATAGCACAGGAAGTCTCATGTGAGAGACTCACATATCACAATCTATATTACAAATATCATAGAACAATCATAATTAGCTGGCCAAGCATCACAGTGTGTACCCATAACACACATGCATACTGTCCAGATGTGATGGATACAGAGATAGATTGTGAAATAGTCATGACCATGCTGGCCTGAGGGAGTGTAACGTGTCATGCATAAGCATGAATAACACCCTCAGACATGTCAGTTCTGTGGAACAGGACTGGAACCATGATGCACAGTGGTCATGATGTGTACTGGACACACGTCTCTCAGTACATGTCCATCGCAGCAACACTGTACATATCTCAAGGTCTGTATGTATGGAATGTGCACTGGGGCACACCACTGTGAATAGATGCCACTGAGCCTTGCACAGAGCCACACACATGCAATGCATGATCCCAATACGGACAGATGGGCAGTACCAGTGTTGCATCTGTGTGTGCGCCTCACAGCAATGGTAGTAGTGATGCACAAGCCATCAGTGGCCAAATACACATCATGTCACATGTGAAGACAAGTCTACAGATGTAAATGTAAATGGTGTAACAGATAGAGCCCAGGTACAGCTGTGTATGAGTGACAGCAGTGGTGACTGTACTGTACTGTGGCATGATAAACACTGTGCCATGTGCCACAGTAGTGTGCTATGGTGATACTGTTGTGGAACTAATGAAACTGTACAATGTCACAATGCATGGGATGTATGCCCTACTAAGGGATGGACACAGCACAGACACCAATCATAATGTGTATGTTGCTGTACATCCACAGGTGACATCGGGAGACCAGTGCAACAACAACACCTACCAACACCAGGTGAGATGCAGTTCCAGCAGCATGTGAACACTCAACACAGTACAGCATCTGACCAACAGAGTGCAGCAGGGTGTGCAACACAGTCATAGATGCCTGATGACAATGGCATGGTGGAACGAGACAGACAGCTGCATGTAGAGGAGCATGAAAACAGTGTACCCCCTGAGAACATTGCACAGGACATTGCATAGTACACCCTGGACAGGTCCCCGGAGAGTGGTCACATCTCAGGACTGCATTAGGTGACTTTGGGATGGGAACACCCATATCACTGCACAGCCAGCAGCAGTCTGCTGGTGATGCTGATGAAGTACAGAGCAACTGTAATTGCTATGGTGATGCCATACTCAATGTGGAGTGGCAGATCAGTGTGGCCATTGGAAACCTGCAGGACACCCTCTCACAACACCATGAGAGTAGCTCAGAGCACACTCATCAGCTGATAGATGCTGTGCAGTCTGTAGCAGCAGCTGTGCAGCACAATAATCAGACACAGTGCCAATTGAGCATTGACATAGTGGGAGCACTACATGCCATCTCAGATACCACTGCCAGGCAGAATATCATCATGCAGCAGCACACTGATTTGTTGCATGAAATACATGACACACATATGTCCATCATATGTCAGATGCTGTCATGAAGTGGCACTTGACAGACAGACAGGTACAATGGATCAGTTGACCAATACAATAACAGCAATGGGTGGTCTCCACATGGGCACGGCTGACCCAGTGATCATGCACTCAGCCATGCCTGACACATCCACCTCCAGGGGCCAAGTGTCTGCCGTTGTCATCACACATAGCCCACTACATGCATGTGGTCCTAGGCATATACAACCACAGACAGCAGGTCATCCTGTGTAGTCATACAATGTGACAGCCCACCATGAAACAGCTGCAGGTGGAGACACAGACAGGAGTGTGCAACACAGTGCACAAAACAGTAAGAGAGCAATGTTGAGAGACCCAGAAGGCCACCACATAGTCACAAAGCACACATCACACAAGTGTTGTGGCACCAATGGTGGCCATGCCACAGACACAGCAGGTAGGGGTCAGTGGCAGTGCACATACAGAGGCTGTGACAGAGACTCAACATACCAGTGACAGTTGCAGCACACAGGGAGATGCAAGCACAGGTGAGGTATGTGCAGCAAGGGGAACAGATATGTCAGCAACTGACAGTGCACATACCAAACAGAAGATAAAGATGCACAACAGTGGCCAGGTGCATGTAGGCAGTGATGAAACACAGGCCACACAAAAGCAGGGACAGAAGAGATGGATGAGTTCCCATCAGGCACAGAGGGCTGCACATGCAGACAATGGACATGACACCCAGGATACACAGAGTATGACCACAGCTGAACAGACAACAACAGCAACAGTAACACAAACCATATCCAACTCTACACAGACACAGACAGTGATGGGAAAAAGGAAGGGAAAGAAACAGTGAAACATGTTGGCAGAGGACATCCACCTAAGAAATGGTAGGCATTGGGATATGGTGTAGGTCACAAGGCACCTGAGTGATGTGCTGCAGAAATAGGGACAGGCATATGTCACATGTCATGGGTCACTCATATGTGACCCTTAGCAACATCACACAAACCCGCATGGACAGGCTTCATGGAGCGCTTGTATCATGTTGGAGTTATATCAGTTGTCAGTCCAAAGCCCTGAATGTCTTCCATATGTTGTTCACTATAACATGGGATATATATATATATATATATATATATATATATATATATATATATATATTAGAGGCAAAAACTCTGTTTAATGCATTAGTTAGGGTTGTTCCACAGCACAAAAGTGAGGAAATTGCGTTAGGGTTGAAAACCCTTGGACCTCCAGCTCTAGCCGCCAACCGCACTGGGTGCGATTGGGGTCATCAGCCCAGCTCTCACCCCATCACATGTAAAGCAGCAGAAGTATAGGGAGAAGGGGTGAGAGTTAGGACGATGACTCAGTGCGCACCCCAATGCCGTTGGGGTGGGCTGGGGTCCAAGGGGTTTCAACCAACACCAAATTTCACTTTTGTTGCTGTGAACAACCTAACTAATGCATTAAACGGAGATTTTTGCCTCTAATTTCCCTTCTTTTTGAGAATGATAATGAGAAATAGTGAATGTAATGCAGTGGCTGGGCTCCGCGCTCCCACCATGTGATGTCTTGTGGCATAGTAACAGGAACAGCAACACAAACAGAAATGCTAACAGTGGCACACATGGTAATGTAAGCGTGAATGAGAACAGAAAGGGTAACGCACACGGCAGCGTAGACGGGAACGGTCTGCCACGTGATGTGTTGTCACATAGCAACATGGTGCCTGCAAATGGAAATGTCAATGGGAATGGTGTCGCAAGTGAAACAGAAAGAGAAACAGTACTGTAGACACAAATGGCAAAATAACAGAAACGCAAGGAAAGCGCAGGGATAACGCACATGGTGGCGTAGACGTCAACAGTAAGTGAAATGGGTACGGAACCGCAAGCGGAAAGGGCAATGGTAACAGTAATGTAAGCGCACAGACTGGTTTTCCCCAAAAGCTGCATGGAGAAAGACAGTGAGTACAAAGACTGTATGCATAATAATGGGTATCGGAGCAGAAAATGAGGACTTGGAATACTAAATAGGTTATATCTCAGGAACCATACAACATAGAAAAAAAATTTAAAAGTCATATGATTTACGACTGTCCTGGCTAGTTTTGTGGGGCTAAGCATTTTTCTGATGAAAAGTCTGTATCTTGCACCGTTTCTGAGATACAGGCCCTTAAAGGCGCGGCGAACGCCATAATGTTATCCTATGGGAAAAAAAGAGAAGTTCGGAGTGCCATAACTTTGCCTCCCTGTAATATTTTTTCACCAAACCACTGAAAAGCACGTCTGTGGACTGTTGGCTGTGTTCCCTCAAAATTTCAGGAAAAAAGACCAAACCGTTATTTTGCAGTAGGGTGCCAAAGGATTCCTGTAATGCGTCCGGGCCATAATGTTATCCTATGGGAAAAGCATCAATTTTTGGAGTAGTTGCAACTTGCTTTCATGAATATTTTTTTCAACGAACACTGCAAGGGCACATCTGTGAGATGTTGGTTATGTTTTCCAAATTTCAGCCCAAAACTCCAAACCGTTCTTTTGCAGCAGAGTGCCAAAGAATTGCTGTCATTTTCTCCCACAGACTAGAAAAGTATTCGTCGCATTTATGGCAGCCGCAGATTTCATGGATGACACTCGCGGAGCACGAAAAGCACGGCGGGGGTTCATTTTTCCAGAAATTTGAAAACATATTTGGGGTGTTTTGACCCCAATAAAGACATGGCTAGCATCATCAGGGTCCAACTAGTGAATACAAAAGAATTAGGTTGCTAGAGGGTCCCAAATTTAAATGCCAAGCATTTTCTGATCATAACTGAAAACAAGATGGCGGATTTTGCAGAAAGTAACAGGGCCATTTGCGAAAGTAAAATGCATTGCAACACTTTCAAACTTTTGTTAACTTTTCCCATTGACTTATAGTGGGAAATTGTTTTTGAATAACCTTTGAACCGCTAATATTTTTCACGAAATCTCTAAAGGCACATTGGGGACCCCAGCCACATCGCTCCTGAAGATTTTGGGCCGGTCGCTAAAACCGTGTACCTGTAGGACTAATCGTAGGAAATTCCAGAAAAGCGAATGCACACATAGATCATGCTTAATAACTCCACAGCCGTATATCTGACTGGTACGAAACTTGGCAGATCCCAAGGCGTATGGATCTTGATCATGTATTCCAAATTTCAGGCAAATCTGTCATACGTACAAAGTTATTATGTGCAAAAATTTGGGTTTAATATAGAAATGGCCTCAACTTTTAATTCATGGTAGCACTACCGCAATATCTATATATATATATATATATATATATATATATATATATATATATAGTGATGTAAAACCTGGACAATCCAGTAGTGCATGACACCATGACTAGTGAAGTATTCCAGTATGACACTGGATATGTTGAATATGTTATACAGTATGACAATGCCACAGATGGCATCATGTGTTAATTATGTTGCAGATGGCAAGTAGCTTAATACAGAGTTCATACAGTTTATGTTTGTCTGTACAACATTGAATGACATTGTGTAGTCATTGACTGGTGGACAGTGTCATGCGCTGGTACTGTCAATAAAGATGTTTCGGTTCTGAATGTGTGTGTGTGAGACTCTCTATTGTCTCCAAAGGGCATCCGCCTGTGTGTTGATGCACAGGGTGTGTTATCCGTGACACACTGCCGACAAACAGTCGTACATGCACTCACACATGTCATGTGGTGTGTGCCAGGCCTCAATACTGTGTGATGCCACATACATGTACGGCATGCACAGCACCTGTCCAAATGTGCACATCCTGGACATGTGTCTGACCAGCAGTATGGGTTTACAAATGTAGCACAGCCTGCATGTCTGTGCCATCCAGACCACCAGCATTACATCCCATGTACATGTACATGCGTGCATTTGACTAATGTGGCACATGCCACAAGGACGTGAAACATAACCAAGCATTGTCTAGATGGGTATGTTGTGCCATGTGCAGTATGTATCAAGTCTGCCTGTAACTGAATGTCATTACCACCGCATATTGACCGACATTCTGTAACACCGCTGTCTGCAGTGGTGATATTAGTAACGAACAATGCTATGCTGTCATCCGCAGTGACAACAAATATGTGACCAATGAATCTTTGTACCACACAACCTAGGTACATGGTGTAGATATTGTAAATAGTGACAGTTTGTGCAGTGACCCATTGCCCAAACACATACCACATTCCTACACAGAGTGTGTAGCCAATGAGCTATCATCGGGATGTTTGCAGACAGTCCTGAACCACGGACGTGTCACTCAACAAGATCTGTAATGTCATACCCACGTGCCAATGACAACACCAATCCATGTGCCCATTAACATCCAACACACATGGCACAGTACAGAAACACCGTACATTGAGGGACACAGCAGGGGAGTAGTTTGCAGTGTCCATCAATGGTAATGCTCCAGGACATGTGTTGCATAGGCAATGATCAGTGTTGGAACGCATAATGCTTATACTCCTACAATGCCCTGCACTGAATGACCAGGGGACACACAATAATGCCGTACAGTGCATGTGACATGACTGCACCTGTAATGCCATCATGGCTGATATGACTGCCACACAGTTACACCCCCGGTGTCTCAGCTGTGCCATCAGCAGGATAACCCTAGCCAGTGCAGTACGATCCCTGGCATACCACACTGACCATAAACATGTATGGAACTGTCATACCTGCATTTGGGTACCATTCCACACCACATGGTAGACTGTGCAGTGTGAACATTGTGATTTAATGTCAGACTAGGCCTGTTCTGCACCATACGTCACACATGGCTGTGCTGGCCCAATACAATGGTGTTGGACACTGTCAGTTGGTAATGCAGGGCTGGATGTACATTGTATGATACAAGGGCTGTGGGGGGGCATGTGATGTAATATTGTGACACCTGGCAGCCCAGGGATGTGGATATTGGCACAGCACTGATGCACAGGTTGACAGGAATACTTGTGTGCCACATGGAGGCACCTGTGTACCACATGTGCAATGTAGTACAGGATTAACAGGCATCCACCACCCAGTGCATGGTGATAGCCCACAGGTGTGTGTTCAAGGGTGGGGGCTGCTATCAGGACTGTGTAGCACAGACCAGCCTAGTACATCAAGGGTCCCACAGTGTCCTGGCATGGGGTACAGGATCCATTTGTACCATTGGTGTGTTACCATGCGCAATGGCCATTACACATGTAGACATGGCCTGTAGTCAAGGTGTCCCAGGGCTGTGTGACTGGGAGTGTTATGAGAGGCATATGGCAGTCAGGTAGCCACACAGGGTACATGGTGATGCCCATGGATGTGTAAGGGCATCTATCTGTGACCACTGTTAACACTACAGGGAAAGTATACAGCACAACACAAGACACCTGACCTGACATCACAGGGCTGTGTCGTATGCGACTGACGCGCTACAGTACTGCAACATCATAGAGGTAGACAAACATGCCTCAAACACAGCAGCATGCATAATGTGAGTGTTGCACTGTCATGGCACGGCCCACAGAAGGTGTGCATGCCATGCATGCTGACTGTAGTGCCACACAGTCATTTTGCACATGTGGCAGACCAGATGGCAGCAACATGATGATTCACAGGTGTAAGGGGACACTAGGACCATGTCTTGGATGATGTCTAGTAGCATTGTACCTGGAGCCATTCAACACTTTTATGTGTCCTACTCATGCAGACATCTGTAGCATGTCCTTATTCGTGCGTGTACCATGCCGTGGATGTGTAACATCGTAATGCTGACATGTGACACTGGAACAGAATGTGATGTAGTTGGCCTTAGTACAGTGACCATATTAATGTGTGTATCTGTTGCCTGATACTGCTAGGTAGCCTGTACACATGTCCTACCCACCTACGTACATGTGTGGTGTTGCACTATCAGCCTACCATGATCTGTGTGATAATCAGACACCAGTCAGATGTGGCACTGGAGTGCCTAAGGTGTTGGCAGCATGGACCATATCCCACACATACATCTGGACATGGCAGCACATAGTGCATGATGTACATGATGGTTATGTACCATGGCTGTCGTGACCACTCTGTGAACCACCATATGGTGTACAGTGTAATGGACCACATGCTGTCCCCTAGGCTGGTTGATGGAACATCCCTGATGTATGCAACACACATACATTGTATGTGTACCAGAAAGGCAGGGATGTGCAATGCCTCCCAATACAGCCATGAGCATCATGCTGCACTAACCAAGTGTCTCATGTAATGTACACACCCAAGCATGCACTGCACCCCCCCCCCACAGGGAGGACAGTGTCCTGGATGCTTGGCTACATGTGACATACACATGCCGCATGTGCACATGACTGTGGACACCGACACCCATGCTGCTGTGATCACTGACAGTGCCCCTGTGTAAGTGGTGGCACAGACAGTGGGACTGCTGCCATCTATTGTACATGATGTGTCAATGTGCCTCATGCTACACAGAATTGTGGAGATGTGAACGCTGTGGTCTGTGTGCCAGTCCATTAACTTCACAATGTACATGTGGAGGGGTGTTCATGTAGGCCCATGAAATATGTCACCACATGACAGCTGTCTGGACATGAACATCACTATTGTTACCATGGCTACCCAAGATGCTGTGTGGATGCAATGCACTTGGACCCAGCATCATTTCAAATGACAGTGGTCAGAGTGCCTTCACCCCTACGGCACTGTTCCACCCCACCTTGTGTCTAAATGCTCCATAGAACATGTTGACCATCCCTCCATGTACAACACAATGGGTGGACCATCTGACATGCACAGGTAGTTGTGCATGTTCATGTTGATGTACACGTGTGGATATGTACCATATCCCGTTTGGGAACAGGATTTGATGTGTTGCCCTGTGAGGTGTACCTGTCCACAGGACATACTGTATGTCAGGAGTGCAGACATGACATGCATTGACCTAACAGTTACAGTGATCATGACACAGTGGCAATCATGTACAGATTGCATACATAGGCCCATGCTGCCTGACAGTGCCCAGTTCACATGCCATGTCCATTATACAGCTCCGGCTCACTGTTGTTAATGTGTACCACAGCATGTCATGACAGTCCAGAATGGTCTGGCTAAAGGTTGGCATGAATGACATAATGAAAGAACTGTGAGCTGCACAGGTATAGCTACATGTTGCACAAATGAATGACAGCTCAATGCCAATGTTGTAGATGAGTACTGTATTTAGTACTGTACACTGTTTGATGAATGATGTCCGGTTGCATTCATACAATACATGTACATGACATACTGTGTATGAGTGAGCTGTATTCTTATACAACAGTAGAACCCTGTAGCCTGTTACAAACCAAGGAATATGTAGTAAATGGGTTTTCCTCACCCCAAGAAATGATCCTGTACCACAGTTACAGTCTTATCATTCACAACAGGTATCCACTGACACCCCCCCCCAGCAACAGGACAAATGAAACAGCACAGATAATGAACAATACACACACTGAGAACGTGACAGTCGTGTATGTAGCACACCTTGGCATATGAGGGTATACAGTGAGGACACAACCGGATGAGGCACTGATGCCTGAGGCACATGTTACTGCACTAGAAACAATGTCTGATAAGCCTATCCCGTGCCTGGTGGGCCAATGCTGCTTGACTGGACTGGCCCCTTGCTGGTGATGGTGATCGTGGTGGTGCTGGCATCTCTTGTGCATCATCATTGTCATCCTGTTGCAGTACCTCTGTTGGTGGCATCCGGTGGTACAGGGCGATATTGTGCAGTATGCAACATGCTACGAATATCCTGCATGGCTTTTCCAGGGTATACTGCACTGCCCCCCCTGAGGTCGACAAACACTGGAACCGCATCTTCAGTAAACCAAATGTACATTCAATCACAGATTGCGTATGTGCAGCATTGTACCTCTCCTTCTGCTGTGTCTGTGGTGCTGTCATTGGTGTCATGAGCCAGGGCCTGAGTGGGGATCCACTGTCACCTGCAAAAGAGATGGACACATATCACATGACACGGGTAATGGGCTGTGTACACCTGCACAAACACAAATACAATACTGTGATGTATGTACATTCACATCTCCACTAAGACACCAATAGGATGGTCACAGACATGCATCACAATACTACGTGGCCCCAAGACTCATGTGATGTGCACATGCCATAACAGTGGCACACATGTCCCTGATGCCATATAACACTGAGTGACCCTTCAAGCAACATAGCCCAGATATGGATAGAACACAGTACACACCTGTCAATAATGCAATACTGGATGACCGATGTGCCGCAGGGTGGGTGACATGCCAGGATGGCAGCCCTGCTGTGCTGCACAACCAATGAACTGTACACAGGGGCACCAGGTGGGGGTTGGGGAGTTGAGTCATCCCCCTGCATTGCAGGACATTGATGTTTGTATCGTGTTTCAGCCCCTGACCCCACCCCCACGGCCCCTCTGACCAGTTATTGCCCCCCCACCACTGAGGGCTGCAATGGCCCACTTGATCATATGCCAGGATCCAAGCATGACATTGTATAATGCAACATACCCTGCAGCATGTGTCAGAGCAGCACGATGGGTCAGGGACATGACATTGCCTGGTGTCATCCCACTGCGGGGCATGTCCACATGTGCCACTTATGTACGGTGGTGTGGTGGGGTACTGTTAACTGCTATTGTAACACATGCACAATGTCATACCTTGCTGGAGGTTGCGTGCCCTGGGGACCATGGCCTAGCCTGCCATGGTGTGAAAGTGGCAGACATGCACAACAGCCACACAGCAGCTGTGACAGTTGTCACCCAGGGTGCAACGACAACATGCACACATGTCCGTATCAGTCATGCAGATACCCAACACAGGTGGCCATAGGATGAGGGTGGAGGTGGCTGCCATGGGTATGCCTGCAGGACATTGCAACAACACAGGCATATAATAATTATGAGGAAACAATGATTCACAGCCCGGGCAGGACATTTCCATGGAATAATTGCATGTGCATGTAAATGACCGCCATGTTCGCACACATGCGTGATTTCGTTGTGGAATTCCTACATGTGCGTGAATGTGCTGTGGAATCTCTGCATGTGGCGTGATGTCACACATGTCAGGCACATGCAGGAACATGTGCATGTGCTGCACAGTGGTCCTCTGAGTAGTTTGAGGCCTGTACTGCTGGAAGGGTGTGTCAGTCTGTGCCACAACTAGCTTCAGACAGACACAGTCACAGGCAGATGATGATGGCAGAGAGGGTCAGGTCTCCCAACTTCAGTGATGGTGAAACAGCAGCATTGCTGGACCTCATCATGAAGCATGCAGCCATACTGCTGCCATCAGGGAGGGCATTACACTCACCCAAAAAGAGGGACAAGGTCTGGCAAGCAATTGCCAGGTATCTATACCTCACAAGGGGTGTGCACAGGACTGTGACCCAGTTATAGCACAAGTGGAATGATGTGGAATGGAGAGAGCCTTGTTTGTGCTGGCTGGTGGCACCAGACTGGCAGGAGGCACAGGGGACATCAGCAAATAAGTACAAGGCTGTGTAATATGTAATGTCATATATGCAAGGTGCAAGCATGTGTCAGGTACACACATCATGGTTATTGTCAACAGTACAGTGTATCACAGACTGCAGACCACAGCCATGCAAGTTGGGTATCTGTCCTTGGATGTTGTGCATTGTGCATGTGGCCATGTCCTGGATGGCACAGCACCACATGTCTGCATGACCCCCTGTTCATTGTTCAGCTCCACACACCTACTGTGCGATACGGTACTGTTACATCCAGGTCCTGGCCATGGGGACATGACACCCCCTACTGGCAGACACAATACTGCATGTGTGGTGTTGCAAATCACCAGTGTCATGGGCAGGGGAGGTTCACACCATTACTGTGGTGTGCGCTACATGCAGTGGTGCTGTGCTATGTCATTGGATGTCCTGGATGGTACTGAGTACATCATGTGACTGTCACAGTGGTCCACACACAGAGGCCATGCTAGTATGCATACTGGTCCACCCCACACCCCAAATTGTGTTGTGGTGTAGGTGATGTGCAGACATGCAATCACCAGACCGCTCATGGACAGTACGAGCATGTCACCAGACCCGTGCCATCAACATTGCTCACAAACACTGTAGTACTCTGTACATGCAGGACAGCTGGGGCAGGTATATCATTGTCATATCTCACTCAACAGTGCATAACACAAGGTCACACGTGAGGTGTGACAGTTAATATAGCATGACTGAATAGCATACTGCCTATCATTGTCACAGTCAGACACAGGATTGACTGGCTCCATACTACTGTGTCATGGCTGTGGCCTGTCATGTTATGCATGGGCTGTCGGTGTGTAGTGTAACATCACCAAATGCCTTGATGTGGTACAGTGCGGTGCATTGGTCAACAGTGGTCATATGGTCCGGTTCATGTGCTGCAACTGCAAGGCCACAGCTGACAACCATCAACAGTGCAGGCATGCATTGTTGCATGTGTCATGTGTGCATATACCTACATACTGTACCATCTGTGTGGTAATCATGCAGTACCACTCTCATTGAACACAAGGGTCATGGTGATATTCACCTGTCATCCAAATGTAGCCTGTGCTGCCACCACATGGGTTGTGTTTGTACAATGGTGTGTTACCTGGCCATATCCTGTACACATACCTGTGTGTTGTGTTGTCAACAGTCTGCACCCAGCAAAGACAGCTATGTATCATAATGCTAACTGTAACATACCAGCATTTGTCACTGTTGTGGTGTAGGGATGATGTTCAGCATGAGCTATTGTTGACATATTGTGATGAGTGTTATGCATCCCCTCACGGGTGTGACTGGTGTCAGGGTGACATGCTTCAGCCAGAAGCATGTGGAGGCTGCAGGTGCTGCACAAAGATCACAGCCGGCGACTGCTGCACACCAATGCCATGAGTAACATTTACTTTGCAATATCATTGTTGGGAGGTTCACATGCATGCGGTACCAGTCACTGTATGGCTGTTGGGGGTGCTCTCTGAGGTCCTGGTCACTCTAAGAGCATGTGTACAGGTGCACATCGTATTGTATGATGGGGTGGGCTGTTAAGTGGAGACCAACAGCTGGCTGTGGGACTGGCGCCATGACAACAGGCATGTGATATGTATGTGCTGGGGTCCACGGTGGTCAGGTACTGCACCAGACACAGGGGTCATGCTATGTTGGGTCAGACATGGGAGGGCTGTTCCTGCACAAGTAGTGTGCTCCAGAGGGACACATGTCTGTATACCTAGGAGGGTAGGGCACAGGCATGGCTGGTAGGCAGGGGTTCCACAATCAGTAGCCACACATTCCCTTCCCCCCAATTGCTGAATGCATCAGGATGGGGACAAAGGTGAGAGATGTGTGTGGGTTGAACAGGACTGGGAGGGGATCGATATTGTTGCAACTGCCTGGGGGGGCATGACAATGTACAGTCAAGTCACGGACCCTCTGTGCAGGTGTGCAGCAGGACATTGTGGTCATAGCACATACCATGCACACACATCACCAGATGTGTGATGTGATGTATAGTGTGGCCTGTCACCAGGAACATGGTAAGCAGGTACTGTGGTAGTATGGCAACCTAGGTGCTGATTGGCTGTACATGGTCATCATAGGCATATGGGATGCCAGGATGTTGGCCTTATGGATACATTGCCATGATTCTGGGTGTAGGGTGCAGTGCCCGTGGTCATCCCTTGGGCACAGACACAGTAGGATGGGCCTGGTGAAAGGTGTGACAGGTCACAGTGGGAGGAGCTGCAGGACTGTGGGTGAGGTAGACCTAGCTGTGTTGGACTGTGTCACAGCATGCAACACATAGGCATGTCAGCAGACCATGTTGGGGACATGATGGTATGGTACCTGGTGCCACTGTGCTGTAAATAACTAGATATGGATGTAATGGTACACATTCCCAACTCATGTGATGGTGTAAGGGACATACCTGCGTCTTGGCCACCTGCTGCTTGTGAGCATCACTACATACAGTATGTGTCATGCTGAACAAGGATACCTCTCACTGTTGGCCCATGTCCCTGGTAGCCTATCTAGGGGGCCATAAAGCACCATGATGGGTGATGGACAGATGGTTCTGCTGATGTCAGTCTGATCACTCAGGGATGGCAGCATATGTAGCTGAACAGTACACCCATGAAGGCATGTGCCACTGGGACATGTACCTGGAACATTGCATGATGTAATAGCCACAGATGGCCAGCCGCCCAGGCTAGGGTTTCATGAGGGATGTGGGCAGGTGGTGGGGTGTTCAGTGCATCCGGGGATGTGGTATGTGAGTCAGGCCATGGGGTGGACCATGACGGTGGCCATCGTGGTACAGGGGTCATGACTGACACACTGGCATACAGATAGCTGTGGCTGGGACTGGGCATTGTGGGGGTCTAAGAGACATCTAGGTATATGTCAGATTAGGATGAATGCACATGAACACAGGTGTGCAGTCATGCATAGGGGTGTGTGCATGGATGTTGAGGGATCAACAGCACACACATCATGTGTCCAACAGTCCCATACCCATGACTGTGTGGGCCTCACAGATGGTGCATGTGTCGCATGGGTTGGCCTGGGTGGGTGCTGGTGGGATGGTCGGATGGCCTACAGAGGACAGGGTACTGACATGTCATGGGCATTGTGTGTGGGATGCATGTCTGGGTGACAGTTGTAGTCCCCGTGGTTGCCCAGGTCACTGTCAGTATGCCTGTCAGGACCAGTGTCTGCCATGTGCAACACATCCCTGCACACAGTGTGTGTCCTG
The DNA here is from genome assembly GCA_016271365.2 of Neoceratodus forsteri. Lineage (NCBI taxonomy): Eukaryota > Metazoa > Chordata > Ceratodontiformes > Ceratodontidae > Neoceratodus > Neoceratodus forsteri. The sequence continues at coordinate 952,288,947 of CM028131.1, read as the reverse complement.
GTACGTGCTGTTGTACCATGTGGTCACTGTTCACATGGGAGGACGACTAATGCTGCAGGTGCATACAGACCACTGAGCTGCACATGATCCCTGTGGTGGCACATTTACAGCACCCTGTACAGTGATGCAGTTGCATTGTGTATGTGTTGGTGGGCCCCTGGACAAGTAGCAACATATGTCAGTCCGTGACAGATGTTCACAGTCAGACAGGAATGTGTACTATGCTGTGGTCAACAGGTACATGGGGGATGGCAATGCAGTGCAAATCCAGTACTTAGTGATTGATGGACCCAGTGGCAGTGTGCTCCATGTGTTCCCAGTGTGTTGCTGGTATGTGTATTGTTGGTTGCTAGGTTGATCCTTTGACACAGTGATGGGCTGCAGGGCATGCAGCACAGGCTGCCAGTGTGTGGAGTGGCACATCCCCATGGCATATACATGTGTGGTGCTACACGTATGTGGATGGTCTGTGTATCACTTGTGCTGTTAAATGTGGCTGCCTCACATGGGGCACAGAGTGGTTGCAGTCTGTTTGCAGATGAATACTGCATGTGGGCTGTGGTGATCAATATGGAGTATTGCATGTGTCCCCAGTATAGGCAACGTAGCACACTGGTATGTGTCACTCCTTTCTGAGAGTGTGTCACTGTCAGTAGATGCATAATGCTACTACTCGTAGCATGTACCCAGTGTATCTGCTAGCCATTGGGTGATGTACTGTTGCAGTGCACACAGGCGGGACAAGACACGGTGGTGTCAATAGACTAACCAAGTAGCATACTATACGGCAGCAGTGTAGGCCCCTTGGTCTAACATGTCTGCCCGTGCTTCACCACCCTGAATGTGTGCCTTAGCTATTTAGCTTCCACCTGCCACTGTTCCACAGTCCCCATCTCCCAGCCCCCAGGTAGCCATCCACATGACAACCCCTTGCCTATCCCTATCCCAGCCTCACTCGAACACAGCCACAGTAGCTGCCCATACCAGCACCCTGGGCAGTGCATTCCATGGATCCACCACTCTCTGTATGATGTACCTCCACCCTCCTTCTCCCTTAGTCCCCCCGTTCCTACATCCAGCTGTGTCCTCTGGTGTGGACCCTCCCCCTTCTGCCCCAGGTACACATCCCGGCTTACCGTTTTCACTCTGTTGGGTTACTAGTATACCTCTATCATGTCCCCCCGGCCCTCCTCCCCTCAAGTGAGGACAGGATGTGCTCCCCTAGTCGCTCCTCACATGTCAGATCCCCAGGCCCTTGATCATTTGGAGTGCACTTCCCTGGACCTGTGCAAGGGGCTCGATGTCCCTATATGGGTAAGGCATCCAGCACTGCTCACTGTACCCCATGTGTGGTCTAATTAGGCTGGTGTACAGCAGCAGATACACCTCCTGCCCCTAACAGTACTAACCTTAGTGAGGCAGTCAGGCAGTCAGGCATCCTATCTACCCTCATTGCAGCCCCAACCTCTGCTCCAACCTATTCATGTTAGTATCCACCAGGACTCACAGTTCTCTGTCCCCTTTAGTGTCTTGCAACCCTCTCAACCACAGGGTGTATACATGATTGGGGCATCCATGCCTAGGTGTAGCACCTTGCACTTGGATGGGGCTGCATGTCACTACACTGATGTGGGACAACCTGTCCAAGTTATCCAGCTCCTGTTGCAGGGCCAGTCATCCCTCCTTCCCCTCCACCACTGCCCCCAGCTGTGGGTCATCTGCAATGAGACTCAGTGTGCCCCCGATACCTACTCTGATCTTGTACATGTAGGCATTGAACAGGGGTGGGCATCACACTTATGAGCTCTGTGGGAGTCATGGTGCCCCCCCAAACTACTCTGTGTGTGCACCCATGATGCAGTTGCCCAATATACGTTACCCATCAGCAGGCCTAACGCCATTCACCCTGGATCCCTCAGCATGTCATTGTGAGGGACAGGAGCAGATGGCTGTTTGCAGTCCTAGAACAGGACACCCAGGGGTGTCCCGCTTTGAGTGCTGATGCCGCCCACCCATGACAATATGCAAGGCTGGTGTGACACAATCTATCTTGAACACACACATGCTGTCAATCATCCAGGTACCCCTTGCCCTCCATGTCAACCTACATCCTCACCTGTAGTGTGCCCTCCATCGTGTTCCTCACCACCAGTGTCTACCTGTTGGCCACATAGTTATCTGTCACACCCCTCAGTCATCCACAATGGAGTGGCACAACATGCACCTGCCTCCAGTCATTAGCACCTTCCCCAGCTACAGCGACTTGTGACAGACATCCATCAGTGGCGCAGCCATGACATCTGCCATCTCCCCCAACACCCTGGTTTGAATAGCGACGGACACCTGAGTGGAGTCCCTGTTAATGGACCTGGGGACATCCCCACCTATCCAATAGAGATATCTGCACCAAGCCCCCCCGACCATATGGGGCATTTCCCCTCATTAGTGATGGCATCCACAGCACCATGCTCTACATTAAGTGCCCCTTGGGCAGTTCAGTTTCCCCTGTCGTATCCTGTCCCCCCTTCATTGTGGATCCACCAGCCTCCTCCCTAGTGGATACCGAGGTGATGTACCCATTCAGTATCTCTGCCTGCTCTCCAGCCCCTTTCACTGACACCCCAGCTGACCTGCATCTACCGAGCTAGCTCTTCATCTTTAACCACACCCCAATATACCTCATGCAGCCTGGTTCCATGCCCCATATCCCCTGCACCTGCCTCATTTCCGTCCAGACATACTCCCCTCACACCACTCTGGTGAGCTGCCTAGCTGTGCAGCATTGGATTGCCCTATCCCCCTCTCCTTTCGTGTATGTGTCACAACTGTAGGCAGCCTACTGCCGCCTTAGTGCCTCATGGCTCTCAATATGCCACCTACATGTCTTGCAAGTCCTGCCTCCCTTGTGCCACACCCTAGCACAGGGCCTTGTGGCAACCTGTATTCCCTGCTTTGTGATGTCCCATCTGTCTTCCTCATCCAGTCCTGGGCCTGGCCCCCTCAGGTGACCTTTAGGGTTGTCCCACATGCTTCTCCTATTGGCCCCCCTACTGCCAAGTAACATCATTCCTGCACATCCAGGCCCCCCCATCATGCCAGACCACACTGTGTCATGGTCCCCTGCAGCCAGGGCCTCTGTCACTACCATGATCTGAACACAGTCCCCATCCATTTAGGCCACACAAAGGATATGGGTTTCCCTCATTGGGTCCATCACTGGCTGGTTGGAGAACACAGCCAGAGAGCCCCCCAGCAGCCTCTGCTCACTGGTTACCATGGACATCATGGTTCCACAATGATTTGCCTGCATAATATGGTTCCTCATCAACATCACTCCTTCCCCCTCCAGTCCACGATGACCCCTACTGGTAGCCAGCATGCATTCCTGTTATTCTTCTGCCAGTCCCTGGGGCCTATACACCACCCCAACATAATCCCCCCCTCCTGCACGGGATCTCACAGTGGCCCACAGGGCCTTCATGTTGCCCTCTGCTGCCTTTACCCTGTCAACCTTGATGTCATGCTTGATGTCCAATGCAACTCCTCCTCCTCTGCCCTCTTTCCTATCCATCCTATGCACAGGTTAGGAGTCCCACTCAGATGACACTCCCCATCATGGTCAGGTGCAGACCAGATTACAGTGACCACTGCTACATCCACCCTCCACCAGCATGGCCTGGTACTCAGGTATCATACACTTCCGGATCATGCCATGTACTACACCACTCCACAACCCTTGTCTCAGCACCCTTGACCATATCCTCCCTTTATCCTTCGGCAGACTGTCTGCCCCCCTGTCCTGGACTTCAGTCCCCTCCCCCCATTTTGGGGCTGTGTGCAAGTAATACCTGTGTTGTGGATAGCTGGATATGCCCCGCCTTTCATCCATCCCCTCATCACAAGCTAAGACTCCATCTATCCTGCCTGGTATTCACCAGCACCCATTCAAGCCTGTCCGGCCCACCAGATTATGATGATGCCTATTTCAGGCATACAGTCCCATGGCAGCCCAGTCATACACCTGGTCCTCCATCACCCAACTCAGTGTGTTACACACCACAACCTGTGCCAGTCATCCATGTCCCTGACCTTGTCTATCCATGACTGTGGCCCTTGGCACTGACAGGTGTCACTGAACGGAGGCTGTGCTCCCATCATCTGGCCAACCTAGGTCAGTTTGCACACCCTTGCCTGGCATTCCGGTATGCTATTCCCCTCAGTGTCATTTGTCCCCTGTTGCACCAGGGGTCCGGTGTTCTGCCACATTCCCTCACCAGCTCATGTACCATGTACCTCACCCTATGCATAGTTAGGCTGGGATTGGCCACTACCTTATCTTGACTGGGGGTTCCATCCCTCAGCCCCTGCCAGCAAATACCCCTGATCATGGGGATGACCAGCAGGTGTACCACGGTGTCTCCCTTGGTGATGCTATCACCACTATGGTTGACTCCTCTGCCAGCCACTGTCTACTCCCACCTCCACCAGAGCACTGCCCCCTGCACATCCTATGGACCGCCTAGGATTGCACCAGGTCCTGCCCTTCCCCTTTTGCCACAGCTGTCATACCCATGCTCCTTGGCTCACCCCAGCCTAGCCTCTACCCCACCCCTTACCCCAGCCCATCCACCATCTTCATTCTTGCATACCTTCCATCCCCCTACCATACTGTAGCCTCCCCCACACCCTGCACTGTCATCAGCAATGCCTCCTCCTACCTCATTCCCTACCCTCACTGTCACCATTCCTACCTCCAGGGACCCCATAGGTACAGTACATTCACTGGCATGATCCTTGCCCCTCTAACTATACCCCTTTCCTGACTCTATGCCACCCCCTATCTCGTTGTGGGTGCTCTTATCCCCCACACCCTTTCTCTGCTTCTTCCTGTTTTAGCCCTCTGCTTTTGTGATTTTATTCTGCCCTACAGTACCACCACACTTACATGGGTTACTGAATCCCTCACCCCCGCTAGCTCGGTGATGTTTGTTTCTGGAGCCAAGTCTCACCTGGTCTGCCACATCCCTACATCCACCATCCTCCCTCTCCTCCTCAGCAACACTGTCCACATCGTCTCCATACTTGCACAATGTTTCACATTCACTATGGATCACATGCTCAACTGCCATCCTTGGACCAGGGTTTCCACCTTCATCCCCCCTAGCAGCACCCCTGTCAGTTCATATCCTCCTGCACCCCCCTCCCATGTTGTGGACTGTGTCCTCTACCAGCTTCCTACCCAGGAGATGGGCCCTCCTCTTCCATCCTCACCCCCATATCCAAACCCCTCTGTCCGCCTTCTCCCCTCTACCCTCTCCTCAGATACATACTGGCATAGAGGGTATAGGCATTTACTATGCCTAATGTCCCCCCTCACCACCACCCCTCATCATGGTTCCCTTGGGCCATCCCCAGACACCGGGCTGTTTCCTGGTGTGCCAGGGTCCCCATGTGCACCTTGTGTGGCCACATGTACCCCTTTCCCTGAGGCCATGCCATCAGCACCTGGTGCTGTTACACGTGGGCACCACTTTGTCCAATACCTCTCTATCCTTCCCATGCTCACCCCCTCTTGTCTCCCATTTGACTCCAGATGCCCTCAGCCCCCTCATGCTGTGCCATCCAGTGGCACTATGGGCATCCCCCAGACATCCTAGCCTAATTGTCTACTGGTGCTACCACACACCCCCATACACCACACCACACTACCGATGATGCCTGTTGTTGTCACAAGTGCTCCCATCTCAGTATCTTCATATGCCAAAGGTTCCCTGGACCAATGCCATCCCTCATGGTGCATGTATACATTCCCCACACATCCAGCAAGGTTTTCGGTGTAGCCTGCTCCCCTGATGTTACATGAACAGACCCCAATCCAACAGGTTGCTGTGTTAATTGCTGTCCCAATGCTGCATGAATACCCCAATCCACCAAGCAGATGGCCATCACATTTTCAAAGGCTACAGTATACACACCCCTATCCAGCATGCCCATCAATTACCATAGGCCTAAGGGTCCTCAGGTCCAGCCCAGTCCTATCGTTTCACCCCCCCACTTCTGACTACTACATATCAGTCAGGGATGACCCTGGAGGCAATTACAGCTCTTCCCCGTGGCTGTCCTGAATGTTGGCTGTGCAGGTCCCTTCATATAGGCTATCCACAGGTGTGGACACTGCACCCTATGTACCATGTGATCCACATCCACCTACAGCTGTTCCTCCCACCCTCAGTGCTCCCTGCTGCCACATAACACTCCCCTGGCCCTCTGCTGCCAATGCAGCCCATGGCATAGACCCTTCCAATATTCCATTGACGCCATTGCGGCCCACCTCCCCTGCTGCAATTGTAGTCTCCATGCCCAGCTCCACTGCTAATGATCTATGCATGTTCACCCACCAACGGTACATCCCTTGCTGATGACTGCTCCTCCTTGCTGATGGACATCTGTGCTCAGTGCAGGACTTATGCATCAGAGGGCACCATCATGCTGGCCTTCATGGCATGGTATATATCCTTGGACTGGTGTGGGTTCCTATCACTTTGTACAGGGCAATGGGAAGGCTACCTTGGGAATACCTTGCACAATACTGGATCCCAGACATGACATTGGAAAGTTGCAGGGTGGGTGTGTTCCGACACTGGCCAACAGACTGATGGTACTGGTATGCGTTTCCCATCCTATATGGGACACTGTCACATGCATGCCATGTACGCCATGTGTTACAGTATGGGTGCTGTGGTGGGATTTGTTAGTATCCTGTAGGGTTGTGCAGTGTGCACATATGGATGGGTGACACAAGAGTGAGGTTAACCGTATGTCTCACAGGTGGTCGTACAGTACTGTCCAGGGTATACGGCTGTGGAGATTTCCTCATTGCATGTATGGTATGGGGCTGGACGCCTCTCCCCAACAGGCCAGTATACTGTGCAACATGGCACTCTTTACAGGTGTTGTGGTATGGTGGGGGGGCTATCATGGGTGCAGGATGGTGAGTCAGCTGCATGTTGGGGGATAGCTGTGCACACAGTCACAGCCCTTGCCCCATGGCTGCTGTGTCTGGTGGCATTGTCATCCTGTCCCTTCACTCTGTCTCCCTTTGTTAATATGTCCATCACACAGGCATGGCTGGGCGCACTCTGTGGCACATGTCACCATGGGGATTGTTCCCTCTGTGCCGCCCAGGACAAGGGCACATGGCACTTGCCAGTCCACGTTCCATGGCTGCAATGACCTTGCATAGCCAACAGCACTGTGCATGCTGTGTCAGCTGCTGAAGCTGTATTGCCTGTCATGCACACCTGTGATGTGTTACAGGTGACACTGTTGTGTGTGTGCTACCCAGACCTGTACCATGTGTCTGCCGTGGCATGATGTCTCATCTTGTACCCATGTTCCACAGTGCCCCATAGCACTGCACCACTGTCGTGTGCACAGCCATGTCACATGACATGGCTTTCCTTGTTTGCCTTACTCGTCCTCCCATTACAGGGCTGTCATTTTGCTTTTGGTGTCCATCCACATGTACTCTGCATGGCCATGGGTCACACCTGTGGTGGTTATACCGTGGCCTGCTGCCACATGTTGTACATGTCATGAGACACACTCTCAGGGGTGCTATGTGTACACGTTGGACACATCACAGGGTACTATGGCCATCACCACTGTTCAGCATTGACCATGGTCTGTGACTGTGTATAGCTTATGCCATTACATACATTTGATGAACTGTTGTGCATTGCTGACCGCTGCCGGGATGTGGTAATAGACATACTTTGGGCATTGTGTGGGGACTGTTGTTGTGTGTACAAGGCTGGGCATGTGTCCATGTCACCCTGGTGGGGACACAGACCGTGGCTGTGTATAGCCTTGGCTCCATGCATACACCATTATGTGTTACTATTGCTGATGCACAATGAGAGGAGGTATCACATACATGGTTAGATGGCGATGTCCTTGCCTCTTGGACACTTGTCACATGTTGCTGTGGTGTGCATGACAGGTTGGTGTTGTGTGCTGTGTGGGGAAGGGGTGGTGTGCCTTGGCACTGTGTCACATGGTTCTGTGGTGCACGGGTGATTCCAGGAATGCATCTGTCCCAATGGAGGGTGTACATTGCCAAAATACCTTTTGTGTATCCCCCCCCCCCGCGCTACACAATACTTTGCTCTGGCCTTGGCAACATACATCTATGCTAGGGGGATGCCCCCCGGAAGCCAGAGCACTATGCACACCTCTACAAAGGGATGCCAGACTACAGGGTGTTGTGTATGGGGGGCCATGGTCATTGCATATGATGAATACACAGCCTGTTGTGGATGCAACACTGTACACATGCAACTATACCATGACCCAGTATCCCATCCACCCCAGGCCAGCACATGACCACCAGCACAGAATCTTCCAGCAACACTCACTCCACACTCCTGAGACTCCCAACTACCATGACCCTACCATACGCAATGATCATCCCAGCCTCTGACCGGTGGCCACTGTGTGCACCATCATGACACCCTCTAGTATCACAGTCACAGTGTCCAGCATTGTCTCCTTGGGATGTGCATGCCATCCTCCTACTGGATGGCACACCATCCATTGTACTGGCATATTGCATTAACACTTTGTGTCCACTCAGCCTATGGCACACCTCCACATCAGCCATTTGTGTACCTTTCATGTACATCTTGTCCCCACTCATGTCCAGGCTCCCCACCATGTTCTAGGGTGTAGTTATAGTGTGCACAATGCTTGTCCCCACATACCTTTGTCCTTCTGCACCACCGTTATACGTGGTCTTCTTGTGTTCCTTCTACAGTGTGTTATTGGCCATGTTGCATTGTGTGCACTGTTACAGCACTCTATACATACTGTGGTTGTGTGCCTCTAGGTTCATGTTGCATGTTCAGTACATCCTTCTCCAACTGTCACCTGTGCCCCCTAGCAAGGCATCACAGTAGTGTACATCTGATGGTGTTCACTGCTGTTGGCTCACTGTCCATGGCTGGTCCACTATAGGAGTGTGGCAGTGCCAGGGTCCCATGGTCTGTGCAAACATGACATTGTTTTGCATGGTGTTACATCTGTAACCATCTGTCATAGGTGGACATCTGTTTCCGGATTGTGATTGTGTGTCATACACCTGCCCTGTCATGTGGCCCACATCACCTGTCACATTGTGTCTCTCGATGAGCAAAGCCTATGCCATACATGTGCTACTTTATGTGTTGTCCAGGGGGTGTGGCACATGGCTGGTGGTGCCTTCTATCAATATATTGCATACTGAGGGTAGGATGGGGACACACAGCACTCACCAGTAGGTACATGAACTGTCCAGACCATTACTGCAGTGTGTTAACATCAGACCACAACATCAGTCACACCATCAGTTCACATGGCACCATCTGTGTGGGCTTACATTTCACGCCACACTCTATGCTTACAGAGGGGATGCCCACTGTGCTGGCTGACATGTAGGCATACACATGGCCTGTGCTTGCCTTTTTGTTTGGTTGTGCATTTTCTGCACATTCTGGTTGGGTACCATTGTCAATACAGCATCTCATCTGTTGTGCATGCTGTGCACTCCAACATGACATGCATAACACATGCTGTATGTTAGGCACTGCTGGACTGTGACCATGGGGCATACCTCACCAACTTGAGTTGGCTGTGTTATTGGGGCATATTATTTGTTTGGCTGCTTCATGCTTGCTGCTCTGGCAACACTAATTGTAATCTGGATGGGTGGGTTTCTGGTTGGCTGGCAGTGCACCTGTGTCATGCAGCAGTTGTTTGACCAGCAGAACTCACTATATCCTGTGCTAGTGCAGGCCCACATCCTGTCCCAGACATTGTGAGCACTGTGCTTCATAGGTGCCATTGCTAGTTGTACTGGCCCAACTTGACAAATGCAGTGGATACTGCTGCATATGTCAGTGAGATTTCTCAGGTGTGTCTGTATGGTGTTACCCATGTTCCTGAGGGGACGTGTATCTCACTGCATGTACTGTGTTAATAATCCTGACATCCCAGGCCTGTGTGTTGCTGTTCTACATTCCGTGCTATGCCTGTTTGTGTGTTGGCCTGTTGTTGTGCTGGCCATGCTCACCTTGTATTTTATTTGACATTGCAGGATGCCTGATTGCCCGCCGGAAGCAGGAGAAGCTAAGGCATGTCCTTGCAGCTAGGAGGATGCTGTCTACCAGGCATGCGAGAAATGTCCTTGCTCACCATCATCAACAAGTGCCTGCAGTCCACCATGCAGTGGACACCGTGTCAAGCACTCTGGAGGCATCAAAGGAGTCATGGCAGCATGTGTCCAGAGTACAGGGTGGGTCTGGATCAGCCACAGTTGACGAGGATGTGAGTGGCATTGTGGAGGACATTGTCAATGTGGACCCTGTCCCTGTTGTTCCAGACCCAGTGATGTCACAGGATGGTGCATCCATGGCGCCAGTGGTGGTGGCCAGCGCCATGGTGGAGGAGGAAGAGCCACTGAGTGGCAGCTGTGATTGCAGTCACCGTTGGGCAGGAGTGCATCAGCATGTACAGGGATCGCATCCACCTGTGAGATGCTTATTGCACAGTTGCGTGCACTCTGTGATGTTCTGGCCCCTCAGGACATGCATGGACATTAGTATACGCCTCCATTTCTCAGACTTGTGTGTATGATGGCTGTACCATTCACAGTGATAACGTTTACATACTGTTTTTACAGATTGTGTTGACTCCTGTTGCATTCCTTGTTATTTATGATGTTATTACTGTTGTATAGTGTTTTATGTACGTTACTCATTGTTAGTGTTATAGTGATTAAACTTACATTCCTTGCGTTGTGTCTGTGTTTGTTGTATGGTGTACTCCATTATGTCTTACTGGGGTGGTTTCGCATCTGTGCGCCTGTGTTAGTTGTGTGCCCCTGAATATTGCACTGCACACGTACTGTTGTTTTATTGGATCACACTACATTGCTGTATCTTACTCCATTGTGGGTTATGGTATGTCATGCACTTGATACCTCATTGTGCACAGCACATCTTATAACACTGTTTATATACTGCAGTACCATACTGATGTGGATTGCCATTCTTATGTGTCTATTACGCATTGTGGATGTGCCATCCACCTGTGTCGATTGTGTGCAACTAGTAGTCCATTCCATATTGTTGGTTATATGTCCTTTACACACATATTGTGTGGTTTACATTCTGTTCTGCACCACATCAGGCAGTACACAGGTTCTATATGTCCACCTATCACTGACAGCATGTTGTGCCTCATTCCTACAGTGTTGTTGCCATGCTCTGTTTTGTGTGCAGTACACATATGTCTGTGTGATGTCCATGTTCTGGCACTTACTGCCTCTGACTGTGTACAGGCCCACACATGTACATCAGCAGTGTGTCATTCCTGGTGGGCCAGTGTTTGTCAGGTGCTCAGCCACTGGGGTGCGCCATGTGCTTCACCAGACTGACATTTGTTCCCTCAGTGTGATATTTTCACCATGCAAACATCATCTTGTGTTGTACCTACCCACTGGACATTGGACATTGCTGTCCTCAGATCCCCTACCTTTCATGTATAGGTTGTAGTGTAGGTGTGTCACTTCAGCATGATACCCACCAGTCATGTTGCATTTGCACCACACATCCCTGCACACCTGAATGTTTTAGTTATTTTCACATCTATTTATCACTCCACTATCCTGTGCATCCTCCCAGGGTACTCCCACCATGGCCTCTCACTCCCAGCCTGCTCATGCACTGCCAGCATTCCCTCCACCCAACATCACTGCCAGTTCAGTCACCCAGCATCCAGGTTAACCCCAGTGTGTCTCACCATCCCATGACACACCTACTGACTCAGGGCACTACCTTGACATCAGGATGGTGCCTTCAGCATTGTCAATTGTGCTGTGCCTGCTCTGGGGTGTGGGTCTGATATTAGTGCCCCTTGTGTGCCATGCAGCCACGGCAGGCATCTTGGCTTTTTGCCATGCGTGTCCCCCCCCCCGGGGGTTGCAACGTGCAATGATGCAGTTGCACAATGCAGCTCTGCTGGCAGCTGCAACACTCCACCCACCACACTTTGCAGGCTTGTCCTGTACTTTCTCCAATCTCCTTTGGGATGCACCGGGATCCCAGGCACTGCCACTGCCCTCCTCCTGAGTGTGGAGGGCTGTCTGCAGTCACTCAGTCCTTATCCTCTCATGCCTATCCCTGGGAACACATGTCCACATCCATATATGGGCTGCAATATTGGGTGGTGTGTGGCATCCACCATCTCAACCCTCACTACCACCATGCCAGCTCACGTCACTGTACACTCTGACATGTGCTATCCATATGCTACCATTTTCTTCTCACACTGTGGCAGTCCATGGTGTGCTTCTTCAGTGGCATTTCAGCATCTGTGTACCTCTCTCACTCACCTGTGCCTGTGTCACACCACACATGACATGGCTACTGCCCTTTGTGCACACACTGCCCTGTGCCATGTTGCATACCTGTGCTATTAGGGGACTGTGTGACATTGTGACGTGGGTACCACATCCATGGCACACACACATACCACTGCTGCTCTAGCCTCTGTTGTTTGTGCCACAAGCACAGCACACTGTATGTTCTGTCTGGGTCTGCAGCATGGCAGATATTCAGTGGTGTGGTACTGTCTGACTGCATGGGAGGGCAGTGTCTTTGTACCATATCTGCACATGTCATTGTGGGATTGCATTGTCTCATGTTGCCAGGGTACATGCATCTGGCCTCTCCATATCATAACTGTGACATTATTGCATGTGTGCCTGGCTTGTTCATATTTCACATGGCCACCTGCAGTCATAGGCATGGCTATTGATCAGTGTGTTGTGACATTGCTGTGTTTTCTCACATGGTGTGTACTGCATTCCTGATATCCACATTCCAGCCATTACTGAGCCATGCTTAGGTGACATGTGAAGACATGTGTTGTTATCTGACAATGTGTCTTGGCACGTGGGTATCGTGTGCAGATATGTGCACATATTCACTGCCAGGCCTGTGCTGTTGTCTCATTTACTTTGTGTACTGCTGTATGTTACTTGTGTTGCTATTGGGTCACTGCAACTGGATTGCTCATGCTCAGCTGTGTCTGTCTGTGGACCTGTGGTGGGTTTCAACCATGTGTTACCTTTGTGGTTGGTATGTGCCTGTGCACTACTAGTGTGGTACATGTATCCTGTGCATCAGGGCAACATTGGCTCTACCGCTGCCTTCAGCTCACAGGTTTGTCTGCACCGTGTACATGTGTGATGGTAGTTGTGCACATGACTCTGTGTCTCACCATGCTGGTACTTTATTGCTGCTGTTGCCTGTTTACCGTTGTGTGGTCTGCACATGGACTGTTGTAGTCCACTCTCCAGTACAGTGGTTGCACAGTGTTATGCATAGCAGTACTACAGTAATACATGGACACTGCCTGCAGTTATAGCCCTAGGGCCATCAAAGTGTGGCCAAGTTGGGTCATGTGTACCATGTCTGGTGTTCTACTGTTCAGTCCACCCTTGGCCTGATTATCATGACACCCATCACGTCTAACACATGGTGTCATGTCACCTGTGGCTGTTTGGAGCCACACTATGTCCCCTAACAGGGTGCATTGGTAATCCAAATCCCTTTCTGCACAGCTATTCATGCTCCCACTTCCTCTGTTACATCATCCCTCACATCTCATCCCATGCTCTGGTCTTCTGTTCTTCTGTTATGTGTCGGTCACTGTGATGGACTGTGTTTCTGTGCCCCATACCTCCATGTCGGGTACCTGACCCTGTATCATATCCAGTCTCTCCATCCACACCTCATGGGGGGTACATGTACGGGTCCATGTTCCTGTCATCATTGGACATGTGCTGGCCACCCTGTGCAATCTGTGACAGGTTACCATGTGCATTCTGTACTCTGTCCCTGTTATTGTCCCCATGTCTGTGAGGTGATGTCCATGTGTGTCCTCTCATGATTCTTGTATGGTGCTATGTTGCACAACATTCTCCCACTGGTGTTTCACAGTATATGCATCCCAGCATCCTACATACCTGGCCAAGTGGCCTGTCACACTGTGTCACTCCTTTCTGCTAGACATTATTCCTGACCCCATGGTCCCTTTCCTGGTTTGTGCTGCTTTAATTTCCCTATTTCTGTGTTGATAGGGTGTTGCATGATGTGTACGGACCACCTGCATTCTCCCTCACTGGTTGGCATGTATTTCCCAATGCCACATTCCTCACCACTGTTGCCAGCTTTTCCTGTCCCTGCCCCTTCATCCTACACTGTGTGCCATGTTCACACTGTTATAGGCCTTTGTGCCATATGGCTCCAATTTCAGTCTGCAGTCTTGCAGTTGCACACTGTCAATGTTGGTGATGTTGCACTGCTGCTGTCACAACACTGATCCCTGGGGGTGACACATGACACTCTTCCCACTGTGGTGTGCTGAACACAGTGCACCATCATCTGTCTCCTGTCACACAGCCACTGTCCCACACACCACATTGTTGTCCTGCCCATCCTCATATTCCCCTTGTGCTTTTCTGCCCATCTATCTTGCACATTGTCTTGTATCTTTCTGTATTCCAGGTGGCCACTGGCCATTGCCCTCCACTGCACCTCCCTTGTCACACATTCCTGGGATTCACTGGATCATGATCTCTCTGTGGTGCTACTTGGCAGCTTTGCTCCTGTTGTCTGTTTGCAGGCTGTCATTGGCCTGGCTTAGTCTCTGTCTCCTACTGTGCACCTGTGGGGTCTGTCCATCAGTGACACTGTCTTGGCACACTGTGGCCATCTGTCAGCATTGGTGGTGTGTCCTGCATATGTCACACACAAACATGTCTGGCTCTGCACTTGTGTATTGCTTTTGTGTGTCTCCTGCCACTGGTCACAACACCACTGTTTGCCATGACCATAACTGTGTCCATGGTTGCTCCAGCTGCCAACTATGGTTTGTCATTGGCAACTTGTGTCTCATGACATGTCATGCACTTGTTTATTGTGTTTATGGACATGTCCTGCACTAGCATTTGCCCCCTGCTCAGTCAGTCCCAGTACTTTTCTATACACATCATGGGTTGTTGTAGTCCTTGTTCCTTGCCTGTGCTATGTTCCTTTGGGCACCATGGCCCAAGTGTGTATTTACTAATCAGCCATCCATGCTGTATGTCTCCCCATTCGAAGAGGTTGCACAATGTACTCTGCCTCAGGAAGTAGGCATCATGGCATGACCCAGGGAACCATGCACACACATCCAAGATCTGGCAGTCACTGTTGCACACCACCTGTACATTGATGGAGTGGTACCCCTTGCGATTTACGTATGCTGCCTCATTTTCAGTGGGTGCCTTGATTGCTACATGTGTACAGTCTATTGCACCCAATGTTCTTGGGAATCCTGCCATGCCGTAGAAGTTTTCCATCACCTCCTGCTGCTGTTGTGCCTGTAGTGGGTACCTGATGTACTGATGTGCCTTTGGTACTATGGCATTCAGGAACTGTTCTAGGCACCATGACACTGCAGCTTGGCTCATGCCTGTGGTGTCCCATGTTGGTGTCTGGAATGTACCTGTTGCCAGCACACACAGGGGAGCTGTCACCTTTGCCTTCACTGTAAGTGCATGGCTCCTGTGTGTCTTGCTCTGCAGCTCTTCATGCACTGTATTGCACAGGTCATTTATGGCAGCCTTGTTTAGTCTGTATCTGGCTACACACTGCTCCTCTGTGAGGTCTTTGTATGCTTGCCTGTGCCGGTACTGTCGTCTGGCATTTTGCCTACATTGTACCCCACGTTCACATTCTTCCCTTCCTGCATGTGGTTGTGGAGCTTCCCTCTCCTGTTTCCTGAGCCATTGTCTCCGCATGTGGTGGTATCATGCTCCTGTGTCACACACTGATAGGCAGTACACTGTGCCTGTCGCTGCACTGCCAGTGGCCCTCTTTCATCTCTGGGCTGCTTCTGGTGTTGTCTTTAGTCCTCTAGGTTTGTTCTGTGTGGTGTTCTGTGTGTGCTCTGATCACATGTCCTTATATTGCCTTACCCCCACATGGTTGCTGTTGCCTGCACACAGCTTGATTAATGTTTGATTGGTAGTTCACTTATTTTTTCCTCAGGGAGTCCTACTCCACTGTCTCTGTGGAGTAGCATTTTTTCCTCAGCTGTGAGATTTCCATGTCTGAGTATAGCATTTTGTGCATTTCAGCTCCCTGCAGAATTCTCACAGCTGCATTTTTTTCTGCAACCCCCAGGTATTTTTTTGCCGCAGCTGCGGGAGTTGTGTGCATTTGCCAGAGTGCAACTCCTTTGTTTTTCCTGCAGCTGCGGCATTTTTGGGTACTTGTGGGAATTTTTCAGCTTCTTTCTCCTTTGTGAATCCTGCCCCAAGTTTTTTGTGAGTTTTAAAAGAGAAAGTGGCCATCAGAAGGCCTCAGGTGTGCTGGACAGACCTGCATAGTGTTGCCTGGATGGTGGACATGATTTTAGACATAGGCCATGTGGTGGCTGCCATTTTGTTTGAGACCGCATGGTGGCAACCATTTTAGATGCAAGGGTGCACAGCAGTATGGTGCCATCTTAAATAAAGGGGGGGGGATGAGATAGTGCCCAAGTGATTCTCGGGCATGGTGGCATGAGGAGAGGTATAGCAATATAAATAAATATATTCAGAGGACTACAATGAAGGGGGATAGCCTGCCTATAAGGATGGCTGAGCTTGAGCAACCTTTGGGTGGGGAGAGGGTGGGCTCAAAACGACTGAGTCACCAATATAGGAAATGATATTTTTTTTGTGTAGGGGAGAAGATGTGGAATATTGCGATTTGGCACTATCGGTTTGGGTGCTCATTAACTTTAAAAAAAAAAGAAAGAAAGATGTGGGTGATATCCAAGAAAGCACCAGGTGAAGGGGAAGATCGGGTGGAAAAAGAAATGGACCCTGCAAGTTTAGATGGTCCTCAAGGGGCCATTCTGTACACCAGGATTAAAAAAAAATAAAAACAATAAATAAAGAGTCGTTGTTTGTTTATTTCTTTTGCAGATGAATTTTGCAAGCACAATGAACACTAGGGAAAAATGTTCTATGAAGGAGGATGCCATGAAACTGATAATGGGTCTGGTTAGTAGGGCTCACCAGGTGCTAGACACTGTGGAGGACCTGGAGCCAGACAATAGGGACACAAGGGGAAAACAGAAGAAGAGGAAGGACAGGGCGGGCACTGGTGAGAAGGGAAAGAGGCCGCCCAAGGGAGGAACCTTTTAGGCACTGACCTGGAAGGCACCTAGGCCTCAGTATCCTCTTCCAGAGTCACTGCCAAAACTGGTACCTAGCCAGATGTTGGGTCTATTGCCGCTACCACTTCCTTCCCTGCTCCCTGTACCTGGGCATGTGCCACAGCCCCTACCAGGTCCCAGTCTAGTGCCGGTCCCTATACGAGCACCTGTCCCAGTGCCACAACCCTTACCAGCCCCACCACCTGAGCCACTGCTGGTACCAGCCCTGCAGCCTTATCTGATGCCAACCCCGCAGCCATTGCTGGTTCCATTACCAGCACCTATTTCAATGCCTGAGCCTTTCCCAGCACCACAGGGGCCTGTGGGACCACAACCAGAACCTGTGCCCACTCCAGGACCACAGCCAGGACCTTCCAATGTGCCCCAGCCCAACACAGATATGGGCATAATTTCTCTAGAAAGTAGTATTAAGGAATATATTGAACACTTATTGGGGGATATAAAAGGTGACAAGATTGGTACAATGGAGAAGGTTTTGGCAGAGCTGAAAAAAGTTAAAGGGAGGAAGGAGATGGTCACTGGGGGGGTTGACAACACAGCTAAGATGGAGTGGAAGATAGGAACCCCTAGGGTAAGGATTGGGGATCCTGTCCTATTGGCAACATAAGAAAATTTTTTGGATGGGGGGGTGAATATGTAGACATCTTTGCACTGGCAGATAAGAAGACAGCAGAGAAATATGAAGAGAAGAAGAGTTTTGACAAAAAAGATATGGTGGTGGCAGTGGTTTTACTGGGGAAGGGGGAAGAGTTAAAGGGCAAAGACCTAAAAGGAAAAACATGGGATGCATGGTTGTCATGTTTTACTTACTATAGCGCTATTGTTCAAGAAAAGAAACCGGAGTTGGCCACCCCCTTACTAGCATATTCTTTGCTCATTCGGACAGCATGCAAGATGAGGGTAGGGACCAACTGGATCCAATATGATGAGATATTCCGGCAACAGATGATAACCTTTAGCAGGGAGGTCCATTGGGACACCAGGCACTCTGACATATGGTTTGAAACCATGATGATGACAGAGGGCACTGAGGCTGAATGGGGGAAAGGATCCAGCGGGTACCAAAAATGTTGTTGGGGATATAACACAGCCTACTGCTCTTTCCTCAATTGCAAGTTTAGACACACCTGCTTGAAGTGTGGTGGTTCACATCTTGTGTCAAAATGCAGGACCCTAAGGGGAAAATGCTCTGGAAGGTAATTACAGGGGGCAGTCTTTTCAGGCAGGCAACAATGGACACATGGGTGGGCTATTGGGATAACAGGGGGATGGGCTACTCGGGAGGTAGGGGTTAGGCACAGGGAAGAAGATAAAAAGAATAAGGCTAGGGGGGTTGCCTAGCAAAACCCCCCATCAAAGTGGAGGTAGTGAGGGAATGGGTAAAGGGGTACCCAGATGCAGGGGTGGGGCAGATACTAAGCAAAGGTTTTCATAAGGATTTTAGTTTATGTTTTCAGGGTCAATGGGTGAGTAAGTGTACAAAGAATCTGAGATCTCTGAGGGGGAAAGAATGACTTTTGGCAGCCAAAATCAAGAAAGAAAAGGAAGCAGGGAGGATTGAGGGACCTTTCACCGACCCACCTAAGGAGAACCTTTGGGAGGCAGTATAGCGCAGTGGTTTAAGGCTCTGAGCTACAAATCTGGAGACCTGGGTTTGAATCCCACAGCCCCCAATTACATACTGTGTGACCTTGAGTAAGTCACTTAACTTCCCCGTGCTCCTAGGTCACACCTGTAAACAAGCTTTCAGCTTAGTGTGTTACTCCTGGTAAAACAATTGGAAAAAACTGGAACCTTCAGGTGTCTCCTTTGGGTCTGGTTCCCAAAACACAACCTGCAGTGTACAGAGTGATCCATCACCTGTCTTACCCTGACAGGGATTCCATTATTGATTTCATTAATGAGGAGGACAGCAGGGTCTCCTGTGGCACACTAGAGGATGCCGTTCAGATGATCAGGGCCACGAAGGACTGATGGCTGGCAAAAATGGACATAGAGTCTACATTCTGCTTGTTACCAGTTCGAAGGGAAGGTAGGGAACTTTTGGGTTTCCATCTAGATGGTTTGTACTATTTTAACAAAGCCATACCAATGGGGTGTTCAGTGGCCTGTGCAACATATGAAGCTTTCAGCCCTTGGCTGCAATGGGTTTTCAAGGTTAGATACAAACATGGTTCGGTCATCCATTATTTGGATGATTTTCTCTTGTTAGAGAAGGAATGACAAGGAATAAGTAGGATGCTTCCAGATTTTCAGGCATTATGTCAGGAAGTGGGGTTCCATTTGCTTTGGATAAAATGGAGGGCCCTAGCAGGTGTCTGGAGTTTTTAGGCATAGAGATTGATGCATAGGAAGGTTTATTCAGGTTGCCGATGGGAAAGGTACAGAGGTTGAATAGCCTTTTAGGTGAAGTGATAGGGACAAGGAGGCTGACTTTGCAGATAGTTCAACAGATATTGGAACACCTAAACTTTGCCTGCAGGACATCAGTGCCTGGGCATGCATTTATACGTCACTTTGCCTGGGCCACAAAAGGGGCAAGGCAACTTCACCAATGGGTGGACATCACAAAGGTGGTATGGGAGGACTTAGAGATTTGAGAGCAATTTTTACATTGTTATAATGGGATTCCTTTCTGGCTGGATGATTGGCTTTTTAACACAGACATCTACCTGTATATAGATGCAGCTGGGGGGCCTGGGTGTGGATGCATTCTTTAGAGAGCATAGGATGTCCAAACCTTGGACGACAATATGGAAGGATAAGGGACTAACTAAAGACACTACTTTGTTTGAGATATTCCCCATATGGGTGGCAACAATGGTTTGGGGGAGGAGCTGGCAATCAGAAGGGATTTTTTTAGTGTGACAACAGGGCTGTGGTCAACGTGCTTAATAAATAGGGTGGCATTTATAATGATAATGCAGGTTGTTTGGCAGCTAGTCCTCCAGGGTTTGTATTTAGATATGAGTTTTAGGGCAAGACACATAGAGGGAGGTCAAAACACTGTAGCTGACAGCCTCTCCAGTCTACTGATGGAAACATTTTGGGCCATGGTACTGAAGGCTGCCAAGACAGGGACACTGAAACTGCCAGTAATGTGGGAAACTGGCTGGAAGGAGCTGAGTTTCTCTTTCAGAACTTTTGGTCTGACAGGACTATCAGAGCATATGAAGGGTCCAGGAGAGTGTTCCAGGCTTTTTGAGTAAGTCCGAACATGGAGGTAAGTGGGAGAGTCACTAAAGAGCAGGTGGCCTGCATTGTGGTTTACAGGTGGCAGACAGGTGTAGTGCACACAACTATGGGGCTGCATTTTGCAGCTATGGGATAGGCTAGCACTTTACGGAGATGGGGACCCAGGGCAGGGTCAGATTATACAATGTATGATGCAGGGCTGGCTGAGGGCAAGGGGTAAGGGACCAGACAAGTGGTGACCAATACCAGAGCACATGCTTGCCAGATTAGTGGGAGTACTGACACAGGTATGTTATTCTAAATACAAATCAATATTATTTGGGGTCCTGTTCACAGCAATGTACCATGGGGCATTTAGAGTGGGGGAGTTACTAGGCCAAGGATGGGGATCAGATAAGAGGGGTTTACAGTGGGAGGAGGTTCAGTGGACCATGGACATGGTGACCATCCATTTACAGAGGTTAAAAGACTGACCAGGTGGGCAGGGGAGCATGCATTAATCTGACATGATGGGAGGGGAAGTCATATGTCCAGTACAGGCTTTATGGCCTATGCAGTAATGCAACTGCAGTAGGAGGCTGATGTTTAACATGAGGATGGGGCTGTGGTATCCAGGGTCCATTTGTCAGCAGTTTTGAAAAAAAAGGGTAACAGCCATTGGCAAGTACCTGGGGAGGTACTCTTCATACTCTTTTAGCATAGGTGTGGCTTCTGACGCTATGGCTAGAGGAGTCCCTGAAGAAGGGTTGAAAAGCATTGGGAGATGGACATCTAACTGTTATAAAAAATATGTATGGAGTATCAAGTAACTAATGGCTGTTTTTTTCCTTTTACAGGACCAACATATCTGTAAGATCAAGGGGCTTTTTTTGATGGGGGAGTAAAAAAGGGGCGTGGGAGGGATAGTTAAGACCCCAACTCACCTGTGGTATTTGTATTTTAGGTCATCCACAGTGGTTGGAAATAAGGATAGTGGGCTATTCCTTTACATATTGGGTGGAGAGACAGGCGGCAACAAAAACTGAGGGCAAGCAGTTATATTATAATCACAAGGAGCTGCACATCCTGTGAAAGGGACTGAGGGGGGTGAAGTGGGCACAGCTGTTACCCCTGTTGGAAGAAACATGGTGCAACAATCCAGAGCTGCACTTGATCATAACCCATCTAGGTGGCAACAACTTGGGCACCAGACCATGACTAGATATTTACTCTCAGATTGTTGAGAACACTAAAGCAATTAAGGTAAGGTGGCCAAATGTCACCAAGGTACGGTCAGAGATGGTGCCAAGAAGGGTATGGCAGTATGCCAGAGATCATAAAGGAGTAGAAGGGGTGAGAAGACAAATGAATAAAAGTGTGGGGGGATACTTTAGGAGTATAGGGGGTAGGGTAATAAGACATGAGAACATACAGGAGAAAATTGTTTATTTATATAGGATAGATGGGGTGCATTTATCTGAAATTGGGAACCACATTTTGGTCATGGAATTGGGTATAGGGATTGACATGTGGAAGGAGAACAAAGGTTGGTAACATACATATAAAAAATAGGGAGAAAAGGGAGGAGTTTGAGAAAAGAGAAAGCCTGCCATCCAGTGCAAGCTGGAAGTGGTCTAATGGAAAGAAAAATGAAATACAGAAAAGAAAGATGAAAAAGGTGAGGGAGGAACTCAACCTTGGTGTATACCAAGGATGGGGAAGGAGAACTACTCTGGGAGGTACACCCAGGGTAGTTGTGTAGGAGGGCCACAGCTGTACATCCTGGTCCAGGCTAAGGAGAAAAGAGAAAAGTGCCCATAGTTGTACATCTGGGGGAATTTGACAAAGAATAATGATGATGGAGATGTAAATCAAATGGGATTAACATGTTTGTTTGAATAAAGAGAGAACTGTGTAAATAATTATGGATGGAAATTATTATTTGAAAATGCAATGGTTTGATGAATAGAAGTGTAAATAAATATTTGCTGACTGAGCAACCAACAAAGCAAGGTTTGGTGTCACTTTCATTGGGAAGGGTTTCTAGAACAAGGGTATTTTGTTAATATTTATTAGGATCTGAAAGGAGACCCAATTTGAAGAGCAGTCAGTGAGTCACTACAGGGCACTATACTGCATGTTGAAATATGGTGATGCTTTCTGCACTGAGAGAAACATTACAGATGGTTAATAGCTAGGTGGCTTGGCTGCAAGCTTTAGAAGCTTAAATTCCATGTCATCTACAACAACACTTTTCTCTAGATCAAGATCATGGAGCACGCCATTCACTTCATCTGGTGTATTTCTTTAGGCAGGAAAACTGTAAGATCACCAAGTACGCATTTCAGTTCTGAAGTTCACAGTGAAGAAAGGGGTAACTAGTGGGGTACCACAGGGTTCAGTACTGGTACCTATCCTCTTTAGTGTCATTATAAGTGACATTGGAGAGCACTTGGGAGGAAAAGTATGTCTCTTTGCAGATGACACAAAGATCTGCAACAGGGTTGATATACAAGGTGGGGCAGAAAGAATGAAAAGGGACTTGGCAAGGTTGGAGGAATGGTCAAATGTATGGCAGCTCAGATTCAATGCAAAGAAGTGCAAGGTAATGCACCTGGGAAACAAAAACCCAGGGGAAGAGTACACAATGGGGGTGAGATACCAACAACAACAAAAATTGAAAGGGAGCTGGGAGCAATTATATCAGATGACCTTAAGGTGGGCAAGCAATGTGAGAAGGCAATAAGGAGGGCTGGGGGATACTGGGGAGCATAGGGAGGGGCATCAACAGTAGAAAACAGGAAATTGTTATCCCTCTGTACAGACTGTTGGTGAGACCCCATCTGGAACACTGCGTGCAGTTCTGGAGACCCCATCTCCACAAAGACATAGACAGAGTAGAGGCTGTTCAGAGGAGGGCAACCAAAATGGTGCAGGGTCTGCACCAGAAGACATATGAAGAGAGAGTAAAGCAGCTTAAATGTATATCCTTGAGGAAAGGGGGGGGGGACATGATAGAAACTTTCAAGTACTTCAAGGGAATTAACAAAGTCCAAGAAGGTAACATCTTTCAGGAAAAGAGATGTGCAAGAACAAGTGGGCACTATTTGAAGATAGAGGAGGGACAGCTCAGAGGTAATGTTAGAAAGTATTTTTTCACAGAGAGGGTTGTGGATGCATGGAACAGTCTTCCTGAGGAGGTTGTGGAGTCAAGAACAATGGGAGAATTCAAGAATGGATGGGACAGATATAAAGCAATTCTAGTGGGGGGTAGAAAGAAGTAAACTGTTGGTTAACTAGAATATGCAGCTTATCCATCAGGTAGGGAAATGGGCAGACTAGGTGGGCCAATGGTCCTCATCTGCCATCAAATTCTATGTTTCTATGTTTCTATGAAGTATTCCGACTGGAAAAAGAAAAAGACTGGTGGGAGAGAATGGTAGACTGAGGTTGGTTTTGTGATGATTCAGGGTATCAGTTATTTTGTGAGCAAGGTTTTCTTATGTTATAGATGCTCCAGTATATAGCTCAAGGTTTCGGTGGTTTTAAATTTGCTTCATACACTATTATCTTTCTGTAGCAGTTCAGGAGGTTGTGTCTATATAGTCATATCTTAAAATCATAATTAATTTTAAACAAACCTTTTTTTTTTCCAAATGTTCAGATTTTTAGTTCACTTTCAAGTAACAAACTAAACATGCACTGGTTAGCCCCAAAATTCTGAACTCTTAATGTAGTATAGTCATGTTACAATATAATCCATTTCTCCTTCTGTAAACCTTTTACTGGTGAAAGCTTTTAATGATAATTCATCCCTAATGCTCTTTCCCAATGTTCTTGCTTGATTATTGTGTATTTTAGTAAGCAAGTAAGTTATTTATTTGATTGAGTGCCCCATCCTGGAGGCTTTGAGTGCTGTACAAGTAGGGTGGAAACACATACCGTAATAAATAAACATAATTAAATAACATAAATAAACATAATAACAAAGACAAAAATAAGATAAAACAGTTAAAAGAGCCAGTTTAAGTAAGATACTGCAACATTTGTTGATGATGACCTGTTACTGTAGATGCCTATAATGGATGCTTATTTATAAATTCATTAAAAATTGGTATCTGAGAAAAGCACATTGAGCTCTGACTCATTTCTAGGTGCAACCCAAAAGAAGGGGTACAGGAATAAAAATATGTACAGAAAAATAAATATGAAGAAGTACACAGTATATTCAAGGGATGGTATGAGCAAAATATTTGCAAAAACTTGTGTACTGGCAACATGTAAAACAAGTAGAGTACAGGCAAGATAATAGCAGAAATACAACCAAGAATATATGTACAGGAATACAATGTATACAGAGAATAAAAGAGGCAACTGTACTGAATTTAGAGAGAGATTAGTACAGGCAAAACTATACAGCACTGATTTGTACTGGCAGTACAGGTACATACAGCAAATAGGGTACTGGCACTGATCTGAGTATACAGAAGGACACTCCTTAAGTAAAACAACCTATCTACTTACCTAGGATTTGAACTCCCACTTCTGGTAAAATGGGTTAAAATGGGTCAATGGAGTGGAGGTAGCAATGTGTTAGTATTATAAGGGGTCATTACATGATCAGCTGTGCAGTGCAGGGGGATGATGTATGACCTAGTGATCCAATGCACATTCCAGGTGTTCAGAAGGTATAAAGCATCTGCCCAGTGCCTTTGCTTCCTGGAGTGTGCATCTGATCTATTGCAGTGCATTGCCTGCCTGCTTTGGGCAGCCTGTAAGTGTGTTAACCCCAACCACATCTTAAAACAGTTTTTGTAATTAAGATAGAATTAAGAAAGCTTTTGAATGCTTTGGAATGTTTAGCAACATAGACATATAGAATGTGTTAGCAGAAAAGGACCACCTGACCATTCAGTCTGCTCAGATGTTCCCTACCTAGTCTGGCTATACTTAACCCTAACTGGTCTCCAGTGAAATCCAATCCTCCCTTCCTATTTTCTAATATACCCTTGAGATTACCCACAAATTCTTGAAGCCTCACACTGTTTTCACATCCATCACTACCACTAGCAGTCTGTTGCAAGAATCTACTTATTTTTTTTAATTAATTTATTTATTTGTACAATCAGATTTACAACCTTTGAGTCAGAGACTCATTTACAAAGGCACCTCATCAAAGTGAAGACAAAACAATAATACAACGTTCTAAATACAGACAGTGATACATAAAATGCATAGGTTATAGTGATAAAAACATCATTACAGAGATACAGAGCATTATGTACAGTCAATTTAGATTGGTAACATTTGATACAAATGGGAGATATGAGTCCCTGTAGTGCAGTAACAATGATTGCAGAAAAATATTTTCAGATAGGAGCAGCTAAGGGAGAAGGGGGAGTGAGCAGGCCGGAGGACTTTGTTAAGGCTGGTGTGAGCAAAATGGCACCTTTCCATGAAGACGTACTTCCTCACATCTCTCTTGAACTCCAGCCCCCAGCTTCAATGCATGCCCTCCTGGTAGTGGTGCTTTTACTGATTTATAGGACACTCCTCTCCTGCACTCTGTTTACCCCTGTGAGGTACTTGTAGGTCTCTAGCATGCAACTTCTCACTCTCTTCTCTTCCAGGGTGTACATGTTGAGATCCTTCAGTCTCTCCTCACAGGGCTTCTTGTGCATCCCTTGTACCATTTCAGTTTCCCTCCTCTGAAATGTCTCCTAAAAGTGTACCACCCTGTATGCATGTGGTTGGGTTTCATGAGACCCGAGCCAAACCAGTTCAGCTCTGATCTCAGATCTGTGCATATTTTCCAAATGTCCAGCTCTCCCCAGCCTCCCAGCCTGCATGCCTTCCTTTCATGTGACAGGCTTAAGGCATGCTATGAAAGGTCAAAGAGTGCAGAGGGGAGTTGGCACACAGTGCGGCCCTGACCTCCTCTATGCCATTGCATGTCAGCCAGTTGAGGGGAGGGAGTATCTTTGCCTGCGGGAGTGGCTAGTTGGGAAGGGAACCTTGATTTTCTACTGAAGTCACAAACTTTTATTTTGACTGAGAACCCTAGATCAAACCTGTGTGTTGGCCTAAAGCCGAGTGACAGGAGGGTTGGGGCGCTTTATTTTGCACAGCTCGGAGAAAGCACCATTTACAGTTGGTACTTTATTATTGTCTCTGCCTCAAGGTAACTGTTGTGGAGTAAATAGAGGCTGAGACAGGAAGTGAACTGGGAGTGGTAGTTCCAAGAATACTGTACATACTAGGGATCTATAGGACTCCAGGGGATGCCTTGATAATATTTTAACAGTTGGGGCTGCCTGTGTTTAGAGCAGGAACATCGAGTGAGCCTTGGGGATACTATTTGTAAATAAGGAAGCACTTTAATATGGCTATTGACCCTGGTGGTGTACGAGTGACCTTAAAAGAACTTCGGAGTCATGGCACATTAAAGGAAGGTGAGCAAGGGAGCTTTGTGAGCTCGAGTGCATGGGGTCGCATGTGGAGAAGCGTGCAGAGACACAAACATCTCTGTGCATGTCTTAGCATGTTAACAGGAGAACAGAGAGCAGGAGAAAGAAAGTAAGTGGGTATAAATTATATACAGTTATAGTATTGAGTAGAGCATCCCCCAAGACCAAAACAAGTATGTTTGTTTTAACCATAAATCGGGACCTGTGTGTGTAATACCTGATTTGTGACATATACAGAATGGTAGATGAGGGCTCAAATTATGGTACATTTGAGTGTGACAAATGTATTCCACACCAGGAATTACAGCAAAACCATGACCTACTTGTTACATGATTAGAAGTTCTAGAAAACAGTCAAATAGAAATTATTAAAAAATTGTAGGTCCTATCAAGTTTAACTAAAGAAGGCACAGGTGGGGATTCTCAACTAAAAGAACAAGGAGGTGCAAAATGAAAAAAAAACTCACAGTAGTGATAATGAAAATGAAATGGATGATAATAACTGGTGTGAAGTTACCCAAGTGAAAAGGAAAAAAAGAGGTAGAACCCCACTAGGAATAACACCATCAGGGCAAAGTGATATACAGCTGACCAATAGTTTCCAGGTATTGATAGAATTTACCCATGAACAAGATGACATTGTAGGAAGTGAGGATACTGCTGCCCCATAATTACAGGATAAAAGACAGACAGTGGAGATTGGGGACTCGATAATAAAATATACTGATAAGTATATTTGTTGGGATGATAAGGAGAATGTTATGGTGAGCAGTTTGTCCGGGGCTGGAGCACAGGATTTGTATAACATGTCAGAGAATATCTTTAAAGGGGCTGGAGTAAACCCTGTTGCTGTAGTTCGTGTGGGCATAGACAATCTGAACAATAAACCATTGCCAGGAATACAACAGAATTTTATTAAATTATTAAAAAAGTTAAGGGAGAAAAATTGTGAAGTGATGTTTTCTGAGATACTCCCAGAGCCTAGGGCTTCAGCATATAAGCAAAAAAAAAAGATTTCATTAACAAATACATGGCTTAGGAATTGGACACAGGAGAATAAGTACCACTTCATAAAGCATTGGATCACTTTGCAGGGTAAGCAAAATCTGTATTGTAGGGATGGCTTGCATCTCAATTTCAGGGATTGTAGAATATTGAGGTTTAGAATAAAAGCTGAAACTGATACCTGTTTAAACTATTAGGACCGGGATGAGGGGTATTTCACCATGTCAGAATTCTATTACAAAATCTATCAGGCTCAGTGGGGCTCTTAAGAAACATGAGAAGCCATAAATTATGTTTCTCAATGCCAGGAGCCTAAATAATGAATAGATGGCTGATCTGGAAATTGTATTGAGTAAGGGCAATTATGATACAGTTATGGTTGCAGAAACATGGTGGAGAGATGATATCAATTGGAACAAAAACATGGCTGGATATCATTTGATAAACAAAAATAGAGATGATAAAAGAGGAGGTGGAGTGGCAATATTTATTAAGGAATATACAGAGCATCGCTATATGGATATGGGTATTAATTATGGTAATATTGAGACAATATGGTTAGACATCCTTGGACTATCAGGAAAAAAAAACTGATAGTCTTTTATAGGCCACCAGATACCAACAACAATGATACAGATGTATGCATTAAACATATAGTAGATATGGCAGAAAAGGAGGATATAGTAATTCTGGGAGATTTGAATAGGCATACGGTCAAAATGTTGCAGGGTTTATTGGTCATGGGCATTGCCTTGTGGCCAAATTGGAGAATGGACATGCTGTCACCGGTGTAGCAGTCGCGGACAAAATGCAAGTAAGACAACCAAATCATCAGCAATGGCAAAACTGATGGTTAGTGCAACGTTTTGTACATCATCGCATCAAAGAATGGGCACTTGCCTGTGTGGCTGCAGTAAACCACCCTGCTCCCTGTAAACCCTCTCCCTCACGTAACACCAGGAAACAATCTCAAAATCCCACTGACACCACTGTTCAGGCCAGCAGCACCTGTTATGTCCCAGGGATGAATAAGCCGCTTACGCACTTTTACAGGTAAATATATTGAGAGCTGGCAAGAGAATATGCATTTATTTAGACTCTTGTTCTTTTCACATTGATTAGTGCTTAAAACTGAATGTTTTTTTAACCTTTAAATTACTGGTGGGAAGGTTGATACCTGATTGCATCTGATATTCGGCATTACTGAGTGAACCTCTATATCTTGGTTCAAACGTGTAAAGCAATATTGAAGAGCTAGTTGTTCTTTATATGACTAAAAAAAGAGAATGATGAAAATAAATTCATTCCAATTGCTCGACCAGCAATACGGGTTGGTGGGACTGGGAGAGGCAGCTGCAGCACTGGATGAGAGGCTTGTGAGAATAATTTAACTGAATCAGCAATTTGTCTGACAACACTGTTCATTGGCAACATAATGAACTGTCACCAACTTAAGTTATCAGTGAAATGTTCAGCCTCTATCTGTCCCTGTGACGATATGTCCACACCATACTGACCACAACATTTCATCCGGGGACAAATTGGCTGCTCACGTTTGAATATCCCAGACATTAACTGGGGAAGGGAAAATATAAACAATAATTCTATGATAGCCAGAATGTATAATGAATTACAGTGGCAGGGCTAGAACAATGTGTGCATGAAGCCACTAGAGGTGCTAACAAATTGACAAATATATTTGACGATATTAATAATATTGAGATCTCAGCTCCTCTTGGGTCAAGAGATCATGATAAAATGACATTCCAAATTGATAGACAGAAGAATATTACGAAAGGAATTACACCCCAGGTATTGTATAATAAGGCAAATTATCTAGCTATTAGAGAAGAACTAATTAGGATCAACTGGACGAGTTTATCAAAGGGTCTGCCATCTGAGGCAGCATGGAATTTGTTTAAACAAATAATCAGTAACTTAGTAACAACATATGTTCCAGTAAGAGTTTTGTACAATAATAGAGGTAAAAAAACACCAAGGCTAAGTAAAAAGATTATTTGTCTAAGCAAACAGAAAAAAGCACAGTATAAAAGGATGAAAAGTTCCCAAACATGTGAAAGTATACATAAATATAGGATAATAGTGCACCAGTTAAAACAGGAAGTCAAGAGAGCAAAGAAGAAATTAGAAACACAGAAACATAGGAACATAGACTTTGATGGCAGATAAGGACCGCTTGGCCCACCTAATCTGCCCATTTTCCTACCTACAGGGTAAGCTGCAGATCCTAGTTAACCAATAGCCTATTTCTTCTTACCCCCAAACAAGAATTGCCTTATGTCTCTCCCATGTATTCTTGAATTCTCCCACAGTTTTAGTTCCCACAACCTCCTCAGGAAGGCTGTTCCCATGCATCCACCACCCTCTCTGGGAAAAAATACTTCCTCAAATTGCCCCTGAACTCCCCTCCCAACTTTTTTAATTGTGTCCCCTTGTTCTCGCATATCTCTTTTTCTAAAAGATGCTACCCTCTTGGACTTTGTTTATTCCACTGAGGTACTTAAAAGTTTCTATCATGTCCCCCCTCTTCCTCCTTTCCTCAAGGGTATACATATTAAGCTCATTTAGTTTCTCCTTGTATGGCTTCTCTTGCAGACCCTGCACCATTTTAGTTGCCCTCCTTTGGACTGCCTCTATCCTGTCTATGTCCTTGTGGAGCTGGGGTCTCCAGAACTGGATGCAGTACTCCACATGGGGTATCACCAACTGTCTGTACAGAGGTATAACAACTTCCTGTTTTCTGCTGGTGATGCCTCTCCCTATCCATTCCAGTATACCTCAGCCCTCCTTACCGCCTTGTGACATTGCTTGCTAACCTTAAGGTCATCTGATATGATTAACCCCAGGTCCCTTTCCATTTTTGTTGTTGTTACTACCCCTCCCAACATTGTGTAATCTTCCCCTGGGTTTTTGTTTCCCAAGTGCATTATTTTGCACTTATTTGCATTGAATCCAAGCTGCCATACTTCTGATCATTCCTTCAACCTTGCCAAGTCCCTTCTCATCCTTTCCACACCTCCTTGTGTATCAACCCTGTTGCAGATCTTTGTGTCATCTGCAAAGAGGCATAATTTTCCTTCCAGTTCCTCTGCAATGTCACTTATCAAGACATCAAAAAGGACTGGACCAAGTACTGAACCCTGTGGTACCCCACTAGTAACCCCTCTTTCTTCAGAGTGGACTCCATTTACAATTACCATCTGTGTCATGTTGTCCAGCCAGTGTTTTACCCAGGCTACCACCCTGGGACCCATTCCCAGGCTTGTTAATTTGACAATTAATCTTTTGTGTGGAACTGTGTCAAATACTTTGCTAACGTCTAGGTAGGCCATGTCCACAGCCCCTCCCTGGTCTGCTACATTTATTACCCAGTCAAAGAAATCAATTAGATTCGTCTGGCATGACCTCTGGCTGTGAACCCATGCTGTGTTAGGTCCTGTGCCCCACTGGTCTCTAGGTGCTCAACAATTCTTTCCTTCAGAAGTGATTATATCACTTTCCCTACCACAGAGGTCAAACTGACAGGTCTGTATTTCCTGCCTCTGTCTTGGTCCCACTTTTGTGAAGGGGAATCACATCTTCCTTCTTCCTGTCCTCAGGTACCACACCATCCTCCCATGATTTGTTAAAAAGAGTAGTCAGTGGTTTCACTAGTTCTTGCCTTAACTCTTTTAGAATTCTGGGATGAATTTCATCAGGCCCCATTGCTTTGTCCGCCTTCAGTTTTAGGAGTTCTTTCAGAACCCTTACTTCTGTGAAAGGACTGGGATTGACCCCCCCCCCAATCAAGAGTGCTTCTGTTAATTGGGTTAGGCACCTCCCTCTCCTCCTCTTTTGTGAATACTGAGTGGAAATATTCATTCAGTATCCCTCCTTCTTCACTGTCCCTCTCTGCCAACCCACCGTCCTTTCAATTCAGCCTCACTATCCCTCCCTTTGTCTTTCTACACTCCCTGATGTACCTATAAAAGGTTTTATCCCTCTTCTTAACTGAGTTGGCTATCTTTTCCTCAGTTTGGGCCTTTTCTATTCTGACTTCCCTCCTTGCTTCCTTCTGCCTTAACTGGTACAGCTATCTGTCCTGCTCCTTCTGTGTTTCCTTCTACATCCTGAATGCTATATTTTTCTCCCTGACTTTCCCTGCCACCTCTTTTGAGAACCATAGTGGCTTTTTTTTCATTTTGATTTGTTTATTTGCTTCACACAAAGGCTTGTTGCCTCTGTGACGGCAGTTTTGATGTTTCCCCACTGTTGCTCCACCTCTCCTTCTAGCCTGTTTGCTAGTGCTTTTCTAAGGCACTCTCCCATCTTACCAAAGTCAGCCATCCTGAAGTCCAGTACCAGCACTTTTGTGTGGCTTGACTCTGTAGCTAAGTTTATCGTGAACCACACTGTTTGATGGTCACTTGTTCCCAGATGGTAACCCACTTCTAGATCTGAGATCCTCTCACTGTCCCCATTTGAGAGTGCAAGGTCTAAGATTGCTCCCTCACCAGTGGGTTCCGAAACTAGCTGTCTGAGGCATGCTACCTGTAGGGCATCAAGAATGGCTTAACATCTGGCATATTCATGTCTCCCATCAACAGTATCTCCCCTTTCTCTGCCATCCTAAGAATGCCTTCTATCATATCCTTGTCCATTCCCTCCCCCTGACATGGGGGTCTGTAAACAACCCCTGTGCCGATTGTGGTGCCATTTCAAGTCTCTAAGATGACTCACAGCACCTCCTCTCCTGCCTGTTTACTCTTTTGTTCAGTTGCTTTTATCTCTTCCTTTACATAGAGAGCTACTCCTCTCCCCTCTTCTCCTCTCTCTGTCTCTCCAGTAGGTTATGTACCCTAGTATGTTAACTTCCCAGTCATGGTTCTCTGTGTACCATGTTTCTGTGACTGCTACGATATTCAGGCATCTCTCTTCCATCAAGGCCACCAGTTCAGGGATCTTGTTGCCCAAACTACAGACATTGGTACTCATTACTCTCTATTTCCTGTTGGCCCTACTCCTTTTTGCCCCGTCCCTGTCCTGTCAGACTAGCAGAGTCTAAAAGGGACTCTAAGGGTATTTTCTCTTATGTTAACAATAAGAAAGGTAATAAAAGAATGGTAGGCCCACTTGATATAGAGGGAGTATCTGTCTCCAAACCTGAGGACATGGCTAGGGAATTCAATACTTTCTTTAGTAAAGTGTTTACTAAGGATGAGTCTGGTCAGATAAAAGATTTGTCAGCGCCTGAAAATAGTAGATTGAAGGAGTTAATTTCCCCTCTGAAAGTTCTTAATAAGATAAAGAAACTTAAAACAGACAAGTCAGCAGGATATGATGGGCTGCACCCTAGATTAATTAAGGAGTTAGGGGAAGAACTGGCTCCAGTTATTGCAGACATTGGCCATAGATACATGCCTGATGATTATGTACACAAGATCAGAGAGCAGCCACTGTGGTCCCGATTTTTAAGAAGGGTGTTAAATCTGATGCGGCTAATTATAGACCAGCTTGACCTTGGTGGTAGGTAAATTAATCAAAGGAATAATAGCCGATGAAATATACGAGTATCTAGAGGAAAATAAACTACAGGATAGGTTGCAGCATGTATTTGTTATGAACAGATCATGCAATACTAATTTGGTTACTTTTTATGATTATGTCACAGAAAAAGTAGACCAGGGGAAAGCTGTTGATGTGGTTATGTTGGATTTCAGCAAAGCTTTTGATAGCGTACCTCACGGAATCCTGATTTCAAAGTTGTAGATTTGGGGATTGATAATGTTATAACTAGATGGATTAGACACTGGTTGACAGATCAGATGCAGTTAGTAAGAGCAAATGGCTATCTGTCTGGTGAGCTGGGAGTGACTAGTGGAGTGCTGCAGGGGTCCATTCTGGGACCTTTGTTATTTAACATCTTTATAAATGATTTAAATATTGTCAGTTTGAATAAAATAAATAAGTTTACTGATGATGTTAAAAATGGAGGCGTGGTAGATACCTTTGAAGAGAGACTTATATTTGGACAGATTTGTTAACTCTTGGTGAATGGGCAGAAAAGAATAGAATGGGTTTCAGTCTGGAAAAGTGTGTAGTGATGCATGTTGTGAGAAATAATATCCATCAAGATTATTACCTACAAGGAAGTCGGTTATGAGAATCCACTAGCGAAAGGGACCTCAGGATACATATTTCAGATAATTTGAAAAGTGGGACACATTGTAAAAGTGTTGCTAAAAGGGCAATGAATCTAACGTATTGTATTCAAAGGAGCTTTTTCTCACATGATGCAAGGGTATTACTACCACTATACAAAACATATATAAGGCCGATTATGGATTATTGTTTCATCGAGTTGGAGCCCATTCTTAAAGCAGGATATGGTTTTAGTTGAAAAACTGCAACGTCTTTCAGAAAATTAATTGCAGGTCTCAAAAATGTCCCTTATAAGAATAAGTTAAAAAAAACTCTAATTATGGCCGATGGAGTTTAGATAGAGGAGAGGGGATTTGTTGTTATTTTATAAAATTCTGCATCATGAAGAACTTAGGGATGAGTTGGATCTAAGATACAGAACTATAGTCTTAGGAGGCAATATTTACAGCTGGTTGAACATAAATCCAGGACAGATTTAAGGAAATATAGTTTTAAACTGAGAACTGTCAGGGAATAGAACAAGCTGCCTCAAGATATTGTAGAAGCATCAAGATTTAGCATTTTGAAGAGTAGACTTCATAAATACATTTTGGTTGGCAATTTTGGTTGCCTCCACTGAACAGTGCGGACAGCTTATATAAGCCAAAGCCCTCTGCTGTTCAAAAGCTTCCAGTATAATGTGTTCACCAACAAAGAGAGGGAGGGGTCAGACTAAATAAATTTTAAGGAAAAAAAACAGAGAGACTCAGGAGGGGTTGGAGATGGACATGGGGGGTGGCAGGGCTCCATGTGTCAAACAGAGAATCTGCAGAAAAAGAAAAAGCAGAGCTTTAACTTAAGGCAGCCAAAAAATTAAGTTAAACTTAAAGAAAAACAAACCATAAACAAGAGGAGACTGTGTGTGTGTGGGGGGGACTGCAGTATTGCTCAGACTACAAGCTGCATTGTGTGACTGCACAAGTGCTCAGATCCACAGTGCTGTATTACAGTGCACAAGAACAGACAGTGCACAACTGCAAAGAAAATAAAAAAAAATTGAAAAAAAAAATAAGGTAAAGTGCTTTACTAACTTTCTTTACAACAGCTGCCACACACACATTCTGGTAGTTGATGCTGGCAATTGGCACCCCAGCTGCTTTAAATAATTTTATCTAAAGTCCTTATTGTTGTGGAAGGGATCATAGTTTAGCCCTACAAGGTGACCAGTCAATCCCTTTTACTTTCCGATAGTGCTGACACGCCACCATGCTCAGGCACATACTGACATTTGACCAGGGAGTGCACAGGGGTGTGCCCCATTGAAATGAATGGGTCTCCATTTCATTGCCATTTATATGCATGCAAACTGCCAGTTGTAGATTAATGAAGGCCACCACTCAACTAACTATGCCCTTATTAGTTGAGTGGTTGCCTTTATTAATCTCAAAATGGCCAATCTCATGCATAAATTAGCATTGAAATGGGGCCCCATTCATTTCAATGGCATGCTCTCCCACACTCTCCCTGGTCACGTCATTATGTACCTGAGCATAAGGGCACATCAGCACTATCAGGAAGTGGAAGAGATCAGCGGGCCACCTCATTGGGCCAATCTACGAAGCCTTTCACAAAATAAGGACTTCAAATAAAACTATTAGAAGTAGCTGTGATGACTATCACGGTCATCAACTGCAAGAATGTGTGAATGGGGAGTGGGGAATCTTGGAAAATCACTTTAAGCAAGAAAAAGAAAATAAAGTTTACTGAGAAAAAGAACAAAAAAAGGAAAAGTTCCACTATTTTTTTCAACAACACAAAAGAGAGAGATTGTGCACAAGCAGAGCGGCTGAAAGCTTGCATCACATGTGAAGCCTTTTGGGAGAGAAGCATCCCTTGTCAGATGTATAGTAGTAGACCACTCTGCAGCAGTGAAAACCATTTCTCACACAAGCACAAGAAAATTTTTTCTTTGTGTATTCCTTAAAAAAAATGGTTGTTGAAGTTGAGCCAGTAAAGGCTTGCATTGCCTGTGAAACCTTTCAGGAGGGGGGGCAGCTCATGGCAGTGGCCATGAATCCAAATCCAAAACTGAAACCAAAACCGGGGTGATTTGGCAAAACCCAATCCAAAACCTCACTGGTTTTGCAAACGTCTACTGTCTCCACCCTGTCTATGTCCTTTCTTTTTTTATAATTAAATTTTATTGAATAAAAGCAGATTACAATAGCCATAAACCAAAACAGTAGCAAATAAAGAAATAGCCAAAAGTAGAAGTAAACATACTGTAGCTACCCAGAAGAGAATGCACAAAACAACAACCAGAAAAGTCTCTCAAAAAAATACATGCTGTGAGATATAATCCAAAGAAATAAAACATATTAACCAGTAGAAAGCAACAGACAGCTAATCTGAAATTAGACTAATATGAATTAAAATTATGGAGATGGGGGTAGGCAATGCCTCACAATAAATCATTCAAAGCATAACAGAAAAACGTCATATGAGGTTGAGGTTCTGTAAAAAGAAAAGAGAAAAAAAACAGCTGCTTTGACATAGTATCTATGGGACAAAATTAGGAGTCATTTGCAGTTGTAAGTTAACCCATGGTCCCCAGATTTCCTCTGATATAGACATATGATTTAAAAATTTATACATAGCTTTATCAAGGCTGTATTCCAAATTAGTGATATAATTTCATTATTGCAAAGTGGTACACTGGACTTTCTGTCAGCATTCAGTCAGGGCCTTCTTGGCACACACTATTAAAATCAACAGTAAGTTGAACTGACGCTGACAAGGACCTGTCTATGTCCTTTCTGAGGTGAGGCCTCCAAAACCTAACATAGTATTCCAGGTGTGGCCTCACCAATGAGTAACAGTGGGTGAAGTGACCTCTATTCGCTCAGTGAAGTGATTCGTGGAGCTACGGTGAATTCATGGAGTACTCCACAACGCGAAGCAGAGTAATTCGCATTATGATGGATAAAGCGCAGTCCATTGAAAATAATGACTTTGCATTACTCCACCATCCCAGACCACTACTCCTCCAAATTTTAAGGAAAAGTGCTTTGAAAACAATGCACTTCGCCTCACTTTGCCTTGTTTTTAAGCTGTGAATGTGAATTTTCCAGTGATTCATGGGATTTCAGATCACATGGGCTCTATGTTGATCTGCACAGCCTCAGTTCAGGGTAGTGCATGTAGGAAGCTATAAGAGACAGTGTGCTCTGAGAGCTGTCTGTTATTCAAACTTTCTAAAAGCTGTTAAAAAAACCTTTTTGAGCAATTTTTTTTGCTCAAACTTTAGTTCATCTATTGTAGGAAACACTCCTGTGCTCATATCATTGAGTGTTTTTGTTTGTGTGTGGATTTTGAATGGTACTGTACAACATTGAGTCTGTGTAGTAACAGACAGTGAAAGTGTGCTTTGGGAGAGGGGTGTATCTGTGGTGTAGGTAGATTTAAGTCGAAGAAATAGGTAGTTCTTTTGTTTTTTGTTTATATTTTTGTTATATAATTGACTGTGTTAATGTACACACAGTAATATTGTCAGTAATTGTTGACATTTTCTTGCTGATTGTGTGTTGTGTGGATCTGGTGCAGCAGTTCAGAATTTCAGGTTGTTTACAATACATGGCACATTACTGAACTTTTCAATTTGCTACGCATTACTTGTAGACAAATTGTGTGTGTGTGTGTGTGTGTGTGTGTGTGTGTGTGTGTGTGTGCGGTGCTGCATGACAGCAAATAATACTCCTTTTATTGTGCCACAGTGTAAGTGCAGGCACAGCAATGTGAACTTGCTATCCACTGCAGCTGCATGATTTTGTGCTGCCAATGTGATGTCTTTTCTTTGTTTTTCTGCTTGTACTGCCATAAAAATCTGCAGTCAGTGCTCCCTCACCCCCCCACCAGCTAAAGGAATTGTTTTCCAGATTGGATTGTTTGTGACTTCAGCATCACTGGTTAGTTAAGGTGTTGTTTTAATTTGTGAATTTGCATCTGTATCTCTTGCTGAAGCCACAGTTGTTTTTTTTGGCTTCTCATCCAGCATCCCCCCATGCAGAGTGAACGTTCCAAAATCTAAATTTGTTTAGAATATTATTGTTGATCCCCCAAAATGCTCTAAAGAGACATGCGAGCAAAGCTGGTTCTCGCCATGGCACTGCTACCATTGGTAAGATTGTCTGTGGGCACGGTAGTATGCAGACACAGAAGTGCAATGCTGATATGAGGGAAGGTATTTCTCCTGCAATGTGTTTTACAGCCCAGTCAGTAGCTTCACTCATAGTTGGAGGAGATGATGTTGTCCCAGCCGGTGGTGTTAGTGTAGTTGCTGGTGGTGGTAGTATGAGTATTGCTGCCTCAAGTTCCACTTCTGACCAGTGTACCGTGTCCAAAAATATAGTGGAGTGTGAAGCCATGCAAGTGAGTGGCAGTGTAGATGATGTCATACTTCAAAGTAACATCCCAGTAACTGAACATGAGGATTCTGATAATCATGTCAACAATAGCATACAATATGACATTTCTTCCATTGCGGTTCAGGTCACGCATTTTCCATGCAGTAGTTCACAGTGTGGTGAAAAAATATTAGGTGATGGTGGTGTTGATGATGATGATGAATCTGATGATGATGATGATGTTGCTGT
The DNA here is from genome assembly GCA_016271365.2 of Neoceratodus forsteri. Classification (NCBI taxonomy): domain Eukaryota; kingdom Metazoa; phylum Chordata; order Ceratodontiformes; family Ceratodontidae; genus Neoceratodus; species Neoceratodus forsteri. Next base: position 952,250,195 of record CM028131.1, on the reverse strand, counting down.
GGTTGCAACATGCAGTCTACATGCCAGCATCCAAGCAGAAGATGTGGATGTGGGTGATGTTGATGAATATAATGATGATGTAATTGACCCCAGTTGGGAACTGGAGACAAAGAAATTCAAAGTGACTGTGTGTGGATCTGTTTGCATTAATCCCCCCCTTAAAAACTTGTGATTTATCAGTTTCAGTTGATGGTGATGATGATGATGATGATGACCCAGTAATAATGACAGGTAGCCGTGGTGGTCAGTTGTAGTCCAAGTGTGATCTGCCCGAAAAATCACGTAGCACACTCCCCACTTCATGGCTTAAAAGAAAGGAGTCCAATAACAGCATCATGGACATGTTAAAAATAGAGCATTACAATACCTTGTTTGGGATATTTTTTGTGCAAGATGCAAATGATGAGTCAGTTGCACTCTGCCAGGTTTGCCATGTGCTTGTGAGTCGAGGCAAAAAGGGAAGCCACCTGGGCAAAGGAGGACAGCATATGCATCTTAAGAATAAGCACATGGCACTGTGGACCCAGTACAAGATGGTAGCTAATACCACAGTGGGGTGTTCACCCTCGTCGTCAACCATAATAAGCATGTTATCCCCTTCCATGACTGTTAAATCCAGTAGGAAATTAAATGTGTGCAGTAGTGAGGAAATCAGAGAATCAGAGTAGAGGATTACTACAGGCATGATGAGGTGGAGGAGCATAATGATTTTGAAATGTTGTCCAGTGCTGGTGAGAGTAGCAGTTTTGGTGGTGGTGGTGGTGGTGGTGAATGCAGTATGTCTAGTGCAAGTGGTACATCAACCCTGGTTGGCAAATCTGACAAAATAACTGGGTTTGTCATCATCACCTGTGCACCTGTCTTCATCAATTGTCCACACTCCACCCCCTGCCATTCACAGAATGGAGCCATTTGTCATCACACCCCATGTAAAACGTTTGTCAGCCCACGTTACAGAGTGTTTTTGTGCCTAAGCTGAAGTACCCACCCAATCATACAGTGTCACATGAACTTAATGCTGCTGTAGCTGAAATGCTGGCAATTGATCTTTTGTCCTTCTCCTTTGTGGAGAATTCTGGGTTCTGGCGGTTTGCTGCACCTGCTAGTCCAAAATGGAAAGTCCCATCCAGGACATACTTTTCGACCCATGCTGTCCCCGAGATCTACCGTACTGTGTCCGACTCAATAAGACATGCCCTTCAACATTCCTCATCTCCATTCATCCATTTAAGTATGGATATGTGGACAAGTGGCAAAACAGTGGGGAGTTCATATTTGTGTGTAACTGCACACTGGGTGCAGGTGCCAGAGGTTGTTTGTGATGTTGGTAGTGTGAATTATCAGTGCAGTAAGGTGGAGTGTCATGGTAGCAATCTTCTAGGAATTTGAAAGCAGGCAACGATTGCTATGCACAATGTGACCTGTTCACACACTGGTTAAAACATGTTGGATGTGATACTGACTGAAACTGACAAGTGGCTGAACCCCCTGTCCCTGAGAGTTAGGTTCATAGCAAGTGACAATGCGTCAAATGTGGTGAAATGAATCGCAAAAGGTGGCTTTTTTCGTGTTCCATGCATGGCACAATGTTTAAATCTTGTGGTGCAGGAGTTTCTGCAGCACTCTGATGTAAAGAAAATGCTGACAGTTGCATGCTGCATCTGTTCTCACTTTTCACGATCTGCAAAGGCCCATGACCAACTTCGTCAGTTTCAGATGCAATACAGCCTCCCTCAGCACCGCTGGAAGCTAGAAGTTGTCACCCGGTGGAACTCAACTTTATACATGGCAGAAAGATTGTATGAACAATACAAAGCCATCTCAGAATATCTTGTGATGCACACTAGCCATAACAGTTCCGGGGCCTCCATGTCTATGACGACTGAACAGTGGCGCCTCATGGACTCTGTAATAACAATTTTGTGGCCTTTTAAACATGCCACACAGGCAGTGAGTGGCAAGTCTGCTTCCATTACCCAATCAATTCCACTGCTGCAGGTGCTGAGGCTGACATTGGCAAATGTACAGCACGGCATTGATGTTGCCGGAGACAATGCTAGCAGTATGTTGCTCAAACACATGCTGACAGAATTTGACCAGAATCGTCACATTTTGAGCATTCAGCATAGTGACAACTTTGCCATAGCAACAATGCTGGACCCATGATACAAACGTGGAATTGCCTCAGTACTGGAAAGAGGGCCTGAACAGGCAAAAAATGTCAGTGGGCAACTGGTGCGCTTTGTTCTTTGTTCATGAGGCACAGAAGTCATGCGCCTAGGTCAGCAAACCTCAGCAGCATAATCAGGCTGAAGGTGCACCTGGAGGAGTATCAAGCGTATCAACTCATTTTGGAAGGCTTTGTCCCAAGTGGGGATTTGTGAAATAAATGATTCCAGAGAACAAGATGATGCATCAACCACTGGACATAGTGCTGCACAGAGAATGGTTGAGTCATATTTGTCTGAAAACAGGCATCTGTCAATAACTGATGATCCTCTTTTGTACTGGAGTGGAAAGGTCAGTGAATGGCTTGAGCTGACTACAGTGGCACGGAAGTACCTCACATGCCCACCATCCAGTGTAAGTGTCAAGAGGGTATTCAGCTCAGCAGGTGCAATAGTCAGGGATTGTTGGACAAACCTCTCTCCTACAAATGTTAGTTTGCTGACATTCATAAAAATGAATGAGAGACATATACCAGCACAGACTGCAACCTCAGTATTTGTAGCCCCGGCCTAGTCATGGTGGTTTTGGTGATATAGAAATGGACTATCCTGGTGGCACTGGCAGTGATAGCATGAAACAGCCTATGACTGATGTAGATGATGACACAATGGAGAAAGAATTTCCCAGTGGTCAGACTTCAGACATAGATGACTGTGAGGGCAGCTTTCTTTATGAGGAGGATGATGTGGCTAATGTTGGCAGGTTTTAACTGAAGTTGTTAAAAGGCAGTGACATTTGCTGTATGATACATGTTTATTTTTTCATGACTTTGTGTGCCCCCTCGGACCACCACCACCAGGACCGAAGTTAGCTACTGCTACTACAGAGAATGACTTTGTGTTCCCCTCTGGACCACCACCACCAGGACTGATGTTAGCTACTGCTACTACAAAGAATGACTTTGTGTTCCCCTCTGGACCACCACCACCATGACCGGTGTTAGCCACTGCCACCACAGAGAATGACTTTGTCAGCCCCCCCCAGACCTCCACCACCAGGACCGATGTTAGCCACTGCCACCACAGAGAATGACTTTGTCTGCCCCCTGGACCACCAGGACTGATGTTTGCCACTGCCACCACAGATAATGACTTCGTGTGCCCCCGCGAACCACCACCACCAGGACTGATGTTAGCCACTGCCACCACAGAGAATGACTTTGTGTGCCCCCCAGGACCACCATCCCCAGGACTGATGTTAGCCACTACCACCACAGAGAATGACTTAGTGTGTCCCCCGGACCACAACCACCACCACCGCTGTTAGCCACTGCCACCACCACCAGATGCAGGAAGATGTCACAGGGAAAGTCATCATGTGCCGCAGCTATCACCACCAGTACTACCCACAACCAGTGTCATTCTGGCAATGTTTTCCCATTGCATTGACCATGCCAAGGCAGAGGGAGTCGAACAGGAGACCACATCCATCAGCCACAGGCACAAAGCTTCTTAATATTAAAACTATAAAGTGAGTATGTGTGCTAATGTTTTTATGCTATTTAACTTTCTTTAGGTGTATGTTTTGCTTTCTGTTGCTTTTCTGAGCTGCAATGGTCAAACACATACAGTAAACTTATTTTGTTTTTTCACGGGTCAACAAAAAACAACTCTCCTTCACTGAAAGTTGATATCAATGGTACTGCAGCAGTACCATACACAGGAACCTATGGAATATCAATTTCAAATCCCTACCGGTAAGTATTTGTATTTTATTTCATCTGTTCAATTTTTTTTAAAAGAGTGCAACAGATCCGACTGAGGAGGATTCATAAACTAGGTGACGTGTACATCGCCAAAACTATTTCTGCAAGATATCATGCACTATATTCCAAACTTGCAGCTATGCGGCCATGACAGTATTGAAAATGTTGCACACAGGTTGTTTTACTTGACAAAATGTGGTTTTGAAATGTAACTTGAGTTGAGATTGAGAACCAGGGACACTGGCACAGTGTATTTGTTACACAGCCTGGTACTAACTTAACTTGTGATTGATCTACTGATTGCAGTGTGCCAGCTTACTATCTGTGTAAATAATCCAGATACCTGTGGAACAGCCATGACTTAAACATAATGTGTTACTGCTGCAATCAAGTTGTAAGAACTCCTTCATTTCTTTTTTTAGGAAACTTCCAGATGCTTTGTTGTGGAATAGTTGCCTTATCCAAAGAAGTTCTTCAACATCAGGCAGCACCCCAGGCTGGGGCAGACATGCAACATGCAGAAGTCATTTCAATCTGTGACCATGCCCATCATTACCAACCAGACTTGAGATGGATGCAGATGAAATCTCTGAAGAAGTAACCCAATAAGAAACCATTAATGATACCTACCTGCAAATATGCTTCCCCTCAAAAAAAAAATACTTACCTTCAATGGCTTGAGAGTTATCCATTTCCAGTTTCAATGCACAAAGTTCTCATCAAGCACTGGAATGTGTACACCAACAGTATCTGTGACCTGTGATACAAAACAATACAATGAGTATATGTTTATATATGTCAACCCCCACCTACAAAATACAAAAAATCTCTCTCTTTCTCGCTCTGTCTGTCTGTCTGTCTGTCTCTCTCTCTCTCTCTCTATATATATATATATAGATACTGTATATAAAAACTCACCAAGGCTACTATTAGTGTACAAAGGGCACCCTTCCATCCAGTTGAGATGATCGCATTGCATTTGCGGGAATCGCAGCGCACATTGGACCAGCAACAGTTCGCTCACGGTCATAATTTCTGACAGGACTTTGCATGTGATGTAATGCTCCCATTTTACTTCATTACCACTTGTCAATTTTCTGGACACAAGACACATGCATTTTGGGGATGCAGAAAGAATCTGGGGACTCTGTTTGAATACTGCACACATGACTGAGTGCGCCATTAATTCTGGGACACTTTGCATGTGGTGTAACGCTCCCATTTCACTTCATTACCACTTGTCAATTTTCTGCACACAATACAGCTGCATTTTGGGGATGCGTAGAAAATCTGGGGACTGGGTATGAGTATGGCATGCATGACTGAGTGCGCCATTAATTCTGGGACACTTTGCATGTGGTGTAATGCTCTCATTTCACTTCGTTACCACTTGTCAATTTTCTGAACGCAAGACAGATACAGTTTGGGGATGCAGAAAAAATCTGGGGACTCTGTGTGGACACTGTGCATGACTGTGTGTGCAATACATTCTGGGGGACTTTGTATGTGGTGTAACGCTCTCATTTCATTTCGTTACCACTTGTCAATTTTCTGCACACAAGACAGATGCATTTTGTGTGTTGTGATTGTGAGCACATAATGTCATACTTAAATTATAAATTAAAGCAGCATTGCAAGAATGTGATGAAAATTTTGACCTATAGTTTTTTGTGCTATTTTACATTGCCAGCCATCAGTTACCTCCTGACTTGAATGATACCCTTCTTTTCACAGTTAATGTCTGCTTTACTACTTTTTCTCATGTCTGAAATAAAAAGGAGCACGCCTTTTAATATTGTTCTGACAAGGTTTTTATCACTATTTGCAGCTGCTTTTCAATAAATATTGTTCTGTGAGGTCATAAAACACTGCCTGCTACATAACTGTTAATTTTACAACAAAAGTGATATATAACAACTGGTGGAGAAAAGCAGTGGAAAATACTGACAAAGACCTGGTCTGCACCGTATTAAAAGGAGTGCTCCTTTTATTATTTCAGACATGAAAAAAAGTAGTAAAGCAGACTCAAATACTGAAAATTATAGTATCATACAAGTCAGGATGTAAGTAAAGTGGCAATGTAAAATAGCATTGAAAAGTATAGGTCAAAATTTTCAACAGATTGTTACACTACTGCTTTAAAGAGAGTCACCAGGTTACATAGTTATTATGGTGTTGCACCCAATATATGGGTGTATTACCTCCAGAGGAATCTTTCTTGCTCCACATGTCCTTAAATAGTGCAATACTTTTCTAGCTAAAATGCCCTTAATTGCATTAAAGCGGGTCATGGAGGACTTTCCTTTCTGAAGATCTGCCCAAGTTTTGCCCCCATGCTCAGCAACATTATGTCGTGATGCCAGGGAGAGTGCTGGGGAATGCTCCATTATACTGAATGGCCGGCAGCTTTCTGAATGTTTCTTTATTTTATAATGGTCAGTTTGTGGTGAAACGTGGGCATGTTTCTACTAACAAGGCTCTTGTTACTGGAAACGTTCCCATGTTTCACCCCAAACTGACCATTGTAACATAAAGAAACATTCAGAAAGCTGCTGGCCATTCAGTATAATGGAGCATTCCCCAGCACTCTTCCTGGCATCACATCATAATGTTCCTGATCACGGGGGGCAGAAATTGGGCGGCTCTTCAGAACGGGAAGTCCTCTGTGACTCTCTTTAATGAAATGATGGGTATTTTTACCATAAAAGTATTGCATTATGTAAGGACATGTGGAGCAAGAAAGATTCCCCTGGAAGTAATGCCATATATCGGGTGCAATGCTGTAAGTTGGTGACTCTCTTTAATGTCTATTTCACAAACAAAATATTTATGGAATCACAGTAATGTTTACTTTGTGTCAGGACTCATGATTTGAAGTGTTTCACAAAAAGCATGACTGAGCAGTGCAATTATGTTGTACTAAACTGCATGTGTGCCATCAGTGTTCTTTCCTGTGTGTGCATACATTGTCCAGCTTCATGCAAACATATACATGTTGTGACTTGTTTGCAGTATGTCAAGAATAAAGATAACAAAGAATACATGACATATATTTTATTTGTTCCATCAGCACCAGCGGAGTAAGTGATATGATATTTTTTCACAGGTATTGGGTCACTGTGCACCTCAGTCACTCACAATGTACACATGACATACCAGAGATTATAGCACAAAAAGCATATGTTCTCCTAAAAGTCATGAGTGCAGTATGTGACTAAGATGCACTCTGGCCAGACACCTCTGAAAAAGTGATATCACTTAGTCCACTGATGATGATGGTGATGATAGTGACAATAAAATATATGTTATTCTGCTCGCTATTCTTTCTACCATTAACACTACAAGTCAACAATATATGTTTTCAAGAAACTTCACAATGTCTGATGTCACACACACACACACAGGAAACAGCACTGACCGCACACATGCTATTTAGCACATCATACTTGTGTTGCTCACACCAGCTTTTCCACAAGCACTCCACAAGAGAAAGTAAACATTACTGAGGCACTGCATTATAACAACAGGGCAATAGAAGCATGTATGATTGTCTATTATTAAACATAAAAAAGATCACAAAACACTACAGCAGTGGGGGGGGCAGAAATAAATACGTTAATAGGGATTCCATGGTGTTCCAACAGCAGGTGGAGCATTGACAGTATCTGCAGCTGCTGGATCTGCTCCACCTGCTGCTGCACAGCATCCATGCTCTCGTTGCTTTCCTCAAGGGCCGTCCACACCAGTGCAATGTCTGCTTGCATTGCAGGCACTGTTCTGGGGTTCACTGCAGCAGGAAAGTCAGGTAGTGGTGGTGGTGGTGGTGAGGGTGGTGCTGGTGGCAGTGGTGATGGTGGTGGAGCAGCTGCTGCTGTTGCCCTCCTCCTGCTGCAGTGGTGAGGCTCAACACTTCCAGCACCCTCTGCCACTGCCACAGAAGGGCAAGCAGGTGGACACCTGGCCCCTTCAGTGGCAGCCTGCCACTCCACCTTGTGGTGGTTTGCCATATGTATGCGCTGGCCACCGGTCTCCAAAAGTGTCCCTCGGGGGCCACAGTGTACCAGCACACCACATAAACAGCAAACCACAATGGTGCTGTCCACCACCACACAGTTAAAAAAAAAACTGCCAGACTGGGGAGCTGCGGTGGGGACCAGGCACAGGAGGGGCAGATGTACTGCCGGCAGCACCGTCATGCACCTGGGGCTCCACTTGCAGTTGTGGAAGTGGTGGAGGGGGTGCTGCTGGAGCTCCTATAGCTCCTACTGGTGGTGGTTGTGGTGGACTTGGTGGATGTGCCGCTGCCACTGGTGGCACTGATGGTGCTGCTGCTGCTTCCAGAGGGGGAGCGGCAACTCCAAACAGTCGGGAGTGGTTCAGTACACCCAACCTCCCCACGCATGTGCACTTCCCTCTGCCCATGCACAGGGGCTACAGACTCTCCTCCCGGGGCCATTGCGCACAACTAATTCCCTCTCTGACCGGCGCCTCAAAAGGCTACTTCACTTGCACTCACAGTCTCTCACACACACACAAAACAAAACTTATAAAACAAACAAATCAGTAGCAAAAAAGAACTGAAAAAACATACAACAAAAACAACTAAAGATTTAACGTTTAAAAAAGCTGTTGTTTTTTTGGGGCTGTTCGCAAGATATTTTGGAACAATACCACCAAACTCTCCTCTACACATAAAATGCTTCCTCCTTCTACCACTGCAAAGGAGAAAGTGAAACTAAGTGCTTTTATGACTCACTTCCTTCCTGCCTGACTAAAGCATATGACTTACAGTACTGTAAGCCATGTGACGTGTGGGGGCTGCCTATATTGTTGTCACTTCACCTTACTTTGCGTTAAGGCGGAATGGCAAAACAAAGTCATAATGAGCACTTTCCAATGACCACTTCACGTAGCATTATGATAACACGAAGTGGCCACTTTGCATCCACTTTGCTGGCAATTTTAAATTCACTGCATCTCTACCAATGAGCAATACAGTGGCAACACCACCTCCTCCTGCTGGAGATACCCCTACCTAGGCATCCCAGAATATCACTAGGCTTCCCCACTGCTTTGTTACAGTGCCATGACACTTTAAGGTTATCAAATATGAAAACCACAAGGTTCTTTTCCTATTTAGCAGATATCAGCACCTCCCACATCCTATACTCATCTCCTGGTTAACTATGCCCTAGCTTCATGATTTTGCACTTTTGGCATTGAACCCCAACTACCATGCACTGGACCACTCTTTGAGTTTCCCGAAACACAACACAATTTCTCCTCCCTCTCCTGAGTGTCTACCCTATTGTAGATATTGGTATCAACAGAAAAAGGAATTCTTTCCCTTTCAGTTCTTCTGCATTGTCCCCTGTGAAGATACGAAAGAAGACCAGTCCCATTACTGAACTCTGTGGGACCCCCCAGTCACTCTCTCATTATTAGAGTTAATATCATTAACCACCACCATCTGTCTCCTATCCATTAACCAGCTTTTAAGCCAAGTCACCACGTCGGATCTCACCTGTAGGCTGCTTAGCTTCTTTATCAGCCTCCTGCATGGCACAGTGTTGAAGACCTTGTTAAAGTTCAGAGATGCCACATCCACTGCTCATCTCTGATCCATTTCCCTGGTCACCTAGTCAAAGAAATCAATCAAATTTGTCTGGCATGACCTCCACCCTCCCATGAATCCACATGTAATTATTATAACCACTAGTGGAGAAAGCACAAGTTTGTTTTAGTGATACACAATATATGCCAATTGTTATTCTTCTTTCACTTGGTAAACTATTACTTTGCATGGGAATGTCTGTTGAGAGGATGGGTTGCTGGTAAGTGACATTTCAGGGGCAGACTCTAGCTTTGAGTAAGGAAGAAAAACTGATCTCAGAGCAATTCTTATGGGCAAAGCCTATTTAGACCTCAGGAAATGCAGTATTTTACAACTATGGCCTTGAGTTACAGTAAGAGTTTCAAAATGTGCAGTGTTTTCCATGTACATTGTGTTTCAAAGGAGTTTTTGCTCTGCTGCAGCAGTTTTGTCAGTTTTTGGTTTTGTTTTAGCTGCTTTTTGTTTTTCTTGCTACTGTGGTTTCTGGATTTGGTACAACAGCAGCAGTTTTTGAGATGTGTTTGATGGCCTGGAGATTTACACATATGGTTGTGGTTGAAGTAGAGGTCTGACTGTGGTTTAAAAACAGAATTTGAAAGCATGGTTATGCATTTCATGTTTTAAAGCAAAATTTCACTGGCAGTTGCAAATCATGATTATTCATTAAATGTTTAACAACATAGCTACTGGTACTGTAGTTGACTGAGGTTAAAGATCATACAGTATGCAACACTCTGCATTGTCCTTCAGACTTAACATGGCAGTACAAAACATCTTTCTAAGTGGAGTCCTGTCTCTGCCGTGCAGTATTTGTTACAATTCTGTGTTTTCGTTCAGTTCAGATTGTTGCTCCATTTGGTTGTCCTGCCCCCGATCTGCACAGACACTGCACAGAAGACATCAGTAGCATGATAGAAACATAGACTTTGATGGCAGATAAGGACCACTTGGCCCACCCAGTCTGCCCATTTCCATACCTATTGGATAAGCTGCAGATTCTAGTTAACCAACAGCCTACTTCCTGCAACCCCCCACTATAATTGCCTCATGTCTGTCCCATGCATGTTTGAATTCCCCCACTGTTTTGGACCCACAACCTCTCCAGAAAGGTGGTTCCATGCGTCCACCACTCTCTCTCTCTGTGACAAAGAATTTCCTCACATTTCCCTTGAGCTGTCCCCTCTCTAACTTTAAATTGTGCCCCTTTGTTCTTACACATCCATCTCTTTTTCTGAAAGATGCTACTCTCCTGGACTTTGTTGATTCCCTTGAGGTACTTAAAAGTTTCTATCATGTCCCCCCATCCCTCCTTTCATCAAGGGTATACATATTAAGCTCTCTCAGCCTTTCTTCAAATGGTTTCTGATGTAGACCCTGCACCATTTTAGTTGCCCTCCTCTGGACTGCTTCCATCCTGTCTATGTCCTTGTGTAGATGAGGTCTCCAAAACTGCACGCAGTACTCCAGATGGGGTCTCACCAACTGTCTGTACAGAGGGATAACCACTTCCCTTTTTCTACTTGTTATGCCCCTCCCTATGCATCCCAGTATCCCCCGGCTCTCCTTACTGACTTCTCACATTGCTTACTCACCTTTAGGTCATCTGATATGACTATACCCAGATCCCTTTCCATTATTGTTGTTGTTAGTACCTCCCCTGCTATTGTGTACACTTCTCCTGGATTTTTATTTCCCAGGTGCATTACTTTGCACTTCTTTGCATTGAATCTAAGTTGCCATATGTCTGACCATACCTCCAACCTTGCCAAGTCTCTTCTCATCCTTTCTACCCCCCTTGTGTATCAACTCTGTTACAGATCTTTGTGTCATCAGCAAAAGGGCATGCCTTTCCTTCCTGACCCTCACAATGTCACCTATAAAGGAGCGTTAAGAGGGACTGGACCCAGTGCTAGAGCCATGAGGTACTCCACTAGTAACCCCCTTTATTCAGAATGTGTTCCATTCACTATTACCTTCTGTGTCCTGTTGTGCAGCCAGTTTGCTACTGGCTACCAACCTGGGACCCACTCCCAGGCTGGCTAACTTGATTATTAATCTTTGTGTGGGACTGTGTCAAATGCCTTGCTAAAGTCTAGGTAGGCCATATCCACAGCCCCTCCCTGGTCTATTACTTTGGTCACCCAGTCAAAGAAATCAATTAGATTCATCTGACATGACCTTCCTGCTGTGAATCCATGCTGCTTTGGGTCCTGTGCTCTGCTGACCCCTAGATACTGAACAATTCTTTCTTTCAGAAGTGATTCCATCATTTTCTCCACCACTGAGGTCAAACTAGCAGGTCTGCAGTTTCCTGCTTCTGGATTGCTCCCACTTTTGTGAAGGGGAATCACATCTACCCTCCTCTAGTCCTCAGGTACCACCCCATCTTCCCATGATTTGTTAAAAATTGTGGTTAGTAGTGTCACTAGGTCCTCCCTTAGCTCTTTTAGGGTCCTCCCTTAGCTCTTTTAGGATTCTAGGGTGAATCCCATCAGGCCCCATTGCTTTGTCCACCTTGAGTTTTAGGAGCTCTTTCAGGACTCTTTCTTCTGTAAACGGACTGGTGTCAACCCCACTACCCAGAGTGCTTCTTTTGTTTGGTTTAGGTAACTCCTTCTCATCTTTTTTTATGAATACTGAGCAAAAGTATTCTTTCAGTATCTCTGCCTTTTCACTGTCTCCCTCTGCCCTCCTCCCTCTCCTTTATTAAATCTTCACTATCCCTCCCTTAACCTTTCTATGCTCCCTCATGTACCTATAAAAGGTTTTATCCCCTTTCTTAACTGAGTTGGCTATCTTTTCCTGAGTTTGGGCCTTTGCTTTTCTGACTGCCTTCCCCACTTCTTTCTGCTTTAATTGATACAGTTCCCTGTTGTGCTCCTTCTGTGATTCCTTATACTTTTTGAATGCAGACTTTTTCTACCTAACCTTCCCTGACACCTCTTTTGAGAACCATAGTGTTTTTTTATTCCACTTTGTTTTCTTTATTTGTTTCACACAAAGGCTTGTTTCCTCCATGATGGCAGTTTTGATTTTTCTCCATTGTTCTTCCATCCCTCCTTTCTGGCCATTTGCTAATGCATTCCTCAGGTATTCACCCATTATGCCAAAGTCTTCCCTTCTAAAGTCCAGTATCGTTGTCTTTGTATGGCTTGTTTCCATGGTTGTGTTTATTGTGAAGCACACTGGGCAGTGGTCACTTGTTCCCAGATGTCTACTGACTTCTAAATTTGTGATCCTCTCTCCATTTGAGAGTACCAGGTCTAATATTGCTCCCTCCCAAGTGGGTTCCACCAATGGCTGTCTAAGGCATGCCCCCTGTAGGGCATCGAGAATGACCCTGCTCTTGGATGTGGCTGCAGTCCATGTCATCCAGTTAACATTTGGCATATTCAGGTCCCCCATCAACAGTATCTCCCCTTTTTCATCCATTTTGAGAATGCCCTCTATCATTTTCTTGTCTATTTCCTCCCCTTGAGATGGGGGTATGTATACAACCCCTGTGCGGATTGTGATGCCATTCCCTGTCTCCAAGGTGACCCAGAGTGCCTCTTGTCCTCCCCCTTTACTTTTTAGTTCTGTAGCTTTGATCCCTTCCCTTTTGTAGAGAGCTACTCCACCTCCTCTTTTACCCTCCCTGTCCCTTCTGTAGATTGTGTACCCCGGTATGTTGACATCCCAGTCATGGTTCTCCGTGTACCATGTTTCTGTGACTTCCACAATATCCAAGTGTTTCTCTTTCATCAGGACTACTAGCTCTGGAAGCTTGTTTCCCAGACTACAGGTATTGGTACTCACTTGGTGATGATGCCATTTGGTGTGCTAGTGGGACTATGGACAGACTGACAGTACAGACTCACACTGTATTTGTTGCCTTAGTAAATGTGTTAATGGAATAAAGTAATGCCATCAGTGTAGTTGAAATTACCCTCCCTCACTCTAGCATTGTGTATATTCATGACCTGTTAAAAGACAAGTTGAACTTATAATAAATGGTGGATTTTTTAGCCCCCCCCCATTTGCTTCTCCCATTCTACCCAAGCATGCTCATGATCTGGGGGTGTGCCTCCAGCCAACATCTCTGAGCAGCCTGAAGAGCCATGCAGGGACTAATTTACATATTGGGAGCATAGTAGGACAAATAGGTTTTCAATTTTAATTTTTGAAATTCAACATCTTTATTGATTTTATATCATACATGAACACAAACAACATACTCACTTCTGTAGTATCTAAATATTACAGGAACCCAATCTGTCTTCAGATAAATTGTAACAATTGTAATAAACCCTTTAACCAAATCCCCAGAACCCACCCCTTACCCTCCCTCCATCATCCCACCCTCCCTGGAGTGTGCCAACTAAACCCAACATTACAGGAAGGTAATAGGAAACAATAAACCAATTAATTATAGAATGCCAATAAAATAAAAACCAACAAAAAACATACAGAGACATACAGGAGCTCATTGTTAAAGCAAGTATAAAGCATATAGTTTACCCCATTTTTTATTGAATGAGTCCATGTTGTTACAGGGAGCTAGCTATCAGTCTTTCAGTATTGAAATAAGCTGATAACTCTTTCAACCATTCAGTGTATGTTATGGCCAGTTGATCCATCCAGTGCTTAATTACCAATTTCTTAACTACTATTGAGATTAATGCCATATGGAATCTGCGCTCCTGGATCCCAATACTGGAAAACATTCCTAAGACACATATCTCTATGGTAAACAATTCCTACAATCCTAATAATAGATCTAGTTTGGATTGAATTGTGTGCCATAGAGGGGCCACCTTTTCACAGTGCCAAAATATATGTATCAGGTTCCCTTCAAATTTACCACATCTAGTACACGTGGAAACCGGAAGCTTGCACAATTTAGCTAATTTAACTGGCGTATAATACAGGTTATTTAGGATGTGATACTGAGTGAGTCTGAGCCTGTCTTAAGTATGGTATTTATGCATATCTTTCCAAATTTGGCTCCATACAGGGGTAGTGTCCGGCAGAAGAGAAGCCCATATTTTGGATCCTGGAAGGGTGTTTGGAAATTTAAGGCTCAATAGGTAGGAATACATCATTGAAATTCCATGGGGTTTGTTTGCATAATCCTGTATTTGATCTAGAAAAGGTCTGACCTGAGAATCCCTAAAAGCAGTACCAAAGATAGAGACAATGAGATGCCTCAACTGGAAGATTTTGAAAATATACTTCTGAGGTATCTTAAATCTAGCTATTATTTCAGGGGAAGAAAGAAGAACATCCTGAGAAAAAAAGTTTTCTACTAGGACACCTTGTAACTGAGGAAGCCATTCTGAAGAAATCAGTGATCCCCCTATTTTAATATTAGGATTTAAAATAAGGGATTGCGCGGTATCTCTCTTAGGGGAAATTTTGAAGAAATTCCAGCATTGGGCTAGGACTTTAAGTGAGCTACCAATAACCGAGTTTTGTATTGGGATTGGTAGTGCTGAGTTGGTAAGGAAGAAGATCATAGGCGAGTTGAGGTTATACAAGTCCAATAACCGTCTTTCAAGCTGGAGCCAAGTAGGAGGGTGGTCATTGTCTCTGACCAAAAACCATCTCCCCAATTTGGACAGGTGACTAGCCCAGTAATAAAAAAATAAAATTGGGGAGATGGAGTCCCTCCAACTCTTTGGGAAGACTGAGCTTAAGAAAGGAGCATCAAGGATGTCTGCCTTGCCAAATAAATTTGGAAAGGACAGAGTGGAATTGCTGGAAGTAGGATAGTAGGCAGGGTAGAACATCCATTTTGATAATACTAATCCGACCCCATAAAGAAAGGGGAAGTTTTGCCCATCTTTGGAGATCCTGTTCAATATTCACCACTAAGTCATCAAGATTAAGTTTCTTGAAAGACTCAGGATCTTTAGTAAGATGTATTCCTAGATATTTAATTGAATGTGAGGACCATTTCATCCTGAATCGAGTGAAATTAGCTTTGTGGGTGAGAACGTTTAAGGGAAATATTACTGTTTTTGATAGGTTCAACTTGTAATTGGACAGAAGTCCGTACTGTGTAATAATTTGTAAGGCAAGTGCTTGAGAAGTATCAGGATGTGCAAGATGAAGGAGAATGTCATCAGCGTACACTGAGAGAGTCAGGGACTGCTGAAGCACTGAGCAACCTTGAACAAGAGGAGAGCATTTGATACTGAGAAGGAGAGGTTCCAGGTATAAGTTAAATAGAAAGGGAGATAAGAGGCAACCTTGCCTGGTGCCTGTAAACAGAGAGAAATGAGAAGAGAAAACCCCATTGCAATAAATTTTTGCAGAAGGAGCCTTATACACCATCATGATCCACCGGATAAAGGATGCGGGGAAACCCATTTTTGTAAGTGTTGCCCAAAGAAAATCCCAGTTGACTCTGTCAAAGGCCTTTTCAGCATCTAACGAGATTACGGCCATGGGAATCTGAGAGGTTTGGGCTATGTGGAAAATATGTGAGAGAGTTCTGAGATGGTCAGCTGAAGAGTGGAATTGCACAAAACTGACTTGTTCAGGGCTCAGCAAGTGGGACCATATCTTTTTAATCCTAAGAGATAGGATTTTTGTTAATATTTTAATATAGCAATTTAAAAGGGAAATTAGTCGGTAACTGGCAGGTTCCCTATGTAGTTTATCCAGTTTAAGAAGTAGAACTATCATGGCTTCTAGCAATGTGGGATCCAAAATATCAGCTGTGAACATATATTCATATAGATTTAGAAGAAGGGGGGCTAATTCTTTATAAAAGATTTTATAAAAATTGGAGGGAAAGCTGTCAGGATCAGGATCAGGTGACTTATCCAGTGCTAACCTCTTAATTGCCTCTTCCACTTCCTTTAATGTGATGGGGGAAGACAGAGCAGAACTATGATGGGCTTGTAGGCAGGGAAGATTGAGGCCTTCCAAGTAACTTTCAATACTTGAGAGAGGTGCCAGAGAGGAACATTTACTATAAAGTGTACTATAAAAGGTTTCAAAAACCTGGGTGATATCCCGTGGCGAGGTTTTAATGGTGCCATCTAATGCTTGCAAGAAAGGAATTAGCCTCTAGCTTTCCATTTTCCGCAAGTGAAGGGCCAGCATTCTACCAGCTTTCTCCCCTTGGTCAATGTATTTAGCTTTAGTTTTTAAAATGGCATACTCTCCTTTTTCCTTTAATAAGTCTGCATATTCATTCCTTAGTGTTAACAGGGTTTCCAGGGAATTTGGAGGAGAGGATGAAGATAGAGAACTTTCGGCTTCTCTTATTTGAGTTAAAAGGGAAATTGCCCTTGCTTCTCTTTGTTTTTTCCTCTTGGAAGCTAATTTAATAAATTCCCCCGAAGATAACATTTGAGGGAGCACCATATTAAATCCTCCCTTGGTGTAGAACCTTTATTAATATCCATGAAGGTGGAAATTAGCATTTTAATACGGGAAACTGTTTGTTCTTCTTTGAGAAGTTGTGTATTTAGTCTCCAAGTAGTGTCCCTTTGGAGGTCCAGATCAGGGGAGATCATCAGCCATGCAACCGAATGATCTGATAAGACAATTGGTTCGATTCCTGTCTGGCGAAGACCAGATACTGTAGAAGGGACGTACTGATTAAAATATAATCTAATCTAGACCAGGACCGGTGGACATGAGAATAGAAAGAAAAGACCTGATGAGAAGGACTGAGAAGGTGCCAGGGATCACACAAACTCAGAAGCTCCATGAAGTCCTCTAAGGTCTTTTGGGGGGGGGGATAAAGGTTTTAATGGCAGGTATGTTCTGTCCAGATCTTGAGATGGCAGAATGTTCCAATCACCTCCCAAAATTAATGAAGAGGTCAAAAATCCACCTATCCTATCAGCTAAGCCCATGAGGAAATCTGCGTCTCCCCCTACTGGTCTGTAAATGGAACCTAGCACTAGTACGGTATTATTAAGAGAACCTTTAACTAACATAAACCTACCTTCTGGGTCTATTAGACTCTCTTCTGCCAGGAACAATATGTGACTTTTTATCAAAATTGCCACCCCCCTCGCTCGATGCTGACCCACTTGCAGCAAACACTTGGGAAAAGCCTTGTCAGCATAACCCGTTTGTTTCAGTGACCAGTAGGTGGGTTTCTTGAAGCAAAAGGATATCTATATTTAATAAAGCACAATTTTAAAAAACCTGATATCTCTTTGTTATGTCTCTGACACCTCTGGCATTCCATGTGGCAATTTTAAGTGGTGTGGTAGCCCTTGTCAACAGTTAAAAGGAAAAGGCAGTCATAGATAGCTAATGGAAAGATACATTCTGAAAGGCACACTCCAATCCCACCCCCTTCCCATCTCCTCCCTGAAAAAGTAATCTAGTAATACAACACCATCTTCCCCAGATAACACCATCAAACTTATACATTACTGAAAATGTGACTGACTTCAGCAGTCTATCTTTAACATCAGTAGACTTTGTCAGCAGGAAAGACTTCTGAACAGTAAAATCCCCCTTCCCCCAAAAAACCCCCCAACTATGTACAAAAGGTCCCCAAGTAACTATGAAACCTAACCATAACCCCCTTATAAGGGATTCTGAGGACAAATCCCTATTGGCAGCATTTCTATGAAGACCTGAACCTAATCCATGATTCCTGTCCTGAGAGGGAAACCTGTACTCCGACTTTGGAAGGTATCTATCATGACACTGAAAACCTCTATACCCCTTAAGGTTTCCTAGAAATTCACCATTCTCCCCTTCACAGGCACATTACACAGCTGTCCCTGAGCCTGCTCCAGTCAGGACCCCCCCCGTCCCCTTTAAGTCAGCAAGGATGTGCACTACACTAGTATTAACTATTCCAAGTCGGCAAAAAAAAAGGGGGGCACTAAGAAATGGATGGGCCATATCTCTCAGAGCTCTTAAATATTCATCCATGCCGTAGTACCTACTACTCAGTTCAACCACAATGAATTAAATGACTTATGCCATCTTACTTCTATGCGGCTTCGCTGGTCCAGATTATGGCTTAAAGGACCTTCCCGTTCCAATAAACAGGGTTAATCCAGAAGTTGGGAGTCCACGAGTCCCCACATTAAACTGGCTATATGCCAAAAAAACCCCAAATAACCCAGACCCCGAGAAGGCAAGGAAGTAACAGAGGAACGTTATTCCTGGTGGGATCAAATCATCTGTCCCTAATAGCGGTGTATGGAAATGCCTGCCAGCCAAAAGTTCCTACCCTCCCAGATCAGGAGCAGTCAGAGACCTCCGTGAGGAGAAAATCTGGCCTGTTAGGCCTCATTACGGCCTATCACTCCTTCCTGACCCACCCAGATAAGAAGAGGAGGAAAAGGAAAAAAATCAACCTACACATAGGTAGGACTTCTCTTGATTTGATAGGCAGGCCAAATGCCTCAATTACTTTGGGGATTTGTGATTCCTTTTGGATTACAAATAGTGATCAATTAAATTTACCTGCTGTTGCAAACGTGCCAACCTATTTACCATATCAGCAGCTGCATCGTCAGGCAAAGAACAGTCTGGTGAGGCACCACCAATATGATCTGAGAGCTCTCTAAGGCATTTAAGGGAATAAATGCTGGTGCACCAGTCACGTGAGTGTAATGATCAGGAAAGTTGGTGACTGGTGGAATTGTTTGTGGATATTCTGCATGTGAATTACTCATTAATTGCTGCCATTTTTCCCTATTGCTGTCTTGTCTTCCACTCGCCTTTCCTCCCTTCCCCTCCCTTTTAATAAATTGTTATACAGTGGAGTCAGCCAGGATACAACACTTAGTGGTAAGCATGTCACACTTTCCTGCATGAAAAACTGGAGTACTCACCATTAGAAACATAGACTTTGATGGCAGATAAGGACCGCTTGGCCCACTTAGTCTGCCCATTTCCCTACCTACAGGATAAGCTGCAGATCCTACTTACCAACAGCCTATTTCTTCCTACTCCCCACAAGAACTGCCTTATGTCTGTCCCATGCATTCATGAATTCTCTTACAGTTGCAGACCCTACAACCTCCTCAGGAAGTCTGTTCCATGTCTCCACCACCCTCTCTGTGAAAAAATACTTCCTCACATTGCCCCTGAGCCATCCCCCCTCTATCTTCAAATTGTGTCTCCTTGTTTTTGCACTCTTCATCTCTTTTTCTGAAAGATGCTACCCTCTTGTACTCTGTTGATTCCACTGAGGTACTTAAAAGTTTCTATAATGTCCCCCCTCTCCCTCCTTTCCTCAAGGGTATACATCTTAAGCTCCTTTAGCCTCTCCTCATATGGCTTCTCTTGCAGACCCTGAACCATTTTAGTTGCCCTCCTCTGGACTGCCTCCATCCTGTCTATGTCCTTGTGGAGATGGGGTCCCCAGAACTGGACACAGTACTCTAGATGGGGTCTCACCAACTGTCTGTACAGAGGGATAACAACTTCCTGTTTTTTGCTGGTGATGCCTCTCCCTATACATCCCAGTATTCCCCCAGCCCTCCCTACTATCTTCTCACATTGCTTGCTAACCTTAAATGTCATCTGATATGATCACCCCCAGGTCCCTTTCCATTTTTGTTGTTGTTACTACCTCCCCCCACATTGTGTAATCTTCCCCTTGGTTTTTGTTTCCCAGGTGCATTATTTTGCACTTCTTTGCATTGAATCCTAGCTGCCATACTTCTGACCATTCCTCCAACCTTGCCAAGTCCCTTCTCCTCCTTTCCACACCTCCTTGTGTATCAGCCCTGTTGCAGATCTTTGTATCATCTGCAAAGAGGCATATTTTTCCTACCAGTTCCTCTGCAATGTCACTTATAAAGACATTAAAAAGGACTGGACCCAGTACTGAACCCTGTGGTACCCCACTAGTAACCCCTCTTTCTTCAGAGTGGACTCCATTTACAATTACCTTCTGTGTCCAGTTGTCCAGCTAATGTTTTACCCAGGCTACCAACCTGGGCCTCACTGCCAGGCTGGTTAATTTGATTATTAATCTTTTGTGTGGGACTGTGTCAAATGCCTTGCTAAAGTTTAGGTAGGCCATGTCCACAGCCTCTCCCTGGTCTACTACTTTGGTCACTCAGTCAAAGAAATCAATTTGATTCATCTGACATGACCTTCCCGCTGTGAAGCCATGCTGCCTTGGGTCCCGTGCCCCACTTTCCTCTAGGTACTCAACAATTCTTTCCTTCAGAAGTGAGTCCATCACTTTCCCTACTACAGAGGTCAAACTGACAAGTCTGTAGTTTCCTACCTCTGTCTTGCTCCCACTTTTGTGAAGAGGAATCACAACCACCTTCCTCCAGTCCTCAGGTACCACACCATCCTCCCATGATTTGTTAAAAGGGGTAGTCAGTGATTTACCTATAAAAGGTTTTATCCCCCTTCTTAACCAAGTTGGCTATCTTTTCTGCAGTTTGGGCCTTTGCTAGTCTGACTTCTCTCCCTGCTTTCTTCTGCCTTAACTGGTACAGTTCTCTGTCCTGCTCCTTCTATGTTTTCTCATACTTCCCAAATGCTATCTTTTTCTCCCTAACCTTCCTCACAACCTATTTTGAGAGCCATAGTGTTTTTTTCTTTCATTTTGATTTATTTATTTGCTTCACACAAAGGCTTGTTGCCTCTGTGATGGCAGTTTTGATGTTTCCCCATTGTTGCTCCACCACTCCTTCTAGCCTGTTTGCTAGTGTTTTTCTAAGGCACTCTCTCATCTTGCCAAAGTCAGCCCTTCTGAAGTCCAGTACCCTCACTTTTGTATGGCTTGACTTTGTAGCTGAGTTTATCATGAACCACACTGTTTGGTGGTCACTTGTTCCCTGATGGCTACCCACGTCTAGATCTGAGATCCTCTTGCTGTCCCCATTTGAGAGTATGAGGTATAAGATTGCTCCCTCATGTGTGGTTCCAAAACTAGCTGTCTGAGGCATGCCACCTGTAGGGCATAGAGAATGGCTCTGCTCTTGGATGTAGCTGCAACAAAGGTGCTCCAGTTAACATCTGGCATATTCAGGTCTCCCATCAACAGTATCTCCCCTTTCTATGCCTTCCTAAGGATGCTTTCTATCATATCCTTGTCTATTCCTTCTCCCTGACATGGGGGTCTGTATAAAACCCCTGTGTGGCTTGTGGTGCCATTTCCAGTCGCTAAAGTGACCCACAGTGCCTCCTCTCCTCCCTGTTTACTTTTCTGTTCCTTTGCTTTTATCCCTTCCCTTACATAGAGAGCTACTCCTCCCCCTCTTCTACCTTCCCTGTCTCTCCTGTAGGTTATGTACCCTGGTATGTTAACATCCCAGTCATGGTTCCCTGTGTACCATGTTTCTGTGACTGCTACAATATCCAGGCATCCCTCTTCCATCAAGGCCACAAGTCAGGGAGCTAGTGACCCAGACAATGGGTATTGGTACTCATTACCCTCCATTTTGCTGCACTGGTTCGAGTGCTCAATGATCTCCTGATGGCAAGAGATCAGAGAAGCTGTTCTATCTTGGTGCTCCTTGATGTCTCTTCAGCTTGTGACACTGTGGACCATGGGGTACTGCTCGGGTGTCTGAACTCCATCTGTGGCCTGAGATGTGTGGTCCTCAGGTGGTTTACATCTTTCCTTACTGGCAGAAGTCAGAAAGTGGTGTCTGGGATTTTTCCCTCGGACCCATTCTCTCTGCCATGTGGGACACCTCAGGGTTCAGTATTGTCCCCCATGTTGTTTGCAGTGTATATGCTGCCCCTCAGAGACATTGTAAGATGGTATGGGCTGAGGTTTCACTGCTATGCTGATGATACCCATCTGTACCCGTCTTTTGCTCCCGACCAGGATAGAGCTGTCTCAGTATTTAATAACTGCCTTGCTGAAATACAGGACTGGATGAATTCGAGCTGATAAAAATTGAACGCCAGAAAGACTGAGGTGTTGGTAGTGGACCTGGGTTACCGGATAGAGGGGTTGTGAGCTTGTCAGCCCTCTGGACTTTTTCTTGGGGGCTCCCTGATCCTTTCCTCTGAATGGGTGTGAAACCTGGAGGTAGTGCTTGACAACAGGCTGACTTTATGAGCTCAGGTGTTGGCAGTCATCAAGTCTTCCTTTTATCATCTTAGGAATATCTCCAGAATTAAGCACCTTGTTCCATCTGGGGATTTACCTACATTGGTCCATGCCTTTGTGACCTCATGCCTTGATTACTGCAATTCCCTGTACTTAGGGCTACCTGGGGTTGATATCCACTGCCAGCAGCTCATGCAGAATGCTGCAGCATGATTGTTGACTGGGGCTTCTCAAGCCTCCCATATTACTCCTGTGCTGCATGATCTGCACTGGCTGCTGATTGGGTGGCAGATCACCTTTAAAGTTGGTTTACTGATTTATAAAGCCCTACATGGACTTGGCCCTGACTACCTGAAAGAGCTTCTTGTGCCTTATCACCCAGTGCAACAGCTCGGTTTAACTGATGAGGGGTTGCTGGAGATTCCAAGAGTGCCTTTGAAATCTTCAGGGGCCCATGCATTCATGTACGTGGCCCCTTCCCTTTGGAATTCTCTTCCCTGTCAGCTACAGGAGTGCATGACTGTGGGAGGTTTTAAGCAGACGTTGAAAACCTTTTTGTGGTGTCAGGCCTTTAGTGGCACCAAATAAGTATGACCCCTTAGACAGTTATTATTATTATTGTTGTGTTTGCTGATTTTACTATTGTTGTTTTTATCTTTTTGTAAAACGCCTTGATGGCTTGAAAGGTGCTTATGTAAAATAAAATGTAGTATTATTATTAGTATTATTCTTGTTATTATTATTTCTTGATGCCTAACCCCTTTTTACCCCATCCCTGTCCTTATTGCCTTTGTAGATTTCTCCATTTACCCCACTCTTCTCCCTATCGACATCTCTATCTTGGTGCTTACCTCACTTACTACCCTGATTTTTGGGGGGCTAGGATTTCCATACACCTTTACAGTGCCTCACCCCTTGGCTAGTTTAAATGCTTGCCAATGAAGGATTTAAACCTATCACCTAAGATCATAGTTCCCCTTCTAGGCAGATGCAGACTATCACACCAGTGTAGGCTTGTATCACTCCAGGTGAACCCCCAGTCCCCAATGAAGCCAAATCCCTGAGCTCTGCACCAGTTTTTCAGCCACTGATTGAATCCCATGGTGTGAAGCACCCTAGCCTCATCCATGCCATAGACAGGCAGTACCTCAGAGAAGGTTACCGTGCATGCTATTTGTCTAAGGCACCTCCCCAACTCCACAAACTCTTCCTGCACTGCTCTGATCCCTTTCTCAGCCAGGTCATTTGTCCCTAGGTGGACAATGACATCCAGCTCCCTCCCACGTGCAGCTGCTGCAGCAATCCTGAGGATTCATTCCCTGTCACTCCAAGTCATGGCACCAGGCAGGTACCTTACCTCTCCCTCCCCTTCCTCCCCAGTTCTGCCCTCCTAACAATGGAGTCTCTCACCAGGAGTTGTTTCCTTCCCCTGTGGGGTCCCATGCCACCTTCCTGTGGGTCTCCTTTGTG
This sequence comes from Neoceratodus forsteri, assembly GCA_016271365.2. Taxonomy (NCBI): domain Eukaryota; kingdom Metazoa; phylum Chordata; order Ceratodontiformes; family Ceratodontidae; genus Neoceratodus; species Neoceratodus forsteri. The sequence goes on along the minus strand of CM028131.1, from coordinate 952,226,171 downwards.
GAGGTTCCCAGCATCCTCCTGGGTCTCCACTGAGGGTGCATCCATAGAGGAATCACACTTTGGCAGAAGGACATATGAATTGTGGAGAGTTACAACTGGAAGGATGCACCTCTGTTCCACCACCCTCACCCTGCCTGAGCCCACTGTGGTCCCACCGCTTCTCTTTCTTGGCAACCTCTGAGGCAACGGCAGTGGCCCTGGTGGTCCCAGAATGGGAGAGGAGGTCTCTCAAATCCTGGCCAACTCAGCCTGGAGATGAACAATCTCCTCCCTCAGCCCAGAGAGCTGCCTGCAGATGGGACAACATTGCATCCTCCAGAACGTCTCCCAGAAGACTACTGCTCCACAGCCACTGCACTGCACCACTTCCATCATGTCTTATTTCTGGCCCCTTAACTGTTGTTTGGAATATTTACTCTTTCCTCTGTTTTTTTCTCCTTATTTACTTACTGCCTCTGTGCCCTTTAAGCTCCTGATCTTCCTGTTCTGAGACAAGAAGTTCCTATATTTCTCAGTAGTCTTCTTACTTGCTCAGAGTCAGACCTCCAGAAGCTGGGAGGCGGTTGGAGAGCTACTCTTTTCCTTCAAGGATAGTGATTCTTTTGTGGCTCAGTGATTACTCACTCCCTGCTCCCAAACAGGAAGTTCCAGTTGTCAGTCAAATCCTGTGCCTATAAAAGTAGAACTGGCTTGGGGGGTGGAGGGGAGGGAAGGAAGGCAATATAGTCCCAGTAGAGAAGTATAGTTATAACAGCAGCTCCTTCTTCTTAGTGTTCTCTGCCTGTTGTCTGGCAGAAGCTATCTAGGACAGTGTTTAAATCTGGTTTTAACTTGACTTCCTTCTAGCTAAGCCACTCCCCGTACTTCACAGCTCTTTCTACACTTAGTAATTGCACAGATAAGAATTCCCTTCAGCCACCTGAGACAAACACCTAAATAACTGCACAGATAACAATTCACTTCAGCCAACTCAGACAAATACACTAACTTTTTTTTTGTTTTATTTTGTTTTTACCCTAAATTGAAGGTCCCAGTAGTAGAGTTCTAGTTCTTTAGTCCCAGTAAAGAAGTATAGTTATAACAGCAGCTCCTTCTTCTTGGTGTTCTCTGCCTGTTCTGTTACATGTGTTTGTACACTGTTCTGCAGCATGTCACTGGCAAAAACTACAATAAGAACATTACATCCTGGCTGACTATACTGTATGTTAGCCTAATATTTCCTTGTTATGGGTATAGTTATGTTCTTTGTCATTGTTTTGGGGAGGGACTGTGTGGTTCAGGGCTATTTAGTAGTTCCTGGGGGGTAATGGCCCTGAGTGTCAGCATCCAGGTACCCCTTATTGTTACTCTAGGTGGATGCACTGCATTGACAATAGACTCAGGTAACCAGTGTACTCAAAACCAGTTACTCAGCCCCCCCAAGACAGGTTGGGAGAAGAGGATCTCAAGGGCCAAGGGCGGATGCTACACACATTTTATGCTTGATCATTATTTTCACTTGAACATCACTAAGTGGTATAGTATTTTAAATAGTAGCTCTCAGTAATTGTCTGAATATGAGTGATCAGCATTAAAAAAGCATCAATTATTTATAGCATTTCCTTGTACAATATCAGATCCATTTGCCTTCCGTGTAGCAAAAACCTCATGCTCCAGATGCCTCAAATGAGTGTTAAATGGATGGAAGATGACAATGACACTTCAGCACAAAGTGCCTGTAGTCAACTACCGCAAATTTGGTTCTCAAGCTGATATTCAATTCTAGTGGAAGAAATTAGAGTTGATTCAGTGGGAAACCATCAGCCATTCCTCCCCCTTAATGCATTATGTATCTTAAATAAACAAACATATCTGACCCAGCCATCTGAATGTCTTTTGGCCCCCAACAGACTCTCTTGGGACTCTGGTATGTACTTTCTGCTACATTTGATGGAATTCAAGATGACTGTTCTGCTGGCAGTGACCTTTAAATGTGTCTCCCATATTCATTCTATCTTACTGTGGCTGTAACTTTTCAGACTAACTTGGTATAAGCGTTCTTTTCATAGTAAAGCTAACATATAGCTAGAAGACAGTGGTATTGATATGCTTAATTAAGCTAGCACTTTATAGCTTAGTTACATGTTAATAAGAAGGGCAAAACATGCATGTCACTTGTTAAAACATATCATAAATGTTCCATAATTTTTTTTTTGTAAATAGTGCATATTGCTAGCACAAAGTAACGCCAAACATTAGAATTACAGACATGTTCTTCTTCAGAACATGCATGTTACACTAAGCCTCTTATTCTATCTGCTACCAGTGTGCATATCATTGATTTTAAAGATGTGTCCCTGAGTATTTTAAGCCTTGTCCTTGATTTATGAGGAAGGGTATTGAGAGGTATCTTGTAGGTAACTGCATAAGAAACACAGATCACTAAATTAGCTCTATTTGGTTAAATTTATCAAAGCAACTCACACAGTGCTTATATTTTCATGTAGATAGTGTTTGCTGCCCTATTTTTCTCGTATGCACTATTTTGACTCAGTGTATGCAGTGTGACCAGCAATCACTGTGTGGGTTCTCAGTGGTGCTGTGGCTGTATTTTACTCTCTAACCATATTAGCACACCCTCTCTACTACTGAAACTGATATTTACAGCCATTAGACTCCAGATGCAACTGATTCTGTAGGAGATTGATACGCTCCATTTTTTCTAAAAGTTTTAGGCCACTAGTGTAACTGCCACTGAGGCACCCAAGGCACCCAAGGCAATTTCTATAGCCAAAATGTCCTCCATTGTTTGTGCATGCAGATCAAGGCTGCCAGCCACAGATGCACAAGGAAGTGGCACAACACAACAAATCAGTCAAGAGTTAAGCCATCTTTATACATCACAACTGGTCTGGTAAGTTACACATAACACTTTATTGGCAGGCCACAGAATTTGTTGGTCTGACTTCTCCTTGCACTTTTCTTTGCTCTGATGCTTTGTCTTCTCGGGGTAGTGAAACTGGCAAATCATTTGATCTGACAATAAAGAGTAATTTCAAACAACTTTTTCCATGAGCAGTTGTGATTATTATCAAACTCTGGCCAGAGCTGATAGGGCTGCATGGGTGGAATGTGGAGTAAAAATATTGAAAATTACCAAAGTTATGAGCCTGCATTAGCAAAATGTAAAGTAGACTCATAAATGTGTTGTTCTGCATTATTTGTACACCAAATTTTTAACATAGCCTTGTTATGACCCTGCCTGATGAAGAAGGGCAGAGAAAATATTGAACTCCTGGCCTAAAGGTGATTTTGTGTAGGGTCTGCAAAATCAACTTTTGGGACACAAAAACACATTTTGGGCAGGAGCTGAAAAAAGGCAGCTGTCTCATTCATGAGGTGCTGTAAAGAAATGGTTATTGGCTAGTGGTTAGTTATTTATATATTGCATTTTTTCACAAGAATCAGTAGTTTTTTTAAGGAAGTTGTTTTGAAGACATTTTATTCCCCCCCTTGCCCACCAGTGTGGGGATTTTTAGTATTCTTAAGCTTGATGCCTTACAGCATATATTATGTATTTCCCTCTATCAGTTTTGTAATTTGCACGTAGCGGTCACTCAGCAATTAAAAGGTCACTATAAAAAAGAAATAAAACTACTACCCTTGCTGGCAACATTGAGTTTGTGGGTGTTCTGCTGTGGTGAAATCTCTCTTCTGCTGTTTTTTTTTCTGAATAATCTATTTTTCTGCCCCCATGCTCGCTGGTCCTCCACTCCTTTGGGCTCTATCAAGTTCCCTCTGACCCCTTCTGTCTTTCCCTGGCCCTCTTCAGATCCCCAGATCGCAGTCAATCCCCAGGATATCCCGGTGTATCCCTTCACTGGGCAGGTCCCTCTCCTCCAAGGGGGAAGGAACTGGGGAGTATAGCCCCAGCACGCACTTCTAGGGCCTGGGTATGCTGCTGGGGAACAGGAGGCACCGGAAAGGCACTGGAGGCCCTTAGGAACAGAGATCCATCATCCAGAGGCCAGCGAGCAATTTTCCTGGCTTTCTTAAGGTGTGTGACATCCGGACTTCAAGGCAAGAGTCGACATCTGTCACGTACTACCCCTAATGACCCTGATGTGATGCACTATCACCGGCCTCCACCAGTGGTCGCTTTGGCACCAGATCACAATCCCTTCCCTCCCTGGAGACAGCGAGCAGTTGTGGGATGCTCAAGCTGCCTCCCCCCCGGCTGGCTGTCCAGTGACCCGAGCTCATTCCCAAACTCGTGTTGCTGGTGTCGCAAGTTGAAATCCAACCGCTGTGCCAACGGGCCGGCCTTCTTCTGCTGTTTTAATATTTTTTGTTTTCATACTGTTTTTATCATAAATGTTTAACTGTGAGGCACTAAGAGCCCATGGGATTAGATGCCATATAAATAAAATTGCCTTTAATAGTTTGGGAATATTCTGAAACCCATATCCCATGTACCTCCACTTCTCCCGTTCCATGCAGTGTCCCCTGCTAGGTAAGGGGGGACTGCCCTGTAGCCTATGCTTGCTTTATCCACTCATATCCCATTCTCTACAAAAATACCTTCTGACTAAACTGGGGTTGCCCTATTCTCACTCCCATGCATATCCCCATATATCTCATTTCTATGCTGATCCCTGCAGACAAGGTTGGGAATTTCCCTATAAACTTAACTACTGCATGCCTTGTTTATCTATACTCCATACTGTGTCCAGTTCACTGTAGTGAACCCTATTTGTGAAGGAAAGGACTGCCTTGTAGCCTGTTCCCTGTATTTCTTGGTGTCCCATTCACAGTAATGACCCCTGCTGGCAAGGGTGGGAATTGTCCTGTAAACTATCCTTGGAGTATCCCAAATCCCTGCAGTACCCCAAACTGGTGAGGGTGTGAATTGTCCTATGATCTGTCTCCTGTGCATCTGTAGGTCACATTTACTGCATTGACCCCTGCTGGCTAGGGTGGGGTTTGCTCTTTAACCCATCACATCACCATGTCCCATTCCCAGCAGTGACTCTAACAGGTGGAGGTGTGGACTGTCCTGTATCCTGTCTTGTGTGCATCTCTGTATTCCATTTCCTATATTATCACTGCTGGTTAGAGGTGAGGAAGCCTGTAACCCATCTGCCAAGAATCCCCTTGTCCCATTCCCTGCAGTGACCCTAACAGGTGGAGAGAAGGACTGTCTAGTAACCTTTCCCCTGTGCATCGCTGTGCCCCATTCCCTACACTGCCCCTGCTGGCTAGTGTGGGAACTGCCCTGTAACCCATCCTTGGTGTATTCCCATGTCCCATTCTTCGCAGTGACCCCAACTGGTGGAGGTGTGAACTGTCATATATCCTGCCCCTGTGCATCACTGAGACCCATTCCCCACACTGTCCCTGCTGGCTAGGGTGGGAATTGCCCTGTAGCCCATCCCTAGCATATCCTCATTTCCCATCCACTGCAAGGTCCCTGCTGTCTAGAGGGAATTGTCCTTTAACTTATCCCTTTTATCTTGTATTTAGAAGATGCACACTTCATTCTAAAACAGACCCATCTGAGATCCTCTCATTGTATGGGAACCGTTCTGCTGATGATCTGACCACACCAGCATGGCTGATCACTAACAGCTCCTAACACTACAATAAAAAGCAAGATGGAAAGTGTATTTCCTTACCTGTCTGACCAAGGCAATCCCATTGATGGCTTCCAGTTGCTGCTCTGTGATGGTTGCCCCGAGCAGCAGTGGTTGGATCCCACAGGACACGGACGAGATAAGCACAATGGGTGTCAGTCACAGTGACAGTGTGATAAAGGAGGAGAAGATGAAGAAGGCCTGCCACCCAACTGTGTCACTTGCTTCATGGAAGTGGGCAAAGTTGAGCCCCAGGTAACAGAAGATTTGGCCTACAATTAGGATCCAGAGGGCATAGGGTACAAACTTGTGGGAAATGTGGTCAGGTAGAAGCCCGAACCTACACAAAACAAAGAGCAGGAGGTGGGCCCCCAGTTCCATGGAGGCCACCAACATGGAAGTCAGCTTGTCATCTGTGTAGACCACAGCACACATGATGATTATGTAGCAGTCAAAGAGGGCTGCAGACACTATCAGCATCAGGAAGGTCTCATGCTAAAGGTTCTCAGGTGACTCTGGGGTGAAGGTGAGCCACATAAAATGGGACAGGGCAGAGGCAGGAGCCCACATTCCAAACTGACACTTAATGGTTCCTTCCAACTCCTTGGTCCGAGTCTGAGGGCACAGAATAGTCAGCTGAGTACTCTGCCAAGTAATCTGGTTCAGAAAAGGCTTGGTTGTGGGGCATTTTGTCTGTCTTTTTACCACAAAACTTTTTCTTGGTTTAGGGACAGTCACATCAGGAGCATAAGAACATCAGCAAGCTGACAAAATACTTTGAAACTGATACTCCCCTTCCTCGAGTCCAACATTGTCCATTCAGCTAACAATGCCTTTTGTTTGGTTTGTGAAGCTGGAACTATGTAAAGTAATCTGTTTCTTTATAACCTGTATGGTTTGTTATATATATCAGTGTCTGTTTCTCTTCTTTCTATTCACTGTGTGTTTTATATGTCTATTTATATACTATCCACTGTATATATTTTTCTTCTTTATACTATGCACTGTATATATTTTATCTCTGTCCATATATACAGCATATATATTTGGTGTTTTTGTCTATTGAATATTCCTTGTATATGACATTTCAGTCTCTAACATATGCGCTGGATATGTTTTATATCAGTCTTTCTAATCTGCAGTGCACAAGTGATATACTGTATATGTTTCTATATACACTGTACAGTATGTAGTATACTCCCATCTAAATAATATTTGCACTGCATGTTATATATATCTGTATCGCAATAGTATCTGTAATGTGTTACTTATCTCTGTTTATATTCAATTCAATTTTTATTTTACCAGGAAATACACCATTGAGCAGACTCGTTTAAAAGGTAGTCCTGGAAGGAAGCAACATAGAGAAAATTAGAAAACAGCATTAGATAAAGGATAAGAACAATACATATTTACAATGTATCAGCAATGCAGAGATAACATTCAATATAACTAGCAATAAAATTCATGAATCATAGAAGAAGCAGACTCATTTACAAGGTGGTCCTGGAAGGAAGCAACATGAAGAAGATTACAAAACAGTGTTAGATACAGGATAAGGACAATACATATTTACAATGCACCGGCAATACAGAGATAACATTTAGTATAACCAGCAATAAAATTCATGAATCATACAGGAAGCAGGAACAATAGGATGGGTCTCAAGGTCACTGGAAAGGCAATTGTGAGAACAGAGGGAAGGAAGAGGAAGGGGTACTCATGGGGATTAGTGGTTTATGAAAGGACACAAATGGTAGAGACCAAGGTGATAATGGCAGCAACCTGCTAGAGGAAGATAAGTGCTGGGGTGGTAGTACAGCAGGTCACATAGAGGTTGTATTACTGATTATGAATAGAAGTTACATATTTCCTTCAGTGATTGTCTCAGTAAGGTTTTAAAGATGTGCATCACAACCATTTGTGTGAGTTTTAAGGATTTTTGGAAAGTATTCCAGAGGGTAGGGAGAACATGGCTTCGGGATGAGGCACCATAGCAGGTATGTATCCTAGGTATATCGAGCAGGAAATATGAGTATTTTCTGAGTGAGTAAATAATGTGCAATGTACTGTATGTTACATGTTTCTGTGTATGTCTCTTCTGCACTGTATGTGTGCTATAGCTCTCCCAGTCCCCTGCTGTTCTATGTATAATACATGGCTCTGTAAGCAGTATCTGTTCAAGTCCTTCCCTACCGGTAGAACCTGCTGTCACAGGACATTGTTAAGATTGCTGCTTTGGTTTTGTTGGAAGGCCCTGTCACTCAGTCTGATGGCATCATCCTTCAGTACACTTTCCTGCAGGCCCTCTGCCTCACCTGCTGCTAATGGTAATGGAATGAGCTAATGTGAGTGGCCCAGGCTGCCTCTGTCTGCCTGCAGTGGTGCTGTCTGCCCCTCCAAGTACCAGATTCAACGCCCTCAATATCCTGGATCAAGATCCAGAAAGGCTTTGCAGAAGGAGCACTGTCTTGCAGGATTCAGGGTCCTTTGTACCTGCTTGTTGTGAGTGGGTTAAAGTTTCTGTGGTACAAAGTGAGAGGTGCCCAAGTCCCTGATGTTACCCCAACTCATGCAATGTAACCCTCAATACCACACACCTTCAAGGATCTGTCTAGTTCTGTTCTGAAATCCTGAACAATGCTATAGGTAGATAGATAGACGGATAGATAGATAAATAGATAGATAGATAGATAGATAGATAGATAGATAGATAGATAGATAGATATATAGATAGATAGATAGATAGATAATTTTGTCTATAAAGCACCCAATTCCTGAGATTCTGGGTGCTGTACAATAAAAACATAAAACAAAACACAATTAATTAAAAACAACAAAAACACAGATATAATAAAATCAGTATAAATACAAATTCCCATTTATCTATTTAGAAAGATCTCAATTTATAAAAGCAAATTGGAACAGGTATGTTTTTAGTCCCCTTTTTAAGGCTTCCACTGAGAAGCCCCCCCCCCATAAATCCATAAATAGCAAGGTAAGGAGTTCCATAGGGCTGGTGCAGCCACCACAAATGCTTTGTCTCCTGAATGCTGCAACCTAACCCTAGGAACCACAAGGAGGCCACCCTCAGCAGAACAGAGCATCTGGGCTGGATGGTAAGGTCAACGAGATCTTGTAGATAGGTGGGACCCCCATCATGCAGGGTCTTACAGGTAAGGATCCCTGTCTTGAAGCCTTGAAGTCCTCCACCTGATTAGCAGCCAGTGCAGTCCATGGAGGGCTGGGGTAATATGCTCACCCAACCTCACTGGTTGAGCTATTCCACATTAACCACTCTGCGTGGGAAGCTATACTTTCTAACGTTTCCCCTTCTCCAGTCCACTCCCCCAAGTTGCACCTGGAAATGAGCATTGACTCACTGTGCCTCTCCCAGAAACCAATTTTTGCATACATACTGTACATACATAAATACATACATACATAAATAAATAAATACCTCTTCATGTTTTGGTTTCAGTCTCTCAGGCAGCCATTGGACCATTTCATTAATTGACCATTTATCCTGATATCCCTAAATTTAGGCAGCTTTAGCATCATTAATGAAGATATACTAACTTTAGAATTGACTTTTCTGTTTTTTTATTTCATGTCTAAGATTACTTTAATAGAAACATATAGCAGAAATATAAACAATGGCAGCAGAGATGTCCCATGGTCAATCTAGTCTACCTGAGTTCCCTATTTAGCTTTGGGACTTACTGTTTAGGGTCCAGGGTGGGGAATTTTTATTATGAATTTTCATAGTTTTTAAAAGGTAGTTAAACTACTTTTTTTCTTAGTAAATTTTTGCAGCAAACGTCTATGCGTGTAGAAATACATCCCTCCTACATATTTGTTGTCAAAAAGCACAAAACAAGAATAAATTCTCTTCGCATTTAAACACATTATTAATAAGAGTTATTTTCATACTAATAAAATATCGCTAATGATTCTTCTTAAAATGGTCCGCTGACACTACATTTCTTATGTAAACATTTCATTCAGAGAATTCATTAACACGTAGCGGTAATGCTGACTTAAATTGCTAAATTTGTAGATTGTCTGCAAAAGTACAATGTACCTGTTTTACTGCATATGGCAATAAAATACAATATAGAAAAGTGCAAAGTTATGGTTTTTTTGTTTTTCTGTATGGGGAGGACATACAACCTACTTCATTTTCTTTACAGAATAGTTATTCCAAATTTGCAGTGTTTCTGCAAAAGGACTTTAACAACATTGCAATTGTCTTTTTTGGTTTTTAATGCTCTCTGAATCAACTGATTATGAGGCAGTGTGCAGTGGTCCACTTTTAGGGCAAGTTATGTTCAGAACAAAAATTGTTGAAAGATAATGTGGTCTGGTGACCAAAGCTATGAAACATCTCAGGCTTGCATCATACCACAGCCACTAACTTACTTACCTACTGCCTTTAGAGCACAGTGCAGAAACTCAGGTGCAGCACCGGGGGTAGGAGGGCAAAGGAGCTGTAAATCAGTCCTCACTCTGCAATGGACCACACACATTAAGCAGAGTTTTGAGCCACAAGGGATCTGATTAAAGAAAAACTTGTCCAGAGTCAATATTTAAGATCTCAGCAGCACTGCCAGGGACTGAAACAGGGTCCATGTTCCCTGTAAGGTTTACTCCCCTACTAAAATAAAAAGGTGAACCCCCCCCTTTTTTCTCTCATACCATCCTATCCTCTTCATCTTTTCTTCTGTCCTTTTCTCTTTTTTTTTTCATGTCAGGGTGGCCAACCTGACACATCTCATTGCTTACTTTACTATCCCTTTTCTCAAATCCCCCTTACGGTGCACCAGATAGGGCTGAGTGCAGTGCAAAGCACTCTCCCTAGTGGAAGATATGTCTAAACATGAATAGGGCTTTACTTTTAAATAGTGAAGACACTCATGAGTTTCCTGGAGTGTTCCCAGTTAAGCAGTAGTGCCTAGAACAAAACAGAAGTGTCTAGATAAAGAATAAAACATTCATGTACAAAGAAAACAGCCCAGAGATGTTGTAACCAGGCTGATAAGTAAAACAAATAGCCAAAGGTTGGAAATGGGTTTAGGAAAGGCCCAAATTAAATGTTTTGTTGATGGCTGCACATTTCAGCCATTAGAGCAATAAAGGAAAGTGCTGCATAGTGGCAGGGGCTGCTAAAGGAGCCTAGTAAGAGCCCTTGCAAGGTTTAAGTAAAATGGCAGCATTTCTAAACAAAATGAGGGCTAAACCAGGGCTATGGTTACTACAAGAAAATAAAAAAAAAGAGTGTTAATTACCTGTGGGTTTCGCTGCAGTTCTTGCTATAAGGCTGGCTGCCCACAAAATGGCTGGTTTTAAAGATGCAGGCTTCAGTGACATCAGAATAAGGGAGGGGCTTGCTTCCAAATGAGTCCCAATTAAGCCTAAAGAGCTATTATTGATCCCTACCTGAAGGTATTTTTAAACTAAAGTCTATTATCAGGTAAAGGAGTATAGGGACTTGGAAAAGCATGAAATAAAATGCATTTATTCTGTAAACGAAAAGAATAAAAGCCTAATTGTTTCCTTGATGTTGATCACCTGGCCATGATGTCATCAGCCATAAGGTTATAAAACTCACCACTAGAGGGATGTTTAGAGAAAGGAGGCCAGTGAGCTGCTGGTCTTGCAGGAGGAAGGTGTTTTTTTGTATTCACACCAGTGAACTGGTTTAAAAAGTGGTAAAATTAAGAGAAGAAGTGACTAGGGAAGAGTCATCTTCAGAGTTTTGTTTATTTTTGTGTGTTGACTAACACCGTGTTTTTTTTCATTTTTGTAAATATTAATTTTATTTGATTTTGAATAAAAAATCATAAACGCATGTGTGTGTTTCTTTTATGCATCATACCTTCTGCCTAAATGTCTGTTATTCCCACACCATAATACTGGTTTTAGAAGTGGGATTCTGGTGGTGTTGACACTGCTTGGGAGGCACCATTAGTGGGTACTGTATCTAGTGCCCAGCAGATGCAAAAGAGGCAGAGAAAGGTCATTCACTTGACAAGGGCAATGGCTGAGAAGACAGGTGTGCAACCTGGACCTCGCTTAGATTTCAGCATAAAGCCGAAGGTGAGGAAACCTGAAGAGGAGTCGGAGGAGGAGGAACAGCTGGACACAAAGAAGATGGAAGCACCAGAGGATACCAGTGAGCTCCTGAAGTGGCTGTGCATCCGACAGCAGGAGATGGATTGACAGCAGCAGGAGGATAGATGGCAGTGAGATGAGGATCGGCGGCAACAGAAGGAGGATTGGCGGTGACAGGAGGAGGATCAGCGGTGATGGGAGGTGAAATGGACAGACACTATTAAGGCAATCCAAGCCTTAATACCAGGACAACCTGATCACACGGTTCCTAAAGACATTACACTAACAAAATTAACTGATTATGATGACATAGAGGTGTACCTTATTACGTTCGAGTGTATTGCTCTAGCATGTACATGGCCGCGGGACCAGTGGGCAATAAGACTTGTGCCATATCTTTCCAGATGTGCCCAGCTGGTCTATAGTCAGTTAATCGGACCAGACACCGTAGTATATGATTGGGTCAGTATGACATTAATACTGAAACGTACCGGCAGCGTTTTTGGTCACTGAGGATGTCTTATTCTGATGCCCCGAGAGAGACTTTTGCTAAGTTAAAAGACTATTGTAATAAGTGGTTACAACCAGCAACAAAAACCATGGACCAAATTCTGGAGGCTATTGAAATCGAGCAGTTTGTACAGATTCTACCCCAGGATGTACAAGTGTGGGTGAGGGAGCACAAGCTAGAGACTGCAGTGAAAACCATCCAGCTTGCTGAGGACTACCTGGCGGCCAGGACCTCAAGACCCAGAGGACAGAATGTGGCATCCAGACCTGCAGAGCTGGTAAGACCTTTAAATTTACACCACAGAGACAGGCTAATTATGTAAGAAGAGACAGAAGGGGAAGGGTACCCTATTCTGAGATTATATGCCACAGATGTTTGGGAAAAGGGCATATTGTTAGGAATTGTCCTAACAAAAGATCAGAAGCTGCCCATTTAGTCTTGGCCAATATTGAATATGTCACCACTGTGGGGATTGGAAAGCATCAGACTTTGGGCCTGCTGGACTCAGGCAGTAAACAGACATTGATGAGAGCAGATCTGCTGCCTACTACTGAATATACCCAGGCTGATACAACTGTAATATGTGTCCATGGTGATGTTCATCAATACCACACTGCTAGGGTTGAAGTGACTGTTAACAACCAGCAGCACTGCATGAATGTGGGACTGGTACCAAAACTACCTGTACCAGTATTCATAGGGCAAGACGTTCCCCATTTTTCTACCCTAATGAGTACCCAACATGCTACCAATGAACTTGTGACTGTTACCACCAGGTCCCAAGCTAAACAGGCCCAATTAACTCAGCTGTTTCCCTTTGAAGAAGACTTGTTTGACAGCCCAGAGAAAACCAAAAAGATCAGGAAACAAAGAAGAAGAAAGAAAAGGTTATGGCTGGAAACTAAACAGGCTGGTAGCTCTGAGGTTGCACCAGGTCTGATCAGCTGTGATTTAAAAACAGAACAGGTGGCTGATGCATCTTTAAAACCTTTTTTTTTACAGGTCCAGGAAAAAGTAAAAGAAGGACTTCCTCATTTTGTGTTGAAAAATGGGTTATTATACCATAACTGTGTTAATCCAGTAACTCAAGGTTGTGTAGAACAGCTTATGGTTCCTAAGGTATACAGAGAAAAACTGATGCAATTAGCGCATGACCTACCCATGGCAGGCCACAAGGGAAGGAATAGAACCCTTGGGTACATAACTATAGATTTTTCTGGCCTGGCATTCATAAGGATGTAGCAGCTTATCGCCAAGCATATCCCCAGTGCCAGTTGTTTGCTCAAGGTGGGAAAGCAGATAAGGTACTGTACCTCTGCAACCTATTCCATATGTTATCACTCCCTTTGAGCGCATTACAATGGACATAGTTGGGCCCCTGACAACCAGTTCAAAAGGCAATAGGTTTATTCTGGTTGTCTGTGATTACGCTACCAGATACCCTGAGGCTATACCCTTACGTACTGCAAAGGCTCCTCGGATTGCTGAGGGATTGGCCAAATTTTTAGTAGGGTGGGTATCCCTCAGGAGATCCTGGCAGACAGAGGAAGTAACTTTACTTCCGAATTGTTAAAGGAATTGTACAAACATCTGGGTGTATTAGCAGTATGAACCTCCCCCTATCATCCCCAAATGGATGGCCTTGTAGAACGTTTCAACAAAACCTTGAAAACTATGTTAAAAAAGTATGTGCAGGAAGAAGGTCACAATTGGGACAGGTTTCTTCCCTACCTTCTTTTTGCATATAGGGAGGTACCCCAGGCTACAACAGGTTTTTCCCCATTCACGCTATTGTATGGTAGGAATCCACGTGGCCCCCTGGATGTTGTGAAAGAGCATTGGGAGGAAGGTAGAAATGTGGGACATACTAACATATTGGACTACATGACTTCTTTAAGAGAAAAGTTGGTGAGATTTGTCACCATGGCACATCAAAATGTGTCCAGTAACCAGGCAGAGCAGAAAATGTGGTATGATGTAGGACTGAAGGAGAAATGTTTTAACCCAGGACAGCAAGTACTGTTACTTTTGCCATCGACAGAAAACAAACTGTTGATGAAATGGCAGGGTCCCTTTAAGGTAACACGCCAAACAGGGGTGGTAAATTTTGAGACTGAGATGCCAGGGAGGCAGCCCCAGAAATGGGTTTATCATGCCAACTTGCTGCATAGGTGGGTAGAAAAACCAGTCCCCCCTCCTACTCTATTTATTCACCCTGAACAGGTACACACTGAGTTGGATGTTGCTTATGAACGATTAGATCCTTCTCAAGAGAAGCAGAATGTACAGATCAGTCCTGAGTTAGACCCTGAACAGAGCAAAGAGGTACATGACTTGTTACGGTACTACCAGCACACCTTCACAAATACACCAGGTCGAGCCAAAGGGGTGGTACATAGCATAAAAGTCATACAATCAAAACCCATACATCAAAAACCATATAGGCTACCTGAAAGGATGAGGTCAGAGGTCATAGATGAAGTACGAAAAATGGAATATCTGGGAGTGATAGTGCCTTCATGAAGTGCCTGGTCTTCACCCATGGTTATGGTCCCAAAAAAGGAATGAGGTCTAAGGCTATGTTTAGATTTTAGGAAAATCAATAACATCTCATCCTTTGATGGGTACCCCATGCCCAGAATTGATGATTTGCTGGATAAAATAGGAACAGCTAGATACATCAGCACACTAGACTTGACAAACATAGAAACATAGACCTTGACGGCAGATAAGGACCGCTAGGCCCATCTAGTCTGCCCATTTCCCTACCTACAGGATAGGCCGCAGATCCTAGTTAACCAACAGCCTATATCTTCCTGCCCCCCACAAGAATTGCCTTATGTCTGTCCCATGCATTCTTGAATTCTCCCACAATTTTAGACCCCAAAACTTCCTCAGGAAGGCTGTTCCATGCATCCCTACCCTCTCTGTGAAATAATACTTCCTCACATTGCCCCTGAAAGCCCTCCTTCTATCTTTAAATTGTGTCCCTTGTTCTTGCAAGTCTCTTTTCTGAAAGATGCTACCTCTTGGACTTTGTTGATTCCCTTGAGGTACTTGAAAGTTTCTATCATGTCCCCCTCTCCTTCTTTCCTCGAGAGTATACATATAAGCTCCTTTAGTCTCTCCTCATCGACTTCTCTTGCAGACCCTGCACCATTTTAGTTGCCCTCCTCTGGACTGCCTCTATCCTGTCTATGTCCTGCGGAGATGGGGTCTCCAGAACTGGACACAGTATTCCAGATGGGGTCTCACCAACTGTCTGTACAGAGGGATAACAACTTCCTGTTTTCTGCTGCTGATGCCTCTCCTATACATCCCAGTATACCCCCGCCCTCCCTACTGCCTTCTCACATTGCTTGCTAACCTTAAGGTCATCTGATATGATTACCCCAGGTCCCTTTCCTGTTTCTGTTGTTGTTACTACCTCCCACCATTGTGTATTCTTCCCTGGGTTCTTGTTTCCCAGGTGCATTATTTTGCACTTTTGGCATTGAATCCTAGCTGCCATCGTCTGACCATTCCTCCAACCTTGCCAAGTCCATTTTCATCCTTTCCACGCCTCCTTGTGTATCAACCCTGTTGCAGATCTTTGTGTCATCTGCAAAAGCATACTTTCATAAAGTCCCTCTGCAATGTCACTGATGAAGACATTAAAAGGACAGGACCCAATACTGAACCCTCGGTACCCACTAGTAACCGCCCTTTCTTCAAGTGGACTCCATTTACAATTACCTTCTGTGTCCTGTTGTCCAGCCAATGTTTTACCCAGGCTACCACCCTGGGACCCACTCCCAGGCTGGTTAATTTGACTAATAATCTTTTGTGTGGGACTGTGTCAAATGCCTTGCTAAAGTCTAGGTAGGCCATGTCCACAGCCCCTCCTGGTCTACTACTTTGGTCACCCAGTCAAAGAAATCTATTAGATTAGCCTGACATGATCTTCCGCTGTGAACCCATGCTGCCTTGGATCCTGTGCTCCACTGACCTCTAGGTACTCAACTGTTCTTTCCTTCAGAAATGACTCCATCACTTTCCCTACCACAGAGGTCAGACTGACAGGTCTGTAGTTTCCTGCCTCTGTCTTGGTCCCACTTTTGTGAAGTTGAATCACATCCGCCTTCCTCCAGTCCTCGGGTACCACACCATCCTCCCATGATTTATTAAAAAGAGTAGCCAGTGGTTTCACTAGTTCCTTCCTTAATTCTTTTAGAATTCTGGGGTGAATTCCATCAGGACCCATTGCTTTGTCCACCTTCAGTTTTAGGAGTTCTTGCAGAACCCTTTCTTCTGTGAAAGGACTGGGATCGACCCCCCTATCAAGAGTGCTTCTGTTAACTGGATTAGGCACTTCCCCTTCCTCTTTTGTGAATACTGAGCAGAAATATTCGTTCAGTATTCCTGCTTTTTCACTGTCCCCTCTGCCCACCCACCATTCATTCTATTCAGCCTCACTATCCCTCCTTTGTCTTTCTCGCGCTGATGTACCTATAAAAGGTTTTATGCCCTTCTTAACTGAGTTGGCTATCTTTTCCTCAGTTTGGGCCTTGCTATTCTGACTTCCCTCCCTGCTTCTTTCTGCCTTAACTGGTACAGCTCTCTGTTCTGCTCCTTCTGTGTTTCCTTATACTTACGGAATGCTATCTTTTTCTTCCTGACTTTCACAGCCACCTCTCTTGAGAACCATAGTGGCTTTTTCTTTCATTTTGATTTGTTTATTTGCTTCACACAATGGCGTGTTGCCTCTGTGATGGCAGTTTTGATAATTCCCCATTGTTGCTCCACACCTCCTTCTAGCCTGTTTGCTAGTGCTTTTCTGAGGCACTCTCCCATCTTGCCAAAGTCAGCCCTCCTAAATTCCAGTACCCTCACTTTTGTATGGCTTGACTCTGTAGCTGAGTTTAACATGGACCACACTGTTTGATGGTCACTTGTCCCCAGATGGCAACCCACTTTTAGATCTGAGATCCTCTCACTGCCCCCGTTTGAGAGTACGAGGTCTAAGATTGCTCCCTCATGAGTGGGTTCCGAAACTAGCTGTCTAATGCCTGCCACCTGTAGGGCATCAAGAGTGGCCCTGCTCTTGGATGTGGCTGCAGCAAATGTGCTCCAGTTAACATTTGGCATATTCAGGTCTCCCATCAACAGTATCTCCCCTTTCTCTGCCATTCTAAGAATGCCTTCCATCATTTCCTTGTCCATTTCTTCCCCCTGACATGGGGGTCTGTACACAACCCCTGTGCAGATTGTGGTGCCCTTTCCAGTCTCCAAGGTGACCCACAGTGCCTCCTCTCCTCCCTGTTTACTCTTTTGTTCAGTTGCTTTTATCCCTTCCCTTACATAGAGAGCTACTCCTCCCCCTCTTCTCCCTGCCTGTCTCTCCTGTAGGTTATGTACCCTGGTATGTTAACATCCCAGTCATGGTTCTCTGTGTACCATGTTTCTGTGACTGCCACGATATTCAGGCATCCCTCTTCCATTAAGGCCACCAGCTCAGGAGCTTGTTGCCCAGACTACGGGCATTGGTACTCATTACCTCCATTTCCTGATGGCCTTACCCCTTTGCCCCATCCTGTCCTTCTTGCCTTTGTCACTTTCTCCATTTACCCTGCCCTTCTCCTATCGACACCTCCATGTTGGTGTTTGCCACACTACTACTGTGATTGTTTGGGGGCTAGGATTTTCCTGCTCCTTTCCAGTGCCTCCCCTTGGCTAGTTTAAAAGCTTGCCAATGAAGCATTTAAACCTATCACCTAGGATCCTGGTTCCCATCCCGGACAGATGCAGCCCATCATGCCAGTATAGGCTTGCATCCTCAGGTGGACCCCAGTCCCCAATGAAGCCAAATCCCTAGCTCCACACAGTTTTTCAACCACTGATTGAGATCCCATGGTACGGAACACCTAGCCTCTCCTATGCCATAGATGGGTAGCACCTAAGAGAAGGTTACCGTGCGTGCTACTTGACTAAGACCCCTCCCCAATTCCACAAACTCTTCCTGCAATTCTCTAATCCCTTTCTTAGCCAGGTCATTTGTCCCTAGGTGGACAATGACATCCAGCTCCCTCCCCTGTGCAGCTGCTCCGGCAATCCTGAGGATTCGCTCCGTGTCCCTCCAAGCCATAGCGCCAAGCTGGCACCTTATCTGCCTCTCCCCTTCCTTGCCCAGTTCTACCTTCGACAAAAGGGTATTGGCTAATACCCTTGGCATTAGATGCACAGGAACTGACTGTGTTTTGCACTCCCATTGGTCTGTATCAGTTTACAACGATGCCATTCGGTCTTCATGGTGCCCCTGCCACATTTCAGAGGTACATGGACCACGTTCTTAGACAACATACACGGTATAGTGCTGCATATTTGGATGATGTTGTTATCTTTAGTCCAGACTGGCAAACCCATTTGACAAATCTAAGTGCAGTCATACAAGCCATTACTGATGCAGGACTGACCATTAACCCAGCAAAATGTTCCCTAGCAAACACTGAAATGAAGTATCTAGGGTTTATAATAGGACATGGGTCAGTAAAACCAGAAAAGAGTAAGGTAGAGGCTGTTGCAAATCGTTCTATTCCCAGCACGAAAAAGCATGTTTGTTCCTTCCTGGGTTTAGCAGGGTACTACAGGAGATTTATCCCTGATTTTTTCAACCATAGCGACCCCTTTGACTGAACTCACCAAGAACAAATTTCCTAATCAGGTTAAATGGACTACTGAGTGTGAGAAAGCTTTCCAGAACATAAAGGCTATTTTATGTTCTGCCCCAGTCCTTAGGAGTCCAGATTTCCAGATACCCTTTGAAGTGCATATAGATGCATCAGACACAGGGATAGGGGTTGTTTTGTCCCAGACTGAGAAAAAGGGAGCGTATCCTGTGATCTATATCAGCACAAAACTTCATGAGCGAGAACGGAAATACTCGACCATTGAGAAGGAGTGTCTCGCCATGAAGTGGGCCATTGAGTCCTTACGCTATTACCTGTGGGGCACTGAGTTTACCATCTTGACAGACCATAATCCGTTGTGCTGGTTAAACCAGATGAAGGAGAATAATGCATGGATTATGTGATGGTACCTTGCCCTACATCCATATAGGTATAGGGTTAAGCATAGAGCAGGTGCCCAGCATAAAAATGATGATTTTTTGTCTAGATTTGGAGCTGATAACCAGACATTGAAGGGAAAAGTAAATAGAACTGTGAAAAAAAAAGATAGTTTTGTCACGTGTCATGAATAGACACTAAACCTCAGGAAATAGAACGGTATGGTAGCTATTGTCAATATCTAGATACTGATATACCATTACTATAATTATAAGGGTTCCTGAGGGGAACTTCTGGAGTAGGTGGGCGGAAGTTCCAACCCTTCAAGGGTAGAAGAGTCTGAGTGAACAGTTGTTGCCTTCTTGTGTGGGGAGGAGTGGAACAGGGTCCCTGTTGCCTGTAAGGTTTACTCCCCATCTAATATAAAAAGGTGATCCCCCCTTTTTTCTCTCACACAGCCCTATCCTCTTCATCTTTTCTTCTGTCCTTTTCTCTTTTTTTTCATGTCAGGGTGGCCAACCTGACATATCTCATTGCTTACTTTACTATCCCTTTTCTCAAATCCCCCTTACGGTGCACCAGATAGGGCTGAGTGCAGTGCAAAGCACTCTCCCTAGTGGAAGATATGTCTAAACATGAGTAGGGCTTTACTTTTAAATAGTGAAAACACTCATGAGTTTCCTGGAGTGTTCCCAGTTTAGCAGTAATGCCCAGAGCAAAACAGAAGTATCTAGATAAAGAATAAAACATTCATTGTACAAAGAAAACAGCCCAGAGATGTTGTAACCAGGCTGATAAATAAAAGAAATAGCCAAAGGTTGGAAATGGGTTTAGGAAAGGCCCAGATTAAATGTTTTGTTGATGGCTGCACATTTCAGCATTAGAGCAATAAAGGAAAGTGCTGTATAGTGGCAGGGGCTGCTAAAGGAGCCTAGTAAGAGCCCTTGCAAGGTTTAAGTAAAATGGCAGCATTTCTAAACAAAATGAGGGCTAAAATGGTTCTAAGGTTACTACAAGAAAAGAAAAAAAAAGACTGGTAATTACCTGTGGGTTTCCCTGCAGTTCTTGCTATAGGGCTGGCTGCCCACAAAATGGCTGGTTTTAAAGATGTAGGCTTCAGTGACATCAGAATGGGGGGGGGGGGGGGGGCTTGCTTCCAGATGAGTCCCAATTAAGCCAAAATAGCTATTATTGATCCCTACCTGTAGGTATTTTTAAACTAAAGTCTATTATCAGGTAAAGGAGTATAGGGACTTGGAAAAGCATGAAATAAAATGCATGTATTCTGTAAAAGAAAAGAATAAAAGCCTAATTGTTTCCTTGATGTTGATCACCTGGCCATGATGTCATCAGCCATAAGGCTATAAAAACTCACCACTAGAGGGGTGTTTAGAGAGAAGGCCAGTGAGCTGCTGGTCTTGCAGGAGGAATGTGTTTTTTTGTATTCACACCAGTGAATTGGTTTAAAAAGTGATAAAATTAAGAGAAGAAGTGACTAGGGAAGAGTCATCTTCAGAGTTTTTTTTTTTTGGTGTGTTGACTAACACCTTGTTTTTTTTTCATTTCTGTAAATATTAATTTTATTTGATTTAGAATAAAAAATCATAAACGCATTTGTGCGTTTATTTTATGCATCATACCTCCTGCCTAAGTGTCTGTTATTCCCACACCATAACAGGGACACATCAAGTAAGGTGGGGGACAAGAACAAGAACAAGAACAGTAAACAGCCATAATCTGAAAAACAGCCAGTCCTGAATAGGTGACCAATCACAGGGGTGCAGAGAAAAGGCATCAGTTTCAAACTTGCTGGCATTTAAATCCTGGTCGCCAGCTGGACACAGCAATTCACTGCCAGAGGTCATCAACAGGGGTCAGAGGGCAGTAACTGATTGATTTGTACTGCTCTCCCTCTGCACTATTTGTGGGACAGGATTTGATTGCATAGGGGCTGAGCAGACCTGTTCCTGTACAACAAATTGCCCCTTCACCAGCGGGACTTGCAGCCTTCAGGGCTCAGTGCAGAAAACTCAAAAGCAGCACCAGAGGTAGTAGGGCAGTGGAGTAGTAAATCAACCCTCTCCCTGCAATGGACCACACAGATTGGGTGGTGCTTTGAGTTAAAGAAATGTTCACTAGGTCAGTATCAATGGCCATAGAAATCACATTGGTATCAATTTGTAGTGGGTCTAAAGTACCCTGGCTCATTTTCTCAGTTTTACAATTAGAGGGAAATAGTGAGAGGCAGACACTTTCCCATCCCGATAGTTATTTTGCCTGACAGCAAGAGAGTGAGAGGAAGGATTAAATCTGCTTTCAGCTGCTACAGGGAGCCCTACATTCCTCTCACCATTTGTTGCCAGAGACTGCATTGGGGGTTGGTAGGGCTCGGCAGTTTGGCGATACTGAAGAGTGCCGATGCACTAGCAATTTGCCCATAGCTTAAAAGCTGTAGGAATGCAGCTCATAAATGTTGCCTCAGTGGCTCATGCATAAATCACTGATGCATCCAGCACTTTTCAGTATTGCCCCTAAAGTTAGTTCATGCAAAAATTAAAAAACAAACAAAAATAGTTTAAGCGTGCACGCATGATTCTTCTGAGCATTATAGACAGATAAATTGGGAATGTCAGAGGAGTCAGGGGTGACTAGAGTCCTGGCCCTCCAGACCCCATCTCTCCTCAGTGCCACTGCTCTTTAAGTTATTTCATGCTAGAAAAAACAATAGTGTGAGACTGCGCGCGTGGAGTGTTCCAATGTTCAAAGGCACAAAGGTGACTTTTGTTACCTCACCATGTTGTTGATTCACAAGGAATGTGGGAGTGCTTTTCAATGGTATCCGGTGAAAATAGCGCATCCGCAATAGCTACCATAACTGCGTGAATCACAACATCGTTGGTGCAAAAGTTCGCATGTTAGAAAAGCACATTTTAATGAGTGACTTACTTGGCTACTGATTGCACCAGATACCATCCGAATTACACAATTCAGCAGAATAACTCCAGATTCAGTGAATTTTGTGATCTCTACTATATTCTGTGCAGAATTGCAAATCATTAAAGTGAATGATGCATATTGCCCTCCACAGTCAAAGCTTTGGGCGGCCAATATTCACCAGAGAATGCTATACCCCGCATATACCATGAGTTACATGCAGCCTGGGGCATCCACAGATTTGATTCAGCTGCTCAAGCTGCCAAACAGAACCTGACCTCTTTGGCAAACATGGATGAGCACTTCATCGAGGGCCTGTTTGAGAAGATGATTGAAGTGGATCTGCGCTTTTGACTGCTCTCCGTTTGTACTCCAGAGAACATTGTAGACCTGTTTTCTTTTCTTAGGGGATATGATATTTGAGTGACTACATTTAATAATTATTCAAGTTGTTATTTTATACTTGGTTTGAATCACCGACTTCTTTTTTGAATTGAGGCACTTCTTGGAATATTTTTGGCACCCACAATATGTTCTCTTTGAGTATCTATACATCACTTTCTTGGGATAGTACACATAAATTTATGGGACCCCATGCCAGCTACACATTTATAAGTCTGATATAAACAGCAGAGCCAGCAACAAGTTGTTCCATCACAGTGGCAACATGACTGACTCGACCACTATTTTGTGCCGCTGTTATTTTGTTACAGAGCAATTCTGAATAAGCACTGAAAAGTAAGAGCTTAAATGTCTTGTGCTTTCACGGTTGCACGATTTTGACATTGAACCCTTTTCTACTGGTCCCAGCAAGAACACTGCAGGGCTCTGCCCATGCAGCCCTAAAAGGCTTATCACCTGACTGGTTTAAGTTGCCCTGCCTCCTTATGTATTTGTAGCTTTTATATCCCATCATTAGCAGACTGCAATTTTAAAAGGACTTGAAAGCATGTGTGGCCATCTTATGATTGTTTCAAGTCTGCTAGCACAGTAAGACAGAGAACGAAAACAGTTAAGAAGGTTTAGTCACATTGTATCATGGACCAGGAGATCTCTTGGCAAGCCAGCATAACTTGTACAATGATGTCTTCCCCAGAAGCCCATACTCTGCCTCTGACTTATGTAATTGAGGGCCTGAAAGGTAACAGAACTGTTTAGAGGCTCTTGTAGACAATGCAAATAAGCTGAAGGCAAGCTGCCAGATACCAGTGACTGCAGTGCAGTTTCTTGTTCTGTCCAGGCTGGCTGTGGTTGTTTAGGTCAGTAGTGGTTGGTGACAGCACTGAGAACCACAGGTCAGGTGGGCAGCTGATAGTGTTCAGGTAAGACTTTTTATGTCAGCTAGTGCAGCAGTTGCATCAATAACATGGCATTCCTTGTCACTTTGTGGGCTTATCTCAACCAGCCTCAGCCAGCTGGAGGATTAGGTGGATAGCCATGGTGCTGATGGACGAGTCAGACAAATACTGGATAGGAAAAATGAGCAGAGTACAGTGCACACAGTCTTTTGATCTTTAATTTGTGTTGGGGGAGCAGGATCAAAGGTGAAAACCTAGCCTGCCCAAAAATTTCAAATTGGCAAGCAGAATGAGATCATGGAGATGTAGTAATAGTAAAATATTTATTCATTTTTCATGACTAAGGATAGCCGCATTGATCTGAAACTCATTTTCAATGGGTTCTATTAGCACAATTCAACAGTGGCAGAATATAATCAAAGCACCAACATTATTGAGTGATGCCAAGGTATGGAACTGTTAGTTCTGTATAGTAAAAAGCACATATATTGTACATGCAAAACAATGTATATGCAGATGCTGCACATTAAAGAAACATGCATGCATGCATTATACAATGACAAAGAAAATCCTGGGATCTGATTGGTCAGTCTGTGGCTGGAACCATGATGTTATCCCAGTACAACATCACAGCTCTAGTCCTAGTACACAGATGACCACATCAACCATTATAGGAATTGTTCCATGCAGCCTGCATGAAGTGATCCCCACTCCACTTCCCCCTCCACCCCCTTGCAAGCTGCATTACTTCCTCTCAGCTCCTTCATTATTAGAACTAAAAAACTCCCTCCCAGCACACTACTACCCCAGCAGGGACCATTCTCCTAAAGAAAACCTGTTTGCCTTTTTTTAATTTTTTTTTTTTTGAGACGCTGTCGTAGCGCCTGCGTCACTTTCGGTCCCACAGCATCACTCACACCGGAGCACGAGCTCAACTGTTCTATCAAAAAGCAATAGATAGTGGCTAGCTCCAACATCACTTTAACTAGTGCTTTACTACATTTAGAAATGTTCATAGCACCCTCTCCCAACACTTGATGCAGTCTGACAACCTCACCCTTCTAAACAGCTGCTCCCTCCAGATGAGTCGAGATGACTTACCGATCTCAAATATCTGAAAGTCTCCACAACTCATGTTCCCTTCCCATTGCAGATTCTTAGGGGAAAAAAAAGCCCACGCACATCTTCACCTGCTCACAGTGCAAGCAGTGGAAGCAACTCAATTAAACCGGAGGTGTGGTGGTGCCGTTCGGGGTTGGGGGGTGGGGTGGAGACACATGAGAGTACAACACAAAAGAAAAGTTGTTTCTCTGTGAGGAATGGGCAGACAGACCAAGCCCCCAACAACAGAAAAGCAGCTAAAAAGCATCACCTGCTGCCAGTATGTCCTCCAGATGGCAAAATCTTTACAGTGAACATGTCGATGCCAACAACATCAACAGTTTGCTGTAAAGTCCGCCCAGGACCCTGGCACTTTTCCCCTGGTCCTGCACCCTTCCCTGAATCAACTCTGACTCAGAGTTGATTATCCTTAAGTCTGTGGGTGCAGGCGACAGAGCCCCCCGCATGGTGGTTTCAGGGGGCAAAGCCACCCGATGAAAAGCAACTGCTCCTGTAATGGATTTATGTCAACCGCAAATTGCAGTTGACATAAATCCATTGGTGTGATATCGTTCGACAAAACAATCATTGAACCGGCATTGTCGAGCCACTGCTGCCCATAATAGAAACTGTGAAGTTTTTTTTTAAAGAAGTATACCTCCACATTCAAGAAAATCTGACAAAAACTTGAAACACACATGTATATTTATTTATTTATTTTTTATTTTCACAAATGAGCCATTGTATAATAGCAATAATGTATTCCAGGGTGTGTGTCGTGCAGGGATAATGTCACGCCTAGGGCATTGAACGCACTTGGCCTGCAGCCTTGTGCCGAACCACCAAGGTGTGACATTTTTTCAGCACAACACACACCCTGTCATGCATTATTGCTTAAATAGACCTCACAGTTCACAGACTCAGAACTTTTAACCAGATCAGTTCCTGCACTAGGGCATCTGGAGTTGTCATGATCTTTTCTCAATTTCCAAGTTGCAGTCAGACTTCAAAGCTTCAGCTGGAACTTTTCAAATTATCAACAATATAGAATATCAAACTTCCTGAAACTCTATCACTAACATCAACAATGACATATAACAATTTTTAGAGAATGGACTTACCCTATGCTCGTCTGTGATTGGCTAGTGGACGCAATGTGCTGGTCTGGTATGAGGCAATAGAGACCAGAAAATAATAAGTGCCAGTCTCTGTTGCCTCATACCCTGCACAACATCATTTTGCAGATAGAATGTTCACCTAACTAGAAGAAGAAGAAGAATCAGCATTTATATAGCACTTTTCATACACAGTATCCCAAAGTGCTTTACAAGCAATGCTAGACTGGTAGTGAAGTGACTGAATGTGTGGTGGCGGCCATATCGCACATCATCACCCACACACAGCCTGGTTAATTGCATGAACCGGTTTATGGGAAGGGGAATGTTGGCCAGGACACCGGGAATGTTCCCTGCTCTTTATGAAGATTACCCTGGGTTCTTTTACTTCCACATGGACACCCACCAGGACAACACCAGGATGGGCAGAAGGGACCTCGGTTTAGTGTCTCATCCGAAGGACAGCACACCCCAGCAGTACAGCACCCCCCAATACTGCACTCGGATGCCAGCGATTTTTAGGTGTAAGTTCATCCCAGTGTGGGATGAGAACACACGACCTTCTGATCCAGAGGCGGATGTGCTACAAACTGAGCCACGCTGACACCTAGCTACACCATATTTGTTTTCTTGGCTAGTGACAGAGCAAGGGCTTCCTCTCCCCCTTCACACCACCATCACAATATCACAATCCTGTAAATTACCAACAAATGTAAATAACACTGCCTGCGAAGAATCAAAATTGTAGTCACTTCAGATGCCATTGTAAAAAAACAACAAAAAGAAATAGTCGGCAAGTCACTGAGATGTAACACACACAGCATTCCCTAGTTCGTTGATGCCTCCTTTTAAAAAAGTGACTGTCTTTCGCAATCCATGTAGTGAGCTCCACCATTTGTCTTTTTGTCCCGCATTCAGCCCCCCTTCATGATACAGTACCTTAAACTATACAATTCGTGCAAAAAAAAATGTTTAGTAGCGAAGGGGCTCTGCTGGCTCCATATGTGTTTAGTGTGACTTAATTGCACACATACAGCTAGCACTCCCTGTTCTTTGTCCTTTCTACTGTGTATAAAAAGTGACCATCAGACCATCAGAAACACCAATGTAGGAACCCAATGGCATTAGCCAAAAGCAGTTGCTTTTTCAAATGGAGCCATCAATGAACTAGGAACGCTCTGTGTGATACATCGCAGTGACTTGCCGATTATTTCTTTTGTTTTTTTTACAGTGCCATCTGAGTGGTAGGGACTTCCCTTGAAATAATGCCAGTTAGCAAACATATTCTCAGTTGAGTGTGGTGCTCAATATATTCAGCAGTACCATAGTCTCTGCGAGACTGCTACCCCCTTGTAGCAGAACCATCCATAACAGCAGCAGTATTTTCCTGGTTTTCCATACTGCAGATGGATGCCCATCTGCGGTAGGGAGAACGAAGAAAATACCGGTAGTCTCATACACAGCAGTGGTACCTGAAATAGCTTGCCCTGTTACCACCAGCAACCAGCATCAGCCAATCAATGGTACAAAATAGCTCCCCCAACTGATGACTAGTGGACAAACTGCTGCGAGCATAAGAGGGACTACTTTACCAAAAAGGACTTAAAATTAAATTGTAGTCATTTTTATAGTATTACCATTTTTTTTTGAATCCTACAAAAAATGCTACATTAATACATTACTAAGTGCAATAATACCCTCCAGGGTGGGGGCTATTGGGCAATTCCGGACCTTCCAGGGGCTATAAGGCCCTCTGCCCACAGCACCGAGCCTCATTACACCCCTGGGCAGTCCGATATTGCCCAATACCGCCCACCCTGTCAAGCATTATTGCTTGCTTGTCATACTACAGAAACTGCAGTGAGAACAAAAGAAATGTTGTACACTGGGGATCAAACCCTGCCCACTACACACTACTGCTTGTAGCCTGTAGTTCTACCACTGCACAAAGGCTCTGTGACAGGAAATGCAAGCTGTGGCAAGGGACATTCAGCACTGAGTGCAGACCCCACCCCCCACACACAGATGCATACACATAGTGGACGTAGTAATGAACCTGTCAGTCAATTTTAAGTAATGTTCTCAAGTTGTATTCAAACCTCAAAGTTTCTGCTGGAAATGTTCAAATTAACAGCAATACAGAACTTCGCACCTTGCTGAAGCTGTATCACTAACATCAGCAGTGACATCAAACAACTTATCTCATAGTACAGAAACTAAGTAAGAAAAAATAAGTCACACTGGGAAAGAAACGTAGACCACCTACCCACTACTGCTTGATAGTTCATAGCTTTACTGCTGTACTGCAATCCTTTTAGAAATGCATCAGTCTGTCAGTTTGAACCAATGTTTCCCAAGTTACATTCAAATCTAAAAGTCTCAAAGAAAACTTTTCAAGTTATCAGCAATATAGAACTTCACACTTTGCTGAAACTCTATCACTAACATTAGATGGGCATCTAAGAGTTCCTCTCATACTACAGAAACAGTAGTGAGAAATAAAACAAATTGAAACCATACACCAGGGCCTAAAACCCTATCACTGGCATCATCAGTAATATCATGCAGCTCAATCACTCACACTGAGGCCCAGATATTCAAACTGCGCCCGGCTGTGGCACAAGCTTGGGCGCAGCTCCACTTGTCTGTGCAGGGGCATGGACTAAGTGATATTCAAAGGAGCTGTGCCATGGCTCAGCAGCTTTGAATATCACACCCTGGCCACCCCCAGTGTGCATGATGCAATGGCACTGCGCCAGCGCAAGTGGCCAGAGTGGAGCATGGAGATGAGCTAGCACATGTACCATTGCGTCATGCGCAGCAACCGCGATATTCAAAACTGAACATGCAAATGGGGCCATAATGTATGCAAGGTGCACATGGGGCCAGTTGCATGTCATTATGGCCCCATTTGCATGCAGGTGTGCTGATCCCCAACAACTTGTGCCTGGTGCCCTGCCAGGCAGCAGCCATTGGGGACCGACGCCCCCTGCAGCCCGATTGCGGGCATCTGTATGTAAAAAGAAGTTTAATATCCCTGTTGGTCCAGTGGACCACTATCCATCCAATCGTGGGCATCTGTATAAAAGAAGAAGGTCAATATCCCTGGTGGTCCAGTGGACCACTATCCGCCCGATCGCGGGCATCTGTATAAAATAGAAGGCAATATCAATGGTGGTCCAGTGGACCACTATCCAGCCAATCGCGGGCATCTGTATAAAATAAGAAGGCAATATCCCTGGTGGTCCAGTGGACTGCCATCTGCCTGATTGCAGGAATTGTACAAAAAAACTAATTCCAATATCCCTGGTGGTCTAGAGGTACCCCCCACCCGCCCACTGAGCCCCACCACCCTGCTCCCCTGGTCAGCCAGCAGGTGGCAGCACCCCACCCGCCTGCCACCCCGCCGCCCGCCGACTGACACCTCGGTAGGGGCTGCACACCCAGTGGTTCACAGTGTGAGCCAATGGGTGTTGCAACCCTCTACATTCAGATATGTGAAAATCATTCACATATCTGGAATGTGTAGCTACGAGTGGCTGCATGCCCATTGGATCATGCTGTGAACCAATAGGCGTGCCGCACTGAGGTGTCAGTTGGTGGGCAGCAGGGTGGCAGGTGGGTGGGGTGTTGCCGCCCGCAGGCTGACCGGGGGGGTGCGGGGTGGTGGAGCTCAGTGGGCAGGTGGAGGCTACCTCTAGACCACCAGGGATATTGGAATTAGTTTTTTTGTACAACTGCCCGCAATCGGGTGGATGACGGTCCACTGGACCACCAGGGATATTGACCTTCTTCTTTTATACAGATGCCCGTGATCAGGCAGATGGCGGTCCACTGGATCACCAGGGATATTGGACAGCATTCTTTATTTTTACAAATGACCATGATCGGGCATGGGGGAGTGCCGCTAGGTGCAGCCGGAACTCGGGTGGCCACCCACAGGTGGCAGCTGCCATGTTGTGCCCTGCAGTGCGGCAGCTCACTTGTGGGTGGCCATCAGTTGTTCCTTTTTTTTTTTGGCTTAACTTTGTGCTGGCACAAGTATGGGTTGTGCATGCATGGCTCTGCACATCCCAGGCTGAATATCGGGCCGTGCAGGTTATGCATGGACATGCTCCCCCTACCTGTACCTGCATACATTGCTGATGCACTCTGGTGCATCGGGATTTGTGCAGTGCACTTTTCCCTTTTGAATATCGCATCCGGGTGCATCAGTAGGTTGCGCATGGCACAACACTGTTGTGCCATGTGCAACCCTTTTGAATATCTGGGCCTGAATGCGCTTTTGAACTTTACTAAATGCAAAAAAAGAGTACACATGCAAGCAATAATATCTAATAGGGTGGGCAGTATTGGGCAATACCAGACCACGCAGGGGCATAATGACATCACAGGTGGAGGGCCTTATAGCCCCTAGAAGGTTCAATATTGCTCATATCACCCACCCTGAAGGGTATTATTGCACTTAGAAAGTGGGCTACATGTCTCACTAGTAAAAAATCAAATTAATCAAATCAGTAAATAAAGTAAATCAGTAAAAAAATATGTTTAGGCTTTTTGGGTAAAGTAGTCCCTCTGCTGGTATATCTGCCAGCAGAGGGCACCACCCTGTTCAAGAGACAGTTTGCTTCTAGCATACACCTGCTTGCCACACTAAGAGTCTATGTGGTAAGATTGCCTGCCTCATCGAGTGTCGTCGCACTGGGATAGCGTTATATATTTTTTTCTTACAACTGTGGATACCGTAATATTATTTTTTCTTCCAAGACTGTCTATTATTTTAACGTTTCCATGAGCAATCAGTCAAATGCGAGTGAGTGAAGAGTGAGCACAGCACTGTACCACTCAATCCACCATGACAGGAGTGGTGTATTCTTCTCTGTACTCCCGCTGACAGGGATGCACTGCCGGCTTATGGCATTTAAGCAAGCAGGTGGCTGACTGGATGAGGAGAGACTGAGTTGTGGTCATAGCTAACAACACTCTGTACTGACACAAAATAATAACATTTTACTAGTCATCCTTTCTTTTTGGTGAATTAGTGGTACTTTTGTGATTTAAGAACCTATTTGGTGAATCGTGCTGGGTGGGCCTTCTGTTACTCGAGGGGCTGGCTCACTCAGTCGTCCACTTATCGAGTAAAAAAAATGGCCACTACTGAATTTTGAATTTAACCTGACACAAGGATACCAGTTTGACATTGAGGCATGACAGGATGGCACTTGCTTTTTACAGGCCTCTGTTAGTAGTTAATATACCCACCTTGGCATGAGTGGAGAACCAATCAGAAACCAGAGATTTTTAAGCGGATTTTCTAAGACCACAATAGGCACTTTCAGCTATGCTGTGTGTGCATAAAGGCACAACAGTTACACATTTTCTGTCTATACATATAATTAAATAACATATCACTTGTCAATAATTCACCAACAGTTCACATCAGAAGCAAAAAATTAAAATAACATCTTTTAAAATATTTTAAATTATGCAATGGCAAGAAAGAAATTCTGGCCTCTGATTGGTCAGTCTGGGACTGGACCTGTGATATTATCCCAGCACAACATCATGGGGTCTAGTCCCAGCATGCAAAAGACCACATCAAATGTGAAAACAAATCACTCCATGACTGGCTACCCTACTACCTTCCTCACCAGACACTAGGATCAGCTTCACACTCTTTCCTCTCAAAGGTGCCAGTGCTTTCTGCACACACACACCCCCAGCAACTGTTCCTTACCGGCAGCTTCTCAGGTGCCACTAACAACACAGGAATGACTGCGCTGCCATGCTCACTAGCCTTGTACTCCCCCACTCCCTCTAACTTGTCATACTTTATACCCCACTTCCTTTATCCTTACCGACCAGTTTTGTAAAAAAACAAAACAAAAAAAAAAACAACAGTAATACATAAGCAGCGGGACAGAGTGACTAACCAATGGTATGTGAATTAGTAGGTCTCCTGGTCCCCTCAAGTCAGTCGACTCACATGCTCCTTTCATGATCACAGCTCCATGCCCCTCACAGAGGTTTCCGTGAACCTCACAGACAGTAACTACTGATTGGGTGTTTCACAGAAGCAGCTCAGTTCTGGGAAAAAGAAACCAAAAAAGCAAATTATATTTTCTGTGCTTAACCCTAACATAGATCCTCCACCCCTGCTGTGCTCCACATGTACTCACTGCAGAAGGGTTCAGAGATAATAACTGGTGATTCAGTGTCCTCCTCTGTGCCAAAATCATGTCAGTGGGTGCACACTTCAGTATTCTCCAGTAGAGATGCAGAGCGGTTTGGCAACCGCAGACAGAAACAAACAGACATAATTTAGACAATAAAAAAAAAACTTGAAATACATCCCAATTTAGCTAAGAAATAGGAGGGGGGATGTCAGATATCACAACAACAGAAGTTCAGCAGTGAAACAATGGTGAGCCATCAGGGACTCAATCATTCAGGTACTAGCTCCACCTACTGGTGGAAAAATATACCAGACTTTTTTTTAAAACATATACCTCCACACAACAAAGAATGTTGGAAAAATACCAAAATGCCTTTTCCCCCTTTTTTTCTCTTATTATTAAAATGATCCATTGCATAATAACAATAATGCACTCCAGGGTGTGTGTTGTGCTGGGATAATGTCATGCCTGGAGTATTGGAGGCACTTGGCCTGCAGCCTTGTACCAACCACCCCAGGCATGATGTTATCCCAGCACAACACACATCCTGTCATGCATTATTGTTTAAATATCAACCTTTTTCATAATTAGGGCATCAGGAGGGGGGCTTTTCAGCTTTGGAAATCCACCAATCTCTGATCTTACTTACCATTACCAGACTAAAAATAGGCTTGAAGAACAAGGACAGAGAATTCCATGCATGAGGACTCTGGTTAATAAACATGGGTGGGAAACTTGACTATTGGGAACAGGAGAGAGGGAGAAGGGTTAAGACCCAATCATAGAGGTTGATCATAGAACAGAATCAGAGGAAGGAGTGGATATGTTGGAACTTTGGAGAAGCAATCATGTCTGCTTTGTGTGTCATGTATGCATCACATATGCTGTTACACTGTTTTACAGGTACAAGTGCAAAGTGGTTTTATTGTTCAGCAATTTAGCCATTACAAATACAAAAGAAGAAAGACATTTTTAAAATAGAATGGTTAAAAGTCAATAAAAGCATACATTTATGTATACAAAGTCATTGTGAATTAGTAGTAAAAGTATCTTGTGCATATCAATAACTATGAGTACATAAGTGCATCAGTAAGTAGTCATAGCTTGTGCTAAATCTATTTCATGAAGTCTGTTTTGTCCAGTTACAGTGCACTTAAAGATTTGTAAAGCGTTTAAATACAGAAGACTTTATAAGTGTAAAGTTGCTAAATAGCTTGCAAGTTTATGCAAAAGTCTTCTGTATTTTAAGTCCACTGTCTTACAGCTCCTGCAGCTCTAAAGTTCTATTTTCTATTTTCTCATTTTAAGCCCTGAAGGAGGACAGGACAGAGAATGAACTCACAGTTTAACTGTTGTTGCAGAAATTTCCAGATAAGATCCACTACTTTTGCAATTTGTGTCAGCCACCCTGCTGACTTGCTGAGAGGCACTCTTTTGATAATTACAGTTCACGAGACACCATGAAAAGGCATTCCAGAGGAGGGGGAGCTGGATCTGCAGGATGAACAGGCAGGAAGAATACAGCTGCAATCATGTGCCCTGCTCTGTCAGTGAGGAAGTGTTGGTTTTCTGGGCCTGGGGTTCCCCTTAGCCCAGTGCTGAACCCAGATAGATGGGACACAAGCTGCTGGACTGGGGCAGTATTTGTAAGATGGGAAATAGTGATAAATGGTGATGGTACCATGGTCAGGAAAAGGTTTTCTTTTTTTTTATTTCACAGTTTATTTACCCAGGGTAGCCCAGCTAACATGCAACATCCCATTTTCAGTGGCATATAGCTTCTGCCCATTTTTGTAAGTGAGTGGACTGGAGCACTAAGAGGTTAACTGACTTGCCTAAGGTCACACAGTGATTATATATCATTGTTGGGTTTGAACCTGGAATCTCCTGATTCCCTTTCAGTGCTTTAACCAGTAACCCACCCTGCAGCCTAAAATGAGGTTGGTGAGGTGTGTGGGTGTGTTGGGACATGTTGGGGGCCTGATCACCCAGCTCAACATCATGTGTTTTTGCTCTAATGAGAGAAACAGTTGGCTCCTGAAGTATGGCTTCCCCAGCCTGGCTCTGTGTGTTGTCTACCTTGGTAAATCTCCTGGGGACTGCAGGTCTGAAGAATGAGAGCAACCATCCTGACATAAACTGCCCTGTACTCATGGTTCTGAGGAGGTCTTTATGTGGAGGGTAGTATTAACCACCACCAGACAGGAAAGGAACCTGGGAGTAATCATATTTGACGAACAAAAGGTGGCCAAACTGTGACAAGGCAGTGAGTAGAGCTAGTGGGATGCTAAGCTGCATAGGGAGGGGTATCACCAGCAGAAAGAGGGAGGTGGTGTTGCCCTGTATAGGTCACAGGTGACACCTCACTTAGAGTACTGTGTCCTGTTCTTGAGACCACATCTACAGAAGGACATAGACAGGATAGAGGCGTGCAAAGGAGGGCAACCAAAATGGTGCAGGGTCTGCATCACAAGCCCCATGATGATAGACTGAAGGACCTCAATATGTACACCCTGGAGGAAATGAGTAAAAGGGAGGATATAATAGAAACATTCAAATACTTCATGGGTATAAATAAATTGCAAGAGGGTAGCATTTTTCAGAAAAAAAGGTGTTCAAGAATAAGGGGACTTGCTTTGATGCTGTAGGTGTAGAGGGGGAGATAAAGGGGAGATGTGAGGAAGTACTTCTTTACAGAAAGTGTGGTGGATGAGCTGGCCCACTGGCACAGAGGCATGGTGGCTGTCTGCAGAGCCGACGATCCAGGTTCAGGAACAGATGTGGGTGTCGGAGGGCTGGCCAGGGGAGCAGGATTGAGCATGCGTAGGACTGCTGTCCTGCTCTGGGGGGGAAGGGGGGTCAAGTGCTTGGTGCAATGTGAACCCCCAGTGGAGGCTGGAGGTACCACAAGTGCTCTGGCACCTTCTGGAAGGGGGGCGGGGTGGACGCTGGCTGTAATTGCACATCCCCACCCCTGGGGAAAAACAACAGAAAAATATCTTGGCTCCCCACTAACGAGCCGGCTCCAGTACGCTGAATCCTCTGGCCGTCTAACTCCACTACATCGGCCACATTCAGGAGGAGTCAGTCCCGAGCATGTGAGAGTCAGTGGCTGGGGCAAGGTGAACCCCACTTTCATGGTTAGGGGAAGCCGGGGCCAAAAAGAGAAAAAAAAAAAAAAGAAAGTGTGGTGGATGCCTGGAACAGCCTCCCAGTAGAGGTGGTGGGGGAAAGAATGGTAATAGACTTCATGTATGCATGGCATAGGCATAAGGGAACCTTAGAGTTAGGGAAGTTTGGATAAAGCCAGAAATCAAGTAGAGTCTGAGGTGGTTTGGTAGGTAGGAAAAAAGGGTAGACTAGGTGGGCCAAGCAGTTCTTATCTGCCATCAATATCTACTATATGTTTCTATGTTATGTGAGAGGAGTTGAAATGTACCTTGGAGAAGGTAAACAGGAAATGTCAGTGGTCAGCGTGTGTGTGGGAGAGGCTCATTTGCAATCTCCAATGACTCACTTTTTTAGTCCCTATCTTTCCCTACTTGATTCAGTTTTCTCAGGCACTGCTCTCTCCGTCACACCCTTTTTGTAGTCCTGGAACAGAGTTGGCAGAGCTCAAATGGAGTAGCAGCCACTGAAGTCCAACAGTGACTGCCTCCCCTCTAGTTCCATGACAGGCAGTGCACTGTGACATCAGAATGGGTACTTGTTACAAAACACATTACTTATGGAAATCCCTAGGTACTCATGTGGATATAAAATTGTTGGGTACCCTTGTGGATATAGAATTTCAAAAATTGCAGTTCAGGGGCTCATATGGGCTCAATAACATCAAAACACACCCTAAAGAAAAATCTGCAATCTCCAAAGGGTCTGTTTCCAAATGTCTTCACAAATGTATTGACTGTTTCATCAAGCTCCTTTCGCATCCTACACAACCTAATGTTTGTTAGATGATTATCTTTTCATTGTGTTTGTATACTTAAATTGTTAAAAAAAAATCCCTTTACAGGAAGAAGAGTTTCATTAGGAAAACAGAAATGCCCCACTCAGCCTGGTAGCCTGGTCAATGTTGGAAAATAGAGAGCACTTGACGTTTTCAAATGGACTTTTATTTGAGCTGTGTGACATTTACTTAGCTGGAGAAAAGCTAGAAAGCCATCCTCTTGAAATGCTGGTGTAGGGCTATACTAACAAGCATTTGTCAATGCCGAATGTTTGCTTGCTGGCATTGGCATTGGTAGTGCAGAAGTTACAGAGCTGCATAATAGGAATGGCAGTGAAGTATTAAACTGAAGCCAATGCCAC
Organism: Neoceratodus forsteri; assembly: GCA_016271365.2. NCBI lineage: Eukaryota > Metazoa > Chordata > Ceratodontiformes > Ceratodontidae > Neoceratodus > Neoceratodus forsteri. Next base: position 952,189,959 of record CM028131.1, on the reverse strand, counting down.
CACCACCCTGCAGAGAGTGACAGGCATTGGGGTGTGCCTTTGGGTAGTCAGGCATAACGGGCACGCCATTTCAGTACACCCAACCCTGCAGACACTGGCAAGTGTCACGGTGTTCCTAGGGTCTTTGGCCCTTATCGCACCCATTCCATTAGGAAATACAGTGAGATGGGTGTGATATAGGAGAATGGGGTGAACTTTGGGGCGAAGAGGTCCAAGGCATGCCTCGATGCCTCTCACTGGCTGCAGGGTGTGGAATGGTATGAGCATTACAGGCAAGAATCCTAAGTCCACCCCTGATGCCTGTCATTCTCTACAGGGTTAGGCGTTATGGTTGTAAACCCTAATACCTCAGGCATTCATTGGTATTTTCACTCCAAATGTTCAACATGGTTTTGTGACCCCACCTCATGAACAGGTGGAATATCAGTTCTTAGCTGAAAGCTGCTTATGCACAGCGACTTCTGACATTTAGCACCACAGGTGCAAAAACATTCGAACAGGATGTAAAATGACAGCTGTACTGTTCATGGGGGTGTAAAAAATGGCAATGTTGCAAATCTGCAGTAAAATATTTAAAAATGGTGAAGTCACGACGTACAGAGAAACTGTGCAACACACCGTACTATAATTAGGTTGGGGATTTTTACAGCAGATTGTCAACTCAAGCATTTGGTGCCTCCGATCATGAACAGTGTCACTGTGGTTTCTTTATCTGTCCCGAACAATGATTTCCCACAGCAACTCGCATCTCTGCGCTGAAAGTGTGAAAACACACTTCGGCCATGTTGTGAAAAATGACAGCTGTACTGTAAATAAGGCAGTGTGGAAAAATGCCACTGGTGAAAATCTGGACTTAAAATATTACAAAGTCATGAACTTACGAGGGTGCGTGGAAACTGCTCAATGCTCACTCGTAACACAGTCATTTTATGGACTTTTGTCACCAAATTTTCAACATAGCCATTTTAAGACCTCTGCTCATGAACCGTGTAACTGTGATTTCCTAATCTGTCCCAAACATTGCTTTTGCACACCGACATCACCATTGTGCACTACATGTGTGGAAACACATTTTGGGTGACATGTGAAAAATGGCAGCTGTACTGTTCATAAGGAAGTGTAATAAAATGGCAATGCGGAAAATCTGGAGTGAAAATATAGAAAATTCGCAAACTTACGAGCGTGCGTAGGAACTGCGCAATGCACGCTCATAAAACAGTCATTTTAAGGAATTTTTTCACCAAATTTTCAACATAGCCATTTTAAGACCTTTCCTCATGAACAGTGTCACTGTGATTTTCTTAATGTGTCCCATACACTGATTTCGCATACCGACTGCGCCATTGTGCCCTACATGGGTGGAAACATATTTTGGGCAAGATGTGGAAAATGACATCTATACTGCTCATAAGGAGGTGTGGTAAAATGGCAATGTTGAAAATCTGGAGTGAAAATATTGAAAATTCGCGAACTTATGAGCATGCGTAGGATCTGCGCAACGCACACTTGTAAAACAGTCATTTTTAGGAATTTTTCCACCAAATTTTCAACATAGCCATTTTAAGACCTCTGCTCATGAACATTATCACTGTGATTTTCTTAATTTGTCCTGTATATTGATTTACGCTACGACTGTGCCATTATGCGCTACAGCAAGCAAAACACATTTTGGGTGAGATGTGGAAAATGACAGCTATACTACTCATAAGAAGGTATGGTAAAATGGCAATGTTGAAAATCTGGAGTGAAAATATTGAAAATTCGTGAACTTACGAGTGTGCATAGGAACTGCGCAGCACGCTCGTAAAACAGTCATTTTTAGGAATTTTTTCACCAAATTTTCAACATAGCCATTTTAAGACCTCTGCTCATGAACAGTGTCACTGTGTTTTTAATTTGTCCCGATACATGATTTCAGACACTCCATCACGCCATTGTGGCCACATGGTGAAACCATCGTTTTGGGTGAGATGTGAAAATGACAGCTGTACTGCTCATAAGAAGGTGGTGGTAAAATGGCAATGTTGAAAATCTGGAGTGAAAATATTGAAAATTTGTGAATTGGCGTCGCGTAGGAACTGCATAGCGTACGCATCATTCAAAAACAGTCTTTGCAATTTTCCACCAAATTTTCAAAATAGGATTCTTGAGAGCCCACCTTATGAACACTGGCAGTGTTGTTTCATTAATTGGTCCTGAAAGTGACTGCGCAGTGAATGCAAATTCAGCCTTCGGGCCCAAATAACACCATGACAGTGACATCATTCATGAGAAGGGGTCCAAAAAACCCCATGTTGAAAATTTGGTAAAAAAATTCCAAAAAATGCCTGAGATATGCAACAAAGTTGAATAAACCCTATCTAGCCCATTATTCAGCTTACCAGCATTTCCTCGGTTCGCGGTCGGCTTTGAAGAGTGCAGACGTGTTCCCAGTCCACCGAAGATCATCGCGCTGAGCTCTGGAGGTAAGTATGGGGTGACAGGGTGGTGTGGGGAGGCAGGATGCACAGTGGGTGGGTGGGTGCGGGTTGTGGGAGGGGACCAGGGAGACTACATGGGACTGTTTTTCTTTACAGGTTAAAAAACAAAGGACGACCGCGGGGACGTTTGCCACACTGGAGTGGGCTCCCAGTGTGGCACAAGGACGATTGGAGCGTTCAATCAGCAGTTGGGCACCCCGTCAGCCAAAGCATCTATTGCCATGCTGGGGTGGGCTCCCAGCGTGGCACCTAGTACTCGGGGGTGAGGACAGTGGAGCCGGCGAGTTGGGCACCCTCGTTGGCTATATTATGAGTTGCCACGCTGGGGTGGGCACCCAGCATGGCTTTTGAAGCATTAGAGGCGGGGGCGCAGCACAGCCGATGGGGGATTGGGGCCCTCATCGGCTATACAGTGCATGAGTCTTGGGGGAGGTGATGCTTGCATGCGGTGTGTGTGTGTGTGTGTGTGTGTGTGTGTGTAGGGAGAGCTGTGCATGAGCAGGCGGATATCTGCCATATAAAACCAAAATAGCTACTCAAACCTTTAAATTACTCACACTGGAATTCACATTTCTTATAAGGGGTGCTGCTAGATGGTGACAAATAACAAACAAAGCAAAAAGACTAGCGCACACCCTCCCCCCCACATAGCATAACATTTAAACTTTCAAATGCCAAAAATGGCTATATTTACTTTCAAACTCCATGTGAGGAGAGGGTCCTCTTAGTTTCAGACTGGAATTCCAATTTGAGTGAGCTAAATCACCAACGTCAAGGTGGGGCCCTTCGATTTAGTCCCTAACCTTCCACTGATAATCCTTTATCCATTGAGGCATTGGAAGGTTAGGGACAATCGAAAAAACTCATGACTATATTGCTCACTCAAATTCAATCTGAAAGAGACCCTCTCACATGGAAAATTGAATCAAGCTATAACCATTTCAACATTAATTTAAGATGTGCTCTTATAATGAGGGAAAAGTGTACTTTAGCTTTATTTGTTATTGTCACCATCTAACAACACTACTATAAAAATGTGAATTCAATGTGTAGGTTAAAGGATTTAAGCAACTACTGATTTTATATTTTATAGTTTGGGAGTTTATGGTGCTCCTCATAGCATGCTCCCTTTAAAATGTCTGTGTTATATCCCTTGTGGGAGCACAGTATACAGTGAGAAGTTAAATCACCTGTGCACAATCCCTGCTGGGAGCACAGTATAAAAGCAGTTAGCTAGTAGCCATTGAGGCATTGGAAGGTTAGGGACTAAATCAAAGGGCCTCACCTTGACGTTGGTGATTTAGCTCACTCAAATTGGAATTCCAGTCTGAAACTAAGAGGACCCTCTCCTCACATGGAGTTTGAAAGTAAATATAGCCATTTTTGGCATTTGAAAGTTTAAATGTTATGCTATGTGGGGGGAGGGGGAGGTGTGCACTAGTCTTTTTGCTTTGTTTGATATCTTATCGCTGCTCACTGAAGCATAGCTCCCCCTTTGAACTGTATGCCACTGCATTTTGGAGCTTGTCATAGACAGTCCAGTATGCATTGGCTTACAGGGGCCGCGCCTGCCAACACACTGACTGAATTGGAAGAGGGGATGACACACCTCTGTAATCTCGGATGATGGCACTATGTTTCTTGCACATGCATGCAAGCAAATGTAAAAATGATCTTGTTCATAACAAAAAAATGTTGATGCGTGTGGTTGGTATTTGTGCATGTGGTTGTAGTCTTGTTCTGCTTTGTACTGGCAGAGAATAACACAGTGTGCAAATTTGTAAATGTTGTTTTTTAAGGATGCAGATCAAAATCAAGTTGAATAAACTTTGTGTGTTACCAAGTTTTATGACAATGTCTCTAGTACTGTATTATAATTGTGGGAATATAGGGGCTGGCAGCATAGAAGAGAATAAAGCTATGAGCTGTGAATATTCTAGGTACATCCAGCAGACCTGGGTTTGAATACAACCTCCACTTGCATACTGTGTGACCCTATACATGTCACTTAACCTCTCCAGTGCTCCCAGATTGCCACTGTAAATGAGTTTTGTGCCCAGTGGGGCTTACCTGGTTACCAAAGAATAATAAAAACAAAATTATAATCCAGTTTGTTCTAAGCCACATCTTAGAAAAGTGATGCTGTAAGAAATATCACAGAAGCTGATAATGTAATGCTCAAAACTGAATTAATGATGTTGGAAAATGCAATTGCCTTTTTATGATAGCAATGAAACCAATTACAACTGTTCAGAAATTACAAGGAAAGAGGGCTAGGGCATACTCAATGTCACTGAAAGGTGAAGATACAAATCAAATGTTAGAATGACCTGCTTTGCACAATGAGTGGTGAAGGGTTGGAGCAGAATTCCAGAGCAAGTGTTGCCTTCAACACTGTTTCTACCTTCAAGCTTAAATGAGATAAATACTTTGAAAAAAAAAAAAAATGGGTGGCAGTGTATACATATTAACAGTCTGGTCTGTGACATCTGACCTGGAAATGCCTTTCCTTGATAGCAGTCAGTCTGTGATCTCTATATGGTTTTAAGTTGACTTTTAAATGCAAGTTTTAGGCCAATGGGATTCTTTAAAACTTTTTTTATTTGTTTTGTTATGTATAATCTGGTCTTAGAATGTGTTCTTCCATAACAACTGGCATTGGCTTCTGATGGACTGTGTGTAGTCTAAACGTTTTAGCACGTTTCCTTTTGTAACATTTATGTTGATCCAATAAAAGATATCATATCATTTTGTTTCTGGATCTATTCTTACAAGGACCTATATGACAACAAAAATATTTTTTGGTGTCATTATAACACAGTAATTATAGGTTGGAAGGGACTCTAGGTCCGTCAACTTGCACCCCCCCCCCCACACACACACACCATAAACAGGGACCAAAGCTGTGTTGTTCAAACATGTGCTTATTTATAGTGATTTCCCACCCATCCTACTACCCAGTGTGACCTGTAATTCCTTCAGTAAACAAAAATATATCCAGGCTTACCTTGAAGGCCTGTACTGTCTATAAGTCTACTGTATCTGCTGGTAGACAGTTCTGTAGGTTCACAACCCTCTGGAGAAAGAACGCCTCCTAATGGCACAGTACCACATAATTTACCACCTTTAAGCTCCAAGGCACGTCCTTTCATCCTACTGGAACTTTTTAGATCAAACATCTCCATCTGTATGACCGTGTTTATTCTTTCCAGTACGCAGAAGACAGAGCTCACACCCCCCTTCACCCTCCTTTAGTCAAGGATGAAGATGTTAAAGGCCTTCAGACTTTCTCATAGCTGTTGTCCGTCAAACTCCTTTTCATTTTAGTGGCCCTGCTTTGCACCTTTTTTACTGCCTTAATATGCTTTTTGTAAATGGAGCCCAGAACTACACATAGTGCTCCAGTTGGGGCATGACGAGGTCCTTGTCAAGAGGCAAAATTAATTTCTCTGCTCTGCTGATTGCTTCCCTCTTGATGCACTTCAGCATTCTTCCAATCTTTTTGACTGTAATGATGCACTGCTTATTGTGCTGTACCCCTTTGTCAAACATGATTCACAAGTCCTTTTCCTCACCCACTACAGTACGAGGATCCCCAGACTGCAGGTCGTACCTTTATTTCTCATTCACCGGTGCAACACCTTGCATTTGTCACACTTCATATAGGACTCAAGGGGCTTGATTTTCAAAGGTAAAACTTTGGTGCACAGTGCCTGCACCAAAGGTGTTTGAAGCAAGTGGCACCTTGCATCAAAGTTTGTGGCTATCCTGATTTTCTAACACCAGCTGCATCCAAATCAGAATGCTGTGCTGCAAAGCCCCCCTGCACCACCCTTGTGACAAAAGTGCCCTTATGCCTGGTTGCAAGGGTGGTTGCACCATGTCAGAGCTGTGCCATCCCCATATTTGAGATTCTATAAGCTCCACCATGGCCACAACAAGGGGCTCATGTTGGATCAGCCAGAAGGTAGTCTAAGAGTCCTGCACCCCTGCCAGGAAGGGTGGCAGTTGGGGGGACTGCAAGATGGGGACCGGGGGCATAATGAGCAGAGGGAGTGGCATAAAGAGTGGCAGGGACACAATGGCAATGGGAGTGTGTACTGAGGTGGTACCCTGCAGAGGTGCCCTGCAGACCTGTATGTAGCTGATCAGCCTGGGTACATGATGTTAGCAAGAAGTGACCAAGACTGGATCACAGGTGCATGCAGCCCGGGCACCTGCCCTGGAGGTACCTCTTACCAGAACATCATAGGCAGGTGGCAGTGGCTGCAGGGTGTGGGGTGCTGGTTGTGGATGAGAATGGTCCCCAGGAACCATGACAGTGCCCTGCTACTCAGCCCCCTGTGTGAAAGCAGGCTGCTGCCTGCCTATGGTGTTGTGGTAAGTGGCACTTCTGGGGCAGGTGCCGGGGTTGATGTACCTGTGGCCGGGTCCTGTTCTTGTCTTGCCAACCTCACATACTCAGACCAATCAGCTGAGTACAAGTCTGCAGGGCACCATTGCAGCACTCTCCCATTTTTGCCATGCCTCCATTGATCCTTATGCCATCCCCCATTCTTCTTATGCCCCCAGTCCTCATCTTACAGCCATATTCATCCCCCCACCTTGGCAGCCCCTCAAGTGTTCCACCAGGTGTTGAGGGTTATGGAGCCTTCTGTCAAGCTCTGCAGTTGTGCCACTTCTTTGGTGCAACCCTGAGGATGAGGCAAATCTCAGGTCTTACGTACAGGGACCCTCATTTTTTTTAAATATGGCACAGGATCCCTGACACACCCTGAGACTGATGCAACCCTAGATCGCTGCAACTTATGACAATCTATGGGCTTATTGAAAATTAGGCCCCAGGAGTCTAACTGATCAGCATGTTCTGGTCCTTTTATTCCCACTGACTGGGTGGGGGAAAGAACCCAAAGGTGTGGACTTCTCTCTTTTCTAAATTTATAAAGGTAATGTAGTTATCATAAGGGAAATCCATGACATACTAGAGAGTAATTCCTACTATGTAGAACTACCTGGATTAGTAAAATGCTGTGTTGATGGAACAGATTTTGTTTGTGCTCATGCAAAAACTCTCTTTAGAGGTTCCTGGGGATATATTAGGAGGGCTCACAATAGCAGGGTACAGTCATACAAACTAGTTTACTTCACAAAGGCTCAATAAAGTATACATGCACAACACCTCATAAATAAATGTTAGGACACAAAAGTTATTGTTTGCAGTTTTACCAGATTGACATTTTACTTCTTCAAGCCATTCACAAATATAAATGTGGTGCAGAAAAAAAATCATGCTGGTTATCAGTTTCAATATTTTAGCACAGTAGTATCCCATGTCATTTCTTCTCTTTTTGGGATCAAATGCCTAATAATCACAAGGTTTTCTTTTAAGAGCAAATACATTCATTCATGAATTCTGTGCTTCAGTATCAGCCATTATTTAATATGGGCACTACTCCATTGCTAAGGAGCTGTCTAACTGAGCTGCCAGCTGAGGGGAGATCAAACATGACGATGCGTGTGCACCTGTCACGTGCGTGCTGACATTTCGGCTTAGTGATGTCATCCTCAGAGTACTCTTTGGTTGAAAGCCGACAACTACAAATAGTGTCTGTAGTTACCATGGCAACCTACATAGCCAACCACTCACTCCAGCCTTTTATTACTGAGAAACAAACAAGTGATCAAACAGTTTTTCAATGTATATAAATATGTACATAAGTGTCAGCCTTTCACAATTCATTATTATAAAAAAACAAAAACCTAAAATACACTGATTTCTCATTAAAAATAAAAAACAAAACGTCATGGTATGGCACACCTAGTGCTCCCACATCTTTCTGATGCTTTAGTATGAACATATGTTCTTATTATTCATAATATCATGCTATATCCATAAATATGATCTCATCTCTATTTAACTGACTGGAAAAAGTATTCTGTCCAGCTAACATAATACATTTTTGGGAGTCAGCTATATCCATTAGTGGTGCCCACTCTAAAATCAAGAAACAGTTATCTAATGCACAGCAACATGCCAGTTTGCATCATGCCCAATTTATTTTGAAGTAAATCTAAAGTATTTCTTGTCTTCACAGTTTGGTAATATTAATGCTTAAAACATCAATCTTGTGCTGGTGCATGTGTCATACAAAAAAAAGGCTGTTGGTCTCTCAGTCTTGGTTCTATACTATTCAGACCCATGCCTCAATTTCAATTCTGTGCACCCCCGTCTGCTTATTTTTCATCAGGATGTACCTTCAATATCCTGATAAGGGTGCTTCAAGCCAGTATATAACTGACTTCATTCACAGTTTAAGTTTTCAGTTTTTGATAGATTTCATAGAGAATAATGTATACACAGCTATTGGTAATAAGCTGGTTAGTTCATCAAGAGGTGGCCATGGCGACCATTTGAACCTTGAGAGGTTGGCTTGAGAGGTTCGGTCACCCATAGGTGACCTTGAGATGAACTAATCCAGCTTGTTACTGATAGCTGGGTATACATTGTTATTTATAGTATAGGATGCCAACTGCTATGAGGCATGACTTACTTTGTTTTTTTTTCTCCGCTTTGCCACTCGCTTTACTGTTATCACCGCCACTGCAGCTTCCTGGTCATATAACGTGCATGCGCTAGCGCGTTCAATAGTTTTATGATTTAGTAGCTACGTAGCTAGTGCAGCATAACAGCTGCGATGACATAGCTGCTACAACATAACAGCATTTCAAAAGTGATGAGTTTTTAACAATAACAGCATTCCATCACACACTACAGCAATTTTAATTATATAATCTCCTTGTAGGAATCCCAGCACAGGGTCTACTAAGTCTACAGCCTGACAAAATGCAAGTCTGTGCCCCTTACCCAGGTGCACTATACAAACTGCACATGGATGCCTACCATATCCTAGCATGCAGCAAACACATCTAGTGTCTCACATTGCTATGTTTATGGCATGCTATTTTGACAGATAAATAACTGTTGTGCTCTAAATAGAACATTTGAATTAAAAATAAAAGGATTATTATCTCAGGAGGGGGTACTGAACAAGTGGTTGTATAGAAAGTATGTACTCATATTTATAGCAAAATATACATTTATGGCATGTTTGAGATTGCAGACTTAAAAACTTCAATGGAAACTTTAAAACATAAACATTCTGTGTGCACACCATGAGGCTTTCCAGGGACAGACACACAGTTTTTCGCAACCCACAATAGGAAAAAGTCACAACAGTGTTAATTAAGATTTGTTCATCATGGTAGCCATGACAGCTGTGGTCATCTTATTGTTCCCATTGGTTCAGTTCCTATAGTTCTAATTAAAGAGAGCTCAGGGTGAAAGTTATGGTGTTATCAGTTTTTATTGCTATCACCAAGGACGTTTTGAAAGCTGTGATCATCAAACAGAAAATCTCTCTGGAGAACCTCACAATGTCCATGCAGTATCCTTATGTTGTGCATTTTGAGAAGTAAACTAGTTTCCCTGGACTAGTAACATGCATCTTACAAGAGACTGCATTGAAAATGTTTTTCTACTTCATAAAATGGGATCACATATAAAGGAGCATTGGACTAGTCAAGTTGTCCTCCCCAATTCTACGTTTACCATTGCTGTTAAATTAGGCAGCACAATCAGACAGTACAGTGCATGTTCAGTAAGATACTCTTCAAATAGTGAAACTTGTTATTGGTCATAAATCTAACTTCTGTTAGAATTGTATCCACCAAATATGTGCCCTCAGATACAGAAAAAAAAATAAGCAGCAATAAATTATGAAACTTGTTTAGTTTGATGTCATCCGGGAACAGGTCTCATTAGAGGTTTATCAGTTCACTGCCCTTCCCTCCCAAAAAAAGCTGAAAAACTACTGTATGTAGTTTTTTTATATATGTTTCCATTCTCTACTAACAAAAAGTAACTTAATAAAACTTACAAAACACTTAAGAGTTGAGGTTTACACTTATGCGGTCATGAGTGAAGGGTCTCATGAGCCTCACAGTACAGTCTGTATTTCAAAAGTATTGTTTATCACGTGTATATTATTAATTAAACAGAAACCATTGCAAGGTAGTGGTAAAATCACTGAGCAGTAATAGCTGAGGTGCTTTTGAGGGTTTTAAAATAGTCTAGCTGGTGGATGGTTTTAAAACCATCAAGCTGTTAGATGGTTTTAAAACAGTCAAACTGCTTGATGGTTAAACAGTTTTAGAACTGTCATGAAACATATATTCAGCCCCACATAGGTAACCCATGCTTTAGTGCTTTTGTGCTGAGTTCTTTGTCTTTTAGATTACTTTCCTATTTTGAGCTCACCATGCTCCAAATCAGAAAGACTAAAATATGACTGGCCCAACCTTCCCATCGGCTGATGCTGATTAGGCACAGGATGATTCCTGAACAGAACAAAACACGTGTCTGTGTCTTCTGTTTTCAGCATTTTCAGACTGTGTGAGAGGTAGGGTTGCCACCTTTGGATGAGGCAAAAACTTGATCCTAAGCTTCACTCCTCTAGCCCCACCGCTTTTCACGAATCATCATGCATTGCTCCTCCTAGAAAGCCATTTGTTATATCAATAAAAGACAACACTTAGAGCAGCAGTTCAACAAAAATGTTAAGATATTGTACTGTACCTATTAAAGTTACTTTCCTAGATTCTTCCTACATATTTACTTATGTATTTGTTTATTCATAGGTTCGTAGATTTATGTGGGTTCAGTAGGTATTTCTACCTTTTGTGAACTCGCCACCCCATCATGGGTGGAAACTATATTTTAAATGACCCATATAATTGTCTAAGTTAATTTTAAATGTAGCAAATGATTTACTAAGTACCACGTTAGATGGGAGCTTATTCCATGAGTTTACAACCCTTTGAGTATACCAATTATTTCTTTTAACCGTGTTGTTATGTGTGCCTTTAAGTTTTAGTGTATGAGATCTGGTATTTATAGCAGTCTTTTTCTTTTGTAATCCTATAGTTTCTAGTATTATTTCATTCTGAAATGCTTTATATGTTAAGCATAGGTCACCTCGAAGTCTCCTATAATCCATTGAATAAAGACCAGTTTTTTTTAGTCTGGTTTCATAATCCAGCTTCTGAACAGTGGTTATTTTCTTTGTTGTTTTTCTTTGGATGTTTTCAATTAATTTCTTATTTTTAATTAAGTATGGAGCCGTAACAGAGGATCAGTATTCTAAATGCGGTCTAACAAGACCAGTATATAATGACAATAGAACTTTTTCATCTCTACTTTAATATTTCTTAATATACAATTTAAGATGTTATTGCCTTTATTAACAGCTGTTATTGTATGTATATTATATGTAAAGTCACTTGAAAGAATAACTCCTAAATCTTTTTCTTGCTGGGTTATTTGTAAAGCAATATTATTAACAATGTATGTGAAACATGGGTTATATTTGCCCAAGTGCATTACCTTACACTTTGTTTCATTAAACAGTAGACCCTTTTTCATAGACCAGTCAACTTGGTGATTTAGATTAGTTTGTATTTCAACAGCAGAATTTTGATCATTAATAATGCTTTCTATTTTACAGTCATCAGTAAATTTGACCAACCAACAGGAGTCATTTAATGGGCACATAGATGAAATGAGAATATTGAAAAGGGTTGAGCCCAATACCGAGCCCTGAGGAACACCACTAGTAACAGAACTCCATTTTGATAGATGGCCCTTGACTGATACCTGCTGAGATCTATCTGACAACCAATCATGTATCCATCTAATTACTATCGGATCAATTTTCAATTTCTCTAGTTCAGATATTAGTATTTGGTGTGACACTGAGTCAAATGCCTTAGAAAAATCTAAAAATATGATATCCACTGATAATCCTTTATCCAAAGCATTGCTAACTGGCTCCAAAAAATACAGAAGATTAGTTTGACGTGATCTGTTCTTAACAAAACCATGTTGATAGACATCAGTGATATTATCAACTAAATAATTGGAGATTCTGGGCCAGATATTCAAAACTTTGCCCAGGGGCTAAATTAGCACTGCCCGGTGGGCAAACTTAGCCCGGAGCACAGAGCAAGCTATATTGAAATGGAAATAGCCCGGTGCTAATCCTGCTGAATATTGCAGGCTAAGGAAGCTGGGCAAACTGGTCTGAGAGTGCAGGGCAAAAATAGCCCGGGAATAAGATAGCACTGAATAAAGCAACCAGGAAGTGCAACCCACAACAACAACACAGTGCAGAGCAACGTGAGGGCAGGTACAGAAGAAATACATGGCCAATGTGTGTGCCAGTAAATGCATGGACTCAGTACAGCTGCAGGAAGCAGCAGATGTGAAAGAACAGTGTTCAAAATAGTATATTATATCCCGTACCATTAGCACCGTGCTAACACATTAGCTCGGCATTAGCGCGGAGCTAAGCAGTTAGCCCAGGGCAAACACGTTTGCCCGGAGCTAAAATGTGCCATATTCAAAGTGCCATGCAAATGAGCCTACTTAGGCAGTCTCTGGGCAAACAACCAGATCATTATACCTTGATTTGCATGTAGTTTGCCCCGCATTACTGCAGGGTCCCACAGAGCCACCTGTAGGTCAGTCTGGAAGTACAGGGCTGACCACAGGTCCAACCGCAGCTCCACCTGTAGGTCAGTCTGGCAGTGCATGATGATAGCTGCAGGCTACATGTAAACAGTACAGCATAGCATAGCATATTGTACCCCAGGGACAAGACAGCAAAGGCACAGGTGGTGGTGGTGCTGCATGCAACTGTCACACTGTAGGGCATGCTACAGTGCAAGCAGACACTACAGAGCAAGGGGCCAGTAGTGTGAGGGACACAGCATGCCTATGGTGTGTAGGGCAGTGATGCTGACTGCACTGTACACAGTGACAGGCCCAACCTGCAGGTGTTTACTGACAGTGGATATTACTGTTACACTGTTGTGTGACCCACAGATGCTGTACCTGTGGCATGGGATGCTCACAGTGACATGTACATTTCTGGCTTTGTATGCAGTGGCAGTTGTACAGCTGTGTGGTATGTGGCCGGGGGGGCATATATTATCCGAAAGGCACACTACTGTTGGGGTATTCCCAATACTGGCCCATGAGCACTGCATGATGTGTCCCAGCCTTGTGGCCACACCTGGTCTGTGGCACAGCCTCAACACCAATACACGCTCCCCTCAACATCCTCCATGCCCACAGTGCTGCATGTGTGTGCTGGCATCTGTTTGTGTCCATAGATGTGAGGTCCGCAGGTGTGTGCTGTATGGCCACACTGCCATGCTGTCCACTGGTGGCAGGGTCACCATTTACTACCTGGCATGGCTGGGACTGGTGGCAGATGATAGCATCATTGTGATGCCATCGGTTAGCAGCATGCTTCCTCTAAGTTTGGCTTTATCTATGTGTCATATTTATTTGTTAGGGTCATGCAAAACCCGCGCTAAACCCGCGCAAACACCGCGCAAAGCCAAAGTGTCGCACAAAGCTGATTGCCCATGGTTAAGACAAGCTTTTCCTGGTCGGTAATTTGCACCACGCTAAGTGTCACGCTAAGTTGCGCAAAACCACTTAGCGCGGCGCTAGTCACTGAATATAGCATTGCGCCTGTATTCATGTCAGTTTGCCCCTTGCATACATTATAATCTTGCCCGGCGCTAATGCAGTTTGCCCGCGCTATTTGGCCTTTTGAATATAGCCGACCCGCCCTAATCCCGCGCTAAACCTGCGCAAACGATTTTTGCTCGGCACAAAGTTTTGAATATCTGGCCCTCTATTCTTTAATATTCTTCAATCAATTTACATAGTACATCCGTTAAACTAATGGGCCTGTAATTTTGCTCTTGGCTTTTGCTACCACCTTTGTAGATTGGTATAACTATAGCTCTGTTCCATGTTGGAGCTGTTTGCCCTGTATTCATTGATAAATTAAATATTAATGTTAATGGTCCAACCATTAGGCCCTTTAAATTAATAATGAATAATAGAGGAATACCATCTGGTCCAAGAGTTCCATTATTGTTTAAAGTATCTATAGCATCTAGCACCTCACCCTCTGTCATAGGGGAAAATGAATTTTTTTAATTTTATCACCTACAGACTCTGAATTGTTTGGTTTAAAAATGTTTATGAAATAATTATTCAGTCTATTTGCAGTTTCTGTTTCATTGGTTATTATCTGATTTGATGACTGTAAGGGTCCTATAGAATGATTTTTTTTTAATGAACCAATGTAATTGTAAAATGATTTTTTATTATCTTTAACAGTGTTTGCAAGTTTTTCTTCAAGATTCCTTTTTTGTTTTATAATCACATTCTTACTTTTATTTGATATTTGTTTGCATCTGTCCCAATTAGTGCTAGTTTTATTTTTCCTGAATTTCTTATATGAACATTGTTTTTTTGCCAAGATTTTTTTTTATTTTGTGATTTCACCACAAGGGGGCTCTTTGATTTTTTTATGTATTTCCTTCTGACGGGGACCCATAATTTAATACTTGTATTTATTTTTGGCATAAAATTATTATACACTGAATTAACGTTATTGTCAATAAGGTCAGAAGCCCAATTCCATTCCATAAGATATACTTTAATTTTTTTATAATTAGCATTTTTGAAACCTTTTACAATTGTACAGCCCAAAGTTTTGGTTGAATAAGTTAAATTCATTGTTGTATGTATCATTATGGTCACTATTTGCAAATGGATGTTTAATAGTAACATTTGCCTCAGCGTTTTCTATGTTTGAAAAAATCAGATCTAGTATGTTGTTTCCTCTTGTAGGTAATTTTACCAGTTGATTTAAATTATTTATGTTTATTAGATCTAAAAATGCACAATCTATTGATGTGCTACCTTTCAATTTGTACAAATCAATATTTGGGAAGTTGAAATTTCCCATAAGTAAACAATTTTGATCCTGTAGATTGTCTTCTATATTGATTATAAACATATGATTTTCCTTTATATTTAAATTTGGAGATCTATATCCAAGTCCCATTATAATAGTATGTTCTAATGTAAGATTTATCTTAATCCATACTAATTCACTTGAAGTATCCTTATTTAGATTATTTATTGGATAGCTTTTCAATTTATTATTAATATATAAAGCTATTCCACCTCCTCTAGTGTGATTTCTTTCATATTTTAGATAGCCTGGTATTTCAGTAGCCCAGTCATCATCCTTAAACCATGTTTCTGTAACTCCACATATATCAATTTTATTTTTATGTAGGTACTTAGATAGTTCATCTATTTTATTCAAAAGACTTCTTGCGTTTAAGAGTAATATATTCATTTTAGTATTTTCTACTTTTGTTGTTTCATGATCCTTGGAAGTACAGTTTGTTATATTTGTCTAATTTCCTATGTCCTTGGGTGGTTTTATTATTAAGAGAATCCAATGATTTTAGAGTCCCCCCCCATAACTTAGTTTAAAGATTTTTGTATGTGAGATAATATTTGTTTACCTAGTAGGGCATCCCCTCGCCATCATTTGAAAAGAGTTGATCCCTATAGATAAAGTTTTCCCAATGCATTATGCATCCCAGTTCCTGTTTCAAGCACCATTTTCTCAACCAGTTATTTATCAATTTGATTTTGTTTAGATTATATCCAGAAGCTTTGGGTATTGGTAGAATTTCAGAAAAAGTAATACTAGAGTTTAGATCCATTAATTTGTTTGTCTTTGAGACAAAATCTTGTTTAATTTTGTTTATTGGTTCTCTTAATATGTTATTTGCACCTGCATGGATTATAACCATGGGATTTTGAGACTTTGGTAGAATATTATCCAGCATTAAGGTGATGTCCCCTATTTTTACACCTCTAAAGGATAATAGCATTCTAAACTCTTTGTCAGGATTGCAAATCTGTCTATCAAGGAACTTAACCATAGAATCCCCCAAAACAAAAAGAGGCAGAGGTGTTATTTCCTTTTCTAAAATTGTTTGATTGGGTACTTCATTAGGTCTATGATTCATTAAGTTGTCTGAATTATCCGAATTTTGATATTCCATAGTTCCATTGGGTAGATTGTCAATAATCAAAGGATTTGTGTCATTCTCTTTATCTTCAGAAGTACTGAGGATTGAGTATTGGTTTGACAGGTGTAGTTCAAAACGCTTTTGCCCTTCATCCTTTTTTTGCTGCCCTAGTATTTACAGTAACCCAATCACAATCTAGGTTACTTAAATAATTTTCTCTTGGTCTTTTTTTTATTAGTGTGTAATTGTTCAACTGGTGGATTAGTATTTAGCATTTGCATCAATTGTTCCAATTTTAAACTAGAGATGTTTATTTGAAAATTGATTAAATCATTATTTGTTAAATTATCAATATTTCCACTTTTCTTAGTCAATGGTTCTGTTTGGACTTCACAACTAGTTTGAAATCTGTGTACCATATTCTTTTGACTTGCTTCTAGGCATTGCAGTCTCACACCAAATGTTTCATTTTCTTGTTGAAGTTCTTCATTAATAATACATTTGATGCATTTATAACTTAGTTGTTTATTTAATAGATCTGATGTAAATGAATACATGTTGCAAACTGGGCATTTTATACCAGTTTCCCCTGCTTCAGTTTTAATATACTCAGCCATGGTAAACAATTCAACTATAATTAAATTCAATGCAATATGAAGCTAAATCAGTTTCCCAACTTACTAAGTATGTGAATCCTCCTTGCCACGCTTCCACACCGAACACACCAAACACACACAGATGCACGAGTCTTTGTGTGTGTCTTCACACACGAATGCGCTCTGCCCTTCTTGTAGCGGGGCAGTTTTAAGCAGTAAGGTGACCTGGAAGCTGGTCTGTAGGGTCACGAAATCGTAGCATTTACAAAATGCTCAAATTTAGCCCCAAAGTAGCTTCTTAGCCTTCAAATAGCCCCAGAAGTGTACAGAATATAAAAAGTTTTAAAAATAGTTGCTTAAATCTGAGTCTGTAGTTCTTAATTTATAATGCAGCAAGTATAATTCAGAGGTCAGAGAAGCTAAATTCATTAGCTAAATTTATTGACATTGGTTTACCAGATAAACATACAGAAATAAAATAAATCACATTTAGAGATATGATCTGAGGGGAGGCAAGGGAAATACTGTAAATAGCATACAACAGTATACATGGTATATAATAATACATGATAAAGTTTTTATGCTTTGAAACAACATTTACACAGTAGAACAAAGTTTATAATGCAGCAAGTATAATTCAGAGGTCAGAGTAGCTAAATTCACTCCCGCTCATAGCGGGGCTGTTTTAAGCAGTCAGGTGACTCAGCAGCTCATCTGTAGGGTCACGAAATCATAGCATTTACAAAACATTCAAATTTAGCCCCAAAGTAGCTTCTTAGCCTTCAAATAGCTAGGAAATGCCCCAGAAGTGTACAGAATATAAACAGTTTTAAAAATAGATGTTTAAATCTGAGTCTGTAGTTCTCAGTGCTATGGTGAGAACTACAGGCTCACTCTTCCTGCTTCCTGTGCAGGGCTCCAAGCAGTAGATAAGTTTTATGTCAAAGCACTGAAGTTTTTATCCTTTGAAACAAAATTTACACAGTAGAACAAAGTTTATAATGCAGCAAGTATAATTCAGAGGTCAGAGTAGCTAAATTTATTGACATTGGTTTACCAGATAAACATACAGAAATAAAATAAATCCCATTTAGAGATATGATCTGAGGGGAGGCAAGGGAAATACTGTAAATAGCATACAACAGTATACATGGTTTATAATAATACATAATAAAGAACTTATTTACTATAATGTGTACTTTATATCTTTTTCTGGCTCCATTTCCTTTTTATGTCCACATAGAAACATAGAATTTGATGGCAGATAAGGACTACTTGGCCCATCTAGTCTGCCCATTTCCATAACTAACGGATAAGCTGCAGATCCTAGTTAACAAACAGCACACTTCCTCCCCCCCAGAATTGCCTTATGTCTGC
Source organism: Neoceratodus forsteri (assembly GCA_016271365.2). Taxonomy (NCBI): domain Eukaryota; kingdom Metazoa; phylum Chordata; order Ceratodontiformes; family Ceratodontidae; genus Neoceratodus; species Neoceratodus forsteri. The sequence goes on along the minus strand of CM028131.1, from coordinate 952,171,526 downwards.
CCCATGCATTCTTGAATTCCCCCACTGTTTTTGACTCTACGACCTCCTCAGAAAGGCTGTTCCATGTATCCACAACCCTCTCTGTGAAGAAATACTTCCTCATATTACCTCTGAGCTGTCCCCCCGTTATCTTCAAATTGTGCCCCCTTGTTTTTAAACATCTCTTTTTCTGAGAGATGCTACCCTCTTGGACTTTGTTGATTCCCTTGAGGTATTTGAAAGTTTCTATCATGTCCCTTCCCCCTTTCCTTAAGGCTTTACATCTTTATTTCCTTTAGTCTTTCTTCATATGTCTTCTGATGCAGGTCCTACATCATTTTGGTTGCCCTCCTCTGGACAGCCTCCACCCTGTCTATGTCTTTGAGGAGACGGGGTCTCCAGAACTGTACACAGTACTCCAGATGTGGTCTTACCAACTGTCTGAACAGAGGGCCAACAACTTCCTGCTTTCTACTGGTGATGCCTCTCCCTATGCAACCCAGTATCCCCCAGCCCTCCTTACTGCCTTCTCACATTGGTGGCCCACCTTTAGGTCATCTGATATGACTACCCAGGTCCATTTCCATTTGTGCTGTTGTCAGTATCTTCCCCCATTGTGTACTCTTCCCCTGGGTTTTTGTTTCCCAGGTGCATTACTTTGCACTTCTTTGCTTTGAATCTAAGCTGTCATACATTTGACCATTCCTCCAACCTCGCCAAGTCCCTTTTCATCCTTTCCACCCCAACTTGTGTATCAACCCTGTTGTAGATCTTTATGTCATCTGCAAAGAGACACACTTTCCCTTCCAGTCCCTCTGCAATGTCACTTATAGAGACATTTAAAAAGACCGGCCCCAGTACTAAACCCTGCGGTACCCCACTAGTAACCCTCCTTTCTTCACTGTGTACTCCATTTACTATTACCCGCTGTGTCCTGTTGTCCAACTAGTGTTTTACCCAGACTACCACCCTAGGACCCACTCCCAGGCTGGCTAATTTGTTTATTAATCTTTTGTGTGAGACTGTGTCAAATGCCTTGCTAAAGTCTAAGTAGGCCATGTCCGCAGCCCCTCCCTGGTCTACTGCTTTGGTTACCCAGTCAAAGAAAGCAATTAGATTTGTCTGACATGACCTTCCCACTGTGAATCCATGCTGCCTCAGGTCCTGTGCTCCACTGGCCTCTGGGTACTCAACAGTTCTTTCCTTCAGAAGTGATTCCATCATTTTCCCTACCACTGAGGTCAAACTGACAGGTCTATAGTTTCCTGCCTCTGTCTTGCTCCCACTTTTGTGAAGGGGAATCACATCCACCCTCCTCCAGTCCTCAGGTACCACCCCATCCTCCCATGATTTATTAAAAAAGGTAGTCAGTGGTGTTACTAGTTCTTCCCTTAGTTCTTTTAAAATTCTGGGGTGAATCTCATCAGGCTCCATTGCTTATCCACCTTCAGTTTTAAGAGTTCTTTCAGAAACCTTTCCTCTGTGAAAGAACTAATATAAAGCCCCCTATCCAGAGTGCTTCTATTAACCAGATTAGGTATTTCACCCTGCTTTTACATTGTGAATACTGAGCAGAAGTATTCATTCAGTATCCCTGCCTTTTCACTGTTGCTCTCTGCCCAACCACCTTCCTCTTTGTTCAGCCTCAGTATCTCTGCCTTAGTCTTTCTTTGCTCCCTAATGTACCTATAGAAACATAGAATTTGATGGCAGATAAGGACCGCTTGGCCCACCCAGTCTGCCCATTTCCCTACCTACTGGATAAGCTGCAGATCCTAGTTAACCAGCAGCCTACTTCTTCTTACCCCCCCACCCCCCAGAATTGCCTTATGACTGTCCCATGCATGCTTGAATTCCACCACTGATTTTGACTCCACAACCTCCTCCAGAAGGCTGGAAGGCCTATAAAAGGTTTTATCCCCCTTCTTAACTGAGTTGGCTGTATTTTCCTCAGTTTGGGCCTTTGCTATTCTGACTGCCTTACCTGCTTCCTTCTGCTTTAACTGGTACAGTTCTCTGTCCTGCTTCTTCTGTGTTTCCTTATACTTCCTGAATGCAATCTTTTTTCCCTTTCCTTCCTCGACACTTTTTTTGAGAACCATAGTGTTTTTTTCCTTCATTTGAATTTGTTTATTTGCTTCACACAAAGACGTGTTGCCTCTGTGTTGTTGGTTTTGATGTTTCCCCATTGTTGCTCCACCCCACCTTCTTTCCTGTTTGCTAGTACTTTTCTGAGGCACTCTCCCATTTTGACAAAATCAGCCCTCCTGAAGTCCAGTACCTTCACTTTTGTGTGGCTTGACTCTACAGCTAAGTTTATCATGAACCACACTGTTTGGTGGTCACTTGTTCCCAGATGGCTACCCACTTCAAGATCAGAGATCCTCTCTCCATCCCCATTTGAGAGTACCATGTCTAAGATTGCTCAAAACTAGCTATCTGAGGCATGCCTCCTGTAGGGCATCTAGAATGCTCCTGCTCTTGGATGTGGCTGCAGCAAAGGTGCTCCAGTCAACATCTGGCATATTCAGTTCCCCCATCAGCAATATCTCCCCTTTCTCTGCCATCCCAAGGTTGCCTTCTATCATTTCCTTGTCCATTTCTTCCCCCTGAGACAGGGGTCTGTATACAACCCCTGTGCGGATTGTGGAGCCATTTCCAGTCTCCAGGGTGACCCACAGTGCCTCATCTCCTCCCTGTTTACCCTTTAGTTCTGTTGCTTTTATCCCTTCCCTTACATAGAGAACAACTCCTCCTACTCCTCTTCTTCCCTCTCTGTCCCTCCTGTAGATTGTCTACCCTGGTATGTTGACATCCCAGTCATGGTTTTCTGTGTACCATGTTTCTGTGACTGCCACAATATCCAGGTATCCCTCTTCCATCAAGGCCACCATTTCAGGGAGCTTTTTACCTAGACTACGGGCATTGGTACTCATTACTCTTCATTTTTTGATGGCTTTATTTCTTTTTGCCCAATCCCTGTCCCTACTGCCTTTGTGTTTTTCTCCATTTACCCCTGCCCTTCTCCCTATTGACTGCTCTATTTTGGTGTTTACCTCACTAATTACCTTGATTTTTTTGTGGGGGGCTAGGATTTCCCTTATCCTCTTCTGTGCCTCCCCCCTTGGCTAGTTTAAATGCTTGTCACTGAAGCATTTAAACCTATCACCTAGGATCCTGGTTCCCCTCCAGGATAGATGCAGACCATCACACCTGTATAGGCCTGCATCCCTCCAGGTGGAGCCCCAGTCCCCAATGAAGCCAAATCCCTGAGCCCTGCACCAGCTTTTCAACCAGCCATTGAATCCCATGGTGCGGTGAGCCCTAGCCTCATCCATGCCATAGACAGGTAGCACTTCTGAGAAAGTTAACATGTGTGCTACTTGTCTAAGGTCCCTCCCCCAACTCCACAAACTCCTGTTGCACTGCTCTGATCCCATTCTCAGCCAGGTCATTCATCCCTAGGTGGATAATGACATCCAGCTTCCTCCCTCTTGCTGCTGCTCCCATGATCCTAAGGATTTATTTCCTGTCCCTCCAAGCCTTGGCACTGGGCAGGCACCTTACCTCCCTTTCCCTTCCCTCCCCCAATTCTACCCCCCTAACAATTGAGTCCCCCACCAGAAGTTGTTTCCTTCCCCTGTGGGGTCCTGGGCCACCCTTCTTTGGGTCTCCACTGTGGAGGTTCCCAGCATCCTCCTCCTTGGTCTCCACTGCAGGTGCCTCCATAGAGGAACCATGCTTTGCCAGAGTGGTGAATGAATTGTGGAGAGGCACAACTGGAGGGATGCACCTCTGTTCCACCACCCTCACCCTCCCTGAGCCCACCATGGTCCAACAACTCATCTTTCTTGGCAACCTCTGAGGTAGTGGTGGTGGCCTGGGTGGTCCCTGGGTGGGGGAGCAGGTTTTCCAAATCCTTTCCAGGTCAGCATGGAGATGAGCAACCTCCTCCCAGAGACCAGAGAGGTGCCTGCAAATAGGGCAGCAACACAGTTTCCAGAATGTCTCTCAGAAGACTGCTGCTCCACAACCAATGCATTGCACCACTCCCCACATGTCTGTGTCCCTTCCAGTTACAGAGGCTTTTTTTGTTTTTTGTTCTTGTTTTAGTGTGTGCAAGCTTGTGAGTGTTTCTACCCCTTATTCAGAGTGCTGTGCCTTTAAGGATATGAACAGGTGTATGTTAGCAATTTTGAGGAAATGATGTCAGATCCCCTGCTATAAAGGAAGTTATGCAGTTGGGGTGGGTGGGGTGAGGTGAAGGGTGGGTGGTAGTAAACTTATGCTGTCCGGAAACAATCACCTACAACTCTTACCCTCCGCCCCAGGGAGTGCCTTCCTTCCTTTCAGACACCTATTTCACAAAGGCTAAGTAATAGGTCTAGTCACAACTGACTGCAAATATCTCCCAGCTACAGTTCTTCCCTGGAAAATTAAAGTTAAGACTAAGCAAAGTCCACCCCAAAAACAAAATCAATACTAGTTACTTACACAGGTCCAAAAAGTAATAATTCAGTTCAGTATAGTATAGAAAATAACATCATTGATTCAAGGAAGCTGTGGCTGCTTTCTCACTCTCCCTGTGTTCAACATGAGAAGGAGACTGCAACACCTCTGAGACAAAAAAAACAACCTTTTCAGCAAAAAAATAAATAAAATAGGGGCAAACAGTGATTTTGCTTAGCCTAATGATACAAAGTCACTAAAATTTATGCACCACCTGTAATAATTTCACAGAAGATATACCCTGTAAGAAACACTTTGCTACAGAGAAAAATAAAGCAGTATCAGAAGATATACTTTGCAAAAGACAATTTGAATCAAAAGATTACAGCAGTAATCTGTTAGCACACACCTGTAGGCACACCTTGTAATAATGCAGCAGAAAGTATACCCAGCAACAGCAATTTGAATCAGAGAAAAATAAAGCAATAAAATGTTAGCAACATACAGTAACAATCCCTGTGAGTACAAAATAAAAACAACACACAGTAAATCTGCCTAGCCAAAAGTCTTAATCTTTTCCCTTACTTTGGTAAGGTTCTTAGTTCTGTCCTTTCAAGCAAGCTAGAAGGAAAGAGCTCAGGTGAAGCTAGGTGCATTGGCCAGGAAACCTAGTCTTCCACAGTACTATTTCAAAGCCAAAGAAGTGACCATATACTTTATTGAGGAAAAAAAGAATTGAAAACATTTAAAAATGCTTAAATTCTGTTAGAGATGAAAATATTTACCAGCAAATGAAAGTGGAAGACAACTGGCTGTGTTACTGTTACAAAGGAAGGGGGCGGCTTTACTGCTATGCCAATTTAAGATGCAGTGGAAAAGATTAGGTTAAGTAAGTGATAATGGTGATAATGGCCAGATTGACTGCTTTCACAAATAAAAGGCTATATTGACAACAGAACTTGTTTGTAACCTGGACATGTAGCTGAAACACTGAATGATATGAGAAAATCTGTTTCATAAGTATATAAGCACAGCTGGCCCAGTAGTGCTAAGGGTTCAGGCACTGGACGACACATCTAGTACCATGCAGGTGACCCAAGTTCGGAAGCGAGCTTGGGCACTGGGGATCAGCATGAATGGGGAAAGGATTGAGCATCCACAGGGCTGATCTCCTTCCCCAGGAGGAGGGTGGGGTATAGCTCTATGCACCAGTGTCTCCCAGTGGAGATTGGGAGCACTGCAGTGCATGAGCTGCACGTTACACAGAGTGGCTGACACTGGCAGGGTTTCCATGCACCGTGCATCAGGTTTACCCATGCAAGGGAGGGGGGTGGTCACAACCAGAACAAGGAAAACACCAGCTCTGTGTGGTAGGCAAAGGCACCTGGCCTCCATGCCCTCAGCCTGGTTCACCTCGCCTGGCCTTTACAGTTCCTCTGACTGGGAACCTCTCCTGTGGCCAGAGACTGCCTTAGAAGAGCACCCAAGAGGAGGGGCAACCCACCCCAGGTGGGTTAATCTGGGGGTGCTGGTGGCAGGTAGGGGGAGGAGAGAGGAGGCACAGGTTAAGGGAACCTCAGGTGGCCAGGTTACAGGCAGATGACTGAGAGAGGCTCCATGGGGCTGTGACTGGTGGAAAGAAAGTTGAAAAAAGTATATAAGCACTAAAAATTGCTCAAAAACCTGACAAGAACAGAGCAAAACTGGATTACCTGATAAGAACCCTGAAAACCTGATCACCAGGTAAAAAACCTGACAGGTGACAACCCTAGTGAGAGGTCACTTGGCACAATGCACCCTTGCTCAAAATAGAGCCATTGTATAGTCTTTCAAGGGAATTTGCATATACTTCCCATGATGCTTTGCATCATTGATGTATGTGTAATTTTACATTTCTTTGAAATCTGGCTTTTACTAATGGCTTGTCTGGATTATTCTTGCATCATTGCTTTTGTGTCTCTTAAATTACTATTACAATAATGTCACATGCAGATTTCAAAAACCAAAGTAAGGCCAATGCTATTATGTACTAGCCAGTAATTATAAAAAACTTCAAGGAACGTATTGCCTAATGTAACATGTACTGTACACAGTTCTGAAATTACAATTCTCAGGAAACATTGTTTCCACACCTGGTGCCAGATTTCCCATGAGTGCATGTGACCACTGACTAATCTGAAGTACGGAAAAAAAGTTAATTTCATTTTAGAAGGCTACTTCTTATAGTTTCCAGTGATTGTCAAGCTACGAGACAAAACACCCACATCTATCATTAGTGCCATGAAGGTAGTGTTTGCATGGCAAGGAACAAAAATTGACCTCACGAATGACAACATGCCATTTGCGGGCAAGAACTTTCATGACTTTCTGCAAATTTGGGTATTCATCTGGTTACCATACATCAAGTCCCACCTATGCTAAATCCAATGGAATAGCATAATGGGCAATTAACTGTGAAAAATATATTCTCAAGGCAATTAATGATGGGCAACACCCAAGTTGTGATGGAGTACAGAAACATACCAGTAACTGTGCTGCCATACTTCCCAGCTCAACTCCTCAAGGGACGAGTTCTTCACTGTAAGCTACCAATCACCAAAACACATATAAAACCAATGATAGCAAGGCAAGTGAAGCCAGAGCTGCAAGCCTTGCAGACAAACAGAAGTACTTTTATGATAGGAGAGCAAGACCCCTGCTGAAGCTAAGGAGTGGAGATTCTATCCTGAACTACAGTCATATGCCCTTGTGACATCTGAATGCAATCACTATTACAGAAACAGAAGACACCTGGTCTAGGAACCTAGGAGGAAAGAAGCAGAGGAACTGGACCAGACTCGGGTATGTTCAGTATACTAGAACCTCAGAATAATAATGAGATTTTGGATGTACCCAATCCAGTTCACCATTCTCACGTAATAGAGGCCTCACAGAGAGGTCTGGCTTAAAAAAAATTTTTGATGATTTAATTTTGACTTGAGCAACAAGGAGACAGTGATAAATAAATACTCATCCTCAATGGAAGGTCAAGTAGTGATAACCTATGAGCTACAGAATGTTATTGTGTTGTTTCAGATACACCAGTTTCCCTGGTTTGAAGTTTCTGTACTGTATAACTTTCCCCTTAAAAAGGGAGGATATAATATATAGAAGTGTACTTTTTTATTTGTGCCTTAAGTGCTGTTAAAGAAACAGTAAGGAAGTGTGCACTTACTTTCACGTTTGCTGTTTAATAAAAGCCACTGTTCGAGTTCAGGTGTATGTGTGTTTGTGTTGTTCCTTATCCAGTCTTAATAGTTGACCCACAAAACACTATAGGCTCTGTCTGTATTGTCTGTATTGTTATATGCAGTTTATATACAGTATGCATTTTGTTTCTATTTTGTTTTGAGTGCTGTACATAAGGCACTACAACTACAATAGTGTAGACTTGTACTTCCTGTCATACAGTACTGTGTGGAGTTTCTATTAAGTACAGTAGTATGCATGTTATACACCTGTAATTTGTTTTCTACAGGACCTGTGCCAGGATCTATACCAATCAAGTTACATGTGTGAAACACATAAGTACTCATTTATGCAATATCCTGCAAGAGCTGTATGAAGCAACTTACGAGTACACAGTACCTATCCTAGTATGCCATTTACAGGACAGGATAATGCTGTTAAGAGGGCTGTGCACCAAATAACATTCACATATGTCATTACCGAACCATTTATTTATTACATTTTGATAACAGGGTTGGCTCACTGAGACAAAGTCCATTTTTAGAGGTGAGTTAATTACAGAAAGTAGAAAACACAACATAAACACATCGCATATTGTTATACATATAGTGACTGGAACAAAGTAACCATGTAAGTGCAACATGCAGCAACTCAGTACCCTAAAATAAATTAGTTTATATGAACTAGTTACCCTAACAATATGCTGTACAGAGTCTCACATGAGGCAGCACACCATTGGGACATGGTACCAGACCTGAAGCATATCCATGGATCATGAGGGTTCATACTGAGGTTCATACTAAGACAGAAGGAAGATAAGAAGGCCAAGGCCAAGAATGATAGACAGCTAAATACTGAATTAGGCATGTTACATAACAAATTCCCCATTTAGTATATACAGTAGTTTTCCAATTTATTTTTGAACTCTTTTCTATTTGCTAATTAATATCTCATTTGGTCTGGTGTTCCATGGAGCTATGATCCTTTGGGTACAATCAGTGCTTAATTTGTAAAGAAAGAGTTGCCAGGGCTCTGAGTCCAAACACTAAAGGCCGGGGGTCTGGGGGCCACCAGGCCCCCAGAAGCTATGGGTTTTTAGATGCTCTGTGGTGAGTTTTGGGGGTTATATTGCAGATAAAACACATTTCTATATCAGGCTCCCTGCCCCTGAATCCAGGGGAAGAAATTTTTTTTTTTTGGGGTGGAGTCAGGTTGGAGAGCCTGGCTGACCAGGCACTAATAAAGGATCATGGCTGGGCATGTAGTATAATGCAATGGCAAGATGCTGTGAATTGGCTCCAATGCCGGGGGTCTGGGGGTGGGTAAGCCCCCAGAAGCTCTTTGGTTTTAGATGCTCTGTAATGAATTTGGGGGGGGGTTATAATTTATATTCCAGATAAAACACATTTCTGTGTCTGGTTCCCTACCCCTGAATCTGGGTAAGAATTGTTTTGGGGTAGAGTCAATTATTGTAGCGTCTGGCTGACCACTGGTAAAGGACTGTGGGCAGCTATAAAGGGCAAGATGCTGTGAATTGAACAAAGGCCAGGAATCTGGGGGCAGTAGGCCCAAACTTTAGTTTTAGATGCTCTGTGGTGAGTTTGGATGGGTTATATTGCAGATAAAACACACTTCTATTCTGTGCCAGATTCCTATCCCTGAATCCAAGGGAAGAATTTTTTGGGGACAAAGAATAGAAATGTGTTTTATGTGCAATATAACTCTGCCAACACTCACCACAGAGCATCTGAAATGAAACCCAAGAGCTTCTGGGTGCCTACTGGTCTCCAGACTCCTGGCCTTTGGCTTTGGGTCAATTCACAGCATCTTGCCCTTTATACTCGGAGTTATGGTATTGGAGACTGTGGCTGACCTTACTAAGCATCAAAATGTACCACATAACATCTAGCATGGTACATGTAATAGAAGAACCAATTAAAACTGAAGCAGGAAAAGGTTTTTATAGCTAAAGGATCATGGGAACGTAGAAGCTATGGCAAGGTACTGTGATCCAAAGGCCAGGGGTGTGGGGTACGGTACGGAAGGCCCCAGAAGCTATTGGGTTTTAGAAGTGCTGTGGTGAGCTTTGGGGCTTTAATTGAAGATAAAACACACTTCTGTTACATGTTCCCTGATTGAAGATAAAGCACATTTCTGTTACAATTAGGAACCTGTAAAAGAAGTGTGCTTTATCTTCAATAAAAGCCTCAAACTCACCACAGAGCATCCAAACCCAAGGGCTTTGGCCTACCTATAACATTAATTATGCTCCTGCTGCAATTAATTTGTTAGAATGGGAGGTTAGCTGCTGAAGTAAGAACATTTTATAATATCACATTGACATGGTCTAATACTTATCGAACCCCAGGCCACCATGCACACCATACAATACCAGGCATTGGGCAGAGTTGTACCTGCTAGATGCCATGTGGTATGTGTTGTTGCTTAATAAGGTGAGTACGCAAGTCTCCAATATCCTGACTCCATCCAGATGAAAAAAAAAATGTTCCCCTATAAGTCAAGGGGATGCTCCCCTTGACTCCTCTAGGGGAACATTTTTTTATCATCTGGATGGAGTCACGATATTGGAGACTCTCGCTCACCTTATTAAGCAACAACATGGACGTACTAGGGAACCTGTAACAGAAGTGTGTTCTATCTTCAATAAAAGCCACAATACTCAAAACAGACCATCTAAAACCCAGGAGTTTCTGGGGGCCCTCATCAGAACAAGATATTAAAATGTCTAGCATTGCACCATCTGTCTTTTAAAAAAAATATATATTTTTCTAGAAGATTTTATTTAGTTACCTCTCTTTTATTTTATAGGTCTTGACATGTCTTAATTGCCTTATCAGATAAGTATAAAAACGTTTTTAATTTGATGATTTACAAGTGGTTTAAATCCAACCCTTGTTTCTTTGTGTCCAGTTTAAATTTCTTGTTTTCCTTTGCAGGAATTCCTCAGGAACAGACTCAGTTTTGATGAATAGCTAATCCCCAGCTTCGATTGATCAGGTAAGAGACACTAATGTTCCTTAACAAAAGTTACTATAATATTTTGTGAATGTATCCATCATGATGTAATGGATGGTGGTGGTAGCTAGGCCACCATTACTTTATGATGGATGCTTGCACAAAATACTACAGTAATTTGATGTGTGTGTGGTAATGCATGGTGGAAGTGTAGCACAAAGAAAGAGTATATACGCACTGTTTCAGCTGCTGCCTGCTAGCAAAAAACAGTTTCTGTATTAAGCTACAAATACCATTAAGTAACCATCCATGTTGCTACACCAGTTTTGTAGGTTGCAGAAAGAAATTCTGAGTTTGGTTTGGTTTGTTCTCTACATATCGAGAAAAGACCATAGAATTTCCATATTTCTCTGGCTATCCTCATGTTTTCTTTCCTTACTTTGTGTATCATTAGCTGATCTGTGCCCTTTGGCAAGCCATGAGCAAACATAAGGGATGGGATTGAATTTCTTTAATGGTGGGCCGACTAGATTCAGGAATAGTAATGATGAAATAGTTTCAGTAAGCATTGATGCTCGTGTTGATGTGCATATGAGGTTCATTTGGGAAAAGCCTCGCTCACACTCGGCACTGGAGATAGCAATAGTGCTCACAGCTGTCAAGAGGTACTTATACTGCTCCTGAATTTCTTTACCACCTGACTCCTTGTACACCCTGTATGCCTGAATGGTTTCACGAGTAGTACCAATATCAAATCTTCTGCAAAGAGATTCAATCTCACTTTCTCCATACAGTGTAGGTAGCTCATCAGGCCAGTACTGCTTATATAGCACTTTCATTTCGGTGATCAGATTCTCATATCCAGTCTTGTCACCAGTTGTGCCTCCTGTAGACAGCATACGTTTTATCGTAAGTTGTCTGCTAAGCTCGGAAAAACTGTCCTGGGTGAATCTTCTTGTCACAAACATTTCCTTCATGCAATAGGACACCCTGAAACATCCTTTCTTCTATGGCTTTCTCACTGTGACAAAATTTGCCTTGTTTTTCTACCATTCGTCGAATACCGCTATTTGGCGGCAGATAGCTCGGTGTGCATCAACAATTGTACAATCGCGATGTTGCAATTCAAGAGATAACTCTGACAACTCCTGTAGGGCATCATACATAATTCCAAGGTTGCTGACAAACTGAATAGATGACAACCGTTTGTTAGACCAGAGTAGGTTTGCGTGTTGTGCTGTCACGAGAAATGTCATTAGCCGCAGATGTGAAGTGCTTATAGAGAGCAGGGTAAGCATTCCTAACAGCCTCTACTGTTCTAAAGCAGCGCAACCCACGGGTTTCTAACACTCTACCTATCTTGCAAAGCTGAATGTCAAGTGCTTCAGCGCATTCCTTCAGCTCTAACCTATTTTCCCGATGTGTTATAAAGAGAATAAAGCTTCTCAACAAACTTTTAAAGTGATTAGTAGCTCCAACATCTTTCATGACATCATTGACTGCAAGCTATAGGCAATGATCAGAGCAGTGCCATGCTATGATATTTGAAACATGTCTTGCAACCGCTTCACGACACCTGTATTGCATCCAAACATCACTGAAGCTCCATGAAGCAACTGCTACCAGGCACTTGGCAAGAAAGTTTCATTTATGTTAATTTTTTCAAGCGCAGACAATAAACTGTTCACTATTCCTCGGCAGTCAGATCCTGCAGCTCCACAAGGTCCACAAATAAATTAGCAGGAGACTCCATGCCAGGTAACATCATCGCATGTACACAATTAAAGTGCTCTTCTTGTTTAAAGCAGTAGCTTCATCAAGTAAAAGACTCACTTTAGGAGCAATCGCTGTGATTTGGGCAAACAACTTTTTCTTCATCTCAGACGAAATGTGATGTTGAATGTTAGAACATGCCACATTGAATGCAAAATCCTACCCATGTCTAGTCCATTCAACTGCTGACAGTCTATTTCTACTTCAAAACCATATGATGGAGTTACGCTTTGCTTCTTTATAAGCAGTTCAGAAGATTCTGGCCGTAGTTGCGATTTGGGAAGACTGTGCATTTGCAGCTAATTGCAGCAATGTGTCTGTTTTTGACTGCTCAAGAATGCGACAAGCCGCGACATGTGACTTAGTTTGTGCATGTTCTCCTATCTTTTTCCGTAGTGATTTCTGTTGCTTTGCTTTATTGGTACTGTATGAAGTAACACAGGTTTCGATCCATTCTTAGTCAGCTTCATTCCAGCAGATTTTCAGGACCCAAGTTACTGACTTGCTGACACACACTGCAACCGAGATTTGATCCATTGATGACTAACCACGGTATTTGCTCTGAAAAAATGTTTTTGTTCACCGTCCATCCGGCAGGAAGTAAATGTTTGCTGTGAGCCACAACTTGTTCAGGTAATTCATCTTCAGTACCAGAGCTCTGTGATTCAGAGTCACTATTGGCACAACTGTTTTCGACAACACTATTCCTTCAAAATCATGAACTTGCTTTTCTTTTGTAGCACTGCTGACACATGTAACAGTGGCACCTGATACAGCTTCAGATTCATTTCTGTAGTTTTATCACTCTCCTTTTTCTTCCTCTTAGTCACTGGCTCACCCTCATTCATACTACCTCCTTGCTTAAAAAATACGACCATATTTTCTTTTGACCATGAGACATTTTTGGGTTTATGTATCAGCTGTCTGCCTGTCTCCAAAATGAATAGAGATGTAACCTGCTCCTCTGTCTATCACTTAGCTTTTTTATTCAAGCCCCAGCCTCTTGAAAGAGACAAAGACAGTTACTGTCACCGTGTCACGCACAGTAATGTGCTATATGTAAGTGGAACTAACTTGTGAGAATTAAACCCAGCTCGCAGTCCACACACGTGCTCCTCTGCCTGTATTAGACTTTTTTTTTATTCAAGCCCCAGCCCCTTGAAAGAGACAAAGACAGTTACTGTCTGTCGCACACAGTAATGTGCTATATGTAAGTGGAACTTGTGAGAATTAAACCCAGCTCGCAGTCCGCACAAGTGCTCCTCTGCCTGTATTTTGCTCTGCTTCTAGTCTCTGGCTTGCTTGAAATTGTTGTTTAAGCTTAATAAGGTGAGTGAGAGTCTCTAATATCCCCTGACTCTGACTCCGTCCAGGTGACAAAAAATGTTTTTCATCAAGAAGTCAGGAAGGCCGGAAGGGAGTTATTTTTACTTCAGCTTGTGGAGAACTAGGAAAACCTTTAAGTAAAAATAATAGTAGTCAAATCCAGACAGACAGACTGAACCTATCAGCTTTAATGCAGTCTGTCTGCTTCTTCACTTTACTGTTTTTTTCTTTTTTTTGTGGTTTACTACTTATTTATTTCTTTTTATTAGGTAGGTAGCAAGACTTCTCCTTGAATCCCAAGTTCAGCAGCCTGGCTTCCAACTTAAGTTCCAACTCATACCTCTCAACTGTCCCTGATTTTCAGGGATGTCCCTGATTTTGCCTCAGAATTTTACTCTGTCCTTCCTAAAAATTGTGTTTCTGTGACCAAGCAACAGGGGTTATAATTATAAGCACAAAATAATGTCAGACATTAAAGTTACAGACTTGTTCTTCCTTAGACAATGCATTTTACACTAAGCCCTTTATTCTTCCAGCTCCTGAGTGAATATCTCCAATTTTGAAGAAGTGTCCTGATTTTAGTCCTTTGCCCTGATTTTTAAGCTTTGTCCCTGATTTATGAGGCAGGAGGTTGAGAGGTATGTTCCAACTGAACCTCCTCCTCTCCTTTTGGCCCACTCGTTTTCTATTCCCAGCCCTGACCCATCAGCCACCCCACCCCATGAATTCACCTTTTAGCAGCAAAAACGGGTAAAACCACTATCCCTCACTTCACGAATTCGCCCTGTGTCGCCCCACTCGCCCAAAAGAACATTTGTTTCTGCAGTGCTCTGCGAGAATATGTACAAGTGAAGTAACCAACGCAGACAGAACAGTCCAACAACATGACTGGACTAAAACGATGGCCGGCGGCAAGGCACCAATGTCATGACTCCTCCCCCCACCCCGTCCATCCCACTACCATTTACGCTGTGACACAGATCATTGCACCACCTGACCACAGAACAGTTGATCAGGTGATGCCTGAAGCGTGCTGCCACTGCGCCCGCCCCGCAAGTAGCGAGGGCGAGCCAGCCAAGCCGGTGATGGTCTGTGGCTGCGCGGCAACTAACAAGCTGCCCGGCAACTCGAACTGTAAGTAGGCTCACTGGCTAGCTAGCGCTCTTCTCTGCTCAGTGTTGGGCTGAAAATTAAATCTTTGTTTAACGTTCAGCTCCTCATCATCCCTGTGCAACCTGTGTGAGGAGCGGGAGCGGCAGCGCTGGTGCGGAGCCCAGCGGCTGGAATGATCCTGTGCTGCTGCTGGTTCCTGCAGTGCTGGAGGAGGAGGAGGAGGCACACAGAGTTGGGAGGGAATCAGTCAGTTAGGGATGAAGGAGGGGGCAGTGCTGTGGGAGAGGCAAGGCGGTGCCAGCTACTCGCTCTGTGACTGATGAGAAAGGGCGAGCACGGCTCCCTTCCCCCGTCAAGGACCTCCCAGCAAAACCCTCATTGGTCTGAACGCGACAAAAAAAGGTGTTAAATCGGAAAAAAAAAACAGGGAACGGAGCGAACATGAACATTACATATCAGACCCCACCCTCATGCCTGTGGCTAATTGAATTACAGGGAGAGCTGGATATTTCAGATACCCAGCAGCACTACTAGGGCAGTAGCGATTTTTAAACAACGTAAGATCTTATCGATGGTTTCGTTCCACTTGTCTTTCAAGTGGCTTACAGTGTCCGAACCTCAGTCATATAGAATATGGTGCTGAACTAAACAAAAAAAGTGGTACTCAAACATCCACCTCAATATTAGCGAGAGAAAGGGGCTTCTGACAAGTGATCAGTAATTCAGTGCAGGGGCTCCCGTTCTCCAGGGATTCATTCCTGTTGTATTCTACAGGGAATGGAACCATCCACACCACAGGTAAACTGTTCCCATAGAGCTGAAGACCCTGCAAATCACCTTCGTGAACTGTAGCTTTTCTCTCACTACAGATCCATTCCTCAGTACCTGGGTTTTGCAAACTTCAACTTTCAGCAAGTTATATTATTAATCAGGTTGCAGGAATGTGTATAGTAATGAGGACAATAAAATCAGTGCAGGGACCGTGTGTCTTCTGAGTATATTAAACACAAGCCATTAGTTTGCTGGGTGCGTATTGCATTGCTTGTACCTGCTTTCCTGCAGTCACTTACTACTAGTCCTTTTTGACAGAATTTCCTTAAGTGCAGTCAGTCACTGGCAAGAGGAATTCATAGAACATGCAATTATAATCCAACACTAACAATGAAAATTATCATCATAGCTGAACAATTAGCTATCGTGCACTCAAAGCTCAGCAGCCTCATAAAACTTTTACTGGGCCATCCGAGGTGTTTAAAGCAGCAGTATTTATTACTAGAAGAAAAATCAGCATTTATATAATGCTTTTCCTACCCAGTGCATCCCAAAGCACTTCACAAGCAATACTAGACAGGTAGTGAAGTGACTGAATGTGGGAGTTAGGACAACGGGGAAATCCACTACTGCGAACATTTTCACTCGCCCATTCTTCTTTCCTTTTGTCTTTCCTGGACCAAGATACAGGATTCTGAAGTGCTCCCGCTCCCCTGCAATACCCATCATTAAAAACATAAAATAAATATATCAGTATAGTACCGTGCTGTTTCAGCCTGTGTCACAGAGAGCGGTCGATCGTCTGCTTTTAATTTGAAACATAAATCGCATGCATTACAAGAGCAGTCTGCAATGTAGAGTTGAGTTTTTTTTTTTTTCTTTTTTTGGATGTAACACTTGTATAAAGGGAATATGCAGTTTCCTTAATGTACTTTCGTTTAAAGCAGCACTATTAAGCAGCGAAAAAAATAAATATTTTTTTTTAAATGTTGAAATGTATTTCTGACATCCTTAGCGATTTACCTCAGTGTATTTGCTTAGATGGTTTTGAAACAGCTTCTATGGCTAATTTTGTAATTAATGCCTCACAACATTAAAGATGGCCACTAATCTCTTCCTTGGGGTTACCTGTTGAATATACGGTAGCTGCCAGCTGCGTAATGTGGCTGTGTTAGCACACGTTTCTGATAGCAAGGTGCCACTTGCCGGGGCTCAGCCCCGGAATGAAAAGAGGTGCCGGGGCTGAGCCCCGGCTAGCACCGGCACAAATTAAGTACTGGGTACAATCATATTGCATTTTTTTGTATCAAATCTTAAGCCAGAAACTTGCAGTGGGTGACTCCCTAATGCTGACAATACCTAGTTTAAAGTCAATATTTGATCAGGTCATCAAGGAAGGATCCTTGATAATGTTACGTGTTTACTGCAAATCTCCTCTGATTCTTCCTGTTCTTGGTGTCCTTAGGTTCAGTTTCTCTAGTCTTTTGTCATAAGGGAGGTTGTCAAGGCCTATTATAAACTTGGTTGCCCTTCTTTGGACTTGTTCTAAACTGTTTATGTCTTTTGCTTTGTAAGGACATCAAAATTGACTCATGAAGTCTAAATGAGGCCTTACATATGCTATATAAAGAGATACAATGGCTTCCAGTTTGTGACTATGAATGTTCCTTTTGATGGACCATAATGCCCTGTTTGCTTTTTCTGTTGATTTGAGACATTATTTACCATTTTGAAAGGTGCCAGTGATGAGAACCCTAAGATCTTTTTTCAGGTTTGGATTTTTTGAGGGTTTCTTCACTGAAGGTGTAGTTATGATTTGAATTATTTGCTCCAAGATGTAGGGTGCAGCATTTATCCATATTAAATGTCATGCCCAGCATATCTGTCCAATGTGCAATTTTATTTAAATCATATTGGATTTGTGTAATTTCTGATTTAGTGTCACATGGTCAACTAGTTTGGAATTGTCTGTCTATCTCATGCAGTTAGCTAAATAACTCCCTATTGATATTAGACAAAAAGACTTAAAGCTGACCAGTCCCAGGACAGATCCTTGTGAAACCCTCCTACTTACTTTGCCCATGTGTGATCTGTACCCATTTATCACAACACAATGGATTCTGTTACTAAGGAATGCACTGGTTTCTGTTACTTGGGAAAGGGAAGGGCAAGGGGGTGAGAGTTAAGGTTGACAACACTAACACAACATTTCCATACTTTGTGAGCATTAGGAATAGAAAAGAAAACTATCTAATGCATTAGAATATTGTACAGTAGTTTTTTTTTTTTTCAATTAATTAAATTAAGATCTCCCATTGTTTATGTTATAAGTGGATGGGTTTTTAAGTGAAGTGGCAAGTCAGTTTATAACAGGGTACAGTGACTATGCTGGCATCAATTGATTGACATGTCTCTATCTAATTCTGTGTCTGTCTGTCCGTCTGTCTGTCTATCTATAGTGGAACCCATTTATAATGGACTAGTCTGCAAGATCTTTTTATCCATTATATTTGGGGTGGGATATTCAAAGCGGTTGTGCAAGGCACAAGTGAGATGTGGCAGTGCAACAGTGGATATGCACCAAAGAGCGATATTCAGTGGGTGACAATGCACTGTGCAAATCACAGTGCACCAATGCACAACCCTAATGAATGCAAGTGCAAGTGCAGGGGCTGTAGCCACGAATAAACAGCACAGTGTGATATTCAACAGCAGGTCGATGGCACAAGCGTGGAGCAGCAGAGTCATGCGCAGAGCAAAGTTGAGCCTATAAAAGGATGGAGCAAGCAGCGGATGGTGGCTTGTGCCCAGAGGAGCAGGGGTGAGAGAGAGAGAGAGACAGAGAGAGAGAGAGAGAGAGAGACAGAGACAGAGAGAGAGAGACAGAGAGAGAGAAAGAGGGAGACAGAGAGAGAGAGAGAGAGAGAGACAGAGAGAGAGAGAGAGAGGGAGACAGAGAGAGAGAGAGAGAGAGAGAGATAGAGGAAGACAGAGAGAGAGAGAGAGAGAGAGAGAGAGAGAGACAGAGAGACAGTGTGAGACAGCGAGAGATGGTGACAGGGTGAGGCCATTGGCCAGGCAGGACAGCAGCATGGGTGCAGGACAGTCACAGAGGCAGGAGGTGCAATGGGCATTGGGACAGAGTGCATGACCCAGACTGAGCCGGTGGGAAGGCCAGACCATGCATGTGGGTCCCCAACACAGAAGTGCGCCTAGTACAGGGGTCCAAGCAGCAGCATAAAGCCGGAAAAGCCCAGAGAGACAGCTGCGGGGAAGGGGTCAGACAGGCTGGGCCATAGCCAGTGCAATATTCCAGATGGAGGCAGTAATGAGGGGTGTGAGGAGGCAGGCGGCTGAGCGGCACAGCCGTGGAAGGGCCTGGGGCGGTATGCCCGGAACAGGTGGTACCGTGCCTGCACCACCTTTGAACAGTACAGCGACACTGAGATTGTGGGCTGGTACCGCCTGAACTGGGTGATTCAGAGGCAGCTCTGAGCTGTGCAGTTACGAGATGCAGGCACTCACAAGACAGAGCCACACCCTGTCAGTGGAGACCAAGGTCATGGCCGTGATGTGCCTGCTTGCCAGAGGCACCATCCAGATACTGACAGGATATACCACAGGCATAACCCAGTCGGTCATGTCACGGCTCCTCACACAATTCCTTGATGCACTGCTGCCACATGCTGCAGAATTCATCCACTTCCCCAGCACATAGGCAGAGTGTACAGCAAACATGGTTGCACGTATGCCTGGCATGCTAGGGGCCACTGACTGCACCCACATAGGCATCTGCACACCACCAGGGCTGGAGGGGGTGGCCTACATCAACAGGAAAGGATACCCCAGTGTCAACTGCCAGGCGGTGTGCGATGCCAAGGGGTGCATAATCAATGTCTGTGCCACACACCCTGGGGGAGCACACAATGCCTTCACCTGGCACCAGTCTGCACTGTGCCACAGGTTTGAGAGTGGGGACATCCTCACCGGCCACCTAGTAGGCGAGTATGCAGCAGGAAAGGGCAGCCCTGTGCAACAGGGCAGGATGTGGGGGGGTGATGCAATGCATGGGGTGTAGAGGGTTTGGTTGTGTAGGAGGGGGCAGCCACACTGACCAATGTGCTATCCCAACATGTTCCCCCACTGGTGACAGCAGATACCCACTCAGGCCCTGGCTGCTCACCCTGTACCAGCACCCATTGACCCCAGTGCATGAGAGATGCAACGAGGCACACGCCAGCACACGGAACATCATTGAGCGTGTGTTTGGACTGCTGAAGGCACGATTCCATTGCCTGCACAGATCCAGCGGTGCCCTACATACAGACTCTTGAAGGACTGTGGCCTATTCCTGGCCTGCTATGTGCTACACAACATGACCACTGACTGTGGGATAGCTGTCGAGTTCAAAGAGGGGAACAGCAGTGGGGGTGACACGGATACCGGGGCCAACATTGGTGGACATCCCCCCCGGATGACGGGAGCCCCGACTGTGCAGGATGGCCCAGCAGCACAGGGACACCATTGCAGAGGAACACTATGGTATATGCAGGTGGATGAACAGGTCCACACACAGGTCACAGGGACTGGGGCACGGTAAGCAGGCATGACTGGCAGGGCCCTAGAACAGACATGGCTGGAGGGGAGGCTACGACGGACATGGGACAGGTCACTGTGGAAGCACCCCTGACAGAACAGTGGGTCCCACCCATACAGCCCCACACACCCACACCCACACAGGCACAGTCACATGGACACACACACACGCACACCCCAAGGCCGCCAGCGGGTGTGTGTCAGACACTGAATACCAGTGCAATGTGGCGGCTGGTGCTGTGATGGCATCATCATGCACATGCCATGGTGGCCAGCGGCCGGGAGGGGTGTGCCCAAGATGGGCATGATGTGCAGCCACAGATGTCGTGGCCCAGGTATGCACACGCACATACCACACCTCCGTGCATACAGGGCTGCGGCAGGCAGCGGACAGGGAGGGCGGCAGATCATGTCAGCTGTGCAGGTGCACGGCCACCACAGACACATGGATGGCTCTGCCTAGACTGCCCAGCAGACACAGGCTGTGCGGCGGCCACAGGGGGTGTCACAGATGTACCCCCAGGTGTGTTGCTGCGAGAACACAACCGGGCCCTCACAGGCATCTGCTGGCCCCCAAACAGGCTCACTCCAGGCGTGCCTGGGATGCCCACAGCTGAATCCAGTGACGACAATGCTGGGGTTACATGATGCCGGGACCAAGGGGTGGGGAATGCACTCCGTGGTGACTGCCATGGACGGCCCCTGCACCAGCATGGCCAGTGTTGCCTGGCCAGCCATGACTGCAGTGGTGAGTCAATCCAGGCCTGCGATTGTGTCCTCCTGCATGCGCGTTGCCTCAGTCAGGAGCTGCTGAAAGTCCCAGTCATGCCTCCCTGTGGACTGGCACAGTTCAGTGCAGAGTGCACGCACCCCTGCCACGACCTGCATCTGTTGCTCCATGGATGCCCGGAGCAGACGGGTGTGCTCATCAAGCGGGTCGGTGCCCTAGTGGGCTTGGGCTTCGTGCCAGCCCGCGGGGGTTGTGCACAGGTGGGGGCTGCACAGCAGACCCTCATAGGCCTGTCCTTTCTGCGGTGCACTGGCAGTGGACATGGCATCCAGTCCACCCTCAGCACCATCCTGCTGCCACCACTGCCCCTCCGGCCACTGTGCACGTTACATCACCAGGGAGGCTGTAATCCCACTGCCAGATGGGCCTGACTGCGCCGCAGGTACAGTGGCCACTGCAACACTGGGTGGTTCGGCGGGCGAGTCTGCCAGTGCCACCCATGAACCACTGTCACTGCCGTGTACTGTGTGTAGTAGGGGTGCCTCCCCCTGTACAGCATCACCACTGTCCTGGATAGTGGCCATGTCATCATCGGACATGGACCCCGCCCCAATCACTGTCTCAGCATACTGGACACCATGGCTGGCATCCTGCTGAAACACTGCCTGGGCCTTCTCCATGCCCACACCACAGGCATCCGTGTGGACAGTGTGGTGGCTCTGGCAGGGGTCCAGGCCATGGACCCCAGTGGAGTTGGATGGGTGTTCCTCCAGGTCCCCGACATCACCCAGGGTGGGCACCGTCACCCCTGCATCAGCACGCAGGGGCCTGGATCTGTAAGGGAACATACATACATTAGTGCCGCCACCACATACCCCTGCCCCTATGCACCTCTTACCCACATCCCCTTGCACCTCTGTACCTACAATGCAGGGAAGGTCTACCCCCCCATCTGGAATCCATCACCAGGAATGCCCTCAACAGTGTTGTGCCACATTGTCTCCCCACAAGTTCCTCCCGCAGTATCAGTTACGGCACCTCAGGCTGTCCACCACCCATGGCAGCACATATGGCCTAGATGGCTGCCACCTTCTCCTTGATCTGCCTGTGGTCCATGCCCACCTTCTTCTTGCATTCCTGCACAGACTTCTGATGGATGCCCTGCAGGTTTACGGCCCTGGGTACATGCACCCATGATTCGGCCCTGGCTTGCTGGGTGCCTGTGGAGCTACTCAGGAGGGGCTCCTGGTCAAGGTAGGCATCATATAGGGCATTGCACTCTGCCCTTGTGAAATTGGGCCTGCGCTTCCATGCAGACCCCTGCTCCTCATCTTCCTCTTGCTCCGACATGCTGTTCCTGTTGATGGGGACATGAGGTCAGTGCTGGTTGCCACACACGAGGGCCACCCCTCAGACACAACATGCCCAGTGCCTGTCGTACTACCTGTGAAGGTTGCAATACCGGTCTGGTGCCTGTGCTGCCACATGGCGCCGTTATAATGCATCACATGTAAATGAGGGAATGTGCAACTGTAATTGGATGCAAATGCCTCCAATGCACCACTGATATGCTAGTTAGCTCATCTGCATATGCCCGCTGAGTATTGAGGAATTGCACTTTGCGCAGTGGGGTTGCTCATGCGCATGTCATGGCGCATCTGTGTGACATACGCAGTCTGCATGGTACAGTGCATGCACACACTGACATCGCGTACATCAGTGGTGCTTCCCACACATGATGCGCTATAGGCAGCATGGCACTCAGCCAATATTGGGCATGTGGTGCACATACGCCATACATCCAGTCATGCATATGCACCATTGGAACATGGCCCATGGGGCACACTGGACCCTATAGCACACCATGCTAGCCATGCCCTGTCACGTGCTGTGCACAGTGTGCATGTTGCCCTTTGACCCCTACATGTGCCCCTTGACTCCTGGTGACTGTGGCACGTGTCAGCGTTGCCCCGTGCATATTGTGCATACCTTGCTGATGCACAATATGGGATGCCACGCATCACCAGGCGTATCGCGCACCCTTCACACGTGTGTCTTGTGTGCTCCCTGGTGCCATGATGCTGCTGTGTTCTGTAGAACCATGCACAGGAACACAAGGAGGCACCAACCGGACAGTGGGCTCGTGAACGGTGACTGGTGGAACATATTGCCCCTGGGAAACCCCGAACATGCACTGAGGTGTGCAGGGATGACTGAGGAACTAGGGAGGCAACAGGGTCATGTTGAAGTGGGGAGCAGTACCACCACAGGTATGGTGACCTGCAGAAGAGGGATCAAAACTGGCTCAGGTCATTGCAGGCATGTGTCCGGAGGGGTGCTGTGCCATGGCCAGGTAAGTGCATTTATCCCCGTCCATGCCATGTCAGTGTGTTGTATGGGTTGCCATCGGGTGTCACACTGTGCTGTTGTGTGTGGGGGCAGTGGCCGGGAATGCTGCCGACATGGCAGTGCACAGCTGGCATGCCATGCCTCGGCATTGCTGCTGCATGGGGTCATGGGGTTTACTGTGCTGGGGGGGGCCCATGTTTTGCTGCCTGGTGCTGATGTCTGTCTCACACTGTCTCCCTACTAGGCCCTGAAGATCAGCAAAGAGCCCAGATGGTGGATGCCACTGCCGGACAGCAGCAGGCAGTGGTGGTGTGCAACAGAGGGTTGCCAGCCAGCCAGGTGGTGCAGGTAGTCAGGCACCAGGCAGGCCACAGATTGCAGGTAAGCACCTTGCTGGTGTATTTTGTTGTGTGGGGTAGGGGTGGGCCACATCCCCCCATGCACATGGCCATTACATTCCGTGCCTCATCGGCATGGTCCATTGCACCATGCTGTGCGCAGGGCACATGTGTGTGGCCACTGCGGGTGGGCTATGGGTGCATCTGGATCCCAGCCAGGCCACTGTCAGCCCCACACAATGGCCATTCACTTGGCTGCCATAGCTGTGGTATGCTGCACCTGGCTGGTGGTGGTGTGCAGTGCAGGGCATGCCTGTGGATGGTCAGGATGGCAGCTTGTATGGGCACACACACTGTGGTTGGCTGTGTGCCCCCTGCAGGGCACATGCCAATGTTGTCCACTGCGCTCAGTGGGTGGGTTATGGTCGTGTTGGGGCATTCACTCATCCATGTCCCCTCCTTTGTCCTAGGAACCCAACTGGTGGATGTCCATACAAGGCTGCTGGAGTGGATCCTGCAGGTCACCAAGGCCACCCTTGCGGTGGCATACATAATTCTCCAGGCCATGTTCTGGCCACAGAGGAAGAGGCAACAGAGGTGCTAATAGTCGAGGACCTTCCAAGGGGCCCATTGGCCTGCTTCACCCTCCCTTCCACTGACACCTCTCCAATTCCTCCATTGTACTAAGCCTACCATGTCTCCTGTCTCTCCACCCCCTTCCCCAGCCTACATTCCTGAATGTGTCCTCCCCATTTCCTGCCCCTTATCCCTGTTCAACTGTACATAGTTTTGATTCATTGTTTGTTGTTTAAATACAGTTATATTTTGGGTGCTATCTGTGTCCATGTCTGCTTTGCAGATGGCATTGGTGCCATGCTGCAGTGGTGTGCATGGTGGCTGTGTGGTACATTTGCGGTTGCCTGTGGTTTGTCTCAGGTGGTCTGTGCACAGTGGTCTGTGTGTGTGTGTGTGTGTGTGTGTGCCCTGTGGCATGTGTATGTTCCCTGCTGGGTTGGGTGACCAGTGTGATGTGTGCTGTTGGCTTGTGTGTTGTCTGCTTTGGTCCCAGTGCCATGTCCTGTTCCATCCTGTGGGTATTGCCCATGGCTGCCTGCCAGTGGCCATGGGTGTCATACCACCTCCATATGCTGCAGTGGGATGTGTGGTCAGGGCATGCAGCCATGCGCTTGCCTTGCCACCCTCTGATCATCCCCTGCACTACAGTGGCAGTGTGTCCTGCTCTTGTGACCTGCTCCACACTGTGCCAGGGGCCCAGTGCCATGGCCCATGTGCCTCTGTCCCCTGCCCTGCCCATGCTATGCTCCTGCGCTTCCTGTCTTGCTCCATTGCGCAACCCTAGTTGTGCAATGGCGCCTGCTGCCTTGCTCCCTCATGTAGCCCTAGTTGCACTATGATGCATCCCTGTGATATTCAGCTGTCTTGTGCTGTCACTTGCCTTGGTGCTCAGCCTTTGAATATTGCATTGGCTGCGCACCTGTGCAGTGTACCTGCACTGCACCGCTCTTGCGCCTGCTTCTGGTGCATTTCTGAATATCCCACCCCTGGTGTCCACTGCATTTCTTTGGTGCATGTTTAGGCTGTATGCTACTTTTCAGAAAGCAAAGATGTAGTACAGCATGGAACATACAGTAACAGGAGAGTAAGTGTGTGAGTGTGAACAATAATTGTTGTTGGAGCTTTATTTTACATGCCTGCACATGATCTGCTAACTGCTTGATTGTTGCTAGACTTCTGTCTAACTGTTGCTTGATCAGTTAATTGTTGTAGCTAAGAATGCCTGTGAGCTGCACTTATGGGCTGCTAATTGTCCACAGAAGTCCACAATAGACAGAATGCAACACCTGGCATAAACAGTATATTTGCAGTACTGTGGCTCTCAATAAGAAAGAGCTTTTCACAAACAACAAATGCATTTCTTAAACAGTTTTTCTGCTATATGAGTGCCCACTATAACTAAGTGGGTTGCACTCTGTCTGTCTGTCTCTGTCTGTCTGTCTGTCCAGCTGTCTGTTTATCATCATCTATTTACTTATAAAATAAGCATAACGGGTAACTCAATTTGAACCTGTGTAGAACATTAAATTAAAATGAGTTTGCCGAAACAGCAATTTTCCTTCATTATTATTTGGTTTGATTTGTTTATAGACACGCCAAGTACTTGATTTGCACATCAAGTTTCCTAACCTTTCTAGTTTTTAACAAGCACTCCCAATGTACATGACTTCTGTCATACAGAAATAGTCATCAGGATCACATTTGCTTTAAAGACACATTTCTGCTTTATATACTTTATCTGTGTCACACACAATACCCTGCCCCTGAGCTAGAAATGTACTGTATATGATTTTTCTATCCTAGGATACTACTGTATTTAATAAGTGAACTAATACAACATGTCGGCTGATTTTTAGCTCCCCCCCCCAAAAAAAAAGCTATTACAAACAAACCACCATGTGTCATGTAGTTAAATTAAATTGTTATGCAGACTATTAAAAAAACAATTGTGTGTTCTCCGTTACTGCTACAGTACCAGTAAAACTAAATAGGTGAGTTAATAAAGCACACAATACTAAAGTGCACTTCTCGAAAGTAGAGATAATTAAATATTTCAGGTGAACATAGAATAAATTAGATGAGAGGAGATCAAATTAAACTGTGTGAACCAGTCCAATTAACTTACACATTTTGAGGTTTAAGGTGCACTTAGAATCATTTAAATCAAGGGTATCAATTTAAATTGCACATTTAATACCAGAGAGCGATACAGTGCCATTGCTCTATTAGTAAGAAAACTCTCTGAAGAATCTATTCTGAGAACCCAAGCACCCAAAGAAATACATAAAAAAAAAGATGCAAAAGATTGTGTTGCTAAGGGCTAACCCAATAGTACAGTGGAGGATGGTGCTGCTACTCATGCCAGTGACATGTGTTCACTGTTTGAACCTGGGATATTGAGGCAAGCTGGCAGGAAAAGGATTAAATGTCCAGGTGGACACTCTCCTCCACTTAGCTGGGTGGGCTGCACCAACTGTACTGCTTCTACACTGTCTCATGGGGAACCACAAATAATTATGCAGTAAGGGAGAAGTTATAGAAGAGGACACAGATTGTGCTTCTGGCGTGTGTGGTGCTTCAAAAGAGAACATAGTTAATTGAGTGGTTACTGGGTGGGCAGATGGCACTGGATATGATCTTCTGTCAGTTGACAGCTGTCTCCCTGCACAGCTGACCACAAAATTAGAGGCTGCCTACTTAGGCAATGAATGGCAAGACCCTGATGAATAGCGAAGGATGCAGTGATGAATTGTGAAGCAGCATTCTCGGTTTCCATAAAGGTTGGATTGAAATGAAGGTATGCAGATGGGCAGAGGCACTAGCTGCAGCTGAGGTCTACGGTGGCTCAGGATGGACCACCAGATGATAACCAAACCTTGAAATTACTTTCAGGCATTAAGCAACAAGCTTATAGTATAACAGTATGACAAAGAATAATTCAACAACAAAACTGTTCAGGACTGTAACAAGAAACTCTATTATAAATAGACAGCAACATTTTAATTTCTTTTGTAAGTCACAGGGATCCACAACACTTTATACCAGGAACCTAACTGAAGGGTGGAGGCTGTCACAGTTGTTATTACAAACCTAACAAAATCTGATAAGAGCTAAAATGGTTGTTAGTGCATTAATCTGACAAGGAATTTAGAATTAGTGCATGGATTGAATTGCAGTGAATAGTCACATTAACAATTTAATTATCGATTTATTTATGAAATTTTCTATAGGAAAGGCCTACTGATCTGAGGACAGCTCAGGTCCAGAGGCATCCTGAGGGAAGAGTGCTGGGGATAAATATTAGTACAGATACTTAAGTCCAGATTTTAAAATTGTGTTGTGATGTACAAGCACAGTTGAGAAACATCATCTGCTCTGTTGTTTTTCTTGTGTATTTATTAGTCAGATAATTTATTGCCATTTTGTAAGTGCAATACACCACTGCCTAATGAAATAAAAGGTATAACTTCCTAAAGGAAATTTCAAAATGAACTGAGGAAGTATCTGCACCATATCTGTGTTTGCTTTTAAAAAATAATGTGTAAAATGTAACTGACGTTTTTATGTATAATGTTTATATGTTTTCTGTGGTTTTATATGTATTGCACAGAAATTGTTAAAAATAGGGTTTTACCCTAACAATTCATTTAGCCTGTATAAAAATAAAATTTAATTCATTCATTCATTCAGTCCAGAATGTGGCATTATGTGATTTGTTTTGAGATTTTCACCCAAAAGTTTCAACAGTCTTTTTATCATCTCACCTAATGATCAAGACAAGTGTCATTTTTAAATTCCACCTGAAAGGTGATTTCATGGACAGAGTGCAAAAACATGTTTCAGAGGGGATTTGAAGAATGACACCTGCCTTTTTTCATGAGGTGGGTTAAGAAATGGCTACATTGAACATATGCAGACTAAATCTGGAAAAATATAAAGTTATGAGTACACTTTGAAGAATTTCAACATTGACTCATTTTGGTCCCGCTCCTTATATGTTAGGGGGCGCTAGTCAAGCATATCAACCATTATTGCTGCTATTTTATGTGTGAAATTGTGTGTTTTAAACTGTATAACATATTCATTGGAGCCCTGATTTCCTACTAAGGAAGCAGGAAGAGGAGCGAGTAGTCCACGTGGTCCTACTGGAAC
Source organism: Neoceratodus forsteri (assembly GCA_016271365.2). Classification (NCBI taxonomy): domain Eukaryota; kingdom Metazoa; phylum Chordata; order Ceratodontiformes; family Ceratodontidae; genus Neoceratodus; species Neoceratodus forsteri. Next base: position 952,143,170 of record CM028131.1, on the reverse strand, counting down.
TACAAGTTGCTTAGGGTGTGCACATTTAATATAGTTACTCCTTGGGATCAATATCCCTTTTATTTCATAGTCCAGAATACTAGTTTTGTGCTTTTTAGCACTCATTTTTTAACTTTAATTGGGTGAACGTCCGTGACCTTGGAGAAGCATTTCCGGGTCACTAGAAGTTGTTCTTAATCGGCCTGTAGCAAGCATCTCACTTTTGGTCAGCTCTTTATATGTTGGGGGAGCTGGTCAAGCATATAAACCATTTTTGCTGCTATTTTATGTATGAAATTGTGTGTTTTAAACCATATAACATATTCATTGGAGCCCTGATTTCCTACTAAGGAAACAGGAAGAGAAGCGAGTAGTCCATGCAGTCCTGCTGGAACTACAAGTTGCTTAGAGTGTGCATATTTAATATAGTTACTCCTTGGGATTAATATCCCTTTCATTTCATAGTCCTGAATACTAGTTTTGTGCTTTTTAGCACTTGTGTTTTAACTTTAATCAGGCGAACGTCCGTGACCCTGGAGAAGCATATCCGGGTCACTAGAAGTTGTATTTAATCAGCTTGCAGCAAGCAGGGTGAGCTGAGCAAGGTGAGCACACCTTGGCACATGCGAAGACGTGCACAAAGACAAGCACATTTGCACATGTTAGGCATGTTGGGAGGGTTGGAGAGTAATACAAATCCAAACCATCAGTGAAAAGCTACCTACAGCAGGTAATAGAAGTCAATGTTATCAAGGTTTGCTAAATATCTTTACAGCAGCGACATAAAATGAGTGAGATCCTTACAACAACAGATGACCAGTCACTATTGAGATGTACTAATTATAAGATGTACTGCTTAGAAATAAATCATGTTTATCATAATCAGTTTATCTGCCTAAAATGTAAAGAAAATGAGGATATGATGCAAGAAATGTGTACTTTCAATAACAGATTAACTATCTTAGAAAAAAGCTATGCTGACACCTTAGCTTGTCTTAATAATTCACAATTATGCAATGAGACTGTATCTACTGAAATATGTGTAAATCCTCCAGATTTGTCTAATATAGAGTCTTTAGTAACTCCTATTATTGGAATTGAAGTGATTAGTAATACCCCTAACAAAAAATGGTCAAGGGTAGACAATGACTCTCCCAATGGAGATGACCTTTGGTATCAGGTCCAAAATAAAAAATCATCAAAAGGGGATGAAAGGCAGCCCTTTTTCACATTGAGACCTATAATAGCTTTGATCCTTTAGCCACTTTAACTGATGAAGGCACTATAACACTTTCTAGTACTACATCACCCATAGGAATGACAATGGATTCCGAACAACATGATCTAGATATAGTTGCTCCTAGTCATATAGTTGCACAGAAAAATTGTATTGATCTTATGGACCTGAATGTCACTAATATGACAGACCCCCATCTGCTATCACAATGTTGTATACCCCCTGCAAATCAAGTAGAGAATCTTGTTCCAAGTATCTCAGATGTCTTAAATCTGGGTCTTATGACCATTCAGGTTAATTCAGAGAACCTTTTGGACTTGAATGACACTAATGCTCTAGAATCTAGGCAAATATACCTCTTGGGTGATTTAATTATTAAGAATTTAGATAGAATAATCTGTGACCCTGACAAGAGTAATAGAATGGTATATTGCTTTAAAGGGACTAAATTACAAGACATAACTAAAATGACTAGTAACATTCTTAAGCAGAGTGGGAAAAATCCAGTTGTGATTGTAAATGCTGGGGTAAATAATGTTTTTAATCAACACATGCAAAGTACTAAAGAGGAGTTGGTAGGTATGTACAACCTATTGACTACAAAGGGCTGCCATATTGCCTTTTCTGAAATCTTTCCAGTTCCAAGACCAAGCTGGCATATTAATAATCAAATTAAGTTAATAAACAATTGGTTATGACATTGATGTTTAAAACAAAATATAGTGTGTATTACACACTGGGAAAATGTTGTATATAAGTACGAATATGTCTGTAGGGATGGTCTACACCTGAATAAAATTGGTCCATCCTTGTTAGAAAATCACAAAAATGGTTTTATTTCTACTTGTTTAAACTAGCAAAAGGGGGGTGGGCAAAATATATGCTCATCTTAAGAGCATGGAGGACATCAATAAGCCCTGGGTCCAACATTCTAGCCTCTTAGTTATGAACAATACTTCTATTGGATATTGTCAAAAATTGAATATTTCATTAGTTAATGCCAGGAGTTTAAACAATAATAAGATGAGTTGAAATATACCTTATATAATGATATAATTGATATATGTGGAGTCACAGAAATATTGTTTACAGATACTAGCTGGGGAACCGAGATCCCTGGCTATACAGGTATTATCAAGAATCGTAAAAAGTCTAAAGGAGGTGGGATCACCCTATATATAAACAAAAACTTAAATAGAAATGAAATTCCAGTCATTACTCAATGAGAAACTGACACTGAAATCATTTTGGCTAAAATTCAAAATGTGAGAAATATTACTTTGGCACTGTGTTATCGTTCACCAAATGTAGACAATTTAGGTTATAACTCTTTCATGCAAGTTCTTGAGAAATTGGAGAACTATCAAGACTTAATACTAATGGGAGATTTTAATTTACCGTCTATTTGTTGGCAAACATTATCTGGAAATACCCAGCTTGAAAAAACATTTATTGAACTTACATTACTGCATGATTTGGAACAATTAGTCAAGGATCCTACTAGAAAGGATAATATGTTGGACCTAATTTTAACTAATATTAAGGCTATAGGAGACCTACCTAAAGTCATAACACCATTGGTGGATAGCGACCATAATATGGCTCTCTGGGGTATTAAATGTTTTTCTACAAAAAATCATGGTGTTACAAGAACAAATAATTTTTATAGGGCTAATTATGAAGCTATTCAAGAATATATACAGGCTTGGAATTGAAAAACTGAACTAATCAATTTAACCAGTGAACAAATATGGTTAGCCATAAAAAAACAAAATTGATTATTGTATTCAGACTTGGGTCCCTGAAAACAGAAAAATATGATAATAATAAAAGAGTTCAACCTTGGTTAAATGGTAATCTAAAAAGAATGATTAAAAAGAAAAAAGGGCATTTAACAAGTACAAAAAGGATAAAACTGAAAATTAATGTACCAAATTTAAATGCTGGGCCAAACAGTGTAAAGTAGCAATAAACAAGCATTTGTCAATGCTGAATGTTGCTTGCTTGTATGTGCTGTTTAGATATTTGGAAGTCATAGTTCCATGCCTTCCTCCCAAGACATCCACTGTGTCTTTCCATTCAGTATTCAGAGAAGGGTGGGAGAGGCAAGGGCCACAACAGTACAGAATTTGCCAAGGGGGGAAGAGGTGGACAATAGTCCATTGAAAGGCAAAAGAGTCCTGCAGGAGCTCACTAAATTGAAGGTGGACAAAGCGATGGAACCAGATGGCATTCGCCCAAGGATATTAAGAGAACTGTGAAGGGAGATAGCAGTACCTCTGGCAGCCATGTCCACTGAGTCCTTCAACATGAATGAATTGCAGGAGGGCACATGTGGTCCCTCTAGACAAGTCCGGCAGCAGGGATGAGGTGGGGAACAATAGGCCATTCAGCCTCACCTCAGTAGTGGGAAAGTTCATGGAGATATTGCTTAAAGAAAGGATAGTGGGGCATCTAGTAGCCATTGGAGCCCAGTACCATCATGTTAGATAAATTTGGTTGATTTGTTTAACTGGTTGACAAAGGAAGTGAATCAGGGTGGGGCAGTGGACAACGCTTACCTTGATTTCAGCAAAGCCTTTGACACCATCCCACATAGGAGGCTGATAAATTAGCTGGGTAGGCTGGGCATGGGGGAAAGGGTGGTAAACTGGGTTAGAAACCAGCTAACAGACAGGAGGCAAAGAGTGGTGGTAAATGTGGTGAAGTCTAGGGAGAGGGGGTGACCAGTGGGGTGCTGCAGGGATTGGTCCTGGGGCCAGTCCTGCTCAATGTCTTCATTAGTAACATTGTAGAACGTCTGAAGGGAATTTTTTCACCAAATTTTCAACATAGCCATTTTAAGATCTCTACTCATGAATACTGTCACTGTGACTTTCTTAATGTGTCCCATACATTGATTTCGCACACCGACTGTGCCATTGTGTGCTACATGCGCGGATACACATTTTGGGCGAGATGTGAAAAATGACAGCTGTACTGCTCATAAGGAGGTGTGGTAAAATGGCAATGTAGAAAATTCGGAGTAAAATATTAAAAATTTGTGAACTTAGGAGCGTGCGTAGGAACAGTGCAACACACACTTGTTAAACAGTAATTTTTAGGAATTTTTTTCACCAAATTTGCGACATAGGCTTTTTGAGAGCCCACCTTATGAACACTGGCACTGTCATTTTGTTAATCAGTCCCGAAAGGTGATTTTGCACAGTGACTACAAAATTACCCTTTCGGGCCGATTAATGCCATGAAAGTGACAGAATTCATGAGGAGAAGTCCCAAAAACCCCATGTTGAAAATTTGGTGTCAAAATTCCAAAACATGCCTGAAATATGCAGCAAAGTTGAAAAAACCCTATCTATCCCATTATACAGCTTACCGGCATTTCCTCAGTTCGCGGTCAGCTTTGAAGAGTGCAGACATGCTCCCAGTCCACCGAAGATCATCGCGCCGAGGTCCGGAGGTAAGTATGGGGTGAAGGGGGGTGTGGGGAGACAGGGTGTGCAGTGGGTGGGTGCAGGTTGTGGGAGTGGCCAGGGAGAAGTGCCGAGGGACAGTTTTTGTTATTTACAGGTTTTTTTTAATAAGACTATGAGGGATGTCTGCCACACTGGGGTGGGCTCCCAGCATGGCAGCTGGAAGGCTGTTGGGGGGGCTGGAGCCGATGGGGGATTGGGCACCCCCGTCGGCCATAACATCATTTTGCCAGGCTGGGGTGGGATCCCACCATGGCACCTGGATGCTTTGGGGGAGTGTGCAGCCGACGGGGGATTGGGCACCCCTGTCAGCTGTACAGTGTGGGGGGGGGAAGACCCATGAGCACGCAGTATGCGTGTGTGTGTGTGGAAGGGGGAGCTCTGCTCACTGAAGCGGAGCTCCACCTTTCAACTGTACGACCACTGCATTTTCAACTACTGTCATAGACAGCTGCAGCAGTGATTGGAGAACTGGGGCCGTTCCTGCAAACACACTGCCTGAATTGGAAGACTGGTGCCACACCTCCAAAAACTCAGATGATGGCACAATGTTTCTTGCACATGCATGCAAGCAACATGATAAAAAGGAAAAAAAAGCACCAGAACAAATAGGCACAGTAAAAATAATCCTTTAGGTATTGTGCACTTGAAAAATGAGGTTGCTGTAAAACAATAAAAATAAAAGACCTCTAAAAGGAAATTGACATCAATTCTTTGTAGAACTCTTTATGAAAAAAGAGGGGAAAAAAGCACCAGAACACAGAGGCACAGTAAAAATAACCCTTTAGGTATTGTGCACTTGAAAAATGAGGTTGCTGTAAAGGGAGAGTGTTGATTTAGTGGAGCAGCATTTTATGTTGTGAAGATATTGTTAGTTCCCCACAAAATTCATAATTTTTACTTAGAGAGGATTTGCCATTATATGTAATTTATCAGGTTGATTTTGGGAAGGAAGAAGGGTGATCATAGAGAGACACTGCATAGATTGGAGCTACGCAGCTAAGCTTTAATGTCAGTGGTACCCATATGATTTCGTCATGATTTTGAGTAAATTATGTTTTCTGCAATGTACATGTAGTGCTGCTTCTTTAGAGTTAGATTTTGACGCAGAATGTGTTTTCACGATCCCCCCTTCTTGCCCTTCTGTCCTGAAATCGTCTTTCTGGAAGACAGCTTCATTGTAAAGTTGCAAATACAGTAATCAGAAATGAACATAAAGTAGTACTGTTTATTAAAAATATCAACAGAGTGGCACATGAACAGTAAAAATAAGACATCTGAAATGAAACAGATATCAATTCTTTGTAGTTAAAAAAACAACTGCATTTAATGTTTTGAAGCTACTGTTAATTCCCTGAAAAATTCATAATTTTTACTTAAAAATGATTTGTCATTATATTTAATGTATTTGTTTCAGCCTTGAATACTAAAATACTGAATGATCATAAACCTTAATTAATGAAGTAGCAAAACATGTGAAATGAAGAAAGTCAGCAACTCGTGACATAAGCCCACATATCTGTATAGTTATTCCAGAGTCCATCAGTCATTTGTCTTGATTTGCTTCTGCGTCCCAAAAAATGTCTATATTTATAATACTGTCATTTGATCTTCGGGTTTGTGGGAGCAAATCTTGATAAAAGAAACATCAAGTCTTTGTACTACTCTTTACTAGAAAAATCAATAACTCACGGCGTAATCCCATATATCTGTATACGCATTTCAGACTCCAGCATTCATTTATCTTGATTTGCTTCTGAAATTAAAAAATGTCTATATCTATAATATGGTCATGGTGTAATGATTCAAGACATGGGTTTAAATGTGCATATATGTTAAGTCAGGTGTAGGCATGAATGATTTTCTATACCATGGAAACATAGAAATTGTCGACAGATAAGGGTTATGAGAGCCATGCAGTGAACCCTAAAACCCTACACTTAAACAAATGTGCTGATGCATTGAGCCATGAGCATATTATTAATATTGACCCTGTTGACCTTCGGGGTTGAGGGAGCAAGTCTTGATAAAAGAATGACTGAGTTTGAAATAATAAAGAAATATGCTAGGGGATTGTGGCGTGAGTAATAGATTTTCTTATATTCAGAATTTTTGACTTTATTAAATAATTCTTATGAGCAGTCAGTATGTAAACCACAATGTGATGTAAATGAACGTGGGAAAATAGTACAACTTCTTCACCGAAAGTAGAAAAGCAAGAGTTGTATACATATTTTGCACACCTGGCCTGAATATCTATAGACACAGACACACACACAGGCACGGGCATTTTGTTGTGAATGTATTAATGACATTTAGAAATCATACACCAAAGTTGCAAAGAAATGTGAAATATGTAACCATGGCCACTGATTTATACGGATTGAAGTTGCTGAAGTCTGATGAACACGCTCAATATGTATAAGAATGTGTCAGAGAAACATAACATGTGAGAGAGCCTTTTACTGGTCCTAACCATCAGTGTACCGTCCCCCACACTTGCACACTTCTAACCCCTACCAAAGAACCCAACTACACCCCGTACCTCATTTCCTCAGCATCCCACTGTCATCTTCACAGTCACACCTTCCTTTCTCCACCAACCCTGGGCACAGTTTCCTATCTTCCCCCATGCTTTGTTCAGTTAAGAAGTCATTTCATACATACAGTATGTGACAGTTACTGCTGAAAATAAATATTTCAATAGATAGCTTTCATTCTGGATTGAAAAATAGCCATAATAATTGTATGTTTCCTAATTGAAGGCATCCGAGTGTTGTCTTACCATTATTAAGATTTTGATTTCTATAATGTGGCAGTTGTTTCTCAATATTTAAGGCTGTTTTTGAGAAAGGTAGCACTTAACTGCCGTTGACTATTTCAGTGGTCATTCACGCATGCTGTGCTTCAGAGCAAAGAAACAGCTGCCTTTGTTATATGCCTCCCAGCAGAGTTGTAAAGTAGAGCTGTTATTATAACAACTGTACTTTACAACTCCGGAAGTTTACCACTTAAGTGAAATCAAGCAGGCCATAGCACTTAGCTAGCCAGTAAGCCAGATAACCAGGAAAGCACTGAAACTGACATGCTCTGCCTCCACTTTGTAATTGCTTGTAGGTCTACTAAATGTATAAATCAGCAAGATTTGGAACTGGAAAGAAAAGACATCAGAGAGGAAACAGACGTCTATTCTTTGTACTACTCTGTATTTAAAAAGTCAAAAAATAACACCACGACACAGAGGCACACTAAAAATAACCCTATAGCAATTGCTGACTTGAAAAATGAAGTGTCTGTAAAGGTACTGTGTTGATTGTGTGGAATAGCATTTCATTTTTTTCTAACATATTGATAAGTCCCCACAAAATACACAATTTTTACTTCAAAATGATTTGACATAACTTGTTCATTATTTTTATCAGCCTTTACCCTTCCAATACTGAATTGTCACAAACCTTATTTAATAAAATAGAAACTAATGTGAATGTCAGAAAAGCATTAATGCACACCATAGTCCCATATATCTGTATAATTATTCCAGACTCCATCATTCAATTATCTTCATGTATGTCTGCAACCCAAAAATGTCTATATCTATAATATGCACATGGTGTAATGATGCAACACATTGGTTTAATTGGGTATATACGGTATCTTAACTCAGGCTTTGGTATGAATGAGTTTCTATACCATAGAAACATAGAAATTGTCGGCAGATAAGGGTCATCCAGTACACCTCTAAACCCTATAGTTAAACCAATGTGTGGATTCATTGAACCATAAGCATATTATTGTTATTAACCCTTTTGACCTTCGGGATTGCGAGAGTAAATCTTGATAAGAGACTGACTGAGTTTGAAATAATAAACATATATGCTGTGGGATTGTGGCGTGAGTAATTGGGCAGCTAGTTATGTCTCCATTTTTCCGCCTGACATAATTTTTTTTTCCTTTTTTACCGTTTACTCTCTTAATGTTAGGCTATACTTCCCTTGCTGTGCTATCCTCTAATTCAGTAACTGTAACACTGTATTTTTACCTTTTGTACTGTTTCCATGTACAATTATAAACCTGCAAGTATTTTCACAGTTTTAATTCTGTAACTCAAGTCCTCCAATAGAAGTGATAATGTGAAAATACAGTAATTGTTGGTGCTCTATGTGGAACTTCTTCTATCATGACAACAGTTTCTTTACTACATTGAACAGGTTTCCAGCAATTGGGTGTGTGGGAGGCACATGCTGAAAACTTAATTTGTTATAGTCATGAAATGACTGCAGTGCTTTTAATGGCCTGAACCCTATGTTAACGAAGGTTGTCATGGAACACAATTTACTGTATGGATTTTGTTTTTTAAGGGGGCAGTCAAATGAAAGCAAGCCGTTTGAGATGGTCAACCGAAAGTAGCATTGGTTTCAGATGTCAGTTTTATATAATTTTTGCAGATTTAGCACAATCAGTGAATATTGAGAAAATAAAATGTAACTGAACTGCATTAGTTTTACAGCATTATCTGAGGAAGCACACACTAAATTCGGGCAACATGCGCATATTCCAACAGGACTGAGTCAGTTATGATATCTGAAGGAGCAAGCACCATATTCTGGCATCAGAGCCGATGGGGGATTAGCCGTACAGTGTGTGTGGGGGGGGAGATGCATGAGCACTCAGTGTGGTGCGCGTGCGCCTGTGTGTGTGTGGGGGAGGCTCTGCTCACTCAAGCGGAGCTCTCTCTCTTCAACTGTATGCCACTGCATTTTCAGCTTGTCATAGACAGCTGCAGCAGTGATTGGGGAACTGGCCGCACTCTGCAAACACACTGACTGCATTGGAAGAGGGCTGACACACCTCCAAAAACTCGGATGATGGCACTATGTTTCTTGCACATGCGTGCAAGCAACATAAAAATGCAAAAAAGAACCAAGAAGTGAAACTTGCAAATATTACAAAGGACAATAAAAGAAAAAAATAATTACATAGGAGTTCTTAAAGGGAAAGTAGCAACTATTGGTCCCTTACTTAAAGACAATGTGCTGATAGTTGGAGAACTTGATATGGCCAAGGAATTTAATAATGATTTCCTAAGTGTATATAAAATCAAGGTTAATGTAAACTCAGATATAATATTTTCTAATCTGTCTCTTACCCTATCTTAACTATAGCGGAAGTTAAATCAGCCATACAAGCAACTAAAGCTAATTCTTCATCTGGCCCAGATGGCATTCCGTCAAAGTTTATTTTAGAATTAGCATCGGAACTCTTAGAGATCCTGGTATTGTTATTTAATGTATCTCTTCAAGAAGGAACTGTCATATCTGATTGGAAATTTGCTACTGTAGTGCCTATTCACAAAGGAGGTAATAAACATCATGTAAATAATTATAGACTGATTAGTCTCACCTCATGCATAGACAAAATAATGGAAAGGATACTACAACAAAAATGGTGACCCACCTACATAAAAGGAATATTATAGATATTTCCCAATATGGTTTTATAAAAGATAGATCTTGTCAACTAAACTTGCTAAACTTTTTTGAACCTGTTAGCATAGATTTAGACCAGGGATTACCAGTGGATGTTATTTTCTTGGATTTCCAGAAAGCTTTTGATTCTGTTCTGCATGCAATTCTAATTGAAGAATTAATACAGTATGGTTTTCATGCTAATATTATTAAATGGGTTGACTCCTGGTGGAGTAATAGGATGCAAACAGTTAGCATTAAAGGTCATATGTCTGACTGGGGAATAATTACTAGTGGTGTACCCCAGGGCTCAGTCTTGGGACCTTTGTTATTCAATATATTGATTACTAGCTTACAGGTAAATAAAGGCACATGGATACATAAGTATGCTGATGGCTGTAAAATTGGTTGTATTGTTAATAAAGTTGAAGCAGTTAATTCCTTCCAAATTAATCTAGATAAGTTTGCAGAGTGGTCTTTAAGAAACAAAATATCCTTTAATGTGGCTAAGTACAAGGTGATGCACCTGGGAAAGAACAACAGGTTGGCAACCTACACTCTAGGAAGTAATATATTACAAATTGTAAAAACAGAAAAGGATCTAGAAATCACAATTAGCAACAATTTGAAGTTTACAACTCATATAAATAATACGGTTAAAAAATGTCATGGTACTCTCTCCTGTATTTTGAAACATATTAAGAGTAAGGAGTCAGAGGTGTTGCTACCCTTATACACTAGTTTGATTAGGTCACACATTGATTATTGTGCTCCCTTCTGTACTCCTACTACTTCAGGAAGTAAAAACATATTGGAAAAGGTTCAGAAAAGATTTACCAAGCAGATTACAGACCTATCCGATACTGACTACAGTAGCAGACTACAAAGATTAGGCCTGTTTTCTTTAAAATATAGATCACTGAGGGGGGACCTTTGTTTGGTATACAAAGCATTCCAAGACCCAACCCTATGTGAGGCTATTTGTCTAGAAAGAAATGTACACATGCTGAACACCAGATCACATAACTTAAGGTTAAAAACTATGACTAATAAAACAACGAAAAGAAATTATTTTACTCAATGGGTATCAACTATATAGAATACTTCACCAGCAGTTGTTACAAGCAGTACCTTGGTGGAATTTAAATTAAGACTAGATAGCTACATGGAGCATAAGAAATTCAATTCTTGCCACTAGGCAACAAGTTCCATATGGGCACGTCCTTTGAACTCTTACTACACCTATGAACCTATGAACCTGTGACTCATAGCTTTGTTGTTTTTTCAGATTTTGACCCCATATTTTCAACATAGTCTCCTTATGGCTCCACCTCAAAAACCTGCTATATCCCATCCAAAGCATCTTTTCGTGTCTCAAGTGTGAAGATACATTTTGTCAAGGATTTGAAAATTCACAGCTGTCATATTCATGAGGGGGTGTAAAAAAAAAAAAAAACCTGCTATGTTGAAAATTTGGGGGTGAAAGAATTGAAAATTACCAAAGTAATGAGTAAATGCTGAAAAATGTCAATGTGTGTTCATAACTTTTGTTTAATATATTGACCCCACATTTTCAACATAGCCTTCTTATGTTGCCTCCTCATGAATCTGGTAGGTGGAAATTTTTAGATCCAGTCTAAAAGGAGATTTCACTGAGTAACTTTGAAATCCTCTTTTGGGCAGATTTGAAAATTGTCACCTAGCTGGTTTATGAGGTGTGGTCCCAAAAAGACCATGTTGGAAACTGGAGGTAAAATACTAAAAAATGACCAAGTTATAAGTAAATGTTTAACTCCATTGAAAATACATTAACATGCTTACTTCCTCAGTTCACAGTCATGGTTCCAGGAGAAGGACATGTTTCAGGTTGGAGACTGGAACTACAGTGCTGGACCAAATCTATGTGAGTGAGAGGTGTGGGGGTGAGAGGTGGTGGGTGCTGAGTGGGGTGGCAGTGAGAGATTAGGGAGAAGAGGATGGATGATTTTCTTTGCTTCAGGAGACTTCAAGGGACTAGAGTGGGACACCAAGGGAAGAACCTGGAGGTGGGGGGATACTTGGCAGTGGGAGAGAGTTTTGTAGGGATGGGACCCTGAGGGAAGACCCAGGGGGTGCAGAGATGCTTGGCAGTGGGATGAACATTCTTTTTTTTAATCAAGCAAACTTTATTAATTTTCAACCAATATAACAACAACATAATATAACCACAACTCTTTAATGACAATAAAGTGGACAATTACAGTGACAACAATAATAAAGAGAGTCTAAACCACTAAACAAAATGCCCCTAACCTACTTTACTACCACTCCTACCTTCCCTCCTAAAAACCCAATGCCTTTCCCCTGAACCTAGAATCTTTTACGGTGGGCCATAGTAAGCCAATGACTAAATCAGAAAACACAGGTGACATAGTTTAACATCTGACACTGAATAGAACTAAAGTTGGATCTAATTCTGTCTTGGGGTGGAAAGAGATATCAATGTGTACAGTATAAAGGTTCCCATATACTATAGTACGGTAATGATGTTGACTATGCCTTATAGAAGCAATGTGTTTTTCAACCATTAGTGCAAACAGTATTTCTTGATGCCATTCCTTATAATGCGATGCCACGAAATCTGTCCAATGATGAAGCAGAATAAGTTAGACCACAATAGTGATCAGTGCCATATGAGCTTTACATGTGTTGGGGAGGTCAAGTAGGTAGATACCAACTAAACAGACCTCCAGAGTGAATAAATCTTCTAAACTTAAGAGGGAATCAAGAGAGTTTTTAATAGAGGTCCAAAATAAAACCATTTTTGAAAAGTCCCATGACAAGTGTTTTTTTTCCCTTAGGTACTTTTAGTTACTTTTTCATTTTCTCCCTGATCTCAGTCCCCTTGCATCCCCAATGTGATGCACTCATGTGGAGGCATGTGTACGTCATGCTCTACAGGATGCTCCACCCTACCAGCCACTCTTTTAGCACCTATGTCTGCCACTGGACCTCCATCTGGTGGCAGCGGGACTGTGGACGGGTGACCCTCCCTCCCAGGAGAGGAAAGCCAATGCTTGATCCTGCTACCACCCTCCCCCCCCATGCTGACACCCCGGTGATCCAAGGTTGTTCCCAAACCTGGGTCACCAGCATAGCATGAGGTAAGGCAAGATGCCTCAGCCCTCAGCACCACCGGGCTGGCATACACAGCATGTGTTTTAATGTTCCTTCCTCTTTCCCACATCTATGGCATAAAGCTAAAGCTAACCTACTCATTTTAAATACTTTGATCAGTGTGATGTACATAATATGAAGTATACAAAACTGTGTTATACAAAACCTGTCCTGCCTAAGGAATTTGTACAGCTGATGTCAAACTTTGTGTCAAAGGGACACCTCAAATTGAATGTCCAGGGCCTGTTGCCAGTAGACACTGGCTCCTGTTAAACTATTTGAATCCATGGATTGGAGTAACTGGTAAAGCTTAGACACTGTGTGTGGTTTGGAAGCTAGTGAAAGAAAGGAACTGGGTACAGTTGAGTCCCACATAGTCCAAGGCTTGAGGCCTAAGAATGAAAGTACAAAGTGAGCTACCTGGAAATATTTATAACAAACTGTAAGAAGTAGTTGAAAAGTCTCTCTAGTGAGTGCAAACAAAAGCAGTTTATCTCCTTCTAGTAGGGACTACAATGATAAACTTTCTAGCTGGGGACAAAAGGAACTTTGGAGAGGGCGACCCACAATTAAGATGTTAGGGTTGTCTAATAATGGTTGAATAATCACTCTATCCCATTTCCATCCCATGTATGTAGTCAATTTGTAAAATACCTTTAGGGACTAATACAAAGGTATATTCCAAATAGGGCGAGGAAGATTAGAGGGCCTAATAAATGATAAACAATCGAGTCAAATACCCTGTCAATTACAGAAGGAACGTCCCCTCTCCACCCACACTGGGATATAAGCAGAAAAGCAGTCCCCCTCTTTAGCAATCCAATGTAATAATTTACTACTATGCAGGGCCTCATTATACAAGAAAAATTAGGAAGTTGTAAGCCACCCTTCACCTAAGACATCATTAGATTAAAATAAAATTGTCTGACTGGCCCATCCTACATAGAAACATTGAAGCATAGACTTTGACGGCAGATAAGGACCACTAGGCCCATCTAGTCTGCCCACTTCCCTACCTACAGGATAGGCCGCAGATCCTAGTTAACCAACAGCCTATTTCTTCCTACCCCCCACAAGAATTGCCTTATGTCTGTCCCATGCATTCTTGAATTCTCCCACAGTGTTAGACCCCACAACCTCCTCAGGAAGGCTGTTCCATGAATCCCCTACCCTCTCTGTGAAATAATACTTCCTCACATTGCCCCTGAATCACCCTCCTTCTATCTTTAAATTGTGTCCCCTTGTTCTTGCAAGTCTTGTCCTGCCAGAGAAAATTATTAATCATGGACTGCAGACAGTTAAACCATATTTTGGGAAGATAAACATTCAACATACCTGGGGGTTATAAAATAAGTGGAGTACATTTATCTTAACAATGTTGGTATGCCCCCATAAGGAGAGAGGGAGAGAAGACCACCTAGTAAGATCACGTTATATAGAATTTAATAAGGGAGAGAGATTGTCTTTAATTAACCACGGGACAGATCGGCTGACATGTATTCCTAAATATAAAAGACTACTTGGTTCCCAGGATAGGCCCAACTGAAGGATATCCTGTTTACACACAAAATTATTAAAGGGTAACACTTTAGTCTTCTGTACATTTAGTTTATATCCTGATAGATCAGAGAACTTCTTAATTTCTTGCAAAGTGGTGGGTAAAGATTGCTGAGGATCCTCAAGATGGAGTAATAAGTCATCTGCATATGCTGATAGGACATATCTCATTGTTCTTACTAGGATTCCTTTAATCTCCAGATCACATTGCAGAAGGCAGATTAGGGGTTCTAAATATAAATTGAAGAGAAGCAGGGAAAGGAGGGGGCATCCCTGTCTAGTGTCTTGTTGAAATAGAAAAGGATCTGAGAGAATGCAATTACATCAGCTACAGTCCATAGGATTGGTGTACAATAACTTGATCCATTTAATGAAGACCTGGGGAAAACTAAATTTACTTAGAGTAGCAAATAAAAATGGCCATGCTACCAAACCGAATGCTTTTTCAGTGTCTAGGGAGACCAGAACTGCAGGGGTTTTGCTCTCCCCAGACACCAAAATCAAATAATGCAGTTTCCTAAGGTGATCAGAGGACAAGCACCCCACCATAAAGCCAGCCTGGACTGAGCCAATTAGCCTGTCCCATACCTGCATCATTCTACTGGCTAATACTTTCAACAGTATCATAATGTACATATTTAATAATGAGATTGGGCAATAGTTATATGGAATGGTATCATCCCTTCCCAGTTTCCTAAGTACCGTAATAAGAGCTTCAGTAAAGGTATAGTTAAAGCCTGATTCATACCAAAAATTATAAACATTTAGCAAAATTAGTACTAAATCATCAATAAGTGCAACACAAAATTATTAGTAAGGCTATCTGGTCCTGGGGTCTTATCCAGGGACAGCTGCCTAATAGCCCGATGAATTTCCATGGCAGTTAAGGGGCTTTAAGCAGATCTTGTTCAGCCAGATTGAGAGTAGGAAGGGGGATATCTCTTAAATAATCAGTTATATCAGTCACAGAAGGAAAATTAGCAGAGCCAAAAGCATTTCTGTGGCTTAATGCCTATCCAGACTGATTATTTTTAGCTATTTTATTTATTCTGTCATTTGGTCATATTATTTATGCAACAGGTGTCTGAATAAATCTGCACCGATAAATCCATTTATCTGTGCTACTATGTGGATAAATTTATTTATCCACACATAGTAACTACATCAGCACCCATTTATCCACACAGTAACTACATCACTAACTACCACCACCTGTGCTGCCTTCTTACCAGCACTGTCTCCCAGTTTCACTTTCACATCCTCACAGTGCTCTTAAAAGCCAAGCTATCACAGTCCAAAACACTCACAAAATGCACACCCTAACCAACCCCCCCCCCAAAACTGGAACCACATTTTAAATGAAAACACTCTTAAGAAAAAAAGCAATGTTTCCTCTTTCTCAGCACAGCAATCCTGCAAACCAAACACAGCAACCAGAAACAGAGAAAAAACCTGAAAAAGAACTTGACTAAAAAAAAAAAAGACAAACCAGAACCCAAATAAATTCTGTTGCATAAATCAAATATGTAGGGGGTGCCTGTGGGGTAACAGTTATTTGTTTAGTTGCCAGTGACCACTCGTAACCTTCACTCGTGGCTTCGCCACTCGTGAGGTTACTTGAGGTCACAGGCAACTGTACAAATAACTTTGTTATCCACAGGTACCCCCCTGCATATCCCTTATGTATTTTATTGCTTTTATATGTTTGTTTATTGTACAGTGCCTTGGTGCTTGAAAGGCACTCTAGAAATAACGTTTATTATTATTATTATTATTATTGTTATTATATAGATTGGTGTAGCAACAACGAAAGGCTTCTCCTATTTCTCTGGGTTAAATGGTAAGGGTGCCTTAGCCAGACTTGTATAGGTGAGGGATATAATTAGTGGACTCCATAGTACGGAGCCGGAGGGCTAACAATTTGCTAGCCTTCTTCTTGAATTCCAGATATTTTGTTTTACTTCTCTGAAGTGCTCGTTCAGCCTTTTGAGCTAAAAAGATCAGAGTACTAGGCCCTGAGATTGTGTAATTTAAACCAGGTCATAGAAGCAGAGAGAGAGAGAGAGGACAGGGCAAATTCAATTTGTCTGATATTACTAAGAAGCTCTGAAAGGCAGGCCTGATGTTGCTTGAGATGCTTGGAGGCAAGATGTATATATTCACCCCTAAAGAAACATTTAAGAGTCCCCCAGAGTACATTGACTGCAGAGACTGACCCTAAATTTGTGACCAAAGAATTCCCCAACCATTCTTGCAGGATCCAAAATGTATCTGGGCCTTGAAGTAATTGAGTATTAAGGTGCTATATAAAATCTTGGCATGCCAAATTACTAATATTATAAATTCAATTGACTGGGGCATGATCTGAAACAACAATCACAAGAATCTCAGAAGAGATAACATCAGTCAAAGCTTCCTGATAAATTAGGAAACAGTCCAATCTGGAGAATGTATTATGAGAGAGAGATTGGAAGGCATAGATCCTATCAGTAGTGTGGGTCAATCGCCATGGATCAACCAGGCCCAAGTAATCCATCAGAGTGTGTAAACCTCACTGGCCTGGTGAAAGACCCCTCTGTGTTGAGCTAGATTTGTCAATGTCAGGCTGATACACCATGTTTCAATCCCCCCCACTGATCAAAATAGTCGAGCAACATATCAATGCCAAGATGGGACTTAACTCGATAAAGAATCTTGGGGAATCAACATTAGGTCTGTAAACTGAACCTAATACTATCATTGTAGATCCCAATCTCCCAGACAAAAATAAACAATGTCCTTTGGGATCCCAGGATTCCTTTTCCATAGTAAAAGGGACACCCCAAGCTATCAGTATAGCCACCCCACCTCTTTCTGTGCTACAACCGGCACCATAAGCCTGCCCCACCCATTGCCATCTGAAAAGAAGAGAATTTTCCCTTGCAACATGTGTTTCTTGAAGATAGGCAATATGGGTGTTAAGTTTTTTTAAGTGATGGAGTACCATATGATGTTTGTGCTTATTTCATCCTCCCTTAATGTTCCATGTAACAAACATGTAGCTGGCCATAGTCAACCAGGGGAAAAGGAATACTTAAGGCTCACTGAAAGTACAATCACAATCTGAAAGAGAAATAGGTGCAAGGGAAAGGCAGGCCCCCCACCTCCCCCATCCCAACCTGTTATCAAATATAACCAAACCATGCCGCCCAGTGGCGAGGGTTGAGGCGCTTACGCCTTACCGACCCACACCGGCGACCGCCGGTTCGGAACGGACTCGACTCGGGGTCGGCAGGGAAGGGCAGGATCGAAAGGTCCGATTGGACTGCTCTCCCGTTCTGGGGTGGGTTAGGAGTATCTTCATCCAGCAGAGGCCCCTAGTGGAGACTAGAGGCAATGCATGTAGCGACGTAACTAGATGGGGGAGAACAAGAAAGCGAGAAAATCCACGGAAGTTAACCGGATGGCGGACGTTGGTCCCGGGCTTCCTTGAACACTCCTGAGAGCCACAATTGCCTCAGCAGCTCCGAGGTCTGAGACAATAGTAGTGTGCTGGTTCTGCCCCGCTGGTGCCTTTCCCCTCGGAGGAGGGGACCCATCCGGTGCAAAGGGTTACACGGACTTGCCGAGAAGGCTGAAGATATGAGGAGGTGGCTAAGGGGAGTTAGTAGAGGCAGCCGGGTCCTAAGCGCCCTGAAGGAGAGGTAACTCTGGGGCACGTAGGAGGGGAAAAGAGAAAATGGAAAAAAAAAATATAACCAAACCATTGACCGGGTCATTAACCCCCCCACCTGCAAACCAAAACCAAAAAATATGACACATCAGCAATGAAAACAACCTCCTTCTATCCTAAAGACTGACATTCTCCAAAGATTAGGTCCTTGATGGATTGGGTTCAATGTGACAATGGCTATTGCGGAATAGCGATCACCGTTAGGGTGAGTGTACATCGCCGAAAATGAATTACAATGATGTACACCTGCACTGACTGGAAAACCAGTGACTGGTTTTCTATGTCATAGAGCTACACCCCCCACATCCTCCTACTAAAGGATTCTCCACTCCAGAGGGGGTGCATGTGTGGAGAGGGGTGTAAAACTTAAAAAAAAAAAAAGACCCAACATAAAATCACAATCGCGCCCAGAATTGAACCCGGCACCCTCCACACCCCAGTCTGCCACCGACCCACCATGCTACACAGCCAGCTCAGCAATTGATCGCCACACTACACCCCACATACCCTCCCTCCAGTTCTGCCCATCGCATAACGTGATCCATCCCCCCCAAGCACATGTATATACAGCAAAATCCTGTCACCGTAGTTATCTACCCCTATATCCAGTCACTACCCTGCCAGGTAGCCCTGTGCACAGGTGCCTCAATTCAGTCTCCCTTTTTGAAAGCACTCAATCGCGGTTGTCTTGTACACGGTATACCATGGATAATAACCCACTGATCCTCAGCCCCCCTTCCCCACCCACCATCTGATAATATAGTCATTAACATATAATTAGTAACAGGAAGGTATACAACATTATTTATATATATATATATATATACACACATATATATGTGTGTGTGTGTGTGTGTATGTATGTGTGTATGTATGTATATATATATATATATATGTGTGTGTGTGTAAAAATCCTTCAAACATAATCATAAGTCAGAATCAGAAAAAGAACATTAATCTATAGAAACAAGATTGAACATGTTCATCTTTCAAATTCTAGAGAGCACATAACAATATGAAACATAGCCCTCTAGTCTATAACAGATATTAAACAATCATGTATGTGGCCATATGCTAAAAGGAAAAGACCCTTGGCAGGTTTAGTTATTATGTAACTATAGCAGAATAGTATCTAGAAAACAAGGAAGGAAACAGAGATGGTAGAATGCAGAAAGAAATAAAAAAGTGGCAGAATATCACCACCTGGAGTCCAGGAGGATCTGCAGGAGTTAGTGAGGGGATTCTCCATCTTATTAAACACTTAGGAGAAAAAAGTATTCAATGCTTATAATCTCTTACCTGAAGAGGTGACCAAGGAATGGTAACATGGCATGGATGACACATGAGATGCTAGTGAGACCCTACTTACTACTGAGAAACAAAAGCATAAGTACTTACCAAAAGTAGGTGGCCTCCGGTTAATGACCTAGATGTACTTTCATACCAGTAACTGTAGAGGAAGAAGGCAGGGTCCCTGTAACCATCGAACCATGCTTAACCCCTGGATGGCAACCCACTGCACTGATAATAAATAAACAATGAGCAGAAGAGAAACTAAGGCCATTCTCTCTCTAAACCTCTATCTGAGCAAGGAAGGTTCCAACAGTGTACTGACTGAAGGGAGAAGTCATATGCTCAGCTGAATTTACATACAGCTACCTCAGGGGGAGGTTCGGGCAATCCTTGTCCACCCCGCCGACACTGAGCTGAAGGTTTGAGTTGTATTAGTCTTAAAAGTATAAGACGGAATATGAGTTCTTGAGAAGGGCTAGTTGCACACCATACTGCCTGTACAGTAGTAGCCACAGATATTGCTAGTTATTTCCCAAAATTTATGTGCTATTTCCAGAGAAATCTCCTGCTTTCTGCATTTCCACAGTAGGGGCAGCATAGAGAAACTCTTTAGAAATTTTGCAAAATATCTGGAAATAGCTGGCAATGTCTTTGGCTACTACTGTACCATGGCCTACAGACAGTTGCAACCAGGAACAGCACACCACATTATAAGACCAAGGAAGAGGTGAAGGCTCTAGTGCATATACAGGGGATGAGAACCAGTGCAAAAAGGTATCGTAAGACCTCAGTGGTCACAGTTTCCTCAGTCGGTCTCATCCTCAACAGTGCCTTGATAAAAGGTATAAGGACCAGGAATAAAGGAGCCACCATCCCCATCTGGAGGTCCCTAGAAGTATCTCTGGGCCTCTTGCCATGTCATCGACAACTGTGAAATCAAGGGAAAAAGGATGAGGGCATTGTCAGATCTGTGTAGAACTCCAGGAAGAAGCCCACTGATACATTACCCCCTTAATCACAAAAAAAGGGAGAAGGGATCATACATATAAGTTAGATTGGGGAGGGAAGCAAGTCCACAACATAGAGCTGACTCCACTGTAAGATGATTCTAAATAGCACTAAATATCAAACAGTGCCATAATAGCAAAATCATGCCTCCCCATTATCAGTTTTAGATCAGAGCATACATCGTAGAAGGAGGAGTGATCCTATAACCTTGTTCAATTTAGAAAAGTCCAACGAATAGTATTTACAGTAAGTACCAGAACAAGGTGGCAATACATGCATCAAGTTTGATTATAACAAAGCTTCTTCCTAGAAGTGTCTATCACTTTGTTATTGAGGGACTATAAAAAAACACTAGGAATGTGAGACAATAAAAAGGTTACCCTCCCAGTATGCACCTCAGAGAAAATGTCCAGTGTTACAGCCTTATCTTCTGCAGTACAATCCTAAGTCGAGTCAGAGTCATGATTCAAAAAATCACCAGTCATTGCTAGAGATAACAGACAAGCCAACTACATAAATTAACAAGAGTCCTTTTTGCAGGCTTAATACAAGTCCCAATAGGTTTAGCAATCAAGTCCACAAAGTTGAGACCTAAGTCTCAGAAATGTATAGAAACGAATACAAACAACGGTACAGCATTATTTTGTGCAGTACAATTCTGGATCAATTCAGAAATCCTGGGTTAGGGATCCCGGGCCATCACTAAAAATAATGAATAGGCCAATTACATAAAGAGAACAAAGATCCATTTTATGGACAAATATAAGCTTGAGTTAAGATAGTATCCATGTCCAGAGAAGTAGTACCCCTGAGTGAGTGTCTGCAGCATTTCAGCATTATGTTTTGCAACATAAATCTGCTTTGAAGTAATATCTTGAGCTGGAGATCACAGATTTCCACAAAACAGAAGCCAACTTCATAAGACTAGCAGGAGTCCAATTTGTGGGGTATTACCAACCCAAATGGAATTAACTTTTATGTCCAAAGAAATGAGATCCCACAAAAGGTACAAATAATTATCGGAGTAACTGAAACAGATTGTGCAGATAGAAATCATGAGATGGGGCCATGGCTGCTTCTCTGGAGCTCAACAAGCAGTTTCTAAGCTCCAGAGCTGAAAAGGAATTAACTAAGTATAAATTGGCTGGCAGACAGATCACACCATCAATTTGAATACTATTGATCAGGATGGGGTCTCGGATGACTAGATCAGGTAGAAGAATGGAATAAATCTGGAGACATTACCTGAAGATCTTTCTTGACTTGCTCATATGAGTTGAAAATTTTAGAAGTGCACTTAAAATTGATCTGCAGACTTGCTGGGTAAAGCATCCAAAAGCGTATCTAGGCTGCCATAAGCTTAGATATCGTTGGTCCATAGGCTGCACTTTTCAACTGGATGGAGTGAGGTAAATCTTGATCAATACGTAATTTGTTCCCATCCCAGAGGATGTCTTTTACCTCTCTGATTTTAGATAGTATGTGCATATTGTCCAAGTAGTTTAGCAATTTGAAAATTATGGGGCAAGGTGTAGCACCAGGCAGAAGCATTGGACATAGGACCCGATGAGCTCTCTCAACAAGATAAACAGAGTCATTGGGAGTAGGACCTGCAATTTTTTCCAGAAATGTCTGTGTAAAATTAATGGTATTTGGCCTTTGGAACCCTCTGGAAGTCTTATAACAATATTATTCTGACAACTATGTCCCTCTAGGTCTTCAAGCTTGCCTTCTAGCAGATTAATCTTTTCCCTGAGGGATACAGTCTTGGGATCCACTCTTGTTCACCATCCAAGGAGCTTACTCGAACCTCAGCATCTCTAATACTTTGCATCAATTTTTCTGAAGCCTGGCACATATTTTTAAGTTCTTCAGTGACCGAGTGTAGTGATTCCTTGAGGGGCATGAATTCCTGCAGAAAACTGGCCTCCATGAGCACTTGCATAGAATCAGAAGATTTAGCTGCTGCAGGATTCTGGGTCTTGCTCTGTTTAGAAGTTTTATCTCTCTCCAGAGTTGGTGAGGGAATATGGCGTATATTCACCATTTTCAGCTCCATTGCCATAATTTTGAATTTTCATGACCAAATATATCCCTGACATAATACTAAAACACCACTGGGATGCTGTTTTAAAAATATAAAACAGATAGACTATATAGTAAATATTAAAACTGGATGGTGAGGCTAGGAGCTAAGGGACCAAGCTGCTTGCTCTGCATGGTGCATCACATGACTCCCAGGGAGGGACTTTCTTTACAGAGATCAGGACTATACAGCTGTAAAAACAAACAATTGTGCACATCAGGTGATTGCTGAGCAGTCACATTTCATAGCTAGATGCTAGACACATATTATAACCTCGATGCTTACTGTAAGTGGTTCACAATTACATATTCTTGGCACTGTACCATTTAAAAAAAATCACTAATGAGAACATTGCAAGACTTGGATCATGAATAGGTTGGAGACCTGGTAAATACATAATTAGGAATTGGGGGAGTGCTTCACATATTTTTTCTGAAGGCACCTAGAGGATATATTTAATTTATTTGAATATTGCTCCATATGTTGCTGCATACAGGTAAAATGGGGGAGGGTTACATATTCTTGCCAACAGGGCCTAAAGTATACATTTAATTTGTTTACTATAGCTCCATATTGCTAGATTGGAGGGGGAGAGTACATGTTCTAGCCTATTTGCTGGCTGCAGAGAGTTTTTAAAAAATGAGCATGGAGCACAAGTGAGTCCTCCTGAGATCAGCAAAGCAAACGTATTGCCCAGTTACTAACTACAAGCTACAGAAAAGGAAGCAGTCAGCATTTGTCATTGTGGATTCAGTTTAAACAAAAGAAAAACAAAGAGGAACCTGGTAGCTTTGGGGTGCAGCGGGTGTACAAAATTCAGCGGTCAGCATTTGTTATTTTCTATGCAGCATGTTTTTATGCAAAAGGGAACCAGGTAGGACTGTGTGTGTGTGTGTGTGTGTGTGTGTGTGTGTGTGTGTGTATGGTTAACAAATAATAATAGAGCCCAAGTTAATCTCACCTTCACTGGCAGGAGTCAGGACAGGTGAGGGGGAAAAATACCTTGTTTTTATATTTGCTTGCGTGCATGCACAAAAAACATTTCGCCACAGCTTAGGAGAGAAGTGGGGTTTTGGAGGTGTGGCACTCTGGGGGCCAATTGCCCCAGTGCCTTTTGAGGTTTGGCCCACTTTCCCCAATACGGTGACACGCTGCTGCTGACACTAGTTCAGCCAGCATGCCACCACCTTGAAATTAATCTGCTGCTGTAATGAAGGAGCGACCCATCATTGCAGGGCGGTACCTTGCCATCCTTGACCCAGTTCATTTGCCGACAGGTGAGCCCACTCCTCATTGGCATACTGTAACCCCCTACCCATTTGTTGTGTGATGAGGGGGTGCCCAATCCCCCTAGGCATCATGCACCCCCAACAGTCTTTCTTTGCCGACAGGGGGCTCAAACCCTGTCAGCTTCAGTCCCACCTTCCCAGTTCAATTTGCCAATGGGGGAGCCCACTCCTCATTGGCATAATGTCCCCCCCCTTTGTTGTGTGTTGACAGGGGTGCCCAATCCCCCATCAGCTAGACCCCCCCCAAACAAAAACACTCAGGTGGTATGCTGGGAGCCCACCCCAGCGTGCCAAATGTCCCTGTAAAAAAACAAAAACAAAAGTCCTGCTAGGTTTATTTTATTTTTTTTAAACCTGTGAAACAGAAAACAGTCCCTAGTTGAGTTTGATGGCCCCTTTCCTAACCCTCGCCCACCCTCTGTGCACCCTGCCTCCCCCACACACACCCATGCCATACTTACCTCTGGAGCCCAGCGCAATGATCTTCGGTGGACCGGGAACATGTCTGCACTCTTCAAAGCCAACCACAAACTGAAGAAATGCTGGTAAGCTGTATAATGGCATAACTAGTTGGTTTTTTTTTCAACTTTGGGGCATGTCTCAGGCATTTGGAGGAATTTTGGCACCAAATTTTCAACATGGGATAATTGTGACCCCTCCTCATGAATTCTGCCACTGCCATGGTGTTATTCAGTCCCGACAGGTGACTTCGCATTCACTGCATGGAAGCATCTTTCGGGACTGAGTAATGAAATTGCAGTGCCAGTGTTTATGAGGTGGGCCCTCAAAAAGCCTATGTTGCAAATTTGGTGGAAAAAAATCCAAAAAAATTACTGTTTTATGAGTGTGTGAATTTGTAACATTTTCACTCCAGATTTTCAAAATTGGCATTTTCTACTCCTCTTTGTCAACAGTACAGCTGTCATTTTTCACATCCTGACCAAAATGTGTGTTTGCACTTCCGGCACAGAATAGAGCAGTCACTGTGGGAAATCAGTGATTAGGACACATTAACAAAATCACAGCGACACCTTTCATGATCAGATGTCCTAAAATGACTATGTTGAAAATTTGGTGATGAAAGTCCATAAAATGACTGTGTTACGAGCATGCTTTGCACAGTTTCCACACGTGCTCATAATTTTACCAATTTGTAATATTTTCACTCCAGATTTTCAACATTGGCATTTTTCCATAGCTCCTTATGAACAGTACAGCTGTCATTTTTCACATCCTGGCCGAAATGTGTTTTTGCACGTCCAGCGCAGAATAGTGCAGTCACTTGGGAAATCAGTGTTTGGGACACATTAAGAAAATCATAGTGATACTGATCATGAGCAGAGGACCTAAAATGCCTATGTTGAAAATTTGGTGACAGATGTCCATAAAATGACTGTGTTACAAGCATGTGTTGTGCAGTTTCCATGTATGCTTGGAAGTGCGCAAATTTGTAATATTTTCACCCCAGATTTTCAACATTGGCATTTTCCACACCTCCTTATAAACAGTACAACTGTCATTTTTCATATCCTTCCCGAAATATGCATGTGTACATCTGCTGCACAATGGCGCGGTCACTGTGGGAAATTAATGTTTTGGACAGATTAAGAAAATCATAATGACAGTGTTCATGAGCAGACTGGAGAAGGGCTCATGTGATCCCGCTCCACAAGAGTGGTAGCAGGAAGGAGGCGGGGGAACTACAGACCGGTCAGTCTTACCTCAGTAGTGGGCAAGATTATGGAGGCACTCCTTAAGGAAAGGATAGTGCAACACCTGGAATCCATAGGGGCACAGGATCCAAGACAGCATGGGTTTACAAAAGGAAGGTCCTGTCAAACTAATCTCATAGATTTCTTTGACTGGGTAACCAGAGTGGTGGACCAAGGGGGGAGCAGTTGATGTCGCCTACCTTGACTTCAGCAAAGCTTTTGACACTGTTCCACATAGAAGATTGATAAATAAGCTGGGTAGGCTCGGGGTGGGTCAGAAGTTGGTCAACTGGGTGGTAAACTGGTTGACGGACAGAAAACAGAGAGTGGTGGTAAATGGTATACAGTCAGAAGAGATGCAAGTCACAAGTGGGGTACCTCAGGGATCAGTCCTGGGGCCAGTCCTCTTCAACATCTTCATTAGTGACCTTGCAGATGGACTAGAGGGTAAGGCTTGTCTGTTTGCAGATGACACCAAGATCTGCAACAGAGTAGATGATCCAGATGGGGTGGGCAGAATGAAAGATCTGGATAAACTAGCAGAATGGTCAGAAGAGTGGCAACTGGAATTTAATGCAAAGAAGTGCAAAATCATGCACATAGGGAAGAGAAACCTGAAGCCACCTATAGGCTGGGAGGAGTTGCTATGATCACAAAGGAAGAAAGAGACTTGGGCATCATCATCACTGATGACCTAAAATCATCCAAGCAGACCTCTAAAGCAGTAGGTAAGGCTAGGGGGTGTTAGGGTGTGATAGTAGGGGTATCACAAGTAGTAGAGGAGAGTAATAATCCCTCTGTACAAGACACTAGATTAGGCCCCATCTGGAGTACTAAGTGCAGTATTGGAGGCCACACCTTCACAAGGACATTAACCAAATTGAGGCAGTCCAGAAGGGCAACAAAATGGTGCAGAGACTGCATCAGAAGACATATGAGGACAGATTAACGGAGCTCAATATGTATACCCTTGAGCAAAGGAGGGAGAGAGGTGATATGATCGAGGCATTCAAACACCTTAAGGGCATAAACAAGGTGAAAGAGTCTAACATGTTTAAATATAAGAAAAATAGCAGGACAAGAGGACAGAGCATGAGATTAGAGGAGGCCGATTAAGGGGAATGTGAGGAAATTCTTTTTCACAGAAAGGTGGTGGATGCATGGAATGGCTTACCACAAGAAGTGGTGGCTATGGAATACAGTGCAGGGCTTCAAACAGGCATGGGATAGGCATAAGGGAGCAATACAAATGACTATGAATAGATAGGCCACTGACAGAGCAAAGGCCGATGGCACATTTATAAGGTAGAAAAAGAAATGGGCAGACTGGATGGGCCTTGTGGTCCTTATCCACCGTCAACTTCTATGTTTCTATGTTTCTATGAGGTCACAAAATGCCTATGTTGAAAATTTGGTGAAATAATTCCTCTAAATAACTGTGGTACAAGCATGTGTTGCACAGTTTCCACGTATGCTTGGAACTTCAAGCATTTTTAATAGTTTCACTACAGATTTTCAACATTGCCATCTCTTCACACTTCCCTATGGATGGTGCAGCTGTCATTCTTCACATCCTGCCTGATCTGTGATTTTGCATCTTGGCTCAGAATGGCATGGTCCCTTGTGTTAAAAAACTTTGACTGGATTCTGATTAAGAGGACTGGATGCCACACCATAGGAGCAAAGTGTACCTTCTCGTTTTTGTCCCTCCCTTGCCAGCTCAATTGATGACCCAAGTGCATCACTTGCAACCCTCAACACTGACTGTACTCCTAAGGGTACCCTCATTCATTTCAGGGGGGTTGGCTAGCCTATGGACCATGGTTCAATTAATGCTCAGAAAGGCTGTGGCTGCCTAGTGCCCCTGTCCTATGAGAGTGTGGAATCCCCCATTAAGTACTAATTTGATGGAACTCGTTGTGCTGGAACTAGTGGTCCTGAAGCAGCTGGGAAGGACACTCAGTGTGTCCTGTGGCTCTGTATCTCTGTGCTGCAAGGTGTAAATAGATATGTTACTGACATGTAAACAGCCCCCCATTCTCTGCATGTCTTGACTCTCCTGAGGATCACCTTTTCACAAATCAGCCAATCCCAACTGCAGGTGATCTTGTAGAAGAGCCGTCTGCTAATGACCCATGTCTTCCCATTGCCAGGGGGCTGTATTTTAAATAAGTGACAAGTCCTGGAGTCTGTAATGTCATAATACCATGGCTAGAGGGAGGGTTCGTCTGTGAACCAAAGCCGAACTGAACCTGAACTTTTAGATTTTCGACCGATCTGAACTGAACTTGAACACTATGACAAAAAAAAAGAATCAACCCAAATCGAAAGCAAACCCAGACTATGTGAAATGAGGAGAACCCACAATGAGGCAGTAGGGAGTCATCCAACTTGAACTCAAACTGAAAAATTAAACAAAAAAACTTGAACAGAACTAAATTCAAACCCAAACTTCTACTTATCAAATCGAACTGAACTGAACTGAACTTGAATTATACCCTGCTGAACCCGAACCAAACTAGAACTCTTGAAAACATGTCAAACCCTTCCCCTAACCATGGCCCTAGAAACCAGTGACTCATACTGGCTTGATGAGTTTATTATATTTAACAGCAATTATGCAGATTTATTTATTTTAATCTGACAGTGATCCTGACAGGCTTGATGTTGCTGTCTTATAATCATGTATTTCCAAGGATCACAAATCATCAGTGTTGTGACAAATAGTAAGGGTGACCTGTGAGATGGTTCTCCGTGAGACAGGCTGTATCCCTTTAGTGCTTGGCAAGCTTTAGTGTTTGTGATGACTGCAGTAGTTTTGCATGCTTGGGTGCATGCACTGGAAGCAGGAAGTAATGAACAGTTCCCTTGACAATGGAAGGTTGCTATAGAACTCAGGGACATAATGAATTGGTGCTACATTTTAAAATAACTAACTGCAGGCTCCTCACATGAGAGGGGTTTGCATTTGGGTCTAAATTAAGTCATTTTAAATTACTTTGGGTCCTACTGATTGTGAGGACATCTATGACCCTTCCAGATTACTTCCGGGGCATTAGGGGCTTAAAACACTCACCCTATGCAAGTAGGGCTGCGAGTACCAGGGCAGGATCCCATATAAGTTTACAGGAAGGTAAGATCCATCAGAAATCATATACAAAAGTACTCGTATTGTGTTTTATTAAACTGTGGATGTCTGCTGCATGGCCTTATTGGGTACAGAACAACTAAATAAAATACCTGGTGTTTACACATGTAAATAAAGCATCACCAGTAACTAGTGGTTGCAACACGCTGCTGGGAGAGTAATAGTGTATACCTTGTCAAACTAGTCTAGTTACCTGTTACATCACTGTGATGGCTGAAATTAATGTGCTAGATGTTCTCCTTTTAATGGTACAAGAAGGATCAATAATAAAATGTACAACTTGTGAAATGTTTGCACCCAATCACAAATCCTCACACATTATGGATACAAGTAATAAATGCCAGCTTTTAATGACACTAAATGAGGATAATGCTAAACTTAGAACCGAATTAATACAGGTTCAAGAGATTGCTAAGATTCAGATGTTTGTTGATACACTAACCCCTGCAGATTCTCAAGAAGTAAATCAAAGCTCTGCAGTTCCAGTGGGGGCCGGGGGGAGAAGTTAGAGGCTACTAATGAACACACTCAGTTATTAGATTATACAAACAGGAAAAGAACTAGGAGAGACAGAGAGGACAGCATGGAAGATAAGGATCAAGAAAACTGTAACAAAAAGGGAAAAGAGGATGTTTCAAACTGGAAAAAAGTCACATATCAGAGAAAACAGGGAGTAAAGCAAAGGGAACAATTTCAGATCCCTACACAAAACAGATTTAATGGATTATCTAATCAAGATTCAGATAAAGTAGATAATTTGACGTCAGAATGTCTGGTGATTGGAGACTCTATCATCAAATTAACCGACAAATATTTAAGATTAAACAATAAGGATACTACCACGGTCACTTGCCTTCCTGGTGCACAAATATATGATGTTACGGTAGTTTTAGAGAATATTAAGTTACCTAGTAAGTCCACAATCCTCTTGCATGCTGGTACAAATAATGTGGGTTGTACACATGAAAAACACATTTGTCATGAAGTAATTGATTGAGGGAACCATATGAAACAAAAAAGGGTATAAGGCTGTAATTTCAGGAATAATTCCAGTCCCCAGAACCCACCCTCAAAAAAACCTAACCATTGAAAGGATAAACACCAGACTGTATAACTGATGTACTAGAGATGGGCTGACTTTCGTTGATAATTGAGCTGTTTTTCAGGGGAAATATGAATTGTATGCAAGAGATGGATTACACTTATATAGCAATGGGGCTAGATTACTAGCAAATAGATTAGAAACTACCTTCTACTTATTGAGTTCAAACTGACTAAGAAGTGATTATAATAGAGTGGAACTCTCTGTAGGTACAAATAATCTGGTTTATAAAGATAGGAATCTTATCAAGAATCAGTTGGAAATATTGACATTTAATGCCGGGAGTTTGAGTAATAAAACAGATGAATTAAAGGCAATGATTAGCAAGAAATCTTATGATGTAATTTCCATTACTGAAACTTGGTGGACTGAAAATAGTGAATCATGGGATAGACATTTGGAGGGTTATACATAATACACAAAAAATAGAACTAGTAAGGGGGGTGTTGCAATGCACATAAAAAACACTATCAATTTGGTAGATATATCAAACAAAATTATTGCAAAAGCTTCTGACATTGAAACTGTATGGATAAGAATCAACAGAGGGAGATCCCAGTCTATCATTCTGGGTACAGTTTATTGTAGTCCCTCTTCAAAAATGGAGATTATTGAAAGTCTAATAAACAAATTTGAGAAGGTGGGTGAATTTTCTGAATTTTGTGTAATAGGTGACCTAAATTTCCCCAACATTGACTGGGAAAAAATGACTGCTACTGGAACTAACACAAAACATGTTGTTAGCAGTTGTTATAATTTAAACTTGGAGCAATACTCAAAATCCCCCACCAGAGGGGGTAATATATTAGTTATAGTACTGGGGACTGAACATTTATTAATACAAGAGTGTGTCACTGGCCCCCCAGTTGGAAATAGTGACCATGAGTTAGTTATCTTTAAAATCAACTATAAGTATGAAACACATCAGGGTAAAACAAAAATATTTTTATATAAAAGGGCCATTGAAAAGGACATTCAAAATGGACTGAAACAGTTGGACTGGGTGTCATTACCTGCAAACAAATTTGTACGACAAATGTGGGAAATTATAAGAAGGATTATCTTGGGCCTATGTAACATCTACATACTGCAAATATTTAAGAATAAAAACACCTATAAAAATCCCATGTGGTTAAACAGAAAATTAAAAGATTAATTAAGAAGAAAAATAAGTGTTATAAAACATTTCTGAAAAATAAGAGTGAAAATACACTTTCTGCCCTTAGACAGGCACAACAGATTTGCAAAGAAGAAACAAGACTGGCAAAAAGAAATGCAGAAGAACAGCTTGCAAAGAATGCCACAAAGGATAATTATAAAGCTTTTTTTGCTTACATTAAATCATTAAAGAAAGCCCATAACCCTGTGGAACCCCTTATTGTGGAAGAAAGGACTGTTGCATCAGATATGGAAATGGTCACTGCCTTTAATAAACATTTTTGTCAAACTTATTGTACCAAATCTTATAGTAATCAGGTGGCTGTATTCTCCACTGTTGATCCTATGCAGTTCGATTTAGTGGATATAAAACAACGCATTCAGATGTTGAAACCAAACGCATCCCCAAGCCGGGAAAGAATCTCAGCCAATATGATGCAAATAATGACAGATTATATTACTCTCCCACTAAAAACTCTGTTTGTATAATCCGTAAAGACTGGAGAGATACCTAGTGACTGGAAAATGTCCCATGTTGTTCCCATTTATAAGAAAGGGGACAAAACAAATGTTAAGAATTATAGACCTATTAGTTTGACTTGTCTAATTTGCTAGATATTGGAGGGGCTAGTTAGGGACAAGCTATGCCCCTCACTTGATTAACTTGATTTAATTGATTCCAAACAACATGGTTTTAAAAAGTGTAGGAGCTGCACCACAAACTTGTGTTTTTATGAAAATGTAAGCAGATCACTGGACAAGGGATACCGTGTGATGTGACTTTTTGGACTTCAGCAGAGCCTTTAATTTGACACCACATGGTGCCATTATAGACAAACTAAAATTGTTAAAGGCAAATCCTTATCTAATACATTGGAAAGATTAGTGGCTGACTGATAGGAAGCAGAGAGTACAGTTGAATGGACACTAATCAAATATTGGATTGGTGTCAAGTGGGGTCCCACTGGGTTCTGTGCTGGGGCCTGTGTTGTTCCAACTTTTTATTTCTGATTTGACAAATAAGTTAGATGGTTGGGTAGCAAAATATACAGACAACATGAAATAGGTGGACCTTGTAGCACACAGGAAGAGGAAAGATACATTCAACAGGAATAAGATAGTGTCACTGACTGGGTTATCAAATGGGGTATGTCCTTTAATATGGATAAATGTAAGGTAATGCATTTGGGTAAGCAAAATAGAAGAGTAAATTACACATTATGTGGACATTATCTTCACTGCTCTTCAACCAAGAAGGACTTGGGATATTATATAATGGATAAGTTAGATACCAACATACACACTCAAGAAGCCATTAAAAAATGTAATAACATCATCTGGGCAATTAAAAGAAATATTACCAGTAAGGACAGTAATATAATGATACCCCTATTTTGAACATATGTCCGCTCACAATTGGAATATGCATCACAGCTATGGTTTCCATCCAATAAACAAGAAAGACAAAAATTAGAACAGGTACAGAGGAAATTTACAAAAAGTATTGTAGGAATGGAAGGTTTGGATTATCAGGAGAGACTAAAAAAGCTGAATTTAATATCAATAGAAACTAGATGGTTAAGACCAGATCTTCTCTTTATGTGTAATACTATGCAGGATTATAGACTGATAAGTGATTTAGGGATCACATCTAAACTGGATTGATGTAACACTAGAGGACATCCATTACAATTACAAGGGCAAATGTTTCTGACAAATAAAAGAAAGTATTTCTCTACAATAAGAGTTGTTAATCCTTGGAACGCAGTACCCAAATACATAATTATTAGTAAAAATAAATCCACTTTCAAATCAGGACTAGATCAGTATCTGTTAAATGGGAATACTCTAAAATATTATTAGATGTACATAAGGAGCACATATGGGCATTGCCTACTGGCTCCAAGTCTTCCTCAGTATGAACCTTAGTATGAACATCAGATTTCTTTATTTCTTAAAGGATGCTATATAAGGAAGCCATGTGAATGGCAGAATAATAATAATAATAATATATTGCAGGCAACTTCCGATGATTAGAAGATGGGTTCCTTACTTAGATTTATTTCCCAGAGTCACCTGTTTGCCAGCTACAAAAGGTGAATGGCAGAGGACACAGATATTGATTAAAATAGCATATATTCATCTTTTAGTTTGAAAACCATGGTAATTTAAAATAATTCAAAGGGCTTACACAACTTAGTGTAGTGTTATACTTGTGTAACTTGTTGATATACTTTTGTGGCTGTTTGCCTCTCTATTCACAGGAAATACCACTCTGTAGGGGTGCCAAAGGCAAGGAACCCTCAAGGAGGGTTCCACCCCAACAGTTGCTGTGGGAAGGATTCCCTTGGCTCAAGGTACCTTCAAAAGGAGCTCCAAGGTAAGAGATGAGGTGCTGGAGCAGAAGGGGAGGATACTGGTGCAAAGAAAGAATGCTTCTAGGTGAAACTGGATATACTGCCTTACATAGCTCAGACAAGGGGTATGACTGGTTGCTCTAGCCCATCAAACCACAGCAGAAGCCTGTCAATTCAATGGGCTTACACAACTTAGTGTAGTGTTAAGCTTGTGTAACTTGTTGTTAAACATTTGTGGTTGTTCATCCCTTTATTCTATGGGGAATACCACCCTGTAGGGTACCGAAGGCAAGGAACCCTTGAGGAGGGTTCCAGCCCTAGAGGTGCCATGGGAAGGATTTCCTTGGTTAAAGGTACCTTAGAAAAGAGTCCCAAAAAGAATGCCAAATAGCAAGAAGTGCTTACAAGGGATGAAGAGCATGAAATGACAGCAACCAGTGGGTTAACAACCATTTATAATAAGCAGAAAAGGACATGAACGGAGAAATAATATATATAGAAATGGAGCAGGAGGACATGAATTCCTAAGGAGAGAGGGAAGAGAAAAGGAGAGCCATCACTCAACTCCATCCAACAGCAGAAGCCTACCTAGGTAACCTAAGGCTCTAGTATGATATAAACTAAGTACATAGTATGATCTTTGGCATGGAGGAGAGGAACCCCCATGAGGAAGAAATCTCTGGGGGTCCAAGGCCTGGGTCGCTTTCTCTCCAGGCATGGGATATATTTACTGATGGCTCTGCTGCTGCAATTCAGAAACCCAATTAGGGGAAGATTCAATTTGGAGGAAGGCTCTCACTCTAGCCCTTTAATGGGAATGCCATGAGGGGCTACAAGCAAACTCTGCAGCAAGGGGTTCCAGCAGGGGACCCTCCTCCAGAGGAGGAGGAAGCTGCGACCACTGAGGCACTCAGGCAGCCTTCATGAGCCTAAGAGCAGCAGAAGGATAACAGCCAGCGGTGCGAGCAGACCAGGTGAACCTTAGGAGGTGAAAGGGAGAAGAGTTTATGAAGGTGCTGCTGATCCCACTCAGCAGCCAAACAAGCCCCTCCTTGGGCTAAAGGGCCCCACCATTTGGCAACTAAAGTCTTAAATTCTACATCAAGAGGTGCCATCAACTAGTGGGTTAACAGCTAGTGGTGACAGCTAAAGCTCCACCCAGAGCGAGGACAATTCCCCTGCAGAGCAACCAGTGGGTCAACAGCCACTGGTGATAGAAGATAAGAAGGACCCTGCCCCATGTTTTGCATGCTTAAGATGCAGACTTTGTAATAAAGAATACTTAATAGCAAAAAAAAAAAAAAAAAAAATGCAGATTTTGTGGGTGCAAAGCATGACCATCAGCTGCAGGGAGATCTGAGCCATAATAAGTTATGGTCAAGGTCTGCACACATCCATTTTTGAAAGCAGGAATCTGGTGGGTTAACAGCAACCAGTGACACAACATGTGACAAGAAACAGATGACAAGTCAGATATAGCATGGACAAGACCCACATGTAGGGCACAAGGATATATAATACCCACACTTATGTCAGTATCATGTAGGTAGGTATGACACAACATGTATGACACATCATGGTACATGAGGAATGCATGCCAACCAGTTCTATAGGGGAAGCTAAGTTATTTGAGACAATCAGAATTCTCATCACTGTTTAGTCATAAGGTTTGTGCCTAAATGTGTGAAATAGCATCCCAGGACTAGGGAGGTTAGTGGTAGTACTTCATAAATTATTTAAATTGCTAAGGTAGCAGAAGCAGTAGAGCAACAATAAAACGGCTATAAAATTAAGCATATGGACATTGAAAAGTTAAGAGGTGTAACTTCTGCATGGAGCCAGGCACTGAGTGGAGCCAGGTATAAACAACTGAGGATGGATGTACACTAGGAGACAGCTACAGGCAGGGGAAATAGCAAGTGGGAGCTGAATATTATGCAGGTAACACTTGCATGTAACTTGAGGAATTGCTAAAAGTATGATAAAAGTAAATGGGAGTCTGAATAGCACAATGTGTCAAATAGCACAATGCACGAAAAAGGGAGCAGCAGGATGTTAGGAAAACTAGAAGCCCCCCAAAAAAGTAAAACTGAAGAAATGCAAGCACAGGAGAACAGGAAAGCAAACACAGATAACAGAGAGAAGCACAAGCAGCAGTTAGAGATAAGCAAAATACTAACCTAGAAAGGCAGGAGAAACACAAACTAGCAGAAAGTCCAGCACAAACCAAGCAAAGAATGCAAATGCACTAGAGGAGGGACACAAACACTGAAGATAGGGGCAGAGCCTCTGTCCAGGGAAGGCAGAGTCCAACAGAACCTCCAGCTGCAAAGAAAAAATGCTTCTGGGTGAAGCAGGAAGGATTGTCTTATATAACTCAGGCAAGGGGCATGGCTGGTTGCTCTAGCCCATCGAACCACAGGTGAAGCCTTTCAAAAATATCCAGACCTAGTCAGCCCGGTGGCTCTAAGGGTTGAGGCACTGGATGCCACACCTCACACCATGCCGGCAACCTGTGTTTGGGAGCAAGCATGGGCCGCCCGGGGTCTGCATGGGAGGAGAAGGATCGAGCATCCCAGGGACAGCTTTCCTTCTCTGGGGAGGGGGGTGATCAGATATCTGTGCATGCCTGGCCCCTACAGGTGGCTGGTGTCTGGCACACCGATGCGGCAACTAACAGGAGCAAGAGGAGGGGCAGAAGCGTGATGGGGTGCACATATGGGAATGTGTACTTTGCCATTGCTGATGTTCTTGCATGCTCCACCTCTGGGGACCACGTACCAAGAACAAGAAAAAAAGGGAATCCTGGTCAGACCTTATGAGTTTCCATCTTCCGCTGCACTAACCCTAAATGGTACTTTCCCCAGTCTGGATCCTTTCAGGTGAGTTGAGTTCGGGGAGTCTTCTCGCCAATCTGCCATGGAGGGCAAGCTGCGGGGGATAAGGGTGAGTTCGACCTGATTTTGGGTGTGTGGGCTGGGAGGATGGTCAGGATGTACAGCTGGCCAGGAGCCAGGGGGAGAAAGTAGAAGCAAAAAAAAATAAATATCCAGACTAAAAGAATTCTCTCTTCTCAATTTTTGTTTTGCTCTTTACTGGTCCTCTTTCTTCAGCTTTTTATTTCCTTTCTTGGGTCTTATGTATCTTCAGTATGTTTAAATCTTATTTACTTTATTATCGTATTCTTTTTAACATTTTAAATTGTATGTATAATAATAATACATGTAGTTTGCTATTTAGTGACAGTCACTGCTACTAACAGATTACTTACCTATTGATTTTATAACATTCAATAACATTTTACAGGGAAAAAAATCCAGAAATTCTAAACAACTTGTCAGCACCAGCTTCATTTTTTTTTCGATTTGGAATTAAATACCAGTTTGAAAAAGTATTCCTTTTACAAATCAGAGTGTGTGGTAAGAAAATAATTGCAACATGACTAGTCCCTGAAATCCTGTGGTAAAAAAAAAATGTGTGCAACTTTGTTTGTTCACTGCATTAATTTAAATTAGGATCATTGATATTTTAATACCCATGTTATTGTGTTTTTTTTCTTTTTTTTTATTAGTAATGTGACAAACAGTGTCTTGTTTATGGACCCATTGATCACTACTTTGGTGCTCTTTGAAGTTTGTATTCATCTAGCTAATGTGATTTGTATTTTGTACTATGTAGAAACTCGATAAACATAAAGTGGGAAAGAGTATGGGGGGCCAAAAAAGTTTGCCCGGACTCAGTCAGGTTGCATCAGTTGATATTACCACGGCTACTCAGTTTCTGGTTTCTCAGATCCAGGGATGGTGATTGATTTAATTTCAAGAGGTGTACTTTAATAGTAATATAATTAATGTTAACTTGAGAGTTTCAATTTGCCTATTTTATCTTTTATGAGACAATGATACTGTCACAACGTGGTGTTATCTACCTGGCTGAATGTAAGTGTGGCAGTCTTTACATTGGTAAAACCAAACGGGCATTTAAAACTAGAATAGGTGAACATAGCCGGGCAATTGAAAATGAAGATGTACAAAATGCACTAGCCATGCACATTCTTAAATCCAGAAAAAATGAAGACCACGGATTTATGTTTACAGGTATAGAAAATCCTGTGTTGTCCCTAGGGGGAGGTGATTATGACAAACTGTTTTTAAGGAAGGAACAGTATTGGTTCCATGCCTTCCGAGTAATTGAATATCCTGGCCTGAATGACAGGATAGAAATCAGACCCTTCCTTAAAAAGAGAAATTGAGTGCTGAAAGCTTTGGATTATGTCTCTACACTTTTTTGTGATTTGTTGTATGTTAATATGTGTTTTGTTTTTACTTTTCAGATTTGCACTAGCAATCCAAGGAAAAATGCTAAGAAGTTTGTTTACCAGATCAAACTCTTTGCAATCTCCTATAGTCCAGAATGTATGTCATAAAAAATCCTTTCTTCAAAGTAACAGATATGCTAAAATGAAATGTATTCCTGGATAAGCACCTGTCTGGGAAGGAATTATAGAAGGGTTATGTAAATATGATATTTTTTTTTCAGTTTTTTTAAATGTCTCCATATGAGTATTAATATAAACATGTTTTTAACTTGACACTGTCACTTTAAGTACTAGGACTATTTAAGGGGTGTGATATAGGGTATCAGGCATCCTTTGAGAAAGCACTCATGTGCGAAACATGTCAGGAAGCGTGTAACCAGCACACTAGGTTGTCTGAGGGAGCTGTATGAGTAGAGATGCAGCGAATTTCAATTCCGCCGGCTAAGTGCCTTCAAAGTGGGTACTTCGCATTGTCACTCCACTATGCAAAGTGGCCAGCATAAAATGCCCACTTTGCCTTGTGATTACTACTTTGCATTGTCATTCCACCTTAATGCAAAGTAAGGTGGAGTGACAACAATATTGGCATTCAGCAACCCCCACACACAGTCACTAGAATTAATGTGCATCCCCAAAATGCTACTGTCATCTTACATCCAGAAAATTCCCCAGTGCTGATGAAGTGAAATGAGAGCATAACATGAAATGCAAAGTCTCCCAGAATTAATGGCACATTCAGTCATGCGGGCAGTGGCTAGACAAAGTTACCAGAATTAATGTGCATCCTCAAAATGCTACTGTTGTATGTCCAGAAAATTGCCCAGTGCTGACGAAGTGAAATGAGAGTGTAACAAGAAATGCAAAGTCTCCCATCTTAGAGATGCAGTGAATTTAAATTTCTCCGGCGAAGTGCCCTCAAAGTGGACACTTTGCACTGTCACTCCGCTAGTAGCTACTTGGAGAAGCCAGCATGAAATGCCCACTTTGCCTTGTTATTTTGACTTCTCATTGTCATTCTGCCTTATCGCGAAGTAAGGCAGAGTGACAACAATATTGGCAGCCCCAGGCCCCCACACCACATGGCTTACAGTACTGTAGCTCAAATGCAGTACAGGAATGCGAATGCCCATGACTGTAGTTCCCCGATGATGATGACCTGTATCACAGAACTCCCCAATTTGAAAACTTATATCAATGAGTGCAGTGGTGAAGCCTGGAGAGATACTACAAAACAGGCTGGCATGCAAGTAACTAGTAAAAATTTAATTTTGTGATTCGTGATGTGATCGTGAATCGTGACTGCATTCATGACCATGAAACATGAATTTATTTTTCTCAGAGTTGGAGTTGATAAGAATCTGGTGTGAGATAACCAGTTATATGAAATTGTTTGGGAATGCGAATGCCTATAGCTGTACTTCCCTGATGACCTATATCACAAAACTCCCAAATTTGAAAACTCATATTAATGAGTGCAGTGGTGAAGCCTGGAGAGATACTATAAAACAGGCTTACATGGAAGTAACTAGTATAAAAATTAATTTTGTGATTCGTGACATGATCGTGAATCGTGACTGCATTCGTGACCGTGATGATGATGAAGAAGGTGATTTGTATGATGAGTGACTGAGTCGTGATGATGGCCCTAACTTAAAAATGCATATTAATGAGTACAATGTTCATGCCGAGAGATATGCACTGCACCACACCAGTACTCTGAAGGGAAGCCAAAGAAACAACTGTGACTTAAGTTACAGATGGAGATTGGGCCTAAAGAGATGCAAATACACAGACAGATTAAGATTGCGCTGCACACTGAAGAGAGGCAGACACATAAGCGAAACAACAACGCCTAACCCATGCTCACCATCAGAAATCCAAATCTGGAAAAGAATACCTTTTGCCAGTTGTGGGGGTGCATGGCAGTAACAGTTCACTACCAGTAAAGATACCACAAAGCAGTACAAAAAAATTCATACAGGTGCAGTGGATAGCAGGTTCACACTGCTGCATTTACTCTGCGGCACAATAAAAGGTATCTGATTTAATGGCATGCATGCACGCACACACACACACACACACACACACTACAAGTGATGCATAGCAAATTGAAAACCTTTAGTAATAGAACCCAATGTTTTAAGCAAACTGAAATTATACACTGCTGCACCACAACAATAAGCAAAAGAATTGCAAGAATTACTGAAAATGTTACTGTGTATATATTAACACAGTCATACAAGAGAAATATAACCAAAACAGAAAGACTGCCTTTTTCTCCCAGTTAATCTACCTACACCACATATACGCCCCTCCCCAAAGCACACTTCACTGTACACTGACTGTTCTAAATTAATATTCAAAATCCACACACAAACAATAAACACTTGATGGTTTGAGTACAGGAGGGTTTCCTACAATTGATGTACTGAATTTTGAGCAACAAAATGGCTCAAAAAGGCTTTTTTAACAGCTTAGAGGATTTAAATCATAGAGCTCTGGGAGGAAACTGTCTCCATCTTCCACTACACACACTATACAGAACTGAGGCTGTGCAGGACAATCTAGAGCCCATGTGACCTGCAATCCCATGACACACTGCAAATTCGCCTTGGAGCTCAATAACAAGGCAAAGTGATGCGATGTACATTGATTTCAATGTCACTTTGCCTTAAAATTGGCGGAGAAGTGGTTTGTGGAAGGCGGAATAACATGAAGTCATTGGTTTCGATGAACTTCGCGTTCCTCATCATGAAGCGAAGAACTCCACTTCATGTCATGGAGCACTTTGCAGATTCTGCATTACACCACAAATCACTTTGTGGAGCGAATTTCAGTCACTTCGCCCACCACTATGTATGAGGCAGCTCTGTGCTCCACTTGTGAACTTGATTTTTGGATTTATTGCTGTGAATTGTTCCAATTTTCTAAATAAATGAAGCAATACCGAGCAGAAGATCCCCAGTTGTGGAATATTATTCAGTGCTACAGTGCTACAGAAAGAAAGTGGGAGTGCAGAACTTTGCACTCCAGGGCCTTTAGTAGATGCCAGCAAACCAAGGTACTGTTTCAATTTTGCTACATTCTCTTGCTGGGCACTACTTATCCTTGGTGCGGTTATGACTTTGTCTTCACCTTACACTTAAATATGACTCCTTAACTATGAGAAGACAGTTGTGGCAGTAATCTTACACTGTAGCTAATTACAGAAATATTTTTAAATAGTCATTATTGCCTGGCAAATATACTTGACACCTGACAATAAAATATATATTTATGAACCAATTATATTTAATCCCAGTTGATGTTCAAAGGTAGCACTCCACCGACAGGATTAAGTAGTACAATTTTTGTTATCTGTTTTTGTAAAGTTCATACATATACAGTATTTATTTAAAATGGTCCCTCAAAGATAGCTTCACATTGTACACTAGCTTACATACGGCCACCAGGAACCCTGCTCCACATATTCAAAATGTGTGAAATGTGGCTGTTTGCTTCAATTTTAAAATAGTTTTTGTCACAAAAATGTCAGTTGAGAATTTTAAGGGCTATTTAAATTATCTATAGTTAATGTTTGTGATGACCTATGTTCTATGAATTTGATGTGGGTGGTGCTGCCAAAAACTGACTACAAAAAGTTCAAATATCAGCTCAATTGCACCTGAAACTGGTTTGATGGTGTTGTCTCTTTCTTCCCCTAATTAAAGACAGATGATAATTGCACATTGATTGCTCCCACTTTAAAAACATCAGCTGCCATTTTTAATGATGCAATATTCAACTGAATGCATTTTGATCTAAACAGAACATTATTGAATATTCAAAGTAAACAAACAACGATGTTAGACGTAAATGTGCGAAGATGCTGCAAATCCACATCTTACCTGAAGCCTGGGACAGGGCCTGGAAGGACACACACAGATGGTTTAAAGATGAAAAGTCCAGATTAATTCAAAATAAAATTGCCCACTCATGGTATAGAACCCTTGTTATCCTGTATAAAGCCAAATTACTAGTCTGATAGCTGTTGGAGATGCCAGTTACAAGGGGGAGATTTACTGCATATTCTATGGTCCTGTACAAGGATCCAACCTCTATGGCAAGAAATACAGAAGGTAGCCTCGAAAGTGATGCATCAGCAAAGTCCTCTTAGCCATCTTTGTTATCTTTTAGGGATAAGTAGTGATATACCGAAGTTACCCCACAACAATATAGATGGCTAGTGTTGCTGACTTTGCAAACTAAGAGATCCATTCTATGTAAATGGAGATCCCCTCTGGTCCCCACAGTAACTGAAATAATGACATCCCTTATGGCCTGAGCAAAATTAGACAGAATTTCCCACCTTCAGACATCTCAAATGTCCACATTTAGACTCTGCTTGGAACCCTATCTTAACTATCTTAAATGTGTCCATCCACAGACAGGCATAGGATGACTCCCTCTCCCCCCGAATCGCCTGTGGGATATGAGGTGAGTAACTGTGGTATGTTAGTAGTTGACCTGCAAAGTGGTTACTGTTTCCATTTCCCCCCCTCCCCCCTTCCCCCTCAGAGGGATTCTGGCTCCATAAGAACACCCTAATATTAACAGGTTAAACTGGCTGTACCCTGCATATGGTACTTCTATTATAATGTATTTAAGTTAAGAACTTAAGCTTTGGGATCTATTTATTTTCTGTCCCAAGTTAACCCAGATTTTGCAAAGCATACATACACTTTGTCCAACTTTTCTCCTGAGGCCGTGAAAAAGAACTGAATGGGCCAGTTTAGACCTATAGAATCAGGCTGGTGTGTTTATGTCCAGCAATGCTGACTGACAGGGGACGGATTCATACATTGGTGAGTACGAAAATCTGTTACTTACTCAGAAATAGAATAAGGACTAACAGTGTACCCTTTCTCTAGCTTCCCCC
Organism: Neoceratodus forsteri; assembly: GCA_016271365.2. Lineage (NCBI taxonomy): Eukaryota > Metazoa > Chordata > Ceratodontiformes > Ceratodontidae > Neoceratodus > Neoceratodus forsteri. Next base: position 952,100,202 of record CM028131.1, on the reverse strand, counting down.
CCCCCCAGTTCAGTACCTTTTCCTTAATTCATCAAACTTATAGTTGGTGCACAATTTCAGAGGTTACAAGAGTGGATAGCAATTTGCTTACAACCGGATATCTGACTGTTTTTCCTAACTTGATGTCTGACCTTTCTTCCTGTGTACTGTATGTATAGTTAACTGTCTTCACACTTCTGAGAGAATAACTGATGTCTGTATTACTCCCTACCACTCTCTCCTTCCAAACTTTATACTCCCCCCATGATTAATTATATGGAACAGAATCTATGGATGTATACTGTATCTTGCCACCTTTTATCTGAAAAATATTTTTTTTACAAAGTAAACAAACATACAAATAGGTGAATCACATAACTTAATTGAATTGAACTAACAAGTTTTACATGTATTAGTTCTATATGATTTTGATTGTGACTATCCAAATGAAATAAAACCAGTATTTATCAATCATGTTCGATATATTCCTGGACATACTTTGCACCCTGATAAAACATACACACACACACACACACACACACACACACACTAGGTTGTAGGAGACTAGGTGGCGCTGGCAGTTATATTTGACTACATTTGTATAGTCTGTGTAGAGGAGGGCAGAAATCCATTATCTGACCCACTCACTGAGGTTAATCTGGAGTCTGGTCAGACACACAACACCATTTCATGACCCTACACTCTAATACTACACTGAGACTTGCTGTCCCAAATGTAAGCACAAAGATGGGTACGCATGCTTATACTGTAAGTGCAGCAACAAACTGGAATAATTTTCCATTGTCCTTAAAACAAGGTCTGGGACATGAGACTTTTAAAAGCATCTTAAGAAACACTGGGCCTGATTCCAAGACAGTGATGAGAGCAAGGTGCAAAGTACACCAGTTTGTAAAGTTACGCCAAAATCCCTATGACATGCAAGCTGCACCATATTCCAATAGAATCATCAGATATGACAGAAAATGCAGAATTACGCATGTTGTAAGTTACACCTGCAAGACATGGGGTAACTATTAATAGCGGCGTAGCAGTACGCATGATGCAACTCAAAATACTGTCAGCAGTACATACCTTTCGATTGTCCCACAGTACATGGCATTGTTCCCTACTGTACGTCCCTTCACTTCTCTGTTCCACAGTGCGATGCCCTCTCCCACAGTTTGTGTTTGGCTATTGTGCTACATACTATGGTACATGTTGCACCAGGTATGTATTTAACTTGCTAGTGGACTGTCTGGCCATGCTGTGACCTATTTCACTGTGTCCTGGGCTTCCTAGGGCACGTTTGCTTGGGTGTTCCACTGTATGCCTATTAGTTCCACATTCAGGTCCTACTGGTTGGGGGTATGCTGCAGTCTGGCTCTGGAGGGGGGGTGTTTTTATGGCCTGTGCTCTTGTTAGGACAGCTTTCCCTTGTTCTAACTTACCTTACCATCCTCTGGCATGGTTCATTATGCTACCTGTTCTGGAATAGCAGTTCTATGGTGCTGGTGTGTTACGCATGTCATAAGTCACATTTTGCAGTGGCGTAACCATTCTTTAGTGTAACTGTGGTGTAACTTGCATTTGTCACAGCAGTTGTGGGTTGCAGTGTAAGTGTTCTTTTGGACTCGTGCACGTTGCAAATCACTCGCATAACTTGTGATTTGCATTATTAGGACTGGCGTACTGCATTTATGCCTGGTGTAACTGTCTTGGAATCAGGCCCACTATCTCAGCCATTTAACATGTAGATGTCAGCATTGGATATGTTATTGTATTTGGTGTATTGTTGATGTTGTATTATGTTATTGTTTCATGTAACATCTTGACTGTCATTTACTGTCCTGGGTCGTGTATGAAAAAGGGCCTTGGCTCATTACACTTTCATGGTTAACAAACGTTTAAATAAAATTATTCCCTCATCACACTATAAAGTTCCCTATTCCATCCTTAGACTTTGTAGAAAAACTTTATGGTGGGATTATTAATAAATCTTTGCTCAGTTCTTTTAGAACCAACAAAATAAATGTCTGCAGGTACTTTGTCCTTTATTAAACTGATGCTGTATGCCACAGTTGGATTTAAGTTGCTTTGTCAATCAACAAACTGAGCATTGTAAAGTTGTTGGTAAACACTGCATTGTGATTGGTGTGTGGCACAATTCTTTATATGTATATATATATATATATATATATATATATATAATGTGTGATATTGTTTCAGCACTTGTAAATCAGCAAGTTGCTCTTCTAGAGCATATTTGAATGTGGTTTGTTTTTTGCACTACCCTGTATTATTTGTATTGTGACTGTATTGATGTTCTATGGCAAAAACTCAAAGCAGCACTTTAATGAATGCAGGGGCCATGGAACAAAATAAATGTCTGCAGGTACTCTTGTCCCTTCTTATTAAACTGATGCCATCTGCCACAAATGGATTTAAGCTAGTGTGTTAGTCAACAAACTGAACACTGTAAAGTTGTTGGCAAATGTTGGCATTGTGTTCAGTGTGTGGCAGTATTATTTTATTTTTTCTTCCATGTTGTTTCTCTTGCCTGCTGGCCCTCGATCAGGGAGGCACTCCAGCCCCATTTCCCAACATCTGCTGGCACCAGCTTCTTTTCTCCAGGGCTTACACCCCCTGGCAGGGTCAGTGGAGGGAGCACTTTCCCCCACTGCTTCCAAGATGTGGTTTCTGCTGGTCCAACTGGCCGGAGGTGGGGCCTGCGGGTGCCTGCCATCATCCAACCACAGGCAGTTTCCCTGTTTTTTTTCTCCTCACGGAGGGGGGTGTGTAAGGACCCCCAATAGGAGTGCTGCACATGCTCCTGTATGCTGCATGTCTGGCATCTGCCCTGCCTCTGCCCTTCAGTCTTGGCAGTGTCAGGGGCCAGGCTAACACCACTAGGGGCCAGGCTAATGCTGACTGCTGCATCCCCCTCTCCTTGGAGGAGGAGGAGGAGGAGGAGAGCTGTGTGGGGGATGCTCAAACATCCTTATCCCCAGTCAACCCCCTGCGACCTGCTTGTACCACTAATATGGGTCTCTGGCATGGCAGGAGATAAGGGATTTATGCCTCAACTCTCCACACCACTGGGTCGGCTGTGTGGCACTGTTCTTCTTATATATATGCACTGTGTAATAGTGTTTCAGCACTTATAAAATAGATGTTGCCAAGTACAGTTGTGTGTTACCATTAATATCAGATGCATACAAAATGTGGTACAAAAATGCTACAGCAGATTGCAGGTCCCAGATATCTACAAACTTCAGCACTGACCTTCCTAGTGAGGCATTGTTTTTCCCTGGTGCATGTTCTACACCTTGCTTTCACTGGCTACCCCATATAATATTCGTATTTGAATTGTGTTGATGATGTTCTTTTGCTAAAACTGAAAAGAGCACTTTAATGAGTGAAGAGGACACAAAGAGATTCCTAGAATGATGTGCTTCAACTCTACTCAGTGAAAGGAGCCAGCAGTGGTATGTTCAATATCTGGCCATTCCCCCAGAACCCCCTTTTCTGTATATATCAGCAGGATGTCAGCATAAATCTCATTGTGCAGCCATGAAATGAAGTTGTATTGTTGATCTACTTTACAACTGCTAAACCTATAGTAACATATCAATAAACGTCTGGTTGCTAGGTTGCATGCATACATTAGGTGGGAGTTTCTGCTGTTTTGAGCCATGAAGTGTCCTTAAACAACTGACCCATTGGTGAGTTTTACTTTGTTGGAAAATCTTTAGGAGGACTATGGAAGGATAAGTTGGCTGTTTTTCAAAGCTACAACAAAATCTTTGTTTCTGTTTGAAGTTATTTCTCCATATGATGCAGCATGCTGGAAATAGTGACATATCGATCCTGACCAGTTTTTGCTGAAGTTAATTATTATTCTATGCTGTTCTGCTGTGTCACCTTTATATTGTTTGATTTGATTTGAAATGTAATAAAAAGAAAGTTAAAAAGATACTGTTCCTGAAACAGATCCAATTTCAGTGCTGAAAGCATTTTAGAATATCCAAACATTTTTTTAATATAATATTCAGCCATGTTTCAGCTTATTTACAGTATGTCCCCCACACTGTGTTTTACTGAGAACATTTATATTTTCTTTGGCTCAAAGAGTCATCAGACTCCTATGGTGATATAGTTAAGAGGGTTGAGTGGTAGTGTATGAATGCTTGTGCAACATGTTTGCACTCTGACTTACATATTCTATGTCCCTTCTATGGGAACACCACCCTGCTGGGGCACCATAAAGACACAAGAACCCTCAGGAAAGGGTTCCAAGCCCTTAAGATGTTGCAGAGATTATGTGCCTGAGGTCAGCCCACAGGCACAGTGGTTGGCTTTCCGCTTGTGACACTGATGACCCGAGTTTGGATGTGAGCTCAGGGAGTCAGAGGGCCAGCCGGGTGAGGTGGAGGATTGAATATCCAATGGACTGCTTTCCTCTTCAATGGGCAGGGTGGGGTAGCACTAGGTGCTTGACCATCCACTGGCAGAGACCAGGAGATTTATAGCCCAATGCTTGTAGGTTCCAGGATGTGTGCCAGATATGGACACTTGCACCCTTATGTCATTGCATGCTACACCTCCCAAAAACAGGGGAAAATCCTCTGGTCACAGCAGGATGATATTCATTCCCAGCAAGCACCACACAGCTGGCAGGGGAACTCTACCACAGGTCTAACTCCATGACACCATTCGGGGAGTTGTCAGATGGCTCCCCCAGTGGCCCCATCCTGGAGGGCAATACAGGGTGAACATTGGTGGCAGCAGGTAAGTCCTGGGGTATGGGGCACAGTGAGGGACCAAATGGAGCTAGCTGGGAAAAAAAGAGAGAGATGGTGTGCCTGAGACCAAAGACACCTTAGGAAAGAAGGACCAGCCCCAAGGAGACAGAGCGGCATCACAGGAGGAGGGAAGGATGATGTCAACAAAAACGCAGAAAATCTGAGGGATGCTTTGACGTGCATGGTTTATAAACATCTCAAAGGGGGGGCATGGCATGTGTCACCCACCACCACTCTGAAGTACAGGCCAGCCTTTAAATTCAAAAGGGTCATTGGACTCCTGTGGAGGTTTGTTTAGGAGGGCTGTTAAGTATGTGACTTCTTGAGCAACTTATTTGTACTTTGGCTTACATGTTCTTTATCCCTGTTACAATGAGTACCACTCAGACAGTGTACCATAAAGATGCAGTAGCCCTTGAGAAAATGTTCCAACCCTTGAAGTGTCACAGGGAAGGGGTCACAGAGGCCAGGAAGGAGGTACAAAGGAGCAACGGGCTAATTGAACACATTCATCCTAAGGAGAAGAGAGACATTGCCTGAATGGGACAGACTCTAAAACAAAGAGAAAACTACCATCCAGCTCCAACTCTCAGCAGAAAACTACACTATTAAGACCTTCAACATGGAGGAGAGGAAAAAAACCCTTATGGTGAAAACTTCTGGGGAACCAAGGCCAATGTCACTACCCACTAGGATATGGTTGGTATTAGTGATGACCTGGCTGTTGCAATTTAGATACCCATTTAGGTTAGACTTTAGAGGAAGGGCTTGCATTCTACCCCTCTAACAGGATAATACCATGAAATGCTGCTGATTGTCCAGACAACGGTAAAGAGGCCTTCTCCCTTCTCAAAGAGGAACTCCACCAGCAAGTGTACTATGAGGAGAGAGAGAACCATATTCTGACCAGAGGTCACCCAGCCTGAACACTGCAGGAGCCTATCATTGAAGAAAAAGTAAGGGATGGGGACCCAAGACAAACCAGGTGACTTGTAGGCAAAAGCAGGGAGGATTGCTTTGGGAGGTGCCCCTGAGTTGATCTGCATGACCAAAGAGACCTACATGAGGAGGGTAGTATAGTCAGTATAGTGCAGAGGTTTAGGGCCCTGAGCCGCAGACCTGGGTTTGAATCCCACAGCCCCCACTTGCATACTGTGTGACCCTGAGCAAGTCACTTAACTTCCTTGTGCTCCCAGGTCACACCTGGAAACAAGTTTCAGCTTAGTGTGCCTTTCCTGATTAAACAATTTCCTCTTCCCCTCTCCCTTTCCCGTCTCACCCTCAGAAAGAAGAAGCCTAGTGTAGTGGGACTGTCTCCTGTCCTGTAGGGCTGAGAAGGACAGGGTTTGGTAGAGGAGACAATGGTGGGTACTGGGAGGACAGTCAAGGATGAAGTGGCAGAAGGAGTTGAAGAGAGTATCCAGTCTGGTTAGGGAAGTTTGGGGACTGGCACTGTAGACTACGTCCCTGTAACTGAAAATAGGGAGAATCATTTTCTGTACTATTGCATGGTGGTCCGGCAGAGGGATGCACCCATGGTTGTAATACAGGGCACCCAGTTTGGGGTGCTGTTTCTTGTGGATGGCCTCAATATGGACTGAAAAGTTGAGGTGCTGGTCAAGCCAGACCCTGAGATATCTAAGGAAGGAGCAGCCTTCCAGCGTTGTCCCATCCAGGGTGTGAAATGTGTGGAGGGAAGGGACCCAAGAGAGTCTCTGCCTTGTGCCAAAGGTCATGGAGACTGTTTTCTTGGCATTCAAGAAGAGCTGATTAGCATGAAACCAGAGCTGTACTTCTTTAAAGTCACACTGTAGTCTGGTTGCCACATCAGCGGCAGAGGGGCATGATGTAAACAGGACAGTGTTGTTCACATACTTGTGGATGGATGAATGTGGGCAGTCAGAGGGCAGATCATTGAGGAAGATGGAGAACAGCAGAGGGCCAAGGACAGAGTCTTGAGGAACACCAATGGTGATAGGGAGGGGGGAGGAGAGGGAGTTTCCAATCCTGACAGATGGAGCGCTACCCACAAGGTAGGAGTGGAACCAGCTGGTGGCCTCGTTAGAGAGCCCTGCTAATGAAAGCTTGGATAAGAGGAGAGGGTGTGAGACAGTGTCAAAAGCCTTTGCAAGGTTGACAAAAATGGCAGAGGTGATGAGGCCCTGGTCCATGCCAGTATGGATGGATTCAGTGAGCCTCAGCAGGAAGGTAGTGGTGGAGTGGAGCTTCCTAAACCTAGACTGGTAAGGTGTGAAGAAGGAGGAGGGGTCAAAGAAGCAGGAGAGCTGGGAGAGTACGAGATGTTCCTGCAGTTTTGCCAGAATGGGGAGGAGGGAACTAGGGTGATAATTTGCAGTGAAGGAGGGGTTGCCATCTTTCTGGAGGGGGATGAAGGTGGTGTGTTTCCATTCTGCTGGGATAGAAGTGGGAGAGAAAGAGAGGTTGAAGGGAGTGGCAAAGGGGGGAGGCAGGAAAAGCATTTTGGAGTCCAGATCAGAGGGACATTTGCCCTTGGCAGGGTTTAGCTCAAGAAGAGCCTTATATACATCAGCTGAGGTAATGTAACAGAAAGAGAAGGAAGGGTGTAGGGGTTGGGTAGGTAGTGGAGTGGTTGATGGGCATAGCCATGGGAGGCTGTGGGAAGGGAGGATAGGAATGAGGAAGTACGAGAAGTAAGGAGGGAACTGAACTCAGTTGCCACTGCAAGTGGGTCTGTTAGAGTGTTACTGCCAGTTTTGATGATGGGGTAGGGGGTTGGGATGGGGGGTGGAAGAGGGATTGTACCACTTTCCAGAATTTAGAAGGGGGATTTATGTTAGTGAGGAAGGTGAATTTGAAGTAGTTTGCCTTAGCCAGATGGATTACTCTAGTATAGGAGTTACAAAGAGTGCAATAATACTGATAATCAGACTCAGAGCTAGTGGCTTAGTGGGTCTTCCATGCTTTATCCCTGTCCTGAAGGCAGGCCAAGAGGTCAGTGGTGGTCCATGGAAGGTGGGAGCCTCACACATGGATCTATCTGAGTGGGGCATAGGTGTCCCAAACTGAGAGGAAGTTAGACTTGAAATAGTCTAGTGCAGCATCAATAGAGGTGGCATGCGGGATGAATGACCTGTTGGTGGAGGCCAAATCATTTAGGAGGGGAGAGAGATTCAGAGTATTGTATGACTGAACCAATAGAGTTTTTGGGGAGGGGCTTTGGGCCTATGAATTTTCTGGACTGTGTAAATTAGAAGATGATTATTTAATGAGTCAGGCAGGAGGCCTGCAGTGATTATCCAGTGCAGGTGAGAGCCCAGTCTATTAGAGAGTGATTTTGAGTTTTGGTGTTTAGACTGGAGGGTTCACTAATCAGCTGTGACAGATTGAGAGTGGCTATATCATTTTGAATTTTTGAGTGGGAGGTGGAAAGCCAGTTCACATTTAAGTCACCTAGGACATGGAGCTCACCTCCAGATGAGTGAGATTGTAAGGTAGCTCAGAGGTCAGTGATACAGAACAAGGGGGAGGTGGGGAGACAATATGACCCAGCAATACAAATGGGAATGGAGTGAAGGAGGAAGATTTGCACCATCAATGATTCAATAGATTGTTGGAGAGGTAATATTGGTACAGGGGAGAATCTGAGGGAGGAAGCGATGTACATGGCAATACCTCTGCCTTTTCTGTTTCTGGGACGGTTGCTGCAGATGACCGAGTAGCTGGGGATGGAGCTACAGGCATCGTGGATGTCTGGTTTTAACCATGTCTTGATTATGATCAGGATTTCGGGGTTGAGGAATATGGAAATTGGTTGACACAAAGAGATTTTGGGGAGGAGGATCCTGATGTTTAAGTGAACTAACTTTAGGCCCCGATGGAGATGAGGAGGCGGGGAGGTGGTAGGACTGGGGTTGGACTCAATATCCCATGCCATCAGTAGCAAGAACATCACCAAGGACCTCAATATGGCTACCAAAGCTTTATGGTGGGAGGAAGGAGGCGGGTGGGATAGAGCAGGAGTTGTCCCTGGGGAACCTGAGGGCAACCATGCCAGCATGGAAATGGGGGGAGAAGTATAAAAGTTCTAGGGTTCCAGGAGCTTGGGACAGATCAGGGGTCAGTGGGGGTGGATGAGGTAGCAAAGGGGGGAGTGCTGAGAGGCAGGGAAGGAAGATGAGAAGCGCTGAATAGAAGCCCTGGGAAGGAGGAGGCTGGAAGGGACACCAAGGGAACAAGAAGGATGAGAAGTGTAATGGTGACAAGCAGCATGGTGGAGATTTGAGATATGGGCAGCCAACCAGTTAGTCAGACTGTAAAGCAGTTGCTAATAAAGGGGCTTATTCTGCAAGGGATATTGCAGCCCAGGGGATGCAACACAATGGAGGGGGCAGACAAACGATGTCTGTGAACTTTGTGAATAATAGCCACAGGGATTTGGACACAAGGGGGTTGAGTTAGACAGGCTTAACTGAAGTGTAGGTACAGCTATGGAAGAAAGAAACCTCAGCTGTAGTTGTAAAAGCAGCAGGGCTGAGGGCAAGAGGGAGTGTTAGAGAGGTTGAATTGGGAATGCAGGAGCAGGTAGGCAAGAGCCATTGCTGAGAATGTAAAACTGCTAAGCTGCAAAAAACACAGGGATTGGGGCAAGAGGGTGAGATTGAGCTGTTTGAAAGTGCAGTTACTGCTTGACAAGTACCACTGCTGATGACTGATTAAGTTGGAAAGTACAGGATCTAGCGGCGAACACTGATAAGCTGCAAAGGGAAAAAATGACAGAATAAAATCAGGGCTGGCCGTTGCGCAGAGTGGGGCGGGGCCTCAGCTATAAAAAAGAATGACTGCCAAGGGTGGTAGTGGAGTAGCCACTGTGATGTGGTGGTGGGGTCAAATTGATCAGATGCCAGGGAATGGTATCCGGGCCCACCCATCATACCTGCTGTAGCTGCAGGGATTCAGCGGCAAGAGGAGGCAGGATCCACAATGCAGGTGCCCTCTCAACCCTTTTCTCTGTGAAGGTGTGGAGAGCAGGGGAGAGGGTCACTACTGCAGTTCTAATACACATAGGAGGCTACACACTTCTTCCCAGAAGTGGTTGCTTCTGAGCTCTAAAACAAGATAACCCCCTTCCCCCCATCTTTCCTACATGGCTTCACAGTCACACAACAAAGCTCAATCTGAGATCATTTTTGAGATGAAAGCATAAAGCAAACTACAAGCAGCTAAAGGTCCACTTGTGGAGGATCATACTGCTGTTACTATTATTATCTGGCTTATATACTCCTCAGCCCATGCCCCCCACAACAGACATCAAGTGCCATTAAGAAGCTTGGTTTGCTCATGCTGTCTTTCATTAACATTTGTAGCCTGCTTTCTAAATTTGAATCCCTCCAAGTTTGGGCAACCAACTCAGCCCTGAAGTTCTCTTGGTCATTGAAACATGGCTCTTGCCCAAGATCACGGATGCTGCTATTGTACTAACAGGTTACACTGTATTCAGACAAAACAGGTAAAATAAAACGGTGGAGGCTGTGCAATCTATCTGAAGGATACCCTCATGGGGCATGCCTACCTAGGCCAAACACAGGAAATACCATACAGGCAATTGCTACCAAAGTGCTACTTGGTGCCCACAATAAAGCCCTCACTAGTGTTTTGGTGTATATTCCCCGTAAAGAACAGACTGCTGGCTTTACTACAGTCCTGGATTACTTTCACTGCATGCACCACACCTCTGAAATGGTCATGATGGGGGATTTCAGTGTTAACTGGCTCTCCCCTGATGCAGGCCCTTACAATGATGCCATCTCCATCATCCACTTTACCCAGATGGTGGACTCCCCAACCAGAATGAACTATAGGATGGGAACAAGTATGCTACTAGACTGGATACTGTCCAACCATCCTGAATATATCTCAAATACTACTGTCCTCCCTGACGCAGTTAGTGACCAATGTCCTATCACATGTACAGTAACTGGTCAAACAAAACAGCTAAGTCACCACCCAAAACTGTTCCAAGAAGAGTCCTTTCTCATGGGCACCTAGAACCTCTAAAATCACATCTAAGAACTTAAGTCTGGTCACCAATTGACTCAGCAGATTATGTCGACACAGTGCTAGAATATTTCAATAACTGTTTCAATGCTGCTTGTGATATCCATCCCCCCCCTTAAAAAACAGAAAGTTAAGGGCACCTGTAATCCAAGGATCACACCGGCACTTATTGATCTCATGAAATCTGGAGATCACCTGTGGCAATGGGCACAAGCCACTGGCAGGCAGGCAGATATACAAGGCTATAAAAGAGCAAGGAATGCATGTACCCGGACTATCCACCTTGAAAAGAATTGTTACTACAAGGAGGTGGTCACCAACTCTTGGGGTGACAGCAGGAAGTTTTGGAAGCAATATTAAGGATATGACAGGTAAAGAATCCAAACTGGCTCCTTCCATGCTCAACATTGATGGCACTATCACACTTGATCCAAAGGTCATTGCTAACACATTTAATAATACTTTCACTGACTCAGCAGTGTTCTCCCCCCTCATTTCTTTGAGATTACAACAAACAATAATAATATATGGCGTGTAGACCAGCCCCAGGTACATCCCCCTTTCTATTTCAAAACTGTTACCGGACACAAGGCCAGAAAATATATACAGAGGGTGCTTAGAAAATTCAGATTTAGTCTGGACATGCTAGATCTTAAATTAGTTGCCCTCACCTTGGAAGAAATTCTTTTTTTTTTTTGCAATTCATTTTGTTTTAACTTTCCAGTGCAATAACAACTTATACGTACAATGCATCTGATACAAGAGATTACAATGCAATACAAATCACCATTCATGGCCATAAAAAAAAAAGAAAAACAACATATCACAGACATTCCTCCACCCCTGCCCACACCCTCCCTCCCAGAGCAAGCACAGTCAACATCTTATAACATCTTCCTTTGGTAGGAAAGGGGTATACCTTAGCAGATATAGGGGTTTAATAATCTAATACAATTTAATAAAGGAGAGTATTATAGGTAAGTCATTAAGCCAGGAAGAGAGAAAGGGAAACAGAAAAGTAAGGGAGAAGGAAGGGATAAAAAGGTAAACTTTAGTAGCCAAATTTATATTTTAGAGTTAAGAAAAGGGGGCTCCAACAACTTTGAAATTTGCTCCATGACTGAGAGATTTTAGCAATACTTCTCTCAGCATTTAAAGCAGTGAGGAGTTCTGCCCACCATTCATGATATGAAGGGGTCCTATCATATTTCCAGTGCCTTAAGAATAATAATTTAGTAACTAGGGAAACCATAGCAACTCGCTTTTTCTGAAAAATAGTCAGACTAGAATTGCATAACTCCAAGATGCAGGTCTCCACTGAAAAGAAGGCTGATATATTGAGGTAATCTGCCATCTTACTTTTAACTGTTTCCCAGAAGTTTTGTATTTTAGGACAAGTCCAGAGTTTGTGGTATAATATAGAGTCTTCAAGTTTACAATCTGGACAGTTTGGGGAAGCTATCCTACCTATTCTATAGTTTGCTAGGAGAATAGTATTGATTATGGAGGATATTAAATTGTAAATTACGTAGCTGATTTTTTTTGATTAGCTCAAAGTTGTCAGTCCAAATAATCACCCATGTGGTATCAGAGAGAGAGAAATATCTAAGGTATATTTCCAATAATATGCAACTGGGGAGATATCAATCCAGGGGTGATTAAGAAGAGCCTCATAGAGTTTAGAGATTAGTTACCTTGCAAGAAATTCTAACACCTCTAACTAAGATAATGAATCTATCAATAAGATTTGCTCAATTCCCCCAAAAGTGGAAATCCACCATGGTGACCCCTGTTCATAAAAGCGGTGACAGGGCTCTGCATGTGAACAATAAACCAATTTCCATACTCCAGCCCATCTCCAAAGCTCTTGAATGTATTGTGTCTGACCAGGTGGTTGAGTACCTGGAAAAATACCAGATCTAGTGCCCTCAACAGCTTGGCTTTAGAAAAGGGCACAGTACCACCTCAGCACTAGCTGAATTTACTGGCTTTATCCACAGCTCACTTGATTAAGGCCGGCTGGTGGGGAAGGCCTTTCTAGACCTCACCAAGGCCTTTGATATGGTAAATCACACCCTATTACTTGAACAACTTTCCTGCATGGAGCTGTCAAATGAAACTACCGGTTGGTTCAAAAGCTATGTAGAAAACACAATGCAACTGGTGAAGATATCTGGTGTCCTCTCAGAAAGACAAGAAGTCTGGGTGTCCCACAAGGGTCCATACTGGGCCACCTCCTATTCAGCCTCTTCTTGAGCAGCCTCCCTCACCCTCTCCATGATAAGATCCTCCCATGTGCGGATGATGCCATAATCTTCATCAATAACCCTGAATCCATGCTTCTTGAAAATGAAAATCAACTACAGCTCAGCTTCACGAGCATGGAGGAATGGTTTAGTTGGCACAAGCTATTATTAAACTACAAAAAGACCAAAGTTATGTTATTCAATAGCTCAAATAACCAGCATAAAGCCCACCTTCTGACAGTATGGAACAGTGCTGGCATCCCCCTTGAACAGGTACAATACTTCTAATACATTGGGGTCACCACTGACAGTACTTTATCTTAAACGCACTACATTGAAAATGTTGCCAAAGCAGTCAACACATGTATCGGACTACTGCATAGGCACAAACACAGCTTAGATAGATAGATAGTTAGATAGATAGATAGATAGACAGACAGACAGACAGAAAGACAGACAGACAGACAGACAGACAGACAGACAGACAGACAGACAGACAGACAGACAGATAGATAGATAGATAGATAGATAGATAGATAGATAGATAGATAGATAGATAGATAGATAGATAGATTGTTCCAAGCTGGATGAAGTGGAACAAGATAAATACCTGGGGGTATTTTTGGATGACAAATTAACCTTTGGGGGGCATGTAGCCAACACTGTAAAAAATGGTGAATGTCAGACTGGGGGTCATATGTAGGAAGATCTCATTTCTGCCAAAAGAGGATAGAAATAAAGTAGCACAGCAATGGATGCTGACAGTACTAGAGTATGGGAGTTTGACTTATCCACATACATCAAAAACACCTTGGACAAGCTAAATAAAGTAGATTTAAAGATAGCCAGATTTGTTTCAAAATGCCATTTCAATACCCATCATTGCAGTCTTTTACAAAAGCTAAATTGGGACTCTTTTGAAACCCGGAGAAAGAAGCGATTGGGCCAAAAAATGTATGCGGATTTTGGAGTGGGAATTAAAAATGGAACTCACTATGTACTCAAGTCAACAAAAAAATACCCCTTGAGAGTTATTAAAAATAGGGGCCTAAGGATTCCCATAGTTAAGAACAAGTATAGTGCCAGGCCCGGTGGTGCTGAAGGTTGAGGCGCTGGATGACACACCTCGCGCCACCCCAGCGACCTGGGTTTAGGAACGAGCATGGGCACTGGGGGTTGGCAGGGAAGGGAGATGGATTGAGCATCTGTAGGACAGCTCTCCTCTCCTTGGGGAGAGACACAGGGTCTTCCCAGCACAGTAGAGACCCCTGGTGGAGACTGAGGGTACTACTAGCACAGGAACAAGAATCAGGGACGAGCATGGTGGGTGTCTATGGGTAGCCATGTGCTGATGCCATTGCACAGCTGCGCTCGGGGGGGGCAAGTACAAGTAAAAATCCTCCAGACCACCGGTGAGATGACGGTGGCCCCAGTGGAACACCCACATCCCAAGTGCCGGCCCAATGGCACCTGGCTCTCTCCATAGCCCACCCAACGACTGAAGGTAAGGCACCTCACACTTAGAAGATAACCGCCAGGGGGAGGGCAGAACCAGCCCCGGAGGTGATCCGGGGCCGGTCGGGTCTGCCTAGGTCATTCAGGGGAGAGAACCTGGGAGATTCAGGGGTTCAGGCTGGGAGTTAGGGTTGTATCTGAGTGCGCACTCTTGAAGCATGCCCAGGGGGTCTGGATGTACAAATAAAAAAAAAAAAAAAAGAAAACAGGTATAGTAAGGTACAAAGGAGGCATTATCTTCCAAAAATATGGAATGAATTAAATCTAGAGACCAGAAATGCAGGTAACTTGGCACAGTTTAGAAAAGGTCTAGACCAAATGTGGAAAGTAAATTGCCACTATTTAGAGTCTTAGGACAAAGTGCATGAAAAGGGTGTAGTCTAAATCTGTGGATTGCTTGATGTAATGATGTTTTCAGCTTTAAGTGTATGTTTGTTGGAATTATTGCATCATAAATGCTATTTTAAGCTTCTTTTTGTTTTGTATATTGATGCTCTCATTAGATATACAACTCTAGTTATTGTATGTGATAGCCAAATGTGTCAACACTATGGCTTTTCTGTACGAAACTGTGAAAAAGTGTTTGATGGTGTACTTCTGTGTTAATGTGTTTATGAAACTTTGTTATGATTTGTAATTTTTTCTTATGTAACCATTTGCTTACACAGGACAACCTTTTAAATCAGGGCTTTGCAGTCATAAAGGTATATCTCCTGTTAAAAAATAAACATTTTTATTTCTCTATCTAGGTCAGGGCGAGGGGATCTCCATGAGCAAGTGCAGCTGCTTATGTGCATTTAGGAATCTCCATGGTGATATCAGGGCCAACTTAGGGAAAGCAGTCACAACTGCTATTTGCTGTGAGGTGCTGGTGAAGCTTATATTTAAATGGGTCCAGTTTGGCTTTAGTAAGTACATTGTTGTGAAGTGAATTGAGCCAATGAGGGTCTCTGTAGGCAAATGACCTTTGCACTTGAGCTGTGCAGCATAGGGGTACCAGGAAGGGCTGACTTTCTGAGCCTCTTGTATGGCAAGGGTTACTGAAAATGCTTAGAAACATCTGAACCTTGGGAGGTGTAAGTCCAAAGCTAATTTTTTTAGCTAGCAGGCAGATTCAGTATTTGGTCCTGCTTTTCAAATGTAGCCACCCTGTCTGTGCGTAAAGATCATGTGTGTGTGTGAGTCAATGGGCCCCAGTGAGGAGCCTACAGACTTTGTTTAGCACCGTGGAGACACGTCTTAGGGATGTATCAGTAGCTGTGCCACAAATTACTAATCTGTAATCTATAATGGAGATGACTGAGCTGTGTATTGCTAACCTTAGTGCCTCAGTGGTTAAGCTGTGTTTATGCCTATGCAGCAGCCAGATACGTGTGTTGACTGCTTTGGTAATATTTTCAATGTGGTGCATGTAAGATAATGCATTGTCAGTGGTGATCCCAAGGTATTAGAAGTATTGTACCTGTTCAAGGGGGATGCCAGCGCTGTTCCGTACTGTCAGAAGGTGGTTTTATGCTTGTTATTTGAGCTATTAAATAACATAACTTTGGTCTTTTTGTAGTTTAATAGTAGCTTGTGCCAACTAAACCATTCCTCATGCTCATGAAGTTGAGCTGTAGTTGATTTTCAAGAAGTATGGGATCAGGGTTACTGGTGATGATTACAGCATCATCTGTGTATAGGAGGATCTTATCACAGCGAGAGCGTGGGAGGCTGTTCAAGAAGCGGCTGAACAGGAGAGGGCACAGTATGGACCCTTTTGGGGTGCACCTAAACAGACTTTTGTCATTCAGAGAGGACATCTCCATAACCAAACCCCTTTCCTATCCTTTCTAACCCCCTCACTCCCCTTTCCCTGTCTACCATGCGCTCTATCCTACCCATCCCCATTAATTACCTGACTTACCCCACTCCCTTAAACCTACCCACCATTCATCTACAAGGCCTCTTTTGGCTGATTCTCAGCCTTTGTCCAACCCTCAGTGTGTTACTGATTAAGTTGTTAAATACCCTTCATGTTTGAAACCTGCATATTTTGTACAATGCCATTCAATTATATGTTATGTTCCTGTATATTTTGTTAAAATGTTTTATCTTTTATGTTTTTTATGTTTCCTATGTTAATCTGCTGACATGGAACCTTTGTAAATGAGCTGTTAGCTCAAAGGTTTTACTAATCCTAGATTCTAATAAAATAAAATAAATATCTTCTACAACTGACATGGGCTGGAGATCCAAATCCATCATCTCGGCAATCAGCTGTGTGATTTGCTGTGCTGTTGGATGAAAGGCATGATACTTTGTTCATGCAATCAGAGCATCCACTATTGGAACTGCCATGGGAAAATCAATGTGGACCACTTCACTGGTGCTATGCAAAGTGCTGATGACTGTCTGTGCCTTGTAGTATCACTGGAGTCTCAAGGGACCAGATTAGAGAGACTCTGTGTTGGTGAGGGGGAAGGAGTGCCGTGACCACTGGGTTGCTCGAAATCAGATCTGTTGGTACCACCACCACTGCCAATGGTACATACCTGTTCACCGGAGAGGTTTGGTCTTGGTGAAACCAAGGCTCCAGATCCAGATACAGATGAGCTTTGATACAGTTGAGAGTGCTTAAGCTTCAAGTGGTTCTGTAATGATGCTGTGGTTAAGTTAGAGAGTGATTTTCTTTGGCTTATAGTACTGTTGCAAAAAGAACAGACTGCCTTCCTTGTGTCCTCCTTTAACACATTGAAATGCAGCCACACAACACTCTTAACTCTATGGTTACCAGTGATTCTGGTAGCACCACAATGCTCAATTCTTTTTCAACAGATGTGACTCTCTTGTCCTGATGTTTTTGCCCTGTGACCACTGGCCCTGATCGTGCTATGCCAGTGTTGCCATCACTTGGCTGTCCTTCAGGCTGTGACAGAGCCTTCTGAAGAAACATCAGTGTTGCTTGTTTGGTTTTCTTAGGGGAAGGGGACCCTTATGCTTACTGCTACTTCTACTACCCTCTGTACTAGTGATACCCCTAGAGGCTCTTTTGCCAGCCACCTTTCTTTTCTGCCCTCAAGGCACATAGCATACTCTGCCTCATCCTCAAAGTTACTCACATTTTCCTCAGATTGATTGATTGATTTATTTATTCTCAGATTAACAGTACCTTTGAGCACAGTTCAGCTCATTTACAAAGGTTCCACGTCAAAGAGTGGGAGGGTAGAACAAGGAGACAAAGAAAGGCAGAATGTACATTCACAGATAACAATGAAAACAGCATAGTACCAAAAATTGTAAATACATTCTCAGATAAGATTATAATGCAAATGTGTTAAACAAATAAGGAGTGGAAGGGAAGTAGGGGTAGATGATTGGGGGGGTGAAAAAGAGGTGAAGAGGGTAGCAACCCAGAGGCTTTGTCGAAAGACAGTGCTTGGAAGGGGAGAGGGTGAGAGTTAAGAAGTAGAGAAGAATAAGAAGACATGAGCCAAAGGAGAAAAGTCAGAGCTGGTGGCCAAGAGGGTTGAAGAGGAAATGGTTAGGTTCTAAGTGGGCAAGGCTGTTCTCAATTTAGGCAGTCACAGGTGCTCTGTAGCAGGATGAGTTGGCTCAGAAGGCGTTCAAACTTGGACATCCCAGTTAGGCTAGTTAGATCAAGGCCAAAGCCATTTAGCCAGATGGGGGCTCTGTAAAGGAAAGACCATTGGCACTGTGTAGTTCAGAACCTAGGTACGAGTAGAAGCTCAGTCGGAGGCCCGGGTGTGGTGGACCTTGAGGGATCTGGATAGAAGGTGAAAGATTCCAGTAGGTAGGTCTCCACTGAACACTTTCTTTGCTAGTATACATGAGAGATACTTCATCCGTCCTTGGAGATTAAGCCAGACAGTTTTTTGTGTAAAGATCACATGTGTAAGTCAGGCAGTCTGTGGTCATGATGAGCCTACAGCCTACTGATGAAGAAGATGATGTATCACTGGGCAATTCATGTGGAGGGAAATACTCAGAACCAGACGATTGGTCCTCCTCTACAACTTTTTCAAGAATACTGAGAAGCTGAAAAGTAGGAGGCATAACTGAATTAATTATAGTGGTCATACTAGTAATATTCACTGTGGGAGGGATATCAGACTGTGGTAATAGTGTTACAGAAGTGGCAGTAGTAGCAGGGTTCATAGTGCCAGTAGTGGCTGGAGTGACAGTCACAGTTGCAGGACTGGCTGTAGTAGTCAAACTGCCAGTTGTTGTGGAAGACAGGGTCTCTATGGTGGTGGGGACAACAGATGTGATGGTACTGGTGAGAGATGGGAACACATTGGTGGTTCTGAGAGCTGAGAACAGTGTCCTTCTGCTTGTGCTTCTTGTATGACTTTCTCCTGTGCCAGCCACAGTACTACTGTTGCTGGAAGAAATTGGCTTGGAAGGGGTAAAGAATAATTTGGGGCATCGAATATAACCTGACCATCACTCACATTCAGGTTCACCATCACCAACCTGTTTCTCCATTGTAAATTGCATGGGCTGGACTAAGTAAGTTTTTTACCACCTCTACCAGCCATTGTCTATGCAAACAATTTCTAAACACTCTCAATTACTGTAATACTTTTTAAATGTACAGAAATACTGACTTATTTTAGCACAAAAAAATTCTTAAAGGCATCACTCAGGGCAGGCAACAGTAGGTGCGCAGTGCAACTGTGTAGCATCACTACCTGGCCCTAAACTGTGGGTGGTAGGAGTGCAGTCAACTGACTACCCTCCAAGACTGCTGGCTGCTACTGACTTTCGTGAAACCTGAGCCCAACCCAGATTACACCACCAATATTTTTAAAGACAAATTTCTACAGCAGAACTATCTGTAATACTTTATTAATATATAAAGAAGTACTGATTTATTTTAGCACAAAAAAATTTATTGTACACATCACGCCAGGCAGGCAAAGATGTGCATGCAATGTGCAACTGCACATTGTCACTATCTGGCCCTAAACTGTGAGCGGTGAGAGTGTAGTCAGCCAACTGTCCTCGAAGATTGCTGGCTGCTACTGACTTTCGTGAAACCTGAGTCCAACCCCAGATTTCACCACTAATATTTTTAAAGAAAGATTTCTAAAGCAGAACTAATGTAATATGTTTTTAAATGTACAAAAGTACTGACTTATTTTAGCACAAAAAAGTCCTTGAAAGCAGCATGCAAGACAGGCAAAGGTTGTGTGAGTGGAACTGTGTGGCTTCACTACCAGGCCCTAAACTGTGGGCTGTGGGAGTGCAGTCAACAGAATGCCCTCCAAGACCGCTGGCTACTACTGACTTTCATGAACCCTGAGACCAGATTACACCCTATTATTCAAACCAGAACTAAAATACATTTAAATCTACAGAAGTACAGTACTGATTTTTTTTAGCAGAAAAAAATCTTGCAAGCAGCATACAAGGCAGGCAAAGGTGTGTGTGCAGCATCACTGCCTGGCTTTAAGCTGCAGGCAATGGACTGGAAGTGCAGTCAGCCGACTGCTCTCTGAGATTTCTGGCTGCTACTGGCTTTTGTGAAATGAGAGTCCCTTCCCGAATACTTATTATTTACACCACCATATTAAAGACAGATGTTTTTAAAATAAATACAGCAGTCAAGCAAGATGTTAGAACTACTGTAATTAATAGATATAAAATAGTTTCAGTAACACTGTCTTCTTCTCGTTCACCTCTACGGAGCACAGAGGCATGTGAAATCAAGGTAGTGAAACTGCAGGTCTCTCTCTGCACAGCTGCTGGCAAATAAATCATTAATCAGATGATTTCTCTGGGAAACAAAACTCCCACTAGTACCAGGCACTAAGAAACACAGTACACTCCTTCACCTCCACAGAGCTCAGCACAGAGGCCTATGAAATCAAGGTAGTGAAACTGCAAGTCTCTCTGCACAGCTCCTGGCAAAAAAATCAGTAGATCAGACAATTTCTCTGGGAAAAAAAAAATCCCACTAGTACCAGGAACTAGGAAGCACAGTACATGAACAAAAAAGCAAAGGTTTTGTGATGTAAATATAATTTGCCAGTACTTAATCTCTCCCACTCTCAGAGCTCTCTCCACCATGTCTTTCTGTGTTGCAATGTGGCAGTCACATGATCTGGCTTTCTCAAATGCTCAGCAATTGGCCAATAAGTCCTGTGAGATCTTAAAATTCCCACGGGAAAGCCAACCCAAATACCAGCTGAATAGTGCCACTATTCAGTATTCGGGTTCAGAATACCAAATTGCGTATTATTCGTGGTATTCAGAATTTTATGCTCATTACTCCCACACCCCTACTCCTACCCCTGGAACTGTGTGCTGTTCCTGTAGCCATGCTTTAGTTCCACTTACCTCTGCTGATGCACTTACCAACTGCTACCTAGGTGGTGTTCATTGGCACCACTAGCACAGCTTCCTGCAGAACTGTGACCTCCTCTGTAGATAATCATGCAGATGCTGTCCTCCTGCTTACAGGACCATCATCCTTCTGGATAGCTAGGCCCAATGGGTATATAAATAGTGCTGCTATTGTCTGATTGGCACTAGGCACACTTGCTCTGATGTTCTTCCAATGGCATCATAGGTGACTGCTGACTCCTACTACATGACTCCTGAAGCACTCACAATGCCCTACCACCATCAGGCCTCTCTTCTTCTCAGTCCCTCCTAGCTCCACCTCTGCATTCTTTACTGC
Organism: Neoceratodus forsteri; assembly: GCA_016271365.2. NCBI lineage: Eukaryota > Metazoa > Chordata > Ceratodontiformes > Ceratodontidae > Neoceratodus > Neoceratodus forsteri. The sequence continues at coordinate 952,078,936 of CM028131.1, read as the reverse complement.
TTTTTAGAGACAATTTATCATTCTCCTTTAGTTTTTCATCTTTTTCTATTTTTAATACCTCTTTTGTAGCACCGCCTGTGGGGAAAAATGGAGAACTGCTCCCAAAACACAATACCAACATTTGAGCACCCAGTTTCTTTCTGGAGAAAAATGGACTTTCAACCATAAGGCACTCAATACTTTCAGTGATACCCAACCCTGATCTCCCAGTCAGACTTCTCAACAGCAGTCATTTTTTGCTCAAACAGTAATACCTGAGCTTATTAGCAATAGCATCACCAGCGGAAGGAAAAGGCTGTCCTGCCACAGAACTGAATGCTCATAGTTCTTCCCTCCCCAGACCCCCCCCACACTATTTCCACAAGGAAGAAATGGACAATTCTGGGCTTTATAGCCCTCTCACACCTGCCTGGCTTGTCTGGCATTTATAATTGCATTTCTTCATGGAAAGTGTGGTGGGTAGATGGAACAAGTTGCTTAGGATGATGGAGAGGGATTTGACAGTGAAGATGTAAGCATGCATAGAGTAGGCATATGGGTATCATTAAAAGGAAGAATCACCCGGAGACAGTAGGGGAAGTGAGGAGCCACACAGGACTTCTTGCTACCTCATACGGTAGGTAGGTAGTGTTGAGGAAGACTGGATGGTCTTTGCAGTCCTTTTCTACTAACAAAATCTGTGTTTCTATGTTTACTGTTATTGATTTTGGAATTTAAGTACGTTTGTACTGGGTAGGAAAAAATTCATAATGTACTGTACAGTATCTTAGAAAGGATGTTGTTTGTACAACATAGATTTGGCATATGCTCTCTCTGTCCATGCTACAGTGATTATTACCCTTGGGTGCCATGAAGACACAAGAATTCTCTTGAGGAGGATACTACAGTACCCTTAGAAGTGCCTCAGCGATTAAATCCCCTTTAGACCAAATATACCATAGGGAAGAAAGCACAATAAAGTCACTAAACAGAATCAAGAAATACACTTACTTACCAATGGGAGAGAAGAGATGCACATTGAAGTTTCAAAAGGAAGAAGTATATGATGGAGATTTTTGGAACTACAATTCAGACCCATCTTTCAGTAGATTTATATTATTTAAATGATCTATGACCTTTGGTATGGGGGAGAGAAAAACATCCTTGGGAGGGAAACATCTGGGGAACTATGGACTTAGGTCACCATCCCTCCTGGCTTGAATCTTTTAACAATAAAACCATTTTGTGAGATCCAAGATTCTAGGCCTTGCAGAAATAATTGTATGAAATGTTTTCATGCTGCGCACATAAAACTACCCAAGTGATATGCATGCTGCAAGTATGAGTTCAATGTTAAATTGGACCCAATTGAATTCACATGGCATGAGTGCAGCAAGCAAGTGTGGAATCCATGATTTTTATGTTAAATTGGGAAAGACTGCATGCATGTGGCATGCGTGCAAAAAAGCAAGTGGTCACTAATAACAGCACACGTAAAAGTTAAGTGACTTGCTCAGGATCACACCATACACAAGTGGGAATTGATGAGATTCAAACCCAGGTCTTCATGAATCTAAATCTGCTGGCTTGTAGTTCAGTGCCTTTAACCACTAAGCCATACTGTCTGCACACATATGGCTTGCTTGTACTTAAATACATACTGTATCTGAATACATCTGCATGCATGCGGCATGCTTGTAGCCAGTGTATGCTTTTCAGTTTTCTTCTGTCCCTCATTTTCAGTTGAACTGTACATACACCAATGGAAACACATGTTTTTCCCACCCCAATAAAACAAACATACCCACAAAACCACTTAATTACTTCTGTCTGACTGGTACTCCTACTGTTTTTTTCTCTATAGTTTTGAATGCTTACACACAAACAGACTTTAAGGTGCAAACACAAAAGTAGCAATAACACACACACACACACACACACACACACACACAACACACACACACACACACACACACACACACACACACGTGGCCAGTCCCCCCCATGCACACACACTGCAGTGTGTATGGCCATGCTGCTGCAGACAGCCCACCAAGTATAAATATAAGTAAAAATTCTCTTACTTGAGTGCTAGGGAGCCAGAGACAGGAGTCTTTATGAAATGATGTCCATAGGTCAGTGTGCTGGGGCATACCCCCTTGAAGTGAATGGAGTTATTTTTTGTTACTATTTTATACATTATGATGGTGAGTTGGAGAACAATTAAAGCCACTGTTCTACTAACAAGGCTCTTGTTAGTCGAGTGGTGGCCTTCATTAATCTCCAACTCTCCAGCAATAATGTATAAAATAGTAATTAAGAAATACCCCCATTCTTTTTAATGGTGCACATCCCTGCAATCTCCTTTGCCCTTTGTCATAATGTGCCTGAGCATGGGGATGTGGAGGTCAGCTTCACGGAGTGGTGGGGCATAAGCCTAACTATAGTGATGCTCCAATAGTCTAAGCAGGCCATATCGCTTAACTGTCTGTGAATGCAAGGGACAGCTCTAGAATGTCTGTAACATCACTAAAAGGTACAACTTATTTGGTTTGACTGAAATGTGATATGCAAATCAGGAAAAATTCAAATGTATAAGATTCATCTGTATATACCCCAGAGCTGTGCATCAGATTTTGGCTTAAACCCACACAGATACTAACCATTTTTTTTTCTGGTTGAAGTTCAGCCCATCCCCACTCCCTAAAAGAGATCTTTGTCCTAATTTTTACCCTGATTCCATTCTGTTCAATATCCATCCCCTATGGGTCATGAAGCCACCCAAAGGTGAAAAAACATGAAAAACACATCAATATTTCAGCCCGTCCTCCTTCCCCAATCCTCCTGTAAAAAGTGTTATTTACTTTCACTTACCTGGCCACATGGCCAGAACCTGCAGCCTGGCATAATATGCCACCAGTCCAGTTTTTAGTCCATTCCCCCTCTCTCCTTCACTAGCAGCTGGATGTTAGAACCAACCATGACAGGTCCCCAATGTGGTCTGCATCCAAGCCACCTCACCATATGAATCCACCCAACCTTGTTTTTTTCCTTCTTGCTTGATTGCTGCTGTGACTGCTGCAACACTACACTGGGCAAGGCCTATGAAGGCCACCCACACAGTTATCACCACTGCTGCTAAGCCTAGCTTGTAGCCATGGGGGGCTGTGCTGTTTTATTTGTATGGCGATCCTAGTAGTGTAAGTAGGTAGCCTAGTCTTGAGTTAGCTTCTAGCTCATCCTCTGCCTCTTCAGCCACCAGGGGAGGTGAAGACTCACTAAGAGTAGAACAACAAAAATATGCTGCCACAAAATTGCTATTGAGAGTTAAGTGCACACTGACTCCTCCAAGCTGTAGTGTTCATCATGTCTACTCTGGTTGGAAAGACAGTGTTGCACTTGAAAGGCTCATGTGCTCTTTCTTGGCTGGAGCTCATCCACATCACATGTGATTGTGCCACTGCTAATACTGTAGGTGGAGAGAGTGGACAACACAGAACAGACACAGTCAAGTCTGGAGAGTACCTGCAGCGAGAGCACACACAGGCCAGGTGGACACTTATTGTGCAAAAGATTAAATCCAAATTTAAAGCCATTACTGCCACACCATAAGAACAACCTAGGCACAAATGGGGGGGGGGCAACTACGCCCTTCTTCCCTAACTAAATGGCACCCCTACTTAATTGTAGAAATTCATTCTCAGGTGCTAATACAATGGTTTTCATTGTGTTCTGAAGTACCATATCTCCATGTTTCATGATGTGTCCTGATCATTATGTGGGTTAGTGTCCCTCATTTTGAGTCCATGTCCCTCATTTTAGTGACAAAATGTGAGGTATGTTGCATGCCTCCAAGACCCTACTCACAACAAAGAATGCTGAGCATGGCCATAGCATATATGCACAATACAGAATGACAAAGGGAAAGTAAGTGAAAGAAAACAGTCATGGAGAAACACATTTGTAGCACTAAATATGCATAAGGGATTTGCATGGTCAAAAACAAACAGGATAGGCTTCACAACACTGAGGCCCCTCTTTGTGCATCTGGAATGGGGGTTAATGACTGGCTATATCCCAGGCATTTAATGCAATAAGCAAACAATACTTTACAAATTAGTGGCGAATTAATGACAAAAATCAAAAACCATTAAACATCTTGCAAAAGGATCAGAATTAATGTGTTTACCTCAGTTTTATGTGAATTCAAATAAAATGTATCTTAATGACTAATTGCTAGCAGTAGTATTAGAAATAGAAACTGATGTGTATTTTAGATGAGATTTGCACCTACTTAACTGCTGCACACATGGCAAGTGTGCAGCACGTGAACCTGATGTGATGTATAAATGATATTCACATTAGCTTAATCTGGTTCAATCAGTTGGCATTCATCTGTATCCCCCCCGCCCCCCGGGTTGTGCCTGAAAATAGGCAGGATTTGTCTAGTGCACTTACCCGGTCAACAAAAACTAAATATAAATATAAAATATAAATTAGCTTAACTGCTGCACTCATATAATGTATGGTAAGTGCCTATTAACCACCATAATCAGCAGTCACACAGCTTTTTTATGCACTGTTTAGAATTTTAAAAGTTGTTAACCACACTTCGGAAATTCTAAACAGTGTCACAATATAAAAGAATGCACCAGAGTTCCATAATTCTGACACGCAGAATGCAAACAGTGTTTGTTTTATCATACACTATAAAAGATGATGGCTGGGGATCGGCTGACAACCACACTGAAATCACCTCTCGTGGTTGCTAGGGCTACAGTAAACCTCTCGAGCTGTGCTTTCGAGGTTTGCCATGTTGTCCTAGCAACCACTCGAGGTGATTACAGCGTGGTTATCACCCGATCCCCAGCCATTATCCTCTATATAATGTATGGGAAGTACCTATTAACCACCATAATCAGCAGCCACACAGCTTTGTCATGCACTGTTTAGAATTTTAAAAGTTGTTAACCACACTTCGGAACTTCCAAACAGTGGCATAGCAAAGAAGAATGCACCAGAGTTCCATAATTCTCACACAAAGAATGAAAACAGTGTTTTTTTTTACCATACACTATAAAAGATGATGGCTGGGGATCGGGTGACAACCACACTAAAATCACCTCTCATGGTTGCTAGGGCTACAGTAAACCTCTCGAGCTGTGCTTTCGAGGTTTGCCATGTGGCCCTAGCAACCTCTCAAGGTGATTACAGCGTGGTTATCACCTAATCCCCAGCCATTATTCTCTATGTCATGCGTGCAACACACAAACCTGAATTAATTTCTGGAAGATGTTCACACCAGCTTATCTAAAGCATGCAAACCTGATTTGCCTTTTAGACCTGGTTCGCATATGTTCACTTAGTGTATGCTAACCGCATGCAAACACTGCACAATTAAGCATGTGGCATGCATTCTGCCTGTACACAGCACACCTATATTTCTGTAAGGGATACATGCTATATCATATTTTTTGGGACCTTTGTCATCACCTTCTGTCTCAGTGAGACTCCACTCTCATGAAGGGCTGCAGATAGTGTTGCTCAGATAGTGCTTTTGTGGATCCTACCACTAACTGTCAGATAGTGCTGATATCCTAATTTGGATCCTACCAGATATCCTGCCAAAGACAGATGCAAGATCCAGGGTCATATAGTGATGGATCCTAGTTAGGATCCAGGTATCCTGGTTAGGATCCAGGGATCCTAGGTCAGATAGTTAGGATCCGGGGCCCGATAGTGATGGATCCTACTTAGGATCCAGGTATCCTAGTTAGGATCCAGTGATCCTAGGTCAGATAGTTAGGACCTGATCTAGATCCTAGATGATAGGATCCATGGTCAGATAGCACTACTATCCTACCACAGCAACTATCTGTTCAAATTGGAGGTATCTGTTGGTATCCTAATTTCTGAGCAACACTAGTTGCAGGGCTAGGTCCCACAACCAAAGGTGTCCCTGCAAGTGTGGACTCCATCCTTATAGAGGTGCCTGAAGGGCAAGTCCAAGTTACCAGAACCTGGAGTTGCTGAATTCAGCTCCAGGAGAAAATGACACTTGAAATAAACAGCTGCTTCAGGCTTGACTGCCCAGGCCTATTTTCTTAGTAAAAGGTACATGCGTGTATCATTGGAGCACAGTCCATAAAAGGTCCAGCCTTGCCTGGCCCTTGAGGGATTGTCATTGAAGCCTAACCCAGGAGTGGTGTAGCTTCTTGTATCATTGGAGCTGGTCCCTTAGGGGCTGATGCCTGGCCTTTGTGAGGTTAGGCAAATGCCCCAATGCTGGAGTGATTGCTCGGAAGCATTTGAAGATGAAGTAGTACAAGAGGGGAAATTCATGATGATTATGTTTGTTTGAGAGTTGAGCCTTAAGGAGATGAGCTGAATGGTCACTTTGGCATGCTATTTGATAGCACTAGCCAGGGCACAGTAGCATATTGAAGCCTGCTATTGGGACATATATATATTGGGATATATGAGAAGGGGGGGTCTACTAAAGAGAAAGGAGGGAGCCAGAACTAGAGGGCACAGACTCAGATTGCAAGGAAATAGATTCAGGGGCAATGTGAGGGGGCATTTCTTCATGGAGAGGGTGGTGAATCCCTGGAACAGACTGCCAGATGGAGTGGTGGGGGCTAAGTCACAGAAAGAATTTAAGAGGGCATGGGACAGGCATATGAGGCTGAATATTGGGGGGATGGCAGATGGGGGGGGTTTGAAGGGGGGAAAGTGGGCAGACTGGATGGGCTGGAAGGGTCCTTTTCTGCCATCAAGCTTCTATGAGTCTATGATTCTATGACATGGGTATGGCTAGAAGGCCCACAACAAGGAGGCAAAAGGCCCAGATGGCTCACATGTCCAAAACAGCAGAGCACAGAAACAACAGCTGATGGCCAAAAAAAAGTGCAAAGCTGGGCAGTGAATGCCATGGACTGAGCAGGTAGGTCGAGTTGGAATATCAATAGGCAAACAAACAGTGAGAACTCCAAAGAAGAGCAGTTCTAAAGGCAGGAATGGGAACCCAAGGCTGGAAGCATGAAGCAGCAACTCAAAGACGGGACCAAATGAACTTCCAAAATCCCAACCCTTAAGCTTAGATACAGACAAAAGGAGGAAGGGAGCTTCAAATAAATGGCAAATAAAGAAGTAACCCTGGGAAAGAAACTGTGACTATGAAGAGTTGCAAATGTGGAAGTGCACAGTGAGTATTCCAGGGAAAAATGAGCAAGCAGTTAGGCTGAGGAAGACAAGAGAAGCAGGGAAACCCGAATACCCTGCAGCAGGAAATAGGTTCCAGCCAATGCTAGACAGTGGCCTGAAGGTAGAGAAATCACACCGCACAATGATACAAACTGGCACTGGGCCTGAAGGAGGCCAAAGATAGCTCAGAAACAAATATATATGAAAGGTAAGAGGAGTCAGAGACAAAATGAGATGGAGGATCAACTGCTGTTAGGCAATAACAAAAATGGTGACCTAAGCACACTGGAGTCTGTGTGTTTATGAACTGATTAGAGAAGGGGCATGGCAAACATCACCAACTGCCCCACGGAACCACAGCATCTTTAAAATATGAACTATGTGTCTGTCTTCTCCAAGAAAATCAGGCTCTTGTCAGGTGACTGCCCTTCATTTAGCAATTTGGAAAATGTAGCAGGCTAAAAAAAGAGACTGTTCTTGTTGCAGCCTAATTATATACCACTTCCTGGCACGCCTTATTTTCCCTTGATGCCTACCCTTTCTCCCCCCCCTCCTTCTTCTCTGAAAAAAATCTTCTCTCTGACAACTGACACTCCCTTTCTGCACCCAGTAGGCTATTAAATCGGGACAGCTTCTGCAGAATATTGATCCCACACTCCTTTGCCTTGCCCTCCCCCATTGTTTTTCATCTCCTGGATGGTATTACCCCTACAGAAATAATTATATGAAATGTTTGCACTCTGCACACATAAAACTACCCATGTGACATGCGTGCTGCAAGCTTCATTTTTATGTTAAATTGGAACCGACTGCATGCATGTGGCCTGCATTAAATGAGAAAGTGTGGCAAGTCAGCATTTTATGTTAAACTGGAACAGATTGCATACGTGCAAAAAGCAGGTGGTCACCAATAACTGCACAGATAAAAGTTAAGTGACTTCCTCAGGATCACACAATATACAATTGGGGGCTGATGAGATTCAAACCCAGGTCTTCAGGTCTCCAGGTTTGCAGTTCAATGCCTTTAACCACTACAATATACTGCCTGCATACATACATCTTGCTTGTACTTCAATAGAAATCTGCACACATCTGTATGCATATGACATGCTTATAGCCACTGATATACTTTTTAGTTTTCTTGTTTCCCCTCATCTCAGCTGCACAGCTGAACCCTAGCACACATACCATCAGAAACACATGTGATTACCCCCCTTCCCCATACTCACACTTTCCCACGTAACTACTTAGTCACTTCTGTCTGGCCTGTACCACTACTGTTTTCTCTTCACAGTTTTGAATGTTTCCACACAAACAGACTATTAGTGGCAATAGATGCAGATTCTAATGTTATGATCATAGCACCACTCTGCACTCATCATTTCTCTCTATTCCTCCCTTTCCATCCCCCCACTACCCTTTCATCACCAGCACCACTGTACCTATTTCATTGCTAAATACTAGTTTGACTCCCTTCCCTCCTACTTCTCTCTCCTCACTCCTCTCTCCCATCCTCTCCTCCTCTTACTCACTGCATTTCAGGGATTCCAGTACATTCCATATCTCCCATCCAGACTCTTTTGCTTGGCAGACTGCCTTCACCTATCATCTCCCTTCCCTCTGGAATCTACTCCCTCTTCCCTTCAACTCACCCCCCCCTCTCCATTAACATGCCTGCTTAGGCTTACTCCTGCCCCCACCCCGTACTTAACGCTCCCTTTCTTGAACCTCCTTCCTCCTTTTCTCCCATTCACTGTTGTCCCCCCTGGCCCCCTCCCCTGCCTAATTTCTTTCAGTCCTGCCACCTGAGTTTCAAGTCCCTGTCTGCTCTCTAATCTATGTGGTCCATATTACTTTGCACTTTAGATTTTCACATCCATGTAAATACTCCCATTTACTGTAGTTCTCTAACCAAACATTAGGAGTCGATAGGTCATGTTGGGCCTCCCACTTATTTTCATGTTGCCTTTACTGCTGCTGTATTTTGTATTTGCACCTTGGATGCCCTGTGTTTGTTTTACATGTCTGTTGGTAATAAGCCTAGGCTCAGTGTGCTTTTCTTGGTTATCAACTTTTAAATCAATCAATAAATAAATAAATAAAATAGTCTTCTGTCACCAACTTGTACCAGTATTCTGCCAAAAAAACAAAGGTACGAGTCCCCCATATTTTAGGGATGTAAGCATAAAGAAACAAGTAAAGTATGCTGGATTAAAGGGGGAAGGGGTGCCCATAGTTAGCCAATCCCTATTACAGGTGGAGAAGTCAACAGAGGGTGTGCAGATGCAGGGCACCCTAGGTATGAAAGGACTGGTTGCCAAGTAGCATAGTACTTGTAGAGGTTCCCGGGAGCCAGGTTGGAGAGTTTCTCAAAATTGGCAACCTAAAGTATGAGATGCTAGACAATAGTTCTGGCAACTTAAGACCATCTTTGTGTGCCATCATCACAGGAGGAGGCACTTGGCCTCTGTGCTCACTATCAGTATCCATTTTAGGTCAGGAGGGTGAAGGTCAGGAGGATCCTTTGGCAAACCTAGTAGAAAGAGGAAAAGGCACTGCAAAATTTGGAAGCCAAGAATGGTAGTGCAAGGTTTACAGGTCTGAGTGCAGAATGGTAGACTACGTGGGCATTACCAGAGGATATGAAGAAGGTCCCTACCTCCGGCACCACACCTCCATCAAATGTCATTTGGGAGACTTCATACTGTATTATGGTGACCAGAACTGCATGCAGTACTTCAAATATACCTTTCTAGTGCTTATAAGGAGCCAGATTCACATCCCTTTCACAGCTCATTATAACTTTTTTTAATGTAGCTCAGCAATTCATTTGTCTCAACAACTGCCCTTTGCTGTGACAGCTTCAGCTTCACATAAGTGATGACCCCCAGGTTTTACTGACAATCAATAACTGCTAGTTACTTTCAGTTTAAATATAACCTCTCACTTGAATTCCTTGGGCCTGCGTGAAACCCCTATAGCAGCACATTTTCAATGCTATAAAAATAATCATTAAAGTTCCTCTTGGATATTGATGTCTTTATATTCAGACCATGTAAACATGATGAGATATGCATTAGAAACTTCTAACACATAACCAGCGGTGGTCTGATGCCTTCAGACTCTGGCCATGCATTAAAAGTGTCCAATGCATGTCCCTGGAGTGTCTTATTGCACTTATAAAATGGGACTGTCTAGTTTTATATATTGTATATATAAAATGGGATTCTCCTGTAGATATATATATATATATATATATATATATATATATATATATATATATAATAGTGAGCAGGTAAGTATCCAGAGCTCACTCTGCAGGAGTGAGAATATTTTCAAAGTACACAATCTGCACATCATGTGTGCTATTTATACAATGGGGGTGGGAGCTCCTTTAATATATTTGTTATAAACTTCTTATATTTTTAGGAGTGTGTTTCTGGGGTGGGGGTGTTCATGTGAGGTCTCATGAATGGTGTGTGAGTGTAGATTGGAGGAGTAGTTTTCTCCATTATATTTTATTGATTATCTGGTGTTTGGATGGAGTAAGTGATAGGTTGGTGTGTGTGTGTGTGTGTGTGTGTGTGTGTGTGTGTATGTGTGCAGGACATTTGTGGTTTCAGAGATATGGGAGAGTGTGATACTGATACTTTATTTTAATTTTTCATGTGTTTAATGATTAATTTGGGGGGTATTCAGTATTTCATTTGATTTATGGGGTAGTGTTTGGTGTACCTTTTAGTGCTTGGTGTACTTTATTGTAGCTGGGTTTATAGTTCGCTTTGGTTTATTTCACTGGGTCTGGTTAACAAACAGCTACTTTTTTTCCCTATGTTTGTTCGAGGCACAATTTCACACAGTTTGGGCCTTTCAACATATGTTTTTCTCTCCCAGCTATTATTATTTAGGGTAAGTACTAACAAAGACTTTATTTTATTCATAAAATAACATTTCTTTCACTGGTATCTGAAAGTGTGGCTTTATTAAAGTAATTGCAGTGTTCTCTGAAGTATGCTTTCTTTCTTCTGGTGTTCAGTTTCACTGACTAATCTGATTCTCAGTCAGTGAAAAGCAGGTGCTGCCGTTTCTGAGGACCGTGCAGGTATTGGTCTCCTAGAAAGAGAGAAAAGTCCTGTTTTAATGACAGAATGCGAACATTTTAATTTGCTTTGTGATATAGAAACATGGAAACATAGAAGTTGACAGCAGATAAGGACCGCAAGGCCCATCCAGTCTGCCCATTTCTTTTTCTACCTTATAAATGTGCCATCGGCCTTTGTTCTGTCAGTGGCCTATCTATTCATACTCATCTTTATTGCTCCCTTATGCCTATCCCATGCCTGTTTGAAGCCCTACACTGTATTCATAGCCACCACTTCCTGAGGTAGGCCGTTGCATGCATCCACCACCCTTTCTGTGAAAAAGAACTTCCTCACATAACCCCTTAATCGGCCTCCCTCTAATCTCATGCTGTGTCCTCTTGTCCTGCTATTTTTCTTATATTTAAACATGTTAGACTCTTTCACCTTGTTAATGCCCATAAGGTGTTTGAATGTCTCGATCATCACCCTCTCTCCCTCCTTTGCTCAAGGCTATACATATTGAGCTCCGTTAATCTGTCCTCATATGTCTTCTGATGCAGTCCCTGCACCATTTTGGTTGCCCTTCTCTGGACTGCCTCAATTTGGTTAATGTCCTTGTGAAGGTGTGGCTTCCAGTACTGCATGCAGTACTCCAGATGGGGCCTAACCAGTGTCTTGTAAAGAGGGATTATTACCTCCCTCTTACAACATGTGATACCCCTACTAATACACCCTAATATTCCCCTAGCCTTACCTACTGCTTTAGAGGTTTGCTTGGATGATTTCAGGTCATCAGTGATGATGATGATGCCCAAGTCTCTTTGTTCCTTTGTGATTGCCAGCAAGTCCCCTCCCAGCCTATAGGTGGCTTCAAGGTTTCTCTTCCCTATGTGCATGATCTTGCACTTCTTTGCATTAAATCCCAGTTGCCACTCTTCTGACCATGTTGCTAGTTTATCCAGATCTCTTCTCATTCTGCCCACCCCATCTGGATCATCTACTCTGTTGCAGATCTTGGTGTCATCTTCAAACAGACAAGCCTTACCCTCTAGTCCATCTGCAAGGTCACTAATGAAGATATTGAAGAGGACTGGCCCCAGGACTGATCCCTGAGGTACCCCACTTGTGACTTGCATCTCTTCTGACTGTATACCATTTACCACCACTCTCTGTTTTCTGCCCATCAACCAGTTTGCCACCCAGTTGACCAGCTTCTGACCCACCCAGAGCCCAGCTTATTTAATCAATCGTCTATGTGGAACAGTGTCAAAAGCTTTGCTGAAGTCAAGGTAGGCAACATCAACTACTCCCCCTTGGTCCACCACTCTGGTTACCCAGTCAAAGAAATCTATGAAATTAGTTTGACAGGACCTTCCTTTTGTAAACCCATGCTGTCTTGGATCCTGTGCCCCTATGAATTCCAGGTGTTGCACTATCCTTTCCTTAAGGAGTGCCTCCATAATCTTATACTGTGATTTACCTTGCATGATGTTAACTGTTATGTGGGAGGCATTTATTACTGGATTTTGGAAACAGGATGGAAGAGTCTCCAGGTATTTTGTTGGTACTAAAGGTGTCTCTAAGTGGGAAGATACAGTCTTTGAAGTACATGGTTTACAGTCCTCTTCATTACATAAGATTTGTGATATTTCCTTTTGTTTTGCATCATTTAATTTGCAGTATGTGTTTATTGATTGCATCTTTTTATATTAGGATATGTGCATTATATCCATGGGTGGTATGTTACAGTCACTTAATTTTTGAATTAAATGTTTCCACATTGAGTGGTTGGTTATGTGGCGATCACTGTGTATTCCAGCCTGATCAATCATGATTTTTACTATGCGGGCTATTATGTTAATACCCAGCGGCTAGTTTTTAACCCAGGTGTTGGTTTGTGGTTTGATGGGGTAACTAATTGCTAGAAAGAATGGTGACTCAGGGTGAGTGGATTTGAGTGGCCATTTGTCTTTGTATACTAGATAATTTTGTACAGAACATATTTTACTGTCGCTGGACTGGTATGCTCTGGGTTTTATTGTTCAAATGTCCTTGGGATTAGAGCCACATCATGTCTTTGTCTGTTGTTCCTTCGATAGTTCAAGGTATTGAACATTATCTTTGTCTGTTTTTACAGAGACATCCCCCCATTTCAGGTTACATGACTCAGTGTTCCTTCAGATTCCAAAGTATATATTGACAGTAACCCACATAGTATTAATTAGGGCATGTGGGTTACTGGGTCCTAAATGGTTTAGAATGAATAGTTGGTCTATAATGCTGCATTAGGTTTGGATATGATTACTTTTCTGGCGCAGTCAAATTTTGGTGATGTCGACAGGGATTCACTGTATCCTTCTTCTCGGAGGTATCTCTCTATGCTCTGGAACCAAAAGCGTATTGTAAGGGTCTCATAATCTGAGCTGTCTTTCTTTTGTGCTGTGATAAAGTAGTGGCAAAGTAGACTGCCTAATTCTTCTGGCTCTAATTTTTTAATTGGTGTTTTTAGTTCTAAATCTTCTAATAAGAAATTCTGTAGGTGTTTCGTGTTGGCTTCAGTTTTTCACCGAGTATTATCATTTTTAGAAGTAATGATGTACTTTTCTATATAATTTGGATCTAAAACATATTTATTTTTAGGTGGCAAGCTGAATTCTTGTGTTTCTGTGATATAAAAGGTACCGTCATTGCTCTCAGGGTCAGCAAGGTCTCCGTGTCTTTTTCAAATTGTGTGCATAGATCAATGACTTCTCATTGTAGTTCTTTGAGTTTTGAGTGTTTTTTAAAGTATTTTATTCATTCTGTAGCTTTGTTTAACTTGCAGTTTGATGCTTTTGGTTTGCGGAGTTGGTAACATTTTTCTGAACCACTTTTTTGATGCTGTTTTTTTCCAGGATGAGTAAAGGCTCGAACTGCTTTAAAGAATTGCTCCTTCTTGGTATCTGCAGAAAGCATGAGTTAGAAGAGGTTCTTATGTGATGTTTGCTGAATTCCAGGTGAGTTCTATTAGTTATATAAATGGTTTGCTGCTGACATGTTATCTTGCTTGGAGAATGTGAAATCTAAGGGTTTTAATATGGATTGCAGGTAGTGGGGAAGCTGGCATCAGCAGAGAATATATAAACTCAGTTTGTTTTAACTCTGCTAACATCAGCTTCATTTATCACACTGCAGTGAAAATAAAAGGATTTATTATCAGCTTGGAGCTCCCAACACCATTGTGTATATATGTGTGTGTGTATATATATATATATGTATATATATATATATATATATATATACACATACATATATATACACACATATATATATATATATATATATATATATATATATATATATATATATATATATATATATATCATACCTGCACAATCGATGCAGGTATAGTTAAACTAGGAGCCCTTTAATGTTAAACCCCAAAAGTTGCACTTTTTTTGGTTATTCTGTTTTCACGCCCGTGCTCACTGGTCTCCCAGTCCTTTGGGCTCCCCAAGTTCCCCCCAGCTGCATTGTCCTTACCCAGCCCTCCTCTGGCTCCTCGTATTTGCAGCCGATCGCTGGCATATCCCGGCGTATCTCTTCACTGGGTGGGTCCCCCTCAACCGAGGTTGAAGGTACCAAGGGGAGATGGATGGCCCCAGCTCATTCTTTCTAGGGCCTGGGGATGCTGCCAAGGAGAAGGAGGCCCCAGGAAGGTGCTGGAGGTACACAGGAAACAGAGTACCATCATCCGGTGGCCAGGGAGTGATTTTTCCTGGTTTTCTTCCAGGTGTGTGACATCTGGACATCAAGGCAAGAGCTGACATCAGCCACACACTACCCAGAAATGACCCTAAAGTGTTGCCCTATCCCTGGCCTCTACCAGTGGTCACCCAACACCGGGTCGCAGGCCTTCCTCCTTCCCTGGAGACAACAAGCAATCATGGGACACTCAAGTTCTCGCCCTCCAGCGACCCGAGCTCATTTCTGAACCCAGGTCACTGGCATCACAAGCAGAAATCCAACCGCTGCACCAGCAGGCCAGCCTTAAAGTTGCACTTTAATAACTTTGCAACTGTTTGTCCGATTTGCCTAATATTTTGCATGTATGGTATCCAACCATAGATCTCTGGATCTGGAACATTTTGTTCCAGTCAGATATACAGTTGTGGAACTAATGAGCATCAAAAAAGTGAAAAAAAAAACAATCTTGTAGCCTATGGGAACATTTATATGTGCATTGCAAAACATTTGTGAGCACATTTTTGTTGTCATGCTCCCTAAATTTGTTTTTGTGCTGCCTCCACCTTGTTTTCAGTTAGCAAGAGCCAAAAATATTGTAACTTAAAAAATAATGCTCTTTGGTAAACACCAACAGCTCTGGCATTAGTTTCTTAGCAGGTGGTCTGGAAATATGTTTTTCAAAGTTTTTCCTACCATTCTGCCATTTTGTTGTCATGACAATACTTTTTGTTGTCATGGCAATGACCATGATAAAAAAAAGGAACCTCAACAACATTCTTCTTTGTATGAAAATATTCTCATTATAGAGATAGGAGTACTATGAACACATTAATGTTATCGCGAAAACACTGCTTGAAAACATTTTCTCATGTGTTGTTTTCTTTGTCACTTCATTGTGCCAAGGTGGATTGTGCTTTTGGGCTAAAATTTGAAGGGTGGCAAGCCCTGGTCCCACAGATGTGCCTTTTTGTGGTTCGGTCTCAAAATATTCAACAAGACCCTAGTTACAGTGTTCTGAAGCAGAGAAAGTTCTCATAGGATAACATTGCAGCGCCTGTGGTGTCTTTCAGCACCCATATGTTGAAAACGAATTGAGATATGGATTTTTTGTTACCCATAGTTGGACTGAGCATGCATGGAGGTTTTGACGTCATGATTACAACTGCAGTGGAATTTTTTCTATACTTGCTACAGTTACCGAGATATTACTAAATAAGTGT
The DNA here is from genome assembly GCA_016271365.2 of Neoceratodus forsteri. Taxonomy (NCBI): domain Eukaryota; kingdom Metazoa; phylum Chordata; order Ceratodontiformes; family Ceratodontidae; genus Neoceratodus; species Neoceratodus forsteri. Next base: position 952,062,726 of record CM028131.1, on the reverse strand, counting down.
TACAAGGGTTCCTTTTCAGCACTATGGGGCTGCTGTATGGCTCCATATTTAAGTGCAAGTGGGAGCGCAGGGCCCTGAGGGCCCACACTCCCACCAACACATACCAGTTTAAGGGTACGTTACACTTTCCAAAAAAAAAACTTTTTAAAAACTGTGCCAGTGCATTGTAAATAAATGGTTTTGTCTTTTGACTTGAAATTTACTGGGTATAAAGCGGGTGTCCCAGAGATGTGACTTATGCTGTTTAGGTGTAAAAAATGTTATTTGTTCCATAGATATGCCATTACAAAGTTGAGATTTTTCCCATAGGATAACATTGCGGCACCACAGTGCATTTCATTGCCTATATCTCAGAAACTATGAAAGATGCAGACTTATTTCACATTATCTTGTGTGGAGATTTTGAAGTCATGATTACAACAGCTGTGGAATTTTTTTTAACGCTGTTATGGGTACTGAGATATTGCCAAATAAGTGTTACAGGGGTTACTTTTCAGTACTATGGGGCTGCTGTATGGCTCCGTATTTAAATGTAACTGGGAGTGCAAGGCCCTCAGGGCCCATGCTCCCATGTACACATACCATTACACAAAAAATGAGCAATGTGAAGGGAGTGCAAGGACCTGTGCTCCCACAAACACATACCTCTAACCACTTACATTACACTTTCTCTAAAATAAGGGAAATTCATTGCAAAAAACTCTGTTAATGCATCAGTTAGGATTGATGTCACAGTGACAGAAGTTTGGAAATTTGATGTTAGTGTTACCACCCTTACTACCCTACAGGCACCAACAGGCACTGGGGCATGCCATGGGGGTCATGGGGTCATCTGACCTAACTCTCACCCCATTCTCCTATACTGTAAAGTGTCAGCTTGTTTAGACATGGAATGGGTGAGAGTTGGGCCTGGCTACCCCATGGCATGCCCCAATGCATGTTGATGCCTGTAAGGTGGGGGTGTGGTGGTAGGTGTGGTAATCCTAACATCCATTTTCTAAACTTTTGTCACTGTGACAGCAACCCTAAGTGATGCATTAATGGAGTTTTTTTTGCAATGAATGTATATATATATATATATATATATTGCAAAAAACTTCTGTAATGCATTAGATAGGGTTGAAGCAACAAAAGTGGGGAAATGAGGCATTCAGGTTTTAAACCCTGACACCACCACACCCATACCACTCCATCCTGTCCCCACCCTCCACACACCAACAGGCATTGGGGTGTGCCTTGAAGTCATCGTCCCTAACTCTCACCCCATTCCATGTGTAAGGAAGCTGAGATGGTACAGTATAGGAGAATGGGGTGAGAGTTTCACCTGATGACCCCAAGGCACACCCCAACACTTCTTGGTGTGTAGAGGTTGGGGGCAGGATGGAGTGGTATGGGTGTGGGGATGTTAGGGTTTGAAACTGTAATGCCTTATTTCCCAAATGTTGTTGCTTCAACTCTAACTGATGCATTAACAAAGTTTTTTGCAATGAATTTCCTTACTTTCCTTACTTCTAACAAGGATGTAGTACATGAAGGATAAGGAGAAACAAATAATTTGAATAACATAGAAGGGACTGATGAATGTGGTACATTATATAATAGACTGTTAGTGAGGGTGAGGGGGGAGGCCATTGTTCTACTGCAGAATTAGTACTCTGTATTAACTCAAGAGGATGACACACATGAAGAGGTTATGGAAACTGTTATATCAGCACCACTACCAGAATCAAGGGAGGATCACTTAGGGACTAGGCAGGTCATAGTAATTGGAGATTCTATTATCAAGTATACAGATAAATACATTTGCAGGAGATGACAAAGCCAATGCAATGGTTAGTAGCTTCTCAGGAGCATGGGTACAGGACCTGATTAACATGACTGACAACATTTTTAAAAGGACTGGGTGCAAACTATTAGCAGTAGTCCATGTTGGAATAAATTATTTGGGGACAAAAACACTACCAAACATACAGAAAGATTTTATTAAGCTGACAGATAAACTGAAGGAAAAAGATGCTGAAATCATTATTTCAGAAATACTTCCAGACCCAAGAGCATCAGACTATAAGAAAAAGAAAATCTGTTTATCAAATTCATGGTTGAGAAAATGGACACAGGAAAATAATTATCATTTCTTATGACATTGGGATACCTTTCAGGATATATCAAACATGTTTTGTAGGGACGGTCTACATTTGAGTTTCAGAAGGAGCAGAGTACTGGGGATGAGAATAAAAAACAAAACTGACAAGTGATTAAACTGAAAGAGAGGGGGGTGTGGGTAGTATACAACCATCCCAAGGGGGCCATAATTAAGAGTAACTCTAAAATGAGGATAACTAACTTGGCCAATGTTATGTTCTTTAATGCAAGGAGCTTGAATAAAGACAAAATGGTGGAACTGAAAGTATTACTGGGAAAAGAAAATGTGAATTTTGTTGGGGTTCCTGAAACCTGGTGGATAAAGGACTGCTGTTGGACTAGATGTATACCCAGTTTTCAACTGTAAGTAAAGATAAAGAGTTGAGGAAAAGAGGAGGGATTGCACTATATATTAAAAACAACATTGAATGTATTTGTGATGAAGCCAGCAAAAATTATGAGAACATTCAGACACTTTGGGTGAACTGTGTGGGGTTCCAAGGAAAGAAGTTTTAGATGGGCATCTTTTAGAGGCCTCCTGACACTCCTACAGGTGAAACTGAATGATTTATGGATGAGATTATAACATTAGCAGAATATAATAACTTAGTATTGGTTGGAGATTTAAATGTTCCAAACATAGAATGGAATGACTTGAACAATTCAAATAATGCATTTGCTACAAGGATACAAGTGGATTTGGTCTCAGCTGGGATAGGCCAATGTATAATGAACCAACTTGGGGACATAACATCCTGGATGTAATTTTAACCAATATAATGGAAGACATTAGCAATATTAAGCTTACACACCTGATTGGTACAAGTGACAATGAACTCATTACATTTCAGATAAATAAATCCAAAAAAATTATAAGAGGGAAAGCAATACACAAACGTTATAATAAAGCTGACTATGAGGCTATTAGAAAAGATTTGTTAAAAATTGATTGGAGTATCATAAGTGAGGGTCTAACAACTGAGGAAAGTCTGGAAACATTTGTTAAAATCATGAAGGATATGATATCACTTCATAACCCATTAAAAGAAATGTGTAATAGTAGTGGCAAAAAGCCTATGTGGCTAAATAGAATAATTACCAAATTAAGTAGTAGGAAAAGAGCATGCTACAGTAAAATGAAAAACAATCCATCTGATATTAATAAAGATAATTAGAAAGGTACTACACAGATTAAAAAAAAGAGATGAGGAAGGCTAAAAGACATACTGAATTCAGACTTGCTAAGTCTGCAAGCAATAACATAGGCGTTTTTGGGTACATTAACAATAAGAAGAGTAATGAAAGGGTAATTGGTCCACTTAATATACATGGAAAAATTGAAGCATGGCCACTGGAAATGAATAAGGAATTTAATGATTATTTTAGTTCAGTCTTTGATAAAATAGATTCTGGGGATTCGAATGTACTCCTTGATAACGAAAGGAGTGAGCCAACTGAATTCATTACTAGCGATAAGGTACTTAAAAAACTGAAGCCTTAAAAGTTAATAAAATGACAGGGCAGGATAATCTACATCCATGAGTCCTGAAGGAATTGAAGAATGAACTCACACCTATTATAGCAGATATAGGACACAGTTCTTTAAAAGAAGGTTATGCACCCAGAGATTCAATGCAAAGAAGTGCAAGGTAATGCACCTGGTAAACAAAAACCCAGGGGAAGAGTACACAATGGTGGGTGAGATACTAACAACAACAAAAATGGAAAGGGACCTGGGGTAGTCATATCAGATGACCTAAAGATGGACAAGCAATGTGAGGGGGCAGTAAGGAGGGCTAGGGGGATACTGGGATGCATAGTGAGAGGCATCAATAGTAGAAAACAGGAAGTTGTTATCCCTCTGTACAGACAGCTGGTGAGACCCCATCTGGAGTACTGCATGCAGTTCTGGAGACCCAATCTCAGCAAAGACATAAACAGGATGGAGGCAGTACAGAAGAGGGCAACTAAAATGGTGCAGGATCTGCACCAGAAGACATATGAAGAGAGACTTAAGAAGCTTAATATAGCCTTGAAGAAAGGAGTGGGGGACATGATAGAAACTTTCAAATACCTCAAGGGACTCAAAAGAGTCCAAGAGGGTAGCATCTTTCAGAAAAAGAGGTGTGCAAGAACAAAGGGGCACAATTTGAAGACAGAGGGCGGTGGCTCAGAGGTAATGTAAGGAAGTATCTTTTCACAGAAAGGGTTGTGGATGCAGATAATGGCCTTCTGAAGAAGGTTGTGGAGTCAAAAACAGTGGTGGAATTCAAGCATGCATGGGACAGTCATAAGGCAATTATAGGGGTTGGGGGTAGGAAGAAGTAGGCTGTTGGTTAACTAGGATCTGCAGCTTATGCATTAGGTAGGGAAATAGGCAGACTGGGTGGGCCAAGCAGTCCTTATCTGCTGTCAAATTCAATGTTTCTATGTTTCTATGATTGGAGAAGAGCTATCGTAGTGCCAATCTTTAAAAAAGATAGCAAGGGTGGCTTAGCTGCTGAACTGAATGGCAGCTTAATTTATCAGAGTTGTTGCGTGTAGACATCTATATCTGACAAACTCGCATCTGTGGAAGGTTAAACCGAGTGGAAGAACTGGGAAATAAGTCAAAAGAGCTCCGGTATACGATTATAAAGAAATTTTAAAGACAGTCAGCCGAAAACTTGCCAGAAAGCCCGTCTCAATATTGCGGCCTGCAAAATGGCGGATGCACTGGGCTCAGGGCTTGATCTGGCATACTTCAATAGCCTATTCGAAAAACTACTTCATAGGATGGATGAAGTAACTGATGCATCGCACCATACCACAGAAGCAATTAAAAATTTAATAGGGCGAATAGTAACAATCGAACAAAAAGCGTTGGCGCAGGAATCTGAAATTGAGAGATTTAAAGGAACTCAGAGGGATCAGCAGGGAAAATCAATATGCTTATGGCTAAAGTTGACGATTTGGAGAATCGGAGTAGAAGAAATAACCTGCGGGTAATAGGGTTCCCGGAGGGTGTGGAAAAAAGAGATACGGCCCTATTCCTTCAACAAGCTCTCCATGAAATCCTTGGCCTGTAAGCAGACTTTTGTCTAGAAATAGAAAGGGCACATAGAGCTACTGTCCCAGTGCCAGTTAAAGGAGGCAAACCAAGGGCTATTCTGTTTAAATTGCTCTCATTCAAAACACGGCAGGCTTTGCTACAACGTGCCAGGGAGGTAGGTCTCTTGAGCTGGCAGGGGCACCCCATATCGCTATACCAGGACTTCTCCAGGGAGTTATCGATTAAGAGAAGAGACTATACCCCCTTGCACCATAAGATGCAAAACCTGGGGATTCAGTACTCCTTAAGGTACCCCTTCACAATGCGGATAGAGCACAATGGGACCCCGCTCCTCTTTGAAACTCCGGAAGCCCTGGAGGACTTTTTGCACAGACAATCAGGTGAATCATCTAGCCTATCCACCTTCCCAGACCCCTCGGAACCAGAAGAGATGGTGACAGACCTTGGAATGCAGCCTGAGTCATCCACTGGCCTCCCTCGCCGAAGTAGAAAAAGAGCAGCGAGAGAAAGTCATAGGCGAAGAGATCACCCCCATATCAGAACCAGCCTATATACTGAGACAGCGGATAGAGAGGTACAATGCAGTGAAAATATGGCCCTGGTGCATTACATGACCTGCAATCCCTACGAGGCACTGAGATCTCCCTCGCCTCCACCCAATGCGCATTCTGAGGAAGGAATCTCCAGGGTAGAAGCAGACCCTAGGACAGCTGTGCTATGGGGACGTGGCGACGTTGGAAGGTAACGGTGATAAGGAACCGCAGAAGGAACAACACTCCCCAGGTGCAGCATCCGAAGACCACGAAGGAGACCAGGCCGCTGAAGCAGCGACATCGAGACATCAGAATCCTTGAGAGGAGCAGCAGACTCAGATGTTAATTAGATAAGTAACGCATCTGTTTTAAACCTCGGGCAGCAGAAGGTATCCTGGCAAAGTAGATACTACCAGGGCTGGGGAGCTGTTTATGGTTTTAATTTAAAAATCTAGGCCCATGAGATCACGAGACACTGGGACTTTGACCCCTCCAGGGCATATTGATCTCAGGGCTGGAGCCAACCCTCTGTGGGTGGTTCAATATGGGGGGGGGGCAGGGGTAGTAACTAAACAGAATACAAAGCTGTGTATGCAACTGAATCCTGGGTATGTTATGGGAGTTGGGAAGCATTTTATAGGCGCTTTTGGAGGCTGGGTAGCGGGAGATGGGATGTAGATGGGTCTGAGCATTTTAAGATGGAAGATCAGCCAGCCGGTGCCACATGTTTTGGGCTTGGAGGGTAGACCCCGGTTATGATGGGTATAAGGGCCGGTAGCCAGGTGTGGTATGGGATAAGCCTAAGAAGCTCTCAGCCAAGGTGTAACTGTATTTACCTTAATGATGCTGGGGGAAGGGATATAGTACCATGGAATATACAGACGGAACTTCTCCATATATGGGTAACCCTAGCCTTGTTTCGTAATGGCCAACTGACTGCTAGGTTGGGGAAGGTATTTAGGAGGATGCAGTCTGTCTCCTGGGAGCACGTCTTGGCATGCAGCTTCCCCCCCCCAACTGCTATGACCTTGGATAAACAGGGTAAGGTGGGGTCGAGTCATGGCCAGACTGCCACGTCTCCAGGAACTACTCTGCAGGTCAGGCCTCTCTTTGAGAGGCAAATGATCTTATATGCAGGATGGTTCCAACAAAGCATGGAAATGCAGCATGTAAATAGGTTTAGTGTGTGGTTGTTTTGGGTGGTTATCTTTAGGATTTTAGGGTGGTACTTGTTTTACAGTGAAGCCTGGTTGCCAAGGAAGGTCAGGGGTTTGTACAGAGATATTGGTAGACTGGTATTACAGGGTAAAGGGAGCCTAATAGTGCCAGAAGGTCTGGAACTCCAATCTAGACTGGGCCACAGGTACTGGTGTGTGGTAAACTGGTGCCCTCCCGTCCTCACCGACGGTTCGATTTTAGCATTTCACATTTCATTGCTTCTCGAGGGTTACGACTATGGCTGAAATAACCTGTATCACTTGGAATGTGAGGGGTATGAACACGCCGGTGAAGAGGAAGAAGGTAATGTCATATTTGCAAAAGAATAAGGCCCAAGTGGTTTTTCTGCAAGAGACAAAACTAGATGGGAAGGGCCATGGGCTCCTTAAAAGGGGCTGGGTGGGCATAGAGATCCATGCCTCAGCTGCTACAAAAAAACATGGAGTAGCTATACTAATACATAAGCAGCTACACTGGTCTCTCACTGCTTCAAGGGCAGACCCACATGGCAGATGGGTGATAGGGACATTTCAGACTCCCACGGGGCCTATAGTACTAGGGAACATTTATGGGCCAAACGAGGACGATGCAGCCTTTTTCCACCAAACCTCCCAAGTGCTCTTAGACATGAATAAAAACAATATGCCCACCATTTTTGGAGGGGATTTTAATTTAGTGCCAGACCCTATGGTGGACAAAACGCCTAAAAAAAAGACACTAGCCATGGGAAAGGTAGGAGAGCCCTGATGAACTGGATGGGTGATCAAGGCTTGACAGATATATGGCAAGCATTGAATCCAAGGGGAAGAGATCATTCATTTTATTCACCGGTACATAATTCCTATAGCCGTATTGATTTTTTTCTAACATCCCCTTAGATTACACAGGCAGCTATGGAGTCAAATATATTTCCTATTGTAATATCGGACCATGCCCCTGTGCATCTATCTGTAACATGGGTCGCCTGTACCCCCACTTCTACCTCTTGGAGGTTAGACCCCTTGTTAATAAAGGATATAAAGTTCCTAGAATGGGCTAAGGTGGAGGCTCAGAGATTATTTTTGGAAAACCCAGCACAGGACACCACAGCTGGGGTCAGGTGGGAAGCTTTTAAAGCCACCATGAGAGGTAAGATCATTGCCTATGCAGGGGTGAGAAGGAGAGATAGGGAACAAAAATTAAAGAACTGGGAAGAGGAGCTCAAAGAAGTGCAGAGACAGCATAAGGAGCAAAGAGGGAAAGCAAGGCATGATTTTCTCTGTAAGAAGATAGTAGGTCTTGAAATGGAGATAAATTCTCTTTTGTCACGTAGGGCTGAACTCTCTTTATTGAGGCTGAAGCACAAATACTGGGAAGGGGGAGAGAAAGGGGGGAGGGTGTTAGCATATAGGTTAAAGAAACAGCAAATGGACTGATACATGGCTGGGATGTGAGATACTGCAGGACTGATGTGTACTAACAGTGAAGTATGAAATGCAGTCATGGCAGAATACTATCAATTCCTGTATGCCTCATCTAGACAGGTGGACCCCCAAGTAATTCAAGTCTTTCTACAAACACTGAAACTCTCCTCTATAACTTCACAGCAGGTGGAGCTACTGGATGCCCCATTAACTATAGAAGAAATAAAAAAGGCCTTATTTTCTCTTAAACCAGGGAAAGCTCCAGGGGGACGCGGTTATTTAGTGGAATTTTGGCAGGCCTTAGCAGACATTATTACCCCAATACTCCAGCAAGTTTATGTTCAGGCAGAGGTGCAAGGGGTATTTCCACCCATGCTACGTGAAGCGATTATCACCATACTGCCCAAAAAAGGGAGAGACCCCACTTCCCCTGGTAGTTACCGGACGATCTTACTTTTAAATGTAGATAGTAAAATATTTGCTAAAGCATTAGCATTAAGATTGGGTCCCCTGTTATCGCAGTTAATACACCCCTCCCAAGTAGGGTTTGTCCCTGGTAGGTTCAGTGCAGATCATCTTAGGACCTTAACAAATTTAGCTCATATCACGTCTCAACTAGATACCCCAGCGGCGGCGGTAGCTATAGATTTCAAAAAGGCATTCGATTCCCTGGAGTGGGATTACCTCCATAAGGTGCTGGGTAAACTGGGAATATGCCCTAGATTTCGATCCTGGGTAACAGCCCTGTACACTTCCCCAATGACCAGACCATTGACAAACTCTGCCCTATCTCCACCTTTCGAGTTAGCGCGTGGTACTTGGCAAGGTTGCCCACTCTCTCCCCTCCTATTTGTGTTGACTGTAGAGCCTTTAGCAGCACACCTTCGAGGTAGTCAATCTATAAAAGGAATATTAGTTGGAAATACAGAATACACTACCCTTTTATATGCTGATGACCTCTTGGTCCTAGTTGTGGATGCAGCTGAGGCGCTACCCTCTTTACTCACTACCCTGTGCCACTTTAAGGAAATTTCTGGACTTCAATTAAATGCCACTAAAACCGAAGTTCTCCCTCTTAATTCCAGATGTCAACCATCGGTACTAGGGGACACGGGTTTGAAGTGGGCTGGGGAAAACATCACTTATTTAGGTATTCGTTTCTCTGCCGAACTCTCGAAACTATGGGAATATAATCTCCATCCTCTTTTGGTGGAATTACAGGAAGATATATCCAGGTGGACCAAACTTCATTTAACCCTAGCGGGTAAAATAGCTGCTATTAAGATGATTCTGGCCCCAAAAATGTTTTATTTTTGGACATATCCCCCTCTCATTACCACAAGGCTGGATCCAGAAGATAGATAAGGCAATAGGGAGTTTTCTGTGGGAAGGGAAGTCCCCCCAGGTACAGTAGGAACAAATTTCGGGCGCATTGGAGCGTGGGGGGGGTGGTGTCTTCCATGGTTCACAGGTTATAATTGGGCATTTCACTTGGCACAGTCGATATGCTGGTTGGGGTTGGGTACTTCCCCCCAACCACAATGGGTGGATATAGAGCAAGCTGTAAGTCAAAAAATCTCTCTGCCACTGCCTGTTTATAATAGCCCCACAACAAACTTAAAAAATCATCCCACGACTGGGGCCGCTTTGCAATGCTGGGAAAAAGTAAGGAGAAAGTTGAAGGTAGACTTAATGCCTATCAAACTAACTCTGCTATGGGGAAACGTTAACCTGTGCATAGACAAAAAAGCAGTGTACTGGAAGAGCTGGGCAGACAAGGGTATTACCAGGTTGGAAGATATACTACCCCCAACCTCCCTGGTAGTGGACTTGTTTGCTAACCTGCAGGTCAGATGGTCAATTCTGACTTCCGATTTCTGGAAATTTTTACAAATATGCAGTGTAGTTCAAAAATATCTGACCCAGGTGGCAAAAAGAGATATCCTGAGTACACCTTCCTGGATAACTAAAAAAAAGGCCTGGCCAGTTCAGTCTACAGTGCTCTCTGAGACACAATACCTAGCCAAACTGAAAAGTCTAAACAGAAATGGGAAAGGGCCTTACAATTGGAGATTACAGATGTGCAATGGAAGGAGTGCTGGAAAGGAGCTCAAAAATATTTCTGAATGCAAAAGTAAGTTAATACAAAATAAAATCCTACACTACTGGTACTACACACGGTAGTACTACAGAAGAGGGGTAATAAAGTCCAATCTATGTTGGAGATGTAATTCTCATCCGGAGACTTGGCCCATATACTTTGGTCATGTCAATGATACAACCAGTGTGGGACAATATATATGTGAAAGTGGGTGCCAAAGTGTTAAAAAAGTGTATTCCTCGGTCCCCATCCTTGCTTCTCTTGGGTATGACATCAGAAGCACCCCAGTTAAGAAAGTTGAAATATCTTTAGCTGGCTCTGTGGGCCATGCAGGTGAAGATGCTTCTTGTATGCAGATGGAGGACCACACTGATACCTAGTACACAAGAGCTCCTCGCCTCCATGGTTCACATTGCTACTATGAACAAACTCTCCCACTTGACAAGCAATTCCCTAGCAGAATATGAGGAATGTTGGACCGCTTTTGTTAGATATGCCACCCCTAAGACTGGAGTGGGCTGAAACTGTACAACCAGGATTACTACTAAGGTAACAGGATTATGTAAAGGGAAGTGTCAAACTTGGCTAACCAGGATTGTATGTACGGGAGGCACTACAATGCCTCCTTACTCATATGCAATGTACCTAATAATATATAGAATAGTGGTTCTTTGTGTTTGTTTGTTTTCTTTTAGCTAGGGTGCCAGAAGCCTGGACAGCACCCGAAGCATATAAGAGTCTTCTTTTGTTTTGAGATATGACTATGGAGCATGGAAGCCTTGTCTCTCCTTTGCTTTAAGATAAAAATCGTATATATTGGGGTAAGTACAGGTCAAACGTAACATTGCCTTTTCTGCCTCTAAGTGGAGTTGTATATGTAATCAACAACTCATCACCAGACTCATATTTAGAATAAGTGCTATTATTATTGTAAAAGAAGTGGAAATAATAATAAAAGATTTAACAGCAAAAAAAAAAAAAGATAGCAAAGCTGACTCAGCCAATTATCGAATGCCCAGCCTCATGTCAATTGTAGGGAAGATAACTGAGGGCCTAATAGCTGAGGAAATCAGGAGCTCATTACCTGAGAGGAATATGATTGATAGATCCCAGCATGGGTTTGTATGTAATAGGTTCTGTAACACCAATCTCATAGGTTTCTATAACTATATACAGTAGGAGCTAAAGTAGATCAGGAAAAAGCAATGGATGTGGTGTTGCTGGATTTTAGTTGTGCCTTTGACTCAGTGCCCATAGAGAGTTGGTTTCTAAAATGATTAAAATAGGCATCAACAATGTCATTGTTAAATGGGTCATGCATTGGCTAATGGACAGGAATCAAGCAATGCATATTTATGGCTATATATTACAGGAGATAAAGGTTGAAAGTGGAGTACTGCAGGGGTCTGTGCTAGACCCACTGCTGTCTAGTGTGTGTATTGGTCTTATCATTAAAAGTGAGAAAAAATTAACTACATTTGCACAAAATGTAAAACTTGGGGGTGTGGTGGATACTTTTGAAGACAGGTTAAGGTTTATACAGGATATTATAACTATTGTGGAATGGGTTGATAGGGATGGGATGAAATTTAGTTTAAATAAGTGTACTATAATGCACATGGGGAAAAACAATATCCAACAGGATTACTATATTCAAGGGACTAATGTGAGGAGGAAAACTACCTGTGGGGAGGACCTGGCCATATGTATTAGAAAATTATCTGAAGAGTGAAGATCACTATAAACATGTAGCCGACAAAGCAATGTATCTGGTAAACAGTGTGAGGAGAATCTTTTTCTCCAGAAGTGAGGGTGTTGTGCTTCCTCTGTACAAGGCTTACCTAAGACCTCTTTTGGACTACAGCTCTCCAAGTTGGTGTCTTTACTTAACAAAGATATAAACATGGTTGAAAAACCACAAAGGGCCCTTGCAAAATTAATAACAGAATGCAGGGGCAAATCCTATACAGATAGGCTTAGTCATTTATGCTTGTCATCCCTGGAGGTTAGGCACAAAAGAGGGGACTTATTATTATATAGAATCCTTAAAGATGATATGCTAAGGGATGATTTGGGCATGGTCTTCGGGGATTACAAATACAACATGAGACACCATAAACAACAGATCAAAGAGAGGAAATACAGAACAGGACTAGGAAGACATGATTTTGTGTCTAGGTCTATAAAGTTGTGGAATAAACTGCATGTGGAAGTGATAAATGCACCTACATTTCACTCCTTTAAGGTGAGGTTAGATAGATACATTGCTGTCAGTAAATTTGATACCTCCTCAGAGTAGTGGGAACAATTCATATGGGCACATGCCTTCTATTGTCTTATACCTCCAAGTATGACTCCAAGGATGACTTTTTGAAAAAGTATAATCTTACCCATACATGTTTGTGTGATCAGTCTATAGTGTATCGTGATTGCATCTCCCTGTGGGAGTGCAGAATTCTTTGGGCTCTGCACTCTCATCGTGCTCCCATTACTCCATAATGATAACCTGCACTCCCATCACACTCCCATCACTCCATAATGGTATCCATTTGTGGGAGTGCAGGGCCCTATGGGCCCTGTTCTCCCATCTGTCCATAACTGTAGAGCCATTGTAATGAACTGTCCTCTCCCTGTGGGAGCACAGGGCCCTCTGAGCCCTGCACTCCAATGTACTGCATAATGGAGAGCCCTGCACCCCATTACTGCAAAATGGTATTCATATGTGGGAATCATAGCCATCTGGTCCCTGCGCTTCCACCTACCTATATGTGTAGAGACACAGCACAGGCCTAGATATATTCCAAGTAACTCTTGTGATGCAAATAGCACAATATTTCAGTAACCATAGCAACCTTGGAAATAATTCCACCTCAGTTGTAATCATGTCCTGGCAATCTGCTCATGTCCTTAATAAACCTAATGGTGTAATAAGCTGCATTTAGCTGAAAATCCATATCTTGAACTGTTTTTGAGATATATGCACCAAAAGGTACTGCGTCAGCTATGATGTAATCTTATGGGAAATGTCCAAACTTAAAAATATTATAACTATGTAAATTTTTTCACCAAACCAGCAAAAGTCACATCAGTGGGGCAAGCTTTTTCTACCCTGAAAATGTCATCCTAAAATTCGAAACCATTTCTTTTCAGTGAAGTGGTAAAGAAACAGAAAACTTTAGAAATCCCTTTTCATGAGCTGTCAAAGTCCCTTTTTGCAAGTTGAATCCCTTTTTGTAAGGCATCAAAATTCATTTTTGTGATCGAGGGACCAGATGGCCCTGCCAGAAATCCCTTTTCACTATGCAAAAAGGGACTTTGACTGCTCGTGAAAAGGGATTTGGCTCATGAAAAGGGATTTTGACAGCTCACAAAGAGGGATTTGAGTTGTCAGACCAGATGTCCCTGCAGGTAATCCCTTTTCGCAATGCGAAAAGGGATTTTGACACCTCACAAAAAGGGACTTGGCCCATGAAGAGGGATTTTGATGGCTCACAAAAAGAGATTTGAAAAATTAATCCCTTTTTCATGAGCTGTCAAAATCCCTTTTTGCAATTGTATGACCAAATGGCCCTGCCAGAAATCCCTTTTTGTGATGCGAAAAGGGATTTTGATAGCTCACAAAAGAGATTTGGCTCCCGAAGAGGGATTTTGACAGCTCACAAAATGGGATTTGAAATATTAATCCCTTTCGTGAGGTGTCAAAATCCCTTTCCACGTTGCAAAATGAGATCACCCACAGGGCCATCTGGTCTGACAAACCCATCCCTTTTCATTACCTGTCAAAGTCACTTTTCATGAGCTGTCAAAATCCCTTTTTCTCATCACAAAAAGGGATCAGAAAAGAGTTATGAAAAGGGATTTCAAAAATCAAAAATAAACATTACGGGGCCACACTAATGTAAACCAAAGGCAGAGAACTGTAAAGAACATCCACATGAACAAAATCCATGCTTGGAAGTCTGCAGAAGACACCCCTTGGTAAAGTTACAACATATTGTTTGAACAGAAAAAATGAAAACAACATGGCGGCTCGCAAAAAAGGAATTGTTTCTCATGAAGAGGGATTTAATGAATCCTTCTTTGCAAGCTGTCAGAATTCCTTTTTGTGAGCCCTAAATCCCTTTTTGCACCATGCAACTATACAAAAGACTGAACTGAGCTTGCTTAGAACCCGAAATTTCAAACTGAATAATGTTGAAATGAATGAATATTTGTTCACCAAACCAATGCTGGCATGTTCTTTAGTGCAAACTCTTTCTACCCTGAAACTTTCAGACCAACTTTCTAAATGGTGTGGCCTCAGCATGGTGAGGAAAAACAGCCAAAACAGGCAAAAAAAAGTGACTTTCACAGTTTTTTCACTGTGCGCAGCACAAAATCAGCACATCCAAATAAAACAAAACATGGTACATCAAGAGATCTACCCCATGGGACTGAGCATACCAAATTTCATGCAAATCCATTAAACAGTTGCAAAGTTAATAAAGTGCACAATTTGAGGTTTAACAATAAACTGCCTACTCAACCCTAACTATAGTGATGCTATCGCGCCACTATAAGATATATATAATATATATTTAGTTTAAAATAATGAAAAATTACAGTTTATGACAAAAGTTACATAAAATAATTCCTCTGCCCACATGAGCTTGATTTATTTATTTTTTTTTTTTTCGCTTGTGAGCGGGACACATTCAACAGCAAAGCTGCTGGAGGAATCAGGACCTACAGATGCAAAACAACAAGAGTGCTCTTGAGTGCCTTGTTTAAAAAAATGTGAATAAAATGGAGTTGGTAACATTGCACTCATGCAGCTGCTTGAATTTTAAAATAAAATGGTGTTGGCTCTTATTATATTTATGTGACTGTCTCCACAGCTGCTCCTACAATATCTGTCATTACCCTCTGTGATGGATTGCTCAGAACCTCTCAACAGACACTAGCTAACTACTTCACATGCGAGAAGAATGTCATAAGGATTAAGCAGGGACTGTTACTGTGGCTTTCTGAGGATTTCAGGTGTAATTCTTTTTAATTTCTGAGCAGTTCAGCAGCCTGATAGACAGCTGGAATGTGTGGCAGGCAGGTGCTCAGCCGGCATCAGGGGAGACTGAGGTTAAGCAGTAGTGAATAGTAAACATCAGTGAACACTATATCAAAAAATAAAACAGCAGAACAGGAGTTCAGCACTATCTAGTAACAATGTAAGCGCTCCCTTTTATATCCATTTTAAGATCAGCCTGGTTGAGACAGCAATTGGGTGGATGGGAGAGTGTGTATGTGTGTGGGGGGGGCTAAGTGAGGGAAAAAATGGTGTCTGACAGTTTTTAATAATTCTACTGGCCCACAGATTTCATTCATGACCTGTGTCCACCTGGCCAGCACTTGTTTTTAGCAATGCATTATACATTTCTAATGCACAGCTAACGACCAATCAGGATACAGGATTCTCCCTTCCCGTTTCATAAATGTAATTATTAAGCCACTCAAAAGTGGTAGTCATAGAGCATTATTACAGTACTTGCTGCTGCTTCAATCTTTTATAAGGAATCTGAGTAGGGCCTGGCTCTGGGGCTATAGTTGTTTATCTCTACAATATACTGTAGGCAAATCTTCAGTTTTACGTCCTAGCCAAAAACCCCATGTGCTATAACATGGCACCCTATACACCATGCTCAGGTATTAGTAAACACTGATTAGGGCTTACTGCAGTGCTCCCAGATTGATCTGTAATTGTCCCTGTAACTCCAGGGCAATTCCCCTATGTTTTCCTGTAGATTACATTATTTTCTATGCAAGCTTTCTTGTGTTGTCTGGCTTTATAAACAGTGCAAGTTTATGGGAAGAATTTTCTTACAGAAGGCTCCAAATCCCTATTAAATAAAGGGACCCCTGTATATATGGAAGCCCTTTGTTAGGCTTGATTGCAAGAGAGCGGCTGCAAAAGTGAACAAAATGCTGGGGTGCATAGCGAGGGGGTTTTCGTCCAGGTGAAGAAAGGTAATCTAGCCCCTCTATAGGTTGCTGGTAAGGCCACTTTTAGAGTAATGTGTGCAGTTTTGGAGGCCATACCTAAAGCTTGATAGCAGGCTACTGGAGGGGGTGCAGAGGAGGGCAACAAAGGTGATATGTGGAATGAGGGGAAGAGACTATGACAGCAGGCTGGGAGACCTGAATATGTACACACTGGAGGATAGAAGGGACGGGGGGACATGATGGAGACATTCAAGAATCTGAAGGGAATCAATAAGGCAGGGGCAGATGGAGTCTTTAAATTAAAGAGGGAGAGGGTCACCTGGGGGCATGGGCTAAGAGTAGAGGGGGGAAGATTTAGGAAGGAGATGAGGAGACACTATTTCACAGACAGGGTGGTAGCAAAATGGAACAGCCTACCAGAATGGATGGTATCATGAAAATCTGCGAACAGCTTCAAAAGGGCATGGGACAGGGAACAGGGGAGAGTGAGTGTGGGGGAGGTGGGGGTGGCAGTGGGCTGACAAAGGGGAAGGTGGGGCAGCTGCAATCTAGGGGTGCTAGCTGCACACTCAAGCAGACTTAGATAGACTGGATGGTGTGTTTCTGCTGGCACATTCGTATATTCATATGTTCGTATCTAATCTCTCATGTCACAAGTGGGATTACTACTATTTGTTACATAATGATACTCTTATGCCATATTTCAAAGTGTTAATATTTTTCAACCAAATAATGCAGTTTTTGTAGAGTTTATTACAGAACTACTAAACTAACTGTTCTGAACTATATGTTCTAGATGCAGAATTTCAGAGTACATTGCTAGTCAAGGAATAAGTATAATTGCTACTTTTATTTTCAGTGGTTCATAATCCTATCTGTATGTAACAGTATTCCCTGGAGTAATCAGATAATGTGTGTTGGTTTTTAAAATTCCATATTGAGTGTTATCTGTACAATAAACATCTATAAACTAGCACAAATTTGATTTAGGTAGCTCTTTCTGTGTCCCTTGACATATTTCCTCTTGTTTCATGGAGAAACTGAAGGGCTTTAACTCTCATTCCCTTTCTCAACAGAGATGCCACAAGGTATCTATACATCTTGAAGGCTAACACAAAATCAATCTGTGTGATTATGCAATTTAACTGCAATTGTGGTGTTAATTTATCTACCAGCATCCATAAATTTCTTTATTATAAAAAATTCAGAGGTCTCACTGAAAGCCAAATTAGGTCTAGTAGCAATAGAAAAAGCATTGTCACCAGGGGAAATCTCTAAGAGCAGTAGCAGACAACAAAACATCAAGTGATTTATAGAAAGATATAAAATGTGATATAAATTCGTTTAGTGCTGACTGTTGTTATTTTAGCCTAGGTCTAAGTAAAAGTGCTTTGCCAGTTAGCTTGCCAAGTTGTACCACAGGGAGCCAATTTACCTTTTTCCCTGCTTCACCTCTGTTATTTTGAGAGCTCTGTACTTAAACTCATCTTTACCAATAAGTTACAGTTGTCCAATTAAACTGAAGGGTCTAATGCTACCACAATGGATCAAGAAAATGTTGCTCACATCAGAGTATACCATTATTTAATGGCTGCAATTTTAGCAATCTAAAATTCCAGATGCAAGTCAAGGAGTTCAGTCAAGTAGGATCATTTGTAACACAAGCTAGAACTTTTTTATTATGACATCAATACAAACACTAACTGGAAACTGCAAATTCCAAGGAAATTGTAGGCTGTGGAGGCTACAGATCATAAGGACAAAATGAAAACATTTTATAATGTAAGGCAATATAAAATAAATGTTTGTAGTATCCTAAACAGATTTTACATAATTTTTGATGCATATGTTGCATCATATTTAATAGCAAGCACAGGAAATGTCAGGCTAAATAGAAATGATCACACCTGGCAGTCCCAGGATTAAGCCAGTCTGCCAACTTGGTTCTAGGAAATTGATATACTAGAATAGTTTCTCAAGGTGCTGCTTTATGTGTCTGGTTCTACTGATGTGACTAGGAGTAACAGCCACTGAGAGGAGATGGCATTGAAATTCCATAGTGACTTTTTCTTTAAACTTCATTAAAGTGGATGAAATGGGATCAATTCCAGAGGAGTGATGGGGCAGTAATGAAGAGAGGCCCAGTGCTACCAAGGACGTCACACAACTGATGTTTCTATTCTGACTTTTGTTCTGATAAAGCACACTCACTCCTTAGTTGCTGTTCTCTCTGTAATTATTGCTTTCACCTGGGAAGACAGGCTACACATCAATGAATGACTCCATCAGCAAAGAAGTCCTTGCCTGTGACATCTTGAAGCTAATCACATTCTGAGTAAGATAGTATGAATAATAACATGGCAGGGAATTTATATACAGTTATACTAAAGTATATTTTATTTCTGTCTTACAGGAAACAAAAAAAGAATGTGTTAGGTAAGGTATGGTGTGGTCCACAACACATCCTTATTTGGAGATCTTTAATGTACAGCAGATCTCACTTTGTATGTCTCTTGTCAGTGAAAGATACAGTGTGGCTTCTCAGTCACAAAATGCAAACGTGGAATGATTTTGCACTAGAGACTTGTTTCACTGGGATCCCAGTCTTTTACTATATACCAATTAAAAAGTAATTAGTGTATTTTATTTTCTCTCTCTGGGTTCTCTGTGAGCAAAGGTCCTCAATTTCGATGTGAGCTAATGCAAAACCTTTAGCATCCGTTTCCTTAACCTGCATTTTGTCTGACAATTTTAACACAGAAATTAGCAAAAAGCTAAACACTGACTTCTCAAAATAAAGCTCCAGTTTAGAATGTAGCTGCTTGGGTGCTCCTCATTTCAGTCTGAATGTACAGTTGCATGAAAACTGTATCCTTGAAAATACATTTCAGCTCCACAATGGGGTCATGGCTTCCACTCTGCATCAACTAGTATTTTTTCTCACTGAATACCCTTATTATTACCATCCAGGTCATTAAAAAGATTGCTTTTTAAGTAGCAACATGGAAAGCTCACACAGCAATTCATGGAAGTGTAGAAAAATATATTACAGCTTTGCTATTGAAAGATATGAGGCATACTTACTGAACCCAGTTCACAAAAATGGTCCAGTTGTGACTGACACTCAGTTCTCTTTTCTAATATGTACTGTATCATGGTTTGCCAAGACAGTGGAGATTCTGAGGGAATAAAAATACTTCCTAAAGGTTGAATTATTTCACCATATAAACCACGTTTTTCTCATATTGTGGTGTAATATAGTATTATTACTATAACTAGCAAATGGCACAAACACTCTTACAGTTGATGCTTGTCATCACTTTGACCTCAGATTATATCTATTCACTATAACTTTTAAGACAATGAGACCCAAATCAGAAGTCACATTTTGGCCTGCAAAGTCCCTATCTTGAACCGTAGGCCAGTCTCTGCTCATTTGCCACCAAGTAACTCTCAATTCTGGATTTTGAAACATAGTGTGTCCTAATAGTGACCAGCTGTCTTGGGGGTATAGGATTCTTTGGGTAAGACTATTTCCAAGAGTAAATGTTTTTGTTAACTTGAGCTGCTCAGAGTAGGAGCTAGGTTTTATCCTACTGCTCTCCCACATAGCTGACAATTGTAATTCAGTTTGCTGATCAAGTTACTTGTAACTACTGCCTCTCACTCTTGTTCTTCCCTGCTGGGGCATACAGCTACATCAGAGATGTTTTTATGATTAATACCATTAGAACTGGCTGCCCTCAACTACCCAGTGGTTTTTAACAACTGAACACACTATTTTGTTTTCATTGGCCTACATAGGTTACACACTGTTTATAACTTGCAGTCTTTAAAGGCATGACTTCTAAATTTCACCTCATGCTAGTCAAGGCAAACTTAATGAGTTACACACCATTCGCTACTTGCTCTGTCTGAGCCTTTTGATGTTTCCACAACCTTACAACTGCTGTATACACTCCTAATGTATCCACTCAGCCCATTGTGTATCTCCTAACCCTTACTGCTCAAGATCCCTATAATCCACTGTACAATGACACAACCCTATTTGGTTCTAACCTCCCTTATTGCACTTACTGCCTCCCTCCTCATTACAGACACAATGGCAACCCTAAAATACATTGACAGTAACCCTCCTATCCATGCTGACTTTGCCATGTCCAACACCCTAGTCCTTAATCAGCAGATTACCTACTATTTTGGCCTATTTGCCCCCAAATACTGACATCTCCTACCCCATTACCTCATCAAACTTTCATGCAGTTTCCCATTCCTTAGAACCTGTCCACACAATAAGGTCCTTGCCCACCTCGCTTTGTCCCTTCTACTGGCTGCAGGAGACATCAAACCTAACCCTGGTCCTTCCCAACCTCTGTCTCCTCCCCTCCCCTCTCCCCCACAGCAAGAGTTAAAAGGCCTTAAAATAGCCCACTTAACATTAGAAGTCTTCTCCATAATCTGGATGAGCTCTCCATTTGGGTTTGCCACTACCAACCTGGCATACTCTGTGTCTCTGAAACCTGCCCAAAGCCCTCAACACCCAACAACCTCAGTGCCTTAACAGGATATCATATGATTAGATGTGATAGGGTCTCCTCTAAATGAGATGGGGACAAAATTATTTACTGCAAGGCCCATCTTAACATCTCTGCCCCCAGTTCCTCCCCTTACAAGACTGGCATTCAAACTGTACCATGCTACCCTAACCCTGAGCAATGCTAAGAAACTTTGCTTCTTTTATGCTTACCTACTCCCTGCTACTTCTACTAATAATAATAATAATAATAATAATAATAATAATAATAAGCCCTCCCTGTGCTGCATTTTCTGGGATAAGCAGGTACAAGCATAATCCTTGGTGAAGCAGGCCACGGCCGAACTCTACTGGCACCATGAGCCATTTTAGGATAGCTCTAGTCTTTGTTTATTTTGGTGCCAAGTTCAAAACTGTGCTTCATGTGTCTGCCTACAAATGGAGATAGTTTTTTTTTTGTGATTATATTTTGTGAATACGCCTTCCTACTACATCCCAATAGCATATTACCTTAATTGGACTTTAATGATTTCCCAGGATGTTGCAATCTGCTCCTAGTGTTCCTTAAGATAGCTTTTAAGAAAGCTGTGCAGCGTTACAGACGAATTTTATGCGTTAAAGGGCTACCTTTTTGTTTTCTTTAAAACCACATTTCACGCTGTTACCAAAAGTAATTACTGCTCATAGAAATAGCTTCACCTCGAGGAGCATTTCCAGCCATCTGTTAACTGTAACCGTCTCTAGCCATCCGTAAACTAACTTTTCAAGGAGCCATTTCTAAAAGCCACCATGGTAGTGTTTATGCATAGTGCTAATTTCAGGAGCCACTCTTAAGCTAAAGCAGACAGATTTTCATTTGTTTTGTCATTGTCCCTGCTCTCCCGAATCCCTCCCCCAGTCCCCGGCTTGGATAAATTTCTGACCTGAATCTCTCTCTCTGCCTTTCAGCTTCTGAAGTGGTGGAGAGGGCAGTTCATGGAAATTCCTCCCCCATGCTGCATTTTCTGGGAGAAGCAGGTATGAGCATAATCCTCAGAGAAGCAGGTCACAGCCAAGCTCTACGGGCACCACAAGCCTTTTTAGGACAGCTGGAGCCTTTGTTTTTGCCCTGCCGATACTTTGCGTCGGCTGCCCCACCACCCTCACCACCACCCTTGCTGAAAATTTCCTTATATAAGCACAGTCATGTGATGGAAAAAAACAATCACTCTGCTTTCTCATTAGCAGCTTATACTCGGTCACCACTAGAGGCTGCTAGAAGTGGTTTACTTATTTCTTGCTATACTCCCCCTTGTACAATCTGCTGAAATGGCTGCACCTTTCTACCTCCTCTTTATTGGTCTCTTGCCCACTGTATCCTCCCCCCTCTTTCACAGTTTTCCCGTCTCCCCTACCCATCCCCATTTCTCCTCTCTCACATTTACACATTTCTCTTGTACCTGTCCTTCCCATTATGGTCAGCACAACAATCTGACCCATAATATCATTTATCACCTTTCCCTCTGCCCCCTTTTCCCTCTTCTCGTGGCTCCACTCATCCTCTCACTTCCGGTACCTGTACATAGCCCCACTAGGAAAGCATCTGCTGTTGCCAGGGAACACAAACACATTAAGTTTGCTATAACCCTCCGCATCTTCCTCCTCCTCCTCCTTTTATCTGGGGATGTTCACCCTAACCCAGGGCCAGTTACTCACACCACTCCCACTGGTGATAAAAGGAGAGGCCTTATTGCTGCATCTTTAAATATCTGTAGCCTACTGAAAAAACTTGACTCTCTTCAAGGATGGATTATGCAGCACAAGCCAGACATCCTGGCGTTGACTGAAACCTGGCTCTCCAAAACCACTATGGACTCACTTGTGGCCCTTAATGGCTACTTCATTTTTCGCTCGGATCACCAAAGCAAGTGGGGTGGCAGCTGCGAACTCTATATCCAAAACTCCCTTCAAGCACTGGTTGTCCCCCCCCACAGACGGGCCCAAGTACTCACTGTAAAGCTTACCCTGGGAAACCCAAGTAAAACCTTTTATGTCTTAGTGGTATATATATCCCACCACATAACCAGAAGGCAGCCTTCACAGCAGTTGCCAGCTGCATGTCATCCCTCCCTTATTCTAGTGAGATTATTGTGTTGGGTGACTTTAACACAAATTGGCTAGTACCATCAGCTGCCCACTATGAAGATGCCTCCTTAGCCATGGGCCTGACTCAAGTTGTCCAATCCCCCACAAGACATAACCACAGGACAGGGACCACCACTTTGCTGGACCTAATTTTCACTAACCACCCAAAACAGAATCTCAAAGGTCTCAGTGCTCCCAGATGCCACCAGTGATCACTCACCTGTACTCTGTTGATGGTTCTATAAGGCCCCAAACCCTCCCCCAAAACCTTATACTGTAGGCATTTAGAATGAGGTTCATTAGCCAGGTTAAAAAAAACACCTCTCAAACTGTGACTGGTCTCCCATAAATACAGCAAGCAGCATTGATGATGCACTTAGCTACTTCATAACCTCCTTCAACTCTGCATGTGACCTTTTTGCACCAGTTACAAAGCAGATGGTAAAAAAAGTGACATGCCTTGGCTATCTCAAACACTACTTGACCTCACGCACCATCGGGATAATCTCTGGCATACAGCCCTCACTTCAAACCTGCCTCAGGACAAACAACAGTACAGAGAAGCTAGGAAAAAAATGTACCTGTGCCTTACCTCAGGCCAAAGCCACTTATTATAGGGATATCCTCACCTCCTCTAGGGGATCGGGGCATAAATTCTGGGATACTAGCAAAGAACTAAATGGTAAAACCCTATACTTCCCACGCTCCCAACTCACAGTCAATGGGACCATAGCTCAGGACCCCGTACAAGTTGCCAATGCCTTAAACTCTTCCTTCTCTGATCTTTGCATTGGGCAACTGAATCTGCTCTCTTCAGCTGCAGACAGGTAGGATGCATTAGCCTGTCTACAGTCTGAAAGAGCAGAGCTGATCTGTTCCTCCCTGCAGCAATCTCCCTGGACCGTAGGTAAGTAAAGTAAAAAGTAAGTAAGTAAAATTGTATTTCTTTAGTGCCCAATCCCAGAGGATCTGGATGCTTTACTCAGGTATGGTGCAATAATAATACAATCCAGCAATTTGAAAACATAGTCAAAAGGTTAAGGTAATTTAACTCTATAAACAAATAATATTAAAACAGTTCAGTAGTGAAATAAAACTGTAAACTATAGCTGGGTTTCAATGGCTTTTCTGAAAAGATGTGACATCAGACCCTACTTGAATATCTCCACTAATGGAGCCTCCCTCAATGATCTCAAAAGCAAGATCCAAAGGGTGGAGCTAGCTACCTCAAATTCACGATCACCTGAGGTTTTCAGCCTGGCTCTTGAAACTACTAGGAGACTTTCGGTGGAGGAATGGAGTGATTACACAGGGAGTACAGGAGACAGGAGGTCACTCAGATAGCTAGGACCCAACCTGAATGGGGCCTTATAGGTGAGCAAGCTCACCTTAAAGATAATTCTCCACCTCACTGATAACCAGTGCAGATCACGCAGGACCAGGGTCACATGACAGGACCTCGGGAGGCCTGTCAGCAACCTGGCTGCTGTGTTCTGCACCAGCTGCAGGTGGCAAAGAACTCCCCCAGTGACCCCAAAGTATAGAGCATTACAGTAATTGAGCCTTGATGTGACAAAAGCATGTACAGTACTAGCAAGGGCAGATCACCAGGCAGAATTAGGGCTTTAATCCAGGTGACATTCCTTAAGTGGTAAAAACCCTCTGGATAATGGACAATACCGGAGCCTCAAGTGTCACTCCATCATCAAGGATGATGCCAAGCTTGTTCACCCTAGTGGAAGCTGCCAAAGGGGTAGATCCCAGGAAAAGACCTTTTTCCATCCCAGCAACATCCACATCATGCTGGCAGCCAGGCTCTACCACCAATACCTCCATCTTGTCAGGGCTGAGTCTAAGCCAGTTAGAAGATATCCATTATTGGATCTGAATCAGAAATTTATTTAAAACTTCCACAACGTCACATGTCTCGGGAGCAAACAACACATACAGCTGGGTGTCATCTGCATAACAGTGAAAACCCAGACTGTATCATTCAATTATCTCACCCAGTGGAAGCATGTACACTGCAAGCAACACAGGCAATAGGATTGACCCCTGGGAAACTCCACAGAACAGGGACTTCAGGCAGGAGGAGAAATTACCCATCACTACCCTCTGTGTCCTGCCTATTAGAAAAGGACTCAAACCAGTTGATGACAGTACCGGTGAGTCCACAGAGTTCCCTGAGGTGATCCAGCAGTACTGTGTGGTCCACAGTGGCAAAAGCTGAGGAGACATCAAAGAGAATGAGAATTGACCAGTCTCCTCTATCTCTTTCATTGAGGAGGTTATTTTGCACCCTGACTAATGTTGTTTCAATACAATCTGGACAGAAATCCAGGCTGAAATGGCTTGTAGATGTCACTGGCCACAAGGTGTGCCTTGGCCTTCAGATCCACTACTTTCTCAACAACCTTACCCATCAATTGGAGGTTGGAGATAGGTTGATAATTTACCAAGACTTCAGGGTCAAGTGATGGTTTCTTTAGAAGGGGCATCACCAGTGACTCTTTTAAGGCATCTGAAAAAGGTCCCTTCGAGAGCAAGCACTGGATGATCTTGGCAAACACTGAACAATATTTGCCATTAAACATAGTGAATTCTCAAAGCCAGTCTGTCCTCCTTAGACTGGGACTTCACCAACAATGCTCAAACCTCTGACCCCTGGACTTCGTCTCCTTGAGAGTCCTATCTAACCACAGAGATCTCAAGCAAGAAGACCTATGTCATATATGGACCAGTGCAACAGAGTCAAGTGCCTTAGAGACAGTGATATTGTATGCTGCCACCACCTCACCAGCAACCATCACACAAGCAGCACTCACACTAGATAGATCCATTACCAACATCAGTCTCTCTGGGGACAATCCCATCAAAGGGCAGTATTGGACCATCTCTACATGGCAGGAACTAATGGGGGGGCTAAAAGAAAACTCTTCCATGCAGTGATCCAACCAGTTTAACCCTGAGGTCAGCGACCTCAAGCTCCAGTGAGAACACCAAGTCCAATTTGTGACCGTGGCTGGGGGTCACAGAAGCAACAGCTTGTGCAAAGTCCAGCAAAGTCATCGACTGGAGGAAGTCATGAAAAAATGCAAGAGTTCATCATCAATTCAGGCACTGAAATCACCCAGAAACAACTATCTGGCTGACTCCAACACCCTGTCAGCAACAAAGTCCGCAACTTCCTACAGAAATGGCTCCTGGCTGAGATTATCCTGGGTGCATCTGAAAAAATACATCTTGGTTTCTGTTAAAACACCCCTTAGGAGGCATCCCAGGCCTAGCTAACTTCCTTGATGGCTTAGGTGGTCTCTCTCATTCCAGAGAAACCATCTTTCTTGGTGATTTTAACCTTAACTGGCTAGGCGCTCCTCAACCTGAGTATGTGAACTTACTAAAAATGCATCTCTTGGAGCAAGTCATTTCCTCCCCAAAAGGCACAACTCCTGCTCCTTAAACCACACCACAATTGACTGGATTGCCACTAACTGGGTAGACATGATCTTCCAGGTGGGCACTATGTCTGACTCTATTAGTAATCATACCCCAATGTACATTGTTTTGTGCTCCAAGGCAAATCATCCCCAGCCTAAATATCTGTTGTTTAGAAATTTCAGCTGCTCTAATCTTGCACCTGTCCTCAGGGATGCAGAGACTATTAACTGGTACAATCTCTATCTGCACAAGAACATTTCAGCTGCAGTTGCTTCTTTCTCTGCTACCCTCCAAAAACTGCAGGACAAACATTTTCCCCTCACAACCAGGAGGATTGGGGGCAGAAACCATTGGCTATCAAAGGAACTCCTGGCACAAATGAAGGACAGGGATCATGAATGAAGATCATTTAAATCATTCCTCGCCTCACAACTCTGGAATGCGTATAGAAAACTGCAATTCCTACAAACAGGCATCAAATTTCCTAAAGTGCACATTTGACCATGGCCAGCACTAAGCTTCCCTTAGTAATCCTCATACTTTCTGGGCCTCCTTAGGGTCATTCCTAAATCCCAATGAAAACAAGCAAATTTCTCAACTCTCATCCACCTTGGGCCTTGCCTCTGACCTGGTTATGATTGCAGATACCTTCAATAAAATGTTCACTGACCTTTCCTCTTACCTCAATAAGCTACCCTCTCAGCCTCCCCCAACCTAAAGAAGCAACTAGATTGAGTTCCCAATACTTTAAATGACACCCTGCCACTCCCTTTCTATTTCAGGGCCATTGGGCAGACAGTCATGATTAAGCTCCTAAAGAGTTTACCAGCCAGAGGCTGCTCTGGCAGTGATGGACTCTACCACATTTTTCTCAAGATTATCTCCAAAACCAGCAGTAGAGATCACGCCCAAGGAGGGAGGGAGAGAGAGGCTACATGGCATCTTATAATGCTATGTGAGTGTTAGCTGATAACAACGCTCACCCAGCTGACCCCATGCTGGAAATGCAGTATCATTTAAGGTATGAATAAGGCTGTCTAAAAACAAGTGAACTCTGCTGTTAGAAAGAATTCTAAATTACTTAAAGCATATGGTCTGAACCTAGCTTGTCAAATGATGAAGAAGTCTGCAGGGATGGTAATCTCGGCCAATGTAAAAACTAAATGGCAGCTAGGTTTGGAGGCTCATAAAGTACAGGAGAGTCAAATGAACTGAGCTTTGTCTTCCAAAGTGGTAATGAGGTAAACAAAGCTATGCAAGGGGAAGGAGGTTCTAAATTGTTTCCATTGTTTTTACCCGCATCTTTACAAATGGAGGGTACAACTGAAACAAAAACTTTAACAGTGAACAATCCAGATAAGATAGACATCATTCTTATTGATTCCCAAGTTACCCCAGTTCAGCCTTTGGTGTTGGTAGACAAGGAAGTAGTGAGATTGTTGACGAGTGAACCCGCGACTTTATATGTGGATGCTCGGTCCGAGAAGGATGGGGAAAATATAATTGTCAGTCCTACTTTAATTTTGCAGGAACAAGGAACAACGAGGGTGGCAGATTTCGATTTGGAGCCACAGAAAAAGTTATTGTCCTCAGAGTTTAACCAGGACTTGTTGTTGGAGAAGACCAATGCAGAACCTGAAGGTAAATTTTCTAGAGATACCAGTAATCAGGAAAAGCAGCAGGACAATGTTCAAGTCTGCTCTGGGGTAAGAGATTCTTTTTCTGGACTTCACTCAAAGTTTGTGGAAAATGTTCACCCTGCCAACAGTGTTATAGAAAATTTGTTAGACAAAAATGATGGGGATGTTAGCTGGGAGAGTGTTTCATCTGAGGAGGATTTATAGTTTTCTGACCAAGAATTTACAGGAACTGAGGATTCTGACCCCCCATGGTCAAAACTTTAATTTCAAAAAGTCAGCTCCAAATCTTTAACTTTAGAGACTATGTGTAAACATCAAGAAAAAATGGAACAGAATTTTGCCACAACTCAGAATTTATTGGAAGAAAATAAAGTGATCAAACAAGAGTTAATAGAAATTAAACAACATTTGTCTACATTGGCAGATGACACTGCACCTTATGCTAAACAGCTCAAGAATTTGCAAAGGTCTAATGCCTCCCTTAAAGAAAAAAAATTAGATCAAGAAGCCAGGTATAGGAGGAATAATGTTAGAATTCTTGGACTTCCTGAAACATGGGACTCTTCTAGATAATTGATAGACTCTTTCAAGATCATTGCTGCTGCCTATATGAATTTAGAGGTGCCCAAAATAAACTGGGTTGTGGAAAGGATTCACAGAGGGGCCATTAACAATACCAACAAGAATAATTATCCTAGACCAGTTATTCTAAAATTTTTAAATTACACAGAAAAAGAGCTGTTTATGTCAAAAGTTTATGAAAAAAAGAAACTGTCTATAATGGGGGCAGATATCTCTGTTTACAATAATTTGCCATATGAAATTACACTCCAAAGAAAACAATTTGATGAGATAAGGAGGAAATTATGGTCCTTGGGTCATAAAGCTACAATGATTTATTCTTCTAAATTGAAAATTGTTATTAAGGGGATTAGATATGTTTTTGAGGATGTAAAGAAAGCTTGGGAAGAATTACCAGATAAAATATACAATTGGTCTTGATTAATGTTAAGTGAGCCTATTATTAAAGGAATTTTTCTCAATTAGGGCCAGAGGAACTGGAATATTCAGCATGGGGGAAGGGGATTAACTTAAGATTGAGCACCTTCAAGAGGAATGGGATGTCTCTAGATAAAGATTTGGAAGGGTATTTTATATTGATACGTGATTTATTAAATAAAAACAAAGTTTGCTTGGACAATTTTTCCATGTCATTACCTAGGGTGTGAGTGTCAAACAGTTTCATTGGTTTATTCTAATGAGGGACCATGAGGAGATAGTTATTAACTTTAAAGGCATATTATGTCAAATTTAGTAAATGTTAAAATAGTATCCATGAATGTCAATGGCTTGAACTCTCCAATGAAAAGATCACGCATACTGGCTTATTTTAAAAAAAAAGTAAAGCTGATATAATGTGTATCCAAGAATCACATTTACAAGATAAGGATGTTGATAAATTAAAAAGGAATTGGATAAAATCAAAATATCAATCTGCAGATACCAGGAAGAGTAGGGGTGTTACTATTGAACTCAAAAAGAGACAGGATATTTTTGTGGTCAATTATTATAAAGATACTTTTGGTAGAGTTTTGCTTTTAAAAATTCAAACCCATAAACAAGAGTTAGGGATTGAGTCAGTATACACCCCTTTTACACATTATGGTGACTTTTTGGCCAAAATCACTGAAGGTTTACAGTTCATTCAGTGTCAAGATATTATTTTAGCAGGTGATTACAATGCCTTGCACTCCCCTGCTCTGGATAAATCCAATCCTTCCACTATACAGAATATAGCAATATTCAACAAATTAAATATTTTTTTTGAAACAAGACAATCTTGTAGACGTTTGGAGGCAGAATAATGGCTTGAAAAAAATAAACTTTACACATTATAACAGGAAACAGAACATTTTTACTAGATTGGACTATTTTTTTTATTTCCAACTCATTAGTGAAAAGAGTTAATACTTTTGTAATTGACTCAATCTGTTTGACAGATCATGCAATGATTACATTGGAATTAGTGTTAAGTGATAATGAGAGAAAGCGGACCAAGTCATGGTCTTTCAATAATGCCTTATTAAAGGATCCAATTTTGTGAAATTGATTAAGAATTCAATAAATTAATTTTGGTATTATACTTTCTCGGGAGCTGAAACAGTTCTTTCAATATGGGATGCTTTTAAGGCAACTATTCATGGTAGCATTACAGTATATCATATCAAATAAAAATTAGCAAAATTAGAAATAGAGAAAATACACTAATGAATAACAGATTGTGTCAATTAGATAATTTGGTACCGAGTAACAATGATAGATATTTCAAAGAGTGGCAAGAATTGAAGTTAAAGAAAGTAGATTTAATTGATCAAGAGACTATTAGGGCAAAGTCATACATGAAAAGATATAAATATTACCATATGGACAAGTCTGGGAGGTTGTTAGCAAATGTATTACAAATGAAAAACAAAAGAATTTGATTACCAAATTACTTAATGATAAAGGGGAATATTTTACCTCTGATATGGATATTGCAAAATAATTTTTTAAAACCTATTGGAAAATATATCATAGTGACTTTATACCAAATAGGGAAAATATAAAACAGCTCTTTCAATGGGCTAAACTGATTCCCAATCCTTTCGAGTTTCCACAGATTTTATTAAATGAAGTAGAAATGACAATTAAATAATTACCTATAGGTAAACCCCCTGGGTTAGATGGATATACAAATGAATTTTACCAAACATGTATAAAAGAACTTGCTTCTTGGATAAAAAGGATGTTGGAGGAATTATCAGAGAACAAAGAAAAAAGCTTTGTTCCAGAATCAGTGTATCTGGCCAAAGTTATTTTAATTCATAAAGAAGGCAAATCTGTTGAATCTACTGAGAGTTATAGACATATTGCATTGTTAAATTCTGACTACAAGATAATTGCTAAATTGGTTAATAATAGAATTGCCCCACATTTGGAAAATTTTATAGAAGCTGATCAATATATATAAAACCATATGATAAGTACTGATCCAAGTTATAAAAAAAAAGCAATTACTATGCAGTTGCTCTGGATGCTAGCAACGCTTTTGATTTAATAAACAGACAGTATGTTTATGAAGTGCTTACAGCATATCGTATTTCAGAACCCTTAATTACTTCAATAAAAAATGGTATGCTAAAACTTTGGTAACATTTCAAATTATTGGATATTTGACTCATAATTTTGAAATGTATAATGATGTTAGGCAGGGTTGTCCCCTTTTCCCTACTCTTTTTATATTGGCCTTAGAACCCTACCTCTCAGCTATAAGAAATTATTGCAAAATTCAGGGTTTTGTATGCAACTATATACATTCAAAAATAAGTGTTTTTGCCAATGATATTCTTTTGATATTTGAAAACATAAATATTTCTTTAGAAGCATTTTTATCCTTAACTTCCTTTTTCTCAAGTTTTTCAGGATACCAATTAAATAAGAGTAAATTGGTTATGTGTTTATCAAAATCATCTACCCTTCATGAGGTTATTACAAATCAGGAATTTAAGCAACAAGATTATATTAAGTATTTAGGTATCCACTTCACTAACAATCAACAACTAAATATCAACATTAAGTATAATAAAGCCAAGGAAAAAACAGTTACTCTATTGAGTAACTGGAAAAATGTAACTATTTTTTATGGGGTAAAGTAGATATGGTGAAAATGATGGCATTACCACATTTAATATTTGTTATGAAGAATATTATAGGATGCCCTAATCATAAATGGTTTCTGGATGTTAAGAGAATATTTAGTAAATTTTTATCGAGAGGAGGAAAGCCACAGATGGTGGTGGAAGGTATTATGTGCTCTTAGGAAATGGGGGGTGGGGTGTCCAAATCCAGTTAAATATATGGAAGCCAATATACTTTCCAATTATTTTTCGTGGACATTTTTTCCTTATACAGACTTACTTCTTTATCAAAAAATGCTATTTGGAAACAAGCAGAATATAACAACATATCAAATTTGGCTAGATCAAGAACTACATAAGAATTCTACTCATATGTTGGCTTCCTGGTTCCCTTTCATTAAGAAGTGTATAGATTGTCCAGCTATTATATCTAATCCTTGTTTATTAACTTCCACAGAATATAATCAAAGGAGCTGGGGTAACCATGGAAATTTTAATTTTCAGGTATTAAACAGAAATAAGGTTAAAGTTTGGGCAGGCCTTTCGATCGAAGGCAAATTGGCCTCATTTAATCAGGCATCAATTAAATGGAAAGAGAAATGTTGGGATATGCTTTTTCATTATACAATTATGGCCAAGTTTAGAAGATTCTTGAAAATATATAAGATACAAGAGGATGTACTTTCCAGAGTTTTAGATATTCAGATTGCCCAAATAAATTTAGGAATGGAAAAGTTATTATCAAGATTGTATATTATCTTATTAGATTCACCTCAAAGGAATTTCCATCACATTAAAAATAAATGGAATGAAAAGAATGGCATTGGATTTACTCAGGAAGAATGGAATTATTTAAGATTATTCAATAATAATATATATATGTATCTAAAAGGAATAAGGCTATCCAATATAGTATTATAAATAGAGCATATTTGCCCCCTACATGTTTGGCCAAGATTAATCTGAACTTTTCAGAGTTATGTTGGCATGGCTGTTATCAGCATGCAACCATAACTCAATGCTTATGGTTATGCCCCAAAATTTGGCCTTGGTCGTTAAGTTTACAAAAAATTCTATAAGCCTTATTGAAGATTGAGATTCCTTTGAGAATGGATATATTTCTGTTTAATAACGTTAGTAAAAGAATTTTTCTAGGGGTAGAAAAAAATCTTTTCACTGGCTACTATGGCCCTTAAAAGATTAATTTTGGAAAATTGGAAAAGTGATGCAATTTCTACCTTTCAGTATTGTAAATGGGGTTTTATATTTAAGGAGATTTTACAATACAAAGAGATAATTTATACAATGGACTTTAATATTGATGATCTGACAGGGAAATCCTGGACAATATTCCTTTCCTTTACTAATATATGTTCTACTATTTGAATATTGTTATTCTCATGGTCCATATTTAGGCTGTACCAAATATACATGTGCAATAGTACGATAAACACCATTGTATGGTAGCATTAATTACTGCAAGTATAAGTTTGATTGTCCAAGTTAAGAGCTGTGGGGGGTTAAATATCATTGAAGTATGTAAGATTCATTGGATATTATGATTTATTATGTAATTATCGATAGATGTACCATGAATAATATATAAGTTATGATTGTTGATGGTGAAAACATCTCAATAAAAATAATATTAATAAAAAAGAAGATTATCTCCAAAACCATTATTAAACCACTTACCTTCATATTTAACCTGAACCTCTCATCGTGGCAGTATAGCCTAGAGATTAGATGAATGAGGTGTGAACAAGCTTGATACATCCAGCAGACCAGACTTGAGTTTGATTGTCACAACCTCCATTACCATACTGTGTGACTCTGAGAAAGTCACTTAACCACCTAGTGCTCCCAGGTTGCCCCTGAAAACAGGCACTTGTGCCTAGTGGGCCTTACCCAGTTACCAAAGACTAAAATAAAAAAAACATTGTGCCTGATGCATGGAAAGTTGCACATGTGGTACATGTCTTCAAGGCAGATGATCTCCTCTCCACCAAAAACTATAGACCCATCTCACTCCTCCCACACCTCAGCAATTTATTTGAAAAAATCATCCACCACCAGGCACTGGAACATCTAAAGAAATATAACCTCCTATATCCCCTCCAGCATGGTTTCTGGAAGCATCACAGTACCTCCTCTGCACTAGCCCTCTTCTCTGATCATAGCCTAGCAAATATAGATAAGGTCAAGGCCACTGGAGCAGTGTTTGTGGACCTATCTAAGGCCTTTGACCTTGTTAACCACCATCTTCTACATTCCACAATACTTCAGTTTGGCTGCTCCCCTGATTATATGGAGTGGTTCTGCAGCTATCTGTCTGGCAGATCTCAAGCTATCCAAATAGATAAAGATGTTTCTGCTACCCTACCTATCCATATGGGAGTCCACCAGCATTCTATACTCGGCCCGCTACATTTTTCCATGTTCATCAATGCTTTCCCTGCTGACAGCCTTAGCTGTCATGCTCTTCTTTATGCAGACGACTTAGTCCTCTATCACAATGACAAATCACTTGATTCCATCTCAACCACCCTCTCATGTAACTATGCCTCTGCACATCATTGGTTCCTCTCCAGTAGACTCCTAGTCAGTAAAAAAAAAGACAAATGCTATGCTCTTTGGCTCAAAACCTTTCCTTGCCAAAGTCACTAAAACCACTTCATCCCTCCTAGTACGTACCCCAGCGGCCCCCCACCCTCGAAAATGTCCCCTCTTTCAAGTACCTAGGTGTTACCCTTGACCCCTCACTAATCTTCTTTGACCACATAAACACTGTGTGGAAAATACACCAAAAACTAGGTGCTGCTTACCATATTAAGCAGTTGTATCCCCTGAAGCTTGTCTTGCTATCACACAAGGTAATCAATTGCTCCTTCTTGACTACTTCTCCCTTATTTATTCCTCTGTGTCCTCCACCCTACATTCTTGACTAATTACAATTTACAAATCCATCTGTTGCTTTGTTCTTCAAGCCCCCTACTCCACCCACCATTGTTCACTCTACCAGTCCCTAGTCTGCAAGGTCACTTTAAGCATGCTATGGGCTCAGGTGCAACCAGATGTCCCCCTATTCCCCATTGCTCACTCACAGGACTGCCTCCAGGTGCCTCAGGATATCCTCAGTCCCTCCTCTGGAAGTTCCACGTGGCTCCACTTTAATGGGAACTAAAGCTTTCTCAGTCTATGCCCCCACCCTATGGAACAGTCTACCGCTGCCTATTCGCTTGTCCCCCTCTCACTTGTCCTTCAAAATGAACCTGAGAGCCTGTTTCCTAAGTGAATCCCCATGCAATTGTGTCCTGGACAACAAGTAGTGCCCACAAACCGCCCCAGGTGCTTGTATCTCTGTCCTATCCCATCTTGACCTCCTAGCTGTCTCTGGTTTCCTTTCTCCTTGACCTACAAGATCTTCTTATCAAGTCTGTGTGTTAGTCTGTCAGCCAGTTCAGGAGAAATGATGTTTTGCTTTTAATTATAAAAGTTACTGCTTGTTATTTTTGTATCATTTATCCTCTGTAATCTGAGTTGTTACCGCTGCCTTAGTTCAATTTACATTGTACCCCTATTGACCTCATATTCAGGTTCTGTACACACATTTTACTCATGTTTTGACCTTTGTCTATTGTTCATCAGTGTGTAATAGCTACTACTGTCTATATAAATTTATGGCCGTTGAACTATGTTAGTGCCACCTTGTGGCCCGGGTCATGTCTGAAAATGGTCCATTGGACCAGGACACTTACCCAGTTAACAAAGACATAGATAGATAGATAGATAGATAGATAGATAGATAGATAGATAGATAGATAGATAGATAGAGTCCCCCTCTTGCCCCAGAGGCCGGTATATGAGGAGAATCCTGTAGTCTGCACCTGGACCCCCATGCACGGCCACACATTAAAATGATCAGAGAAGTTCAGGTTGGATCTAAAACAGATGTACACACCCCCACCCCTGCATTCCCTCCTCGGTCAGTGCACTACAGAGAACACTGCTGGGACAGACACCTCCAATTCTGGACCTTCATCATCTCCCAACCAGGTCTCCATAATGCAAGCCAGATGAACTGAGGAAATCAAGTCAGCAATAATTGCGGTCTTGTTACTAATACATCTGGCATTATATAGAACTCCAAAAGGGGACTGGTGGATGCTTCCTACCCAGTGACTTGGATATGGATGCCAAACACATCTGACCTCTCTCCTTGCCCCTTTTGGCCCCAGATGCCTCCTGGGCCTGTTCACCCCAATATGGCTAGCTCTCACTATACCTCCAGGACCCTGTCACCTACCATCCCACCCTCTCCCAGTCCTGACCTCACTACAACTCCTAATCGCTGTTGCTGATAGAGGGAGGTCAGTGAAAGGGCAGAGGCCGCATAACAGAGATGCCAGATAGATGATCCACTGGCTTCTGTGGTCACAGCACATCTGGACTGCTGTTTATACAGTTACAACTGCCCACTTAATTTACACATTAAATTACCCCTTCCACCCCTTAAACTAAATAAATAAACACAAAATAATAAATTTCCCCTCGCTCTCAAAATCAACAATAACTAAACTAAAATACAGTTTCCCAATACCCAAAAACAACTAACACAACCATTCACACCTCTCTACCACCCAATCCATCCCATGTCCATTAGCATAAAACATTTATACAAAGAATTAACATAACATAAGAAAATAATAAAATTATGAGAATCCTAGATTAGGTTCTAAGGGAGAGCAAATACAAAAGTCCAGCTCATTTTAAGGAGCAATATCCAGAACTTTAACTGTAGATGAATATTCAAAAAATGAATGTCCAAAATTAGAACCTTTGCCAGTCTTTCAGCAAATCCCCCAGCAAAGCTCCCACCAATATGGAGGAAATACTGACTGCCAGTAGAAGCATCCGACAGTACTAGCCACCAGACTTTCCGTAATCTTACAGCACCATTGATTCCCTTGCCCATAATAATGAATTTATACTACTCAGTGACTTTAACATCGATTGGTTAAAATGTATTAAGCACTCAGATGACATATCGCTAAACAGGCTGCTTCTTACAGAGTTAATCCCAACCCACGAGGCTCTCCTAAAATGGACAATGTGCTACCCATATTGAGAGGATTCTATTCCCTAAAGGTAATATAATTATTTGCTCAGATGTTGGTTCAGATTCCATCAGCAACCATTCCCCAGCCTATTGTGTATGGTGTGCAACCCCCCCCCCACAAGGCCCCTCTTGCCTGTTTCATTTTTGTGATCACTCCCACTTGATCCATCCCATTTGTATACCTCCCTATTGAAAGCTGTAGTGTCTCGTATCGACTGGTCTCACCTGTGGAAAGCATCCGATGTCAACTAGGCCATTGCCCATGTCAACTCTACTTTCTCCAGTCTCCAGGACAAATATGCCCCCCTCACCACCAGAAGGGTCAGGGGTCCAACTGCCAAGTGACTGGACCACCCTCTCCTATCCCTTTTAAAACTGAGAGACAAATATTTGTCTACTTTCAAGGCTACCAATGTCTTCTCAGACTGAACTGCCTATACAATCCTAAGAAATATTTCTAAAGTGGCCATCCAACAATCAAAGGCCTCCCCTGCAAAACACAACTTGAATCCTCCTGCAAAAAGCCCTCATCAGTTCTGGAGTTACTACAAAATATCCCTGAGCCAAGATGTAACCCTTGCCCTTCCCGATATTGAGGACAGGGTGCAAACTGCAAACCCCTCCACAGTCTCAAACCCATTTATCAAGCTCTTCTCTGACCTTACTGCTTACACTGGAGTGTTTCCACCTCCTTTGAATTGTCAGACACCCCCCCTCCACAAACCTGGGCTACATTCCCCTTTTCACCTCAAACATGTAAGTATATTTGAGGTGTACAAATGCCTGATACGTATCCTCGACTCAAAATCTTCTGGAATCAAGCCTAGACTTCATAGACTTGCTGCC
The DNA here is from genome assembly GCA_016271365.2 of Neoceratodus forsteri. Lineage (NCBI taxonomy): Eukaryota > Metazoa > Chordata > Ceratodontiformes > Ceratodontidae > Neoceratodus > Neoceratodus forsteri. The sequence continues at coordinate 952,024,923 of CM028131.1, read as the reverse complement.
TATGAACTGGCCTCCCCTCTGGCTAGAATCTTTCACCTGTGCCTCACTGTCACTACCACTACTGTACCAACTACCTGGAAATTTTCTACCATAGTGCCTGTGTTTAAAAAAGACAACAATAAAATCCTTAGCAACTACAGACCTATTGTATTTTCACCTACTCTCAGCAAGGCCCTGGAGAAATTCATCTTCTTTCAACTTACCACCTATCTTATTACTCACAACCTTCTCTCCCCAGCCCAATACAGTTTCCACCAGAACCACAGCACCACTATTACCATGCTAACCCTCACCAATAGTACCTCTCTTGGTGAAGGCGAGCTCACCAGCTCTGTATTCATAGACCTCACTAAGGCCTTCGATATAGTTTATCGCACACTATGAGGCAAAAAATTATGAGCCCAGGGAATCTCAGACAATACCCTCACTTGGTTCAGAAACTATCTGATAAATAGTCAACAATGTGTCAGGTTTAGTTCCTCTCTATCTGATCCTGCCTCTGTCACTACTGGTGTTTCTCAGGGATCAATACTATGACCACTTTTTTTCTGTCCACATCAACTGTGCACCAGTGCTTCTCCTATAGTACACCTATCCTGTATGCTGATGGCATGATCTTCTTCACTGGTATCCTGAACAGGCAGGACATAAATAGAACTCTCTCAGCTGATGTGATAGCTGTTCAAACCTGGTTACACAAGAGCAGGCTTTTGATAAACCCATCAAAATTGCATGCTATGCTAGTCAGAATGGTTCACTGGTTAATGAATATCTCAACTCTGCTCATTGTGGCCTGTTATAATGGCACCCCCCCCCCGGTCATTGTACTCTCCTTCATTTACCTGAGTGTTATGTTAGATCCCTCCCTTGACTTCTCTCTTCATGTGTCATCCACTTGCAAGGCACTCAATGTCAGACTTGGACTACCTTACTGAACCAACCATGATCTCTCCCTATCTGCCCACATCATGATTGTCCATAGTATCCTACTTCCCAAGCTCTCCTATGAAATGCCCATTTTTGAGAATGCCTCAAATGCTATCTTGAAGAAATGGAATGTGGCCTACAACAACGTCTGCTGATTTGCTCTTGCCTGCAACCGACTCACCCACTACTGTACCCTCTACTCCAAAATAGGCTGGCTAACTCCAGCTGCCCAATGTGACCTCTCCTTGGGTGGCATCACTCACAGTGTAATTCAGAACCATACAGCCCTGTCTGTTGTCTCCCTCCTAGTGCCCAGTAGAAATGTTATTCTCTCAGAACCTCAGACATCAACCTCCTATCTATACCCCGGACAAGGACCAAACTTGGGAAGACAGCCTATGCTGTTGCTGCCCCTAAATTGTGGAATAACAAACCTGCTAATATAAGACAATGTGCTGGCATCCGAAGTTTCTTGAGCAAATACCATTCACATCTGCTCCATCTGGCAATATGCTCCTGTCACTAGCCCTGCCCCTTGTATTGCTAGCTACTGGTACTCAGTGCTCCAGCACTTGTCACTTTGTACCTTTGTTAGCTTGTCTGTACCTTTGAGCTTTGCCAATACCTACTCCCTTCTGCTTCTTACTTAATTTTCTACTGCTTGGTTTACTCTTTTTACTCTGATCTTTTTGGCGCTTAATTTATTGTCATGCACTATGTTTGTTTTTACTGTTTTATCTTGTACACTAATGTTGTAAGAGTGTTCCTGTATTTGTACAGTTTAATAGTATGTACCCTCCCGGGACATGTCTGAAAATGGGCAAATGTTTGTCTAGTGCACTTTATTTGGTAAACACACAAAAAAAAATACATACAATTCAATTTATTGGGAAAACCCTTTAGATAACCAGTGCCTATTTACAAAGTTGACCTTTTTATACAAGAATTAACATGAAAAACATCAAGATTCAATACAGTATCAAAATACTTTGATAAAAGGGGTTGCCAATGAAAGGCAACCCAGATTGTCAGGTTGACCCTGCAGAAAATGTCCTTGGGAAGAGCTTAAGGGGGGGGGTTCCTTGGGTGGGAGGAGGGGCATAGTGAGGTCACAGGCATCATCACCAGGTGTGGGATAATGTAGGTGGACATATGTAGGTGATTAGTTGGGGGAGCTAATTGGGGTCCTCATCTGGGGTCCTAGTGGGCTTTATAAGGGGGAGGAAGAGAGGTTCTGCCTCTTTGCTGAGATTTTGGTGACCCTAGCACTTCAGCTTGGCAACATAGTTCATTTTGATACCTGAAGGTAAGGTACAGGTTACCCATGAGGGTCCAGGCAGACTGGTTGGGGCCTGGACTCCTTTTTGTGGTAGCCTGCATAGAATTTCTCGTAACTTGTAAGTAAAATTGGTCATATTATTTTAGATGTTGGCTTTGTGGTTAGCTAGTAAAGAAAACAAAAATAATTTCAGCTAACACAGTATGAAGGTTTTTGTAGCAGATGTGTCTGTCTTGGTGAAGGATTTTTGGTTTTGTGAGTAGTTAGTGATGAGAACGCTGGATTAGAAGAGTTGGAGAGGGAGAGTTTTGAGTGGGCAGGCCATGTTGGGAAGCACTTTTTCATCGTGTTTTGTGCATGGTTTTCTTTAGGAACATCTCCCCCACTGATGGCGAACTGGGAAATTTAAGGTCCCAGGCCAGTCGGTGGGCTGCATGGCCTACATGGGAGCAGCATCAATGTCTTCAGCCCCGCATGGTGCAGATGACTTGAGGTGGTGACAGTTGCTCTGTGGATGCATGGATGGGAGGTGAGTACTGTTTTTTCTTTGTTGTTTAATGTGCGAATTGTGGGGACAAGGGGCAGGTGCCAGCCTCTAGGAGAGCAGTGCGGCCGGCACCCAGCCAGACAGGGGGCAGCAGAAGCAATGGTCAGCATCGGATCAGAAAGGGGTCAGGTGGACAAGTGTTGAGCTGGTTTTCTGTGGGATGGCCATGGTTTACTGGGGGTGGCGGCTGTACTGGGAAAATGGGGGGTGTTTTGAGTTGGGGAAAGAAGCTGGGAAAGGTGGCAGCAATGAACAGACTCAAGTGTAGCAACCCCTTGATCCGTATTCTTGTTGGGGAGTGGATGGAATGCGGATACACAAGTTTTCAGCTGTTTGCGTCCCTGACTCAGTCAAGTTCTCATCGTGTGACCAAATTAATGAAGGCGGTCAGGAGCTTATGAGGTGGCATAGAGTGGCACAGGGTCAGCATGAGCACAAGTAAAGAAAAAAGGGTGGGAGTGGCCATGGTATTTTCACCCCAGATTCTTGGTCCAGCCAGGGAGAATTGGTCTAGGATGGGCAAAGCATGGCTAAGCCAGGCCACATGGTAGTCACCATCTTAAAAAGGGAGTGTGGGCCATGGCAGGCAAGTGGGAGGCTGCCATCTTGTGGTGAGGTGGCCGCATTTATGGGACTATACAGGATGGGTGCAGATACAATATTGTGAATGTGATACAGATTGAGCTGGCATATGGGTAAGGTATGCAGTAAAAGGATCCCACCTGGGAAGTCTAAATGATTGAAAACTGACCAGGATGTAATCTTAAAGGGCCAGAAGATTTTTAGTTGTGATGGAGGGTTATCAAGACCCCCAGGGCAGGAACCCCAATCCAAATGCTTATGTTGTTGTTTTTCCTCTTTATTATCTTCTCATTTCAAGAAAGTGGAAGGTATGGTTATCCTACATTCGGGCACATTTTTTCATCAATGCTTCTTTTCTCCTATTTTCACCTATGCCTTGAACTTGCAGCACTTTGCTATGTATAGAGCTTTCAATCTGTGCTATGGATGTTACAGGGAAAGAGCTAAGGGGGGGCTCTAAAAAAAAGTAAAATAAAATATATACTGTATATATACCATTAAGGAGAGGGTGCAGTGCAGGGTGTAGCAAGAGGCAGGGACAACCCTTTGATTTGAGTTATTTACTATGGGTTGGGGGGCCACAAGGGGTTTCATAGGTTTTTTCAGAGCTTTTTAAAGACCGAAGTCCATTATAGCTCGCACGACTCTAATGGTATCCAGTAATGTTATTACTTATCAGATAGGAGTCTAGGGAATGCTTAAAGCTTTCCATGTTTTTACTCGCAACAACTTCCACTGGGAGTTTATTCCAAATCTTAACAACTCTCACTGAAAACCAGGACTTCCTTAACTGAGTATTATATCTCTCACTTAGTAACTGTAAAGGGTGGGCTCTAGTGTTATATTTCTGGTCTTTCAATGTTAGCTCCAACTGTTCCCATAGTTGTGAATCTGACAGTGCTCTGAAAATCAAACACATATCTCCCCTTATTCTGCGTTATTCCAATTTATATAGCATCAGGTTTTGCAACCTTGCTTCATAGTTTTGACCCCCTGACCTCTTTGATTCTTCTTGTAGCTCTTCTTTGGACTTTTTCCAGGGCTTTTATATCATCCTTATTCCCAGGAGCCTAAAACTGGGCACAGTACTCAATGGTGTGGGTGCACCAGAGAGATACAGAGGGGAATCAACCCTGCCTTACTCTTACTCTTAATATGCCTATGAATGCAGCTCTGGATACCGCTGTCTTTTTTTAATTACCTGGTTGTAATGTTGTTTAAACCTAAGGTCATAACTGACCCTTACTCCCAAGTCTCTCTCATTCTTAACAGTCCTTAAGACTTTCCCAGCTATTATACAATCTTGCTGAGGGTAATTTTTACCCAGGTGCATCACAGTGCACTTCTCAATATTAAACAAGGATCTTTTTTTATGAGTCCATGCTTCAAGTTCCCCTAATGCTTCTTGTAGCACTGCTGCATCCTTTTGACTATTTACTGGGAAGCTCAGATGAGTATCATTTGCAAATTTAGATAGCCATATGTCTTTTTTTGGCTTCATAGTTGAAATATATAAATTAAAAAGACAAGGGCCCACCATGGATCCCTGGGGCACCCTGCTAATCATGTCTGCCCACCTGGAGAGTTCTCCCCTGATACAGACCCTTTTTCTCCTGCCTGATAACCTGGCCCCAATCCATCTTCTTGTTCCAGATTGAACACCAAGTTCTTTAAGAGCATCAATCAGCTCCTCATTAGGGATCTTATCAAAGGCCATAGCGAAGTCCAAAAACATGACAGCCACTGATTCCCCTTCATCTATGACTCTGTTGACCTTGCCATAGAATTCTACCAGGTTAGTTTGGCATGACCTGCCCACTGTGAATCCATGTTGTGACTCGTCCCCGGCCCCAAACGTATCTATACAGTTCATGATTGTATCCTTGACTATGCCCTCCAGTATCTTCCCAAGGACAGAGGTCAGGCTAATAGGTCTATAATTTCTAACCTCCTGCCTGGAAACTTTTTCGTGAATGGGGACAACTGTAGCTTGTCTCCATACAGCCAGGACTTGTCCTGACTGCAAAGATTTCTTGAAATCGGAAGTAACAGGCCCTGCCAGGCTTTCAGCTGTCTCCTTAAGAACTCTTGTATATAACAAAAAGGATAGGAAGAGAGGGGAGAAGCAAGAGAGTGGGTGATGGATGTCAGTTTCACATTTTCTCCATTTGTTTTAAGCAGGATGGCAACAACCAGAATCCATCTACCTCTTCCAGTGCCCAGCTGAGGGAAGAGGCCATGAAGTTAATGGATAAAATGATGGAGCTTATTGATGCAGCTCAGCTGGAGGAAATGAAAGAGGAGGCCACCAAGAAGAGGAAGGTGGCAGAGGAGCTGAAGGCAAAGGGCAGGGGGAGTAAGTGGCCATGGGGGCTGCCCCAAAGGCAGTGCTGGCACCCCAGCCCAAACCCATTCCTTGTCCAGATGAGCCAGATAATGGTAATGGATAGCGGTTTCACATTTTCTCCATTTGTTTTAAGCAGGATGACAACAACCAGAATCCCATCTACCTCTTCCAGTGTCCAGCTGAGGGAAGAGGCCATGAAGTTAATGGATAAAATGATGGAGCTTATTGATGCAGCTCAGCTGCAGGAAATGGAAGAGGAGACAAACAAGAAGAGGAAGGCAGCAGAGGAGCTGAAGGCTAAGGGCAGGGGGAGTAAGCGGCCCTGGGGGCTGCCCCAGAGCTAGTGCTGGCACCCCAGCTCAAACCCATTCCTTGTCCGGATGAGCCAGATAATGGTAATGGTAAGGATAAGGTAGATTGATCAGATGAGAGCAGCCTCAAGGATTACTTGGACGGGATCATAGGAGATATGGGGGGGGAGAAGGGCTTGGAGAGGATAGAGAAGGCTTTTGCGGAGTTGAAAAAAGGAGGTAAGAATGAGCTGGAGGATGGCACAGTGGAAAAGGGGGAACAAACTGTATGACAGACCTCCAGGCTACTCATTATGCAATCATGTCTCTGGCTCTATTAAAGAGAAAATTTGAAAAAGTCTTATTTCCTGTCTACAATGGTCCAACATTTTGGTAAGAGGAATGGGCATACAACACAGATTTGAAACTGTACACAGATGCCTCAGGAACATTAGGAATGGGGGCATATTTCCAAGGAGATTGGATAGCGGAGGCATGGCCAAAGGATTGAGGCCTGTTAAAGGACCTCACTTTTCTGGAAATTTTCCCCATATGGGTGACAGTGGTGGTATGGGGTAACAGGATGAGGGAAGAATGGATTTGTTTTGGTGTGATAAGAAAGGGGTGGTCAAGGTTCTCAACATACAAGGGGGATACACGGACATAGTCAACAGGGTATTGCAGCAACTAGTGCTATTCGGACTTCAATCTAACCTGCCGTTTAAAGCTAGGCACATAGAGGGTGTGAAAAATGACATAGCTGATAGCCTTTCTCATCTCCAGTTGAACAGGTTCTTGGCCTTGGCCCCTCAAGCAGCCATTCAGAGAACCAAGGTACCGGACCAGCTCTGGGAGATTGGGTAGAAAGAGCCCACCTTCTTTACCAGAACTTCTGGGTTTCCAACACATTAAGAGCTTACTAGGGGGCATGGGGAGTTTCCAGGAATTCAGGAGGTGGGAGGGGATGGAGAAAAGTATACCCCCCTCTGAGAAACAAATCAAACAATGTATTTTGTTTTCAATTATTTAACCAAGTGAGACACACTAAGCTGGAAGCTCATTTTCAGGTGCAACCTGGGAGCACAGGGAAGTTAAGTGACTTGCTCAGGGTCACACAGTATGCAAGTGGGGGCTGTGGGATTCAAACCCAGGTCTCCAGATTTGCAGCCCAGAGCCTTAAACCACTGTGCTATATGGTCAAAAGATGGGAGGAGGAGATGGCGCACACCACCATGGGGTGCAGTTAGTGGGCATAGGTTGGGCCTGCAGTGACATGAGTTGGCCAGACTCTTGAAGGGGCAGGACCATTTGGCGGTTGTTCATCAGCTGGCAAAAAGGGTAAGGGGGACAGGTGGACAGCAGGCAGCCTATTATGGGCAGCCTCCTAGTGAGATTTCTGAAGACAATGAGAAAGGTTTGTGCATCAGCCAAGGAAGCATGCCTCTTCAGGGCAGTTTTCGTGGTCATGGCCAGGGTAGCATTTTGAGTGAGTGAGGTCATAACAGCCAGGAAAAGCAACCCAAAAGGTGGCATGCAGAGGGAGTTGGCAGAATTTTGGGCAGACTGCATTGTAATATGGCTTGCCAAGTCTAAAACAGACAAGTGGGGACAAGGGACAGAGGCAGTGATCACCAGGAGGAAGGGGGAGGAGGAGGAGGAGGCATGTGCTGTGAGAGAGATGGAAGCATTCAGGATCTGCAGGGGTGATGGGGCAGGCACATGGTTTAGGCACAGGGACGGGATACCTGTGACTGGGTACCAGGTGGGTGGGGTGTTAAATAAATGAATGAGGTTCCAAGGAAGACCCAGAGCAATTTGCCCAGCATTCCTTTACGATTGGAGCTGCATCAGAAGCAGTGGTGAAGGGGAGATCTGTGGAGGAAGTTAAGCAGGTGAGGAGGTGGAGATCTAACTGCTATAAGAGATATGTGAGGAAGTGAAATAACACGTCTTTCATTTGTGCCCTGACAGGACTCTGGAAGAGGAGGATATGGATTGTGTGGAACTTTTTTATCTAATGGGCTAAGAGATATGTAGCAGTCAGACCTGGTGGGAAGCAGCTGAGTTGGAACTTGAAGCACATGGAACTGAAATGAGGGGAATTCGGGGCATGCAGTGGGTGCAGTTTATCCCAGTCATGGAAGAAGTGAGGGGGACCTGGGGTACCCCTGATATGATGATTATTCATCTCAGGGGAAATGACCTGGGGGAGACCCCATGGGGGGCTTTGTTCCAGTCAATCGGGATGGATTTTGAAAGATTGAAGGGATGGTGGTCTTGGGTGGAAATGGTATTTTCTGAAATAACCTCTAGAAGGGTATAAAGACATGCCAGGGATATAAATGTAATGGAAAGGACAAGGAAGAGGCTGAATATGAGGGCTGCAAATCTGGTAGGAGAAATGGGGGATTTGTACATTGCACATAAGGGAGTATCTTTTGAAGCTGGGAGAGTCTACTGATCAGATGGGTCCACCTATTGGAAGTGGGCATTGGATTCTTTCTCTTGCCATTGGCAAAGGTGGCAGGGAAATGGGAAAAGGAAAATTGAAAGCCTAGCCTGTGGGGTGGAGCCCCATCTTCCAACACCAGCTGGAGATGGGGCAGTGGAAAAAAGGGTTAGGAAACAAGAGGAGGCAGGGAAAAACTGGGGGCAGAATTGAGGGAGGGTGCACGGGCTGAGGGATACAGTATCTAGCCATGAAGTTAAAAGGTGGGGGTGGGGGAGGAAAATAGCGCTAGGGGCTGGATCATGACATCCGGCCCTAGGAAAGTAGTATGGATATGTAAAAGGTCTATGTATGAAGGCAGGGTGTGGTGCAATGGGTCAAATCAGGCATCCAAATCCTGGGATGGAACGTCCAAGGACTGAATAGGAAGACAAGACGGGAAGGAAATGGCAGATTGCTGAAATGTGGAATGTATCATTACTGTACAGATGATTTGGTGTTTTAATGAATGTGGATTTGCAAATATTATCAGTATCAAATAAATGTTGCCTGGTTGAGAATCCATACCTGGGTAGTGTCACTCATCTCCATAGGGGTCTAAGATAACAAAATGGGTTGCCAATGAAAGGCAACCCAGATTGTTAGGTTGATCCTGCAGTAAATGTCTTTGGGGAGAGGTGAGAGGGTTCCTTGGATGAGGGGAGGGGCATAATGAGGTCACAGGCATCATCACCAGGTGTCAGATGATGCAGGTGGACATAGGTAGGTGATTGGTTAGGGAAAGGGGCTAACTGGTGTCCTCATCTGGGATCCTAGTAGGCTTTATAAGAGGGAGGCAGAGAGGTTCTTCTTCTTTACTGAGATTTTTGCTCACCCACCCACCCACCCTAAAGGCAGAGGCTGAGAAGGAAGACCAGATGGGAGCTGGAGCTGGTGGGCAGCCAGCTGTGGGAGTATCAGGCAACCAGTGTGTGTAGGCCATGGAAAGGTGGAAGGTGGTGGTCAGACATGGCCTGGGTGGGGCTGACAGGGAGCCCGCAAGAAGGGAATGGATGGCTAGAAAAAGGAGAAGGGAAAGAAGAGGTGGCAGAGGAAAAAGGGGCAGAATTGGGGGTAGGGAGTAGGGTGCACGGGTTGGGGGGTACAGCACCCTGCCATGAAGTTAGACGGTAGGTACATGGGAAGGGGAGTAGAATAGCACTAGGGGTTGGATCATGACGTCCAGCCCTAGGAAGGTAGTATGATTATGTAAGAGGTTAGCGTGTGAAGGCAGGGTGTGGTGCAGGGGGTCCGATTGGGCATCCATACCCTGAGATGGAACATTCAAACACTGAAGAGGAAGACAAGATGGAAAGAAAATGACAGATTGCTGAAATGTGGAGTGTATCATTACTGTACAGATGATTTGGTGTTTTAATGAATGTGGATTTGTAAATGTTATCGGTATCAAATAAATGTTGCCTGGTTGAGAATCCAAACCTGGTTAGTGTCAATCATTTCCTTAGTGGTCTAAGTTGAGAAGAATACAATAATACATAAAATGTACTTAAAACAGCCATATTCTACAAGTAAATTTATACGTGACTTTAATCCATTTTTAAAATACCCAATTAGTTGACTATTAGACGCACAGGATAAGAATTCCATGATTTAACTGCTTGATTCAAAAATGCTCTTTGCTCTAGATTTGTTCTGCAGCAGAGTAATTTCACTTGTTGGTTAAAATGTGTGAATAAAAAACAGTTCTTCATCACTATCTTTGTTTCCACAGTCTGCGCATCAAACATATTCTTTTTTCAATAGCCTTTTAATATTTCATATTTAGCCAATGTTTTAAGGTAATTATATAACCTCTTTTTCAGGGGAAAAAGGCTGCAATAATATAGATATAATGTGCACTTTGGATTTCAGATATTAATAATTTTTTTCTTATAATCATATCTTAATCAACAGTAATAAAGGTTAAAAAATGAGGAGTGGATACGTTTCCCAGTTTTCTTTTTACACCTATTCAGTATGCACAAGCCTTTCAGTCAAATTTTTGTTCTTTTGCAATCTCACTTTTTTCTGCTGTAGAGAACAAATGTATTTAAAACCTTAATAAATATTTGTTTATATGTTGTCTAATTTCTCTTAATAAATAGATACTTTTGTTTCATAAACAGCTCAATGTTTCCGTTACTGGTTGATTTGTCTTTCCTGAAGTCTGTCACATTACATAGATACATTACATAGATTACATAGATACATTATATAGATCTTTGAAAATATTTCAATCCAGTTCTTGATTTAGCAGTCTGTTCTTACTACATACCTTTCAATAAATAAACTTGCAATTTAATGTGCTTTAATTGAATCTTGTTTTCATCAAAGGTTATTTCAATTATTTCTATCTTGCTAAAGAAACATCATACTTACAATTTAAAGTGTTAAGCACATTCATAGACACTATTTTGTGGTTTCTTTTTTGCTTGCTGATATAAATAAACTTAATCTCTATAAGCATCTACTTTTGCTTTGCTGTTCTTTTTGTTTGCTGGCATAAAAAACTTTAAATCTTGTGGATACCTTTTCTTGTAGTTTTCCAGATGCTCTGAATCTGGCATCCTCAATTCACCATTACAGGTTTTCTCTGCAGTGTTCTTCTTCACCCATACCAGTGTGAAGCGCTCTGGGCAGGTCAGGTGGGGGGAGCAGTGCTCCAACATCACTCCCTCCTGTATCAGATATGACATCCTTTCCTGCCCAGTCCAAATATGTTCAGAAACTTCACAATGAAACACATTGGATGTGCAAAGCTTGAAATCAGTGTTGATGCCATTTACAATCAACTTTTGTATTTATTTGTTTTCATTTGCCAGTAATTACTGTTTTCCATTTTAGATATCTCCACATTCTTTGCCTATGAATACATAGATTTAAATGTATTATTTTATTTGTCTGGTCAGAGCCTTTGAGAATGCATAACAATAGGGGACTGTGGAGGTGTGTGTGTGTGTGTGTGGGGAGACCACTGGGATTCCAGAAGCCATGGTTTGGAATATGCAAAATATGTTATTATTGCTTACCTGAGGATGCAGGAGTTTTGCTTTCTTTGCATATCTAACTTTTAAAATCAATCATTTGATTTTTTTGAATCATGATGTGATGTGAGTTATACCTTTTTTAATATTATATTTATGCCTGCTTTATTATATAAAGCCAGTCCCGTTAATTTCTTCATTTAGTCCATGTTCATACTAAGGTTCATACTAAGAATGGTAAGGAGCCAGAAGGCTGTTGCCCATATAGGGTCCTATATTCCACTTCAATAATACTTAAAACCTCCTCCTCCCAATATGTAAACATCTAATTTCTCCTTAAATTCCCTTTTAGTTTTACTAATTATTACCTCCAAAGGCAAACAATTCCATACATTCACCATTCTAAGAGTATAAAAGTATTTCCATTTGATATGTGAAACCTTTCTTCCCCTGATCTGTAATGGATGACCTTGTGTTTGCATGTAGGTGTCCTTATATTCAGTATTAATCTGGTAATAAGTGTTACAGCATATCCTGTTTAATATCATACAATAACAAGATATCCCCACGTATATGCCTGGTCGAAAGGGACATTAGATTTAATAGCCTCAGTCTTTCTGCATAACTAAACCTCTCCATCCTCTTTATACTTTATTAAATGTTCTTTGAATTCTCTCAATGTTGTTTATTTCATGCTTCCTAAAGGAGTTCCATAGCTGACTAGTGAATTTTAAGTGTGGGCACACATAGGCCCTGTATAGAGGCATCATCACATCAATGGTTCTTGAGGTGATATTCTTTTTTATTGTCCAAATAATTCTAGTGGCTTTTCTTATTGCTTCTGTGGTTTGTGCTAGGCTATCAAACTCATTGATAATTAGTAATCCTAACTCTCTCTCTCGCCACTTGCTTTTGGCACTATAATGGGGAGAAGGGTGCAGCACCCAATACATAGAATGGGAAGAACATCCCTCCCCCATCAGCTATTGATCAAACAGGAGTTCAGCATGTTTGTAGTTTATTTGCATCACCTGGTAAGGAAAAAGTTCTGGTGCCCCATACGGCATGCAGGGGAAATGCCGGACTTCACCCAACAACTAACACACCAAAATCTAGCCAATGGAAAATCATGTACACAAATGCCTGCAGTCTAGGAAACAAGATCCCAGGCCTGCAGGCAACAATGACAGAGGCTAAACTGGACATATTAGCCCTTGGTGAGACATAGTTCACCAGTGCACACACTTGGACGACTTCAGTACTCGGCTATTTACTGTTCGGAAGAGACCGAGGTGCAAAAAGGGGGGAGGGAGTGGTCCTTTATGTCAATGAAAATATCAAAGCTACAGAAATTCAGAATACACATAAGGAGCCAGAAGAACTGTGGATCGCCCTGGAAACAGGAAATGAGAAAGCCATACAAACTGGGGTTGTCTACAGGTCTCCAGACCAGGAGGAGTACATAGACACATTACTGTTAGAAAATATATAAAACATGACATCTAAAGGGGAAGTTCTGATAATCAGAGACTTCAACATGCCAGATACAGATTGCTCAATAACAGCAGGAACATCCGCCAAAACTAGACACATAGTGGATTCCCTGCAGGGGGAGGGTCTCAAACAACTGATACAACAACCCACAAGAGACAGGACTATCCTAGAGCTAGTACTGACTAATGAGGAAAGGATCACAGATCTCCAGGTAGAAAGTCACCTGGGGGCCAGTGACCATCACATGGTATGATTCAATTTGGCCACTAGAACTAAATCATCCCATTCCAAGGCAAAAATATGGGACTTCAGAGGAGCTGCCTTTGATAAGATGGCAAGCAGAGTTAAGCTAGCCCTGGCAAGAAGGAATACAGGTGAGGGGGTACAGGCAAAGTGGGCAAACATGAAGGATGCAATACTTGAAGCAACATCTCATTGTGTTAGGGAGAAAAGCAAGAGCAAAACAAGGAGAAAACCACTTTGGTTCTCAAAAACAGCAGCAGAAAAGGTCAGAGCCAAATGGCTGGCTTTCAGGAATTATATAGGAACACAGTGGGATGAAGATAGAGAGGCATACCAAATTTCCCTAAGGGAAGCAGAGAAGGCAGTAAGGCAGGCAAGGCCCAAACCAAGGAAACACTAGCATGAATAGTAAAAGAAGGGAACAAGACTTTCTATAGATACATTAGTAAAAGGAGAAAGTTCAGAGGGGGTATTACTAAGATCAAAGGGGATAAGGGAGAGTGTGTGGAGGAGGACCAAGGGAAAGCATCTATCCTAAATAGATACTTCTGCTCAGTATTTACTGAGAAGAAGGTAGGGCAGGGCCCACAGCTCAGCAGGCATGGACTCAGGGGGGAGGGAGGGAGGTGTGTACAAGTCCCTTCACAAAAGAAAGGGTCCTACAAGAGCTCTCTAAGCTCAGGGTGGACAAGGCAATAGGAGCTGATGGCATACATCCCAGGGTACAAAAGGAGCTAAGGGTGGAATAAGCAGAGCCATTATCAGAACTGTTTAGTGAGTCTCCTGAGCACAGGAGAAGCTCCAGAAGACTGGAGAAGGACTTATGTGATCCTGCTCCACAAGAGTGGTAGCAGGGAGGAGGCAGGGGACTACAGACCAGTCAATCTTACCTCAGAAGTGGGCAGGATTATGGAGGCACTCCTTAAGGAAAGGATAGTGCAACACCTGGAATCCATAGGTGCACCGGATCGAAGTCAGCATGGGTTTACAACAGGAAGGTGATGTCAAACTAATCTGATAGATTTCTTTAACTGCATAACCAGAGTGGTGGACCAAGGTGGTATAGCTGATGTCACCTACCTTGACTTCAGCAATGCTTTTGATTCTGTTCAACACAGAAGATTGATTAATAAGCTGGGTAGGCTCGGGGTGGGTCAGAAGTTGGTCAAATGGGTGGCAAACTGGTTGGTGGGGAGAAAACAGAGAGTGGTGGTAAATGGTATACAATCAGAAGAGATGCAAATCAAAAGTGGGGTACCTCACTCAGTGACATTGCAGATGAACTGGAGAGTAAGGTTTGTCTGTCTGCAGATGACATCAAGATCTGCAACAGAGCAGGTGATCCAGATGGGGTGGGCAGAATGAGGAGAGATCTGAATAAACTGGCAAAATGGTTGGAAGAGTGGCACCTGGGGTTTAATGCAAAGAAGTGCAAGATCATGCACATAGAGAAAAGAAACCCTGAAGCCACCTATAGGTTGGGAGGGGAGTTGCTGGCAATCACAAGGAAAGAAAGTGACTTGGGCATCATCATCACAGATGACCTGAAATCATCTGAGCAGACCACTAAAGCAGTAAGTAAGGCTAGTGGGATGCTGGGGTGCATTAGTAGGAGTATCACAAGTCATAAGAGGGAGGTAGTAATCCCTCTTTACAAGACACTGGTTAGGCCCCATCTGGAGAACTGTGTGAAGTACTGGAGGCCGCACCTGCACAAGGACATTAACAAAATGGAGGCAGGCCAGAGAAGGTGAAACAAAATGGTGCAGGGACTGCATCAAAAAACATGAGGAGAGATTAAAGGAGCTCAATATGTATACCCCAGAGCAAAGGAGGGAGAGAGGTGATATGATCAAAACATTCAAACATTTTAAGGGCATTAACAAGGTGAAAAAGTCTAAGATGTTTCAATAGAAGAAAAATAGCAGGACAAGAGGACACAGCATGAGATTAGAAGGAGGCTGATTAAGGGGTAATGTGAGAAAGTTCTTTTTCACAGAAAGGGAAGTGGATGCATGAAATGGCCTACCTCAAGAAGTGGTGGATATGAATATAGTGCAGAGCTTCAAACAGGCATGGGACATGCATAAGACAGCAATACAGATGATTATGAATAGATAGGCCATTGACAGAGTAAAGGCCTATGTCACGTTCATAAGGTAAAAAAAAATGGGCAGACTGGATGGGCCTTACGATCCTTATCTGCCCTCAACATCTATGTTTCTATTTTTTATTATGATTTTTTTCATCCTGTTCCAAATTTCTAACAGCTTCATATTCCACTTTTGATAAATTGTAAAGTCTTTTTTCTTTCTTGCTGTCTTTTGTAATCTGATTTACTTGTTGTTTTATTGAATTACTATATGTCTGTATATTGGCTGGCATGGGTCCTGGGATAAAAAAGTGGACTTGATTTTTAAAGACTCTTGCAGCTTCCTGTTGTTCTCTATTTCTTGGTGATGTAGTTTCTAATACAATTTTATGATCAAAGAAGTATTTTATCTTGAGTTTTCTTAAAAATCTCCCAACATCTAGTTTTAATTTGAAAGCATTCCGTTTTTGATTTGCACAAAATCCTAAACCCTATTCAGTACTTTTCGTTCACTTGAAGTTAGATCTCTGTCAGGCTAATTGAAAACTATGCATTCTTTTTTCCTTGTTGCCATATGACATGTATCTTTTGTGTGGTATTGCCCATTTCTCTCATTGTATGCAGATTTGAGGTGGATGGTATTTCTTCTCCACTGTCAGCTGAAATATAACCTCCTAACCTTCAGTGCTGCCTCATCTCTTCCCTCTGAAAATCCTCTTGATATTTACTATAATAGGGAGGTGTCTGATGTTCCACTCTCAGAATGCACCAGCCATTATGCACCCCATCATTAGGATGCCAAACATGAGAGTCATCGATTGGGTTTCATCTTGAGAGCTCACCCACACCACCTTCTGGGACTCGTCCCCACTGCCCCATTACTTAGGATTCTAGCTCCAGGGGTGGACCTCAGGAAGTGGGCAATGGCTTTAAGGTTTAGCACCCTAATGATGGGGTGCACAACAACCGGCACTCCAAGGGTGTGAAATGGGTGTCTGATAACAGTTAGAACAGGTCCTTCTTGGTGTTCTATAACTTCTCCTGCTAGTTGTATATGTAAGAAAAGGTTGATAATTCATTGGTTCCCTCATCTCCTAAGTGTTGTCTGAGTCACTGAAGTTTATATAGGGGTCAGAGCCCTTTTCACCTTTATAATCATTTATGTCCCTATGAAATTTATTTTATTTTACTTATCTCCAACTTTCATCGTATTCTGCATGACCTTTTTCTATTTTAGCTAATAGATTTTTTATTTTGTTTGTTTCCATTGATTCCTTTAACTGATTTTTTGATTACTAGATTTCATTTTGAACATTCTTTTGTTCATTTATTAGGGTTTCAATAGACAAAAGCATGAAATCAGATGAACGCTTTGATCTTATTCCATCTCATTTTTCTTGAACATCATCCACTGAAAAGCCTAAATTTGGCTCCACTAGGACCTGTATGCCTCTAGGGATTCTTTTTGTTTCACTTAAGCTGTAAGTGATACAGCATGCCAGTCTAATTGTACAGCTTTTTGTTTGAAATTTTCTAATTTGTGACTTTCAGGTTTAATATTTTTTGGATTGTCCCAATTCCTTGTACTTGTTACTAAATTCATTATTCTTGTTTCATCATTTTTTGTGAAATTTATCTCATCAGATCTTATTTAAGTTAGTTTGTCAAGCTCTGAAAAGTTAGCCATTGTGGATTAGTGTGGGTGTGAAATGGAACATATGCAATTTGTTTTATATAATATGTGCAGCGTCCAAACATGACAAAGCAGTTTTATCCTGTTTGGTGTTTATCAGTAAACTTTAACTGGTTCTTTAAATGAGAAATCCAAAAATTATTGTTTATGTTTCCTATGGCAATAACTTCATCTTGAACTTCTGGGATAAATCCTCCAGGTTTATAATGATTCAAATTAGACACAATAAATAATCTCCAGATAGCACAGAATCCTTTTCAGTCGTTGGACCCTTATGTCCTGGATTTTTCAAATGTGTGAATAAAAACAGTTCTGTGTCACTATCTCTTTTTCCACAGTCTGTGCATCAAACTTCTTTTCTTTTTTCAATAGCCTTTTCATATTTCATATTTATTCAATGTCTCAAGGTCTTTACATAACCTCTTCTTCAGGGGAAAAGGCTGCAATAAAATTGACATAAAGTGCACTTTAGATTTCAGTTATTAATATTTTTTTCATATAGTTATATCTTAATCAACAGTAATGAAGGTTAAATAATGAGAAGTGGATAAGTCTCCCAGTTAACTTTTCACACCAATTTGGTATGCACAAGTCTTTAGACTGAATTTGTGTTCTTTTTCAATCTCACTCTCTTTCTAGTATAGAGAACAAATGTATTTAAAACATTAATACATATTTTGTAGTCTAATTTATCTTAATAAATACAGTAGATGCTTTTATTTCATAAATGACTCAGCATCTCCCTTATCATTTGATTTATATTTTCCTTAAGTCTGTCACATTATACAGATCTGTGGAAATATTTCAATCTGGTTCTTGATTTAGTGGTCTGCTCTTACTGCTTACCTATCAATAAATAAAGCCCCATTTTTATATGATTTAATTTAATCTTATTTTCATCATAGGTTATTTTAATCATTTCTATCTTGCTCAAGAAACATTGTGCCTACAATTTAAAGTGTTAGCACATTCACAGCCACTATTTTGTTGTTTCTTTTTTGCTTACTGAAATAAATAAATGTAACCTCTATAAGCATCTACTTTTGCTTTGCTATTCTTTTTGTTTACTGACCATAAAAAGTTTTAAATCTTGTGGATACCTTGTGGATACCTTTTCTTGTAGTTTTCTTGTAGTTTTCCAGATGCCCTGATTCTGGCATCCTCGGTTCACCATTACAGGTTCTCTCTGTAGCTTTCTTCTTCACCCTTACTAGTGTAAAACACTCTGGGCAGGTCAAGTGGGGGAAGCAGTGCTCCAATGTCACTCCCTCCTGTGTCAGGTATGACACCCTTTTCTGCTCAGTCCAAATCTGTTTGCAAACTTCACAGTGAAAGGCACTGGATGTGCTAAGTGATAAATCAATGTTGATGCCATTTTCAATCGGCTTTTGTATTTATTTGTTTTCACTGAACAATTATTACTGTTTTCCATTATAGATAGCTGCACATTCTTTGTCTATGACTACATATATTTAAATTTCTTTTTTATTTGTCTTGTCAGAGCCTTTGAGAATGGATAGTGATAGGGGAGTGTGGCATGGAGGGTGGAGCAGTGGTATTTCAGAAGGCATGGTTTGGGATATGAAAAACAATTTATTGTTGCTTACATGAGGATGTGAGAGTTTAGATTTCTTGGATATTTAACTTTTAAAATGAATCATTTTATTTTTTGACTCATGGTGTGAAGCAAGTAATACTTTTTTTTTTTTTGCATTATTGTATATTCATGCCCTCTTTATTACATAAAGCCAGTCCAGTGAATTTCTTCATTTAGTCTATGTCTTGACTACTTGATTCCAAAATGCTCTTTGCTCTAAATTTGTTCTGCAACAGAGTAATTCCATTTGTTGGTTAACAGTTGATCTTGTATTATATAAATTTGAGCATTTTTATAGCAACACATTAAGTGTTATGATCCTCAGTTTATTTATAAGTTTCCAATACCAAATACCATCAAAACATAGTATTCAAGAGTCTAAAGACACCCACCTAACTTGATAATTGAGACTGCAGTGATGTACAGCACCTTTTTCTTTCAGTACAAATCTACATGATAACACACTATCCATAACTGAAGCACAGATAAGCAGCCCATAGGTGACTACAAAAAAGTGTCAGACTCTGGACTACTATTCTGTGTGTGTCTTTGTCAAAATTTCTTTTATCCCTGTACAATAGGGCCAATCTCACATTAACCTTCTTTACAACATATTCTACATGTTTGGTATAGGACAGTGTGCTATTAACAAAGATTCCCAAAAACTTAGAAAACTGACCCTGCTCCAATACTTCACTTGAGGTAGTCTTAACCTCTGACTGCCTAAAATCATTGATTTTTTTTAATGTTAATTACTAATTTACTTTCTATAAACCAGTTCTGAACCCTGAGGAAATTCCCCTCAAGATGATTATCTAGAGCAGAATCAGACTTTTCTCTTCTCCTCAGTATTGCTTCATTAGCATAAAGGATGACTCTGCAGTCCTAGCAATCTGAAGGAAGTCCACTCAGGAATAAATTGAAAAGTAGCTGTCCCAATATGGACCCGTGTGGGACTGCTATACAAACACTACTAAAATGAACATAATATTCCCTAACTTCACCACCTGTGATCTGTTAAATACATAATTTTGAAACCATTGACATACATTCTGTGCCAAATCAATGTTTATTAATCTCTATATAAGCAGCTCAATGTTAACTAAATTAAATGCTTTTGATAACTCATTATAGACCTCCTCAGTCATGTCCCCACAGTCCAAGACTCCATGCAAGAAATCAGTATATTCCAATAATGCAGTTACTGTACTGCATTTTTATGGACACCATGGTGTATTTCATTTAAAATATTGTTTTTCTTTCACTATAGCACATTAATTGATTGTGCATAACTTTTTACAAGGCTTTGGATGGGGGAAGGGGCAGGACAGAGATTGGTCTATAATTACTTGCAGATGTAGCATCTACCCCTTCATCTACTGACACTACTACTATTTGCTTCCATAACACAGGAAAGTCCTGTGTGTACAATGAGAGGTTAAACATTTTTGCAATAGGAACTGCCGCTTCACTGATAGCCAATTTCAACAACCTAACATTCTCTCAGTCACTACCTATCTTAGTTTTAGTATTTATTTTACTCACATAAACAAATACTTATCTCTTACATACCTGCTTAAAATAAAATTCCCTCTCCACATTTGTAATCCCACCATCAAATTTTGCCTCATTTTCAGTTGCACTTGTTGCATATGCTGATATGGAACTAAAACGTTATTTAAATCATTCACTACCCAGAGTGCAACTACCTGTAAACCATTGTCAGTCTGCAAAGCAATAAATGCCACTTCTTGCTCCTCCTTAGACTTTGATTTATACTATTCCAAGATTTATCAGGATTATTGCCTCTTCCCTTTGTTTTTTTTCTGAAAGTATTTTGCCTTAGCTTATTTGGATATTTACAGTATTTTATACCTCTTCCGTAGTTGTTTATAAGCTATTTTGTCTCTTTGCAGCCCACTGTCTCTATACTTACACCACAGTTTAGCTCTGTCTCCCATCAACTTCCTAATTTCACTATTAATTCAATATAATAACTACCCTTTTCCCTTATTCTTTTCACCAGTGCAAACTTAGCACAAATTTGAGTGCATTCTACAATAAAATAATCCAGTGCCAAAGCTATAGTTGGAATACTGTTAAAAAGGGATCAATTAGTATCACCTACTACTTGTTTAAAGGCCCCAATCCCATTATTATGAATTTTCCTAACATTGATTATTTCAGGTTTATGACTGCCCACTTTAGCTGACCAAATGCATAAATCAGGTGCATGATAACTCCGATTATCCAGTAACACCTCAGTTTTCTGTACATGTGAACTTTTTGATGTTAGTACCTAGTCCAGCGACCTACCAGCATTTGTATTATAATCCAACCTTCTTATGTTATTTACCATTTGGACTAAATTTAGTTGTACTATTCTATCTATCATTACATTATTGAACTTTTTCAGCAAATAACTATTAACCCCCCCAATTTCTTCATTAATTATGCAACATATCCTGAAAAAAACACCAACCTGACTAAATTTTGGTGGAATATATACAGACCAAATAATTAACTTTGTAGCCATGCCAACAGTTATACCAATAACCATAAACTCACATTTTGGACTGCAGACTGGAACATCAATTTGTTCCACAGCCAGCTGATCTCTCGCATAGATAGGACAACCTCCTCTCCTCTTACCATTCCTATCAATTTGGAATAAGAAATAGTGTTCCAGGGCTACCACCAGATCCTCAATTTTAGATGTCAACCAGCTTTTAAATAAAATGATAACATCTTGGCTCAAATTTCAAAGGGCAAACTCTGATGCAAGGTGCCCGCATAAAAAGGAATTGATGCAAGTGGCACCTTGTGACAAATGTTACAGAATTCTGATTTTTGAATGCTGTCTGCATTGAAATCGGGAGTCCATGTATCAACCCAGCCCTGCATCACCTCGGCACCCGGCATGGGGGTGAACCATGTCACAAGGGGGTGTGTACCATAGTAGAGCTGCAGCATCCCCTAAATCAGGATTCTAAAACCTCTGCAGTGGATGCAAATCCCAGCTGCAGCTAGACAAGCCCTGAGCTGGTCTAACAGCCCTTGTACCACAGGTTGGTCCATACTGGGGAGGCGTGCGATCTCCAAATGTGGATTGAAACATGCCATGTCCAGGTGCCACATTGAGCTGTGTGGATCATGCCATTGTGCCACCAGGTTGGACAGTGACAGAAAATGGCAATGCCCTGACCAGGCCTATTTTGGCACACAATGGCAGTAGTATGGTGTGCTTCATGACCCTGTGCTAGACAAACCTGCTGGTAGTGTAACCTGACTGCCACACATACTGCTGACAACTGGACAGCGTTCCCAGCTTTGGTGCACTTGTGTGCTAGGACACAGACTCCTGGCAGCTTTGAGGTGCCCCCACTGCACAGCCCAGGCCAATCCCTGCAGACACCATTAAGGAATAAAAGGACTGGCAATGAATAATATGTAGGTATGTGACTGTTTGCATCCTACTATCCCTATCACAGAGCACTGTCCTACACAGTGCTGACTGTTAGCAGGAAAGGTGCTGCCCCACTCAGGGTGCTGCCGGACCCTCTTGCAGTCAGTCTGCCATCCTGGCACTATCATGCCACCCATTTGCAAGGGAGCCATACCAACCTGCCATGGGTAGTATGGCAGGTGTGCAGGCATACTGCCAGCACAGTTGCATCTGTGTAGCAGGGGTGCCTCACATCTGCCCTGGATTCTGTCTCCTGCCACACAAGGGCACCATGACCAGGGACAGTATTTGGTTGTTGGCAATACATGAGGCAGTCAGGTTAAGCTATCACCATGTTTACCTGACACAGGCTTGTGGACTGCACCTTACTGCTGCCATTGTACGCCAGTCTGTACCTGGTCAGGGCACTGTCAGTAGCTGCCACCATCCTACCCAATAGCATGATGTCATGACCCACACAGCCTGATGTGGCACATGGGCAGGGCACTCCATTCCATTAAAGGACAGTCCCATAAGCAAGTCTGGGGCTGGCTTTGCAAGAGGCAGGTGGGCTGGTTGCACCCACCTTCAAACAACTCCATTGTGCCACCTGTTTGGTGCACCACTCCATTTGCACAGCTCTAGGGACTTTGGTGTCTGGACCCCTGCCATACCAAAATCAAGTGCAGAGTCCCTGTTGCACCCAGAGTTTGCTGCACGGGGTGATTCAGTGATAATTGCACCAATCTAGGGCCATTTTGAAGAGCAATCCCTTGGTCTCTCCATGTCAACCAGGCACAGAATTCAGTACATTTTAATAATGGACTACCTATGTTAAAATGTATCATATACAATCCACTTCATATTAATGTAGCCCCAGGTGGCACTATCCCAAGGGCTACTACCCCACCTGTATGGCTAGTGACAGGTTAAGGGGCCTAGGTCCAGTGACGGGTGCCTCCACCCAGAGGTCATGGTTGGTAGTGGTTAAACTAGCTTGGGCACAGTCCTCTGGGACACTGTGACCCCTTTTGTTCCCACCAGTGGCCCACACAGTACATGGGAGTTATCTTCCCAATACCCCACATATGCACACTCCTTACACATACAGTACCCACTTACCCTCGAGACTGATTCTGCAACACGTCTTTGAGGAACCCCTGTAAAACAAGGTTAGGTAATGCACACAACCACAATGCAATGCTGGTTCTATACGTATTGACACCACAGACAAATTGTAATTCAACAACAACAAATCTGATTTATTCAGGGGCAGTAACAAGGAAGGGGGCAAATTAGGTTGATTGGCAGTAAACACACAAATCACAGTACTGTGCATGCAATTTAGGGTCCAAATATCACACTCTCTTGGTACCCAGGATGGGGCGGGGGGTGGCTAGCCAGGTCCGTTGCCCGGGGTTGGCTGACTGGTGTAGATGGATGGAGCCCTGCAAGGAGAAAGTACATGCACAACACACAATTGTAATCTGGAGCTGGATGGCTCAGTCTACAGAAAGAGAACACAAAGCAATCAGTTGACACACTTTGAGTAAATGAAAGGTGCAGGGAGCTACCCTGATTTGTACTCACAATACCCAGAGCTGAGAACAGGATGGAGAATGTTCGTTCTGGATTGCCAGACAAGCAGGGTATGGAGACAAGGCCCTCATGACAGGGCTCAACTGCATTTGATAGCAGGCGGATTCAGTCCGAATCAAGCTGTGTTCTGCTTCCAGCTTCAGCACACAATTCACAGTACAGGGGAAATAAGATCATGATTCCCCACAAGCACCAAGCACATTCATATGTAAAGGAAATTACTATACCAGACAGGCTGCTCCTCAATCCCGATCGCAAAACACTGCAAAAACCGGGGAGCACTCACAGCAGCTTCAGTCCTTGACAGGCCGATGGCACTTCAGCAAAATCTTCGGTCTTCTACAGGTTAAGCCTGGTTCCCACACTTTTGCTTCTTTTTCCTCCTCAAACACTCGGGTTCAGTCTGATTTAAAAGTACTAACGGTCGCAGACTGACTTAGGGGCCTACATACGTGCTTCTTGCATGAACTACATGCCGCAACAGCACAGAGCTCCTTCTCCTTTCACAATAACCTTGCATCTGGCTTGCCAGCAACAGTTCAAGGCATCTCTTTTGGATTCACACAAGTTCAGTTAGTTGGTTCGGCTGTCCATCACAGCAGGGCTCCCTCTGTTGGTGCAAAAAGGTGCCAAGATCCAAACTACAAGTCCCAGAGACACCTGCCATACAGCCCCCTTATAGCAGGCTCCAACTGAGAGTCCACGTTCTGATTCACCCACAGCAGGCTCCATGTTAAAGACCCCCCCCCCACACTGATTGGTCCAATTTGGCAGTTCAAGTCCAAAATGAAGGGGCTAAACAGAAAGAGTTTGAGGTACAAAAAGGCAGGTTAGACAAACTGCATTTTTACTGACACTTTACATTTCCCCCCAGAACTAGTTACAGCTTTCAAGTGGACTCCCACTGTGCTCTTAGCGACTGCAGAAATGGAGCACTTAGATTGCAGCCCAGGCGGGATTCGGGCATTAAAACACAGTCCTTCTCTACAAACTAATTATGTCTGCAAGCAGACAGCTCTTAAAGAGACAGTACATGGAGGCTCTAAAAGCACTCACAGTGCCCACATTTAAATGGCATTTAGCTGAACGCCAGTTAGGCTGGGAGCGCTTAGGCAAGCTCTGAGAAGGCTTTTAGGAACCCCCATTTGCAGAGGGGTTACATTAAGATATTCCTAAATTAAATATAAGACAACATAATGTATTGGATAAACCTTTTACACATTAGAAATAGAGCAATCAAACAACTTAAAGGTAGCAAAGCCCCAGGTGTGGATGGCTTATCTATCAATTTTTATAAAACATTTGAATAAATGTTAATACCTCACTTGCTTGCATTGTTTAATTCTTTTCAAGATGTGCTTCATTCTTCTTTAGACAAAACCCTCATAATGGTCATTGCAAAAAAAATAGAAGATACATATCTCTGTTTCTTTTTGACCTATATAATTTATAAATGTAGATTACAAGATTTTTAAAAATGTTGATTGTAAGACTTGAACATGTCCTGCCACATATAATAAACTCTGATCAAATGAACTTCACCAGGGGAAGGAGGGGCCATAATTGCATCAGAAATGCATTAAATGTTATACACAGTGCAAAGGATCATAATGCTATGGTGGTGTCCTTTGATGCAAAAAAAAAAACAAATTTTGATATGGCAGAATGGCCCCCCTTGTTTCATATTCTAGGGGTAATAAATGTGGGGAGTAAATTCCAATCCTGGATTAAGTAATTTACAAGACTTCTAAGGCTAGCGTACTAACCAACAGCACAATCTCTCCATTATTTCAGCTTTGTAGAGGAACAAGACAGGGGTGCCCACTTTTCCCCTTGTTACTTACCTTGGTAATGAAGCCATTGGTAAATGCTATCAGAAGTTCACCATACATTAACGGCTTTGAATATAAAACCAAAAACTTAAAGATCTCATTGTCTGCTGATGATATGCTACTATATTTATGAACTCCTGAACATGAATTTGGGATTATCCTTCAGATGGTACAAGATTATGGGTTACACTCAGATTACCTAGTAAACTGGAAACCATCTAAAGCATTGCCCTTAAAGCCATCTAAATGCAACACAGATAGTAAGCATTTCCTGATTTCAATTATAACCCCAAATATCTCTTAGCTGGGGATACAGTTCACTAACAATATGACAGATTACCAAGCCTTACTATAGACCCTTTAGTTGTGCCATTGGTCAGGAACTTAATAGTTGAAAAGGATTCACAGTCATACTACTTGGTAGAATTTAAGTGACTGAACAGTCAGTGTGGTTCCGTGTGCCTGTAAGATAAACAAACTCTGGCCAGAGCCTGTACGGCTGCAGCCGAGGATGGGACAGAACATGGCACTGTCTGCTGTGTCCAAGATGGCCACCAGAGTTCTGTGAGCATATGTGAGTCAGTACGCATGCACACAGAACTCCAATGGCCAGCTAGGACATGGCAGACAGCGCCGTATTCGACCGGTACCAATGTACAAAATAGTGCAGTGAACATGCAGTGATTGCCATTCACCTCCACTATTTAAAAAGTCAGTTCAGCATCCAGTAAGCTCCCTTTTCTCTACTGTGATTGCAAAATGTTCACTCTTGAGATCTGAGGTAATCAGAACCTCAACATGGCACAATAGGCCAGTTGGGCATATGATTTCCATTCACTATTTTTTATAGTGTATAGTCCTCTTTGCCAAAGTTTTTACAGTTCTAAATTTTTGAAATGAAAAAAAAATGTTGTTGCTGCGTCATGTTCCAGGAGTAGGGCTGGTTGCTAGATTGACATGTGTGGTTGCTAGGGGGCAGATGTCCCTAAGTTGTTTGCTCAGCCTTCTATGGCTGTCAATGGAGTGTGGAAGGGATTTTTAACAAACAAACAAAAAAAATGGCGGTGTATGTCTCGCTTATTGAGAGAATGTGAACTAAGAGGAAGCGATTAATTGTAATTATTTTAAATATCTGGTTAATCCTGCTTCTAATTTTGATGAAGCTGCAATTATCTGGTTGATCCTGCATTTGTTTTTTACTTCTGTGGTTGTTCCTGTTCATGTCACAGGTTCTGGTGATCTTGCTGCATTCGCTCCTGTCTATTTGGTTCATCCTGCTGTTGTTTTTGTCAGGTGGACTTGCAGCTAGTTTAGCTATCTGATAGAACCTCTAGAGTTTTACCAAATGTTGTTGTACCATAGTATGGTACAATCACATTCCATAAGCTTTTGAACTGTGATACAACAACATTTGAAAAGGCTCCAGTTTCTATACAGAGTAACGCCTGACTATACACTGTAATTTATAAGAATATTCCCTAAGGTACACTCAAGAGCCCCCAATGTCTGACCCTGCTGTGGGACCCAAAAAACATAAGACCAGCTCTCAGAATGGGGAGAAAGGTGAAGGGAACCACTCTAGAAATTAGCGATGAGACAGGCACACTGTGAGGGGGGCCTAATCTCAATGGAGGGGAGGAAGTAACAGAGGAGAAGTGATGAGTTTGGGGAGGAATGTTGAAAGCAAAACACCTGAAGGAGTGGGGGGGGGGTCCAGCTGGACCAGAACATTCAGTTGAACATGGAGGTCAGTGAATCCAGAATGCACTAACATAGTACTGTATATGTAAAGTAATAGACTAAAGGAGACAGTATCTATTAATATTCCTGTAAGAATCAGGTATCGCTCAGAGGCCTTCAAGAAAGAAACTAAAGTGAAATGGTACTGCAAGACACTGCTTAGGTGCCACTTTTCAAAAGGTTTCCAGCCCCTCTGCACATCCAGAAGGCCAGGAAAAGCCATGGAGTGCCCCCTATGCTCAAGGTTTACACTATCAGTGCACTCCATAGCCTACACAGCATTGACACTGACTTGCCCCCTCCATACATGATTCCTGACCTTTGGGCTTGGCTGCATGGGGCAGGTGGGAAGGGGATGGGCCGGGGGTATGGAAAGCTGTTCATCCAATCCTGGATAAAAACTGTGTAGTGCAGAGGGTTGGTGGAGGGGGTGACAACTGTGCCTGCCTAGGGGCAACAGTAATGACTATGCACCCCACTCTGTCTTGCCACAGACTTTGACTGAGGCCTGATTGGCCCTCTCTGCTAAGCTCCCAGCAATAGGAGCCTCACTAGTGGGCTGGGGACTTCATCAGCACCAGCTGGTGTTTATTTCAACATGTTATATTTTGTGGTAGGGATATGACAATCCTACAGAATTATCATATCCCGAGATGCCCAACTCAATGCACAGGCAGAGGATTCACTTGCAGACTGGCATCTGGATCTGATTGGATGCCAGTGGTCTGTATCCACTCCACCAACCTCTGCCTACTGCTGCCTCACCACATGATTCTGCACTAGCAGAATGTGGAGGCTGGGGGTTGAGGATACTGTCTGGTGCGGATGGGCATCAGCATCAGTGGTGCAGTGCCATGGCTAGTACATGTTCAATTCAAGCATATCCTGGCCACCTTGTGGATGAGTCCATCAGTTGCAATCATTAGGATGTGTGGATAGAGTTTAACCATCTACAGGTCTAGAATTGATAATTGCCACACCTAACAATTTCCAATTTCACCATGTGTGAACACAAGCAAATTCCCACCACTGCCATAAACATGTTCCCAGTGATAGAAAGTCATGATGTTTACTCTGGAGTAGAGGGGGGCGGTCACAGCAACACATTCAAATATGAGTCACTCGTACAATGCCAGATTTTTTTGTGGGGGGATTCAGTCAATCAATCAATCAAAGTCTTTATTTAACTAGGCGATAACCGTTGAGCAAGCTCATTTTCGAGGTGGACCTGGGTTTGTCAACAAGGAACAAGGGACTATATACAGTACATGGGATGCAACACACAAGAAAATAATAATAATAAAGTGAGATACAATAATACAGTATATACACAGTATTAGCAGGTAGCATTGACAGTAGTATATATTTGGAACAGAAGATACAGCTAGTTTTGGGTAGGACACAGTTTTTCATATAAGTAAAGAAATATACATGTCAGGTGCACTGAACATAAATAAACCCTAATATAAAAAGATACATAGTGATATGGCATGGAGAATTTAGAGCTAGAACTGAGATGAGTTTGCAACACTGGGAGGCACTGCTGGCCTTAAACCCCTCTTGTGCCATCCAACCTCTGGGACAATCCTACTGATGGAACACAACATTCCTAGATAGCACAAGTACTACTGGCCCTTTAAGAATACCTCACATTGGGCAACATTGGATTAGTCAGAAAGTTACAAAATGGCACCACAATGCCATGATGTTTCTCATCAAGGTACAGAGGGTCAAACTGGGTAGAGTGCTCAAAATTTCTAAACTTAATGGGGTCCCCAAAAACATAAGTCCTCTATTGCTGGGAGGTACAAACAGGGAAGTAATAAGGAACATTCAAATGTTTTGTAATTTTCTAATTGCACTTCCAATTTTTGTACACACCATGCTAGGATCATAAACAAATTATGACTGAGGCTGTTCAGTAATGGTTAAAAAATGAATCACGGGTTAGCATACATAATGAAATAAAAGGGCCTCTCTGGTTTGCTGCATGTTTGGAATTCTTCTTTCCCCTCCCTTAAAATAATAATAATTAAAAAAAAACAGGTATCCACATCTATTTGCGAGAGTTAGGTCCTATATATTATATGGCTCCCTTCACAAGCACATTTTGAGAATAAACCCCATAGGCAAAAACATCACCTATCAATAAGCAAGATCACAAAATGAGCATGAAACAAGTAGGATGTAACATGTACTCTCCCATTGAATGGTTCGCAGAATGGGTATCACTCGGTAGATGAGCAACACTTGACAACACTGTAAAACATCAGTTTTAACTCACTGCTAGAAAAACACTGAAAGAACAAAGAACTTTCATTTTAAACAAGTGAAACTAAGTGTGGCTGCCCTGCCCAAGACTCAAAAATATTCTTCTTGCAAGCTTGCAGATTTTCCAATCCTCATGCTCTACTCTTGACCTGGATAATTCAGAACAAAGCCTTCCATTGCAGTTGATCATTTTTTTGTCCCCTTAATAACAGAAATCTCACCTGAAGTGTGAAATCCTCTGAATGAAAGGTGCCTCTGTTACTTTGCATTCAGTTTAAAGATCATGTGCAATGGTTTTTACAATTTTTTTATAAAAGCTTGAAAAGCTGAAATTCAGGCTCCTGTGTCATGATTAGTGTTTCCTGAAAATTTCATGCTGTTTGGTTTTTTGCTTTTCTTTAAATCAGCATTTGTTAACTTGCTCTACGGTGGCTGAAAACAGTGCAGTTATTTCTGCCCTCTCAGTCAAACTTGGAGTGTGATGACATAATTTTGGAGTAGCTTGCTGTTTCAGATTCCCAATCAGAGCAGTAATTTGTAGAGTTAATGGTTTGCTGAGCTCTCCAAAGTTTCTTACAAACCCAGTCTCTGGCTTGTGTTTAGATAGATCAGCTTAAAATATATCATTATCTTCTCACAAAAAGCTGATCATTTTAATTTCAGTGCTGAATTGAAGTAGTGGAAATCTTTCTCTGTGAGAAATCAGCTTGTCTGTATCATAGCTCTTAGTTCTTTCTAATCAAAACTCAGATTTGTTTTTCTAACTATATAACACAAGGCTATTAAATGAATATAAAATAAATCTAAATTTTGTTCATTCACAGAAAGTTTGTCTTTGATATAACCTCCATAAATACATTCATGTAAGAACATTTATTCATGTCAGATTGACAAACAGTACATGTGCTTGAAATACTGTAGCAGAGTGTGACAGGCACCTGTCAGAACTCACAAATGTCAGTTCTTTTGTGGTTTCTGTGTGAAAATACATCATGTTAGTTATAACTAGAAACACTATGTAGCATTTTGATGCACTGTGTCTCTGCCCCACAGCTGAGGAAGCTGCAGTCTACTGCCACCTGTTGCTGCCCCCACAAGTCCTCCCTGCTTTCTGCTCCACATTTAAGGCTGCTGCATCCTACTGCCCAGTGTCTTCTCCCACATAGTCAAGGATTGTGCACCCTGCTGCCTCCATCCACTGCCTGAAGAATCAGGGCTACTGTACCCTGCCACCCCCTGTCCAAACAGTTGGAGTTGCTGCACCCTGCTGCCCTCTCTGCCCTACCCTCATAGTTAGGGAAGCTGCACCTGTTGCCCCTTGTTCCTGTCTCCACAGTCAGGGCTGCTGTGCTGTGCTGTGCTAAGCACTAGAGTGCTAGGTTCCCTGCCTCCACAGCTGAGGCTGCTTTACCATGCTGCCCTAGCCACCGGGGGGTCTTTTGCTACACCCTGCTATTCACTTCCATTGCCCCAAATGGGCAGAGCTGCTGCATCACCTGTACTCCATCTCACAGTCAGAGCTGCTGTACCATGATGAATCCCTGTGTTCTGCACCACAGTCGAGGCTTCTGCACCATTCTGTCCTCTATCCCCCATCACCAGACAGGGCTGCTACACCCTACTCCTTTCTACACAGTTAGGGTTGCTATGGGCTGCTGTTCTCTAGAGTCCAATGCCTTTGCAGTTTGGGCTGCTGCACCAAGCTGCCACTTGCCATAAGATTCTCAGCATTTGCTGCACCCTGCTGCATGCCTCCACAGTTGAGGCAGCTGCACCCTGCCGTCCCCCCACCACCAGAGTCAGATCCTTTGCTACACCCTGCTGCCCACATCTCTTGTCCCAAACAGACATGGCTGCTGTACCCTGTCCCCTAGTCTGGGTTGCTGTATCCTGATGCCACCCCTTTCTCCTGCCTGAACATTCAGGGCTGCTGCACCCTGCTGCCCTCTGTCCCTACCCCCACAGTCAGGGTCACAGCACCCTGTTGCCCCCTGTTCCTATCTCTACAGTCAGGGCTGCTGTGCTACACCCTAGAGCCTCATGCTGCCTACATCCACAGTTGGTGCTGCTGAACCCTGCTACGCACTTCCATTTCCCCTAATGGACTGGGCTGCTGCACAATGTGTACCCTGTGCTATTGTCAGGATTGGTGTACCCTGATGCCCATCAGTGTCCTGCCCCACAGTCAAGTCTTCTGCACCATGTTGTCCTTTGTTACCTGCCACCATTGTGCCCTGCTGCACCACAGAGCCCCTTGCTTCCACAGGCAGGGGACAGGGTGCAGCAAATGCCCTTACTCTTGTGCTGCACTCTTCCTAAACAACTGAGGTTGCTGCACCCTGCTGCCCTCTCTCACCCTCACGGTCAGGGACACTGCACGTGTTGCCCCCTGTTCCTGTCTCAGCATGGTGTAGCAAAGAATCTGGACTCTGGTGGCAGGGGTACAGTAGGGTTCAATTGCCTCAACTATGGAGGCATGCCACAGGGTGCAGCAAATGCCCTGAATCTTGTGGCAAGTGGCAGCATGGTGCAACAGCCCCAACTGCAGAGGCATGGGGCTCTAGGGCACAGCAGGCCATAGCAACCCCAATTGTGTAGAAAGGAGCAGTGTGCAGCAGCCTGTCAGTGGTGACAGGGGATAGAAGACAGCATGATGCAGAAACCTCGACTGTGGGGCTGGACACATGTGGCATTAGGGTACAGTAGTCCTGCCTGTGAGATGGGGTATACGTGGTGCAGCAGCCCTGACCATCTGGAGCAATGGAAGTGGATAGCAGGGTGCAGCAAAAGCCCCACCTTTGGTGCTAGGGCAGCATGGTACAGCAGCCCCAGCTGAGGAGGCAGGGAACCTGGCACTCTACGGCTTAGCACAGTACAGCAGCCCTGACTGTGGAGACATGAACGGGCAACAGGTGCAGCATCCCTAACTGTGAGGGTGGGGGTGGGGGAGAGGACAGCAGGGTGTAGCAACCCCAGTTGTTTGGGAAGGGGGGTGGCAGGGTGCAGCAGTCCTGATTCTTTAGGCAGGGGATGGAAGCAGCAGGGTGCATAATTCCTGACTGTGTGGGAGAAGACAGTGGGCACCAGAGTGCAGCAGCCTCGAATGTGGATCAGAAGGCAGGGGGCTTGTGGGGCAGGAGACATGTGGTAGTAGACTGTAGCTGCCTTAACTGTGGGGCACACAGACGGTGCATTGGGATGCCATATAGTGTTTCTAGTTATACACATACAGGATGTATTTTCATACAGAAACCACCAAAGAAATGAAATATGTGAGTTCTGACAGTACATGTGCTTGAAATACTGTAGCAGAGTGTGACAAGCACCTGTTTGTTAATCTGACATGAAAAAGAAATGTTCTTACATGATTGTATTTATGAAGGCTACATCAAAGACAAATTTTCTGTGAATGAACACAATTTAGATTTGTTTTATATTCATTAAACAGCCCTGTGTTATATAGTTAGAAAAAAAATTGAGGATTGATTAGAAAGAACAGAGCTGTGATACAGACACGCTGATTTCTCACAGAAAAATATTTCCAGTACTTTAATTTAGCATTGAAACTGAAATGATCAGCTTTTAAAGGAAGAGAAATATACATTTTAAGCTGATCCATCTAAATACAAACCAGAGACTGGACCTGTAAGAAACCTGGAGAGCTGAGCAAACCATAAACTCTGCAGAGTGCTGCCCTGATTGGGAATCTGAAACAGCAAGCTACTCCAAAATGATGTCATCGCACTCTAAGCTTGACTGAGAGGACAAAAATAACCACTGTTTTCAGCCACTGTAGATCAAGTTAACAAATGCTGATTTAAAGAAAACCACAAAACCAAACAGCATAAAATTTTCAGGAAATACTAATCATGACACAAGGACTTGAACTGCAACTTTTTAAGCTTTTACTAAAACTACATAAAAGCCATTGCACATGACCTTTAACATAGGAGAAAATAGATATAGTGCTGCCAGGGGAACTCCCACACTATGCAATGCTGATAAGATACATATCGGGGGGGGGGTGTGTGTCTGATAGCATTCTGTTACAAATTATGCTAGGCCTGTTAGTTATGTATTGAGAAAGAAATATGTGTATCAACAGCATTCATATCTGTCCAATCTTGTATGTCTATTCACTGGATTATTTGAAGGAGTGGAGTTCTTTTGTCCAAGGAGGTGGCTGTTACCTCAGACTGTGAGGAGCCAGAACAGATGAGGACCTTCAGGCCATGAGTTATGTTGAGCCTGGACTGTTTTGATAATCTGATCACTGGTGGCATGAACCTGTTTTACTGGGGGTTCTCAGCTATGGGTGAGAGCGGGTTTGATCCAGGGGGACTGGAGGGGTTAGCCAGGTGGTGCAGCCCACTGGAGAATGGGTGCTTCAGTAACTGAGGGTGTTGGTGCCATTGGGCTGTTGAAGGATGGCCGGGGGTATCTGGCCCACCCCTTTGTTGTCCTGGGCCACTTCTTGTCTCTTGCCTGTGACTGGGTACTGCTTGGTGGGTGGGTCTGCCCCAGAAACTGTGGACTCTGTGGTCACCATTTTGGATTGCAAGTACTTGCTGAGTGGTATGGCCTGAGGGACTCTCCTGGTGACTGCTGTGGGTACTAGGTTGGATTCTGGGAGGGGGATGGAGGCCTTCTGCTGGAAGGAGGTAGGTCTCCGGGTTGTCTCCGGGCTCTTGGGGTGGGGGCTGGAGGGCCCCTCTTTGGAGCCCTTGTATCTTAAGGGGTCACCTGCTCTCTGTGGTAGTCACTGGGAGAGTCCAATATGAGCTGAAGACTGTGCCGGTGGTTATATCCGCAATCTGAAGGAGCCATAGGATCAATCTGCTCCCTTTTCGAATTCAGCGGTGAAAACTTTGCTGCCTATTAATTTGTGAGGAGGGGATCAGAGGTCCTCCATAAATAATCTGTGACTGTTCACATTTTCAATGATTGCTGGTGTGAGAGTCCAGCTACCATGGACCATGTATAAACTGAACTGGTTGGGGGCGAGACTCTCAGCTAGGCGTTAGCACATATTGCCTGTACTGGTGATTTTATTTCCTCTATTCGTGATTTTGGGATATTTATAATTTTATTGGAGTTTCTTAGGTTGTTATTGTGCAGGGTTTGGGTCATTTATTTTAAATTTATATAACAATTTTGTGTGGCTGTGTATTTAGTTTTTGTGGTTATATTTGGGTTATTGTTGCCCTGGCTATTTCTAGAATGTGCCAGCAGGGGTCTCTCCCAGTCAGGCTTAACTCCTCCTCTGAGCTTTAGGGTCTTCACCCATTTAACTGTCCCCCATTACCTGCAGCTGTTTATAGACACTGCAGGCCTTTGGGGACAATGGGTAGGAGGTGAAAGGGGGTCCTGGACCTGGAGGGGGGGGGAGCAGGGTGGCTGGATTGGGGTAGTGGGGACTAGGAGATGTCCTGGGATGGAATGGGTCCCTGATCGCAGACCTCCATGTCTGGTGCCCATACCCAAGGATTCCATATTGAATGGGCCAGTAGCTCGGTGGGGCTAGGTGTCTCATCTTACTCTGGCGATGTTGTGCAAGATATCAATTATTGATAATCTTGTTGGGTCAGCGGACCTGGAGTGCATTACCGAGACCTGGCTGGATGAAAATTCTGGCCACATTTTGGAGTCAGTTATTACGAATGGGTTCTTGGTGATACACTGCCTGAGGCAGGATTGCAGGGGCCGGGGTGTAGCAGTCTGTTTTAAATCAAAATTGGACCTTGTAGTGATAGTGGGAGAGACCAGATCCTTTGAGTGTATGGTGGTTGCAGGTGTGGGATGCAGGATTATCCTTACATACCATCTACCCGAGAATGAGAAGCAATGCCTGCAGGGAGTAGCGGACTTCATTATTGACATGGTGTTGGAGTCATCCAGACTGATTGTTCTGGGTGACTTCAATGCCTGGGTTGACAACCAACCTTCACCTTTTGGTCAGGACTTCCTCCAACTCATAGGTTAGCTGGGTCTCACACAGGTGGTTACCTCTGTGACACACAATTATGGACACTTACTGGACCTGGTCTTCCTACTGGGGATGGATACATCTGACTTGGTGGTGGAACCAGTTGAGTGGTCCAACCATCACACTATAAGGTTCAATTTCCATGCTCCCTCCCATAGGCCTGCCCCTGTGGAGATGGTTCGGTACCACCCATTAAGAGACATGACCCCAGGTGGCCTAGCACTGGTGCTGGATCTTTTGGGATTCACGACTGCAAGTGTGAGTCCAGAGGTTCTGGTGCAAGCCTATAATAAGGCTATGACAGAGGCTCTAGACTCCATTGCTCCTGTTCGTGTTCACCCCTCACTCTATGCCCTTGGTCCCCATGGTTAGATGGGGACTTGAGGGAGCTGAGGTGGGTGGGTTGAAGAATAAAGCATTGCTGGCAGAAATTGGGTCTTGATGCCAACAGGCTTTGATTGATGGACCATTATCAGGACTATCAATTGGCTATCTCGCATAAGAAGGCAGAGTTCCTGTCCAGCGAGATTGCCACAGCATGGAATCAATCAGCTTAGCTTTTTTGAACTGAGGACAGACTGTGCAATCCAGCCTGCCTTCAAGATCGGAGAGTACTTTCACTGGAAAAGTGTGATGAGTTTGCTCGATTCTTTGCTGATAAGGTTGCCGACATTAGATCCAAGATCTGTGCAGCTCACTCTAATGGGGGTGTCAAAGGAGGTTGCTATTCCTTGGTTTGGTTGGTGTAATTTTGATCAGCTGGAGATCATGGATGTCATGCAGATTGTCCAGAATATGTGGCTGACCTGCTGTATTTTGGATCTGGGTCCAACTCGCCTCCTGGTGGGGTGTGTTGATGTCATCTGCCCAGTCCTAGCAGAGAGAGTCTGGTGCTAGTTGTGGTAAAGTGAGTTTCCAGACTCCCTGAAGGTGGCGGTGGCGACACCCCTCCTTAAAAAAGCTTCCCTCAACCCAGATTGTCCTGCTAACTACAGACCAGTCTCTAACCTTCCCTTTATGGGTAAGGTTATTGAGAAAGTGGTTGCACAGCAGCTGGAGAATCATTTTACGATCCATGACATCTATGATCCTCTCCAGTCGGGGTTTCAGAAGAGGCACAGCATGGAGACTGCCCTTGTTTGGGTGCTCAACAATCTCCTGAAAGCGAGGGATCAGAAGAGCTGTTCCATCCTGTTTCTTCTTGATCTCTCTGCAGTGTTTGACACCATGGACCATGGGATGCTACTTGAGCATCTGTGGTTCATCTGTGGCCTGTCTGATACAGTCCTCAGATGGTTCCATTCTTTCCTCATTGGCAGATCTCACAGGGTAGCATCAGGGGTGCATTCCTCTGGCTCATTCTCTCTCTGCCATGTGGGGTGCCATAGGGCTTGGTGCTGTCTCCCATGTTGTTTGCAGTGTGTAAGCTGCTGTCAGGAGACATTGTAAAATGGTGTGGGCTGGATTTTCACTGCTATGCAGATGATACACCGCTCTACAGTAGCACCCATAGACACTGCCAGATATTTCCCGAAATTTCTGTGATATTTCCAGAAATATCTCCTGCATTCTGCATTTCCATAGTAGGGGAAGCAGAGAGAAACTCTTCAGAAATTTCACAAAATATCCGGAAATAACTGGCAATGTCTCTGGCTACTACTGCATCTGTCTTTTGTGCCCAGACAGGATAGTGCGGTCTCAGTGTTTAACAACTGCCTTGCCGAGATCCAGGATTGGATGACAGCCAGTTGGTTGAAGTTGAATCCTGACAAGACTGAGGTGTAGGTAGTGGACCCAGGTCACCGGGTTGAGGGGTCCGCGACTGGTCAGACCTCTGGGCTTTGGCTTGGGGGCCATCATCTGCAGATCTCCAAGCAGGTGTGGAATCTGGGCATTATTTTTGATGACAGGCTGACGCTACGTTCTCAGGTGTCCACTGTAGTCAAATTCTTGTTTTACCATCTGAGGAATATCACCCAGATTGAGCACCTTATTCCACCTGATGATCTTCCAACTTTGGTCCATGCTTTTGTGACCTTCTGCCTTGATTACTGTAACTCCCTTTACCTAGGGCTGTCGGGGAAGTGATATGTGCCGCTTGCAGCTTTTGCAGAATGCAGTGGCCAGGCTGTTGACTGGATTGTCTTAATCCAGCCACATTACAGCTGTGCTGCATGTACTGCACTGGCTACAAGTTCAGTGGTGGATCACCTTCGAGGTCAGTTTATTGACCTATAAAGATCTACATGGACAGGGTCCGAGTTACCTGCAAAAGCTCCTTCACCCCTACTGCCCCCTCTGACCACTCCGCCCCACCAATGAGGGATTGCTATAGGTTCCCAGGGTCTGGCCAAAGACATCTGGGGCTTGTGCTTTTGAGTTTATGGCCCCGACCTTGTGGAACTCTCTACCTCGTCGGATACAAGAGTGCCTAACTGTGGAAGACTTTAAAACTGCATCAAAAACTTACTTGTTTGAACTTGCCTTTCAGGACTGTCATTATTGATTGAGTCTATGTCTTGTTGTTTTATGACTGAATATTTATTTATTGATTTTAATGTACAGGCGCTATGATCCTTTGGAATAGTGCCTTTTTAAAAATAAAATGAAATGAATTGAATTGAATCTTCCTTTTCGCATTGCTGTGTATCATTTTATCTACTTTTCATTTAACTTTAACCTACGATGTGATATTGCCTGTCTCTATCCCATCCCTGAAGGCACTGCCACCCTGTCAAGTTTGGCATGGTTATCTGCAAGCTGAAGAAGAATAATCTGCATTTATATAGAACCTTTTATCTACATTGTATCCCTAAGTGCTATACAAGCAATTGTGAGACTGGTCACTGGCAGTGAAGTGACTGTGAAAGTGTAATGGCTACCATTTCACACATCACCCCCCCACACTGCCATGGAAAGTTGCTTGCTTTGGAGCTGGCAGATACTGTATTCAGTGACACTATTTCCTTGTGTTCCTTCTTGTAATCAAACAAAAACACATTTCTGTGAAACAAATGGAAAGTTTATCTTTGGTTTAGTAAGTACAGACTAGTAACACAAGCTCTAGCCAGAGCCAGTATGGGGCAGCTGAGGACATGGCAGAACACGGTAGAACATGGCAGTGTCTGCCATGTCCAAGATGGCCACCAGAGTTCTGTGTGCAACTGTGACTCTTTGAGCATGTGCAGAGGCTGTCAGCGGCCATCTTGGATATGGGACCAGTGCTGTGTTCCACCGGCAGCCAGCGGACAAAATAGTGCTATAGACACGCAGTGATTGTAGCCCATCTCCACTATTTAAAAGTCCATATTGTATCCAGTAAGCTCCATTT
This sequence comes from Neoceratodus forsteri, assembly GCA_016271365.2. NCBI lineage: Eukaryota > Metazoa > Chordata > Ceratodontiformes > Ceratodontidae > Neoceratodus > Neoceratodus forsteri. The sequence goes on along the minus strand of CM028131.1, from coordinate 951,986,156 downwards.
TACTGTACTGTGCTCGCAAGATGATTGCAGAGTTATACCCACTGCAGCCATAATAAAAGTGGAAGGCAACTATTCCACCTGAATACACTAGAGAAGACTGGAAAAGTGTCCTGAAGCAGTGAAATTCCTCATGAAGCACTGACAAACTCATTGCACTGATTGTTTATTGTGAATAAAAATCTTAAAAATCAAAATATTATTAGTGGTGAGCAGGCCAGTATTCCAACGGTCCTCTCTAGTAGAATTCCAGTGATAAAGATAAAGATAACTATTCTTCCAAGATTTCCATATAAGTTTCAGGCAATACCAATATGTATCCCAAAACAATGTTTCTGGAATTAGATAAAGTAATATCAACATTTTTATGGAAAGGTGGTAGACTGAAGCTGAAGAAAGGGAAATTAAGTGCATCATATAATAAAATTGGGCTAAAGTTGAACTTTGAAATATATCTTGGGGGCTGGGCCACCATCGCAGTGGCATGGTGTCCATCTGCAACACCATGTTCTGGGTTTGGGAATGGGCCGAGGAAGTTGGAGGGCCAGCTGGGGGGAAGAAGGATTGAATTTCCTAGGGTCAAATCTCCTTCTATGGGGGGAGGTGGACTGTGTGTCCAGTGCACGTGAGACCACTAGCAGAGGTTGTAGGTCTCGAAGAGACCAGAGCCTACATTCTTTTGGAGGCATGCAGATGCTGGTGTCATTGCACGTCACACATCCTTCAGGGAAAAAACAGCAAAAATAGTGGCCACCATCTATGATGCCCCACTTCTCTCAGGCCCGCTCATCTGCCCTGGCACTCCTAAATAGATGATCTATCCCATCATCTGCTGCATCCATCCGACTCTGCTCCCCACCCTGTGGGGCAAGCAAGGGACACAATGCCAGTTAGTGCCCCTGCAGGCATCCTTCTTCTGTTGTTGTGGGCTCGTGCTGGAGAAGTGGCCCCACCCTGGGAGGCAATCCAGGGGGTTTTGTATATGAGGGAGGTAAGTCCATGAGGTAAGAAGGGGGTCAGCAGGGGCTGAGCTGCATGGCAGTCCATTGCACAAAGTATACTAAAATAAAAAAAATTATCATTGAGCAGCAGTACTAGACCCATTAAAAGAAATTTTCAGCAAAAATCCCCCTACTTGGATATATTTTGAAATCCACCAGACCACATTCAGAAATTTAAAAGCACTTCTATTTCAGAAACTTAAAAACAAGCAATGATAGGGAAAGGAAACATATTTATGAGGAATGTTTTACTAATATGGAACAAAGCACAGACAAGATTAGCTATTAAAAACAGAATAAACAACTCTAACCTATTTAGAATAATAATGTACTGTGTTTTTAAACATGTTATTAAGAAATGCATACATATGGAATCAGTACTATTAATGATCTATATATAGGTATGATAGTAAATCTTTTTAACAAATGAAAGCACAGTAGTAACTACCTAGATCACTTTTCTCAGTTATTTGCAGATTAGAACAGTACTTATAAAACTGATATCGAAGGATGAACTCTGTACTATTGGAAATATGTTATTTACAGTAGTCTTATTTTGAGAGCACTTGGTAGATCTAAATTCATTTTTAAGATGCATGGGTTTAATACGGAAAATCTGAAGCTGGAAGTGCAGGACCTGAAAAACAAATGGGAAAAGGATTTATAAATTACTATCACATCTGAACATTGGGAATCAATATGTATAGCTTGGAAATTTGTGATTAATGACAGATTAAACCAAATTAGATTTTCTATACTTCATTGAATTTATTATACCCTATATTTACTTAATATATTTAATTCATCTATGTCTCCATATTGTCACAGATGTTGAGATGGTATTGTCACACTGATGCATGTTGTGGCTCTCTGTCCTAATAGTGAGGTATTCTGGGAAAAAAATAGTTATTTCAATGAATAATATCTTATATACTGATTTGAAAAAAAGAGGTGGAATGTTGTCTTACTGGAAGTTTATCATATCAAACCCTTCCAGAAGGACAAGGTTTAAGGAACAATATTCCAGGTGGCCTGGGTTCAAGTCCCAGCTGAGGCACTAACTTCTTTCTCTCTTCTGTTTGTATGGATTCCACAAATATGCAAACCACACTCTTATGATTGAAAATGTAATTATCTGTGCAGCACTCAGTTGTGCATTTGAGAAAGAGTAATGTGATCTAGGATGGCCCAGTTTCCAGTTGCCATGGTGGCGCAGCTGGTATTGCAAGTGTAATGGAATTCTGTGTGGCCTGCATTCAAGTCCAAGCTGAGGCACTTACTTCTTTCTCGCTTCTGTTTGTATGAGTTCCATAAATATGCACAAAGCACTCTTGTGATTGAAAGGGTTTAAGGTGACTATATTTGGCTTGGATAAATGCTAAGCTCTGTATAACATGGGTGTTGAAAGAGCCAGCTGCATCCACATGGGAACTATGGAGAAGCCTGTTCCTTGAATGTATAGAAATAGAAGAAAGCTTTTATTACACCAGTAAACACTGGGAAACTTGACTTCCTCTTCAGAAAGCAACTCATACAAAAAAATGAAGTTAGCAAATAACTAGTGATTCCTGTTTCATTAAATAATGGCTAACTAAAAAGTTGAGTATTAAGCATGACCATTGGTTGAGGGGTTTTACTCAACTTATGTTTAACACTTGCTATCTAGCCATTAGGTGGGAATGTGTTTGTTCAATTATGCAATAGTTGATAAATGAGTCTTTGAAAAACACTGTCCAGAGGAGGGCAACCAAAATAGTGCAGGGTCTGCACCAGAAGACATACGAAGAAAGACTAAAGGAGCTTAATATGTATACCCTTGAGGAAAGAAGGGAGAGAGGGGACATATTAGAAACTTTCAAGTACCTCAAGGGAATCAACAAAGTCCAAGAGGGTAGTATCTTTCAGAAAAAGAGATGTGCAAGAACAAGAGGGCACAATTTGAAGATAGAGGGGGGACGGCTCAGAGGTAATGTGAGGAAGTATTTTTTCACAGAGGGTTGTGGATGCATGGAACAGCCTCCCTGAGGAGGTCGTGGAGTCAAGAACAGTGGGGGAATTCAAGAATGCATGGGACAGCCATAAGGCAGTCCTAGTGGGGGGTAGGAGGAAGTAAGCTGTTGGTTAACTAGGATCTGCAACTTATCTGTTAGGTAGGAAAATGGGCAGACTAGGTGGGCCAAGCGGTCCTTATCTGCCATCAAATTCTATGTTGCTATGTTTCTATGTTTTCTTTGTTTCTATTGATTGAAATTCTCAATTTAAACATAATCCTGCTTGAGAGTTAGTTGTTATATGGACTTAGAAAATGTCTCAGTTGTTAATTACTTGAAATGCAAGATTTAAAAAATTTCTTAGTAATTAATTACTTGAGATTTTAACCTAGAATTTTTTGTAGTCACTAACTACTTGATAATGGACTCACCTGTCTAGGAGTGGGGTCCACTCTAGTCTTTTTCTCGAAGAGCCCTGAAAGTAAAATGAGTGGAAAGAGGTAACAAAGAATCCACAATTCAGGATAACAGATCTAAATAATGCACAACTAGATGACAAATTGTATACTGTACTTATTTTAAAATTGTGCAAGGAGACAAGATCAGACCTGTAAAATAAAAGACGGAATTAAGAATATGTGAAAGTTAGAAATGCTAAAAAGAATAGTAAGGGATTCTCCTTCTGCAAAATAAAAGGGTTATGAATTCTTATTCTAAAATGGCGCAGGGTCTGCAAGAGAAGCCGTACGAGGAGAGACTAAAGAAACTTAATATGTATACCCTTGAGGAAAGATAGGAGAGGGGGGACATGATTGAAACTTTTAAGTACCTCAGTGGAATCAACAAAGTCCAAGAGGGTAGCATATTTCAGAAAAAGAGATGTGCAAGAACAAGGGGACACAATTTAAAGATGGGAGTGCAGTTCAGGGGCAATGTGAGGAAGTATTTTTTTCACAGAGAGGGTAGTGGATGCATGGAACAGCCTTCCTGAGGAGGTTATGGGGTCTAAAACTGTGGTAGAATTCAAGAATGCATGGGACAGACATAAGGCAATTCTTGTGGGGGGGGGTAGGAAGAAATATGCTGTTGGTTAACTAGGATATGTGGCCTATCCTGTAGGCAGGGAAATGGGCAGACTAAGTGGGCCAAGAGGTCCTTATCTGCCATCAAAGTCTATGTTTCTATGTCTATGTTATGTATGGGACAGCATACATGGCCACCAACCCATGACCAGTACTCTGTCACTGGCTGCTGCTGCTGCCCAGGTTGCTTTCTGTATGTATACTTTTCGTCTCCACTAAAAACTCCAGTTGTGGTGATGACTCACAGGGTGTGCAGAGCACTAGGAGTGAGGGTTTCCTAAAAAAATGTTTCTACTAGCCCAATACAAAAATCTACTAGCATTTGACTAGTGGGTCGATGCCAGTTTTGACCCCTTCAGTAGGGTGGAGTGGGTGAGGGATGAACCCTTACCAAACCTGAGTACCTTACCTTATTTTCAGTAATTTCTCCATGCCTTTTGAGTACCCATTCCATAGTTGCTGCACGACTCCAAAAATACTGCAAAAAAAAAAACAAGGCTGAATTTCATCTTACCTTAAGATTACCACAGTAAATTATGTATTGTACCTCTACTGTACTAAACAATTGTGATTTAGTTTTCCTTTTACCTCAGTGTTACTCTTAACATAGAAACATAGAAACAGAATTTGATGGCAGATAAGGACCGCTTGGCCCACCCAGTCTGCCCATTTCCCCACCTACTGGATAAGCTGCAGATCCTAGTTAACCAGCAGCCTACTTTTTCCTACCCCCATCCCCTAGAATTGCCTTATGACTGTCCCATGCATGCTTGAATTCCACCACTGTTTTTGACTCCACAACCTCCTCTGGAAGGCCGTTCCATGCAATTATAAAACTTTATAATTTTGTTCATGTACCTTAAATGTACTCTTAAATCTTAATAATATTTATAATGTACCTTAGAATTTCTCTAAAAAACATTGCCATTTGTGGCTTTTAAATGTGCTTCATGATCCCCAGCCCCCAATCAAATTTTTCATCAGAACTAAACTAGACTTTCTTCCCCCATAAAGTTAATGTTTGTATAATATATTCTTTAATAATAAGTACATTTACATCAAAACAGTGTTTCTCTTGCATCCGTTTCCATTTACTGTTATTTTCAGTCTGCAGTTTCTTTCCCTGTGGCTGTCCTCCATCTACTTTAGGAGGCCACCCAGTGCCATTGCCCCAACCTGCAGTCATCACTACTGCCTCTTGTGTTGTCATATGTGGTTCCAGACCATTCCCCCCAAGCATGGTCGAGTTGAGACTGCATGTCTTTTTCTCTCAGCAACTTTGTAAATTTCTAGCAATCAGTCCCCTGACCCCAAAAATAAGCCCCTTCCCCTTCCACAGGTATCAGTTCCCCATTCCAGTAACTACTCAGGAAAAAATTCCCCCCACAACCAATAATCAGTCCCTAAGCCCCAGTAATCACCAGCCCAATTTCAGTGATTAGCTCTCAGACTCTAGAAAACAGTCCCTGACTGCAGTAATCAATCCCTTCTAACCCATTACTCAGTTACACTGGTCCTCAGAACTCAGCCATTGACCCATATTTATTAGTTTCAGTGACCCCCCCAGAAATCAGCCAAACCCAATTATTTCCCTAAATCAGTAAACATTTCTTCAGATCCCAGTACTCAGCCCCGAACACCCAAGTAATGTACAGGCCAGTTTTTACCATCTCTGAAACATCTCTCGGATTAAGACCTTTGTCCTGAATGAAGACTTGGCCATGCTGGTACATATGTTAGTGACCTCAAGACTTGACTACTGTAACACCTTCTACCTCAGGGTCAAAGGTGGTGAGATGCACCACCTGCATCTTCTGCAGAATGCAGCAGCACGGGTGTTGACAGGTCATTCTAGATTTAGCCATATCACCCCTATTCTGTGTGAGCTGGATTGGCTGCTGGTGCATCACCTTCAAGATAGGTCTTTTGAACTGTAAGGCCCTACATGGTTTCGGTCCAAGCTATCTGAAGGATCTCCTGCACCTCTGCATCCCATCTCAGTCTCTGAGATCAGCCTACAGTACCCTCATGGAGATCCCCAGAGTGAGGTTGAAGAGCTCTGGGGATTGGGCATTTGAGGTTGCTGCTCCAACTTTTTGGAACTCTTTGCCCAGTCATCTCTGGGAGGCACCATCACTGGAAACATTTAAACGTAAATTAAAAACTTTCTTTATTTAGGCCAGCCTTTCCTGGGTCTGAGGTTTTAACTGTTTAGATGGAGAGTTGTTTTCAGTTGTTTAGGCCTTGATTTTTAATCCTGTTATCTTTTAGTATTTTTTAGCTTTACTGTTTTTGTCTTATTTTATGTTTGCATATTAACTGTTTTGTAAAGGCGCCTTGAGACTTTAGGAAGGGCACCTTAAATAAATAAAATCTACTACTACTACTAATCAGCCCCCCAACACCATTAATAAGTTCCCAAGACCCCAGAAATTAGCCACCTAATTCCATTAATCAGTGTTCCAGCCCCCAGCCCAGTTAATCAGTTCCCCAGACCATAGTAATCACCCTTACAGAATACAAGTATTTACTATGAGTGCAGAATGTTTGCCACACGCCTAACTGTTAGGTGTTTCCAAGTGGCAAGCATACACCAAGTGAACCTAAGCAAACTTTATCTAAAAAGCACATCAGGTTCACATATGGCATGCATGCAGCATGCTTGACATGTGCAGCAGCCAAGCTGAAAAAATTAACAATAAGCAATTACTTCTTGTGTACAAAAGGGGCCCTTAATTTTTATCTGCTCTGCAACAGCCTCAGCATAACTCTCCATACCTCACAGAATGTTGGTCCCTGGTTCACTCAGGGTCTGTACAGCCTCCTGCTACAATCTGAATGTTACGAGGGACACCCCTCCACTCTGTTACCCCCAGGGAGAAAACTTTTGACTCTGTGTCAGAGTTAGTTGTGGAAAGAAGTGAAGAGGCTGGGTTGTTGCCTATATGGCCTGTGCCAGAAACATGAAGCATGAACAGAAAGTTGAAACAAAATACTTATGTAAATGTTTAGACAGTCTTTTTCCTTTATCTAGTTCACTGGGTGGGGGGAGGGGTGGTGGCAATGAAAATCAGTCAGCAATCTGTAGCTCTTGTTGGGGTGGCATGGGTTAGCTGGGGACAGAAGAATGATTACTGTTTATTTTGAAGGACAAGGTTCTAAGTGGGAGTGGTAGGAGACAGCCTGGAGAAACGGAGGGTGATACTGTTTTGTGTTTATCACATTTCGCTTCCCAACTTTGTGAAATGCAAGAATTTTATATAAAAAAAACAATTATGCATTTTACAAAATGGATCGAAAGCATAATGCAGCAATTCTGCTCATCACTAGTAATAATAAATGCTTCCACATCATTATGACCCAAACATTTTGTTAGAAAATTAAAACCCAGTAACATGGATTACCTTTTCTGGCATGACATTCACTTGAAGGTATTAACCCAGTGGACACCTGAAAGAAAAAAGTGAAAATAAGTAACAAAGAACCTGCAGTTCAACAGAATATACAATATCTAAATAGAGAATAAATAAGGGGGGAAAAGCATATACATACCTGATAGTTGTGTGAGGAGATAGGTACAGATCTGTAAAATCAAAGTGTTAATGTCTTAATAATTACTGGTGACTCCCCTTTAGTTGCACAGAGTTGATCTGTGTTTCAAACACTAATGACCAGACTACCTGGGGTTCTGTGTCACTTACAGTTTGTATGCCTCCTCACTGGCTCTTACTCTGTGGACAGGCCAAACACTTCAACGAAGATGGCAGCTCTGGTTCTTCATATCAGAGGACCCGCACTGATTGTTTGCCTCTCACCATTACTACAGGTAACTTTTTATTCTTTTTAAATATGTATCTGGTTGATGCTGCCTTTACAAGTTTAGACATCTATCTGGTTTATCCTAATATTGTACACTTTGGGCATGGCTTCAAGAGACAGCGACTCCATAAGGAACAAACCATGGCTGACTACTTTCATTTTTACTTGCGGTTCACAAAGTAACTCAAAATTAAAGATAAAAATGTATTTATTTATTACATTTTGGTGACCAGGTAGGCCCACTGAGACCCGAAGGTCCCTTTTTCAGGGGCGACCCGGGATAACAATACAAGTTATAAGAATGAACAAGGACATAAGGAACATTTGAGGCATTGTGAGTTACATCATGAGTTGGTTACAGTAAAGAAAAATAATGGATACAAGCATGGTTACAGGCATGGTAAAAGAAAAGCAGTGGATACAGGCATGGCCTACAGGCATGGTAAAGGAAAAGCAGTGGATGCAGGCATGGGTACAGGCATGGTTATCATCATGACATGCAAGCAATTGGTAGTACTTTGCATATAGTTTATTCAGGGGTTACACATGGCCTCTGGCAAGCAGTCTGTATAAGGCAGGTAGTAGGAAGGTTAAGCTAGGAGACGGGAGTTGGAAAGGAGGGAAGTACCTTAGGAGCTTTAAGTGCCATGACAGTGGTGTGCGCTTGAGGTCAGCAGATGGGACTTAAGCCTGGTGCGGAAGTTCATGAGTGAGGAGGAGGCTTGGACCTGGGGAGGGAACTTGTTCCATTGGCAGGTTGCTTGGGAGGAAAAGGATTTTCTCCAGCGTTTGTCCTTACCCTAGGGACTTCTAATAGCATTCTATCTTAGGTCCTTAGGTTCCTTGGGTTGTGTTTGAGGGTTATGGTCCCAGCAATGCTTGGCAGAGCGTGGGTTTGAGAAGCTTGTAGGCCTGGACAAGCAAGGGGTGTTGGAAGCGGGCAACCAATGTGGGCCAATGAAGATTAGCCACAGTGTCACAGTGGTGACATCTCGGGTGGTCTAAGGTTGTGAAATGAGCTATTTTATTATATAAGATTTGCATCCTGGTAATCTCTTGTTTAGCCATGCCCTGTATAATAGGGGCCACAAAGGTCAGGTTGGGTAGAAGGACTCTGGTAGCTATGGAGAGCCTGACTTCAGGGATGAGTTGGTCCTTGAGTCGATACAGGGTGCCAAGTTTCTGATGTTGGGTCCTGGTGACCTGGTCCACGTGTTCCTTGTATGTGATATTCTGATCCAACATGAGGCCTAAGTATTTAAGGGAGGGGACTACGTTAATGGCTTTACCAGAGAGTGAGGTTAAGGAGAGGGATGAGGACCTGTCAGATCCCAGGGATCTTGGCCTGAATAGCATTGCCTTGGTCTTGTCGGCATTTAGTACCATTCTGTTCTTACATAGTCAAGTCTCTAGTGAAGTGAGATCCTTTTGGAGTAGAGGGCCTAGGGCAACCACGTCATGCAGGGGTCAGAAGATGACAGTATCATCAGCGTACTGCACAACCGAGCTCTCCCCGCAGTGGGTACGCAGGTTGTTGGTAAACAAGGCAAACAGGAGGGGGCCTAGAATTGAGCCATGAGGTACATCCTGGTTTAGGGGTAGTGGGTCAGACTTGGTCCCTTTTCATGAGACCCTCTGTGCCCTGCCTGACAAGTAGCTCCCAAACCACTTCAGGGCATGATTGTCTAGGCCTATATTTTGCAGCTTCTGTAGCAGAAAGTTGTGGTCGACGAGGCTGAACGCCTTGGATAAGTCTATAAAGACTGCACCAGTGGGTATCCTTTTGTCCATTGCCCTGAGAACTTCATCCGTGAAGTTAATGAGGGCAGTGTCAGTACCATGGTTTGTTCTAAATCCATGCTGGGAGGGGGCAAGGAGCTGATGAGCTTCCAGGTAGTCTCTGAGTTGATTGTAGATGACTTTCTTGCACCTTAGCAAGTGAGCAGAGGAGGAGATGGGCCTGTAGTTGTTGAGTTTTCCGAGGCCCCTTTTGTGAATAGGGACAACATTGGCATGTCTGTTGTCCTAGCCCTATTCTAAAGGGGCCCAGTGAGGTTCAGGAGGGAGATGAGAAGACACTTTTTTACAGAGAGGGTGGTGGCTGGGTGGAATGCGTTACCTGCTGAAGTGGTATGCAGTAGAACAGTGGACTGCTTCAAATGAGGATGGGACAGGACAAGGGGGAGTTAATGAAGGGGAAGGGTGGAAGGGGCAGCTGCAGAATAAGGGGTGCTAGCTGCACATTTGAGCAGACTTGATAGACCTCTAGGCCTTTGTCTGCTGGCAAATTTCGTATGTCTGTATGTTCGTATGTAGGCCAGGTGGGCCATAGGCTAGGACAGAGCAACAAGAAAACAAGTGCACAAGGCAGCCAGCAACAGGTGGGCACACACTGTGGGCTGTGGACTGCCTGACTGAGAAGATGACAGAAAAAAAGTCAAGGAGGGAGGGAGGGAGGGAGGAGGGAGGACAGAGTCTGATGACGGAGACTAGAGAGGATGGTCACAGGCAAGTGGGGAGAGGGAGCTCAGTGAAGTCTGAGGCGAGCTCAGCTGCCATTTTTGAATGAGAGACTAGCAGTTGATGGACTGGTAAGTGTGAATTTGTATTTTTTTGAAATGTTGTTAACTTCTTCATATTTTCTAAGTAGGATGGACTGGGTGGGCCAGATGGCCCTTATCTGCCAGTAGCATCTGTTATTCAGAGCAGAAAGGTCTGTGAGATGAGATGAGATGGTGGAACTTGGAAGGTAGGTAGGTGGTATTCAATATTTATTGGAGGGCCAATGAGAGTCCACAAATGCCTCAGTGGCTTCAGGTATGTTAAAATTCTTGGGAACCCTGTTTAATAATAACACTGAGTGTGGCAGGGAGTAGTAAAGGATATACTCGGCTCCAAGTCTGAAGAACCATTTCCTCACAGTGGCAGACCACACAATATTTTTGCAAAGAAAGTACTAGAAATAATAGACTGTGTTAAATTCTTAAAATATTTTTGTTTGGAACTTTTAACCCATTTAAGGCCATTAGGCCATTACCTCAAAGCTTGGTTAACTAATGGAGCTAGACTTTATAATCAGTCATCTCAGAGCAGTGAGTGACACTGCTGTGACTAACATAACTCTTACAAACAAACGCTCAGCCTGAACTCTTCAGTAATGCACTAGATATTACCACCATAGGCTGCTGCTCTTATTTCTCTAAAAACAAAAGACTTAGCATTAAGGGTGGCCATGGGCTTTTTTGGGGGGGCCCAGATAACCCTGAGGTACATAATCCTCCCTGTTAACTGTCTCTGAATGATTCACTTCTGAATTAGAGGAAAACAGTTACACAACATTCTGAGTGAAGTCTCTGCTCTGCTGACGGGGGGGGGGTAAGAGAAAGAGAGAGAGAAGCACAGAAAAAAAATAGTACAGCTGCAACAGGGTTGGGTAGGGGTTCATCATTGCTTTGTGTGCTTGCAATGCAAAATCCATTATGACTCAGAAAGCCTTGATCTCAACATGTCATGTTGGTGGGTCAGATCATGTTGAAAAAAGCCAGCTGTGTAAAGAAATGTGCACAAAAATTAACTTTATTCATTTATTGAATTCTGATAACTGGGGAGGCTGCAGCAGTGAGGAACACAGATATAAAGTTTTTTTTTTTTTCAAGGGTGAATGAGTGCCCACTGCCGGTCTGCTCCAGCCTCAACCCGAGTCCCTGCTGTACATTTTTCCTTTTCTTTTAGGGGGGAAGTAGCAAGTTTTTTGGTGCAAGCAAGTGCTGCATTTTACATTGAGCAGCAGACTGTACTAATATCTTGTGTTGGACAGTGTAGTGAGTGAAATGCGTTTGTATGTGTGTGCCTTGCTATGCTAACTGACCTAGGGTTTCAGGGGTTTGGTTTGCCTGGGAAACCTCCCTGACAGGCTGGCAGCTTCTGCCTTCCTCTCTTCTGATTAGTGGCAATCTTGTAGACCAGCATGGGAGTGCAGTCATTGTTGTCATACAGTGTGGTGACTTGTTTTTGTGGTGGCACTGTGGGAGAGGTTCATGATGTGAATTTTTGATGTTTCTTGATTCCTCACCGAATTCTGAATCTGACACTCATCTGACAATTCACCTCTGTATATGTGTATGTTATGGTGCCTTGGCACTTGGGAAGGGATCCGATGGCCCCATTGTTCATATGTCCTTGACTCCTTTACCCAATGATGTCATGGTCACCGTGGTTCGGGTGCGAGCCTGCATGTACTACATAAACGAATGTGCTGCAAAGTTTTTCCACTAATTGCACTCAAAAAAGTATGACTTGCTAGTACATAAATAAAATTCCACAATGCAGAAGTTGAAAAAATTGGTTGGATTTTCTTTAGTGAGTCAGAGTCATAAATTTTAAACTAGTTCAAAAAAATCAGTCACAATGTGTTGTAAGTCAGTCATAATTGGTTATTCAACTGACACCGGGGTCTAGTAGATTTAGATATTCTAATTCAGACTCCAATACCATTCCAACTCCTCAACAGGAATCAGGATTTCTGATTTTTGTGGAAATGCAAATGGGATGGACTCAGAGAATTGGAGCACCCTATAAGTGTACATATATATATATATATATATATATGTGTGTGTGTGTGTGTGTGTGTGTATATATAGATATATGAACGTATGTGTGTGTGTATATATATATATATATATATATATAGATATACTTATGGGGTGCTCGGATTCTCTAGAGTCCATCCCATTTACATTTCACAAATTTCCACATATATATATATATATATATATATATATATATTAGAAGCAAAAACTCTGTTTAATGCATTAGTTAGGGTTGTTCCACAGCAACAAATGCGAGGAAATTCGGTGTGGGGTTGAAACCCCCTTGGACCCCCCAACCCACCCCTCCAACTGGCATCGGGGTGCGCATTGGGGTCACCGCCCTAACTGTCACCCCATCAGATCTGTGAGGAAGCAGAGGTGTAGGAGAATGGGTACCTGAAAGTAAAACAAATGAAAAGGGGTCACAAACAATCTGCAGCTCAGGTGAATATTTAACTGTGGTTCAGAGCTCAGTGCTTATATTACATACTGTAGCTGGATGCTGTAGGTTGTGCTTGGATACAGAGGCCAGACCAGTAAGTAGGATAATGCTTGCAGGGTACTAGTAGTATGAAATGATTCGTGCTTAGGTACTTTAACATAGACATGAGGAAGTCAGTGATTATAGAACATATGAACTGGATAATATATGCAAGGTGCTTAGATGCTTGAACTGATGAGTCACTTATTATGATTTGATAGTTTGTTTGACCTTTCTCTGTATCCCACCTGTAGGGAGGAAGCTTAGTCCAGTATTATGAGACCCCCTGGTGGGATAAGAGTGCCACAGAAGGAGGAGGAGGAGGTGTCAGGGGAAGATAGTGGGCGAGTGCAACTCCTTCTAAGAAGGGCGGTGCGTGGCCTGCTAGTTTAAGCAGGGTGTGGGGGAGGAGGTCATCCCCAACTTAACTACGGGCATAGCCCTACATTTAACTGTGGTTCAGAGCTCAGTGCTTATGCTACATACTGTAGCTGGATCCTGTAGGTTGTGCTTGGATACAGAGGCCAGACCAGTAAGTAGGATAATGCTTGCAGGGTTCTAGTAGTATGAAATGATTCGTGCTTAGGTACTTTAGCATAGCCATGAGCAAGTCAGTGATTATTGAACATATGAACTGGATAATATATGCAAGGTGCTTAGATGCTTGAACTGATGAGTCACTTGTTGTGATTTGATAGTTTGTTTGGCCTTTCTCTGTATCCCACCTGTAGGGAGGAAGCTTAGTCCAGTATCATGAGACTCCCCAAAAAGAATTATGATATCAACGATTGTTCTTTATCTGACTGATGAAGGAGTCGAGTAGGAAGACACCCCAAGGATATGAGTAGCAGTATGATCACCTTCTCCAACTCCAGAGAGTGTGACCAGTAGCACGCAGGAGAGGAAAATCCCCCTTGGAGGGGAACCTCTGAGGACCCATGGCTACTGACCCGCCCATCCTTCTGGGCATACTAAAGGAGAGTAATCCTAAATATTGTTATTGACTGATCTGAAACCCAAGTTGTAGAACCCAATCCAGAGAAATGGAGAACTGAAGACGTATTGAATCGTGACATGTCAGGGAAAGATCAAGCATCCATCTAGTAAACTCCATGTTCGAGAAACCATGAGCAGGACAAAATGAAGTAGAGTGGAATCCAAGGTTGAGGAATTTGAAGCGATGAGTTGCAGGTGGTGAAGCACTCCAGCAGGTGAGGATGACTGCACAGAGGAGATCCAGAAATCAAGGTTCAGCATCCATGACTAGAAGGAGGATCATTGGGTCAAGTTCTGCATGGCAAGGTTAGCAAATATAGGCCGTGGCGATGAAGCACAAGAATTGGCGTATGCTGCGTGATCAGGAGGATGAAGCAGTAGGAACCTCCAATCCAGAGATGAAGCAAGTATGTAAAGTAGGTAAAGATCATAGTGAATAGGTAGATATAGGTCAGATGTATTTCCAGCTCACGAAGAGCGCAGTAGATTGCAATTGGCGAGTTAGTCGTGATGACCTCTAGGCCCTATAAGCTCGAAGCAGGCAGTATGAGCAAGTAATGTAAATAAGTGGGCCTGTACATAGGTCAGTTGTAGTAGTAAGTAAAGCTGCATGATGCAGATGTAGTAGCTGGGAGGTAGTAGTGCAATTGCATACAGTAAAGCTAGGGGTATGAAGAATGCTACTAGCAAGGGAATCGGAGAGCTTCATGTGGATCCAGATGGTTGCGTAACAATGTTGACATCTATGTTTCAAAGCCAGAATGATACCATAGCTAGAACTGACTTGTGCAGAATATTCAGAAGAGTTCTGAATAGTCGAGCTTAGGAGTCATAAATGGAGACAGCTGAAGAAGGTGAGTTGAATAAAGTAGCATATCACAGGGTCCAAGAAGCCGTGGAGCATAAACCTTGAGATGGAAGATCTTGTGGATAAGCTCAACTACTGTAAGTGTCCTGGTAGGAGTGTAGTAGTAATTCATGTGATAGAAGTGGCAAGGTAAAAGCATTCAAAGAATAGATGACTTACGGCAAATCAATCTTGGATGTGTGTTCATAGTAGAAAGGAGCTCCTAGACTGGAAACATGATGGCAGGCAGGCATGGTAGCAGGCAGGTGTATGGAAGAATGAAATCTCCAGGCACCAAAGCTATTGGGGAAGGTGAGTAGAAGTGGTTAAACCTCCAGGCCCAGAGGGCAAAGCAGGTTTGAGAAATAGGTAAATATGGTGTAGTAATGTAAGTTCGAGGGACCTCCAGGCTGCAAGAGTGCAGGTCCTTTTGAAGTGCAATGCGGTAAACCTCCGGGCTCTTGGGTGAGACAGGTTACATAGCAGTGGTAGATGAGGTAATAGTAATGTTAAACTGCATATAATGCAGAATTAGCAGCGAAGTAGTAAGGAATAGATTGTAAATAGTATGTAAATGGTAGCATATCCTGAATCAGTTCAGTGCGGAGTAGTAATATAGTTTAAGGCAGACTTATGACAGCAGTGAAAGATGCTGTAAACTGTTGTATCCTGAAGATCGAGGATGGCGAGATTGCAGTGAAGACCTGGGCGGATGAGTTGGCAATTTGACCAGAGGTAATAAGCATCCTGAATTATAATAGATCAATGTCTTAAGTATGAGTTAAACCAAGGAAGACAGTATGAAATAGAGCTCAGCAGGGAGTTCAGGTGGTGACAGTGGTAGCAACTTTGAAGGGTTAAAGTAACATACTAACATACTAAAATGCCAGCAGAATAGGCCTAACGGTCTTTCGTGTCTGCTCGTTTGGTCAGCCCCCACCCTGGGTGCTGACCTTGCTGTCCCCCTCGCCTTCTCTGGCTTCTCCTTTCCCAGTTCTGGATATTCTTGCTGCATTGGATTTTGCTTCCAGAACCCTTCCCCTGTACCTGTCCCACCCCCTCTTGAACCCCTCCAGTGTTTCTGCCTCCACAAGCCCCCTAGGCAGTGCATTCCATGGCTCCACCACCCTCTCAGTGAAGTAGCA
Source organism: Neoceratodus forsteri (assembly GCA_016271365.2). Taxonomy (NCBI): domain Eukaryota; kingdom Metazoa; phylum Chordata; order Ceratodontiformes; family Ceratodontidae; genus Neoceratodus; species Neoceratodus forsteri. The sequence continues at coordinate 951,970,208 of CM028131.1, read as the reverse complement.
CCTCCTCCTTTCTCCCCTGAATCTTCCCCCCTCCAGCTTCCACCCATGCCCTCTAGTGGCCCCTTCCTCCTTCCTTCGAAGCACCCTGACTGTTCCTCCCTATTTACCCTCTTCATGTACCTGAAGACCTCTATCATGTCCCCCGGCCCTTCTCTCTTCAATGTGTACATATTTAGCTCTTGAGCCTCTCCTCATAGGTCCTGTCCCCAAGCCCCAAATCATTTGGTTGCCCTCCTCTGGACCCTCTCCAGGAGGTTAATGTCCCTCTTTAAGTGTGGCCTCAAAACTGCATGCAGTACTCCAGGTGTGGCCTCACCAAGCAGTTATACAGAGGAGTATCACTTCCCTCCTTCTGGAGGTGATCCCCTAGCGATGCATCCCAGCATCCTGTTGGCCTTGGCTGCTGCCCTTCTACAAGTCTCAGAGTTGTTCATCTTGACATCCACCACCACCCCAGGTCCCTCTCAGCCATCGAGGACTTTAGCATCTCCCCCAGGGTGTACACTTGGCCTGGTTTCTGGCCCCAGGTGAGTACCTTGCATTTCCCTGCATTGAACCTCAGCTTCCACTTTCTAGACCATCTTTCCAGAGCCTCCAGGTCCCCTGCAGGGCCACCCTCCCTCCTCCCCATCCACCACCGCCCCCAGTTTCGAGTCATCTGCAAAGAGACTCATCTCACTCCTGATTCCTGTCCTTATGTCAGATACGTAGGCGTTGAACAGAAGGGGCCCAAGGACTGATCCCTGTGGGACCCCACTAATGATCCTCCTTGGGGATGAGACTATCCCACCAACTACGACCCTCTGGGTCCGGTCCTGGAGCCAATTGCCTATCCATCTGATCATCTGGTTCCCCACCCCCATGCCTATCCATCTGATCATCTGGTTCCCCACCCCCACATGGCGAGAAGCATCCAAGGATTGAGACAAATATCTTGATGTACTCCAGAAACAATCCAGGGGAAGGCAGAAGCTTTAGAAAGCGTGATTTGGAGAGGTCTGAATAAATGAAACAGCCTTGTAGGAAGCATCGATGGGAACAAAAGGGGGTAAGCCCAATGATATAAGAAGTGAGGCAAGACCACGTGTAGGTCAGCTGATGGACTGTAGGAGGTACTGTTGACTGTGTAGGTTAGCCAGTGAGTACATAGAAATAGCAGCAAAACCCAGGAAGGCTAGCATGCAGCCGGATCATGTGAGGTTAGATGGTAAGGTAAGTAAAGAGTGGCAGCTAACCCAACATAAGCAAGCATGCACAGCTGGATCCCACATAGGTCAACCGGTAAGGTGAGAAAAGTGTGGCTGCTTAAACTCCATGAAGGCTAACAAGCCGCAGGACCTTGGAAGGCAATGGGAGCAGAAAGCATGCCAGGCAAAGCCCTACGTGGTCAGCTGTAAGCCTGATCCCATGTAGGTAGGCGGAATGAGAGAGCATGTCAAGCTAGACCCCATGTAGGCTAGCACAATGGAGACACCATGGAAGGCCGCCTGGCTGGATAGATGTTCCAGGGCTAATGCTGAGTGGCAGACATATGAAATGGTGGCAGTGCAATGAATGTCCAGTATGGTGCTTAAGACCCATAATGAATACCCCTACCACTTTTAAAGACATAACAACATCCGATTGCAGTTCAAGATACTGGTATCAGCATCACAGAGCAGAAAGTAAGCCATCAGCACAGGTGGGTTACCTTTAGTCTAATGGAGTGTAGGTAAATCAGGATGGCTATATGTCCAGATATCTTGTAATGGCCACATATTCAGAATTATTTATATAGGTAGTTGAGGAGGCTGAGATGAGGGCACGCCAACGACCCCCCAAAAAATAAAGAACAGCACGGCGCAGCAAGGGGAGAACAGGGTAGGTGAGAACAGTGAGTACAGGCTATGAAACATAATGGAAATACGGAACATCCAGCAGGGTATAGGAAACAGACTCCCGAAGCAGGACCCAGTGCGGCACAACAACGGTGAACTGGATAACGGTGTAGGGGGTGGAAGTCCTTGAAATGGCACAAGTAACTCATGGAAGGCATTGGTCCAGCAGAAAGCTAGCAGTGTGGCAACAAAGCTCCTTGCTCAAGTCAAGTGTGGTGCAGAGAATGCAAGCCAACCGCCATACACCCAGTCGTCGGACACAAAGAGCAATAACGGGCAGCAACTCACCGTAATGTAGACAACCAAAGAAAATGCACAGAGTAAAATGAGAGTGGTTCAGGCTAGATGATGCATGCCACTGAACAGGTGCAGCCACTGAAAGTGTGCTAGTAATGGCTACTATCCTCAGGAGGTGACAGCGACTCCTGGAGTCAGGAAGTAAATATACACCCATTGGCTCAGCATGGCAGTATCCCAGAGAACCAAGGAAGAAAGAGGAGATGCATTGGTGGGCTGCTGTAGAGGGAGCAGCGGTGCAAGAAGCGAAGGTCCGGAGCTCCAGGTTAGGGCAGCAAACATCCGAGACAGTGCAAAACTCAGCTGCTGGGCAACAGCTACTCAGAAAGCAGAGGCAGGGAAGTAAGGAACCACAGAGCAGTGGCAGTGCAAGCAGAAGCAAAGCAGCAGATGAGAGGGAACAATAAGTCCCCAAAGCACCACAAACAACAAACAGCAAATGGGGGGTGGGCAAACGAAACGCAGGAAAGGGAGCAGGGGAGGCAACAATGGAGGAGAAAGAGCAGCCTGAGCAGCCAGAGCACCAGCATGCCACAAGTGAGTGCAACTCGCTCTAAGAAGGGCGGTGCATGGCCTTCTAGTTCAAATAGGGTGTGGGGGAGAAGCTCTTCCCCCACTTAACTACAGGCATAGCCCTACATATCTAAATAGTGAATAAATGCAGGAGAAAACCAAAACTGCACTTATTTGATATTTGGGAGAAGGCATTGAAGTCAGACCTGTAAAATAAAAGAGAATTGGTTATTTGAAACACTTTATTTTATATATTTAAAATGTGCTTACTGGGATAGGCCCACTGAGCTGAAAAAACATAGAAACATAGACTTTGACGGCAGATAAGTACCGTCTGGCTCACTGAGTCTGCCTGTTTCCCTGCCTACTTAAAGATCATGTGCAACGGTTTTTGCATATTTTTAATAAAAGCTTTGAAAGCTGAAATTCAAGTCCCTGTGTCATGATTAGTGTTTCCTGAAAATTGCATGCTGTTTGGTTTTGTGGATTTCTTAAAATCAGCATTTGTTTACTTGCTCTACAGTGGCTGAAAACAGTGGAGTTATTTCTGTCCTCAGTCAAACTTAGAGTGCGATGACATCATTTTGGAGTAGCTTGCTGTTTCAGATTCCCAATCAGAGCAGCACTCTGTAGAGTTTATGGTTTGCTGAGCTCCCCAGGTTCCTTACAAACCCAGTCTCTGTTTTGTGTTTAGATAGATCTGCTTAAAATACATCATTCTCTTCCTTTACAAAGCTGATCATTTCAGTACCAATGCCGAACTGAAGTAGTGGAAATATGTTCTGTGAGAAATCAGCTTGTCTGTATTACAGCTCTGTTCTTTCTAATCAAACCTCAATTTTTTTCTAACTATATAACACAGGGCTGTTTAATGAATATAAAATAAATCTAAATTTTGTTCTTTCACAGAAACAGTTTGTCTTTGATGTGGCCTTCATAAATACAAACATGTAAGAACTTTTTTTTCATGTCAGATTGACAAACATGTGCTTGTCACACTCTGCTACAGTATTAAGCACATGTACTGTCAGAACTCACACATTTAAGCTCTTTGGTGGTTTCTGTGTGAAAATACATCATGTACGTGTACAACTAGAACCACTATGTGCCATCCTGATGCACTGTGTCTTTGCCCCACAGTTGAGGCAGCTGCAGTCTACTGCCACCAGTCCCCTGCCCCACAAGCCCCCTGTCTTCTGCTCCACATCCGAGGCTGCTGCAACCTGCTGCCCACTATCTTCTCTCACATAGTCAAGGATTGTGCACCCTGCTGCCTCCATCCCCTGCCTAAAGAATCAGGACTACTGCACCCTGCTGCTCTCTGCCCAAACAATTGGGGTTGCTGCACCCTGCTGCCCCATCTCCACTGCCCTCACAGTTAGGGAAGCTGCATCTGTTGCCCCTTGTTCCTGTCTCCACAGTCAAGGTTGCTGTGCTGCGCTAGGCCCTAAAGTGCCATGTTCCCTGCCTCCATGGGCAGGGCTGCTGCACCACGTGTACCCCATCTCACAGTCAGGGCTGCTGTATCCTGATGTCCCATGTGTCCTGCCTCACAGCTGAGGCTTCTGCACCATGCTATTTTCTATCACCTATCACCACAGATGGGGCTGCTGCACCCTGCTCCTTTCTACACAGTTGGGTTGCTGTGGCCTGCTGTAACCTAGAGCCCCATGCCTCTATAGTTAGGGCTGCTGCACCATGCTGCCACTTGCCACAAGATTCAGGGCATTTGCTGCACCCAGTTGCATGCCTCCACAGTTGAGGCAGTTGCACCCTGCTGTCCCCCTGCCACCAGAGTCAGATCCTTTGCTACACTCTGCTGAGACAGGAATGGGAGCAACATGTGCAGTGTCACTGACTGTGAGTGTGTGAGAGAGAGAGAGAGAGAGAGAGAGAGAGAGAGCAGCGGTGCAGCAACTCCAACTGTTTGGGGAGGATGCAGCACAAGAGTAAGGGCATTTGCTGCGCTCTGTCCCCTGCCTGTGGGGACAAGGGGCTGTGTGATGCAACAGGACACAACAGTGACAGGGGACAAAGGACAGCATGGTACAGAAGCCTTGACTGTGGGGCAGGACACAGGTGGGCAGGATACAGCAGCCCTGACAGTGGTACAGGGAGTACATTGTACAGCAGCCCAGCCCATTTGGGGCAATGGAAATGTGTAGCAGGGCTCAGCAGCCCCAGATGTGGATGCAGGCGGCATGAGACTCTAGGGTGTAGCACAGCACAACAGCCCTGACTGTGGAGACAGGGACAGGGGGCAACAGGGTGCCATGGCCTTGACTGTGAGCATGGGGACAGAGAGCAGCAGGGTGTAGCAGCCCTGAATGTTTGGGAAGGAAATAGGGGTGGCATCAGGATACAGCAGCCAAAACTGTGGGACAGGGTGCAGCAGCCATACCTGTCTGGGATAAGGGATGTGGGCAGCAGGGTATAGCAAAGGATCTGACTCTGGTGGCAGGGGACAGCAGGGTGCAACTGCCTCAATTGTGGAGGCATGCAGCAGGGCACAGCAAAGGCAGCTGCATCTTGTGACAAGTGGAAGCATGATGCAGCAGCCCAAACTGCAGCGGCATGGGGAACTAGAGCACAGCAGGCCATGGCAACTCCAACTGTATAGAAAGGAGGAGGGTGCAGTAGCCCTGTCTCTGGTGACAAGGGATTAAGAACAGCATGATGCAGAAGTCTTGACTGTGGTGCAGAACACAGGGGGCATCAGGGTACAGCAGCCCTGACTATGAGATGGGGTACAGATGGTGCAGCAGCCCTGCCCATCTGGGGCAATGGAAGTGGGTAGCAGGGTGTAGCAAAAGCCCCACCTCTGTTGGCTAGGGCAGCATGGTACAGAAGACCCAGCTGTGGAGACAGGGGACCTGGCACACTGGGGCTTAGCATGGCACAGCAGCCCTGTCTGTGGAGACAGGAACAGGGGTCAACAGGTGCAGCTTCCCTAACTGTGAGAGTGAGGGAGAGAGGGCAGCAGGGTGTGTCATCCCCAACTGTCTGGGCAGGGTTGGCCGGGTGCAGCAGCCCTGATTCTTTAGGCAGGGGATGGAGGCAGCAGGGTGAACAATCCCTGACTGTGTGGGAGAAGACGGTGGGCGGCAGGATGCAGCAGTCTCGCATGTGGAGCAGAAGGCAGGGGGCTTGTGGGGCAGGGACAGGTGGCAGTAGACTGCAGCTGCCTCAACTGTGGGGAAGAGACATGGTGCATCGGGATGCCACACAGTGTTTTGAGTTGTACACGTACATGATATATTTTCACACAGAAACCACCAAAGAACTGAAATGTGTGAGTTTAGATAGGTGCCTGTCACACTCTGCTACCATATTTCAAGCACATGTACTGTTTGTCAATCTGACATAAAAAATGTTCTTACATCAACATATTTATGAAGGCTACATCTAAGACAGACTGTTTCTGTGAATGAAAAAAATGTGGATTTATTTTAGATTTATTAAACAGCCCTGCGCTATGTAGCTAGAAAAAAATCAGATTTTTGATTAGAAAGAACCTAAAACTGTGATACAGGCGAGCTGATTTCTCACAGAGAAAGATTTCCACTACTTCAATTCAGCGTTGAAACTGAAATGATCAGTATTTTATCAGAAGATAATGATATGTTTTAAGTTGATCTATCTAATCACAAACCAGAGACTGGGTTTGTAAGAAACTTGGAGAGCTCAGCAAACCATTAACTCTACAAAGTACTGCTCAGATTGGGAATCTGAAACAGTAAGCTACTCCAAAATGATGTCATCGCACTCTAAGTTTGACTGAGAGGACAAAAATAAATTCACTGTTTTCAGCCACTGTAGAGCAAGTTAACACATGCTGATTTAAAGAAAACCACAAAATCAAACAGCATGACATTTTCAGGAAACACTAATCATGACACAGGGACTTGAATGTCAGCTTTTCATGCTTTTATAAAAAATATGTAAAAACCATTGCACATGATCTTTAAACTCCAGATCCTAAATGATCAGCTGCTTACCCTCTCTTTCCTATCACAAGAGTTGCCTTCTGTCTATCACCTGCTTTCTTGAACTCATCCATTGTTTTAGCAGCTACGACCTCTGCTGGAAGGCTGTTCCATGCATCCACCACCCTTTCTGTGAAAAAATATTTCCTCACATTACCCCGAGCCCCCCCAGCCTCATGTTGTGACCCCTTGTTCTTGCACATCTCTTTTTTTGAAAGATGCTTCCAGGGCTCCAGATAAGATTTTGGGGGATGAGTACTGTACTGCTCATTTTGAAAATGAGGCAAGTAAAACCAAATTCAGACGTGTACAAATGTCTGGACTGAGTGAAGTGAGGAGTACATTTTTAAGAACAATACAGTTTTTTCTAGATAAGTACTGATCAGGTGCCAAGAATGCTCCAGATAATGTTGGCAAGTAGGAGTAATTTACTCATCAGTATTAAAATATAGTAATCAAAACAAAATTGTGATTTGTATGAGAGCTGTAAATCTGGAAAATAACTTCTCCTTTTATTTATTTATTTATTTCAGTTTGGGATTAATACCTTTGAGTCAAGGACTCATTTTCCAAGGTCCCATGTCAGTGTTGAACAAACATTACAAAAATACAAGGTTTACAGAAAAAAAAGAGAAAAAAACATTGAAGCATATACACAGGCAGTAATAGTAAAATTTGAACTAATACACACCAAATTGGTAAATATTAACAGATAGACTGATTAGATAAGAGGGAGTTGGGGGGATCAGCCTAAGTTGGCATCATCTGAGGTGAGAAAGAGGTGAAACTTTCAACCAAGTGAAGCCATCGTCAGGTAATTGGGGTAGGGGAGCGGGTTAAGAAAAAAGTGGTATATAGCTGAAAGATGTAGAGGGGGTAGGTAAATAGAAAACTGGGGGCAAGGTACTATCACATTAGTGCAGGCAGGTGGCATCGTCTGAGGTGGAAGAGAGGTGGAACTTTCAACCAAGTGAGGCCATCATCAGGTAATTGGGGGTAGGGGAGTGGGTAAAGAAAAAAATGGTATATACTTGAAAGATATAGAGGGGGGTAGATAAATGGAAAACTGTGGGTGAGGTACTATCACATTAGCACAGGCAGGTACAATTCATTTTAGAGACAAGGAGAGATTTGAGCCCAGCTTTGAAGGTATTAATCTTGGTAGTATCAGTGAGGACAGCAGGTAGTTCATTGTACCCTTTCAGACCTTGATACAGGATGGAGTTCTGGGCAAATATTGTCCTTTTGAAGGGAATCACCATCTTGTCAGCGACTGCACTATGGGTAAATTTCATTGGGATGGCCAGCTTAAAGTGTCCGCCTAGTGTGGGGGATGTCAGTTTTGAATCACCAGTCATGTTATGAAGCACAATTCTCTGAAGTGTAGAGTATTTACAAATGTCCGGTGAGTATTAGTACTCATTCAAAAAAAATTTGAAAAGTATTTCCTCAAATAAGTTGAGTAAAATAGGTTGGTACTTCCTTTACTTGGAGCCCTGGATGCTGCCCTCCTGGACCTTGTTGATTCCCCTAAGGTACTTGAATGTCTCTATCATATCCCCCGTCTCCTTCCTTTCCTCCAGGGTATACTTATCAAGGTCTTTCAGTCTTTCCTCATATGTTTTCTGATGCATTCTTTTCATCATTTTTGTTGCCCTTCTCTGGACTGCCTACATTCTGACAATGTCTTTCCAGTGATGCGGTCTCCAGAACAGATCACAGTATTCCAGATGTTGCCTGACCAATTGTCTGTACAGTAGTATCACTACCTCCTGTTTTCTACTGGTATTGCTTCTCCCTATGCACCCCAGCATCCCTCCGGCCCACTCCACCATTTTCACATTGCTTGGCCATCTTTAGGTCGTCCATTATGTTTACCCCCAGGTCTCTTTCCAGTTTTGTTGTTGTCAGTATCTCCCCCTCCCCATTTTACATTCATCTCCAGGAATCCTGTGGGCCAAGTGCATGACTTTGCACTTATTTGTATTGAATTTAAGCTGCCACACTCTTGATCACTCTTCCAATTTGCCTTGCTCTCCTCTCATTTTTTCCACTCCATCTGGAGTGTCTACCCTATTGCAAATCTTGTTGTTATCCACAGTGAAGCTTACCTTGCCTTCCAGCCCCTCTGCAATGTTACTAATTAAGACATTGAAGAGGACCAGCCCCAGGACTGAGTCTGTGGCACCCCACTTGTCACTCCCCCCCCCCCGGGATTGAACTCCACTTTCCACCACCCTCTGTGCACTTTTCCAGGTGTGACTCAGATGGAGGGGGACAGAAGATAGATTATATTCAAATACATTGACATGAGTACAAAATATACATACTATGGTAAAATGAGAATGAGTACATTCCAAGAGCATCACAGAAGTTGAGAAAAAAAAAAACAACACATAATCAATGATGTAGAAATCTTACAAAATATGTCCAAGATAATATTTAGAAAACATCTGTAGACTCAAATTAATATGTGGGTAATGACAATGAATGCAAAAAAAGGGATGAAAAAGTGCGAGAAAATATGAAAAATAAATAAAAATTTGTTAACATTATTATAATTGTTCCTAACAAATCATTGCACTTTATATTGTAAGTTTTATGTCTTGATATTGTTCTTTGTGTCTGTATTAATAGTTTTTTATATTAATTCTTTTTTGCAGTTTATTTGTTAAAGAGGGACTCTGGTCAAAGTGTTACATCGCAGAATTAAAATAAGTATACCTCCAATAAATCTCATACCAAACATTAGGTTTCTGTGTGACTTCATTTTAAAGTTATGGGCTATTTTGCAACCCTGAATTAACTACCTTTTCAAAAAAGACTGTTTCAGTGAAGAGGTGCTGATGATGTCATCTCCTGAACTCACAGTCTAGCCCTCCCTTTCAGCAAGCATATAGGACCTGTTTCTCCAAAATTAAAAGATCATTCTGCAATGGTTTTCATGAGTAAATCAGGCAGCACCATTCTAAAAACAGTGCTACAGAATCTATGTGTTTCAGGTTTTTGCAACAAGGTTGACAAATTTGTATTTTAATGCCTTTTTGGTGTGGTTCATTCCTCCAGAGTTGCAGGATGTTGAGACAACATGCCTCCAGGTGGCTGGTACCATGTGAAATGCTACTCAGCAGTGCCTATTTGGAAGTTGTATTGCTACAAGTGTTGCAATGTTGGTAATTGCACTGCTGTTTGTCGGTGTCTGCTTTACGATCCATTTTAATAGGGGCCTTATACGTGTTAACTTCTACTAGGGGTGGAAGTATTGGCCCTGGTAAAACAATCACTGTAATGTGAAGTACATTGCAGATGAGCCTGAATATAGCTCAAGTAACAGCCTGTCAGTGAGAAAACAGAAAACTAGCTCTGCTCAACTGAGCATCCCATTCATTAATACTTTGATGATGAATAACATATTGATTGATTGAATGATTAAGCATTGAGCTGGCTACTGCATAGAAACTCTTGGTAAAGTTTCAAAACAGCACTACCTCTCCCACCCCCATTTACAGGGTGATGGAATAATTGATTTAAAGTGGCATCCTGAGAAATCACCTCAATTGAATGATAGGTGTGAATGATCACAGCCTTTCACCACATCAGATATATCCAGTCTGCAAATCTCACATTAGTGTGCTGTGACTTAGCATCCAGCACCCCTGGAGAAAAGGACTACAACAAAAAAGCACCAAAAGCAAAACTATGAATGTGTCAACTTTGTTACAAAACCTGAAACACACACACACACACACACACACATAGTTGTTATAGCAATGTTTATTGAATGGTGCTGCCTGTTTTACTGGAGAAGAACAGTTGCACATAGTTTTTAAACTTTGGAGAAGCAGGTCCTATAAGATTGCTGACAGGGAGGGCTAGACTGTGAGTTCAGGAGATGACATCAGCAGCAGCTCTTCACTGAACCTGGCTTTTTTGAAAAGACAGAGAATTTAGGGATGTAAAATGATTTGTAACTTTTAAACAAAGTAACTTAGGGATCTCAATTTTGGCATGAGGGTGACTGGGGCTACGTTGATCCATATTCTGAAGTTATTGATGCCAGTAATTTGTGACCACAGTCCCTCTTTAACTTGCTGCATGTGAAAACAGGCAGTTTGCTCATCTTGCTAACAAGTATAAAAAATAAAAATGAAAAACAAAAAAATGAAATGATTGTAGTCATGATGAAAGAGGAAGGATAAGAAGAAAGCAAATTTTATTTTGCATTATTTGCCATTAAATCCTCCTTTCCTCCCAGGCATCATGCTACTTTGAATGCTTCAAACTGTTTAGCATTGTGTGCAACCGGAAGTGATATCACTTCTGGTCACGTCCGCTACAGCAGTTGAAAATAGCGCATATAGCATGGCACTGGGAGGAATAGGCAATAAATTATGAAAGCAGGAAATTATACACTTTTTTGCACATGTAAGGTAACATTTTATATTTTACTTTGTCCCCAAACCTGCTTTAGGAGTGAACCTGCAACAGTGAAAGCGGGAGTAGACTTAGGGAAGCGCACGATGGTGTGTGATTCTTAAAGGTGTCAGCAAGGAAACGGGTCCGTAAAGAAAGGGTACTGCCTACCAGTACATTTAAAAAAATCGAACATCGAAACAACAGAGGCTGGCCACAGGTGTGCTGATGGCTAATTACTGTTAAAAAAAATGGACAAAGATTGAGTTGGGGATATGCTGTACCAGGTCATTGGAGTTGTGCATCCATCAAGTGGGAGACGGGGATGGAGGTGGGTGGGGTAGAAAGGTATGCAACTCAGTGAAGGAGGGCAATATAGGTCCCTGTTATTACCTTCACAGGCCTGCCTCTGCCAGAGCTGGGCCAGGCCAGGAGCAGCAGCAGCTTACATGCGGTTGTGCCGAGGGAATGGTGCCGATTGTGACTCAACCTCCAACTGACTGTCCACCATCTCCACCAATTTTGCATCTTTGCTCACTGGCAGCCTCTACCACCCCTTCACTTCCGGCTCCAAAAAACACTGTACACAGGCACGGGGTGTGGATCTTTACTGACTTCCCCCTTACTGCTCCAGCCCCTCAGAGCATGTGTAAATACAGCTGCTGGAGCTGCAGTTTAGTAAGATGGGGTGAGGTGCTTCCACCATGGCTTCCTCCACCTCCCACTAGCTTCTGTCTCTCTCTCTCTCTGTCTCCCATCTGTGGGGAGTAGGCCGCAGCCTGAGCTCCGCACAGGCAGGGAGTTACTTTCACTTTAGTGTGATCGCACTGTGCTGCTGGCTGCAGCTCCAGCATATCCTCCTCCCATTCCAAACCATATGCACACACAATACTAGGGCTCAGGAAACCCCCGTTGTACCCCAGGGAAGAGTAGAAAATTGACCTCTGCCACAGGGTATTAGCCCACTAGGGTTACCAATTACCATTTACCATTTACAGAATGCCCCCCCTGGTATACACCTTCATCACTTGAGTTACTGTGGTAATATACTGGACACTGGGCCACCAGTAGAAACACAGGTGTTTTTGGCTGAGCTCCCCCCCCCACACCAAACCACACTTCTTTTCCTCTCTGTTTCTGCCCCACTACTGGTTCCCCTCCAGCTCACCTAATTGTATTTTATTTTACAGGGCTGACAGGACATGGACTCCTTCTAACATACTAACATACTAAAATGCCAGCAGAATAGGCCTAACGGTCTTTCGCATCTGCTCGTTTGGTCAGCCCCCACCCTGGGAGCTGACCTTGCTTTCCCCCTCACCTTCTCTGGCTTCTCCCTTCCCAGTTCCAGATATTCTATGCTGCATTGTGTTTTGCTTCCAGAACCCTTCCCCTGTACCTGTCCCACCCCCTCTTGAACCCCTCCACCATCTCTGCCTCCACCAGCTCCCTAGGCAGCGCATTCCATGGCTCCACCACCCTCTCAGTGAAGTAGCACCTCCTCCTTTCTCCCCTGAATCTTCCCCCCTCCAGCTTCCACCCATGCCCTCTAGTGGCCCCCTCCTCCTTCCTTCAAGCACCCAGCTATTCCCCCCTATTTACCCCCTTTGTAGTACCTGAAGACCTCTATCATGTCCCCTGGTCCTTCTCTCTTCCAATATGTACATATTTAGCTCTTCGAGCCTCTCCTCATAGGTCCTGTCCCCCAAGCCCCAAATCATTTTGGTTGCCCTCCTCTGGACCCTCTCCAGGAGTTTAATGTCCCTCTTTAAGTGTGACCTCCAAAACTGCATGCAGTACTCGAGGTGCTGCCTCACCAAGCAGTTATACACAGGGAGTATCACTTCCCTACCTCTGGAGGTGATCCCCCTAGCGATGCATCCCAGCATCCTGTTGGCCTTGGCTGCTGCCCTCCTACAAGTCTCTGAGTTGTTCATCTTGACATCCACCACCATCACCCCCAGGTCCCTCTCAGCCATCGAGACTTGCAGCATTCCCCCCCCCCAGGGTGTACACTTGGACCAGGTTTCTGGCCCCCAGGTGCAGAACCTTGCATTTCCCTGCATTGAACCTCAGCTTCCACTTTCTAGACCATCTTTCCAGAGCCTCCAGGTCCCCCTGTAGGGCCACCCTCCCCTCCTCCCCATCCACCACCGCCCCCAGTTTTGAGTCATCCATAAAGAGACTCATCTCACTCCTGATACCTGTCCTTATGTCAGAGACATAGGCGTTGACAGGAGGGGCCCAAGGACTGATCCCTGTGGGACCCCACTAATGACCATCCTTGTGGATGAGACTATCCTGCCAACTACGACCCTCTGGGTCTGGTCCTGGAGCCAATTTCCTATCCATCTGATCATCTGGTTCCCCACCTTCATTTGTCCCAGCTTATCCAACAGGCCCACATGAGGAATAGAGTCAAATGCCTTGCTGAAGTCTAGAAAGAGGACGTCCACTGGTCTACCCGGGTCCAAGGCACTCATCACCCAGTCATAGAACTCCACAAGGTTTGTCTGACATGATTTCCCTGGGACGAATCCATGCTGTCTATCGTCCAGACACCCTGACTTTTCCAGGTCCCCCCCCAGCCACTCCTTGACAATGCCCTCCATCACCTTGCCCACCACCGATGTCAGGCTGACAGGCCTGTAGTTCCCTACCACTCCCTTGATCCCCCTTGTGGATAGGCACTATATGCCACCTTCCAGTCCTGGGGCACCCACCCTGTCCTCAGAAAGATGGTGAAAAGCTCCGCCAGGGGTTTCGCCAGGACATCTGCAAGTTCCTTCAGCACTCTGGGATGTAATTTATCCGGCCGCAGTGCTTTCTCCATCTTAAGGGACCTGAGGGCTTCCCTCACTCTCTCTGCTGTGATTTCCACTTCTGCTACCTCTTCTCCCTGCTTAGCCTTCCCCCCTCCTGCCAGTGGTGCCTCCCCGTCTCCCCAGACCTGCTGATCGGTAAGGGCCCCCCCCCTCCTCAGTATCACAGTCTCCTCCCATGTATGATGCAGCACCCCCATTTTCCTTGGTGAAACTGAGGTGAAGTACTCATTTAGCACCTCAACCTGCTCCCCTGGGTCTTGTGCCCATCTCTCCCCTGTTTTAATCCTGCTAATCTGCCCCCTCACCCTTCATTTTTCCCCAATGTATCTAAAGAACCCCTTGTTCGCTCTCCTAATTTCCCTGGCCAGGTTCTGCTCCTTCCGTGCCTTAGCTGCCTTCACCACCCTAGTGGCCCTTCTAGCCATCAGCTCATACTCCCCTTGATCCCTTTCACTCCTTGAGCACTTGAATTGCCTATAGACTGCCTTCTATCTCCGCACCACCTCCTGGACCTCTCTGGTCCACCAGCAGGGTTTTCAGGCCCTACAGCATTTTCATCTTACTCTTGCACAGGTGCTGGTAGCATCCTGCACCCCTCTCCTGATGATTTCCCACCTACTATCAGCGTCCATGTCTGACCCAATCCCATCCAAATGCTCCTTAAGGATCCTTCCCATTTCCTTAAAATCCGCCCCTCCGAAGTCAGTTACCTCCGTCTTTGTGCAGCCTTCTACCCCTCCTAGGTCCAGGCAGAACCAGACAGTGGCATAGTCACTCCCCGCCAACGGGTCCCTTACCTCCAGGCCCCCAATCTGGTCACTGTCTGCCAGGACCACATCCAGTACCCACGCCTCCCTGGTCGGTTCCCCTACCTGCTGAGTTAGGAACGCATCTTGAAAGACATCCAACAACCTCTGTTCCCTGGTCACCGAGGATGTCATAGTCTCCCAGTCTATTTCTGGCATGTTTAAGTCCCCCAACACCACCACTCTTCCCCTGCCCAGTCTGCAGTGTCTCCCAACATCTGCCACCAGACTCTCCTCCAGCTCCTCCGCCAGTGCAGGGGGTCTATACACCACTCCTATTTTTACTCTCTTGCACCCTCTTGTTATCAAGGTGACCCAAATCGCCTCCACAGTTCCCTTCGCCTCCTCTACTCCCCCTATGCCAATGCAGTTTTTGACTATCATTGCTACCCCTCCTCCCCTTCCCTCCCCCCTGTCCTTCCTGAACATAGTGTAACCCTCCAGGTTCAGGTCCCAGTCGTGTCCTGCGGTGGCCCAGGTCTCAGTGACTGCTGCCACATCCACTGCTCCCCCAGTTAGCATCACCTGGAGCTCAGGCATTTTATTGCCCAAGCTCCTGACATTTAGCAGGACTACCTTCCACCCTTTCCCTATACTTCCATTTCCCTGCTCATGTTCCCATGGGGATTCTGTTTTCCTCTGGTCTGCACTTTACCAGTCGGCCTTTTCCCTCAATCCTCCAGCTCCCCAGGGGGGTGGAGACAGAGTCCCTCCTTTATCGGCACCCCCTTGACAGCCTTTTCTCCCATCCCTCCCCACTTCACAAGTTTAAATCACACTTTTCACCAATGAACCCCTCTAGTTTCAACTTAAGGATTCCCTTCCCCTCCAAATTGAGATGGAGCCTGTCTCTAGCATACAGCTCCTTATCCTCCCAGGTCTCCCCACAATCCCCCATCAACCCATACCCTCTGGCCTCACACCACTCCCTGAGCCACTGTATTATCTCCCTAATCTTCCTTTTGTGTTCCCCAGTAGCCCTTGGCACCGGCAGGATTTCTGAGAAGGAAACTGAGCATCCTATGTCATGACAAACCCTGGCAAGCTCCCTGAATCTTGCTTGTATCTCTAGCTCGCTATTTCCCTCAATGTCATTTTCACCCAGGTGGACCAGTATGTCCGGGGAACCCCCACAATCCTGTGCCAGCTGATATACCTCGTGCTTGGCCCTGTGCACCATTAGTCCAGGGAAGCATTTTGTTCTAACTGGCCAGGCTTCTCCCTCCCTATCCCATTTGATACCCCTGATCATAGAATCCCCCTTCTACATCAGATAAATATATTTCTATGCCTAACCTGTCCTTCCCACGCTGTTGTACCCACTGAGAGCTATAGATCCTTTGTGACTCCCATATTTCTTTTTTACAGGTGCAGCAGACAATCTTCTTTTGAGACTCCTGCCTCTGGCTCCCTAGTGCTCAAGTAAGACCCTCTATTTAATCTATTTTGAGTGGGTTGATTGTAACAGTGCACTCATGCCCTTTACAGTGTAGGTGAGGAAGTCTAGTATGTGGATCCCCTGGGAGGATTTTCCACTTTTTTTTTGCGTTAATGCTTAGCTGCCACACTTTTGACCACTTCTACAGTCATTTTTAATCTCTTACCATTCTTTGCACCCCCCCCAAGTGTCAACTCTATTACAGAACTTGGTGTCATCTGCGAAGATGCAGACCTTCACTTCCAGCTCCTCTGTGATGTCACTAATGAAGACATTAAAGAGTACTGGCCCCATCAATGACCCATGAGGTACCCTGCTGGTCTCTTTCCCGTCTTTGGTGCAATGTCTATCTACCACCACCCTCTGCCTCCTATCCCCTCACCAGTTTCTTACCCAAGTCACCACCTTACAGCCCACCCCCATGCTACCAAATATGTTTATCAGACTCCTAAGTGGAATGATGGCAAGAGCCTTGATGATGTCCAGGTAGGCCACATCTACCAGCCATCCCTGGAATAAAATGTTTTAAATTTGTTTGCTACAACCTTCCCTCTGTGAAACCATGGTGCCTCTGGTCCAGTAAACTATTGGATTCCAGGTGTTCTATTGCCCCTTCTTTTTAATAGCGTTTCTATTAATTTTTCTAACACCAAAGTGAGGCTGACAGGCTTATAATTGCCCACCTCCTCTTTGCTGCCACTTTTGTGAAGTGGGACTGCTTCCTCCCATCAAAGCCCTTGGTACCTATTTGTGGTCCCTCCCCTTCCTTTTCTGCTGCGAACATTGAGCAGAAGTATGTATTTAAGATGTTTGTCTTTTCTTGGTCCTCCTCCATAGTCAGCCTCCTTCCCCCCAACCGTAAGTTTAGCTTTTACTGGGTGGTGTATTGAAATCAGTGCTCATGAGGGGGTTTGCCTGTCACCTTACCAACAGGATCCAGGAAACCTGTTTTTACCTCATCATTGCTCAAGGTCAGGAAGGTCAAACACAATAACTGTGAGTAGAGTGCCCCTTCAGAAACAGACTGCAAACGGAGTCCACCAGAATAGTAGAATTACCCTTTTAAATTAAACAAGCAGTCACTGATTCTATAAAAATAGAAGCTTTACTAAAAGACTATGAGTATTTACAACAGGATATATTTACATGAAACAAAAGGGTTGCATATTTACAAAGAAGAAGAAGAAAGTAAAACTAGGTTGAACAGACAAAGTGTACAGCAGAACTCTGAGCTATTATCAGCTAAAACCTATGTCTTAACCTGCTGCTATCTGAATAAAATACTTTTCCCTAAGCTTGTCTTTCTTATCAGATTTTTAGCTGCAGGGCTTTGGATTTCAGAGGTATCAAGTGCAAGAGAGGAAGTGTTCACTTTCAGCACCACAATATATTTCTCACTCCCTGTGGGGAGGGGTCTCACTCACTTTGAGTGAAAGTTCCATGTTGTCCCAGCCCTCTTTGAGACAGAGTGTGTGTGTGTGTGTGTGTGTGAGTAGTATGCACGTGTGTGTGTGTGTGTATGTGTGTGTGTCCACTCACCCTTCTACACCTCCTTGCTACAATAATGATATGCACCTGGGTTCTTTATCCAAAACAGGAGCATCTCCAGGAAGGACTCCCCACTGGGTTTATTGCTATGCTGCCTCCTTCCTAGCTTTCCTGTTAACTTTCTCATGAGAACATCAGACCCTATACCTTGACTAACATAAACTGTTATATACTACTTGATCATGTGATCTGTTAGCCATCTGCACTGAAGCAGAAGCTTATTTAGAAAAGAATAAATGAATCAAAAGAATACATGGCTCTGACCCCCTTTCCCGTCACAGTCTAAATGGTGAATTATTTCTCTGAATGTTCTAAAAGGTTACTTGTTTTACAAACCACTATAGAAACTGGCTTTATATTCATATTCATAATCAGAATAGCCCAATCGCCACCACCCCTAATCCACAGCATGACCACCTGCGCTATCAGTCAATCAGCTGCTCAATACAGCATGAAGGCATCAGCGAGTGAGAAGGAGTGGCCAGAGTGGTGAATGTCATTGATAATGCTGGGAAGATTGATTTCTGCATAGCTTCATGAATGACATACACTGCTCTGCCTCCTCCCTCCTGATCATGTACACTGTTGCACTCTGTCATTCAGTTTGTGGACTGATAGAGCCGGTAGCCAACTACTGTGGGTTAGGGAGGAGAGGGGACTGGGCTATCCGGGATATCTTGATACATTTGGTCCCCAAATCATGACTTGGAGGTCTGGAGGGGAGCCTAACAATGATGATTTGGGGGTGGGGGTCTGGGTAAGGATGGAAGGGCTTTTGAAAATGTCAGGAGTATGCAATTATTTTTTATATCTATGTGGAAGAACAGAGAAGGGGCGGGGGTGTAAATCACAGGAGTGTGAAGGGTGTGGCCTAGGGACTAGCCTATGTCACCTGGGAAAGGACAGGGTCTTTTTTTTTCTTAATTTTTTAACATTAAGAATCGAGTACAAGGTGGGTGGGCCACCAGGCTGTATAAAGGGAGGATTTGAGTTGAAGTGGGGTTATTGGCATACTGAGCTGAGAGCTTCAAGCCTTGGGTTGGGAGGTACGAATTACAAATAAACTAATAAAAAAATAATCTCACTTTTCGAAGGATAGCAGATAAGGTCTAATAATAAGGAATAGTCATCATGGGAGTGGTAAAGTGCAGTGACTGTAAGGTGGCAGTCTTCAAGGAGACCTGGAGACTGCAGTGCTGCCCTATCTGCAGGCACCCCTCTGGGTTGAAGGAGGAGGCTGCCAGACTAGAGGCTGAGCTGGCTTGGGTTAGGAGGGCCAACTTCCCCACTCAGGGACCACCAAGTCCACCTCAGCTTCCTTGAAGGATGCCAGGAAGAAGGAACGGATGGACAATGGTGGACTTGGGGAGGGTAAGGGTGGTGGAGCATAGGCACATCCCAAATCCCATGTCACTACAGAACTCCTATGCCACACTTGCAGTGTGGGATAGTTCTACAGAGGTGCCTGAAGTTGTGGATGCAATGGATGTGGAGGTCCTCCAAGGTGCAGACCTCAAGGGGGGGTAGCAGAGGACCCCACAAAAGGAGGAGGCAACTCCTGGTGGTGGACTCCATAGTCTGAGGAATGGAGTTGGGGACAGGCAGCGGGGTGGAGCGGGAGGTTAAGTGCCTGTTGGGAGGCATAGTTTGGAGGGATGGAGAGCGGATCCAGAGGATAGCTTGGGTGTCAGCAAGGAGGGGGGAGCTGGATGCTATTATCCATCTGTGTGCCATGCCATTCTACCTCCTCCTGTCACTGGCTGAGCTGCCCACAACCAATGTGTCTCTCCATTTGTCACTTGCTGCGTCCACTGACTCATGCAGCAGAGATGGTTAATGTGGACTGGCAGGGGATTCAGTGATGTCGGTTGGCTTGGTGACTCACTTGTGTTTGGTGGGCACTGTTTGCATAATGCTGGGTACAATCTGCAAGCAAACCGCTTGTCACTGTGATTATGGTTCTGCTCCAGGGGACTGTGTAGGGGGAGGCAGCATAGCACTGCTCCCCTCTCCATGTGTTGCATGCTACATATGGTGACTGATGCTGGGGTCATGGGCAATGTGGGGTGGCAGGCATTCAGTGATACTACCCATCCATGGACTTAACGCTGCTTGTGGGGAACGGTCACACCATGCCACTAAACACCAGCAACAAAGCCGCTAAACACCGCAACAAAGCTACTTCTCCTTCTTACTATAGCACTCTGTACAGGGAGACAGCATAGTGGTGGGAAGAAGGAAGAGAGATAACAGGCACACACCTATACTAAGGTTCATACTAAGGTAGGTAGGCAGCAAGAGAGCCAAAAGGCCCAAAGATGCTGCCAAATACTAATAATAACAAAGTGAGTAACTATTCTGAATATGCTTATCCAGCCTATTTTTAAATGTAGTCTTTGAGCTACTTGAAATAATTTCTATAGGAAGGCAATTCCAAGGTTTAATAATACGAATGGTAAAAAATAATTTCCTGGGCATTAGATGAAAGCTGCTACATTTCAACTGAAGAGGATGACCTCTGAGATTAAAAATGTCATCCTTAAATGAAAATCCAAGATTAATAATTAGGTAAGGGTCATTCATAACATCAAACAAAAACAATAGATCACCTCTCAGACGCCTTGTAGAAAGGGACATTAGATTTAGTTTGATTAATCTAGATTCGTAAGTGTCAAGATGTAAACCTCCACTACTGCTTGCTCAGTCTCTATCTCCCCGTGGCTCCAGTGGAATGACTCTTGTTCAGGATGGAAGGGGGGGCCTGCACTGTTGCTGTGTGCTTGTCCTACAGTGGTTCGCATATCTCAGTCTGGGTTTGTCACTTGTAACTTGACTGTTTACTTTCCCAGTCTCACACTGGGGTGGGGAAGGGAGGGTGCTGGGCAGACAGCACGCAGTGGGAGAGAGCAGGAGGGCTTAATTGAATGCCAGCTCAATGGGGATACAGAGGGTGTGGGGTGGACAGCATGCAGTGGGAGGGAGTGGGAGAGCTTAATTGAATGCCAGCTTGGTTGGGGAATGGAGGGTGTGGAGTGGACAGCATGCAGTGGGAGGGAGCAGGAGGGCTTAAGTGACAGCACTATGCAAATGAAAGAAATGAAGCACTCTCATTGAAGAGCTTCACTTCTTTCAACTAGAGAATGGCTTCCAGTTGTGAAACTCTGACTAGTGTTACAGTCTTGTTGCGTGCTTATTGGTCTGTCAGGGACGAGCCCACTGTAGATTGCTCTGCATTGGACTCATCCCTGACACACCTCCAAAATGTCATTCTACCACAAGATGTTTCTTGCACACACACATACACACACACACACACAAAAAGGCATAATATAGTCCAGAAAGAGAAGTCACAATCAGCCTTAGTAGGTGTGGCTACACCGTAACGGTTCACCCACCTAGCATTTGTAGCAAAGGTATCTCTTAATTGGTGGAGTGAGCCTAGGGTAAAGGGTTAGAAATAAAGAATGGTTGTACCTATAAAAGAAAATTAGAGAAGCGGTCACAGAGGATCCACATGAAGACTAATATGATAGGACAATATGACAGGATAGATAGATAAATAGAAAGGTAGCACTTACATGATAGGCAGCAGTCATCTGTTTCAACCTGATGGAATAAAAAGTAAAAGCAGGTCTGTATAGGGTATGTGTCAGTAGTGATAGCAGAGACAGAATAATATAGAGATAGTGGGTATCAAACATGAGCAGAAATATGGTAAAAAATACAGGAGAGGAAATGGTACAATTTAAAGGTAAAAGTGAGTATTCAAAAGACAGCAATCAGGTAAGAAGTAAACGGAGAAGATACAGAAAAAAAAGTAGTGTGGTGTGTGTGTGTGTGTGTGGGAGGGTTACAGACTCCATCAGCAGTAGCGATTTTGTTAAAATAATATTCGGCCCTGGTGTGTAAAGAAGACCAGCAAAGGTGTTTGATTCAGGGCTGCCCCTGTAATTATTACTTACCCTGCCAGCCGATGTCTCCAGACAGGTCACTGTGATAATTTCACCCATTTTGTCTTTTAGTTTCATTTTAGTAGTTTTGATAAATGCAGAAGCAGAGGCAGCTAAACGAGGGGCCAAACTGAGCAACTTCAAAGGATCCTTGCTAACTCCCTGGTTTAGTGTAACCATATGGCGTGGATATTACTATTACACTTTTATAGCATTGGCAGGGATATCAGTGTTAAGTATAGTTAAAGTAAGTTTAAGACCCAAACTTCAGTCTACCCAACTATAAAAATAAGAGCAGGAACCCACTAAAAATGAGCTGTTACATCACACCAGGGCTATTCAGGGTAAATCGATTGCAATTAAATAAATACAAACACATACACACACAAACACACCTCTCCTAATTGTCCTGTCCATTCTCCCAGTCAGTACATTCACCTGGCATTTGTTCAGCACATTCTAAGAATGCAAGTGACTTTTGCTCACTACGGTCCTCCATTGGCCCAGAAAAACAAAACACTTCTTCTTACACCCAACCCTTAAATTGCCTGATTTGTTAATGGTTCATATAATAATCTGATGCTACATTTGTTTTTCCACTGCAGACATCCATCAGGATTATCATGCAGAAACTGGCTCCTCATCTTAGATTGACTAGGTAAGTAATTAAAAAAAAAGTCCAGAGGAAACAGAAATGATAACAGGCACATTTTTTAAAACCAGTTCATTGCTTTCATTTCATATTTGTACTCTAAGGAGCCAGCTGCCTGATACCTTCTTCTTCCTGGATTGACAGCCAGACCCACATATGTGCCCAGGATATGATCAAACTGAGTGTATCCTAACTGTGGCTCTGAGCTCCTGATGCCAAATATCCACAGCTCCATCCACCACACACTGGTGGTGCAGAGCCCTATCCTGGGGCAGGGGTCAGCGGCCATTGTCCATCAGGGTGTAGGGACAGTCTGGATACAGAAATCCTCCAGGATTGCCAATTCCCCTGTCTGAATGCCATCATAATTCAAACCTATGACAAACAGTACTGATTCTTCCCTCTGCCCCATGTGGGTGCTGATAGAGCTGGGGGCTGGTAGCAGGGGACTGGCCCTCAGGCCCAAAGTTGTTCATGTGTGGAAGGGGGCAGATAGCCACTAATGCAGCCCCAAGGGCTTTGAAGTGCTTGCCCTCTCCTTGGTAGCAGAGGTTGGCTTAGATTTTTTTTTAAACAAATGGGACTAAAATATTCAAAAAATAACTACAAAAGTGTTTCAGTTGAGTTATGCTGATCGTGTTCCCATGCTTTTCCAATGGAGAAATTCCAAAATATATGCACTCTGTGAACTTTTTGGGGGGTAAAGTGGAAATAATTGGGCTGCTGGCTCCATGGGGCACAAATACAATCCATTCCATTCCCTTCCCAAAACATAAGAGTACCTAGAGTCTTGTTTTTGATGTAAGGCTGCTCTTTATTTTTTTAAACAAGATTAGTTTTCTTCAAGGTGGCCTCAGTAACTGATTGCAAGAGGCAGGGATTTTATACCGGGACTGTGGGGTTCAGCAGCTGGGTGGAAGATGGAGAGATATTGGGATCAGGGGTTATCAGCTTGTGGAGGGAGAGTAAGATGACATCCTGCTGCTTTCCATAGAATGTTGCAGTGCTGAGAACCTGGGGCCAGATAGAGCGCAAGAGGGCAGTGGCAAACACTTGACAGTGGTACTTTTGAACAGTTTTATTTGAAAAGATTTATTTTGTTACAGATTGATTTTAACAATGATAAAATGCATTTTATGTTACAGATGATCTTGAAGATAAAATGAATCCCCATGTGGGTCTGTTGGGGATAATACAGGGCCTAGAGTTTCAGCTTGAAGCAGATCAGCAGCTTAGACAACCTGGTACTGTTTAAAAATGAAAGAAACACACACTCTGTAAATCTTCTCTATATAGTGTACGCTGCATGCATGCAGTGCATTCATATGTTCTGCACCAGCGCAATGTGTTTTCAGTGCTCATTTACTTACAGAGACTAATTGAAATTACATTGCATACAAACTGTGTGAAACCTATGTGGGCAGTAAGACATGATAGGTTGTGCGTTTATTGGGAGATAAAGTCTATTCCAGGATGTGCTAAGGTAGGAGGCTGCAGAGCACTGCACACCAGAGGAGTGCCTTTATCTGACCAAAAAAATGCAGCACAATGAAGTGTGTTATTGGTTGCCCTTTTAGGAATGGATTACTGGTTAGGTACTCTACGCTGATGCACAGATTTTCTGAAGTTTCAAAACCTTTAATTCTATACATGAGTGATAACCACAGGTATGTAGTATAACTCGTGTGTATTACTATCTGTATCTTGTTGGATTTGCCTTATTTATAATCAAGGTTCAGTTGATTCACAAGCTATAAAGAGCTGCTGACAGATTCTGTCATGCATGGCAGGCAACTCATGCCCTGTAGCTGTCTGCCCCAGGACCCAAAGTTGCCATAGTTTTAATTTTTTTTGTCCAAGCATTAAATGGATATTTATCTTAGATAGAAGCGTAATCGCACTTCCTTGTTTTTCAAAGCTGCCAAGTACCCACTGCAGCCTTGCCCAGAAAACAATGTTTTGATGACGCAAAGGAGGAAAGAGGCTGCAGAGCTATAGATAGCATTATAATGCTATCAGGAACAAGTGCAACTTCTGCTTAAGACAATTGAACATGTTAAGGTGGAGTAGAACATGCAATCCTGACTTTTAAGATGGATTTAAACTGCTGTCTACAAATGTACACAGAAAGGTATCATTTTTTTATTGTTTTTATCTATTGTGCCTTTTCACAGACTTGCTAGCCAGCCCCATTGGTCCTGACCACTTAACCAGCCCCATCACACGCTTACCCTGGGACTTACCTCTGTCTCCTGCTTGACACTCGAACCTACCCTCCAAGGCAGTGCTGATGGGAAGGGGCTCTACCCCAGACAGAGACTCGTTTTTGTCTTCTGGGGAGGAGGAGGTGCCTAGGGGTGCCTCAATCAGATGTGTGGCACCTGCAGTAAGGGGTGTATGTCCTCCTGCAGCTTACTTACACCAGCTGGACTCCCAGTTTCTAGCACCACTGTGCCAATGAGCTGGTTAAGAATTGCTTATTCTTAGCTAAAAACTATGCATTACTATGTGGTGTACAGTTAATTATCACCTAATGCTTAACAAGTTGAGTGCTGATGGTAAATAAATTATTTATTACATAAGCTCAACTAGTAATTAATGAATGCCAAACTAATACTCAATTCATTGGGATTAGTTAATTCTTAATTAGGAAACAGGTCAATAAATGACTAGCTGCTGAAACTGTTAAGAATTAGTTAGCAGTAGGTTGAACTAGAAGGGGTTAGCAACTAACTAATTTGCATGTGAAAATTTCAACCAAAGGAAAACTGAAGATTAATTGAATATTAATTGTTAGTAATTTGAGGCAGTTGAGCATTTGGCCTATTTTATTTGTATGGGAATAGATGGTGGCACTGTTTGAAATTACCATCTTGTAACTATCCAACTGCCAATTGCTATAGTGGTGGTTACTGGATTTATCATCCTAAGCAAACCCTATAGAAATAAGATTTTGCATTTTAATGCACACAGTATGAATATATATTGAAAGTATATAATTGTGACTACTGTATTATGTAATTGTATACTAATGATGTATTTCTTGTTTTGCATTAATAATTCTAAAAAATATAACTCAACTCAATATTCAGACAGACTGTTTCCAGGGAGTGAACAGTACAGTCCATGGAATGGACAACCCTCTAGGTTATGGCATGGGGTCATAATGTTGCAAGACATTATGCCACCTCAATATCCTGTGCTGCCAATACAGCGTAATATATTGTGGCAGCATATGTCTTTGTATTGTGGGGCTGCACCCTCCAAATCCCCCCTACTAAAATATCTAACTCCGGGGAGTATAACTTAATATTGCTCGACGTGCAAAAAAAAAAAGTAATTTCTTTAGTCTGGGACTGGAAATTAGAATCCGGTCCCAAAATCACTGTCGGTATCCCTTGCTGCTTGTGGCTCATCCCAACGAGCCACAGCAGCATCTTGTCTGCCCTCAGTCCCAGCAGAGGTCTTATCCTGTGCATGGGACCAGAGAGATGGTGCACTGCTGCGCATACTTCCTTTAGCTGTATTGCACCCTCTCGCTGTTCCCTACTGTGCTGTTTCTGTTGTGCGGGTATGTCATATGCAATTCAGCGTGCGACATACTGACCCAGTAGGCTAGGCTACAGCCTATGCTGTGGCCGTACTTCTGGTTTATTAAAGCAGAGTGACACTTTCATTGATAGTACTAATTTTCATACAAACAGAATTTGTCGACAGAAAAGAATCGCTTGGTCCACCTAGTCTGCCCAGATGGTCACTGCCTAGTCTGTCTCCACAGACCCTAACTGGTCTCCAGTGACTCTCCCTCCTCATTGCCTATTTTCTAATATTCCTTTGTGTCTATCCTATGTATTCTTGAAGCTCTACTGTTTTCACCTCCACCACTTCTGCTGACAGTTTGTTCAAAGCATCTACCACTCTTTCAGTGAGGTAGAACTACAGTACCTCACATCTTTCTTAATCTCCCCCCTGTTCCAGCTTCATTACATGCCCTCCTGTCCTGGTGCTCTTCATTTGAAAGAGACTCTCCTTCTGCACCCTGTTTAACCCTGTAAGGTACTTGTAGGTCTTTATTATGTCCCCTCTCACTCGCCTCTCTTTCAGGGTGTACATGTTGAGATCCTTCAGTCTTTCCTTACAGGTCTTCTGGTGCAACAACTGTATCATGTAGTTGCCCTTCTCTGGACTGCTTCCAACCTGTCTATGTCCTTTCTGAGTCACAGCTTCCAGAACTGCACACAACAGTTCAGGCGGGGCCTGAATAGTGAGTGATACAGTGGCAACATCACCTTGCCCCTCCTGCTGGTGATATCTCTCTCTATGCATCCCAGTATACCACTCGACCAACCCACTGTTTTTTCAAATTGTTCTGCCACTTTGAGGTCATCAGAAAGAATAACCTGAAGGTCTCCCTTCTTACTTAGTGACTGTGAGCATCTCCCACCTTCCCATATTCAGCTCCTGGGTTCCTATGCCCTAGGTTCATAATTTTGCACTTTTTGACATTGAACCCCAACTGCCATGCCCCTGACTACTGCTTGAGTTTCCCAATGTCATTACACATTCCCTCCTCCCCTTACTTATTTTTCACCCTACTGCAGATTTTGGTATAATCTCCAAAAAGGCCTATCTATCTTTCTTTCCGGTCTTTCTGCAATGTCAATTATGAAGACTTTTGAAGAAGGCCAGTACCAGTACTGAGCTCTGTGGCACACCGCTGGTCACTTTCCCATCATTAGAGTGAGTGCCATTAACTGTTACCTTCTGTTGCCTATGTGATAACCAGTTTCTAATCTAATTCACCACTTTGGATCCCACCCCTGGGCTGCTCAGTTTCTTTATGAGTCTCTTGTGCTACACAGTGTCAAAGGTCTTGCTAAAGTCCAGATAGGCCACATCCAGTGCCCTCCCCTGATGTAATTCCCTTTTCATCAAATTGAAGAAATCAATTAGATTTACCTGGCATGACCCCCACACACACACACACACGTGAATCCATGCTGTCATTGGTCTTGCAGCCCACTGTATTCAAGATACTTTACCAACCTTTCCTTTAATAGGGTTTCCATTATTGAGGTAAGACTGACCGTCCTATAGGCTATAGTTGCTTTAGCTTCCTCCCTGCTGACATTCTTAGGTAGAGGGACCATGTCTGCTCTGCTCCAGTCCTCTAGAACCATGCCTGTTTCCAGTGAGCTGTTGAATAAATCTGTCCATGGTGCAGTTTGCTCCTTTCTGAGTTTCTTTAGTACCCTTGTCTTTATCCTGTCTAGTCCCATGGCCTTGTCCACTTTCAGAACTGCAAGTCCCTTCAGGAACCAGGACTTTCCTCTGAAAATGGACTTGTGTCCCTCTCCCCTTGTTCTTGCTGCTCACTCCTGGTCTGTCCCCCCTCCACTGTGAAGACTGAGCTGAAGTACCTGTTCAGGATGTCTGCTTTTCCTTAGTCTTCTTCTGCTGTCACCCCCCCCCGCCTTGCTCCTTATCTTCACGATCCCTCTCTTGCTTTTCTTTTCTCACTTATGTACCTGAAGAATGTCTTCTCCCCTTTAGCTACCTCTTTGGCTATCCTTTACTCTGTCTGCACCTTTGCTCCCCTCACTGCCTTTCCAACTTCCCTCTGTTTTACTTGGTACACCTCCATGTCCTACTACCTTTGCATTTTCTTATACCTCCTGATTGCCACTAGTATTTCCTTCACCACTTTGGCCACTTCCCTTGAGAACCATAACAGTCTCTTTTTCCTTCTGTTTTTACTCACTACCATAATGCAGAGGCTGGTTGCCTTTACTATTTTTATCCTTAATTTTTCCAACTGTGCCTCTACTCTTCCTTCTCAATCATCCACCCCCACTGCTATGAGGCAGTTTCTGAGGCAGTCTCTCATTTCTTTTCTTTAAAATCCACTTACCTAAAGTCCAGGACCCTCGTGCTGGTGTGGTTTGGCTCTGTTCCCATCTTAATGTTAAACCACACTGTATGGCGGTCACTGTTACCTAGGGGACTGCTCACTTTGATGTTTGTAATGTTGACCATGTTTGTAATCACCAGGTCCAGCACTGCCACATCCCTAGTGCGTTCATTGAGTAACTGCCTGAGAAAAGCCTCTTCTTGTAAGGAGTCAAGGATGGCCTCGCTGTTTGCCAAAACTGAGTTAGAAGACTTCATTCCATCTGGAAGACCGAAGTCACCAACTGGCAGCATCTCGCACTTGCTTGCCATCCTAATGATAGCTTTCACAATTATCTTATCCAACTCCTCTCCCTGTGCTGGATGTCTGTATACTACTCCTATATGGATACCAGCACCAGTGTCTGTCTCAAGAATGACTCACAACACCTCCAGGCCTTCCTTTTCCTCTGGGTGCCCCTGTACTTCTGTAGTTTTGTTTCCATCCCTCACATATAGTGCAACTTCTCCTCCCCACCTGCCTTTCCCATCTCTCCTAAACAGAGAGTAGCCTGGTGTGGCCATGTCCCAGTCATAGCTGTCCTTGCACCATGACTTTGTTAGAGCCACCAAATCCAGGTTAGCCTCCACCATAATGGCCTCCAGGTCCAGAATTTTATTTCCCAGACTCCTTGAATTGGGGCACATGTCTCCCCATACCTTACTCCCTCCCTTCCTGCTTTCCCCTGCCTGTGCTGTTCCCTCAAGCTCCCACTGATGCATCTCTTCCCTTGTTACCTTCTCTGTTACCTGTATATAATTTAACCATAACTCCCCTCTTTCTGTGCATTGTTTACCTGTCTTAACACCGTTCAGACTTGATGTATCGCAATTGTATTATATTGTTATACTGTACATTGTTTACCTGTCTCAACACTATTTGAACTTGCTGTATCACAATTGTATTATACTCAATTGTAATGTATTGTAATATTGTATACCTCGTACTAAGTTGTCCTACCAGGAGCTCCTTGTAAATGAGCATGTGTAATGGAGTTTTCCTGCAAATACACTTGAATTTGAACTTGAACCTGTCTTCTTTACTCCTTTCTACTTGCTTTGCTGATTTATAATTCTTTGTCTTCTGTCTTTTCCTCGCCCCTGTCTTCTTGTGCCCTTGTCCTGGGGGAGCTTACCCCCTTGTGCCATCCCTCACTTCCTGCTACTTCAACATCTAGGGGGCAATAGCAAAAGCCCAAACTGAGGAAAAAATAGCCAAGTCAGCTAAGAAGGGGGATAAAACCTTTTATAGGTACATTAGGGAGCATAGAAAGGTTAAGGGAGGAATAGTGAAGATTAATAAGGGAGAGGGGAGGTGGGCAGAGGGAGACAGTGAAAAGGCAGAGATACTGAATGAATACTTTTGCTCAGTATTCACAAAAGAAGATGAGGAGCAGTTACCTAAACCAAACAATAAAAGCACTCTGGGTAGGGGGGTTGACACCAGTCTATCTACAGAAGAAAGAGTCCTGAAAGAACTCCTAAAACTCAAGGTGGACAAAGCAATGGGGCCTGATGGGATTCACCCCAGAATCCTAAAAGAACTAAGGGAGGACCTAGTGACACCACTGACCACACTTTTTAATAAATCATGGGAGGATGGGGTGGTACCTGAGGACTGGAGGAGGGCAGATGTGATTCCCCTTCACAAAAGTGGGAGCAAGGCAGAAGCAGGAAACTACAGAGTTGTAAGTTTGACCTCAGTGGTAGGGAAAATGATGGAACCACTTCTGAAAGAAAGAGTTGTTGAGTACCTAGAGGCCAGCGGGGCACAGGACCCAAAGCAGCATGGATTTACAGCAGGAAGGTCATGTCAGACAGATCTAATAGATTTCTTTGACTGGGTGACCAAAGTAATAGACCAGGGAGGGCTGTGGATATGGCCTACCTAGACTTTAGCAAGGCATTTGACACAGTCCGCACAAAGATTAATAATCAAGTTAGCCAGCCTGGGAGTGGGTCCCAGGGTGGTAGCCTGGGTTGCAAACCTGCACTGCTGGCACAGAAGGTAATAGTGGAGTGGAACACATTCCGAAGAAAGGGGTCACTAGTGGAGTACCTCAGGGCTCAGTACTGGGTCTAGTCCTCTTTAACATCTTTATAGGTGACATTGCAGAGGGTCTGGAGGGAAAGCTATGCCTCTTTGCAGATGATACAAAATCTGTAACAGAGTTGATACACAAGGGGGTAGAAAGGATGAGAAGGGACTTGGCAAGGTTGGAGGAATGGTCAGTCATATAACCAGATTCAATGCAAAGAAATGCAATAATGCGCCTAGGAAACAAATACCAGGAGAAAGTACGCATAATAGCAGGGAGGTACTAACAACAGCAAAAATGGAGCAGGACTTGGGGAAGTCATATCAGATGATCTAAAGGTGGGTAAGCAATGTGAGAAGTTAGTAAGGAGAGCCAGGGGATACTGGGATGCATAGGAAGAGGCATCACAAGTAGAAAAAGGGAAGTGGTTATCCCTCTGTACAGACAGTTGGTGAGACCCCATCAGGAGTACTGTGTGCACTTTTGGAGACCTCATTTACGCAAGGACATAGACAGGATGGAAGCAGTCCAAAGGAGGGCAACTAAAATAGTGCAGGGTCTGCATCAGAAATCATATGAAGAGAGACTGAAAGATCTTAATATGTATACCCTTGATAAAAGGAGGGACATGGGGACATGATAGAAATGTTCAAGTACCTCAAGGGAATCAACAAAGTCCAGGAGGGTAGCATCTTTCAGAAAAAGAGATGCGTAAGAACAAGGGGACACAATTTAAAGATAGAGGGGGGATGGCTCAGGGGTAATGTGAGGAAATCTTTTTTCACAGAGAGAGTGGTGGATGCATGGAACTGCCTTCCTGGGGAGGTTGTTGGGGCTAAAACAGTGGGGGAATTCAAACATGCATGGGACAGACACAAGGCAATTGTAGTGGGGGGTAGCAGGAAGTAGGCTGTTGGTTAACTAGAATCTGCAGCTTATCCAGTAGGTAGGGAAATGGGCAGACTGGGTGGGCCAAGTGGTCCTTATCTGCCGTCAAAGTCTATGTTTCTATGTTTCTAATTGTTGCCTCCCTTGGTTTTACAGCCTCCACCCCCCCAGCTAGTTTAAATGCTCAACCAAGTAGCATTTAAGCCTCCCACCTAGGACAGCGTTCTCCTTCCTGGAAGGATGTAAGCTGTCTCCCTAGTAGAGGCCCACATCCTTCCAGGTAGGCCCCCAGTCCACAATGTAGTCAAAGCCCTCCTCCATGTACTATGGCTTCAACCATTTGTTTTCTATAATTTCTGTTTATTAAGTTTCAGTAAATACAGTCTACAAAAAACTCTTGATGCAGACTGAAATATTACAGTGTACAGTTATATCAAAAATAGAAGGAGAGACCCCTTTCCCTTTATTACAGCATAGGAGAGGAATGGCAAAAGAAAAATGAATAAATCCAGTATTATGAGTCATTGCAGCAAGACCATGGTGCCAGTTCAAAAAGAATTAGGAAAGTGGCAATCCTGAGTGAAAAATCACTCAATCTGGTCGCTGACTTCAACCAACTGTTAAAAGCCCTGGTGTATAGTGTCCTTTCCTCTGCTCAGCTGTACATCTTGATAAAAGCCACCATGCATACCACCTGCTTGAGTTCCTTCCCCAGCTCCCTAAAATTTCCCTGCACTGCCCTTATTCTGTCCTTTACCAGGTCATTCGTCCCCATGTGGAAAATTACTCCTTGCTTCCTTCCATCTCCTGGTGCCTTAGCAATTCTCTGTATCCACTCTCCATCCCTCCATGCTGAAGCACCTCTCAGGCACTTCACCATTCTCTCCCTTCTTCCCCCCAACTCTCAAATCTATCTCTCTAACAATAGAGTCCCCCACCAGTAGCTGCTTCCCCCTTACCTGGAGTCCTCTTCTTCCATCCTTGGGGCCTCCCCTTCTGAGGCCCCCACTTCCTCTCATCCCACTGCAATAGCTGCCTCCTTTCCAGCTGCCCTGTCACACCTACATGACAAAGAAATTCTGCAGTGGTACAGGTTGAAAAGTGTGCATCCTTCCCACTACCCTCCCCCTCCCAGAACCCACCAAGGTCCAACAGTTCTGCCTCTGCCTAGATATCTTCTGGAGAAGCAGTGGCAGACTTGATGGCCCCTGGGTGTGGCAGAAGGTTCTCTGCACCCTTACCAATTCACCCAGAATTCAGTGACCTCTGCCTTCAGTCCAGTGAGGTGAGTATGAATGGGGCTGCACCTCAGTCTTCAGAAGGTGTCCAAAAGACTGCAGCTCCATACCCATTGCACTGCACCACTCCCATGCAGTTTCCATCCTTTACCTTAGTGCCTGTTGAAACCTACCTGTATTTTACAGCCTGCTTTCTATGCCTATTGAATTCCTATCTCTCCCTTTGCTTGTCTGAAATTTATTTGACACTCTACCCTAGATGGGGTTTCTCTTCAATCAATCAATCAATCAATCAAAATCTTTATTTATTCAGGCGAACATCATTGAGCATAGCTCATTTACAAGATGGACCTGAGTGGTCATAACAAAAAGGTTACAGATTGTATACAAAAACATGATATTGAATAAGCACAAATACAACCATTTATGAGTGAGATAGATGTACAAATATTTACATATATACAAGGCAAAGGACAAAAACCTAAAACCTAATAAAGGAGAGAAAACAAACAGTCTAGTAGGGATAAGGCATGGATAATGGTACATGGGTGGGCATATATGTATGAGGTTTGATGGGGAAAGGACCAGATGAATGATAGAAGAATAGGAAGGAGCTTTTAAAGGGGGTGGAGGAGAGAGGGTGTGGGAGGGGTTGGGGTGTGGGAGGACTAGGCCTTGTGGAAGCAAGTGCACGGATCTGGGATTAGGCTGGTATACAGCTTTTGAAGGATGTAAGAGGAATCAGTGTATCCATTTTCAATGACTTTTGGATAGAATTCCAGATAAGTGCCAGGAATAACTGATTGCAGCTCTTCCATACCGGGTGCAGGTGATAGGAATCTTCAGCAGGATCAGTTTGTTGATCCTCAAGGTGTAGGGCCTGGATGTGATCCGGTTGAAGCAGTCTGAGATGTAGGAAGGAGTTTGTTTGTCAGAGCTTTGTAGATCCAGATAGCAGCATTTTTTTTCTTCTATGTTGCAGGGATGTCCAACTGACTGCATTGTAGAGAGAGCAGTGATGGGTGCTAGAGGGAAGGTCAGTAATGAATCTAATAGCTCTATGATACAGGGTGTCTAATTTGTTTAGATGGGAGGGAGCAATGACCATAGAGGAAGTCAGCATAATCAATGAGGGACAGGAATGATGCTAGGATTAATCTTTGTTTGGAATCTTTGGTCAGGTAGTGTTTGATCCTATAGAATAGACCAAGTCTTTTTCTTAGCTTTTTTAGGAGCTCTTCAACGTGAGTAGTATAGTCTAGTTTATTGTCTATCCATACTCCTAGGTATTTGAATTTGTCAACATATTCCAGATTTTCACCAAGGATGGTAGAGAGTTGTGGGAGGGTGAATGATGGGATAGTGGAAGAACAGTTCTTGGTGGCAAAGAACATAGCTTTGGTTTTCTTGGCATTTAGTAATAATTTCTTTTCTAATAGGTTGTGCTGAAGGAGGGAGAATTCAGACTGTAGGAGCTCACAGGCTTTTGATGGTGAGGATTGCTCACATATAGTACAGTGTCATCTGCAAAAGGTGGATATTAGAAAGTGAGAGATTGGAATCAATATTGTTGATATAAATGGCAAAAGGATGGGACCCAGGATGGAGCCTTAGGTACACCTCTTAGGAGTGGTTTAGAGGTAGATAGATCACCTTCATTTTTACCAGTTGTAATCTTCCGGAGAGATAGCATCTGAACCATTTAAGAGAGAGTGAGTCAAGGCCTATGGAGTTCAGAGAGGAGATTAGAAGATCATGATCCACAGTGTCAAAGGCTTTGCTTAGATCCAGAAACACAGCACAGGTATTATTCTTTTGTCTAGGGCAGTCTGCCAGTCATTTGTGACTTTTGCTAGTGCAGAGATGGTGCTATGCATAGATCTGAACCAGATTGAGCTGGATTTAGGAGATTGTTGGTATCAAGGTAGGCAGTTAACTGAGAGTTTACCAGCTTCTCAAGCATCTTGGATAGTACTGGTAAGATGGAGATGGGCCTATAATTATTGAGGTCCATGGGATCATCTGCCTTAAGTAATGGAAACACTTGAGCTGTTTTCCATATTGAGGGGATAGAACCAGTGGCAAGTGATAGATTGAAGAGGTGGGTGAGGGGGGCGGTTAAGGCATGCAGAGCTACTTTTAGAAAGTAGGGGTCCAGGGAGTCTGCACCTGCACTTTTGGTGGTATCTAGCTGGAGTAGAAGGTCTTCTACTTCTTTGAAGAATATTGGTTTGAATGAGAATGTGGAAGCAACCTTTTTCTTATTTCTCTTATTTTCCCTGTTTAATCCACCTACCTATACCTAACTTGCTATGGGTGTCTGCTACTCCTTACCCACTTGCCTGAAACGTATTTGTTACCCTCCCTAAGATAGGGTGTTCTGTAATTTCCCTTTTCAACCCTACTACCTGTGCCTACCTTTATTCTGGTGCATACTACTCCTTACCCACTAGTTCTTAACCTATTATCTGTAGCTACCTACCCTGTGGCTGTTTCAGAATACTAGAATACACAGTACTGTGTTATCTTCTGCCATAGCTTTATGTTCCTCCAGCAGAATCTTCCATGGACTGTGGACTATCTGCGGATGCCTGCAAATGTCTTAAGACAGATGCTTCACTCCTGCTCTATCCCACTGATGAAGGACATGAGATCTTCACTGCTGAAGCTGAGGGGGTCAGAGAGAGCCACTTTTCTCCAGCGTGATCCTCCCCCCAGTGATGGCCATCTGATATGGCCATAGGACACCTATAAGCTAATCAAGGTGCTGCCAGAGGAGGTGTGCATTTTTTGAATTCTAGAGCACCCCCCCCCAGTGGTCCTCTGCACGTGTGGTCTGGAGTAGTAAGGGCCGGAGAGACAAGTGTGTCACACTGTGGGTGTCAGCTGTGGGAGTCAGCCGTCAGCCAGCTACGCTGCCCTATTACAGTGTGCTCCTGTGTGTATCTCTTCCACCTCCTCTGCTGGTTACTTCATCTGTACTAGATACAAATCACCTGACTGACTCTGAACAGTCTGGAATCTTAACACCTGGTTAGTAATATCAGAAAATTTTCTGTTACAACTGGGTCCTATGCCCGTGATTAGCATGCTGTTATTTCTGCTTCTCTCAATTTGCCCTGTTTGCAATTTACACTAAACATCAGGCTCTGCAGGTACAGTTTCCCAATTGTTTCTTATCTGCAGATATATTGGGCCCAGTTCTCAAAGGTGCCTAAGAACAGCACAAAAATGCGCTAAGACACAAATTGCATCCAGAAAAACTGCATCCTGTAATTTGAGCCATATTCTAGAAAAAATGTAACTTGTGCTAAACTTTTTGAAAAGAATGTAAGTCAGGGAATGCGTCATATAAAAGCACACAGTGTGCAGAAAGGACGTAGACTACACCAAAGGAAATGGCGCAGGAGATAGGTGCAGAGAACAGCCAAGGCAGGATGCAGGAGGCAACTAGGAGACAAAAGAGAAAGAGGAACTTCTCCACTGAGGAGACAGAAATCCTCATCAATGAAGTTGATGCCCCAGCAGATCTACTATTGTCCAGGGGTGGAAACAAAGATGTTTGTGACTGCTACAAGAGAGCCTGGGAGGAGGTGGCCACCAAAGTTAATGCAGTGGCATCACAGAGATGCTCCATCAGGGAGCTACAGAAAAGATACAATAACATATGGTGAAGGTGCAAAGAAAAGATTGCACACAATCTGAGGAGTGTCCAGGCTACTGGTGGAGGAGGCAGCCAGGAACAGCCACTCACAAGCTAGGAAGAAAGAGTAAGCACACATCTCAGCAGCCACACCATCACGGGGGATACAGACCTTGACCCCTTTAGGCTGCAGAGCATTACAGGTACGTGTCTAAGGAGGGTGCTCCCCTGCCAACATGTCTGAGGGGTGTAAACAGGTGTGTGTGTATTTGTGTGCACACGTACACCACAAGAGCAACATTCCCACAGAGCATGCTAGCTGTAGGTATGGGTGGGAGGGTGGGGCCTGTGTCACAAGTGGCACGCACAAGGGGCATGTTGTACACTGCCAGGCACAATCAGGCCTGTGTCCCTGAAACCAAAGTCACATCCAGGCATGTGAATCATGTGTGCTTGTCACTGTGATACAGCTGCACAGATGCTGCAGTGCTAGTGGGGGGACAGGGGGTGCACAGTGTTGAGACGTGGCCATGCATCATGGCATGGGACCTGGCTGCCAATGTATAGAGAGAAAGATTGTGGGGCATGTGGAGCTGTAACATGCAGTGCAGCACGGGACAAATGTGGGGAGTACACAGCGTGGTGGACAGCTACACCACACGTATGGGGGATGGTGATGCACGGGGACCTGGGAAGAATGCCATGAGGATTGTGATGCATGGAGAACTGGGGAGAATGTCATGAGGGACCTGGCAATCACACTGCTGTGTGCAGAAGGGGAAGAGTCCAAATGTAGCCAGCACAAAAAGATAAAGGCATATCAGGGTGCATGTGTCCATACCGGGAGCCAATACATGCGTGGCCTACAGGTGTGACCATACACCATAGGTACCACAGATGTGGTAGAGCATATGTTAATGGCCACCCCCATAACTGGGCAGCAGACAGGGAACCCACAGTGCCCTGATGCTGGTGTGTGTGTGTGTGTGTGCATACCATCCATGGTGGGGCTGTCCCCCAGGCATGCAGTAGTGTGCAGGAGAGGATGTGGTTTAAGTGGCCATGCAGGGGGCAGCCATGTGCAGTATCTCATGGGGGGCCAATGTGGTGTGGTAGTGTGACAAAGCCCTGGAAGGTCCAGAGGCCTCTGGTAGGCTGCGGCACTGTGGTGTATCAGTGGCTGCACCCCTGCCATTACAGGCAAATGTCCTGCTGCAAAGTGGCACAGTGGAACACTGTACCACAAAGACATGCAGGGCGGAACACCAGCATTATGGCATAGTGTCACAAGCATAGCTATGATGAACCACCCATCTACTGTATTAACCTCTGGCCTCAGACGAGACCATTCCACAAAGAGATTGGTGATATCAAGAATTCTCTGTTCATTCCTCTGTATTTATTGTTTATTGAATTTTACTGACCCCGTAGGCCCACTGAGACTAGAAGTCCCTTTTTCAGGGGTGACGGGGGGGGGGTACAGATGGTAACCAACTGTAAATGAACCATGTTAAGCTGTTGATGGTCTTGTTTTAGTGAATGGAGGAAATTTGGCCAGGACTTGGGGAATTCCCCTACTCTGGGGGCACTGGACTCCAGATGGATGACTGAGAAAGTCATTCTGGCGATGGAAGTGGAGAGAGGAGGTGACAGTATTGGGGGCCTCCTGGAAATGAAACACCAATTTCGAGCAGCAGGCCGCAAGATGCTGGGAGCACCGTAGTAGGGAATGTGAA
The DNA here is from genome assembly GCA_016271365.2 of Neoceratodus forsteri. Classification (NCBI taxonomy): domain Eukaryota; kingdom Metazoa; phylum Chordata; order Ceratodontiformes; family Ceratodontidae; genus Neoceratodus; species Neoceratodus forsteri. Next base: position 951,932,410 of record CM028131.1, on the reverse strand, counting down.
TGCACCTGTCCTGCAAAGGAAGTATCCTGTGGATGCAGAGCCTTCTATGGCACATTTGAAAGAGGAACTGGATGTATCCTGGTGCCGCTTGGAGCAAGCGGAGCTATAGGTTCAATGGGTGGAGCGTTTATACGAGAAGGATGAAAAGAAGTGCAAAAGAGGAATCTGCAGCTCACCAAGCACCCCAGCAGCACAAGCAGCAAAAGTTTTCATTTTTTTGGCCTCTGGAGCTCCGGGGAAGCATCTCTAGACACAGAGGTTCTATGCGGGAGAGGTTGGTCTCTAGAGGCAGTGCTCAACAAAGCAGTCTGGCTACAAGCAGGCAGGGTCTCCTGGGTCCCCAACCCAAATATTTCTATTCCAGGCCAAGATCTATAGCAACCAGCATGGTTGCTCCTGCAACAGCACCTGAGGATTTACCTCCTGCAGATATGTCACAGCAGTCAGAGGATTCTTCTGTAGGTAACATTAATTTTTCTTCAGTTATGGATGGGGTAGTGGAGGAATTTTTTGATGCTGATCCATGCCTACAACAACGGGGTGGCACAGAAGTCTAAGCCTGGGGTTCATGAGGAAACATGGGTTCCCGAGGAACATCCCCCGCCTACCTATGCTAGCCTACTGAAAAAAAACAGTAGAGCTAGGAAAACAACGTAATGCAGTATCTAAGATATCTGGGGGTCCCAGAAGAAACGCCAGACTGGTTCTATGTGGGGAAATTTCTCTTCAAGCAGACGTGGCTTCTTCCCTGCTGGAGTATATGCCTTGATTCACACTCCTGGTGAATCCACTCACAACATCAGTTTTTGCACCCCAGATATTCTAGATAGATTTGGTGTGAAATATGCTATTTTAAAGACACATCTGGCCTGGGTACATTTTCAGGCAATACCTTTATCCAAACAAACCTTTAAGGTCATCACAGTATTATTTTGAAATAAGGGGGTGAACATTTCTGACATTCTTTGTTGGTTAGAGAAGAAATGTAAGGTGCAGGGGAATTCAGAACCCATATTGGACGATGAGGGCTTCTGGAATGGGGGATGGAGGATAAAAATCAACCTCCTCCAAGAGGATTCAGGGTTACAACATTTCCCCAATTGCTTCTATCTAGGCCAGGATAAGGGGTTTATTTTCTATCCTGGGCAACTGCGTCTTTGCTACAAATGTGGTTCCTCTTGTCATCTGAGCAGGACATGTGATGTGGTGTGGTGCACACAATGTGGGGAAGTTGGTCATACCATGTTCCATTGTAGGATCCGTTGAAATGTAGTTTGTTTGAGGAAGGCCACTCATTCACTGACTGTCCTTGGGCTGCCCATAATACTGCTGATGCTGATTATGGTATACAGGACTTTTATGTCAACAAAGCTGTTAAAGCTATCAGAACCCCAGCTCCTCCTATTCGTACATCTGCAATAATGACTGCCATGATGGTCACCTTTTCCGACACATCTTATAGAGATATTGTCCCAGACTCTGAGCCCCCTAATGTGGTTGCCCAAGTACCTCCCACACAAATGCCTGATCCCCCTGCACCTGATATGCCTCCCCCCTCTCTCCCATTGGATGGTCCCTATACTATGGTGCAACAGAAGAAAGTGTTAAGGAAAAAATTCAAAACCAAGGAGGTGAGACCCGAAACCTCTGCTCCGGTGGAAACCTGGAATTCAAATACTGTTTTATAGTCAGAAAACGGAGACTTGGAAACTAAGTCTGATTCCACCTCTTTGCATTCCTCCCAGCATGAGGGGGGATTAGATGTTGATAATATGGGGAATGATAAGGGACCTAAACCCCAGAAGAAAAGAATGGGCACCTGAGCATTGGTAAAAATGAAAAACAAACCACCTGACTGACCTCTCTTGGCTCTTTGTATGACTTGTCTCTGGCATCTCTGAATGCCAATACAGCAGTATCAAATCAGATAGGAAGAGAACTCTCACTTTGCACTTTTTCACTCTAATAAATTTGATGTGATTTTTTTACAAGATACCTATTTACAAACTGATAGGGAAGTGCAAGAGGCCAAAGATTTATAGCTTTGGAGTGATTCCTATTGTTCTATAGAGGAGGATCTCTGTAATGGGGTAGAGGTTCTTTTCACTAATCCTGCTATTAAAGTTATATATGTGGTTGATGTTATGCCAGGCAGGGCTTTACTGATTGAAGTAGTTATACAAGGTTTGGAGTTTCGCTTGATCAATATTTGCTCACCTCAGACAAAGGTGGCAAGAACTGACCTTTTAAAAAACATACAGCCTTTTCTTTTTACAACAAAACATTTGTTGTGGGGAGGCAATTTTAATTGTAGTTGTTTAAACTCTGATAGGTGCCTACAAACCACTAAGGTATTCTGTGATGCTTCATACTTGAATAACTTATTGGAACAAGCTGATTTAATTGTTGTATTTCTTCAAAATAACATTATGCCCCTCAAAAACATTTTCAGGGGCTTATTGGCCACCAGAATTGATTACTTGTTTATTTCAAAAGGATTAGAAATAAAAAAATCAGAGGTTTCAACAATTGCCTACTCGGACCATGGGTTGCTGAAATTAACTGTGGTAAACTATGATAAAATGAGCCAAGGGCCAGGATATTGGCATTTGAACTTGATGCTATTGGATAATGACATGATAAAGCAATGGTTCATGCATCTTTTGGCTGCACGATGGTCTGTGGCTTTTTTGTATAATTCTACCCTGGAGTGGTGGGAAGATACTAAAACATGCATAAGAGATTATTTTAAGTTGATGGGCAAGTTAAATGGGAAACAATGTACAGATTCAATGATGGAATACCAGTCACAGTTGGTTTCCCTTTTAGCAGAACAGAGTATGACTGGTATGGATTTGACAGCCGAAATATCTGATCTTAAGCTGCAAATTTCAGTTTTTCAATATGATCGGTATAAATCCCTAGAGCAGGAACAAAAACTCGGCACCCAAGGCCGTCAAGATTTTATGAATCCCTATCAGTTCTGGTCAAGAGAAAAAGGAATTCATATCCCATGTTCTCACCACTAGAGGTCATGCTGTTACTAGTAAATCAGATATTTTGACTGGGGTAGAGCAACATGTTTTGTTCATTTTTTTATTTATTTGATTCTAGGATTACAAAATGCCTTTGAGCCGAGGCTCTTTTACAAAGGTTCAGTGAGTACAGACAATTAACAAGAAATTGGTTTCATAAGAACTCAAAGTGATTACGTAAGAAGGGGATATCATACTGTTACTACGGATGACATACTCATTTTTTTAACGGTAGTACAAAATAAACACTAGGAAGGGGAAGGCAAGAGAGGGAAAAAGGGGGCTGGGGGTGGGAGAGGGGAGAGAGCAGTGTGTGCCTGGGTAGAGCAGCCAGAGGCTTTGTCAGGACAAACATGGGGAAAGAGCAATGGCAGGGCAGAAAGAGTGACAAGTGCTTGCAGAGAAAAAAAAAACAAAAAGGGAAAAAATAAAACAGACTGCAAGGGCTGTCTACAGTACGTAGGGAGCAGCTTAATTAGGTGGAGCAGTCACTGGTGTTGGTGCCTGTTAGGGAGTGGCGGAGTTTGGTTTTGAAAGCACTAAGTGTTGTTGTGGTCAAGATGTCACTGGAGAGACTGTTCATCCACCTGGGAGCCCTATATGCAAATGACCTTTGGCCTTGGGATGTGTGGCAGTGGGGGATTTGGAGAATTTGTGGTTTTGAACTCCTGGTGTTGCAGTTGTTGGCTTTGGGTTTGAGGAGGGTGCAGACTCCTGGAGGTCCTTGCCAAGCATGATTTTCCTTGCAGTGATGCAGGTTTGGTATTTTATTTGGTTGTTAAGTTGCAGCCATCCAGTTCAGGAGTAGAGGTCACAGGTATGGGTGAGACGGTGGGATCCAGTAACGAGACGACAGGCTTTGTTGAGAAAGGTGGTAACACATTTGAGGGAGGTAGCTGTGGCAGAGCCATAGATGCTGAGACTGTAGTCAATAATGCTAACAACAGAACTCTGTATGGCAACAGACAATGCTTCTGGTGTTAGGTGTTTCCTATGGCCGAACAGAAGGCCCAGCCTGGTGTTTGCTACTTTAGCAACATTATTTAAATGGGAAACATAGGTAAGATTCGAGTTAAAGGTGAGACCAGGGTACCTAAAGGTATGGACTTGTTCAAGGTTGAGTCCTTGTTTGGTTTTGATGGCGAGTTGATACTGTCTGTTTTTGTTGTGTGAGCTGCTGAAGATCATGGTCTTTGTTTTTTTCTGGTTTAGTATCAATTTGTGGTTAGAGAACCAGTTTTTGACTGCTGAGAAAGCCCGCTGGAGATTTTCTTGTAGATAGCTGGATCATGGTGGGATGCCAAGATGATAGCATCATCTGCATAGAGTAATAGCTTTTCAGGGCAGGATTCTGGCAGCGTGTTCAAGAAAAGGCTGAAAAGGAGGGGGTCCAGGATAGAGCCCTGAGGAACACAGGACTGGACGGGTCTTGGATCTGAGAGCGTGCCAGCAATTTTCACTCTTTGGGACCGGTTCTTTAAATAGCTTTGTACCCAGTTGACGGAGTTGGGTGAGAGCCCCGCTAGCCGAAGCTGGGCAAGTAGATGATGATGGTTGACAGTGTCAAAGGCTTTGGTCAAGTCAATGAAAGTGGCCCCGGTGAGCTGACTATTGCCTAGTGAGTGATGGATTTTGCCTGTGAATTCAAGTAGAGCTGTGGAGGTGCTATGGCCTTTTCTAAAACCATGCTGTTGCTTGCACATGATGCTGTGCTTGTCTAGAAATTCAGTAAGCTGATCTGCCACTATTCGTTCCAGGCCCTTGGAAAGGGGATGTAGGATGGAGATTGGACAGAAATTTTCATGTGCAGTTTTGTCACCACTTTTATGTATGGGGGTTACAGTGGCAGACTTCCACATGTCCAGGAACTGGCTAAGGTTGAGAGATAGATTAAAGATCCTGGTCAGTGGCGGTATCACTTCTTCTAGGGTGCGTGATAGTAGTTTGAGGTTGAGGGAGTCAGTGCTGGCTCTAGAATTTCTAATGGCTTTGGTTACATAGCTCCGGACTTGATACAACTTTACCACTTTAAAGTAGAAGAGAGGGTGTTTTTTTATGGGGGGTGTGCTAGTGGGGAAGGGGCATCCTCCTTGAAGAAATCGGGAGAGAGTGCTGCACTGAGGTCTGTGAAAGCATCATTGAAAGTGTCAGCAATGAGTTTATGGTCAAGTGTAGTAACACCATTTAAACAGAGCACTGAGGGCAGTGATTTGGACTGCTTCCCGGTGACTTCCTTTATGTTATTCCAGAATTCCCTTCCATTACCCCAAGAGTTTGTGAGAGTGTTTTTGAAGTAGGTGGATTTTTATTCCCTGATTGATTTGGTGCAGTCATTCCTTGCACTTTTATAGTTAGCTATGTCAACTTGTCTCCCAGAGTTTCTGACAATTTCCCAAAGGTGGTCCCGGGCTTTTAGTTGCCTTAGTTATGGTCTCCGGTGAGCCAGGGATTGCAGAGTGCTTTTACTTTTCGCTTCTTTAGGGGAGCAAATTTGTTGCAGGCTTGGGTAAAGATGCTGACGAAGTGGTCCAGAGCAGTGTTCACATTGGTTGCTGAGAAGATTGGTGACCAATCCTGCTGCAGAAGGAAAGATCTGAGACAGGGTAACAGGCCTCTGGGTAGAACTTGGCTGAAAATAGTTTTGGCGGGGTTTGATGAATTTGTTGGACCAGAGGCAGCTAACAGGGGAGTGGTCACTGAGTGAGTCATGGAGGACAGTGGCGTTTGTGATTCTGGCAGGGTGGCTGGTTAGGATCCAATCCAGAAGGGTGCTGGTAGCAGTTTTGTAATTTTTTCTGGTTGGAGAGCTTACCATCTGTGTAAAGTTTGCCGCCACTATGGAGTCCCTATAGGCCCCGGCCTCAGCTGCTGGCCAGTTAATATTAAAGTCTCCGAGTAGGATAGTTTCAGCATCTGGCAAGAGTGATTTGGTGTATTCCAGAACTGCATTGAGCCCACTAACTTGCTCTTTTGGCAGTATGTAGATTGTGACAACTGTGAGCACTTTGTTTTGTGCTCCAAGGAGGATCCTGATAGGAAGAATCTGTGCTGTGGTGGTTTTGGGGATATGGTTGATGCGATGACCTAGGATAGTGTCTTTGAGGTACAGGGCACAGCCACCACTTTTTTTTTGTCATTCCATTAAGCCAATAAACATTGTACCAAGGGAAGCTGATAGCATGGTCAGGGACCGAAGGTGAGAGCCAGGCTTCTACAACTGCAAAAATGTCCGGGCGGTGCTGGTAGGCAAAAGTCTGGAGGGCATCAATTTTATGAAAGAGACTGCAGATATTAAGCAAGATGATTGAGAGTGATCCTGTGTGTTTGTCCTGAATTTTTCCTTTAGTGTGGACTGGGCCAGGATTTGGATGTATGTTGTCAGACAATAGTAGGAGAAGAAGAATAAGCTTCAGAGAACAGGTGAGAAATACCCATGTCAGGCACCTATTCTTAAGTGCCCTGCAGCAGCTTTGCTCACCAAAACATGCTATAAGGTGGAGATGAGGGTACAGCATGCCGGCAGTAGCATTGGACAGGGGGAGTACCCATCAGCCATTGGAGAGAAGAGGCCACATATTGGAAATAGGCAGAGCCCGTGGGGGGTACAAGAGATCCAGTGGAAGTGTATCTAGGGGACGGTATGTGTGCATGGGTAGGTAGCTGTTTGAGGCAGAGGGGCAACAGGCACTAGGAGGATGGAGAAGAGGGAAGAGGGAAACAAAGAGGAGGAGAAAGGGGTACAGAAGGTGGGTAAGATACATGATTACAAGAATTGGGAGGAGGCGGGGAGAAGGAAGAACTAGGTAAGGGGGGGTGAGAGAAAGGGCAGCAAGTAAAGCAGGTGAGAGCACAAAAGGCCTAGGGAAAAAGGCAGGGGAGAGGTTGTGTAACAAGGGCGGGGGGCTGAGGCATAGAGCACGAGTGTTTACAGAGATAAAGGCACAGCAGCACATTAATAACACGGAAGAGGTATTAAAGGGTTGAGTACAGGACAGAGAGGGGTGAGAGAGCGACAGGAGCCAGAGGGGAGGGCTAGGCATGATCCAATAGGAAGAGTGTAAGGAGGTGGGGCAGAGCAGGGAGCATGTGAGATAAACTATTTAATTAAGACCGGAGGTGGGGAAGGGGGCAGGCAAAAAATTTCGGCAGTTGCCACTATCATTCAATGGGGACAGCAGCCCTGAGTCCAGTAAAAGCAGCAGTCCAATCAATGAAGCAGACAAAAGGCAGGGGTCCAATCAAGGCGCAGCACTATGAGCAACGCCCAATGGCGGCAGCTCAGAGCTGCCCTGGTGAGAAAGGCAGTCTTACCCGAGCAAGCTGGTTCCTTGAGTGGCCAGGTGGAGGGCGGCAGAGTGGCTGGGAGTGCCGAGCCACAATCGGGCTGGACTGTCAGCATGTTGGCCCTGAGAGTCAGGGCTAGACCTGGGGAAAGAGAAAAGGAAATAGGGAATTAGCTGTGGAAGGGGGCAGGACACAGATTCAGTGGACAAAAGGAGCTCAAATCGGGGACTGGAGCAAAAGGCACTTGAAATGGCAGACAGCTGGGGCGGGGAGTGGTGGTATCAGAGAGCAAAATACTTAGGAAAAGCACAATGCCCTAGCTAGGTGCCACAGGGGGGAGGTGAGGGGTAGTGGCAGACTGAGGACAGCAATAGGAAAAAAAAAAGGCAGAGGTATAGAGAGCACGGTGAGGGTGATTCAGGCCCAGCAGAGAGCAGAGTAGGGAGAGACAGAAAGCAGGAGAAACACAGAGTCAAAACAGAGCTGTAAACACTTTTAAATCAATTTCCTTGGAATCGGCAATGGATACAACAGAGATAAAATTCACATTTCACAAAGTTCTAACTACCGTAGAAGCAAAAAATTTCTCCCGTTGCCACTATCTTTCAGTGGAGGCAGCAGACCTGAGTCCAGTAAAAGCAGCAGTCCAATCAATGAAGCAGACAAAAGGCAGGGGTCCAATCAAGGCACAGCACTATGAACAACGGCCAATGGCGGCAGCTCAGAGCAGCCTGGTGAGACAGGCAGTCTTACCCGAGCAAGCTGGTTCCTTGAGTGGCCAGGTGAAGGGCGGCAGAGTGGCTGGGAGTGCCGAGCTGCAGGCAGGCTGGACTGTTGGCGTGTTGGCCTGAGAGTCAAGGCTAGACCTGAGCAAGCTGGTTCCTTGGGTGGCCAGGTGAAGGGCAGCAGAGTGGCTGACAGTGCCAAGCCACAAGCAGGCTGGACTGTTGGCCCATTGGCCTGAGAATCAGGGCTAGACCCGAGTAAGCTGGTTCCTTGGGCAGCCAGGTGGAGGCCGGCAGAGCGGCTGTGAGTGCCGAGCCACAAGTGGACTGGACTGTCAGCGTGTTGGCCTAAGAGTCATGGATCTGATTTGTTTAGCACATCTTAAAATGGCAGATGGTATTTGTAATTACATCTCATCCACCGTTACTGGTGTAGTTTATTTATTTATTAAAAGAGTTTTACCAGAAAAGGCCACCTGATCCAAAATAGCTGGTTGTCAGAGGTGTCCTTGTAGTTACTCGATGTGTGAGCTAATCTGTGTACACAGGATGCAAAGTCCCCTGAACCCCCCCCTTACCCCACCCAGTGTTAACACACACTGAAATTTAAAATATTTAAATTTAAATCAAACAAACCAAAAATAGTAATCATGATGTCATTTAAATAAGTTGTACACAATCCAATATCAGCAGCAATTCTAAATATATCAGGTGAATTAGAGTCCAAGCAATGCCCTCATCAGTCATAAAAGGGGCGGAGTTATGGGGTGGAGTTTGGGGCTGTGGTTTAGTATTCAGTTTTCATCTCATCCAAAGGTGGCAACCCTACCTCTGGTATCCCTACAGATTTTGAACATTGGTTCTCTGGGTGCTCTTTACCTCAGCTATCTGTTTCTTTGAAAGGGATGTTGATTACTCCAGTAACGAAACAGGAGTTATCAGGGGTTCCGGCTACTTTAAAAGAAGGGTCAGCCCCAGGATATGATGCCATTCCTTATGAACTATATAACATACTGGTCCCAAAACTACTGGATGAGATAGTAGTAGTGTTTAATGAAATCTTGTCATCAAAACTTCTTCCTGTTAGTATGTACGAGGGTTTAGTGGTACTTATGCATAAGGCGGGGAGAAGTGCCTTCTCTCTAACTGGAAACCTATAACCCTGTTAAATGCAGACTTTAAATTATTGTCAAAATTGTTATGCAATTGGTTATCTTTGGTGGAAGGGGATTTAATTCATCCATTGCAGGCATGTGCCATTCCAGGAAGAAACATCACAGATAATTTGATTCTTTTTTTTTTTTTTTTTTTAGTTGTTTAACCAGGAGTAGCACACTAAGCTGAAAGCTTTTTTACAGGAGCGACCTGGGAGCATAGGGAAGTTAAGTGACTTGCTCAGGGTCACACAGTTTGTAAGTGGAAGCTGTGGGATTCAGGAAATTATTGTCAAGGGACAGGAAGGGGAATTCTCAGGATTCCTGCTGAGTATAGACCAAGCTAAGGCTTTCAACAATGTTTTGCATGAGTTTTTATGGAAATGTTTGGCAGCATATGGCATACCACTGGAATTCATTTCCTTGGTACAGGCCTGCTATTCTCAGGCAACCGATAGGCCATATTGTAATGGCTGGGTAGGCCATCCCTGTGTGGTAAGTAAAGGAGTTAGACATGGTTGTCCTCTCAGCCCTTTGTTATGTGTATTTACTATGGATACCTTATTACGTAGAATTGATAACTCAACCATTATTACAGGCTTATCATTCTCTAGTCAATCAATCAATCAATTTTTTATTTGTAAAAAGGCACCTTTCCAAAATCAAGGTGCCTGTACAATAAAATACAACAAATAGAGTAAAATTACGTACAGTACATTATATAAATTCCAATAAACAATAATAAAACCACATAAAAATAAACACTTAAATTACCAAATTACCAAAAGCCAGGTCAAAAAGACAGGTTTTTAATGTAGTTTTAAAACTCTGGACGGTTAGGCAATCTCATACCCAATGAGGTAGAGAGTTCCACAGGGACGGAGCAGCAAAGCTGAATTCCCTTGCTCCCGATGTCTGCAAACATAACCTGGGAACCTCTAGCAATCCCTCATCGGTGGATCTGAGAGGACAGGAGGGACAGTATGGACGAAGGAAATCTTTCAGGTAGCTCGGTCCCTGGTCATGTAGGGCCTTATAGGTTAGCAGTCAGGATAGTGAGATTATGACTATTGCATATGCTGTTGATATTTGCTTACTTATGGCTTATATACGTTCATGTAATAATGTGGGCTCTATATCAATGGATTTTTTTAGAGAATTGGGGTTCAGAATAAATTACGAGAAGAGCAAATGTTTGCTAATAGATGATCTTCCCTGTTCTGAGGACTCCATTATCAACATTCCCATAATTAGAGGTACTTGCTGCCATTTTAAGTATCATATTTGGATCAGGTAACCTAGCCTGGATAAACTGGCAGGATTAAATTCAGCAAGCTACTGAAAAGGTTCGACTTTGGAATAGGTGGAGGATGGCAAAACTTAAAATATTTTTTATGACTAAAACCTTTTTGTTATCTATGTTTTTACATCTTAGTTGTATCTTCTCTGTTCTGAAAGAATTAGAGACTAACTCATATGGGTGTTTTTTCACTGGTATATGGGGAAGTAGATTGAATCCAATTAAAAGAGGTATCTTATTTCTGGAAAAGAAACAAGGTGGAATCAGAATGGTTAACGACGTTGTATTTTTCTTCTCCATGTTCATTGTAACTAATATAAAACCTCTTTTTAATTCCCAACACAAATTATGGTACCCATGGGTACTGAATGCTCTTACTTCAGTCATGCCTTTTGGCCTGAACATGGGGAACTCCCTAGGCAAAGAACCTTAAAACAGTTACAGAATCATTTCCAAGTATCCTTCGGTAAAATTAAATTATGGTTATTAACCAAACACCATATTTAAGTCTTCATGAGAAAAGCCTTATATAAATATACAGTGTTTTTTTTTTTTTAAGGAAGAGACTCACTATATAGGTAGGCCTAATTTTGACAGGGAAATGATAGGACAAATGTTGATTTCTCCAAGGACCCCCCTTCAATGTGGGATGTGTTATGGCTCTCAGTACACGGGAAGCTTAATGTGAAAGGTAATTTAAAGCATAAAGTATGGATGAGAGATATTGTTTAAGACCTACCTGCATTGCTACAATTGAAACAATCTCACATCTTTTATTTGATTGTCCATATGTGGTGCGTTTTTGGTGCTTAGTTAGGTAAAAATGGCCTGCTTCTCTTTTTTTTAGTCTCAATATGGACATTTTATGTTTAGGTATTTTACCAAATTTATGGGTGAATCATGATAGGTAGATGACGTGGCTCTTTTTGGTGTGTTTTAAATATTTCATATGGCAAGTTCGGTGCAGATTGTCTTTGCAGCAATTGGTAATTTCTGAGGAACAGTTGTTCTCTATGATAGAGCATCTCATAATTACGGCTAAAGCTAAAGATTTTCGTTTACTTCCTCAGCAGGTATTCCAATCAAGGTGGGCCACTATCAGCTGTATTGCATAACTCGTGCAGGTATATTGCTTCCCTTTGTTCTTTGTTTTGGGATGAAGTACGTGCAAGTATACCTTTGTACTATCATACGTGGATGAGGATGTGTAATAAAGGATTATACTTTGGGCTTTTCCCTAGGGTACAACAGGTTTGATGTTTCAAATGACCTTCTTCTGGTATAGGGCATACTTTTGCGGCCTCTTCCTTGTTGAGTGGAGGGGAGGGCAATTGTTTTCTTTCTAGGGTTAAGATTTTTCAGACAGTGTACAGGGAATATGAAGTTCATCTCTCAGATAGATGATATAGTATAACATGATGGAACCATTATTGAATGACTTATTTTCTAGTTTATTAAGAAATTTAAGATCCAATAGCATTGTGTGGACTTTCTCTTTCCTAAATATTGATGAATAGAAAATGTGCTGCAGATTACTTATATTCTAGGTTCCATTTACTATCATTTCCTATTAGCTCATTTCTACCATATTACTGTATGTAATTTAATAGCTTTGTGTGAATTTCACACTATTTGTAAACTTTGTTTAAAAAAAAAGAGGGGTCTTCCCCCTTCCTTTTCTGGGGGGGGGGAGGGATGTACACTAGACAGCTTGCTAGTTTCGTTTTCATTTTTGTTGGCAAATTCTTCTAATATTTCACAAGACGTATGACTTATCTGACTTTTTTTATGAGTTGTATATCATTCTTGTGTCTGTTAACACTGTTTTGTATTTGTTTACTGAAGCTCTCATTAAAAAATGTCCCTACTCTTTTAGTGGCGGGGTGGGGGCCATTTTCAGTATTTATTATGAAATTCTGGGATTACAAAACTAAAGTTTTTGTATAAAAAGTATAATGTACACTTATTTATGTACAAATTCTATTTTTTATGATTTGTGTGCAGTAACACTAGTATATTTATAATCTGCTTTTAAGTGTATGGAAAAAAACAACTCCCCTGCTCTTTTAGTGGGGAAGGGGGATAACTTTTCATTTTCCTTTTGGTACTAAAGTTTGGAAGTACGCTTGTAATACTTATTTTTTTGTTTTTTGTTTCATTTGTATTTAATTTTGTGTGATGTAACACTATTTGTTCATATTTACTTTCAAGTTATAATAAAAAATTCCCCTACTCTTTTCGAGAAGTACCATGAGATCTTTACTGTCCACCTGAACAACCACCAGAACAGGCGAACAGGCAGACAGGACCTCAACTTAATGTCTCATCTGAAAGAGGGCACCTCAGGAGTGCAGCATCCCCCTCATGCTGCACTACAGTGTCAGTATTGGAATATTAACCCAAATACCTGGTGTGGGGATAGAATCCACAGCCATCTGTTCTCCCGGCCTCAGAGGCAAGTGTGCAACCTGCTGAACCACTGATACTTTAAAAATCATGTGCAATGGCTTTTACATATTTTTCATAGAAACATAGACTTTGATGGCAGATAAGGACCACTAGGCCAACCCAGTCTGCCCATTTCCCTACCTATTGGATAAGCTGCAGATTCTAGTTAACCAACAGCCTACTTCCTGCAACCCCCCACTATAATTACCTTATGTCTGTCCCATGCATGTTTGAATTCCCCCACTGTTTTAGACCCCACAACCTCTCCAGGAAGGCAGTTCCATGCGTCCACCACTCTCTCTGTGAAAAAAATTTCCTCACATTACCCATGAGCCGTCCCTCCTCTATCTTTAAATTGTGCCCCCTTGTTCTTACACATCTCTTTTTCTGAAAGATGCTACCCTCCTGGACTTTGTTGATTCCCTTGAGGTACTTAAAAGTTTCTGTAATGTCCCCCCTGTCCTTCCTTTCATCAAGGGTATACATATTAAGCTCTCGTAGTCTCTCTTCATATGGTTTCTGATGTACACGCTGCACCATTTTAGTTGCCGTCCTCTGGACTGCTTCCATCCTGTCTATGTCCTTGCATAGATGAGGTCTCCAAAACTGCACACAGTACTCCAGATGTGGTCTCACCAACTGTCTGTACAGAGGGATAACCACTTCCCTTTTTCTACTTGTGATGCCCCTCCCTATGCATCCCAGTATCCCCCTGGTTCTTCTTACCGACTTCTCACATTGTTTACCCACCTTTAGGTAATCTGATATGACTACCCCCAGGTCCCTTTCCATTATTGTTGCTGTTAGTACCTCCCCTGCTATTGTGTACTCTTCTCCTGGATTTTTATTTCCCAGGTGCATTACTTTGCACTTCTTTGCATTGAATCTAAGTTGCCATATGTCTGACCATTCCTCCAACCTTGCCAAGTCCCTTCTCATCCTTTCTACCTGCCCCATGTATCAACTCTGTTACAGATCTTTGTGTCATCTGCAAAAAGGCATACCTTTCCTTCCAGACCCTCTGCAATGTCACCTATAAAGATGTTAAAGAGTACTGGACCCAGTACTGAGCCCTGAGGTACTCCACTAGTAACCCCCCCATTCTTCGGAATGTGTTCCATTCACTATTACCTTCTGTGTCCTGTTGTGTAGCCAGTTTGTTACTCAGGCTACCACCCTGGGACCCACTCCCAGGCTGGCTAACTTGATTATTAATCTTTGTGTGGGACTGTGTCAAATGCCTTGCAAAGTCTAGGTAGGCCATATCTGCAGCCCCTCCCTGGTCTATTACTTTGGTCACCCAGTCAAATAAATCGATTAGATTCATCTGACATGGCCTTCCTGCTGTGAATCCACTCTGCTTTGGGTCCTATGCCCTGCTGACCTCTAGGTACTCAACAATTCTTTGTTTCAGAAGTGATTCCATCATTTTTCCCACCACTGAGGCCAAACTAACAGGTCTGTAGTTTCCTGTTTCTGCCTTGCTCCCACTTTTGTGAAGGGGAATCACATCTGCCCTCCTTCAGTCCTCAGGTACCACCCCATCCTCTCATGATTTGTTAAAAAGTGTGGTCAGTGGTGTCACTAGGTCCTCCCTTAGTTCTTTAAGGATTCTACGGTGAATCCGATCAGGCCCCATTGCTTTGTCCACCTTGAGTTTTAGGAGTTCTTTCAGGACTCTTTCTTCTGTAAATGGACTGGCGTCAACCCCACTACCCAGAGTGCTTCTATTGTTTGGTTTAGGTAACTCCTCCTCTTCTTTTGTGAATACTGAGCAAAAGCATTCATTCAGTATCTCTGCCTATTCACTGTCTCCCTCTGCCCACCTCCCATCCCCTTTATTAATCTTCACTATCCCTCCTTTAACCTTTCTCTGCTCCCTAATGTACCTATAAAAGGTTTTATCCCCCTTCTTAACTGAGTTGGCTATCTTTTCCTCGGTTTGGGTCTTTGCTTTTTTGACTGCCTTTCCCATTTCTTTCTGCTTCAATTGATACAGTTCCCTGCCATGCTCCTTCTGTGATTCCTTATACTTTTTGAATGCAGCCTTTTTCTCCTTAACCTTCCCCGACACCTCTTTTGAGAACCATAGTGTTTTTTTATTCCGCTTTGTTTTCTTTATTTGTTTCACAAAAGGCTTGTTTGCCACCATGATGGCAGTTTGAATTTTCTCCACGTTCTTTCCACCCCTTTCTGGCCATTTGCTAATGCATTCCTCAGGTATTCAGCCATTATGCCAAAGTCATCCTTCTAAAGTCCAGTATCCTTGTCTTTGTATGGCTTGTCTCCATGGTTGTGTTTATTGTGAAGCACACTGTGCAGTGGTCGCTTGTTCCCAGATGTCTACTGACTTCTAAATTTGTGATCCTCTCTCCATTTGAGAGTACC
This sequence comes from Neoceratodus forsteri, assembly GCA_016271365.2. Lineage (NCBI taxonomy): Eukaryota > Metazoa > Chordata > Ceratodontiformes > Ceratodontidae > Neoceratodus > Neoceratodus forsteri. The sequence goes on along the minus strand of CM028131.1, from coordinate 951,917,076 downwards.
AGGTCTAATATTGCTCCCTCCCGAGTGGGTTCCACCATTAGCTGTCTAAGGCATGCCCCCTGTAGGGCATCGAGAATGACCCTACTCTTGGATGTGGCTGCAGTCCATGTCATCTAGTTAACATCTGGCATATTCAGGTCCCCCATCCACAGTATCTCCCCTTTTTCAGCCATTTTGAGAATGTCCTCTATCATTTTCTTGTCCATTTCCTCCCCTTGAGATGGTGGTCTGTATACAACCCCTGTGTGGATTGTGATGCCATTCCCTGTCTCCAAGGTGACCCAGAGTGCCTCTTGTCCTCCCCCTTTACTTTTTAGTTCTGTAGCTTTGATCCCTTCCCTTATGTAGAGAGCTACTCCACCTCCTCTGTTACCCCCCTGTCCCTTCTGTAGATTGTGTACCCTGGTACGTTGATATCCCAGTCATGGTTCTCCATATGCCATGTTTCTGTGACTGCCGCAATATCCAAGTGTTCCTCTTCCATCAGGGCTACTAGCTCAGGAAGCTTGTTTCCCAGACTATGGGCATTGGTACTCATTGCCCTCCATTTAATGCTGGCATTATCCTTTTTTACCCCATCCCTGCTCTTATTGCCCTTGTCTATTTTTCCATTTATCCCTGTCCTGCCCTCTGTCAAGCTCTGTACCTCAGTGTTTACCTTACTACCTGCCATGTTTTGTGGGGGGAGGCTTGAACTTTCCTGCTTCCTATCAGCACTTCCCCCCTTGGCTAGTTTAAAAGCTTGCCAAGGAAGCATTTAAACCTGTCACCTAGGAGCTTGTTTCCCTTCCTGGACAGATGCAGACCATCATGCCAGTATAGACCTTAATCTCTCTAGGTAGACCCCCAGTCCCCAATAAAGCCAAAGCCCTGTGCTCTGCACCAGTTTTGCAACCATTCATTAAACTGCATGGTGTGCAGTACCCTAGCCTCACCCCTGCCATAGACTGGCAGCACCTCTGAGAAGGTTATCATGTTTGCTACCTGTCTGAGGCCCCTCTCCAACTCCACAAATTCATCCTGCACTGCACTGATCTCATGCCTAGCTAGGTCATTTGTCCCGAGGTGGACAATGATATCTAGTTCCCTCTCCTGTGATGCTGCTTCTGCAGTCCTGAGGATTTGCTTCCTGTCCCTCCAAGCCATAGCACTAGGCAGGCACCTTACGTCCCTCTCCTCTCCCTTCCTCAGGTCTACACCCCTAACAAGTGAGTCCCCTATCAGAAGCTGTTTCCTTCCCCTGTGGTGTCCTTTGCCACCCTTTTGTGGGTCTCCTTTGTGGATGTCCCCAGCATTCTTCTTGGTCTCCACTGAGGGTGTCATCATAGAGGAACCTTGATTTTCCAGACTGACATATGATTTGTGTAGAGGTGCAACTAGGGGGCTATGCCTGTTCTACCACCTCACCCTCCCAGAACCCACTGTGATCCAACTGCTCTTCACACTTGGCAACCTCTGAGGCAGTGGTTGTGGAACTGGTGCTTTTTGGGTGGGGGAGGCCTCCTTAGTCCTTGCCAGTTCAGCCTGGAGGTGGGCAGCCTCCTCTCTCAGAGCTGACAGTTGCCTGCAAATAGGGTAGCAAAGCAGGTTCCAGAATGTCTCCCAGAAAACTGCTGCCCCGCAGCCAGTGCATTGCACCACTCCCCACATGTCCCTCTCCCTTATAATATACGATGAGTAATATATAAAATATTATAAAATATACCTTTTTTAATTTTTTTTTTGGTGTGTACTTACCCTTTATGCACTGTGCTGGGTTATTAAGAATATGACAGTTCTGCCCCAAGACCTGTTGAGGAAGTGATGTCAGAAACTTGGCTATAAAGGAAATGCTACAACCACTGGTGACTGTTAGAAACAATCAAATACACCACTGCTCCACCACCCTGGTGAGTACTGCCCTTTATAGTAATTCAACCAACACCACAATTTACTAGACCACTGCTCCTACACAAACCACTCTACTGAGTACAGAGATAAAAATGAACTTACTCCTCAGCCAGCAGGACACTTCTAAAATGTTGCACAAATATCCTTCCAAATCCTAGGTATCAAGCACAGGAATCAAGCAACTTCAGCTGTAATTCACCCCTCTGGTTATAAAATTACTACACTTTAATGGAATCCTGCAATTCTCTTCTTAATGCCAATTAGAAAAAATGAAACTTTCTGTAGAAAGCATAGCTTACCTTCCTAACAAATCCCCAACAATATTATGTCTTACCAGATTCCCAGTTCCTCAAATGCGTTCTAGTTTGTTCTCTGCAGTATAGCAAGTTTCTCAGCCTCAAACAGAAGCAGGCAAGCTGGAAAAGCTGAAATTCAAGTCCCTATGTCATGATTAGTGTTTCCTGAGAATTTCATGCTGTTTGGTTTTGTGTGTTTTTTTAAATCAGTATTTGTTAACTTGCTCTACAGTGGAGTTATATCTGTCTTCTCAGTCAAATGTAGAGTGCAATGACATTGGGGGGGCAAGGCTACCACCCGAGCTGAATGGACGCTTGAGCTCTGAGCTCCTGCCTAACCCCTGATAATCCGCCTGTTTATCTGCAGTTCTTCTACCTAACTTGGCGCGATTTGTTTAGTATTTTCGCCCAGGTAATTCATGCTTGGTGAGATTTGAGGTTTTTCACTTTCAGCCAACCTGGTCCATGGTTATCTCTCTCTCCGTTATCTGGGGTTTGAACACCGAGGCCTACTGCTCGATTAGATGGAGTCGGTAACTCAGACGTACCAGCAACAGGGCGATATGCTCGAAATTCGCCAAATATTCTCCGAGATTGTACAACGAATGGACAAACTGGATGTGGCGGCTAAGCAGAATGCGACCGATATTATTGATTTGGCTCAACGGGTGTGTATCACTGAGCATAGATTGGCTGCAGTGGAGGATGGATGGCATAAAGTGAGCACTCGGCTCCAGGAACAGGAGCACCTTATTCAGCTACTTTGGGGCAGGGTGGAGGATCTGGAGAATCAGAGCCGTCACAATAATTTGCGGATAGTGGGCTTCCCAGAGGGGTGTGAAGGAACCGACACCATCAGCTTTCTACAAAAAGAGTTGACTGCATTGCTGGACTGGCCTGATAAGGCCCCAATCGAAATTGACAGGGCCCATAGAACTCTGACGCCTCGCCCCGAGGCTGGGGCTTGCCCACGCACAATCCTGGCTCGCTTTCTCCGTTTTCAAGATCGAGAGATGATTACTAAATTGGCTCGTACCAAAAAGAAATTACATTGGAAAGGTCATAGAATACAGATTTTTGCTGACTACTCTCAGGAGGTTACAAATAGACATCGGGCCTTCACTGCTGCCCGCAGAGCCTGTGCTGAATTGGAGCTTGAATATTCCCTGCAATACCCAGCTTCGCTTAAAATTATTTACAAAGGGGCTCCCAGAATCTTTGACAACCCCACTGCTGTGGCGCAGTTCCTCTCGGAGCAGGCCCCCAAACTGTCCTGGAGTCATCTGCAAGAACCCTCTGGCTCACTGGCTCCTCACAATAGAATCATGCCGATGGACATAACGCCACAGGATCTGGGTCATAATCCCCAGATGCACAGCTTGACCCAGTGTACCGACAACTACTCATCTCCATCTCCATCTCCATCTAAGTCCTTGGGTGGTAGTGGTAAACGAAGGAATAGGAGACGACAAAGGCACGAGGGACTGCACATTGATAAGACTCCTCGTCTCCGGTCAAGAAGCCACAGTGGAAGTTCGGAGTCATTGGCTTCTCAGAACTCTTACAAGCCAGATATGAGTAACAATACATTTCAGCCGCTGATGGATCTGCCAATGGAAGGCTCCCTGGCTACCTCTCCCTTGCCCCCCCCGGCATACCTCTCAACCTTTTGTCCCCCAAATGTGGAACATTGCCTGTCAAAATGTGGAACAAATAGGCAAAATGTGGAACACTTAATCAAGTCTTTCCCTAAGAAGTTCAAAACACTGTTAACATGTTGCATTTATGTTCAGAAAGCCTGTTATGAATTGAATAATATATTTTTTGCATCATTTACTATGGATTTTTGCTTTAAAATGTTGACTTTGAATGTGGAACAAGTCCTCACAATGTGGAACAGGGAGCTTTTGAGAAGTAAAATGAGGAACGTTCCTCATAATGTGGTACAGTTGAGAGGTATGCCCCCAGGTCATCTCCCTCTAGGGCCACTGGGTCTAAAGGTCTCAGGATTACTTCTAAGCCAGAGGTTCAAGACCTCCCCGGGGACACTCCACTAAGCCTTAACAATCAGCAGGACTGTCAATCTATGGAAGAAGTGCTCCCTGTTAAGGTGGCCATCGGCTGAAGTTTTTCCAGTTCATCTCTTTGCGGCCTTTCCTTTGGACTGGCATACGCCGCCTAGAATGCCCCGGTGGTATTAGTCTGCTACCAAGCTGCTCCACTGTGATCTTTTTCTTGTTCCCTTCTCCCCCCAATTGGACTTTGGTTAAAAGGGGGGCATTTTCACTATCTGGTGTCTATTCGGTTTTCTGGATCAGGACAGTAATGGACCTCTCTTGGACTGCTGAGTGCACTCCCTCTTATGTGGAATATCCATTCTTGTGTGCAGACTAACTGATGTTAATAATGACTATCTCACCACCTGGCCCCCTGTGTGGGGTGCTGGGGGCATTTTGTGTGTGTTTTTTTTCTCCACTTAGCAGTGTCTTGTGAGTAGGAGGACTCAGTGGATGTTAGGGGTCTGGGGTGGGTGATCTCGGATTTGGAGAGTCCTTTTTTTTAGTGTAGTCTTGGGCTACACTACCCCCAGCAACCTCCGCTGGTATCTGGGCCTCTGGTGGGTCAATACGTTCAGTGGTTGCTGGTCTGTGATGGAACAGTGCTTGGGTTCGGGTAGGGGGTGGGTGTGGGTTCAGGGTGTGGGTGTTTTTTGGACAGTTACTGATAGGTTAGTTCTCTATTTGTTAGGGGCACTTGTTGCCCATGGACATTTTGTTGTACAATGCTGTTTCATGTATTTTTATGGCATCTGAATCCTAGGGCTTTTTCTGTTACTATAGGAGTGGCTAGGGGGTCTGGGTATATTGGGCACAGCACACTTGGGTAGGGCTTCCTCCTGTATCTCCCTTCAGCCATGATAGCACATTGGACGCATGGGGACTAGATTTGTCTCTTGGAATGTGAGGGGGCTCAATTCACGTGTTAAGTGCAAAAAGTTTTGCTCCACTTAAAGAAATTGCAGCCAATGGTGGTGTTTCTCCAAGAGACAAGACTGTCCTCATGTGAGGCTATGAAGCTCAAGTGGGATTGGGTGGGAGTGGAGCTCCATAGCGCAGCTAAGGGACATAAGAGGGGAGTCTCTATTTTACTCCACAAAAATCTGGGGTGGAAAGTGAAGCATCGTAAACAGGATAAGGAGGGAAGATGGCTCCTGGCTGAGCTAGAGACCCCCAAGGGTCCTTTGATTCTTGCTAACCTCTACGCCCCCAATCAAGATTGCCCTCAGTTTTTTTTTACTTTGAACCAGACCCTTACCGAATTCAATGGTCTCAACGCTCCGGTAGTCATGGGGAGGACTTTAACTTAGTTTTAGACTTTGCTATGGATAGAAGCAACAAAACTCTTGAACCTCACAGGCAGGCTCTCAAAGCGGTGCAGGCACTAATGTCAGAGCATACTTTGCTGGATGTTTGGAGAACTTTGCACCCAGGGGTTTGTGATTACTCCTGCTACTCCCACGTCTATGGATCCTAGCAGGATTTATTTCTGGCTCCTCTCATCAGGCTTATATGAGATGGTTATCAGCACTGATATACAGTACACTCCATTTTTGTCTCAGACCACGTGCCCATAGAGTTCAGGATCCAATTGGGCACTGACCCCACTCCTACCCCCATATGGCGGTCGGATCCCCTGTTAATTGAGGATGCTGATTTTTCTCGCTGGCTGGGGCCTGTGGTACAGGATTACTGGGAGTCCAATGATAATGGGGAAGTGAATGATTCAATGCTTTTGGAGGCCTTTAAGGCCACCATTCGGGGCAGAATTATTGCTTACGCCTTGGCTAGGCGGAAGCGGAGTCAAGCTGACCAAAGGGCTTTAGAACAGCAGCTAGCTTCTTTGGATGCCCAATATAAGTCTTCAACCCCTTCACAGTCCTTATTAGCTCAGTTGAATAGCACCAGGATTTCTTTGAATGCCCACTTGACCTGACAGGTGGAATTAAGTCTCAGACGGCTGAGTCACTCCTATTGGGAAGGGGGGGAGAAAGCTAGTAAACTTTTGGCTTATCGACTTAAGCAACAACAGGCATCTCATACTATTCATGCACTGAAAGATATACACGGGGTCTCGACCTACTCTCATAAGGGGATAAACAAAATTATGGCTCAGTTTTATGAGGCTCTATACTCTGTCTCCCACCCCCCTGACCCCCCAAGTACTCAAAAATTTCTGGAGGAGCTCCCTATTCCCCAGCTAGCGGCTTCCGATGCTAGTCTATTGGAGGCGCCTATTACCGTGGCAGAGGTGGAGCATGCCATTGTTTCCCTGAACTCTCGGAAAGCTCCAGGCAAGGATGGCCTCCCAGTGGATTTTTACAAATTAAAGGGAATTAAGCCGGCCCCGTACCTGATTAGGATGTTCCGTCATTCATTACAGGTGGGTTTTCTCCCTCCATTCCTGAGGGATGCTACTATCATAGTACTGCCGAAAAAGGAGAAGGACCCTTTACTCCCTGCTAGCTACCGCCCCATATCCCTTATTAATGCGGACGCTAAAATCCTGGCTAGGCTTCTTGCCAGTAGGCTAGAGCGTCTTATGAGTGATCTGATCCACCCTTCCCAAGCAGGTTTTATACCAGGGCGTCTAGGGTCAGACCATCATAGAATGCTGCTGTCACTGGTACAACATACTACAGTATCTGGTAAACCCTCCGTGGCCCTTGCAATTGACTTTGAAAAAGCATTCGATTCTGTTCAGTGGCCCTTTTTGTTTCACAGTCTCTCTAAAGTGGGGTTCAGCCCTGGTTTTATCTCATGGGTAAAACTGCTATACTCCTCCCCTATGGCCTCGGTCTTAACAAATGGGATCATGTCCCCGTCCTTCCCTCTCCAAAAAGGTACCAGGCAGGGGTGCCCCCTCCCCCCTCTCCTTTTCGTATTGGCTATTGAACCATTGGCCATTGCACTTAGGGAGTCACCTAACATTCCCGGGATCCGAGTGGGTAGTAGTATCTTTAAAACGTTTTTATATGCTGACGACTTGCTCATTACTATGGAGGCCTCTGCTGGAGTGATTGACAGTATCCTTGAGATTCTGGCTACCTTTGCTGAGGTATCGGGACTTAAGAGCAATCACTCCAAAACTGAGGTGCTCCCGCTGAATCCCAGGACCCCTGGGACTGATTTCTTAAATAGAGGCCTCCGCTGGTCCCCTAATGGCATAAAATATTTGGGTATTATTCTTCATTTCAATATAGGGAAAATGATCTCTGCTAATTTTACGATGTTGTTAGAGTCTCTTAAACAGGACATGGGGAGGTGGAAGGCCTTAAGGCTGTCGTTGGCTGGAAAAATTGACTCCATCAAAATGATGGCTGCCCCTAGGGTATTATATCTATTAGCTCACCTGCCTGTGGCTATCCCCCAAAGATGGTTCCAGAAATTAGATGCATTAGTGGGGAATTTTCTATGGGAAGGGACCCTGCCCCAGTTTAGTAAACATAAGTTTCGCCAGCATTGGAGTAAGGGTGGATGGGGCCTTCCCTTGTTTCAAAGATATTATATGGCCTTCATTACCTCTCAAACTATCAGATGGTTTACTAAGATTGGTCTGTCCTCTCCAACTTGGCTCCACTTAGAGGCGTCGCTGGCCCAGGCCCCCTCACCAGTGGTAGTGCTCTATAACAAGAGGAAAGTATTCCAGGTCCTCTCTCCTCCTATGCAGGTTTCGATTCTGTATTGGAAACAAGCTTTCTCAATCTTGGGGCATGACCCAACCCCATGGAGATATATGTCCTTGTGGAGCAACCCAGCCCTCCAGATAGGGAGGTCTCCCATTCACTGGAAATACTGGGAGGCCCAAGGCATCACCAGGGTTCAGGATTTGTTGCTTCCCAACAATATCACCATAGATACTTTTGAGTCACTGAAAGAAAGATTTGGTCTCCCTCAATCTTATTTCTGGAGATACCTGCAGATTAGGGATGCTATTACTCACCTGCCCAATGCTCCACGGGCTGGAGGGGGGTAGCATCTATCTCACCCATTAGATGTCTGGGGGAAGAGTTGCAAAGGCAAGACCAGCTTGCTCTACTCTGCATTTAGGGATGCAGCCACTGATCCCACTCAGCTGGTCAAAGCGCAATGGGAAAGAGACCTTTAGGTCTTAATCTCGGACCGGCAGTGGAGACACAGCTGATTCAGAGTACATAAGGCCGGTCGGGATGGGCGTACCTGTCTTATTATGAACAAGACCAGTCATAGGTATTATAGGGACCCTACTAAGCTCCACAAGATGGGTTTCCTTCCCAATGATAATTGTTAGAGAAGTGGTAAGGGTGGGGCATACTTGTTTCATGTTCTCTGGGAATACCCTATGCTGCATCCCTTCTGGTCTTCAGTTAGGAGTATGTGCCAGCAAATATTCTCAGATACTAATTCAGATCCATCCCTTTTGCTTCTTGGATGTGCACAGCCGAATGTCCCTAAATCTAATCCTGGGGCCCTATGGGTTATGGCTGTAGGGGCGGTGGCCAAACGACTCATTTTAATTAATTGGAAATCCTCTATGATGCCATCCTTTCAAGATTTTTTAATAGCACTTGGCCAGGGGGCCATGTTTGAAAGGATCTCTAGCTTCGCGGCTGGTTCTATATCCTCTTTTGAGAAATGCTGGTCGCCCTTCCTGCAATCTAAATTCTGCCACAATGTCCCCTCGCGAATAACCCCTCAACTTGCTGATCCTACTGGCTCAGCTTGCTAACTTTTTGTGGAGGTGGTGCCCCCTTTTTCTCATGACTCTAGGCTACTCCTTTTTTCTTGCCCTTCAGTGAGTGAAGATTGCCATTTTGTATATAGTTGATATGGTTACTGGACCCTGATTAGGCACACACATGTTGTACCTGTTAAGGCTATTATCTGGCTTTTCATTTTATTTTATCCGTGCCGGACAGCTAATGAGTGTATCATGTACTGTTTGTTTGTTATTTGAGGTGCAATTACCCAGGCTGTTTCTGTATTAACTGTTTCTCCTCTTTGTTCTAACCTATGCTGTTAGGTTCTCCTATGTATTCCTATGGTTTGCACCTATGGACTTTTGTAAGGCATTGTTATGTTTACCTTAGCGGTCCTGCTCCCTTCTATAGATGGGGCTTGGTCGGGATCTGATCAGTCATGTGATATGTGTGTGTGTCTACTGAATAATAAAACAATAAAAATTGTTAAACAAAAAAAAAAAGAGTGCAATGACATTATTTTGGAGTAGCTTGCTGTTTCAGATTCCCAATCAGAGCAGTAGTTTGTAGAGTTAATGGTTTGCTGAGCTTTTCAAGTTTCTTACAAACACAGTCTCTGGCTTGTGTTTAGATAGATCAGCTTAAAATATAACATTATCTTCTCATAAAAAGCTGGTCTTTTTAATTTCAATACTGAATTGAAGTAGTGGAAATCTTTCTCTGTGAGAAATTAGTTTATCTCTCACTTCTTTCTAATCAAAACGCAGATTGATTTTCTAACTATGTAACACATGGCTATTAAATGCATATAAAATAAATCTAAATTTTGTTCATTCACAGAAACATGTAAGAACATTTTTTTTCATGTCAGATTGACAAACACTGCTTGAAATACTGTAGCAGTGTGTGACAGGCACCTGTCAGAACTCACAAATTTCAGTTCTTTGGTGGTTTCTGTGTGAAAATACATTGTTAGGTATAACTAGGAACACTATGGCCCAGATATTCAAACTGCGCCCAAAAAATGCGCAACAGCAGGAACAAGCGCAAGTCCACTGCTCCCGTGTGCAAGAAGTGTGATATTCAAAAACTGCACAGGCCAAGATGCGCCTATGGCCGACGACTGAATATCACACCACCTGCACCATAGTGCAACTAGGGATGTGAAGCTGAACATATCTGATGTGCAATAGCGCAACAAGGGATGCTCAGCGGAGCAGTCCAGATGCACCATAGCGCAACCAGGGATGCCCCCTGCAGCAAGGGCAGCAATGCAACAGCACAACCAGAGATGCAGGGGCCCACCACCCATGCCACAGATGGGCAGAGAAGCACACAGCAGAACAGACATCGTCCCCCACACTCCATGCACTGCACAACCATGGGAGAACTGGAATAACCACTGGCCCATGGATACCAGCAACCAACCCACAGCCGGGCCATGGTGCCCCAGCACACCCCCTGGCAAGCTGTGACTGGCACACAAGGAGGGCCTACCACCCCATGGCACCCCATCCCACCAATGCAGAGCACACCCTGCACCACAATCACTATACACCCTTCCCAGGAGTAGTGCCCAACAGTGCAGGACACCCTATGCATACCACCACCCCCACTGTGACAATGCAACCCTGTGCACCATGGAGCCATGCAAGGCATCCCCACCATGTGAACCCTGCTGCGGGTGGCAGCAGACAGCAGTACAACAACAGCATACACAGTGCCACCCTGCACGTCCACCCCAAGGTACAGCTGAAAGACCGACCATGCGTTGCCACACGAGGTACCCCACATGTGACAGGGTATGCCCCAGACCCCACCTCCAGCAGTACAGCACCCTGCACACCCTCCCAAGGACACATCCCATCCCAGCACTGGCCACAACGGCCAGCACAGACATGCACAGTGTAGCATGGAAGCATGTACCACACAGGATGCAACATAGTGCATGGACAAACACCCACCCATACCCAAGGGCACAGCAACATAGGGACACAGTAGTGGGTCAACCAAGCCATTGCCGTGTGGCCACTGCTGATGTGTACACACGGCCAGCACCCCTACATTGCACAGGTGTGCTAGCCACCCTGCGTAGGCACCATGAAGCTGTATGCCACCAGCATGTCGCCGGAGCACAGGTGACAGACACTGGAGCACATCCCCTGCAACAGACACAAGTGACAGCATGGAGGGGGGACAATAACAGCGGAGGCCACAGTGCCACCGGAGGCAGATGTGCACCATACTGGTGATGGAAGGCAACCTGGCATTGTGCTGGGTACAGTTGTTATCCAGCATGGACAGCCACCACTGACATGCCAGCAGACCATGCATATCACAGACATGCAAGGGTGTCAGCTGCACTGGCCATGGATGGTCTGACAGGAGTGCCATGCACACAGTGCAGGCCCCGTGGACCACTGCACACAGGCATCAAGTGCACAGAGTACAACACACAAACCACAGACAGTGACTGATCCCCTGCCCACACCATAGGTGGTTCACCTCTGCACACACACACATGCCCATGTGTGCACCACCCCGATGCCATGCACACCACTGCAGCTGAGCACTTGTAGCCCGCTGCAAATCAGAGACCACCACAGTTGTCATAACAAAACGCTTATATTTAAAAGAAGTAAAAAAACATATATACAACTATTTACAAGGGAGGGAGGGCCACATAACAGGTGGGGGTGGGTAAGGGCAGGGTGAACATATAGAAGAGGGAAGAAGGGGTGTGAGGGTGGGTCAAAGGGGGTAAGGTGGTAGTGGGGCATGGGGACATTAACATGTGCCCCGGTCCTCATCATGATAGTGCCAACGTCTGCCACTGCTCCTCCTCCTCCTCCTCACCCCATGGCGGTGGATCCTGTGAAGCAGCTTCTATGTCTCTCTTGCCACCTGGAGCAGCTCACAAATACCCCTCTTAATTGCCTGGAGTTGCCTTCCACCTAGGACAAGGGAGCAGCGTCAATAAGTGTGACTCTCCAGCCCCCTGCAGCCCACCCATTGTGCATGGCATATAGCCATGTGCCACGCCCCTGTGATGGTGTGCAACCACCCACAGTGACCTTGTCCACAAGACCTGCCCATCCAGGCAGCCACAGCCATGTGGACCACTGTACACACCCACTGCCCATGTCCTGCACAGCACCACCATGGCCGTACAGTGACTTGGCTATGCAGTGTGAAGGCAGTGCCACAGCCATGTGCCCAGTGCACTCATGGACCACCATTGATGCCCTCCCAGACATGCAGTGCCACTGGACAGTGCTGACTGTAACAAGTTGTGTGCATGGCAGTGGTGTCAATGGATGGCGGCCATGCCCCGCTGCACACCCAGTTATACAGCATGCAATAGTAATCATGGATGTAAGGCACTCACCATCATCAGGCTGGTCCACGTGCCGCTGACCACCATTATCCCTCCTGGCCTGCTGCTCCTCCAGGTGGCGCCTCCAGTCTCTGTTCTGCCGGCGTTCTTCGGGCCCTAAGGTGCAAACATGGAGAGAGGAACATCAGTACAATCTGGTAGCAAAGTTTCCCCGCCCCCATGTGTGTGCAAGCCCACACAGCCATACCCATCTACCCCACACCCCGATACGACCACCACGACCAACACTGGACAGCCCCCCCCATGTGCCGGACACATGCAACCGTGATACCCGTATGGACAATAATAGTGTATGGATGTTGCACCTACCTGGCCATGGCACCGTGCCCCTCCTGGCACTTATCCACAGGCGGGCAAGCAGGTCCGGGCCCCTGCGCCTCAGGTCCCCGTAACGATGGTGGCACTGCTCCACCATGCGCCTCATACCAGTGGCCTCCTCCAGGGTGTCGGCCACCTCCTACCACACCGCACTCCTGGCCCTGTCCAGGGGTGCCTCTCCATACAAAGCCTCATCATGGGGCTCAACTATTGCCACCAGGTTGGCTAGCTCAACCTGGCTCCAAATGACCGCACGCCTCTGCACCATCTCTTCAGTGTGGTTGAATCAAAATGGCGCTCGGCCGCGCGGTCCTGCCATGTGCAGATGCTGCGCGGTACAGCACTGCCATTCCCTATCGTGCTGTCACCAAACAGTGTGATAGTGGTGCACCCTTGCCTGACGCATGGTGCCTAGGGGGCAAAGGTAGGGCACAGGGTCAAGGGTCTTTGGCGCACGGACAGCCACAGCGCGATTGGAACCCAATGCATGTAGCTCAATTGGGTGCCTGTGTGCCACCTTCTGTAGCGGCCTACAGTGCTGTTGCCCCAGTGCGCCTACGATGCCCCAGTGCCACAGCGTCATATATGTGAACAGCGCTGTAGTGCCACTGGCACAATGGTGGCCATGCCCTGCATTGCCTCCCACACACAGCACATCAGCAGCATGGCAGGCGCCTGCATCATCAACCCGGGTATGCGCAGTTAGGTGTGTACTGCGCATGTCACAGAACTGCGCCCTTAGCTCAGCATGTTCAACACAATTGCGCAAAGCGCAACAGCACGATATTCAGCAGGCATATGCAAATCATCTAATCAGCCATTCAATGGCGCAGTCACTGCATTTGCATCCACTTAAAGATGCGCCTCGCCTCATTTGCATGGGTTGCACTATAAAGATGCGACATTGGGCTGCACTGGCCATAGTCGGTTACTGCAGTCTATTGCGGTGAGTTGTATGCTGTTTGGGAGTGTGGACTGTGGTGTTTGGGACATGCATGGGACTGCACAGTCACAGGTAACACCTGTCATTCTCACAGAATGAATCATGACCGAGCGTGAGGTGGAGGATGAGGAACAGAGACGTGGGAGGAACAGGAGGCCAAACTTCACAAAGGCAGAGACAGATGCCCTGTTTGAGGCCTACCTCTACTAGGAGACACACCACAGGCCCATGCTGCTGCATGGGAGGAGGTGGCGCGTGCTGTCAACCTGCATGGCAGCCACCAGCACTCCGTGCAGGAGTGCAAAAAGAAGATGGGCACGGACAAGTGAAGAATTAAAGAGCAGGTGGCTGCCATCAGGGCAGCATGGTCTGCGACTGGTGTGGGACAGCTGGAGGTGCCACACCTGACCCCACAGGAAAAGTGGGTTGCTGGCAGCATGCAGTGTTGTGCCATTGAGGGTGTTCCGGGTGGTGGATTCCAGATGGGTGGTAGCCCATCATTGCATTGTAGGTCATGGTCTGTTGATTGGGGGGGACAGGGTAGGTCACATGCAGTAATGCTACTGTTTCTCCCTTATAGCTCCTGAGCATCTACATGGGTTAGCGGTGGTGGGCTTCTCCACTGAGGGCAGTATCATGGAGATGGAGGAGGGCCCATCCACCTCCCCAGGAATACGGAGGTCGGGGCGACAGTGGGCCTGCCTGGACGTCCGGACTGATGTTGGTGGAGCAGGTGTGGAGGAGGCCCTGCCCATGTTCCAGTGTGCCAGCGTCCATGGATGCCAGCATGCTGAGACTCGGGCTGGTGCCGGATCCATCACCAATGATGATGGAGCTAACGTCATGGGTAGTGACACGTGTGGGCCATAGGATGGCCACACAGCAGGTGACATCATGGCCATGGCTGTGGGTGGTGCCGCTGTGGAGGACTGTGTGACATCACAGTCCCAGCTTGTGCCTGTCTGCACCAGTGGGGCTGCACAGGTGTGTGTCCAGGACAGTGGGACTGTTGTGGCCACTGTGGCGGCACCATTGAGCCCTGGAGAATGGCAGCCAGAGGGGCTGTATCAGCAGTCGGCCAATGGCCATGGGGGTGCAGTGTCAGGGGCCGGTGTCAGTGCACTGCCTGTGGACATGCCTAGGCCTGGCCCTGGTGTGCAGCGCCCACCCTCAAGGGGTGATGAGCATCAGGGCCGTGAACACCCTGAGGGACAACATGTCGATCAGGCAGATGACCTCTTAGATGAGCACACCCACATACTGCAAACATCAGTCAATCAGCAGATGCGGCTTGTGAAGACAGTGGATGCACTGAGTGTGGCTCTGCGCCAGGCAGAGGAGTGGCGCAGCAGAGACACCACTCTGCTTCTGGCAGGGATGGACCGGTTGCGGGATGATGCGATCGCTGCCATTGACAGGCAGACACAGGCATTCACAGCTGTCATGGCCACAATGGGCACACAGTTATTTGCCCATGCATCACAGACACTGCGCAGTGCAATGTCCACCCCATGTTCCCGGCATCGTGCGACACCATCCTTGTTGACACCGGGTTCAGCTGTGGGCATCCCGAGCATGCCTGGCACAGGCATGTTCGGTGTGCTGCAGACCCCTGCATAAGCACGGCCACGTTCACGCAGTGGAACCCCTGGGTGACCGTCAGTGCCACCCCATGAGGCCAGTGGTCAGCCTGTCACTGCTGGTGGGTCTTGGTGGGGCTGTTCACACATCCATGGTGGACGTGGCACTGTGGCGTGTGACTGACCTGTCTCCCAGCATGGCTACTGTCTGATGCTGCCCTGTGTGCATTGTGTCATTCAGCGGGCAATGCACGAGTGGCGTATCCAGCCCTGCACGCACACACACGTTCCATCTGCACACCCTCCCAGCTGCTGTCCGCTGTGGCGTGTGCATGATAATGCTAGCATTGCACTGTACACCACTGTGCAATGGTGCCCAGCGTCTGACACATGCACAATGACAGGCAGTGGGTGTGGTGGTCTGTGGACGTGTGTGTAGCTAGGGGTGGCAGTCTGGGTTGGCGTATCTCCTACCCTTTGTGCATGTCTTGCGAGATGTGTGTGTGTGTGTGTGTGTGTGTGTGTGTGTATGACTGCGTGCCATGTTAGACCTAACCCATCCCTGGCAGTGTGTGCGGTTCCATGCTCGGCCACTTCCCTTGACAGCATGCACCCCTGGTGTGTGTCCATGCGTGTTTGTGGGTTGTGCCTTTGCCACTGGTGGTTGCACATGGCCCCATGACTTACCTGGGTTGGCTGAAGTGCTCCTCTGTGATGATGTCCTGGTGCAGCTGTGCCAGCCGGAGCAGTCAGGTGTTCCATCACCCAAGGAGGGGGTTGCCCATCACCATCTTCACCAGCGTCCTCATTGTCCCCATCGCTGTTACCCTCTTCGACCTGTACAGCTATCCCACAGTTGTTGGCCATGATGCAACAGGCCAGGAATTGCCCGCAGGCCTTTGAGGGGCTGTACTGTAGGGCACCGCCAGACGTGTCCAGGCAACAGAACGTGCCTTCAGCATCCCGAACACCCGCTCGATGACATTGCGTGTGGTGGCATGTGCTTCATTGTAGCGTTGCTGCAATGGGGTCGTGGGCCGCTGGTATGGTGTGAGCAGCCAGGGACGGAGTCGGTATCCACTGTCACCTGTGTGTAGAGGGTGGAGGTTAGTTTGGTGATTAGCGTCGCCCTGCCTTGGGCCATCTGGGCCAATACCTATGTCACCTCTGACCATGCCCCTCCCAGGCTCTATGTTTTTCCATGTGGTTTGCATACTTACCCACTAAGTGGCCAGTGGGGATGTCCCCACTCTCAAATCTGTAGCACAGTGCTGACTGGTGCCAGATGAAGGCATCATGTGCTCCCCAAGGGTGCGTGGCACAGACATTACTTATGCGCCCCCTGGCATCGCACACCACCTGGCAGTTGATGCTTGCATAGCCCTTCTGATTGATATATGCGGCCTCTTCGGGGCCAGGTCATGTGTGGATGGCCACATGGGTGCAATCTATTGCCCCTAGCATGCCAGGTATACGTGCTACCCTGTGGAACTCCTGTATGTTTGGTGTGCACTCTGCCAGTGTGCTGGGGAAATGGATGTACTCCACAGCATGTGGCAGCAGTGCGCTGAGGAATTGGGTGAGGTGGCATGACGCGGCCAACTGTGTCATGCCTGTGGTGTCCCCGGTTGGTCTCTGGAAGGTACCCGTGGCAAACAGGCACATGCAAGCTGTCACTTTAGTCTCCACTGACAGAGCATGTCTCCGTCGTGTGGGTGCCTGCATCACATCACTGCAGAGCTCACAGAGCCGCCTCAGAATTGCCTGATTCAGGTGGTACCGGCCCACGACTTCAGTTTCGGTGTACAGCTCGAAGCTGGTGTGGGTTCAGTACTGCCTGTTGGGGGCATACCGCCGACAGGCCCTTCCACAGCCATGCCCCCCTGCTGCCTGCCTTCTCACCCCCCTCATTACTGCCTCCATCTGGATGGTGGCACTGGCCATGTCCCTGGCTTGTGTCCCCCCCCGGCAGCTGTTTCTGTGTTTCCCCCGCTGTCCTGGCTGCTACTTCCCCTGCACCAGGAACACCTTCCTGTGGTGGCCCCAGTGCTGTGTCGCACTTCCCTCTTCTGCACTGTGTTTGGCTGTGGCTCCCCACACCTTCCCTGTGCCTGTGGGTTCAGGCTGCCCTTTTCCTATCCTGCCCTGTGTGTCTGTCCTGCTCTGTGTGTCTGCCTAGAGGTCAGCCATATGTGCCTTCTCTGTAGCATTCTTACGCCTCTCCCTTGTTCCTTTTAATTTTGGCTCATTTCCACTATCGCGCAACTTCCGCGTGCTCCCCTATTGCACATGGCGTATGTTGTTGAATATCACACTGTGCCATTTATGCATGGTTCCTCCCCCTTCAGTTGTGCATGCACTCATTATCATTGCGCTCTTGCTCAGCTTGATTTGGGGGGCGCATCTGCCTCCCGCTGAATATCGCAGAATGGCGCATTTTCAGACTTGCGCTGAGCAACCCTATTGTGCATGGCACAACCCTTTTGAATATCTGGGCCTATGTGTCATCCTGATGCACCGTGTCTCTGCCTCACAGCTGAGGCAGCTGCAGCCTACTACCACCTGTCCCTGCCCCCACAAGCCCTCTGCCTTCTGCTCCACATTTGAGGCTGCTACATCCTGCTTTCCACCATCTTCTCCCACACCATCAAGGATTGTGCACCCTGCTGCCTCCATCATCTGCCTAAAGAATCAGGGCTGTTGTACCCTGCCTCCTCCTGCCCAAACAATTGGGGTTGCTGCATCCTGCTGCATCCTGCTGCTCTCTTTCCCCCACCCTCACAGTTAGGGAAGCTGAACCTGTTGCCTCTTGTTTCTATCTCCACAGTCAGTGCTGCTGTGCTGTGCTAAGCCCTAGAGTGCCAGGTTCCCTGTCTCCTCGGCTGGGGCTGCTGTACCATGCTGCCCTAGCCACCAGAAGTGGGGCTTTTGCTACACCCTGCTATTCACTTCTATTGCCCCAAATGGTCAAGACTGCTGCACCACGTGTACCCCATCTCACAGTCAGGGCTGCTGTACACTGATGCCCCCTGTGTTCTGCACCACAGTTGAGGCTTCTTCATCATGCTGTTCTCTATCCCCTGTCACCAGAGACAGGGCTGCTGCACCCTGTTCCTTTCTACTCAGTTGAGGTTGCTATGACCTGCTGTGCTCTAGAGCCCCATGCCTCTGCAGTTAGGGCTGCTGCACCATGCTGCCACTTGCCACAAGATTCAGGGCATTTCCTGCACCCTCTTGCATGCCTTCACAGTTGAGGCAGTTGCACCCTGCTGTCCCCCTGTCACCAGAGTCAAATCTTTTGCTACACCCTGCTGAGACAATACAGCAGGCCACAGCAACCCCAACTGTGTAGAAAGGAGCAGGGTGCAGCAGCTGTGTCAGTGGTGCCAGGGGATAGAAGACAGCATGGTGCAGAAGCCTGAACTGTGGGCAGGACACATAGAGCATCAGGGTACAGAAGCCCTGACTGTGAGACAGGATACATGTGGTGCAGCAGCCCTGACCATTTGGGGCAATGGAAGTGGTGCTAGGGCAGTAGGGTGCAGCAACCCCAATTGTTTGAGCAGGGGGCAGCATGGTGCAGTAGTCCTGATTCTTTAGACAAGGGATGAAGGCAGCAGGGTGCACAATCCCTGACTGTGTGGGTGAAGACAGTGAGCAACAGGGTGCAGCAGCCTGGAATGTGGTGCTGCCTCTCAGTACTGTGTGTAGCAGGAGAGTCGACTAGGCTGAAGCCTAGCTTCCATACTGCTGTCGAGTGAGGTGGCTGCCAAAGGCAGACCTAAGGACTGCTTTACTAAGCGTCAAGCACTCTCGCTGTGGGACCGACTCTGTCACTCACTCTCCTTCTTACTCAAGTATTTGCTGCTTGAAGCACCTGCAGCTGCCCCTCTGTATCTTAACACTTTGCCACACAGCAGCTATACTTCAGGAGTGATTGCAAATATTAAATAATCACTTTAAGTATAAAAAATCTCCACAGGCAACTCAGGTAGTGCAATTCCTACACTGGTCTACCAGTGCTTGTACAACTAAGCCAGGGCACTCAGTTAATAGCCAACTGGCCACCAATATTTCCTTAAACTATTTTACCATTAAAATACTATTTTTTACCACAAAAACAATGCCAATCACAACAATCCATATAAAACTGCATGTGTGTGTGAAAACGGTAGGGTCAGGAGTCCTTTCCTCATCCCCCCTCTGCTGCATCCCATGATCTTTAATTAATGATGTGGTAACAGTGTATTTTACAACCAAACATTTTAAAATGCTATTCTCTATTGTCATGTAATTATCAATACTGAATCTAGCCTTTTTATCACTGCAGGGGCTACCCTGTATTTCTCTGGCAGCTATACATACCTTGGGTCTCGAACCTGCATCCTTAACTATTTATTTTGTAAATACAGTAAATATTATGCTGCCACTATTCTCTTGGTGGAACAGGCTGTCTAGACTATTACATAGTTTCACTCCATATGGCCAACAGAAAGCCTGTCCTGTATACAGGGAGGTCAGGCATTCAAATGCAAAGAAAGTCCCACTCAGCACTATATGAGGAAGGCCAGAATAAGTGTGCTGCCACTACTGTGACCCAAGGATGTAACATCTAGAACACACCACTGTCAACGATAAGGGAGTGGTGTTGTTGTAGTAGTACTCTGATGAGCCTGTAAGATTACACAGCTGGTGATGGATGACAATAGATGGGAATGGTGTATGTCAGCAGAGGTCAACTACACAGACAGGCAGAGGACAGACAATGCAGCAGCAGTCCATTGTGGCCTTGGCTGACATGGTTGCAATGATGCTAGGTGCTGGGAGCTCACCGGGCTGTACAAGTTAAAACAGCAGACAGATGGGTAAAGAGAACTAGGGGATGGGTGCAGCAACTCATGAGATCCTCCCCCCCTACAGAGACCACAGAGGAGCATGGTGACACATGAACAAGTGTTGCAGGTGGGAGAGGCACCAAGCAAGCCAGCCAAGAGGATGCCGACAGTTAGGAGGACATCAGCATGGCCAGTACCACCATCATACTGTCTGAGCATGGGGAGGAGGAGGAGGAGGAGGAAGGAATAGACTGCACAAGGAGTGGCTGACTCGACCGAAGACAGGCACAGCCAGCCTACCGGGTCATAATGTAAGCTTAATAGCATACAGCATTATGCGTGAACCCCGGACCTGTGCGCTATTCATGTTGGACCCCCCCAGAGTTATAATCCTAAATGGGGGGTCTGGGGTGCAGCCCCCCCATAATGGGAGTGTGGGGGGCTAAGCCTCCCACAGAACAAAATAAATCTGGATATCGCGCAACGTGATTAAGTCCCCATGCCCACAGCCAGATATCAGGAACAGTGGATCTGGCAGATTTTGTAGCATATACTGGGGACACAGAGCACACTCCCACCATACATGACAATTTCACCCAAGATCTTAGTCCCCTAAGAGTGTCTGATTTGGAGGTCCACTTGTAGGAGGCTGCCAAAGCCTCCCACAGCAGGACTCACCACCCACATACCTGGGCAGTTATTGTGAATCTGTGGTGGTGAGGCAGAAGGAGCAAAAGGAGCAGACACATGATCTAGCAGCACTACAGAGGTTCCTGGTAGGAACATCAATGCCTGGATGAACACCTGTCAGGCATGACCAGTGCTATACACCAATGTAGCGCTATCTGACATTGTGTTTTACAATTCCAGTGGGGTTGTAACCACGAACAGCTATTGTGAGTGGGTGCAAGTCAAGGGCAGCCGGCCCCAAAATGACAACCAGATCCAAAAGAGACCAGCACTCCAATCATCAGAAAGGATAGAAGGACCACAGACTTTATGACAAAATAACTTTCAATTTGTTTATTAGGTCAAAGCACAAGGTAGATGCTTCCTACCCCAGCACTTCAGAGTAAATCCTTCCTCATGAAGTCTTTATGCCAAAGCACTGGGGAAGGAAGCATTAATTCTGTTGTCCCTCTATTCTTTTTGATGGCATTGTGTTGGTCCTGCAGATCCTGTGGATGTGTGCTCAGGGGCAGATGGAGGCCCTGGATTGCTGCACTGCGGCAATGGAGTGGTCAGCAGAGCTGCAGCACAGGCAGATGGATGGGCCCTGACATCTGCATTGCTGGCAATAGCGGATGCACTGCAGGTGAGGCCACAGTGGCCTACCACTCTACACGGGGTGCTGCACACAATCAAACAACCCAATCACTACAGAGTGGTGAATCCAGTGCCCAGCAGTCACATGCCCCTCCACCGCTGACCAATACAACACATACCAGCATGCACCCACCTGAGATGTCACTACACAGCTGTGGCATACAGGTATCAGACACTGCTACCCATGTCCCTATCACAGTACACAGGAACATCAGGCAGTACCACTACCACCACCACCACCACCACCACTACCATCACATCCCAAGGAGTATGCCCAGTGCAGACACATTATTCCATTGCAAGTGGAGGCCACCAACCAGTCAACAGGCAGGAGCTTATGCAGGGGCCAGAGGAAGAAGTTAGTCAGGCCATGAGGGATTCACAGACAGCCACAACCTTTGTCACCCACCCCAAAAAACAGGGCCATAAGTGACATTATAGGGCGATGCAGGACCCCGACACAGATGTGCAAGACAGTGCCACTGAGATGGCTGACAAGAGGGAAACCAGGTGCACAGGCATGGATGAGCATGCACAGCAGTTCTTGTCTGCTAACCTGAGTATGGGCAGGGCCCAGCACAGCTATGCCATCACCCTGTGACACTTATTGATATGTGGGCCACAAGCATATACGGTGGGACCCATTATGAAGGGATACATAATACCCTGTATACTGGAAGGGTGC
This sequence comes from Neoceratodus forsteri, assembly GCA_016271365.2. NCBI lineage: Eukaryota > Metazoa > Chordata > Ceratodontiformes > Ceratodontidae > Neoceratodus > Neoceratodus forsteri. The sequence continues at coordinate 951,895,070 of CM028131.1, read as the reverse complement.
AACAGGTGGATGCATGACAACCACACCTGTGGGGTGAACATTGGTTTGGGGAATGTACTGGGTAATGTGTATGGGGAATGTGCAAGCACAGGCATTTAAAGGTCATGTCAAACTGCAGTCTTTACAACAGAAGGTGTTAAATGGTAAATGGTATAGCACACACCAAGCCTTATAATAAATTGTGTAAAGCCACACATGGTGGTTGTTCATTCATAAACAGACCAGTCAGACACCACATGGCTACACTGTGCAGAGAAAGGAGGAAGGTATGGCAGGAGAGGGAGTTGGGGACAGGAAGAGTGGTGGATAGGAGGGACACGGTGCATTGCCCAGAGAGTTCCTACAGTCAACCAGGCATTAAGCAACTGATACGTGCTGTGGACTGGACCACAGTGGTGCTAGTATTGCATCATCTCCCTGAAGAAGGGCCTTTGTGCCATGCAAGGTGCATGGTTTCTGCAGTGGGACACACAAGCACACCACCCAATGATGGGCACCCCTGTCACTGTGGCCCCAGATGCCTGACGGAATGGCCTGCTAGGCCATTACATAGCGTGTGGAAGGGGTCATGCAGCATGGTGACAGGCACCATTGATGAGCAGTACAGAGAATGTCCACAATGCAGCTGTGTGTGCTGATCCCATACATCGCCACCCCCACCCCCACGTAAAACAACATTACAGATGGTGTATACACCTGTGTTGATTGTCACAAATAATGATGGGGCCACAGCATGCCAGGAGAGAAACCCCCCCTCCCAAATTGTGCAGGTCACATGGTGTTTTGTGGAAAACACAGAGCTGCATGCTGTCCTAACTTACATCAGGTCAAATGTGTCCCAATGATGCCAATGCCCATGCAGCACACATCAGCGGTGAGTTGACAGTGTGTGTGGGTAAGGGCATGGTGGAAAACAGGCCAAGAGTGCACTGCAACAGACCACGCATTGATGTCATAGACACCCCAATGCACAAAAGACACAGTGACAAAGAGTTAAGCAGAAAACAACAACAACTTTACTGGAAACATCTGGTTAGCAGAAACAATAGAGGGGACAGTAACAAATAACAGAAGTGGAAACAGCAGTAAGTACTATTTACAGCATTAAGAGGCCATAAACACAAGAACAAAGACTCCATTACAGGAGGACAAGCAGAACAAACAACATCCTCTGAAACAGTATGCATAATGACAACACCCTGTGAAACAGTATGCATAACTACCTGTTACCCAATGTCCAGCACATGCAAGATGGTCATGGTATGCAACCCTACCTACTGCCACTCCTGCAGTGACAGCATGAAAGCATGCAGTGAACCATGCAGTTGCACCATGTCTGTAAGGATGTCCCTTACTTGGCCCCCCAACCTTTCAGCCTGTTCCCTGGAAGGCATGTGGCCTGGTGCATCCAGGCTAATGTCCATTGCCTGAACTGGGTGTCCAGGCCTTGATACCACATCATCCTCAATAGCCCCTCACCTGTCACATGATCGACCATGTTGGCTGGCATGTCCACATTATCATCCCTGCCAATGTCCTCCTCTTGTGCCTCAGCCTGCTGATAGGCAGTGTCCATACAGCTGACAACATCCCGGTTGTCTCTTGCCCCCTCGTCCTCTTGGGTGGCCTGGGACAGCAGTGAGGGTTCACACCTAGCTTTTTCCTCAGGTATGTCCCAGATCTGTTCCTGCTGCACATCCTCTTCACTGTCCGAGGGTATCCGGTGGGCTTGACAGGGCCAGGATCATGTCCTCTTAACATAGTCATGGACATCAAGGCGCTTCTGGTGCCACATAGCATTAACAGTGCCGTGTATCTTTGGCTGTTCCTGTGTGTGTGTCTCCCTCTCCACGCTGACTGTCCCTTGTGTCATGGAAAAGAAACACATACCATTACCCCCTGACGCCTGAGACACATGTGAAAATGCCACGGAGTGGCACAGTCTGCGTGGTGTGTACATACATATATACATATAAGTACATACATACATACATATAGGTTGCTGGAAGATAAGGACCTCATGTCCCACCTACTCTGCCCTGTTCATCCCACCCTAGTAAGTAGTCCCTTTCCTAACTCCCACACTGGGCCCCCCTCATTACCAGTATACCTTTGTGTCTGTCCCATGCGTTCTTAAGACATGTGGTTGTGTCAGACCCTGCCACCTCTTCTGGCAGGCTATTCCAAGCAGCCACCACCCCCTCCATGAAGAAGAACTTCCTCATGCCCCGTGTAGTCCCCCCCATCCTTGCTATGACCCCTCATCCCTTGACAACTCCACTGTCGTAAAACACCCCACTCTTGTTCCCTATTTATACCTATGAGATATGTGACGCTCTCCATCATGTCCCTCCTTTCCCTTCTTAAGTCCAGTTAATACATATATAGTTCCCTAAGCCTCTTTTCAAAGCTCAGTCCCTGCATCCCCTGCACAATTTTTGTAGCCCTCCTTTGCATTACCTCTACGCTGTCTATATCCCTGCTCTGGTGTTGCCTCCAACACTGAACTCAAGATGAAGCCATAGAAATGTCCTGTATAGGGGCACAATAACCTTCCTCCTCCTACTGGTAATACCCCCTCCTATGCATCTGAGCATTTGGCTAGCCTTACCCACTGCCACATCACATTACCCACCCACCATTAGGTCATGTGCAATGACTACCCCAGGTCCCTCTCCTGTTTCCCAAGAGCTAGTATTACACCTCCCAGCTTGTATGTCACCCCTGTGTTCCTATTGCTTATGTGCATAATCTTGCATTTTTTTAACATTGAACCAGAGCTGCCAGACTCTAGACCATTCGTTTTAGTTTCCTAAGGTCCCTTCTTATCCCCCCCACAGCTCGTTCACCTTGTTGCATATTTTGTTATCATCTGTGAGTAAGCAAACCTATCCGTCCAGCCCTTCCACATTGTCCCCAATGGAGACATTGAAGAGGACCGTTCCCAACAATGAGACCTGTAGCACCCCACTCGTCACCGCTCCCTCACTTGAGTATTCTCCATTTACCACCACCTTCTGGCTTCTGCAAATTGGTCTGTCCTCAACCCATGTTATTAATTCCGGACTCACCCCCAGACTGCTCAGCATGCTTATCAATCTCCTGTGAGGGATGGTGCCAAAGGGCTTCCTGGTGATTAGATAAATCACATCCAGCACCCCTCCCTGGTTTATCACCCTAGTCACCCAATCGAAAACTCAATTACATGTGTCTGGCAGGACCTTCCTCTCACAAAACCATGATGCACTTGGCATAGCTGGCCACACCCTTCCAGGTATCTCACTATGCCTTCCTTCAACAGTGACCACAACACCTTGACTGCCACTGATGTCAGGCTAACTGTCCTGTAGCTTCCATAGTTTCCAGGCTCCTCCCCATTCCCACCCATGTGGAGTGGGACCACATCCACCCTTTCCCATCACCCACTACCTCCACTGTGTCCACTGACAATGAACTGGTTCTATTAGTGGTACAGCCAGCTCCTCCCTGGGCTTCCTCAACACTCTGGGATGCACTTCATCCAGTCCCATAGCTTTGTCTACCCTCAGGTTCACTAACTCTTTTAAGAACTGATCTACCAAGAAGGGTCTGGTATCCACATCCCTACATCTACTGCCTCTCCCACCCAGATCTGGCCCTTTACCTCTTTCCTCCTCAGTGAAAAGTGAGCAGAGGTATTTAGTAAGCAGATCCACTTCCTGGTGATCCTCCTGCACAGGGTCCACCACTTCTTCTATTAACCTGAGTATCCCTCCTGTAGGTTTCCTTCATTTACTTATGTATATAAAAATACCCTTTGCCCCTCCTTGATTGTTCAGGCAATATTTCCCTCCATTAAGGCCTATGCCCTCCTAGTGCCCTTGTTATCTTCCCCTTACCTCCTTTGCAGCCTGTAGGATCCTTTACTCTGCTTTTCCTGCCTCCATCCATGGTTCCCAGATGACCACTCTGCTTTGTTGTGGAGCCCACTGCCATATCCAGTGTTTGCCTGCTATAACTGAGTTTCAGAAGAATCAAACACTTTCATCACCCACATTTTCACTTATCACCTGTCATTCTGTGCCATGCATGTTCCCCTCATCATCACTCCAGCTATAGTAAGGTGATGATTGTCAGATCCCATGACAGACCAGCCAAGGGACAGGTGTCTATGTTGCAAACCTGCAGTCAGCAGTGGGATGCCACCACTGCCTACAGCCCAATGGCCATCCCCAGGACTGCATGCATGGCCAATGCGGCCTACAGGTCACTACATTATGGTGGAATGGGTGTTTTGGCATGGTTGGTGTGAGATGGTGTGGGAAATGATGGACCAACTGAGACAAAATTAGCAGCAAATAAAAAGTATATTTATTATATACAACTAGTAAGCGGACTTTGAGGCGGCAAAATAAAAGAGAATCAAAATAACACAAATTAGTACAGCTAGAAATAGCTAGCTTACTTCAGGATGTTGTCAGCTTCACATCCTCCTACTCACTGAGTAACATATCTAAGCAAGTAGGTTATATACAGATTAGGGACATGTGACACAGTAACTCCGCCCCTAGATTTGTCTTTTACAGGTTATGTCTTTAAACAAAGCATCAATAATTTGCATTTACAAAGTAAATACAGTTTTAAAGCAAAGAAACAACATAAATACTGTTTAAACAATGATTACACTCTTTTAAGGATTTTTAACATCCCAACTGGTATCTAGAAGCACGGCCCCTCCTGACTGCAGCATAAAACTAGATAGATTTCGGCTGGCCAGCTCTTAGGAAAACTGCTGCAGCTGGAGGAGGAGGAGCTTTAAGGTTGCTTGGCTCCATCTTGAATAACTGGAGAAATACATTCGCTTCAAAAAGCCTGAAAAATAGCAAACAACCTGATGGTTCTACCTTTGGAGGTTGTGTGAAACATATCCTGATGGGTTTTTCAGCTCTCCCATCTATTTCAGAGGCTTTATTGGATGAAACTCCTTTGCGATAGTGCGAGCATTTGTGCAGTAATCATTTTACTGGTGCTCGCACCATCGCACTGCATTTAACTTATTCTTCTTGTGTCGCCCTTCATTACAGCTCCTGAATTGGGAATTTGAGCAGGGCAGCATACAAAAAGGGCTGAAAATTACTTTTATAGACTGCAGGATACGAATACGTCCTAAAAGAATAATAAAGCACAATGGACGTTTTCAGGGTATCTTTACTATAGCGCTCTGAAAACATTAATTACCGAGGGCTTTCTTTACAAATCTTTTTAACTGGATAAGCACAAAGCATATGTATAAATACAAGGGGAGACTGCGAGCCTGTTGTGTTTTTAAGTTAACTTTTAACCAGACTTGGACTGGATTGTACTAGCAAAGATTTATACTGGCTCCATATACATAGAACTAAGGTGCTAGACTTTATTCTAAGTCTAGCAGCGGTGTTGGCATTTTGTTTAAAGCGTTTCTAGGATGCACTGGAAGAATAGATATGGACCCAAGACAAAACAAACAAATATACAAAGTGGATGGCCAGACCAACAAACAAACATTGAACAATACAATAAGACACAGATAAAGGAAAAGTAGTACATCCTAGATCTGCTATTGCACACTACCAAAACAAGGAACCTAAGGGGGGGGTTACCTTACCCTATCACAGTTGGACAAACAATGGCATGCCATTGGTGTGACCGGCAACAGTGGCCTGGCATATGCTGTAGTGCCCATGCACCATGTATACAGATGAGTGTGTGAGACAGGGTGCCTTTAGTGAACAATGTGGCATATGGTGCATGCATCAGGGTGCAGCACACCGATTGCGGAGGCACATGTGCATGTGCACAATCTGTACAATTGGGTGGGTCGACACTGGCACAATGGGACATCACTGTGCCTGCACACAGTGTGCACAGGTGCATTGGATCTGTGTTTTGATGCCTAGCATCCTCCAGTGGTGCCACTGCTGCCAAGTGGTTGGGGAACCTCTGTGGGTCTACCCTCCACGACTCAAGCACAACACATATTGGAGGTGGAAATGACATTCATGTCACGTTATGCTGCAAGTCTAGCAGATACATCTGCATGCAGTGTGGGCTGGATGAGACCGCAGCTACCGACTGGGTGGTGGTTCTGGTTGGGGTGCGGCATAAACCCTGCTGCACATTTGACACATGGCCATTCCCCCTATACATGTGCCCCATGACTGTACAGCCAATGGTGCAGCTATGTGCAGCAGGTGACCACCCCCACCCAAGGGGTATGCAGGCATCCAACACGCATTGTGCCCTGGCAGTGTGAATAGCCAGGCATGGAAAGGCATAGAGATATGTCGGGTTGTTCCACACCACCTGTACAGCTCAAATATGACCTTTCCATGGTTATGTGGTGTTCCATTGGATGTGTTGATTTGTGTGGGATATGCAGCTGGGATGGGATGCATCATCAAGGTCTTGCTGTGACGACAGCACATAACCACACCCACCCCACACCCACAACACAGGTTCACTGTCTGTATTGCGCCACCACCACTGTGACACTGTGACATCGCAGCATTGGGTCCATACCCTATGGATATGCCAGTTCCATCTGGTTTAGCCTGCCATGGTACTACCAGAGAGGATGCACACAGCCTGTCAATGCACACTTACCCCAACAGTGAGCATCACAGTGCAGAACAGTTGGGATGGGCAGTGTCACCTGTAACAGAGGCCCGACAGTGATGTGCAGCCGAACCCAGCACCTCTGTCCTATGCTGGTATCCAGCAAGTAATAACCTACCTAGAGCAGTACAAGCAAAACTGGAACACATTATTGTCTGAGACTTCAATGTCAATTGGTAGTCCAAGGATGCATCCTCAATCTGTGATCAGATCTCAGGTCTCTACCTTTCTCAGCTAGTAACTCAAACCACCAGAGTTAACTATAAAACAGGCACAAGTACACTAATTGATTTACTCCTCACTACCTGCCCAGAGCACATCTCTGAGATTACAGTCCTACCAGACACCCTTAGTGATCACTCCCCTGTAATGTGCACCTGGTCAAACAAGTTCACCAGAAGTGCTCCCCAGGTCATAAGAAATAGATCACTGAGAACTGGTCAGTTCAACACCTTTAGGCAGTATCTCATGCTAGTGGACTGGTCACCACTTGACAGGGCACTTGATGGCAACCAAGCCCTAAACTACTTCCTCACAATATTTAACAGGGCATGTGACATATTTGCCCCCTATAAAACAAAAAAGGCAAGAGGGTCTACCAACCCTTGGCTGACTGGCTCCCTTATTGAGCACATGCGCCATAGGGACAACCTGTGGCACAGGGCCAAAGCAATGGGAAAACATCCTGATATTGTGGCATACAAAACCACAAGGAACAAATGCACCAAGATCATTTGACTGGCCAAGGTCTCCTACTACAACAACCGCCTGAAGAGGAGCTGGGGCCGGGGGAGAGAGTTCTGGTACTCAGTAAAGTCTCTTACCGGAAGAGCATCTAGAGCTCCTCCTGAACTTTTAGTACAGTACTACACAAGGATTATCTATCCCCCTCTGCACCAACCTTGCCACTCAACACACCGTCTCATTCCTCAGCAACAAGAGGCATCCCCCCAATCTACTTTAAGCAGCTCTGTAAACATGAAACACTAAAATATGTCAAACGAGTTCTAGGGAAGACTCGGATGGATAGTGACCTCATTGATATGCATATGATAGCTCTGGTACTCAATGAGGTAGTAGAACCTCTGACAAAGTGTTCAATGCCTCCATAAGGTCCAGTGTTTTCCCCAACAAATGGAAGGAAGCACTGGTCACCCAATCTTCAAAACCGGGGATACCAGAAACCTGTCCAATTACAGGCCTTTCTCTATCCTCCCCCCATTATCTAAAGAGCTTGAAAGAGTGGTTGCAGACCAGCTCACAGAACATCTATCCAAGTAGAACCTACTCTGTGTTCAACAGCACAGGTTTAGGAGAGATCACTCTACTCTTTCCTCACTGGTTGATTATACCTGCCAAATTTATGATGCCTTTCATGAAGGTCTGGCAGTGAGATCAGACTTTATTTCTCAATGACACCTGGTTTGCTGTGTCTATCGCTTCCTGGTCAGCATACCCGGTGGTCACTCCTTCCCCTGCTCTGTTCCTTCCTGTGTGTACATGATATGGGTCACATGAGACATGTTTTGCAGGCACACTGCCAAGCAACATTTTGGCACTACCATGCCTCCCGCTTACAGGTTGGGTGGTTCAACTTACCCTCTGCAGGATGCCTGCTGGTCCTTATGACTACATCGGATACTGTGGCAATTTTCCACAGTCTCCAATGGATTTTTGTATCACGTCTGGCCATATCCTGCCATCTATGCTTCATTTGGCTGGGGGTTCTCCATACCACAATATCTTCTGCAGCCATGCCCCAATCTGCTTCCACACCCTATCCCTGTCACTGAGGGAGTGCCTTTGGGATCCAGGTGGCATCAGGATCCTCCCCCACTGCTGCGCTAGGTTGACCAGCTGTGTAGTTTCCTTGGAGGAAACGTTGGATGCTCTACCACTTAGGTTTGACATTTTTTCCATTTTGAACCTTTAGAGGTTGTTAGTGAACACCACTGGCCCAGTTTGTAGCTGTTGTGCAGTGTGGTGTCATGTGTTCTCTTGCATTCAACCACCAGATGCATGTGATTGTCAGTTACACATTTGCACATTGCATGCACTCGTATATCGCAAGTGTGGCATTTTTGACTCAGCAAATGCAATTTGTTGCACTTTTTGATGCAATGTGCGATTATGCCCTGCTTATGCATTTTTTCATGCTGCAAATGTGATTTCTGTGGCATATGTTTCCCTTTTTCTATGTCTTGATATTGTCATGACCTGCACATATGTCACTGTTGGGTAATGATACAGGTGCAGATTGATCCTGTGCTATATAGCAGTCCTTCTTGGCACATGGCGGCTCAGGGCAAAATTGTGTAGCATACAGCAGGCCACAAAGAACTTGCATGCCATCTCTGGGCTATATTGCAGGGCACCACCTAAGCGGACAAGGCACCTGAAGCTGGACTTTAGAACTCCAATGGTTTGCTCAATGACAGACCGTGTGGATGCCCGGCCTCATTGTACCTCTCCTCCACCTCGGTCTATGGGTGACATAGTTGGGTCATAACCCATGGCATCTGTGGATATCCACTGTCACCTGTAGGATGGAATACACTCATTACAGTATTAGATATAGAGTCTCGGGGTACTGCACCTCCCCACACCCTCTGGTGCTGCAGGTCCCACACAGGAATGTTGGTGGTGCCGGCATATGCCATGGTACCTGGCATTCCTCCTTCCCTAAGGCCATGCCATCTAACCCACTGCTGGACATGTCCCATAGTGACTGTGCACATGACATGTTACCCCTAACAGGTTGGCACCACACAGTGACTTCTGTCACATTACTCAGTCCAAACTGGCATGCTATGTCATCTGCCCCTCTTGTGCAAATCATGGTAACTACCTCCACAATTAGCATAGCCAGAATGTACATACATTTCCTTACACTTTGTGCATGACATGCCAACAGTGCACCTTTGTGTGCCAGTGTCACCTACCTGTGAGCCATCCTCCAGTTATGGCTCCTCTTTCGAAGGCCTCATGCTTGCCACTGTTGTGGATGATGAAAAAATCATGGCAAGATCCAGGGTACTGGACTATCACATCCAGAATGTGGCAGTGACTGTCACACACAACCTGCATGTTCATTGAAGTGGTAGCCTTTCCGTTTACATACACCTCCCCCTCTGCTGATGGTGCGCTGATAGACACGTGTGTACAGTCTATTGCACCTAGGACATGGGAGAACTGCTCCAGGAAGTAGAAGGTCTGCTTCACAGCCTGCTGCTGTGGTGCCTCCCATGGAAACATAATATACTTGTGTGTCCAGCTTTGCAGTGCATCAAGAACCTGCATCAGACACTTGGATACAGCTGCCTGTGAAATGCCCACTGTATCGCCAGTGGAGATTTCAAAGTTTCCAGTGGCTAAGAAGCAGAACGCTGTGCTCACCTTGACCTCCATAGGTATAGCATGCCCTCTCAGGGTTGCACTTTGCTTGTCTGACCTCATCTCCTGGCATAGCTATCCGATGTTAGCCTTGTTCAGGTGGTACTGTGGTATGCACTGCTCCTCCATGAGGTCCTGGTACCATGTTCTTGCACAGAACACATGTGGAAAGTGGGGCTAAGTCGTTATTTGCTGCACCTGTGGCAGTCTGTTCCCCTGAATCCTGCCATCTCACTGCCTGCCATGCCTCCACCACCTTTCTGCTGCTAGTATGATACCCAGTAGTGCTGCTGGTGCTGATATCCTTGCTGTCACTCTTTGGCTGCTGTGTGTGCACACTGATTGCTCCACAGTGTCCGCTGTGTCTCTCTGCCTGGCCCTCTTTATACACCTTGGTGTGCGTTGACCAGCTCCCCCCTGGTCTAACAGATGCCTGCTTAGATCGACACAATTTGATGACCTTCAAAGGCTTCTAGAATCCCCCAAAAGTGGACACTGATGCTTTTTTTTATGCAAGTTGCATTACGCCATTGTGCAATGTTGGATTTGATGCAAATGCAGTGCAAAGTTCTTTGGCGCAGGGCAACATGGCAATGATGCATTTCGCTTTTGAGAATTACAATTGTCGCATTTTTTGATGCAAGTCACTATTTGCATCATTCCCATTGGACACAAATGCTTTGTGTCATTTCTATTACTTTGAGAATTGGGCCCCTCTTCTCTTGCCACCTAGAACCACTTTTACTGCATGCTTTCTATTGCCATCATGTCGGTTACTGTTTTCTGCTGAATAGTGTTGACCTTTGTGGTGTAAGAGAATGCTGGGCAATGGCAAATTGCAAGGGATACCTATTTTTGATCTGCATTTTATAGTGTACTCGTGTTAATTTATTTGTCTTTGCCGCTTTTAAGTATGTTGGTTATATTGTATTTTAATGAGTCCATAATTTTATGTATTTGGAAATATGTTTTAATGTTGTGTATGTTTGTTTTATGTTGTACAGGCACCTTGATTCTAGAAAGGTGACTTTTATAAATAAAAATTGATTGATTGATTGTGGACTCTAAAGTTCCCTAGTTATTTTTGAACTGTTTTGTATTATATTGAAAATACTGTGCTCATCTGTTCTTGTGCCATTACAGACCATTTCTTAACAACACCTGACTGTTTTGACAGTCATAACTCTTTTGATGATGCCATCTTTTCTTTCTTGAATCAAGTGGTTAGAGAGAACAAGCCCCCAAATTGTACTTGGTATCTGGATCAAATCCAAACTGCATATACAGTATAACACACTAACTAACCAAATCCTCCTTTTATATACCACTGGGGTGTTTTCTTGTTAAAATAATTTATTGAGGTCTGGCAACATCTCCTATGTACAGCCTTGTCTGGGGATATTGAGTGAAACCATGCCTCCCAAGCTCTGCCAAGTCCACTTGCCCCCCCAGTGGTTCTCTACTAAAGGTCTTAAAGCTGCCCACTTAAATGCATGCACCCTTATGGCCAACTTTACTGAACTGGAGGCTTGGGTGTCTCACTACTCCCCTGACATTCTAGGGTTAACTGAGACATGGCTTAAGCCTACTACTCCTGATTCCATGTGTGCATCAAAGGGCTATAAGCTTCTCATGAATGATTGTCACTTCCTCCAAGGGGCAATAAGGTTGCATTTTATTTTAAGCAAAGTAATGCACTTGGGAAACAAAAACCCAGGGGAAGAGTACACAATGGGGGTGAGGTACTGACAACAACAAAAATAGAAAGGGGCCTGGGGGTAGTCATATCAGGTGACCTAAAGGTGGGCCAGCAATATAAGAAGGCAGTAAAGAGGGCTGAGGGGGATACTGGGATGCAAAGGGAGAGGCATCACCAGTAGAAAACAGGAAGTTGTTGTCCCTCTGTACCGACTGTTGGTAAGACCACATCTGGAGTACTGTGTACAGTTCTGGAGACCCCATCTCTGCAAAGGCATAGACAGGGTAGAAGCTGTCCAGAGGAGGGCAACCTAAATGGTGCAGGGTCTGCACCAGAAGACGTATGAAGAAAGACTAAAGGAACTTAAGATGTATAGCCTCGAGGAAAGGAGGGAGAGGGGGAACATGATTGAAACTTTCAAATACCTCAAGGGAATCAACAAAGTCCAAGAGGGTAGCATCTTTCAGAAAAAGAGATGTGCAAGAACAAGGGGGCACAATTCGAGGATAGAGGAGGGACGGCTCAGATAGAATGTAAGGAAGTATTTCTTCACAGAGACGGTTGTAGATGCATGGAACAACCTTCCTGAGGAGAGTGTAGAGTCAAAAACAGTGGGGGAATTCAAGAATGCATGGGACAGACATAAGGCAATTCTAGTGGGGGGTAGGAGGAAGTAGGCTGTTGGTTAACTAGGATCTGCAGCTTATCCATTAGGTAGGGAAACAGGCAGACTAGGTGGGCCAAGCAGTCCTTATCTGCCATCAAATTCTATGTTTCTATGTAAGGAACACCTCAATATCACTGCTCGAACTGTTAAGGCCCAATGCACCTGTAAAGCCCTCCTTGTTGTACTTGTCCTTGGGAACACGAAAAAACTAAATATCATACGCATCTATAATCCCCCTAAGAGTGATATAAATGGGTTAATGGATATCATTCAATACCTGGCATCCCTGAAGTGGGAAAATGAATATCTTCTCCTGGGACATTTCAATTTCGATTGGCTTAGGAATAATTCTGGTATGTTTGATGCTGTACTTGGTAAGCTCCACCTATCTCAGCTGGTCTCTTGCCCTACTAGGGTATCACTAAATAGCAATCACCAGTCCCTCAGAGACTGGATTCTTACCAATAGAAAAGAATGGGCCCTAACTGCAGGTTTGGTGGTAATTTTGGAAAAGTTGACCAGTACCGTGTGGTGCGCATCATTGTGAGGTACTGCTATACATGTTATTCAATGGTTACCGCTCTTGCGCACTACTAGGTATCCGCACTACCAGTCAACATTTGCACAACTACCACTGTACATTGCCAGACTCCATCATTGACAGCTCCCCAATTTTCTACATCTGGAAAGCACAAACCCAGAAGCTCCCACTCAAAGAAATACTATTTAAGGATTTTTCTAAATTGAATATTGTGACCCTAAATGCTGATTTACACCAGACTGACTGGTCCCCACTATATCAGACATCTGACATAGGTAATGCCTTCAATTTCCTCGTATCCACTATCCAGGCCCTTCAAGACAAGCATGTCCCCCTCATAAAGCAAAGGGTTAGAGGCACAGTGACAAGATGGCTGCATAGTAACCTCCTTTCAACCATTAAAATGAATGACAAAACCTGGGTCAGATTTAAAAATTCAAAGTCTCGTCCTGACTGGGTAGACTACAGGAGACAGAGAAATGAGTGTTAAAAAAAACAATATGAGCTGCAAAAAGTGTCTAATGCAAACAGACCTCCAGTCATCTGTCAGTGATTCTCGTGGCTTTTGGTGTCATATAAAGACTTTCATGGGACCGGGTACAAACCCTATCATATGTGACATGACACGGGATGGCACAAATTATAATAGTATTGTCACAATTGCAAATGCCCACAACTCTAAGCTCTCTGACTTCTACAGATACACAAAGCTTACTGGCATGGTTCCTGAATCTAGCTCCAATGTAGTGGAACCAGACTCCCTTCCCCTTAACCTAAGGACTGTCACCAAAACTGAGGTATTACACCTCCTGAATACTATCCCAGTTTGTGGTAGTATAGTGTCCGATGGGCTGTTAACCAGGTTTCTCAGAGCTGCTGCTCCTTTCATAGCTGCACCAGTCACAAGGCTGTTCAACTTGTCCCTTTTCACTAGGACAGTGCCTAATCTCTTGAAGATTGCCAGAGTGGTACCTATTCACAAAAATAGTGATACCAAGTGTATGGACAATTACCGCCCGATTGCCATCCTAACTGTGTTTGACAAGTTACTCGAGAAACTTGTGTCCTCCCATGTAAAAGAACACCTCCAGCTGCATAACTTATTATCCCCAGCACAACATGGTTTCTGGCATGCACATAGCACATCCACTGCCCTCATCCAATTTACTAATCACGTCAAGATGGCCATGGATAGATGCATGCTTACAGGGGCTGTTTTCATTGACCAGACCAAGGCATTTGACCATGTGGACCACACCTTGCTGCTATCTAAACTGACCACCTTGGTATTCTCATCAATAGCTACTGATTGATTTGTGAGCTGCCTCACTGGTCAGCAGCAGTTTGTAGAAATTAATAAAGTAAAATCTGACCTTTCCCCCACTAATGCTGGTGTCCCTCAAGGATCCATATTTGGTGCTTTGCTGTTCCCTCTGTTTCTCAATAGTCTTCCCACAACAGCTGGCTTTTGCTCAACCCTATATTTTGCAGATAACATGGTACTGTATGCCAGTGACACAGACATATCTCACAGCAACTTGAAGCTAAGTGTTGATTTCAATTACATTCAGTCCCAATGAAATCACAATAGATTTCTCATGAACATAAAAAAAAATTTGCTATACTATTTGGTTCAGCGCCTAGAATCAGGGCCGGTACCTCCACCCTTACCATCTACTGTCCAGTGGGATCCCCACTAGAAAATAGTAGACTCCTTCAAATATCTTGGAGTCACCTTAGACCCTGGTCTGGATTTAACCTGCATCTGTCAGCAACCTGCAAGACAGTAAGCATGAAGCTTGGTCTTGCCTATAAAATTAGGTACGTTCTAACCACAGCCGCTAGGCTGGCTATTGTCCAGGGTGTCCTACAGCTTAATCTCACCTATGGGGCTGGTACACATCTTGGAGGCAAACAAAGGGGTTCTAAATAAATGGAATACATGTTACAATAACATCTGTTGCTTTGCTCTTTCTGTTCCCAGGCTTACCCATCACTGCACCCTCTACTCGAGTCTGGATTGACTTTCCTCATCTTCTTATCATCTTTCACCACTGGCTGCACTATTGGTAATATTATCAGAACTGGTACACCAACTACCCTGGCCAGTATGGTAAAATAAATCTCACAGGCCTACCCCTTGTGGTCTACTGATAGGTCACTACTGGTTGTCCTAAAATGTGCTACTTAGATGGGTGAACAGTCTTTCTCAGCATTTTCTCCCAAGTTCTGGAACTCCTTTTGAATACCTCTAAGATGTTCTCAGTCTCACCAGGTTTTTAAGAAAAAAATTTGTAAGTTTCTCATGTCTAATGATAAGTGTATGTGTAATTGATCCATTGTATTATACTTAACTTGCCTGTATCAATTCTATCACATGACAGTTTCATGCTTATTGTAATTGCACTCATAATTCTGACATCTCTTTGTGCTGTTCATTGTTTCACCTGTATTTTGCCAGTCCATGTTGATGTTATTGTATTTTTTGTGTCCTTGTAATGCTGTTCCTTTATTGTCAGTATCTCTCCCAGGTCATGCCTAAAAACAAGCAATGCTTTGGTCAGTAGCACATCATTACAGCAATGCAATTTCAGTGATGCAATTACGGTGATTCAGCAATATTGATTACAATAATAGTGCACATCACATTATAGTGAATAGGGCAATGCAGTGAGTACACATCATGAAGACAGCAAACTATGGCAAATGTCAATTACAGCAACCACATAAATGCTACATACGCCCTGTGTCTAAGTGCAGTGTGATGCTAGAATATTAGAAATAGGGAGTGCAGGGGTTGCAGCCCCCCTGCATCACCAACATCAATTAGTGGCAGCTGCTCATTAAGGATGTATAAATGGGGGGGGGGGGTATTCTGCTCCTGTATATACCGGAACTATGGCTGTTGAGTTACTCTGAAGCCAGAGGGTATGCCCATGTTGGTGTATGGGGCCTTTTTGTATAGGAGGGATAAGGAAGAATACAGCAGTCGTCCATGGATGGACTGCATTTTGGGTCTTGAATACCATTTTCAGATGCAGGTGCTAACACTGGTCACTGAAATTCGGTAAAATATATATTCGCTAAAAAACCACGTTGCTGTAATTTACGCCCTAATATTGAGTCACTGAAATTGTTGTTTGGCAAAATTGCATGGCTGTAATGACATGGAGCCCTTTGATCTAGTGCACCTAGCCGGTCAACAAAAATGAAATAAATAAATTCAACCAACTTTGTTTGGATATGGCATATGCATCAGACATTTTATCTAGGAAAGTACCTTGAGCTCATTTACAGAGGTTCCACGTCATAGCAATCACATATGTACAAATTCAAAATACAGAGGTTACATGTACACAATCATCAAATTTTCAGTTTACAGTGAAGCAATGTTACAACCAGTAAAAGTATCAAATGAGGAGTACAAAATTCTGAGCAGAAAATGCTAGAACAGGTTCAGTTGGTAAAGTCATGCACTTTTGTAGACATAGACAGTTGCTTTGGGGTCAGGGTATCACACAGTAGCATAACCAGGACAAGGTGACTTAGCCCAGTTAAGAAAATAAAGCAGTTAGCAATATAGGATGTTTCAGGAAACACAATGAGCATCAGAACTAAAATTAGGTAAGCTATGAAAACACTTATCTAGGCTGCCAGAACATGTTAAAGCACTAGTTCTATTGTCTAAAGTGCTAATAAAAATAGACAGCAGGAAGGCCCATGTTACCAGGGTGAGAAGTGGCAAGGCACAGACCCTGAAGTCTATGGGGAGGGTTACTTACCATGGTGAGAGGTGGAGGTGAACAAAAGTAAAAATGAGAGAGAGGGATAACAAGAGAACATTGAGGGAGATGGGGAGAGGTCAGGGAAATTAGAAAATGGGGGTGGAGAGAGAGGTGGAGAGGGCTGAGGTAGGGGCAAAGGAGTGATTATGGACAGAGAGGTGGGAGGATGGGAGAGGATGGGGAAAGCCAGGGTAGAGAAGGGGTGGGGGTGGGAGAAAGGGGGGGAAACAAAGGTAAGGAAACAGGGAGGAGGTACACAGAGGAGGAAGAGGAAAGGGGTGGAGGGAATAGGACTGTCACTGGGATGAAGGACAGTGGGGGTGGAGGGGAGAAGGAGGAGAGCCGGAGGGTAGAACAGAATATAGGGAGGGGAGAGGAGCAAGATTAGAGGGCAAGTAACAAGATGGAAGACTGATGAAAGGAGAGTAGATGGGAGAAGATCAGGTCCCACAATCACAGTTGCTGTTTGAGGCTAGGGCCATATGAAGTTTAGATTTAAAAGGTCCTAATTTTACTTCTTTTGTAATGCCTATGTCAAAGTGCATTGAGCCATAGTGGTGCCCGGTACTCATAGGACCATTGACTTTGTGTGGTTTGGAGGAAGGGTAATCTCAGGGTCTAATTGTTTACCCCCCCAAAAGCATCTTGTGGTATTAGACTGGTTAAGGAGGCTTTGTAGTCCTGGAGTGGTAAGACCAAGAATAGACTTCTTGGTTAGAAGGCAAACTTGATACTGAATGTGGCAATCAAGGTTGAGCCACCCCATCTGAGAGTATAGCTCACAGGTGTGGGTGAGGCTGGCTACGCCTAGGACTAGATGACATGCTTTGTTAAGCACTGTTCTGATATGTTCTAGTGAGGATATGGAGACAGCCCCATAGACTGCTAGACCATAGTCGATCACTGAGAGCACTGAGCTGTTTATTGCAATTTATAGTGCTTCAGTAGTAAGACACTGACAATGTCTGTACAGTAGTCCCAGTTTTGCATCGCATGACTTTGCAACTGAGTCAATATGTTGGCTGAATGATAAGATGCGGTCTAGTGTCACACCCAGATATTTAAACATTTGGACCATTTCAAGGGGAGAGTTCTGACTGTTAAGAATGTGAAGTTGGTGAGTATGGTGTTTGTTACGTGATGATGTGAATAACATGGTCTTGTTATTTTTGTAATTAAGGAGTAATTTGGATTGAAGGAATCAATGCTCTACAGAGTAGAAATTAGCCTGCATTTGCTTTTCAAGTATAGTGGGATCGGCATTGTATGAATATAGGACCACGTCATTTACGTAAAGCAGAATGTGGTCATTTACAGATTGTGGGAGGTTGTTTAGAAATAAACTAAACAGCAGGGGGCTGAGAACAGAGCCTTGGGGAACCCCTGTGGTG
Source organism: Neoceratodus forsteri (assembly GCA_016271365.2). Taxonomy (NCBI): domain Eukaryota; kingdom Metazoa; phylum Chordata; order Ceratodontiformes; family Ceratodontidae; genus Neoceratodus; species Neoceratodus forsteri. The sequence continues at coordinate 951,876,961 of CM028131.1, read as the reverse complement.
ACACCACGGTTTTCGGAGAAAGTGTCTTGTCTTTTCACTTTTTGGACCCTTCCAGTGAGATAGCTCCTGAACCAGTCTACAGATTCAGAGGAGAAGCCAGAAAGGGAGAGTTGACTTAGGGTCAGATTATAGTTTATGGTGTCAAAGGCCTTGGTGAGGTCAATGCACATATCCCCCACCAAGAGCCATCTGTTCAGGGCATTGTGATTAAAACTGGTATACTCAACTAGAGCGGCTGTAGTACTGTGTTGTTTGTGAAAGCTGTGTTGTTGCCGGCATTGCAGTTTGTATTTGTCTAGATATTCTGTCAGTTGGTCAGAAATGATGCACTCTAATGTCTTTGAGAGAGGGAGTAAGATTGATATTGGGTGGTGGTTTGCAAAGTTGGTTCTGTCTGCAGTTTTGAAGACAGGGGTGACCACCGCCACCTTCCAGATCCTTGGGAATTCACCAGCGATCAGGGAAAGATTTAGGATTTTGGTGAGGGGAGTGAGAATTATGTCCAGGGTAAGTCTAACTAGTTTGAGGTCAAGCTGACCACTACTAGTCCTGGAATTTCCGAGAGCTTTTGTGAGGTATTTTTTAGCCTCATGAGGGGTTAAAAACTCTGAGGTAGAAAGGCAGGTGGGAGTTTGATTGGGTCCCTGGGTTTTGTGTGGGGTATATATTAGTTGGGGGTTGGAGGAAGCTTGGAGGCAGTATGCCACTCAGGTCTGTAAACTCCTTGTTGAAAACATTAGCTAAGTGGTAGTGATCCTGTACTGGATAACCCTCAATGCTCAGAAAGGTGGGAGGAGTTTTATTGGGTTTGCCAGATAGAGACTCAATGCTCTCCCAGAACCAACAGCTGTTACCCCAGGAGTTTGTCAGCTCACTCTCAAAGTGATTGTTTTTGGCCTTACATATAGCCCAGGTGTACTTATTACAGGCAGTTCTATAATTCTGGTAGTCCACTGGGGTGCCAGAGTTTCTAGCTTTGCACCACAGGGTGTCTCTATGTTTCATGAGGGCTAGTAGCTGGGGGGGTGATCCAGGAGCTCTTGTAATCACGGATCTTTCATTTAGTGTAGAGGGCATAGATATTGCATACTGTATTTAACTTGTTTATGAAGCTTTCAAGGGCAGCGTTAATGTCAGTGCTGGAGTCAAGAAAGCTCCAGCCTTGGAGGCTGAGGTGAGCTCTTGAGCTTCCAGTTTGCCTTTCTTCAGGAGTCTGTAATTGACAGTTTTGGCTGGCACATTTGGGGCCTTGTTAGACCATTTGCATATTATTGGGGAGTGGTCACTGAGACATTCTAGCAGAACTGAAGTGGAGGTTATTCTACCAGGCTGGTTTGTGACCATCCAGTCAATTATGGTACCTGTGCCTGTCTGATAATTAAGCCATGTAGGGGTGTCTATCCGTTGCATGAGATTGAGTAAGGATAGCAAGTCCTTATAGGGGTCAGCATCAGGGGAAGACCAAGTAATATCAAAGTCCCCAACCATTATCAGCTCAGTGTTCTGTTTCTGATCTGAGAGGTAGTCGATCACAGATTTGAAGCAGACAGCTTGTTCCTTCGAAGGAATGTATACCAAGACTATAGAAAGAGTTTTGCTGTTCATACCGAGTATTACTTTTATGGCCAGCAGTTAAGCCCCACAATTGGTGTCATACTGATTTAGCATTTGGCCCTGGATGTGGTCTTTGACATAGATAACACACCATCCTCCTCTTTTACCAAGTCTATGTAGTTTGAAAGAGGCATACCCAGAGAGCTGTACAACAGAGTTGGGCACCCTGAGTGATAGCCAGATCTCTACCACAGAGAGGATGTCAGCCTGGTGTTGAATGACCCAGACCTGTAGGGTGTCGATTTTTGCCTGTAGACTGCAGATATTTATCAATGCTATGGTTAAACCATTCTGTTTTTTATGTATAGTTGTACTACATGACATTGGGCCTGGATTCAATCAATCAATCAATCAAACTTTATTTAACCAGGCAGTTACATCATTGAGTAAGCTCATTTTCAAGATGGTCCTGGACACAGAGGACACTTTTGCTTACAGTAGACAACACTTCATACAAAGTAGATATCAGTACAGGCAGTTACAATATACAAAATCAGTATGTGGATGAATCAGACATCATCATCATCATCAAATCTTTATTTATTCAGGCGAACATCATTGAGCAAGGATCATTTACAAGATGGACCTGACATGTAAAGGCATGTAAAGCAAGTGCAAATACAGGCATTTATGGTGCAGTGTATACAGGTTGTAGCTTATAGAGTACAAGTGAGGAGAGGAAGGTGGGACATAGAGAAGGGCAATGGGAAGAAGGGGTATCAGACACATAGTAGAGAGGAAAAATAGGGCAGCCTAATAGAATGAGGTCCCTGCCAAGCTAATTGATGAGAGGGCGATGGGGGTTAGGTGGTTGCCCTAAAGGGATGTTGGCCAACATGGGAAATAGATGGCCCATGATTACAGAGGTTAAGGGACTGAGTTGAGTGGGGTAAGGCTTTACCTGAAGCAATCATACACCATTTTCAGTCCTCTATAGGGCAGCCCCCTAAATATAAAATGGCTGGGCAGTAGGAAGCTTTTAAGTAATTTGTGCATGTTATTCCAAAGCACTGATAAAAAGGAGCTAATGGCAGTTGAGCCAAGACATGTCCTCATTCATGATAAATTAAGGAGGACAAAGGAGGAGTTCCTCAGTCCGTAGGCACCCTTTGAATGGATTAGGGTGTATGTTCCCTGAGATTAGCAGGAACAACCATGTTAGTCTTATTGCCTGCCACTTCAGATATGTTAGGGCCTGTGATTGGCTGACATAATGGGATTTTTTGTGATTGTCACTTGGGTAGGCTAGAAGCACGTCAATGACTGGTGGTGGGAAGGGATGCCCATAATGACTACAGGGCTTATGGTACCATGTAAAAGGGGGTATGTTGCTTAGGGTTGATGACATTGGTGTACTAGTGATTTTAGAGTTCTTCAGGTTTTGTTCCTGTGACATTTCAGTCTGGAGACAGTGAATTGAGGGGCCTTTAACATTCTGAGGTGTGCAAAATAAAGGGTTATATCCGTAATGAGGCATGCAATTTGAACGATCCTTTGTTATTGAGGGAGCCAGAGCTGGCACTGAAAGTATAAAGCAGAGGGTGTTAAGGAGGAGCATATTGACACCTATAAAGAAAAAAAGGCAGGGCTAATTCTCAAAAGGGATAAGCAGTAGAGGGGGAGATTGCATTGAGGAGATACTGTCTCTTGGGACCTTTGAGGGTAGTTGTATTTTAAATGAAAGAAACAGGGTCTCTCTAGTGGTGGACCTGTATAAACTGCTAATGGGAAACTGGACACACAAAAAACAAACAAACATGGAAGCCCCCTGGGGGAAAGTAATATTTCCATACAAAGTGATTGGTTACCTATAGGGTCCAGCAGCTGTGGCCCCTTAAGACTAAAAATTCAATTTTAGGGGCAAACATTACTAATATTAGTGGTGTGCAAAGTTGCCTAACTTTGCTTCATGGATAATTTTGTGAATTTGCCCAAATTCATGAATTTAATCCATGTGGTGAAATTCCAATCCACAATGCAGGGCTAACTTCTCAGAGGGCAGATCTGGCAACTTCACTGTTGGAGGGGGGCTCACAGGCAAAGTTTGCAATGTGCCATGGGATTGGAGGTCACATGGTACTGAAATTAGCTGTATGCCATGCAGAGGCTGTGTTCAGTTCAGTCTTATGAAGAAAGAGTTGGAGAGAAGTCCGTACATGATTAGAGATGGGCTGACATTTCAATTTGTGAGTGAAGTTACTGCGAAATGCCCGAAATTCATCACCTGAGAAGCTCTGCAAAGTTTTCCCCACCCTTAGAAACTGACTTCATCTGAAATCACAAAATTCTGCTTATGAAATGCAGAATTGTGGTGATGAATTGCGAAATTTTGCCCACAAACAGAAGAATTTCACCCATGAACAGATCTCTGCTGTTCACTAATGAAATTCCGCAATATTTGGGAAAAATTCCTCACTTCGCGATGGAAATTCCAAGCTTCACTCAGAACTTTGCCATTCCGTGCTCTGCAAATTTCATTAAGTTGCATGAAATTTGTGGATTAAAACATGGAGTGAAGTTTGCCAATTTCACCCATCTCTATCCCTGATTGATAAAAAAAATAAAAGTACTTTTCAAAAAACAGGCCTACATTCACTGGAGTTTCGGCCCTCCAGAGGTGATCTTCTGTTCTTATATAAAATTCTCAAATCACCCTCTCTGATGGACAAATCTGGTATTGTTAAAACACAAAGAAAAATAGTACCTAGACTTCACAATCAACAACTAATGGTGTGCAAAGCAAAAACAAGCATGAGGCTTCATTTCTTCTTGGTAAGAACACGAAGGCTGTGGAACCTGCTACCACAAGAGCTAGTAGACTGTAATTCGTTTAAATCCTTTAAAAGGGGTGTAGATCACTGGCTCTCCAAAAACTACAACAAAGTGTAATATTCCACACATGTGAGGGACAATCAAGATAGGCTTCATGGCTTCCTTTTGTCCTCACTTACTTAGTAAACCTAGAATGCTAAGTACTGTATTTGTAACCAAATTGCTCTGAAAAATATCTAGAGTACATTGTGCAGCTAGATTTATTTCCTTTTTTGTAGTTTTGTAGATTTATTTATTTTAAAGTAGAAGTTTTGTTTAGTGTATTGATACAGTGCTTTGTGGGGGAGGGGAGCTCATCTAGTTAGCATGTAAGTCAGGCCTGTGAGCAGTTTGAGTATTAGTCTTATTAGTTTTCTTCAGTTTTTCTTCTTAATTTTTTTTTGTCTGTGATTATTTTATTTCTGTAGTACAGTTTTTGTGTTTTTACAGTCACTTGTTTAGAACTACCCCTGTCTTTTTGTTATGTGTCTTATTAATCCCACATCTATTTTATCTAAAATGAGGTGGCAGTCTCCTCCTTCCTTCATGGCCATTGTCATTGTCATGTTAAACTAAATTAAATTTTCATACAAACATACAAAGAAGCCAGCAGAAGAGGGCCATTTGGTCTATTAAGTCTGCTCATATTGCAGGGTCCATCGCTTGAGCTAATGTCCCTGACCTCACTCCCCATTTCTCCAGTCCCCCCTACCCATGACACTTACCCTCCCGTATGACTGTCCCAACCTCTCTTAAAGCTGCCCACTGTCTTCAACGAGATTACCTATTCTGGCAGTGCATTCCAAGTGTCCACCACCCTGTGAAGAAGTGCTTCCTGACCTCCCTGCTAAACCTCCCACCCTCCAGCTTAAGACTGTGCCCCCTCGTGTTATGGTTGCCACTCAGCTTAAAGAGACTCTCCTTATCAGCCTCATTTATCCCTTTCAAGTACTTGAAGGTCCCAATCATGTCCCCCCTCTCTCTCTCCTGCCTTCCAGGTAGTACATCTTCAGTGCCCTCAACCTGTCCTCATTTGCTTTACCCTGCTGACCAGCTATCATCTTTGTAGCCCTCCTCTGAACCTTCTCCAGCAGGTTAATGTCCTTTCTGAGGTGTGGGCACCAGTACTGATCTCCATTTATTATTCATCCACATGTATATATATATATATATATATTAGAGCAAAAACTCTGTTTAATGCATTAGTTAGGGTTGTTCTAGCGACAAAAGTGAGAAAATTCACTGTTAGGGTTGAAAACCCCTTGGACCCCTACCCACCCCCAACACGGCATTAGGGTGTGCATTAGGGTCGTCGACTAACTCTCCCCGTCACATGTGTAAAGAAGCAGAAGTATAGGAGAATTGGGTGAAGTTAGGACAGACAACCCCAATACACCCCAATGCCGGTTGGGGGTGGGCAGGGGTCAAGGGGTTTTCAACCCTAACAGCGAATTTTCTCACTTTTGTGGCTGTGGAACAACCCTAACTAATGCATTAAACGGAGTTTTTGCCTCTAATTTCCTTCTTTTGAGAATGATAACGAGAAATAGTGAATGTAATGCAGCGGGGTGCGAGGCCCGCCACGTGATGTCTTGAGGCATAGTAACAGGAACATAGCGCCAAACAGAGAGTACTAACAGTGGCGCACCATAGTAATGCACGCACGAATGAGAACAGAAAGAGAGTGACGTTACGGTGGCGTGAAACGGGGACAGTCTGCCATGTGATGTGTTGTCACATAGTAACATGGTGGCTGCAAACAGAAATTTCAATTAGCATGGTGACGCAAACTAAAACAGAAAAAGAAACAGTACTGTAGACACAAATTGCAAAAATAACAGAAACGCATACCGAAATAAGCGCAAGGATAGCACATGGTGGCGCGAGCGCCAACAGTAAGTGAAACGGGTACGGGACCGCAAGCAGAAAGGGCAAGACTAACAGTAATGTAAGTGCACAGGCTGGTTTTCCCCAAAACCTGCATAGAGAAAGACAGTGGGTACAAATAATGTATGCATAATAATGAGTATCGGAGCAGAAAATGAGAACTTGGAATACTAAATAGGTTATATCTCAGGAACCGTACGACGTAGAAAAAAAATTTAAAAGTCATATTATTTACAACTGTCCTGGCTAATTTTATACTTAGCCCCTTGTACTTAGCCCCCATGAGGGGGCTATGATTTTCAATAAAAGTCCGTATCTTGCACCGCTTCTGAGATACGGCCCTGAAAGCGCGCCAAGCAATACCATAATGTTATCCTATGGGAAAAAAAGAGAAGTTCGAGTGCCATAACTTTGCCTCCCTGTAATATTTTTTCACCAAACCACTGAAAGGCACATCTGTGGGCTGTTGGCTGTCTTCCTTCCAAATTTCAGGAAAAAAGACCAAACTGTTATTTTGCAGCAGGAATCCAAAGGATTTCTGTAATGCATCGGGCGCCATAATGTTATCCTATGGGAAAAACTGTCAACTTTGGAGTGCCGTAACTTTGCCACCATGTAATATTTTTTCAATGCAACACTGAAAGGCACATCAGTGAGATGTTGGCTCTATTCCTCCAAATTTCAGCCAAAACTCCCAACGGTTCTTTTGCAGCGCAGTGCCAAAGAATCGCTGTCACTTCCACAGGTAGAAAACTACCGTTGCAATTCTTGGCTTTAGCAAAAGATCATTTACTTTCATGAAACACGAAAGTAATTTGCGAAAGTACTTTTTCCAGAAATTTGAAAAACATATTTCTGGGGTGTTTTACCACAAAATAAAGACATGGAAAGCATCCTCAGGGTCCGACTAGGTGAATACAAAAAGAATTAAGTTGCTAGAGGGTCCCAAATTTAAATGCCAACCATTTTTCTGATCACCAACTGAAAACAAAATGGCCGATTTTCTGAAGTAACAGGCCCATTTGCGAAAGTAAAAATGCATTTGTGACACTGTCGAACTTTTTGCTAACTTTTCCCATTGACTTATAATGGGAAACTGTTTTTTGAATAACTTTTGAACTGTTTAATATTTTTTCACGAAATCTTTGAAAGGCACATCAGTGACCCTGGCCGCACATTCCCTGAAGATTTTGGGCCAGTCGCACAAACCGTACGACCTGTAGGCGTGACCGTAGAATTCCAGAAAAAGCGTAAACGGGAGCACAGATCACACTTAATAGCTCCACAGCTGTATATCCGACCAGTACAAAACTTGGCAGATCCCAAGGCCTATGGTTCTTGATCAAGTATTCCAAATTTAAGGCAAATCCGTCAAACAGTTGCAAAGTTATTAAGGTGCAAAGTTTTGGAGTTTAACATAGAAATGGCTCCTTAACCCTAACTATAGTGGCACTACCGTGCCACTATTATATATATATATATATATATATATATATATATACATACATTATTTATTCATCCACATGGGCATGATCATGGTCACAGTCATAGTCACATTAGAATAAATTTAATTTTCAGAATCATTTAATGAAATATATATTCACTTGCCTTGACTACAACGCATTCTCTTCATCTAAAATTATGTGAAAGAGTCTCCTCATTATGTTGATTGTGCTCAGCACAAGAGACATATTGGGACAGCTTGGTCAGAAGCAGGTTGTGGAGGCACAGCACTGTTGTGGCCAATGCCCCCAGAGCCTGCAAAGGCTTGTCCCACGTCCCCCAATGCCATTGCACACTGCTGGTGACACGGGTTTGGAACCTTTGCACCAACTTCTGACAATTTTGCCTTTGCAATCAGGGGCCACCTCATCATTGCAGCATCAGCTATCCGCTGCAATGAGGGAGCGACCCATCATTGCAGGGCGGAACTTCCAAACCCTGATATTGTTTGTGAACATGGTGGTGGCTTGCCGCCATGTTCTCAAACAATATAACCCCCCCATCATGTTCATTTGCCGACAGGGGCCCCAATCCCCGTTGGCTTCAGTGCCCCATTGTTGATTTTGCCGACGGGGAGCCACTCCTGTCAGCATTCTGTACCCACTTTCATTGTCTGCTGACGGGGTGCCCAATTCCCCATCAGCTACTGTTGGCCCCAAAGAAGAGTCCTTTGGCATGCTGAGAGCCCACCCCAGCATGCCACCTGCCCCTGTGAAAAAAAAAACTATCCTGCGACATGTTTTTGGTTTTTTTACACTGAAAAAAAGGAAACTGTCCCTCAGAGGTCTCCCTGCCCCTCCTCCCGCAACCCGCAACCACCCACTGTGCACCCTGCCTCCCCACATCCCCCTTCACCCCATACTTACCTCCGGAGCTCGGTGCGATGATCCAGTGGACCGGAAACATGTCTGCACTCTTCAAAGCCGACCGCGAACTGAAAATGCCAGTAAGCTGTATAATGGAATAAATAGGGTTTTGTCAACTTTAATGCATATCTCAGTCATTTTTGGAATTTTGACACCAAATTTTCAACATGGGTTTTGGGACCCCTCCTCATGAATTCTTGAACTGTCATGGTGTTAATCAGCCCTGAAAGGTGATTTCGCGGTCACTGCGTGGAATCACCTTTTAGAGGCTGATTAACTAAAATAACAGTGCCGTGTTCATGAGGTGGGCCTCAAAAGCCTATGTTGCAAATTTGGTGGGAAAATCAAAAAAATGACTGTTTTACAAGCGTGCGTTGCACAGTTGCTACGCACGCTCATAACTTTGTGAATCTGCAATATTTTCACGCCCACTTTTCAACATTAGCATTTTTTCACACCTACTTATGAACAGTGCAGCTGTCATTTTTCCCATCCTGGCCGAAATGTGTTTTCATACTTCCGGCGCAGAATAGAGCGGTCACTGTGGGAAATCACTGTCTGGGACAGATTAAGAAAATGACAGTGATACTGTTCATGAGCAGAGGTCCTAAAATGCCTATGTTGAAAATTTGGTGATGATAGCCCATCAAATGACTGTGTTACAAGTGTGCGTTGCTCACTTTCCACACACCCTTGTAACTTTGCAGATTTGTAATATTGTCATGCCAGATTTTCAACAGTGGCATTTTTTCACACTTCCTTATGAGCAGTACAGCTGTCATTTTTCACATCCTGACTGAAATGCGGTTTCACAGTTGCTGGACAGAATAACGCGGTCGCTGTGGGAAATCAGTGTTCGGGACAGATTAAGAAAATGACAGTGGCACTGTTCATGAGCAGAGGTCCTAAAATCTATATGTTGAAAATTTGGTGATAAAACTCCATAACATGACTGCGTTACAAGCGTGCATTGAACTGTTTCCATGCACCCTTGTAACGTGGCAAATTTGTAATATTTTCACTCCACATTTTCAACAGTGGCATTTTTTCACACTTCCTTATGAACAGTACAGCTGTCATTTTTCACGTTCTGGCTAAAATATAATTTTGTACTCCTGCCGGAGAATAGCACAGTCACTGTGGGAAATCAGTGTTTGGGACAGATTAAGATCGAACGAGTGAGAGGGGGGAGTGACCGAGCTCAACTGAGCTGTGTCGGGACTGCTGAGGATTTGTTTGTGGGCAGAAAAAGGCCCCAATGCAAGAGCCCAGTACAAAAGGGCAGCCTGCAGCACTGGGAGAAACAGAATGAGAGAGCGAATGAGGGAGGGGGAGTGATCAAACTCACCGGAGCACTGTCAGGACTGCTGCGGATTTCTTTGTGGGCAGAAAAAGGCGTCAATGCAGGCAGGGGCCCAGTAGAAAAGGACAGTCTGCAGCAGTGGGAGAAACAATACGAGTGAGTGAGAAAGGGGACTGAGTGAGCTCAACAGAGCTCTATCAAGACTGCTGCAGATTTCTTTGTGGGCAGGAAAAGGTGCCAATGCAGGTAGGAACCCCGTACAAAAGGGCCGCTTGCAGCGCCAGGACAAACAGAATGAGTGTGTGACAGAGTGAGACTGAGCAACCTTAATGGAGCTCTGTCGGGACAGCTGCAGATTTCTTTGTGGACAGACAAAGGTGCCAATGCAGCTAGGAGCCCTGTACACAAGCGCAGCCTGCAGCATCAAGAGAAACAGAATGAGTGATTGACAGAGTGGTAGTGAGTGAGCTCAGTGGAGCTCTATTGTGACTCCTGCAGATTTCTTTGTGGGCAGAAAATGTGACCTTGCAGGCAGGAGCCCAGTACAAAAGGCCAGCTTCCAGCGCTGGCAGAAACGGAATGAGTGAGTGATAGAGGGAGGGTGAGCGAGCTCAATGGAGCTGTGTTGGGACTGCTTCAGATTTCTTTCTGGCCAAAACAAGCCACCAATGCAGGCAGGAGCCCAGTACAAAAGGGCAGCCTGCAGCAGCAGGAGACACAGAATGAGCGAGTGAGGGAGGGGGAGTGAGTGAGCTCAACGGAGGTCTGTTGGGACTGCTGCAGATTTGTTTGTGGGCAGAAAAAGGCAGCAATGCATGCAGGGGCCTAGTACAAAAGGTCAGCCTGCAATGGCAGGAACACCAGAATGAGCGAGTGAGAGAGGGGGAGTGAGCGAGCTCAATGGAGCTCTGTTGTAACTGCTGCAAATTTCTTTGTAGGCAGAAGAAGGCAGCAACACAGGCAGGAGCCCAATAGAAAAGGGCAGCCTGCAGCGCTGTCAGAAATGGAATGAGCGAGTGAGAGAAAGGGCGTGATTGAGCTCAACGGAGCTTTGTCGGGACTGCTGCAGATTTCTTTGTGGGCAGAAAAAAGTGCCAACAGAGGCAGGAGCCCAGTACAAAAGGGCAGACAGCAGCACCAGGAGAAACAGAATGAGTGAGTGACACTGGGGGAGTGAGTGACCTCATCAGGGCTCTGTTGGGACAGCTGTGGATTTCTTTGTGGGCAGAAAAAGGTGCCAATGCAGGCAGGAGCCCAGTACAAAAGGGCAGCCTGCAGCGCTGGGAGAAACACAATGAGCGAGTGACAGAGGGGGAGTGAGAGAGCTCAATGGAGCTCTATTGTGACTGCTGCAGATTTCTTTGTTGGCAGAAAAAGGCAGCAACGCAGGCAGGAGCCCAGTACAAAAGGCCAGCCTGCAGCGCCGGCAGAAACGGAATGAGTGAGTGAGAGAGGGGGAGTCAGCAGGCTCAACAGACCTGTGTCGGGACTGCTGCAGATTTCTTTGTGGGCAGAAAAAGCTACCAACAGAGGCAGGAGCCCAGTACAAAAGGACAGCCTGCAGCGCCAGGAAAAACAGAATGAGCGAGTGAGAGAGGGGGAGTGAGCCACCTCCATGGAGCTCTGATGGGACAGCTGTGGATTTCTTAGTGGGCAGAACAAGGTGCCAACGCAGGCAGGAGCCCAGTACAAAAGAGCAGCCTGCAGCACTGGGAGAAATAGACTGAGCCAGTGACATAGGGGCAGTGAGTGAGCTCAACATACCAATGCAATCAACATTCGCATTGACAAATGCTTGTTTTTTTACAGCCACAGTCATCTTGAATTAAATGTAATTTTAATGAATCATTTAAAGAAATATACATTTACTTGCATTGATTACAGCACATCTATTTCAACTAAAATGAGGTGACAGACCATCCTCCTCTTCCCTCCATCTTCAATCCTGTTTTTATGTTAGGACTGTCGATCCAATAACACTGTGTGTGTCACCGACTGTCACAGTGAAGAATTATCCCCCAAAACACCTACTGCTACCCCTACACTGTCCCAGTACCACCACCATGTAAAATCAAGGGTTACAAAGTTCATAGTTCAGTATCTGTCAGGGTCAGGCAATCCCACTTATATTGGTGCTGAGAAAGACACTGTTAAATGTACAAAAGGTGCTAGAGGTAGGTGGTGATATGGGAAGTTGTGCCTTAATGGTACACATGCTCCATGCTCACATCATCCACATGGGCATGATCATGGTCACAGTCATAGTCACATTAGAATAAATTTAATTTACATTAATCATTAAAAGAAATATACATTTATTTGCATTGACTCCAACATATCCACCTCATCTAAAATGACGTGACAGTCTCCTCCTGTCTTTACGGTCATGCCCACATTAAAATAAATATAATTTTTATTAATCATTTAAAGAAATATCTATTTATTTGCATTGACTACAACACATCTATGTAATCCAAAATGAGTTGCATTCTCCACCTTCATTCACAGTCAAGGCCACAGTCACATTAAAATAAATGTAATTTTCATGACTCATTTAAAGAAATATACACCTACAGTACTTGCATCAACTCCAACACATATATTTTGTCCAAAATGAGGTGGCAGAGTCTTCTCCTGTCTTTACAGTCATGGTCATGATCACAATCATGTTAAAATAAGTCTAATTTTCATTAATCATTTAAAGAACTATGCACTGACTTGGGTCTACTACAACACATCTATTTAATACATAATGAGATGACAGAGCATCTCTCTCCTCATTCTTTCCTCAGTCACATTTCCTGAATATACCCTTAAAGAATCTTACCATTCCCACAGTGGCCTGTGCTCTACCTGCCACAGCCCAGATAAGCACTTATGCACTTAGCTCTTCATTTACCTCCAAACCCCCTGCCTCCTTAACACTCTATGCTCTATACTGTCTAATAGTTCTGAATCAATTGTAATGTCTAAGGATTGTTTTGTACCAATAACATGTTTCTGATTGTATTCACTACCTTACTGTGATGCATGCTCTTGCCCAGTAACATTGTTTGTATGCCATGTGAATTGTATTATTTCTGTATTGACGTACCAATTACATGTTCCTGATTGTATTCACCACCATATTGTGATGTATGTTCTTGTCCTATAACATTGTTTGTTTACTATGCTATCTGTATTTCTTCTGTATCGATGTCTACCAGGACCTCCTTGTGAATGGGCTTGCTCAATAGAGTTTTTTTCCTGCGATGAACTTGAACTTGACACATACTTCACTTTCGCATGTGCAAGATGACAGCTCATTTGGTTGACACCAACTTCTCTGAAAAATTCAGGAGCTCCAACTTCATTACTATTTAGCATTTTGCACCATTTCCCCTAAACTGCAGTACACATGCTTTATTTTGGATACTAAACCACAGTTTGGCATTATGTAGCAGTATGCAGAGGGATCATGTGATGGCATTTTGTTGAGCTCACTCCCTGCACCATCGACTTTAAATCAAATGTTTCTCAACACCTTGAATATTTCTATTTCTTGAGGGCTGTGCTTCAAAGAAATATTCTCACATCTCAATTGATATAAGGCTGACCCAATAATGGCTTCAGTATCACAAGCAATGGACACATCTACACCACAGGAGATTCTCTCAGTCCACTCCCCACCGTCTAAGTGGACAAAAGAGGATGCCTCTCTACCTTCCTTCACAGATCTGAAAACTGATCTCACAGTGATGGTGTCCTTTTCATGGGATCTGAACACCGTAAAAGAAATTTTATTTGAACTGATGGCAGACTTCAAAACAGTCTAGCCTACCATGAAGTCCCTCGACTGAAGAATTTCAGACTCCAAAGCACACATCTCTTCATTAAAAGCTAGAACTTGTAAAATCAAGCCTGACTTGGTTAATCTCCACTGAAAATTAAACAAGCTGGAAGAAAGAGTAGATGACCAAGAGGGCTGTAGCAGATGCAATAATCTGCTGAGAGTCAGTCTTCCAGAGTGATTGGAAGGCAAGGATACAATATTATTTGTACAAAAGCTCCTGAAAAAAAATCACTGGTCCATCTCCCATGGATCTACTTACATTATAGAGCAGTCCCACAGGTTGCTCAGACTGATGACAAATCCTGGGGAGAAACCACAACCTATTATTTTTTGGCTGTTAAAATTTAGGGACAAAACCCCATATCCAAGCCAAAATCAGGGAACTGAAGGAATTCTGATGGAAAGGATCCCATATACAGTATTTATCAATAATCTTAACCCAGGTGTCCTGGCAAATCAACAAGAATACAAAGATCCTAAAAGGAAATTATTTGCTCCTGGCATCAAATATCACATGAGGTACCCAGCTATTTTGCAGGTTACCACACCCTCAAGAAGCACAGCAGGGTCTGCTGACATACTTCATGAACCTATTCCCTGCTCCATGAGCATGCTGACACAAATGTGTTTTGCCATGACACACTTTGATCAGCACTGGAGACAGCATCTTTGGTTGTTTTATTAATGTCTGACATTAAAATATAGTTATATTTCCCTAGGATGAAGACGGGGAGCCACTTTTTTTATCGGTGTATCATAAGTGATCCTATCTCATGGACAATAACACCTCTTTCAGAGTGTTTCTGTGCCTACCTCTTTGGGACTGTTTTCCACTTATGGTTCCCTCATTTAATCAGCATAACACTAATCCACTAGAAGAAGAACTCTGCTACATCTGTGTATGGACTTGTACAAGGGACCTCAGAAGCACTCTCTTTGAGAGGCAGGCTGTACACTCCTCACTTCTATTATTATAGGGACTATTTTTAAGCAATAATGAATGATGGGGGTTTTACTAATATTTTAGTTAATTACACCCTGGGGTGTAGTGTGGCATGAGGTGCAGCCAAGTGCCAAATTGCCCCCAGGGGTGATTAGCTTGAACATTAACGTAACCCCTGGAGTTCATTATTGCTATTATTATAATTGGGTTATGCATTACAGTAGTCTGAATAATATTTTTAAATTTGTTTTGCTTATTTTTGTCTGAAATTAACATAAAACAGTCCCTCCACCAGAAATGGTCAGAAATGAGCCTCTGGGACTGGGGTTTTATTGACAGCAGTGAGCTGAGCAGTAACAAGCAGTAAGAAACAGGAGGACGCTCAGGGATCACGATCTGCATGAGATCAGATGGACAGTCACATCACTGGCAGAAGAATATAATTATAAAAAAAAACTAGTAGAAGAGATCAACTATAATTATTATAAAAAAAAAAACACTACTAGTAGAAAAGATCAACTACAACCCACCCCTGCAGCGATGTTATTCTTACATTTATTTCAACAGCTGCCAGCACCTGGTCCAATCTCTCCTTCTCCGATCAACTTGTTGTGACTTATTTGTGCTGATGAGAACAACCTTGTCCTTAACACCACCCCAAGTGATGTTACATTTATTTGAGGGTCTACCATATAGGATCTCCTCTGATACTACTTACCAAATAAACTGCGCTGCTAGGCTGGAAATCTTCGGCAAATCGGATCCAATTGCCTCCTCAATCACACTCCGACCACACATGCACTCTGGGAGGACTGTCACCAGGCAGATTATGACCATGGCACTTGAGGCTGCAGCTCAGCGATTGACTGTCAGTCACAATGGGTGTCCAGTCTGACTCCAGCTGGAAGTCTTTGGATTGGTACGATGGGTTGAAGAACAGTGGAGTGTCTGAGAATTGCTGAAGTTCAGCTCAGGTCTGGATCAGGATGATATCTTTGGGTAACTGGTTTAATGACTGACTGGGCTGGGCTGGCCACTGCGGGCAGCAATCTCAGACAGACAGCCAAGATGTCTGGTAACTCTATACATAACACTCTTACTGGATCATCCCACAAAGACCACCCTACTCTAAACCACCCACAGAATACAGGTGGAAGCACACACAGGAACACAGAGTGGGTGCTTGCCTCAAAATCCAGACAGACAAAACAAAGTAGGCAGCACTTTAACAGCAGGCATAGAGCTTAAATGCTGAGTAACAAAAGTAACAAAAATTCCAGCATCCAGTACAACAGACTAGTCAAACCCATGGTACTAAACTCTTTGTGCTACTTTTGTTATTCAGCATTTAAGTTCTATGCCTGTTGAGAGAGTGCTGCCTACTTTGTTTTGTGTATCTAAACCACCCAGATGCTTGCTCTCTGTCAGTAAGCCACACCACAGCTTTTACGCAGGAGGATTAAATGATATCAAGGCATCTAACAGTTAACCACTGAAGTGAAAGGGGAAACAGGCAAGAGAAGTTATGGACACTGAGGAAGAGAGAGTGGAAACAGGTACTGTTGTGCAGATAGAAGGAGAAACTATTGTGTGATGGCAGGTACAGTTGTGTTTCTTTACTGTGTTTCTCTGGTCAGGCACTTTATACTAATGTTGACAATTATGTGAGGAAGTTGATTGTGGGGGTGGGAGTTGCAGTGGCGGTTCACAGGGTTCCCTCTATATGAAAAGTTACCTTTGGGAGCCACGTGGGAGTACCTAACGACTGCAATTTTTGTCGTGATTATGGCAAGGGGGACCGTATGAAGCAAAACAGCTCTAACAAACTTAACACTTTGTTACAGTGCAGTATCAATTCACACTGGTATAAGGATGCTTGCCACTTTCAGCATTGCTATAATGGCAAACATAAGTTCTACACATAGAATTCTGACAGGGTAAGTAGGATTTTACCTAGTAAATCAATGCTTTTGTAATCAGGATACACAGGTATGTTAATAAGTAGGTTAACATAAAGCTCTCGGAATGCTTGCAACCAATAAGATTGCAGCACTTCTAAGACCCTTATAATAATTTCTTACACTATTTTTCCTTTCTTTTTCTATCACTTCTAATATTCTAGTGGCCATGACTGAAAAGGGACTGTCCTGAGAGAATCTGTAACCCAAAGGATAAACCTTTTGCATTAATAACCAGATTGTAGATATATGTTACAGGATCCCCAGGGTTGATATAAATGCATCAGATTTCACCCGTATCCTTTATTATTTTTCTTGATCCACTGCCTTATCCCATCAGAGTCACTGGTATTAAAATATCAATCACTATGAATTTCCTTTCTGGACATAGTACAGAGACACCTATTGTATTATTGCAGTAGGCAGTGGCTAGATCTGTTTCTTCTTTCTTTATAATGTATGGTTTTAATGACTCTCTTTTATTTGTGCTACCAGGAGGAACCTGTCATGTAATTTAAATATGTTTTTCCTTTTGGAGCTAGCACATATCTTGTGATCATATGTTTTTTAAATTCAAGCCACAGTTTTCTCTTTGCTGTGCCTAATCAAGCAGTCTTAACTTGACAACAGACAGCTTTTTCATTATACTATGTTGCATTTAGTCACATTTTCTTTTTTAATCATCAGGCACTGGCAGACCTAGAATGGCCACTGTTCTGTATGCCAGAGGTGAGCAGCAAGCCCCTCTGACAGATCCTGAACGGATCTGACTGCAGGAGTGTGGTCTTGGGACCGCTGATATTTCTAGGTAACAGACTGTATTACTGTAGGTTGTGTTTGGATTTATTTGATGAGTTCAGTTGTTTCTGGCAATTACAACAGGGTAGGGTGGGTTATAGGGAGTGCACATACTTCTCTATTGGGTACGGTATGCTACTATTTCTTTGTTGGGACGAAAAGCAGGTCTCATCTATTTCTGGAATGACAGACAGAATTTGATACACATCACAAAGCATTAAAGAGGCAAGGTCAAAAGCAAAATGTTACCAAATTATCAAGCATATGGCTCAACTAGATGTTCATATAGCATTTTTGCAAGAAATGCGTCTCTTGCCTACTGAATGCACCCTATTCTGGAGAGCTTCTATTGGTCAAGTCTATGGGTCAGGAGATGGTGCCAGGCAAAAGGAGGCAGCCATTTTACTAAACAGATCTATGTCATTCACTAGTATCCAAATTATTACTGACCTGGAAGGCCAATATGCCCTATTACATGGCACGCTGGACAGGGACAAAGTCCTATTGGGTAGTATATATAGCCCCAATATTGACTCCCTCCATTTTTGTTATGAAATTAGCTGAGCTGCTGGCTCCCTTTTCCCATCTACCACTTATCTTGGGAGGAGACTGGAATATTTATTTATTTGAATTTTGATGACTGGGTAAACCCACTGAGACCACAGGTCCCTTTTACAGGAGCACCCAGGATTAGATATGCATGCAATATTCCATACAGTAAGAGCATACATTGTGTGGTGTAAATAACAAGAGTACTGACTCAGGAAATGTGTACAGACTGAAGCTGGACAAAGTAAGAACAGGATACATAACCATATGCAAAGATCCATACAAAGAGAAAAATCAAACTAATACATTATTAGTTACGTCAAGTTGTAGAGCACATTTCACAAACATTAAGAGTACATATCATAAAAAGTCTATAACGTAAGCTGCTGCAGATTAAGGATAAGAAGGAAGGCTAAGGAGGGAACACAAGGGTAAAGAAGAAGTTACAGCAGGTTATACAAGGTGCCATTTACTCTGGGGTCACAGTATAGTGCTAGCATGAGCAATGGGGCTTAGACCAGAGAAGGGATTTAAGCCATTTCTTAATGAGTGCACATGATGGGCCTTTGAGCACCTCAGAGTGTAAGGTGTTCAGCAGATATGGGGCAGCATAGGAAAACTACCTTTTCCCAGGGGCCCTTTACGTATAACCAGCGATGGAAGAGCTACAGATCTTAGAAGGTGGATAAACTGCTTTTGTTGAATGATACCAGTTAGACTGGGTGGAGACAGGGGTTGAAGTGACTTATAATAAGGCACAGTACGGGATACCGTAGTCTATTTTTAAAAGGAAGTCCAGTCCAAGGAAGCTAGTTCTCCACAATGATGTGCTTTAGAATGGGCACCCACTGTGAAACGTGCAATCCCATGGTATATTGTTTTTAACCTTGAAAGGGTAGAGTCATGAGCGGTCCGGACCACAGGGATGCCGTACATGAGCAGGGACAGAAGAGAGGTCTGGGAGATGGCTAAGCAAACTTCCCCTTGAAAGGTAGGAAGAAAGCTGATAAAGTATAACAATTTAGTTTCTATTTAAAGTTTTAACTGAGGTATCCACATGTGATTCAAATTATAAAGTTTGGTCCAGTACCACTCTGAGGTATTTAAAAGAATGAACTACAGTACCTCCAGTTTGCAGCCGGTTGCAGTCCAGAGGTTAATAAGGTCTGCTGGGAATAAGGAACACTTTCCAGAGGGACTTCTTCCTGTCCAGTTGGACTTTCAGTCCATTTCATTGAGGGTAGCTTGCCCACTGTGCTCTTGCTGGACCTATCAGTGTTTTGGAGCTGGAGAATTTGGAACTTTGGACTTGGTCAGAGCTTGTCTACAGTTCTCTTTTAATTTTTCTGCCTATGGGGGGGTGAGTGCCTATATCTAAAAACACCCTTTTTGGGCTGCTCTGGTGAGAGTGGAGCCACCTCCAAATCTACATTTCTGAAGGGGCTTCCTGACACTCTGAAAGCCATCTCTCGAATGGTGTATGTGTAGTATTCAAAATCTATGAACATTGGTGGTGAGAGCACCGACTTGGTCAGACACTTTGCAGTTGGGGTTCAATGCCAAAAAATATAAGGTACTGCATTTTGGAGCAAAAACAAAGAAGGAACTACCAGCTTGGGGGGTGCAGCTGGCAGAGACTGAGGAGCAAAATGTGGTCATCACTGGATGAATGAACAACTCGGCACAATGTAAGAAGGCAACAGCAATGGCCAACAAAATGATGGGTTGCATAGCAAGGGGAATATCATCAAGGAGGGGGGAGGTGATTCTGCCACTGTATAGATCACTGGTTAGACCTCATCTTGAATATTGCATGCAGTACTGGTGCCCATACCTGTAAAGGGACATTAAATTACTGGAAGGAGTGCAGTGCAGAGTAACTAAGATGATCCAGGGGTTGGGGGACCTACTGTATGAGAAAAGGCTTAAGGAGTTAATCATTTACTCACTGGAGGATCAGAGAGACAAAGGGATATAATAGAGACTTTCAAATACATGAGAAGGATAAACAAGACTGGAAAGGAAGGGCTGTTCAGGACAAGGGTGGGGAGGGACACTCAAATCCATAACGTGGGGGAAAGGTTCAGGAGGGAAATGTAGAGACACTTTTTTACGTAGAGGGTGATGGCAGGGTGGAACGCATTACCAGCAGAGGTAGTAGCCTGTAAAATGGTGAGCTGCTTTAAAAGGGGTTGGGACAGGGCAAGAGGGAGGATAAAGGTGGGGGGAGAGGAGGGAGGGGCAGCTCAGAATAGAGCAGCTTGGTGCATAATCGAGCAGACTTAATAGACCAGATGGCCCTTTTCTGTTGGCAACTTTCATATGTTCATAAGTTCTTCCTGCACTCTGATACAGTGATTAGCCCAGAAAGGCTTGGATCTTTGGACTGGACAGTTAAATTGTATTTACTCATATTATTCTGTATTTGACTTATTTTGAATTTTCTACAACACACACTCATTTGACTTGTATTCTACGCTGTTGATTATTCAATAATTTATTATATTTTTTTTGTGATTGGATGGTACTTTGCTGGGAGTGGGTGTGTGGGAAGTGTGATTAGGGTGTGTGCATGGTGTTGGGAATTAGTAGCTGTGAATGTGGTGTGTGTGGTTTAGGTTTTACTGTATTAGTGTATGTTTGAGGTGTTTGTGTGCATTTATCTATTTATTTAGTGTAGTTTTATTGCAGCTTTGGGGCTTTAGTTAGTTGGCATGAGTTTGGGGGTGTCCAGGGCACTGAGTCAGGCAAGAACTGTGTATGGAGCATCCCAGCTTTTTGACCTGCAGCCCTTCCCTGACCTCTCAATTTCCAACACCACAGTGTGTCGCTGTCGGGAGGTCAGGATTAGGAGGTGCTGCACTGATCAGTCATTGTGGGGTGCCTCGTGCACACCAGAAGGGGGCAATATTAAAGTGGTTAGGTGTAGAAGGCCCCCTAAGTTTTGATGAGTCCTAGAGAGAAGCTAGACATGTTTGGTTTCCATCACCATGGTTCCCACCAGACCGAGTGGGCAGGCAGCCAGAGGGTCTGTACTGTTCACCAATTCTCTGAGGGCTGTGCTGTGCAATGCCAGATTGATTAGAAATAAGACCATAATTATAGCATATCTGGTTTCGTCAGTCAATCTGACATGAATTATGGAGACATGGGTGGGTGATGATGCTGGCCAAGATTTAGAGGCTGCTATCC
The DNA here is from genome assembly GCA_016271365.2 of Neoceratodus forsteri. Taxonomy (NCBI): domain Eukaryota; kingdom Metazoa; phylum Chordata; order Ceratodontiformes; family Ceratodontidae; genus Neoceratodus; species Neoceratodus forsteri. The sequence continues at coordinate 951,855,705 of CM028131.1, read as the reverse complement.
CCCCCATGTACTCTGTTGCACACTTCTCCAGAGTGGAACATAGGGCAGGGGTGTGGCCATCTGTTTTAGATCTGAGCTAGGCTTCACCATGCACCCAGTGAGAACTCTGAGTTCATTTGAATGTGTGGCCATCTGTGGTGGTCCGGGCACAGGTTGCATGATCCTCCTGATTTACTGCCCCCCTGGTACGGCAGGAGAGTTCCCATAGGAGGCAGCTGACTTTGTAATCAGTGAAACATTGGAGGCCCCCAGATGTTTAGTTCTGGGAAACTTCAATGATTGGGCCAATGATGAATCGTTCAGGCTGGGTTACCACCTTCTCCAGATTATGCCATCTCTGGGCCTGTCACAAGAAGTGTCTACCACAACCCACCAGAGTGATCACATGTTGGACTTGGTCTTCTTGCTGGGGCTTGTGATTGATAATCTTAAGACTGATTGGGTCGTTTGGTCTGATCATTGCATGATGGAGTTCTTGCTCAGAGACTCCCCCATAAGCCCTCCCCCTGAAGAGATGGTAAGTTACCACCCTTTGAGGGGTTTGACCTCAGATGGTTTTCAAGCAGTAGTCGACTTATCTAGTGTGGGCAATGCATGCACAGAGTGTATGGGTGAAGCAGTCACCGCCTATATCAAGGCGATGTCTGAGGCACTCAACTCCCTTGCACTGGTCTGTGTATGATCCAGATCCTCTCACTTGAGATCCCCTTGGTTTGATGGGGAGCTCAAGGTGATGAAGATCAAGGGTCAGAGGTTAGAGCGCTGCTGGCGGAAGACTGGACTGGAGGTGGACAGACTGGCCCTGTGTGCACACTATGTTGTGTACCGGGGGCAAGCAACCGTAAGAAGGCAGTGTTCCTGTCCAGGGAGATTGCCGCCAGGAAGAACTGACCAGCTATGCTATTTTGGACTGTGGACAGGCTGTTACATCCAACTTATCTACAGATGAAAAAAGCTTTTTCAGATGCTTTATGCAATGAGTTTGCTCAGTTCTTCTTGGACAGAGTGTCCAATATCAGGCAGGGAATTCTGCCAGTGAGCCACAGTGTGGCCAACTGTGGTCGCCCTGGCTGCCTGAGGAGCACACTGCATGGTTGAGGGGAGTTTAAACCAGTGGAGGTGGCCGAGGTCATTGAGGTTGTTTCTAGACTGAAGCACACATATTGCAAACTGGACCTAGTGCCAACTCATTTCTTAATGAGATGTGTTGACTCTGTAGGCCCGGTGTTCACCTTGATTGTCTGGTGTTCTTTGTTGGAGGGAGTCTTCCCAGATGCCTTGAAGGAGGCACTAGTGAGACCCCTTCTGAAGAAACCATCTTTAGACCCTGACATCAAGGTGAATTACCATTCTGTCTCCAACCTTTCATTTTTGGGAAAGGTCGTACAGAAGATTGTGGTGCAGCAGCTTGACAAACACCTCATGGCCTTTGATATCTATGAGTCTCTCCAGTCTGGGTTTCATGCCAGGCACAGTATAGAAACTGCATTTGTTCAGGTGCATAATGATCTCCTCAGGGTGAGAGATTGAGGAGAGGAGACAATTCTCATTCTCCTTTATCTCTCCTGAGCCTTTGACATGGTGGACCATTGTGTGTTGCTCAACCACCTGAGGGAATTCTGTGGACTTGCCGGCTCTGTCATCTGCTGGTTTAAGTCCTATCTCACAAACAGGAGGCAAGGGGTTGTGATGGGGAATTTCTCCTCCTCCCCTAGCCTTCTGTCTTATGGAGTACCTCATAGTTTGGTCTTGTCACCAATGTTGTTTGCCATGTATATGCTGCCCCTGGGTGAGATCATTAGGAAGTACAGTCAGGAGTTTTATTGCTATGCTGATGATATCCAGCTGTATCTAACTTTTACCACTGGGACATCTAATGCGGTGGATGTACTTAACAACTGCCTTGCAGAGCTCAATGACTGGATGGTCTCCAGCTGGTTGCGACTGAACCCTGATAAGACAGAGGTAATGGTGGTGGTGGAGTCAAACAGGAGGCATGATAGGATGTCCTCTGGTGAAGAGACTGGATTGTTTCTGGGGTCTATGCCATTGAAGGCCTCCACTAGGGTGCACAATCTTGGTGTTTTCCTTGACAGTTGACTGACACTTGATTCTCAGGTGTCATCCATTGTCCAGACCAGCTTTTAACATCTGAGGAATATCACTAGAATCAAACACCTAGTTCCACCCATGGACCTCCCCACCTTGGTACATACCTTCATGATGTCAAGGCTTGACTACTGTAATTCACTCTACCTCGGGGTCTCTGGAGGTACCCTCCACTGACTGCAGCTAGTGTAGAATGCAACTGCCAGGTTGTTGATGGGACAGCCAAAATACTGTCATATCACCCCGATGCTGTGTGAACTGCACTGGCTGCCGGTTCAGTGGAGGGTTCTCTTCAAGGTGGGCTTGCTCACCTTCAAGGCCCTACATGGACTGGGCTCTGGCTACCTGTTGGATCTTTTAACACCTGCTGCCTTGGTCTGTTCCCTCTGGTCCTCCTCTAAGGGCCTCCTTGCGATTCCTAGGAAGAGGCTAAAAACTGCCAGCGACAGTTTTTAGTGTCACCGGCCCCGTCCTGTGGAATTTGCTCTCTCCATCAGTAAGAAAGGCCCCTTCAGTTGAGGCATACAAAGCCCACCACAAGACCTTCTTATTTAGTCAGGCATTCCCAGATACTGTCTTTTATGTATTGCTTCAGTTGAGGCATTCAAAGCCCACCACAAGACCTTCTTATTTAGCCAGGCATTCCCAGACACTTTCTTTTATTTATTGCTTCTGACACATTTTGAAAGAATGGTCCCATCAGGGATCTTCTGCCAGGTCAGGCCTCCCATTTATTTTGGGCAGTCTGCTTTTAAGTATTTCAATTGACATGTTTGTATTTTATTTATTGTGTTTTAACTGGTTTGTTGTATTTTGATTGTACAGCATCCAAAGCCTCTGGGATGGGAGCCTGAAAAATAAAATATGCCTTGCCTTGCCTCTCTTTCCTTGCCCAGATTATTATGACCAAAATCATTGCTTTTGTTTTCTTTTCATTAAGGACCAATTTATTTTTGGGGGGCCAGCATTCTAGTGCCCAGAAATTATTAGCCTGCAGGGTGTTGATCATGGTTAAGTCAGGTGAGGACTAGAGATGTTGCGAAGACAAACTTTGCCTGTAAATTTCACATGAAGCACCAAAAAGTCGTGCTTCACAAAATTCTCAAAATTGTGGTTTGCCCATGAAAATTCTCCACACATGAGTTACGTGAATTTTGCAGTGAAATTCACAAATTTTTGCCATGAAGCATGAAATTTGCTGGTGAAACTCAAAATTTGTGGGCAAAATCTTGTGCTTTGCGATGAAATTTGCACAATTCACGGGCCACAAATTGCGTGAATTTCAGGATATGCGCTCCACGAATTTCATGAAATCTGCAAATTCATTCACATAGTGAATTTCACTGACTTCACACATCTCTAGCGAGGACCTGCAGATTATAGCATCATCGGCATACAGTTTGACTGAAGCACCACCACAATTAAGTGGCATATCATTTAGAAGTAAGGAGAAGAGCAGGGGACCAAGTATTAATCCTTTGTGCACCCCATCAGTGATTGACCTAAGGTGGAGGACATTGCTTTGTCACTTGATGAACTGCTGTCGACATGACAGCCAGCTGTGAAGCCACTGGCAAGCATGATCATCTAACCCTAGTTCCTGAGGCTTTGTTAATAACAGACTATGATCTTCCAAGTCAAAAGTTTTCGTGAGGTCGATATTAATGCCCCCTTGGCCATACCATGATCAATTGCAGTAAGAATATCGGAGGTGACATAAACCAGGGCTGTGTCTGTCCCATGATTCTTTCTAAAACCATGTTGGGCATTAGTAAGGGAGCACTGATCTACTAGGAAGAGATACAGTTGATTATATAATAGCATCTCCTGAATTTTAGCTATCAAACTTAGAAGGGAGACAGGTCTATAGTTTTCAGTTTTGTCCTTTTCACCCCTTTTATGGATGGGCACTTCCAGGGCCAATTTCCATTTGCTGGGCAGTGCACCCAAACAAAAGGAATTGTTAATGTGGTTCCTAATTGGAGTGGCTAATATAGGGGCAGTTATTCACAGAAACCTATATTCAAGGGTGTCACAGCCTTTGCAGCCATCACAATTTAGTTTCTTCAGCTGCTTGAGGACTTTGGTCCATGCAACCATCCTTAAATGGAATTTGGGCATGGGAGTGCTGGAGGAACCCTGTTCCTTCTGAGAGGAGTTTGAACCAGGAGGGATAGGATATTGGGGCTGTTAAATCTCTCAAGGTATGTGGCAAATTTGTTAAATCAGTCAACAGTTCTTTGGGGGTTGGATAGCACTTGTCTCTCAAGGTGCAGTTCACTAGTGGGTTCAGAAGTCTACCTTTTAGTAACTGATTAATCTGATGCAAAAACTGCTTTGGATTTGAAAGGCTTTGAATTTGGAGAGACTTTAGATGTGCCCTCTTTGCACTTTTCAAGTCCCTCTTACAGCCATTTCTGAGGCATTGGTATGTTAGTCAGTCAAAGGAGTGCCAAGATTGTTTTAATTTGACCCATGACTCATTGCTGAGCCATAGGGATTTCCTGAGGTCACTATTAATCCATGAGGCACATAGGCCCTTGACCCTACGGTGCCTCAGAGGGGCATGCTTTTTGATGGCACTATTGAAATTATTAATAAAATAGTTCAATGCTTGATCTACATTAAGAGATCCCTGAAAGGCATCCAATCTACTGCTGTAAGACACTGGAGGAAGGCTGCCTCTTCAAAGTAAGACAGGTCCCTTGATAGAATAACTTTAGGGGGTGGGTTTTGGAAGTTATTATGCCAGATACAATATACTGGAGAGTGATCACTAAGTGTATCTGGCAGAATTTCTGCAGCTCTGATCCTATCAGGCCCCCAATGTGTGACCTTGATAGAACTAGCAAACACAGAGAAGGTCTGTCCCCTGCCTAGTGTTCCATACTGGATATGATGGATTCACTGGACCTATGCGACAAGTTCTAATGCCATCTATAAAACAAAATACTTATTTTCCCCAGCCCATAATTCATATTTAAGAATTATGTTCACGTCTGCAATATAGCTCCTTGAGTGCTCTCTGATAAATCTCTGATTTGGCTACAACACACTTCAGAAAGTAATATAGACCTAGACACTTTGTGGAAGCTGGATAATCAGTTACTTAAAGATAAATACATAGTAAAGCACATTAAAGAAGTTTTACAGCATTTTATACAGGAAAACTGGGGCACTATAGCAAGACGTGACATGGAATGGGCCACTTGTAAGAGTATGTTAAGAGGGGAATTTATTAGAATAGCCTCCAAGTGCAAAAAAGAGAAACAAGAAAAATCAGCCTTTCTTTTATAACAAATTAGGACATTAGAACAAAACCTTAACCCTTCTTCTTCAGAAGCCTGTAGAGCTGTACAACACGTCCTGCGGGACGCTTATGCAGATCTTCTGAGAGAAAAAGTGGAATATGCTGTTTATAAAACTAAGTCAAAATATATTGACCAAGGTTAATAAGTCTGCAAATAATGGCACTTTTATTACACAAACAGGAGACATCTACGCTTATTCCTCCCATAAGATCTGCTATAGATCATTACCTCAAAACTAACCCCAGAGACATGGCAAAAGAATTCTACACATATTATAAATCCTTATATTGCCCACCTACAATGTCCCCTTCACTACAGTCAAATTCCTCCTACCTAGACACCATTCAAATCCCCATCCTATCTGAAGCCCACACCCTGGAACTTATTGAACCAATTACAACAGCAGAAGCCAGCAGGGCAATTAAATCCTTGAAGCTAGATAAGGCACCCTGGCCGGATGGCTTCATTACTAACTTTTACCAAACCTGTTTAGCCATACTTACCACAATCTTCACAAAGTCTACACAGATATACTCAAGAATGGTATATCAGACTCAACCCTGGCTGGAGCCATGATAGAGTTATTGCTTAAGCCTGGAAAAATCCAGAACAGATAATGAATTATCAAACAATTTCCTTAACAAATTTAAGATTTTAAAATTTTAGACAAACTTTTAGCCTCCAGTATAAACTGAATATGGGCTCCAATAATTTGCCCAAAACAAGTTGACTTCATGCCCACTAGGTCCTCTCCAGATCATCTTCACAAACTGGTCCACATTTTCTCAGCATCTGGGGACCCAGACTTCCTGGCAGATCTAGTATCCCTAGATGCTGAGAAAGCTTTCAACAGGGTTTCTTGGCTGTTTTTGTTTGCTGTTCTGGAATGCTTCGGTTCCTCATACAATTCATAGACTGACTGAGATCACTCTATGCATGTCTTAGTCTCAAAATATATTTCATCGTGGACTTTTCTCCATTATTTACACTACAAAGTGAAACACAAGGCTGCCCCATCTCTAATATTATATCATCTTTATTTGGAGCCACTAATTATCAAAATAAAATCTAATCCCCTAATTTCTGGGATAACCATGGGATGTGCCAGTTACCAGCTGTCAATATATGAAGACGATATTCTATTACTGTACATGTGACCCATCCCCTGACTACTACCTCCACTGCCCTAGATACCATCAAATCTTATGGAGCCCTCTCAAACTATAAATTAAACACAAATAAAATGGCTGCTATGCCGCTTAATAGGGGAATCAATAAAGCAGATATTTTACAACTAGGCCTCCTCAAAAGCTACATTATTTAGAGATAAAGCTTACAAAAGATTTGTCTGTTCTGAAAAAGCTTAACTTGCACAACTCTGACACCATTGTAAAATTGGATTTAGAATGTTGGAGTACATTGCCATTAACATTATGGTGTAGGATAAATAACATTAAAATGAACATACTCCCAAGCATTTTTTACCCTGTACAAATGCTAAATATATTCATCCATTTATCTTGATTAAATAGATTACATTTCCAGATCTCTACCATTATTTGGGCTGATAAAACACTCTACATGGCATACAACAAACTAATAATGTCTAAGGGGTTAGATGGCTTCAACTACCAAACTTTAGACTTTATTATTGGGCCAACCATAACAGTAAGTACCAGCAATGGTATAAACCTGCAGATACAGAGGAGACATTTTCTTATATCCCTTTGTGGCTTTCTGAGGAAAAGGAACATAGACACTCTCATGGCTTTTTCCCTCACTCTTTGCTTTTTGTGAAATAAAAATTGCTTCCTTCCACTTTATGGAAAACACTAATTGAAACCTCCATTAAAATTCATAAACAAATGACCTTGGCCAGGTCAATAAATCTTTTGAGAGATATCAGCCAACCTGTTGCTAGAAACCCTAGGTTTAAGATAGGTTGTATGGTCATACCAGAAGACTGTCTTCTGAACATTTCCAATACCCCTAATTCTAGGCTTCTCTTTGAAGACCAATTACTCTTATTCAAACAAGCCAAAATACAGCTCAACATCACTGACAGACTAGCATTTAAATACCTTCAACATAAACATGCTGTGACTCAACACATGGAACCACCACCCTGGTTAATAACATTAGCCCCTTTCTTCCATGCCTTAAAAGACCTGGCATCATCACCCCACATAATTTCAAAGATCTATTGGCTCTTCTGGAAGACGTGAATAAAAATAGAGATGGAACATGTACATACTGGAATAATACTTATCCTGAAATCTCTTTTAACTGGACCAGAATACAGCAATATCTTTTTATTTATATTACCCAAGACAGATTGCATCTGACACAATTTTATATTCCTCTCAATCTTTATGACACTCCTCAGAAGTTAGTTGAAATGGGTAAACTTCAATTCAACACATGTGCTAGATGTGGTTCAGGAGAGAGGACACTACTATACATCATATGGGACTGTATCAGTGTGCAATCTCTTTGGCAAGAGATAAAAGAAAAATTGAACCCTCTTTTGGGCCTTGAAGATTTCTTCGCTAGAGATGTTGTGGAACAAAATTTCACTGATGAAATTGCTACAAAATCAGCAATATTGCGGCATGAAGTATTTCATGAAATTGCAAAATTTCACCCCAAATTTCACAGCTCAGTGTCCTGACCTTATATATTTATTAGTATCATCCCTGGTGTCTAGTGAGCCAACCCCCCCCCGGCCAATCACCGGCCCACAAATCCCAAATTGAAGAATCCCCCATGACATTCCAATGTAGAAAAATAAAAAAAATTCCCGATATCCTGGTGTCAGTGGACCCCCCACCCTGTCGATAGAGCCCCTCTACTCCCTACAGTACCCTGAGCGGGTCACAGGCACAGCCCTCCACTCCCCTCTATGGCTGGCAGCCTGACTGAGTGCTTAAATGAATGAGTGCATGTTTGTACAAGCATGCACTCATTCATTGAAGTGCTCAGTCAGGCTGCCGGCTGTGGAGGGGAGTGGAGGGGTGTGCCGGTGGCCTGCTCAGTGGCCACTCCTGTAGAAGTGGGGTTACTTTGGGGAATCTCACTGAGCCATCTGGAGAATGAAATGGAGGCTGCATCATCCCGGCAACCAAGGTAGATACCAAAACCACTGAGTCAGTTTTTCCAGCATTCACTAAAGTAGAAGACTGAAGTTCCAAATCTTCTGCCAGGATGGTATATCAAGGGGAGCTCATCCGAGCCAAAGTCTTGATGTCCTGTGCAAAGCGGGAAATTTCAGTGTCCCAAGACATCCCGGCTGCAGATCTCTGCCAGATAACTTCAAGAACAACCCTCTCAGGCAACCATGGGGCTTTTTTTCATCAGGTTCAGTGTGTGCAGTGAAGAAGAATCCATTAAGGCTATCAGAGCAGTGATAGGAGGTGAAGGCATCAAGTCCCGTACCCTTGGGTCTTGAGGTAGAACTGACACCAGAGTCATGTATTGGGTAAGCAACACCCTGTCCTCCAAGGCAAGGAGTTGACAAAATCATTGTTGGGGTACTGGGGGGAAACGGGGCCATTATCTGGTGACAGGGTGGGGTGTCCACTAGACACCAGGGAGTCATGAAAGCAGTATCTATTTAACAAATAAAATATGGCCATCAGTGGCATTCATGGAATAATCTGATTTTCTCTGATGCATCAGGGATCCATTTCAATGGGGAGGATCACTGATGGCCATTTTTTATTTGTTAATGGTTTTATGTTAGACATATGTACATATCCTTTCTCACACTTATTTGCCACCACCTTGTGATTACAGTGCTGGTAGTGTGGGAAGGGAGATCTAATGACAGCATATACTGCTTCCAAAAAATGGCAACATTTCACCTGCAAGAGTTGAATTTCAACATTTCACTGGCAAAATGTTGCCTGCAAAGCGTGAAATTTCGCATTTTACAACCGCAAAATATTTTGCAAAATGTGTGAATTTCATGAAATATTCCATGTAACAAAATGTGTTAATGTCACACAACACTATTCTTCACCCTAGAAATATGCATAATAGGGGACATCAGTCTCACAGCTGCAACTGAACCAAAATAAATATGGTTATGATATCACTGTTGGTTAAAAAGCTGATTTTAAGACACTGGAGGGACCAAACTAAGGTATCATATGCAAAATGACTTAACAAACTCTTATGCAATCTCAAGTTAGAAAAACTGAGAGTTACTGTAGCATCCACAATCACATGCCATTGTTTGAAAAACGATGGAACAAGCTGTGTACCATATATACTCTCTCTGTTACCTGCCAGAATTTTTAATGTCCCTATAACATATTGAATTCTCTAAGTTCAATGCACATGTTGAACTGTATTTGCCTTCTTCTGAATTGGTTTGATGGTATTGCCCACACTGAAACTTTGATTTCATGTACCTGGATTAGTTATTTATCTACAGCACTCTCCTCTTGTACATAGAGTTTTCATTTGTTATTTTACTGTTCCACTTTCTGGTTTTGGTTTATTTGTATCTGGAATAAGGAAATCTTTAATTTAAAAACTGTAGCAGTATGCAATACCCCATATATTTTTTCAGGGACTTTTTGCATCATTTTCCCTACTGTGCAGTACAAGAACTGTGTTGTAGGTAAAAAAAAAACACAGTGTATCACCATGTAGTGACACGCAGCAGCCTAATATTTTTTCAGGGACCTTGAGTTCTGATTTCATCTCTATTTAGTGTTTCGCACTTCAGTAACAGTACAAAATGCTGGCATCACAGAATCTTTCAACAACATTGCTGATGCAGTCTCAGGTGTCTTCCTCCTCATCCAGCTTCTCCAGTACTGTGTGGTCTTATTAAAGTAAATATGTCCTCTATATCCAGTGTGAATAATAGTTATGCACCTGATGCTGCAGCTGCCTGATTCTTTGTCACATAGCTGAAAATTACCTGAAACAAAAGAAGAACACAGAGTCTGACTTCCGTTTAACTTTTTTAAAATAAAATAAAAAAAAAAAATACTTGCTTTCCCTGGTAGGAAACACAGTTACATTAAATAACCAGATCTGGGATGGACCCATGCAGCAACAACATTTCATCACCCTTGTGATAAATACCTGAACAGAGAGAAACTGGGACAAAATATGGTTAGAAAGACTCCCCCCCCAAACAGGCTGAAAAGTAAAAAGAAAAAAAAAATACTTGCCTTTGTTGCTAGGACCAGGGCCAGATCAAGCCATGGGGGGCCTGGGACACTCACAACTTGGGTGGCCATGTAAAACGCCCAACTTTCCATACCAAAATGTTTTATTTTGCACAACATTTACTGAGCACGTTGTTTATTAACCATAACAACCACCATATGGGGAGACTACCCCCATTATTCACAGGAGAAAAAAGTAACTTGAAGTACAACACCCTGTCATGTTGTCATAGTCTGTACTGTTATATTTATTGTACTGTACAAGACATGAAGGCCGCCAGGCTTCAGATGCTCTGGGGGTCTAGATGCTCTGTGGTGAGTTTTGGGGCTTTTATTGAAGTCGCTCTCCTCTAGACCCTGTTCAGAAAAGCAAAGTAATCTCTAAGTAACCTCTTTAATCACAAGTTTATTTTAAGGAAATAAATTAAACAAAAATAAACAGTGCTTTACTAAGAGGTATGCATCCTGCTCCAAACAACAGTAAGTTACTGTATGTACCCATTGTACAGAAGTGTGCAGTTCCAATGTACAAATGCTATGACTCCAAATAAACAGACTGATGTCATACCTCGTATCTGCTCATGGGATATCAAAGGAATGATTAATTCCTTTATTTCAGAGTTAGAGGATCCATGCATGTATACACACACACACCCATGTCCCTTTATCTCTTCTTTGAACAAGCTCAGATCAATTATCTCAACATAAAAATAAAATTACAGATATCAACTTCCTAAGCCACTTACTGAACTCAAGCTGTCTGCTGTTGCTTGGCACTCCCTTTGAAACTCCTTAGTTTAGCAGCAGCAGGCAGTTTAGAACAGTGCATCGATTAATCATGCTGCTAGCGATAGAGTGGCTGTGGCATACAGATAGCAGTGCAGGTGCTACTGCTGACAAAGTGCATGTTGAGCCTCAAAACCACCAAGAAAGAGTGGTTTAAAAAATGTTGCCCAGATGGATTGTATGCAAAGCTCCTGGTCCTGGCGCCACTCCTCGTATTATGCAGCGGCAGCCCAGGTCTGGTCGCAACTTGCACAATTCCAGGTCCAGTCCCAGACTCAACAAAATGGAAAACCTGTCAGTATCCTAAGGAGGTAGATCACGGTGCCTGCATAGTTAGCCTTCTTCACTTCTTGTGCCACACAGTGCCAGTTTGATTTTCTAGCAAGTCACCCGACCATAGCTGCAGGCTGAATATAATGGAGGAGGTGGGGGGACGAGAGAAATCTTCTGCAATGTTGGCTTGCTGGGGGGCCTATCTGTAGCAGGAGGGTCCGGGGGACTTGTGTTTTGTTTTCTTTTAATTAAAAGCCTCTCCCAAAGTCATTTTTTTGTTTGTTTTGTTTTATGGAGCAAGCTCCGGGGGTTGATTCATGCTTGACTCATATGGGGGGCATGATTTATTACAAATCCTTACCAGTACTGTACCACCTGAGGGAAGGGAGCAGAGAAATCTGCAATGTGGGCTTGCCCGGGGGCCTATCTGTGGCAGGGGCTTGTGTTTTATTTTATTTATTTAACAAATGTGCTTCTTCAAGTCACGCTGCTTTCACAACATTTTTAAGGGAGCAAGCTGCCAGGGAGACTATGGGGGAGGTTGACTCGCGCTTAACTCAGCTGCTTGGCCGGGGAGGTGGCATGATTTACAAACCACCAGTCCACTTACTAAAAGTGTCTCTCGCTTCTGACTACTGGGGGGGCCAGTCTATGGTGGGGGGCCTGGGGCATTTGCCCCATTTGTCCCTCCCTTAATCCGGCCCTGGCTAGGACACAAAGCAATACTTAGGCAATCATCATCACCCAGATCAATGCCACAAAGAGGTATTATCATTTCATGCAAAAAGACAGAATTTCTGGTCACTAATTTCAACAACAGCTGGTGACGTGGGGAATGAGGTGCAGTGCAACACCTTATAGTAGCATCCAGTAGCCTGAAGTATTTATTGTGGTAGTTGATCAAAATTCTGTGAGCACAGAATTGGTGTATATTGTGCTTTTCTCACAATTTACCCTAAACTGTGTTACAAGAACTGTGGCGTGGTGGGATCTGAGACACAGCTCAAACCTTATAGCAGCAGCAGCAGCAGTATCCAGCAGCCTAAAGTATTCACTCTGGTATCTGAGAAAAATTCTGGGAGCACAGAATTGATGTGTGTTGTGCTTTTCTCACAAACTGCCCTTAAGTGACTTGCTAGAACTGTGGCTTGGGGAGTGAGGACTGGGACACAACACAGTATCATGTTTGTAGTTATAGCATTAGTATTATGTTACCATCATTTCATAATGTTTTGTTTGGGGAAAGATTTGAGGACGTGAAACATTTATATTGTGCTTGATTACTTTTGTCAGCTTACTGTGACTTTCAAATACTATCCAAGAGGGAGATTTTAGCAGTGCGGTAGGAGATAGAGCCATTCAAAGAGCAGCTGACCCCTCCAGAAGAACATTCACAAAACATAATATTACGACATGTTTCATCTTGTACTTCACATTAGTTCTGTATTCCTCCTCCTCATTATTTATTACTGAGGCCATCTGCACAAAAGTAGGATCTTTGCTCCTGAATAGTTCATCTATTGCTGTTGCTTTCTACTTACCTGAGGTCACAGAGCACTGCTTGTGACATCACAGTTACTCCCATGGCAACAAACTGCGATGTCGTAACAGAGGAGTATGACTTGAAATAGGGAGGAAGCTATAACGGCAGATGAACTCTAAATGAACTCTAAGGGATAAAGATAATTTATTCATGCAAATTTCCTCAATAATAAATGATGGGGAGGAGAAATGTATAGACCATAAATGGAATTCAAGTAGAATTGTACCTAATTATTATGTTTTTTAAAGTTGTCTTTGAGGCATCAGTAGCTCTTCGATAATTTGTCATTTGTGAGAAAATTGCTTTACAACAAAAAAGTAGTCCTACAAAAGATAATGATATGTCAAATAAACAGCACCATTAAAAAAATATAAATTGAAAATAGAATTTTTGTGCCCTTTTTGTGTGTTTTTTTAAAGTGAGAGAGAGCTCCAACAGAAATAAAGATGAGACAGAATACAATGAAACAGTAAATGTGAAAGTCAGGAAAGCAGCTTAAATTTTGGGGGCATTTTAAATTTTTAATTTTTTTGTTGTTTTGTTTTTTTGGAAGCATTTAACAAAGTGGGGGGGAGACTAAAAGGAGACAGAAAGGAGTGTATTGTACTTAGAGAAAAGGATGGGGCGTAAAACAGAGAAGCATGAGGAAGCAGTGAAAAAGGAAAGATGGAGTCAACATTTCAGATCTTGTGGATCTCATGGTATCCCACTGCCAGAAGAAACAGCACCCTCAGCGCCATGACACAGCTCCTTCATTTCCTGGCATAGATGCTGCTGGTTCTGCAATACTTTGATCATATTTTGTTCAACACAGCAAACACACAGCAGAGGTCCCACATCTCTTCCTGGTGTTGGGAAATCAATTCTGTGGTGTTTTACAGTGGTGCAGGTGCCAGTGCTGGTGCTGTTGGTCCAGTGTCATGGCCATTGCCACACCAAGAATGTCAGTGATGGACTGTGCACTCCCCTGTGAGGGTGCACTCCCCACTGGATAGAACAGATGGTCCTCCACCACAACCACCACCACTAGCCACCTTGCACTGTCTCTACTTCAACTCCACCAGGTGGCAGATTTTTAAATGCCTCCACTAACCACCAGTGCATAGGTGGTTCCCCTTCCTTCATGACTTACATGTATGCCACAGCTGGTACATTGGGCAACACCATTGTCCTGGGAGTCCAGTGTAAAACATTCCCATACTGGTGAAGACCAGGGCTGCTTGGCTATGGATGTATGTGACACAGAGGAGCCTGATGAGGAGGATGAGGGTGCCTTTTCAGGGGTATCCAGTGAACAAGGCAACTGAAATTGGGTACCAACAAAAATGGCTACTCAATTACGGTGCTTGTGTTCATGGCTACCAAGCGGGGGGGGCAACTGGATTCTTGGGTGGGTGAAATACTGAGATGGGAAGTAGGGGGGAAGAGGCAGGGGAAGGATGGTATGTGGGAAGGACTGTGGCAGGCAGCTGCCGAGCTGGTCCACTAGTGTGGTGGGGAGGGTAGTCATCTGTGAGGTGCAGGGTACAGGGTTTGGTCCAGCATGGTACAGGTTTGTTTTGCTGGCAGACAACATGTATTTTTTTAAGTTTTCACCTCCCCCTGACATGCACCTCCCAGGAGTAGAGAATCCTTAAGCATTAAAAATGAGACCTGTAGGTCTCGGGCGATGTTTTTGTCTGCACTGCGAGTGTGCATCACCAAAATTGATTTTCAGCTATGTACACTCACCGTAATGACGATCGCCTTTACGCGATCACCATTATGACATGGAACCCCTCAGAGGATACAGCTGGTGGTGGTGGTAGTACTGGGGGGAGGCACAGGGGGATCAAGCTGCTGCAGAGCTGGTGCCAGTGCTTCTAGCTGCTGGGGGGGGAGAAGAGGCTGCTGAAGTGCTACAGTTGGTGGTTCTGGCTGCTGCAAAACTGAGTTTTATGGGCTGCTGCAGTGCTGGGCAGGGAGTGGGACTTGCTACTGCTGGACTTTGGATATTTGCTGCAGTGCTGTGGGGGGCCTGCTAGACTACCAATAGGCCCTGGGTGACACGGGTATATGGTACCACCACAAGTCTGCATAAGAGTCCTATATTCCATTCTTAATGAAAGAAAGAGAAACAGAGAAAGGAAAGAAAAGGAAAGTTAGATAGAAACAAACTACCTCATGGCTTAGAAGACAGTATTTCTACTAAGAGATTTTATGCTGTTCCTTCCACCAAAACTGATGCACTAATTATTCCTTTTGATTGTTACGATTATTCTTGGCTTGAAATTTTTATTATAGTAGTTTATCTTTTATGCATTGTTTTGCACTGTAACTGACGATTTAATTACAGGACAACTTTGTAAATAGGGACTCCTAGTCCATATAGTTATATCTTGTATAAAAATAAAGCAACTTATTACTGCTACTACTACTGGGTGCCTAGTGGCACAATCAGTACTAAGAAATGCTGAGGTTGTGAGTTTGAGCCTCAGCTGGAGCATGTTTTCATGTGTATAGTTGTTTTTATATGATAAGAGTGCATCTGTAAGACCACCAATCACATAACATGACTCAAGAACCACCCAACGTCAAAACGGAGAACTGCACAGCACTGACCATTGCAAATAGTGACAGTCTGTTACTTAATTGGAAATCAAAACTAAAATCAAGTTTTATGCGGGAGAAAGCCCCTCACATTCCCTAACTGGGGGGAGGAAAGCCCTCTGCACCCCCCAAAATATAGATTGTAAACTCCAGTGGGAGCAGACGTAGAAGAAAATAGAAAGTCCCCCAGGAAGCAAAATAGTTTCCTGCACCGGGATCTGAACCTGGCACCACAGGCTCCAGTGGCAGTGGCTCAAGCCACTACACCACATGGTGAGCTTGACAGGTCTTGGTCAAATTGGTCTGCTTATCTCCTTTCTCGTGTGTGTAGCACGTGTCTCTCAGTGCTACACTCACTATAAGCATTTGGTGCTCTTTTTCTCCACTCGCTCTAAAGGTGAGCGGTATTATTGAGTCGTTCATATTGGCTGCTCAAGTAATACTTGCTCACATTATATGATACCATATAGTTTAAAGAAAATAATGAAAAGACAGATGACAGAGTACATAAAATGATACACATGTACAACAGTGCATGTGTGCCAGAGAACCAAAAGTTAATCAATTTTAGTCCAAGAGCAATCTTACTATCCCCAATCATCAGCCAATCAAGGGCACTGCTTGGGAACCAGGAAATGGGCAGGGGGCTTTCTTAGAGACTAGGCCACCAAGTGGCCACCCATGCTATGGACCCACTTATGAATGACCAACACACTAAGGGCATCAGAGTCTACCCACCAGAGTCAGCCCAAAGATGCAGCCAGCAGCCAGCCACTCTGTTCTCCATGCCAACCCAAGGGGATCCCTACCCAGGTAAAACTGTTGGGGATTGCATAAAAAAGGGTTGCTGTACTTGGGAGACCAGCTATGTGTGCAGTGGGCTAAGCTACTTTCTGCTGTTTTTTCTTGTCTTTAGTATGGTGTTATTTATTCTTAACTGAAACAAGGTTTTAGTGTGTTTCTGGGTAGTAGTGATTGTAGGTAAACTGTTGCTAGGTGCTAAAGTGATTCAGAGATCAGAGACCTACTGGTAAATAGTTGCTAGATATAGTAGGGTGTATTGATTTGCCAAACACAGCCTGCTAGGTATTAATGAGCTTCAGGGATTTTAGGGTGTATGGTTATTGAGTGGTAGTAGGATAGCCTGACTAGGTCTGGGACAAACAAAAAGGGAAGGACTAGAAGAATGGAAAAGGAAATTAGGGGAATAGTGCAGTGCACTGGTTGTGGGGCGGCAGTCTACAGGGAGACCTTCTGGAAGCTGTGGTGCTGTCCCATCTGTGTGCATCTCTCTGGGTGGAGGAAATAGATCTCAAGGCTCCAAGCAGTGTTGGCAGAGAGTCAGGAGAATGTCATAAGTCTCAAAGTCACATTGTCAAGGAGTTGGGGGACCATCTCTCCCGCCCAGTGACCCCTTAGCCTGACCCCGCTACCTCAAAGGTTGCCAAAAGGAAGGAATGGTTGGACTAAGGTGGGCTCAAGGAGGGCTGGGGTGGTAAGATTGTGAAGGCTGAGGGGAGTGGGTAACAGGCATACTCCTCATCCAGTGCCACTAAGAAACTCCTATGCCATTCTGGTGGAGGAGGACTGCCATGAAAGGGTACACAAGGTTGTGAATGGAAAGCATGTGGGGAACACCCAAATAAAGTCCCTTGAAGGGGGAAGGAGATACCCAGAGAAGGAGGAAGGAGGAAGCAGCTTCTAGTGTGGGACTTCATAGTCAGGAGGATTGAGTTGGGGAAAGTAAAGGGGGATAGAGAGGAAGGTTATGTGCCTATCTGGCACATTGACTCAGAGGGATGGAAAGTGTATCCAGCACTTTGCAACAGCTATAGGAATGAAGGGAGAGCTAGACATCACTGTCCACCTAGGAATGAATGACATAGCTTGGGAAGGGACAGGGGCAGTGCAGGAGCAGTTTTGGGAGTTGGGGAAGTATCTTAGGCAGGTAGCAAACACTGTAGTCTTTACAAATGTACTGCCTGTCTACAGGAGGAGAAAGAAGAGGGAGCTTCATACTAAGGCCTTCATCTCATGGTTGAAGGAATGATGCAAAGAGGAGGGGTATAGCTACACCGGGGACTGGGGCTACACCTAGAGGGATCAGAGCTTTTACTGGGTAATAGTCTACATCCACCCAGGAAGGGAGCAGCAGTCCTCAGTAGATGATTTAAGTGTTAGTCTATGGGCATTTAAACTAGCCAAGGGGGATGGCAGATGGCAAAGGGGTGTCAGAAACTGTCCACCAGGCTCTGGTGGAGAATAAAGAATTTCTAGGGGAAAGGATTCCCAACAAAATGAAGGATGACCAAGGTTGCAAGAGATCAACATGGGAGAAATGGTGGAAGAGAAGCAAGAAGTGTGCAAAGGAGAAAAAGAGGGGGAACAACTAGACAAAATGAGATTGGACAAGAGTAGGACTAACAAAATCCAGACAGCCATGTGTGCTAATGCTAGAAGTTTGGGACATAAGATACCAGACCTGGAGGCCACCATGACTGAGGCATATCTAGATATTATGGCCATCAACAAAACATGGTGCACAAACAACCATGACTGGAAAATGGCCATACCTGGCTACTCAATGTTTACAAGGGACAGGGTAGGAAAGAAAGGTGGGGGAGTGGTGCTTTATGTTAAGGAAAACATCAAAGTGACAGAGGTACAGGGAGGATGGGGGGTCGAGGTGGTGTGGGTCAACCTTGATTCTGGGAACAGAGCAACCATTCCCATAGGAGTGGTATACAGGCCTCCAACACAAGGTGAGGACATAGACAAAGAGATGTTGGATGACATAGGCAAAATGGCTAAGAAGGGGGAGGTGGTGCTGGTGGGGGAATTTAATCTGCCAGATGCAGTGTGGAGCCTACCTGCTGCAGCATCAGCTAGGAGCAGAGACATCTTGGACTCCCTGCAGGGAGTATTTTTTAGGCAGCTGGTCAGTGAACCCACTCAGGGTGGGGCTATTCTGGACCTGGTACCTAGGAATGGGGACAACATGGCAGATGTCAGAGTGGGGAGTCATCTGAGGTCCAGTAACCATTGTACGGTATGGCATAAAATAAAAACAGCAGTGGGAATCCAGCTGCACAAGGGCGAGGGTCCTGAATTTCAGAAAGGCAGACTTTACAAAGATGAGGGAATGCATCCAAGAAGACCTGGTGGGGGAGATGTTGGGGGCGGAGGGAAGATTGACCAGAATAAAAAAGAGCATAGTAAAGGCTACAAACTAGTACATCAGGCAAATAAGTAAAAGCAGAAGGTGGAGGAGACCATTATTATTCTCGAGGAAAGTGTCAGAAAAGGTAAGGGCAGAAACAATGGCATTCAGAAGGTGTAAGTAGACCCAGAGAGAGGAGGACTGAGAAGCATATCTGGGGAAATGGAGAGAGGCAGGCAAGGAGGCAATAAGGAGCATAAACATGCAAGCTGAGGAATGAATAGTCCAAACAGTATCAAAGGGAGAAAATACATGTTTCCCGGTATATCAGTGAGAAAAGAAGATCAAGGGAAGGATTGCACAATTAATAAAGGAGACAGTGGGCTATACTGAAGATCATCAAGAAAAGGCAAATATCTTTTTTTTAATTTTTCAGATCTTTATTGAATTTTCCAGAAATATTATAACAAACATAAAAAATGGTAATCCAGAAAGAAAATATACCTAAATAGAAAAAGGAGATAACCATCCCACTCTATCACCCCTCCCACTTCCCCATACTAAACTCTTAATGGGAGCTAAAGAAAAAGGTGGAGAAAGAACCTTAAATACATATTAAAAATGAACTTTAGAGATCCATCTGAGAGCCATCAAAAGGCTATAAGTATACAAAATATGTCAAGTCAATTCTGAGAAAAAAAAGATATGTAGTATGTATGACTGTAAAATAATTACATTCATTAGCCATTAGTGACTTCACTACTTCAGGTTTATAGCAGAGGACATTAAGGCATAATTGTTAATATATGTAAAGACCATGATCACAACTTACATTTAATATTGTATCATAATTATAAAGAGTCTAATATAGTCAATAGTTTGTCCCGTTGTTTCTTATAATGCCCTTCCTTTCCCTGAAAGTAATAAACTGAATGCATGAAATTTTAAGTTTTGTAGAATTTGAGTTAACCATTCTTTCAATAAAGGTGTAGTATTGTCATGCCAGTGTTTCAGAATAATTTGCTTAACAGCAGTCTGCATACCTGATAAAACAAATTTATCAGATGTCGAGAAGTCCCTTGAAAAGTCACCAAGAACCAAAATTCTCAAATACCATGCTTGATAGTTAAAAAGCTTTAGCATGACTGTTTTTAATTTCTTTCCAAAAATTTTGTACAGGAGGGCAAGAACAGAATACTTGATCCAATGAAACAATATCTCTGGAGCATTTATGACAGATATTATTGTTTCTCAAGCCCATCCTGAATAGTCTGTGTGGGATTAAATAGGCATTAGGCATTGTTTTATATTGAATTATCCTGAAATTATCTAAGGAAAGGTATATGTAGATGTGTTGCCATAGTTCCTCCGAAGAAATAGTCTGTTCTCTAGAGTGCTTGTTCCAAAAGGAACATTGGTAAGGTGTATCTTTAGTTTTTGTGTTTAAAAAGTAGAGGCATTGCTTGGCTATAGGATGTCAGCTAATACTAGACTTCCACATTTTAAGTATTATATCAATGTCTTTGGCGGGCCAGGGGAGAACCAAAATGTGATTTCAAAACCAGCATCAATATAAAGAAGTTCTGGCAAAACATTTTACTCAGGGATGGATCTTGGCAAAGCTCTTTCAAAGGACTAATAACCCCCTTCCCTTAGCAAATTCTTCACTTTTATGTTAAGATCATTGGGAAGCATTTTAAGAGCAAATGGCTCGTCATGAACAGTAAGATTCAGATTGTTCAAAACAGATTGGTTAGTACTATGATAAAGATTAAAAACTAGATATTTAAAAAGATGGTTGTGTATTTTGATGGACGTACCTATAACTGAGTTTTTTAAACTAACTGACAATGATTTATGATCATCATACAAAATTGATTCAGGAGAGATATTATATTTCTTGGGTATGTTACATTCTATATTGACCCAGATAGGAAGATAAAGCTCTGAAAGCTTAGTATGATCTATCCATGTAAGGTACTTATTAGCGTGAGAGGTCATACAGTACAGTATACAATTGGAAAATTTTAATCCTCCCTGTCTATTAGGGCACATCAATTTATCAAGGACTATCCTTGAAGATTTACTGGTCTAAAGAAAGTTGCTTAAAATAGAATTTAATTTTGTAAATCAGGCTAGTGGAAGATATATATTGAGCATATTTATAAGGGAAAAGATCCTTGGAAAAATATTCATTTTAATAATATTGACCCCATCCATGAAAGAAATAGAGAGGAAATTCCATCTATTCAAAGCTTGAGAAATATTACATATAACATCCTCAAGATTTAGCTTAATCATAGTTGAAGTCTCTGTCGACAAATGAATCCCCAAATATTTAATTCCGTTAGTTTTCCAAGATAACCCTAATGCACCAACCTCTTCACTTATAAATACCCAGTTCAGAGACATTACCACTGTCTTATCTTTATTTAGTTTGTCATTGAGATTATACTAAATGACTCTATAGTTTTGAGGACCACTTTTATTGAAGGAATCAGATTAGAAAGATGAAGCAGTATGTCATCAGCAAAAGCAAAAATTTAATTTTATATTTTAAGATTGAAATACCTCTCATATCTGGGTTTGTATTTAAATAATAAAGTAAAGGTTCCAGATAAAAATTAAAGAGAATTTGAGAAAGGGTGCAATCTTGATGTGTATCCTGAAATAATCTAAAGGTGGAAGAAAGTAATTTATTGCAGCTAATTCTGGCCATGGGGTATGAATAAAGTATTTTAAGCCAATCAATAAATGTTTGAGGAAAGCCAAATCTAAAAATGTGCCAAATAGAAAATTATGGTTAACCCTGTCAAAAGCTTTTTCCACATCCATGGAGAGCAAAACCATAGGTTATTGGGGATATCCCGTGACTTTGGTGACCCGCAGTGGGAACCTACTGAAGGGTGAACTCAATCACGGTTACCTGTCATTGGGAAACTGGGAAAGGTGGGCGACCGGATGGGGGGATATGCAAAATAGCAACATCCTGTTGTTACATGGTTACACGTGCAGAGGTGAGGAGCAAGCACACCAAGCATGGGTAAGAGCGGATGGAGGGGTTTGTAGGAAGTGGTGTCACAGTGAGCTGTTGAGCTGCCGCCATAGCTTGGTGGGAGGGTTTAAGGCTGCAGTGGGAATGGTGCTGGGTTTGGGTCTGGGTACAGGTACTTTTTGTTGTGCCCAGCTCGAAATTTTATTTATGCCGTGTTTGTATCCCCCCGACATGCACCCCCATGGAGTTGAGAATCCTTATGTAGGAGGGTTGCAGGGGGTGAAGCTCCCACGGGGGTGGGGTGGGGAACACATACAAACAGGGATGAGAAAGAATAAGTGCCTCAGCTGGGACTTGAACCCAGGCCACCCAGAATACCTGTGTGATTGTTACAAGTAAATATTTGTGTTGCCATTGGGTTGTGCATTTGAGAAAGAGTAATGTGCTCAGGGATGGCCCAGGTTCCAGTTGTCTCAGTGGAGCAGCTGGTTAGCACAATCAGAATGGTATTGCGGGTGGCTTGGGCTCAAGTCCCAGCTGAGGCATTTATTCTTTCTCATCCCTGTTTGTATGCTTTCAATTGACTTAACCTATTGGTTAAGGATATTATTTTTTCTGAATTTTGTTTCTTGATTTTGGCTCCAAATCTAATAAATTTACCTCTTAGGAAGCATTTACATGCAGCCCAGGTTGTATCTATCTTTTCAAGTAAAAGAATAATTTAGGTTCCAGAATTTGTTAATAGCATCAGTTATGTATTTTACAATATAGTCTTGTCATAAGAGATTATTATTATGTCTCCAGCAAAATAGTTTGTTATAAGAGTTGACCAGCTTTAAGTTAAGTTGAATAAAAGAGTAGCCCGACAAAGTTCTGGCTAGTATTTGGGGTTTTTCTGTAAAAGATAAATAACTTTATGAAACTAAAAAGTAGTGTAATCTGGAAAAAGACTTATGCACTTGTGAAAATAAAGTATATGCTTTAATATTAGGAAAATAAATTCTCCAGAGGTCAATCAGGTAGCATACTTTAAGAATATCTTTCAATGCCATATGATCTATATTCCTGACAGAACTGGGTGAACACGATTTATCTAATATGGGGTCTAGAGAAATGTTCCAGTCCCTCCCTAAAATTATCCAACGTGAAGTGTAGGGTGATAAGTGGAAAAGTAGATTCATAAAAAAGACTGAGGCATTATAATGTGGTGCATAAATAGATCGTAAAACACAGTCAATATGTGAAAGTTTACTAACAGCCAGAACATATCTTCCTTCTGGGTCTGTGATCAACCTATTGAGGTGAAAATCTGTTCCCAAGTCTGACAAGATAGCAGCCCCAGATCTTGAAGTGTATTTTCCAGTCCAATACACCAGCTTGAAATTGAACTTTCTCAGGTAATCTAGAGCAATACGTTTCTTGAAGGAATACTATTTTAACTCCTAACATTCGTATATAGTTGAGGTTCTGCATCCTTTTTTGTGTGTTTGCAGTCCCTTTACATTCCATGAAGCTACTCTGATGTTGTTAGTACTCATTTTTATATGTTTGGCTAAGTTATTACTATAATGACATTATAGCCTACACAATGGATTTGTAAAATGTTAAAGTATAAAGGGTTGCTCCTGAACCTGCCCACCCCAAACACAAAAAAATTCCCACTAAACATTAAACCTGTAACTAAAATATTCACAACCAGCACTAATATCAATCCCTAAGACTGCACTGACTGCTCTATTTTATTAACTTAGTGAATAACTCAAGATCCCATCAAAGCTCTCCACCCCGGCCCCTATTACCTTGTTGTAAATAGCAAAGAGATTTATGTAAGTATTGTAACAAAAAAGAAAATCTCAATGCATTTTTCTGAACCACATTCAAATATCAAACTAAAATAATGGGTGATCATTAGGGGTGTTGAAACAAAGAAAATGTAGTATCCTAAGTCCCCCTTACATTTCTCTAAGCATGTGAGAAAATATGGACTTTTCAGTCATTTGTGCTACTGTTTAACCATAAATATCAAAATTCAGGGACACGTCCAAATTATAAATTATGAACTACTGTATGAGATATGAAATATAAATTATTAAACTGAGAACCATAAGTTTTGAAGCAAGAGATTAATCGTGGCCCCCTCTATTACTGTTTATAGCTATTAAAGCTGACATCCATAAACACAAATTCTTGGAGGCTCTACCCTCTCTTACTAAGGCTGACATTTTGCCAATATAAGCATTAAAGAAGATAGCCATTTCTTTTAATCAGCCAAATCTGATAATTTGAAAATAGAAGTTGAGATCATAATAAAATGCTAAAATACAGTATAGTTTTGTTTCCCCTAAGACCTAATATAATATGTACATTGACTCACTAATTCCACATAAAAAATAAAGAATGAAGCATTATCCAGCTGAACTTACTATGTTCACTTCCCTCTTTAAATAGAAAAATAAAACTGTGCTTGTTCTCCAACCTAGGGACTTCACTACAGTATGTAGAGTACCAGTCTGGATGCAAAAACAAATTTACTCTGAAAATAAATATTGCTATTTGGTTGTCCTAGAATGAATATATAAATGTTAGAAATGATAATCAAATCATCTTGCAAAGAAAGGGAGTTAAATAATTAAGCAATAATGCATGATAGGGTGTGGTATATCATGAGATATCATCTTGCCTCAGGTAGTTGGGCATGAGGCAGCAGGCCAAGTGCATCCACTGACCGAGAAGTGATGATATCCCATGATATACCACACCCTGGAGTGCATTATTGCTATTATGAATTGGCTTAAATGTTTTAGCAGTAAAATGATAAAAAAAAATTCAAAACCTTTTGCACATTCCTTTGAAATGCCTGTTTTGTGGTGTTGGAGGAGTATCCCTTGAGGAAATAGTTCCTGGAGGGCTCTGAGCAGCAGATGACACTGTTGTGGAAGTGTACTGTGTTCTCCCTGCACTTGATCACTTCCTACTGTGGTGGGTGAATGTTTGTGTGAGATTTTCCTCCCCTAAAACACAGTCTGTGAAATTTGGGATCTTTACAAAGGTTTAAAAAAAATACACATATTGCTGCTGGTTTTGGGCTGCTTACATTGCCATCTCAACAGATATTCTGAGCTCATTGGTGACTTTTCAGATTGGTGTGGCAGTGTTGCGATATTGAGTTGTTTGAAGAGCGGGTATGTGCGGCAGTTGGGAACAGCTTTAAAAAAAACAGAGAAGAGACGCTGAAGGTACTGTTTTGCATGAGCGGGTAGGAGCATTCCTGTGGTTTGTGAGAGGAGGGGGGCCAGTACGTTTTTGTCTGTACTTGGTCACTGGGAAGGAACAAGTGGATGGTTTTCTGTAACTGGCCTGGAGAGGCCGCTGAAATTTGAAGTTGCTGGTGTCATGCCAGTTCACTTCCTGATATCAGAAGGCATGCAACCAATCCAGGACTTTTATCATACTGCGGCATATACGCACACCGGGGGGAATGCACCTGCTGCCGACCGTTTGTGTGAGGAATCCACAGAGAAAGTTCTAGGCAGTGAGAGGGCTGGTGGCTGGAGCTTTTCTGAAACCGTGATTATGTTGTTGGTTATCATCACGGCTTCAGAGAGCTTTCAGCCAATCAGCATTGTTCATTTCTTTAACCCAGTTCATAATGTAACTTAAATTGTTCTTCTTAACCGTTAAACCCCAATTTTATATTGACTGGATTTTCTGAAACTCCATTGGACCCGATCTTCCATTAGGGGTTGCAACACAAAAGCACTTAATTTAAGAACTTTTATGCACCACATCTTATACTACCAAACTATAAATCATAGTAATAAAAGGCAGCTTACTTATTTTAGCATGTCCTGACCTGTCAGGAGAATAGCACGTCTCATCTTTTAACGTAAAAAAAAAAAAGAAGAGAAAAACAATAGCTAAACTGTGTGCTTCGGTTGAGCTGGTTATAGTGTCAGAAACATTTTCTTGAAAAAGATAAGCAAGGTCATCTCGTTCCCTGAGACTAATTTAAATGAAAACTTCCAGAAGAGTTAAAAATAAATCTTTTAATGGAGAGAGACAACCTTAACTTCCAAAATCTTAACCTAAAGGAAAGAAAAAAGGTTTCCCTCTCCTTTAACATCATCAGGTTACTGTGGCTACATTCAGTAAACTGAACAACATTTCTTATATTATTCAGCCATTCCCCTTCAACAGTAAACTTGAACTAAGAGTGTTCAGAACAACTGTCATTTCTCTTAGAGCAAACAATGCTCCCACTAGTAATAGCACTAGCCTGGATAATTTCCCATGCAACATCATTCTTGATTAAAAGGTGTTGCTATATCTTTATGTGATAACATTATTAGAACATTATGTTAGTTCAGGAAAATAAAATCACCCTGGATTTTAAACACTTGAAGGTAATCAACAAGAGACCTTATAGGCCCAAAACAACTTAACCAAATTTTCATTATATTCTGTTTACCTCCTTAAAATGAGCAAAATTAAAGTATTAGACATTTATGCTGCAATGTATCTTAACAAGACCGACTGACTCTCATGGAATATAAATATTTGATAAAGAATTCCATGAGAAATAATCAATCGGACCTTCATCCCGACTTAAAAGTTCAGGAAATAGTCTAGAATGTTCCTTCTTAGTTTGGTCGGGGGCATCAAAAGCATAAGTGACATCTTTTTTGACAGAGAGTTTCACCAGGTATAACATTTGAAACATTAAACTTGCAGCCAAAAGTTTATTTACAATTGGGGTGAACTCTCTTCTCCGCAGATGAACAGCTACAGGAAGATCATGCGACAGTCTTATTTTGGCGCTGTCCCGTTGAAGGTTAGTATTATTTTTGGCTTTAGCTAAAATATGGGCTCTGTCAAAGTCATTCAAATATTTAACATAGAAAGGTCTAGGAGGTTCATTCTTTCTGGGGAGCAGACAGAGGGCCCTGTGAGCTCTCTCTATGATTTAGCTTGAGTAATTCAGAGAAGGCCCTCCAATGTGTTCGTACAACACTTCAACAAATTGGATAGAGTATCCTCCTTCAGTCAGCTCAGGTAAGTCATACACAACTATGTTGATCGTTGGGACCTTCCTTCAAGGTCCTCTAGTTTTAATTCCATTTTGGCAAGTTTCTGTCTTAATAAGGGGAACTCTGGTTCTGGTCGCAGCTTCCAATCCTCAAGTGAGGAAATGCGGCTTTCTGCATCATTTAATCTGCGGCATATTACATCAAGTGAGACCCTCATTTTTTTTGAATCCTCCAATAACTCATTTATTGCCTCTTTTAAGGGATTAATGTCTGATAAGAATTTCTTTTCAGAAAGTGAGGTATTAAAAGCTGAAGGCATTGTACCTTTGTTTTGGGCCTGCTTTGATTTCTTTGAGGTGTTCGGCCAATCAGGTGTCAGAGGTGGTGTATGTCTAATGCCAGCGGTTTTCATTTCTGTATCCATTTTTGCTGTAAATTCTTGTTTCCATTGTTATGTGGCTGTTCCTATGGTAAAGAGGGAGTTTTATAGCACCTCTTTATCTCGTTAGCATTAACAAATAGTGTAAAAATTTGATAAATAAGCCAGAGCTGTGTTGAGGAGCTTCTAACTTACTCTAGGTATCAACAGATGTCTCCAATAAGGAAATTATCTAAAATAAATATTTCTGCTCAGGATTCACAGTTAAGGGGGTAGGGAAGGGACCACAAATAAGCAAGCACCAAGAGATTGAGGAGGAGGGAACTGGACACCAGTCCCTTTTCTGAGGAGCATGTCAGGAAAGCACTCACTAATCTGAGGGTGGGGACAGCCATGGGACCAGACGTGGGCATCCAAGAGTGTTAAAGGAACTCAGGGAGGTGCTAGTTGCACCCCTGGCAGACTTGTTTAACAGTACACTGGAGACCTGCATGGTCCCAGAGGACTGGAGAAGGGCAGATGTAGTCCCACTTCACAAAAGTGGAAGCAATCAGGAAGCAGGAAATTACAGGCCTGGTAACCTGACATTAGGGAATTTGATGGAAACACTCTTAAAGGAAAGAATCATGGGACAACTGGAATCCAGTGGACTGCAGAACCAGAGGCAGCATGTCTTTACAGAGGAGAGATCATGCCAAACAAATCTGATAGATTTTTTTGACTGAGTAACCAGGGTGTTGGATCAGGGGAGGCGGGCAGTAGACATGCCCTACCTGGATTTTAGCAAGGCCTTTGACACCATTCCAAGTAAGACGCTGGTAAACAAGTTGGGTAACATGGGGTTGGGTAATAAGGTGGTAACGTGGGTAAGAAACAGGTTAGGGATTAGGAAGCAGAGAGTGGTAATAAATGGAGTTCACTCTGAGTTGGGGAAGAGTGACCAGTGGGGTACCACAGGGGTCAGTACTGGGGCCAGCCCTCTTTAATTTCTTCATTACTGACATA
The DNA here is from genome assembly GCA_016271365.2 of Neoceratodus forsteri. Taxonomy (NCBI): domain Eukaryota; kingdom Metazoa; phylum Chordata; order Ceratodontiformes; family Ceratodontidae; genus Neoceratodus; species Neoceratodus forsteri. The sequence continues at coordinate 951,827,342 of CM028131.1, read as the reverse complement.
GCAGAGGAACTGGAAGGGAAGGTCTGCATCTTTGTGGACGACACCAAGATCTGCAACAGGGCAGACACTCCAGAGTGGGTGCTAAGGATGAAAAGAGACTTGAAACAATTGGAGGAGTGGTCAAAGGTTTGGCAGCAAAGGTTTAATGCAAAAAAGTGCAAAATAATGAAGTTGGGTCACTGAAACCCGAGGGTGCAGTACAAAATGGGGAGATAGATACTAGCAGTGACCAAGTAGGAAAGAGACCTGGGATAATCATATCGGATGACAAAAAAGGTATCAAGACTAGAGATGGGTGAAGTTCAGAAACTTCACTCTGGAAATTAATCTGCAAATTTAGTGCAATTCATGGATTAATTCGCTGACACGAAGTGCGAAGTTCCACTAGCGAAGTGCAGAATTTCGCCTGCGAGGTGTGGAATTTCACCAGTGAGCCACTGTTAAAGGTAAAATGCTTCACTTTGTGGTAAAATTATGCAAAACAAAATAAAACAGTGAAGTCACATAGGCAAATTTTGAGCTGAAGCCAAGATTCATGGATTGCTCTGTGGGGGCAAAATTACCGACTTTGACAGAACTTCACCGGTGAATTTTAACTTCATAGCATCTCTAGTCCAAACAATGTGACAAAGCAATCAGGGGAGCTAGTGGGATGCTGGGATGTATAGGTAGGGGTATTACCAGCAGGAAGTGGGAAGCAGTGTTGCCACTATATCGGTCTTTAGTAATACCCCACCTGGAGTACTGTGTCCAGTTTTAGAGGCCACATCTCAGGAAGGACATAGACAGGATGGAGGCCATCCAAAGTAGAGCTACTAAAATGGTACAGGGTCTACATAAAAATGTCCTATGAGGAGATGCTAAAAGAATTAAACATGTACACTGTGGAGGAGAGGAGAGAGAGGAGAGATATGACTGAGACCTTTAAATACCTTACAGACATGAATATGGTGCAAGTGGGAGGTAGTTTTCAGAGGAAAGGGTGCTCCAGAACAAGGGGCCATGATACGAAGCTGGAGTGGGGTAGGTTTAGGAGAGATGTAAGGAAATACTTCTTCACAGAAAGGGTGGTGGATGCCTTGAACAGTCTTCCAGGAGAGGTTGTGGGAGCAAAAACATATAGTAGTAGCCACAGACATTGCCAGCTATTTCCAAATATTTCACTACATTTCTAAAGAGTTTCTCTCTGCTTCCCCTACTGTGGAAATGTAGAAAGCAGGAGATTACTCTAGAAATATCACAGAAATTTTGGGAAATTGCTGGCAATGTCTCTGGCTACTACTGTACCAGGGTACACAGTCTATAGGAGGGACAGGGAGGGTAAAAGAAGAGGAAGAGTAGCTCTATATATAATGTAAGAAAAGCGATCAAAGCAACAGAACTAAAGGGTAAATAGAGAAGAGAGGAGAGGAGGCACTGTGGGTCACCTTGGAGACAGGAAATGGCACCATAATCCACATAGGTGTTGTTTAAAGACCCCCCCCCTCAGGGGGAGGAAAGGGACAAGGAAATAATAGAAGGCATCCTTAGAATGGCATTAAAATGGGAGATATTATTGATGGGGGTCCTAAATATGCCAGATGTTAACTGGAGCACATTTGCTGCAGCCACATCCAAAAGCAGGGTCCTTCTCAATGCCCTGCATGGAGCATGCCTCAGACAGCTAATGTTGGAATCCACTTGGGAGGGAGCAGTCTTAGACCTGATACTCTCAAACAGGGACAAAGAGAGGATCTCAAATTTAGAAGCCATCTGGGAACAAGTGACTACCAAATAGTGTGGTTCATGATAAACACAGTCGTAGAGTCAAGCCATACAAAAGCGAGGGTACTGGACTTTGGGAGGGCTGACTTTGGTAAAATGGGAGAGTGCATAAGGAATGCACTAGCAAATGGGCAGGAAGGAGGGGTGGAGGAACAATGGGGAAAAATCAAAACTGCCATCACAGAGGCAACAAGCATTTGTGTGAAACAGCTAAAACAAAATGAAGGAAAAAAAAACACTATGGTTCTCAAAAGAGGTGGCGGGGAAGGTTAGGCAGAAAAAGATAGCATTCAGAAAGTATAAGGAAACACAGAAGGAGCAGGCCAGGGAACTGTATCAGCTAAAGCAGAAGGAAGCAGGGAAGGCAATCAGAATAGCAAAGGCCCAAACAGAGAAAAAGATAGCCAGCTTGGTTAAGACAGGAGATAAAACCTTTTATAGGTATATATTAAGGAGCAAACAAAAGACCAAGGAAGGAATAGTGAGGCTTAATAAAGGGAAGCGGAGGTGGGCAGAGGGTGACAGTGAAAAGGCAGAGATCCTGAATGAATACTTTTGCTCAGTATTCACAAAAGAAGAGGAGGGGGAGGTACCTAAACCAAACAACTGAAGGACTCTGGATAAAGAGGTCAATACCAGTTCATTCACAGAAGAAAGGTCCTGAAAGAACTCCTAAAACTCAAGGTGGACAAAGCAATGGGGCCTGAATGGATTCACCCCAGAATTCTTAAAGAACTAAGGGTAGAACTAGTGACACCACTGACTACCGTTTTTAAAACAAATCATGGGAGGATGGTGTGGTACCTGAGGTTTGGAGGAAGGAATATGTTATTCCCCTCCACAAAAGTGGGAGCAAGGCAGAGGCAGGAAATTATAGACCTGTTAGTTTGACCTTAGTGGTAGGGAAAATTATGGAATCACTTCTGGAAGAAAGAACTGTTGAGTACCTGAAGGTCAGCAGAGCACAGAACCCAAGGCAGCATGGATTCACAGTAGGAAGGTCATGTCAGATGAATCTAATAGAGTTCTTTGACTGGGTGATCAAAGTAATAGATGAGGGAGGGGCTGTGGATGTGGCCTCCCTAGACTTTAGCAAGGCATTTGACACAGTCCCACACAAAATATTAATAAACAAGCTAGCCAGCCAGGAAGTGGGTCCTAGGGTTTTAGCCTGGGTAAAAAATGGGCTGGACAACAGGATGCAGCTGGTAATAGTAAACAGAATTCACTCTGAGGAAAGGACGGTTAGTAGCAGGATACCGTAGGGTTCTGTACTGGGGCCAGTCTTCTTTAATATCTTTATAGGTGACATTGTGGAGGGGCTGGAAGGAAAAGTATGCCTCTTTGCAGATAACACAAAGATCTGCAACAGGGTTGATACACAAGAGGGGGTGGAAAGGATGAGAAGGTACTTGGCAAGGCTGGAGGAATGGTCAGCAGTATGGCAGCTTAGATTCAATGCAAAGAAGTGCAAAGTATTGCACCTGGGAAACAAAAACCCATGGAAAGAGTACACAACATGGGGGGGTTATTAACAACAACAAAAATGGAATGGAACCTGGGGTAGTCATATCAGACAACCTAAAGGTAGGCAAGTAATGTGAAAAGGCAGTAAGGAGGGTGGGGGATACTGGGATGCATAGGGAGAGGCATCACCAGCAGAAAACAAGAAATTGTCATCCCTCTGTACAGACAGTTGGTGAGACCCCATCTGGAGTACTGTGTGCAGTTCTGGAGACCCCATCTCCACAAAGGCATAGACAGGATGGAGGCAGTCCAGAAGAGGACAACTAAAATGGTACAGGGTTTGCACCAGAAGCCATATGAAGAGAGACTAAAGGAGCTTAATATGTGTTCCCTAGAGGAAAGGAGGGGGAGAGAGGACATGAGAGAAACATTCAAGTACCTCAAGGGACTCATCAAAGTCCAAGAGGGTAACATCTTTCAGAAAAAGAGACGTGCAAGAGCAGGGGGGCACAATTGAAGATAGAGAAGGGTCGGGTCATGGACAACATGAGGAAGCATTTTTTCACAGAGAGGGTGGTGGACGCATGGAGCAGCCTTCTAGAGGAGGTAGTGGGGTCAAATACAGTGGGGGAATTCAAGAATGCATCAGATAGACATAAGGCAATTCTAGTGGGGGGTAGAAGGAAGTAGGCTCTTGATTAACTAGGATCTGCAGTTTATCCGAAAGGTAGGGAAATGAGCAGATTGGGTGGGCCAAGTGGTCCTTATCTGCTGTCAAAGTCTATGTTTCTATGTTTGTATGAAAACAGTGGTGGGATTCAAAAAAGCATGGGATAAGCACAAGGGAGTCATATGAGATAGGTAAGGGGGTGGCAGAGAAAGTGCCAAAGACCTGGAGGGGTCTACAGTCTAAGCAATGCAACAAAAAAGGGAAGACTGGATTGGCCATGCTGCCCTTATCTGCTGTCAGCTCCTCTGTTTCTAATACTAAAAATGGAAAAAAAAGGAAAATAGAGCAATCCAAATAAAGCTTACCCCAAAAATGTGCCCCATATAGAAGAAGCAAAAAGTAAATTACTACTAAGAACATTTAGAATTCAATAAAAATGAAAAAAGAATAAGAAAAAACTGTTCAACTAATATAATTTGTTGATGAATCCAACCATTATCTCAACAGAAAGATGGTCAGGCTTCAGGACATGCAGTGGCTACGGCAGGCTCCCTGCTCACATAGCCTGTGCTCACCCTCGTCCAGCACTCCACACCTTAATGAATGGCACAGAGTGTAGGCATGCCTTTTGGCCACTCCCCCATTGCATCTGCATGCATAACTGCAGGGACAGACAGGGGATCAAGTGCAGAAGGGGTGCATACCTCTTCCATGAATACCAAGGGGATCTGCAGGCCCCTGATGTATGGTTCCGCAACATGGTGAAGCCTACACATTGCAGATATGCAGCATGTAGGCTTTACATTCTTTAGTGTATAGGGGTCATGGTGAGGTTTTGCCACTCTTTATAGTACTGTACTACTGGTCACTTTGCTTTAGTAAAGGAAAGTATATGAAGAGATAAAGTACCCCCTTGCTCACTTCACTGAAAGAGCTCACCTCCCTGGGCAGGGATGTCTGATGAAATGATCACTTATAACCGGAACAGTCAGTGCTTTATCCCTGATAATATAGTGCCCCTCCCATGTTTCATAAGGACATACTAGTCAAGGCTGGCCTGCCAGCACAGCAGTAGTGCTACTGCTTGCAATGCCAATGTACTGGGTTCAGGAACAAGCCCAGACCATTGGAGGGCCGGCTGGAGGGGGAGTCTTGAAAGTCTGATGGATAGCTCACCTCCTTTGGGGTGGGAGAGTTCAGAACACCAGCAACAGAATGCCTCCTGGAGGCAATGAGCTGGGAGTCTTAAGTCCTGGGGCTGGTTTGTGGTGAACTAATGCCTGGGATGAATAGCATAGGATGGGGTTGCATTGAGAGGCATGGATGTTGCCAGGCATGCCATGGCACCTGATTACGGTCCACAAATTTCACAGGTAGGCAAGTGACAGCCATGGTGGTGGTTATTCATGCAAACTATGCTGTCCTATATGGTGCAGAGCCCCTCAAGGCACCTGCTAAGAAAAAAGCCCAACAGCAGGTAGATATTCACACTGCCATAAAAGCAGCCTGTCCAGAGGTACAGATACTGTTGGCCATTAAGCACAAGCGGCATGATCTCCAGTCATCTGTCAAGTAGAAACTGGCAGCCATAAAACAGGCACAGCTAGGCATGGGTGGTAGCCCACCCGCACAGGCACTTACCTTAACCCTATTGAGAGGATAATGTCTGACACCCTTGTCAATGTCTCCCTGCAATGGGAGGAGGAAAGCATGGACACAGTGCCAGGTGTGGAGTACATTTCCAAGGACAAGGGCTGGAAAGTCCTGGATGCCAAGGGGACACTAATCACCCTGTTTTGCACCCTGCAGAGACTGAAATACTGCACAGCCCCCAGGTAAAGGCAACACCCACTGTTTAAGACAAAACACAACCAAAGACATGCACTGATGGAGCAAGTATGTGTACCTCACTGTGTCCAGAAGTACAAAATGAAATCCCATGGTGGTAAACCTGCATGTAACAACACCCCTTTCTCTTGCCCCCAGGTACAATGCAGAAAACAGTGACCAAGGACATGTACACCGATACTGTGGAGGGGACACAGATGGACATGCAGGACATGGACACAGGAACTGCAGACAGTCATCCTGAAGCCACCACTGGCTCTGCACCATCCCCACTATCACAAGATGTTTGGCCACCCTGTGGCAGACTAGAGGGTACAGAGTGCACCGAAACACAGCCACACATCCACTGCTTTTGTGTATGCCCTGCTGCCACATGCACACAGCTAGGGGAAACAGGGGTGCCCCAGGCCACTGCACAATGGCTGTGCAACAGTGGGGATGAGGACCTCTCAAACCTCCTGCCCAGCAGGCCAAGGAAGGTCTCCAGAGATGGTATACTACACACGTACTACCCCGAGTTGTGCCATCTTGAAAGTAATTGCCTTCAGGCACAAAAGGAGAACAGAGGCCCTGAAGGACCTGACTGTCGAGGTGAGGGGGTGCACTGAGGCATTGTTTACATCAGTGACCTACTGGAGTGGCTGGCTGAAACCCTGCTAGCCATGTCCATCACAATTGCCTGTTCTGTCCCCATGCCATGGCTGGATGTACCCATCTGGTCAGCACCCACCAGCCTCTCTGGCCCCATGACACACCCTGATGCCCATGCAGCCAGCTACCACCAGTCCCACTGGCTCCATGGCACACTCAGTTTTCCTCTCCAGCCAGCACCAAACAGCCACCCTGGCCCTGTGGTACACTCAGATGCCCCCCTCCAGCCATCATCCACCAGCACCACTGGTCACTTGGCACACCCAAAGGCCAGTGCCCTGCCACCATTCACCACTCCAGACATTCCAGAGGTCCTTGGGGAGAGCCTACCACAGCAGATTCCAGATGCACAGTTTGATAAATGCTGCATGGGTAGACAAGACAATAGCCAAGACGAAGCATTTGGGCACCCAGTTGTCAGCACAGCTAGGAAGGCAACAGGCCAGCAGAAAGTGAGCCATGTTGGTGGCACCACACCATTACCATGAGGTGAGAGTAAAAAACATTATGTACATCTTCAAGGATAACTATACAAAGCCACATACCCCCTTTGCACAGCATTATAACCCCCCATACACAGCCGTAACACCCCATATACCACTGCCACATAACTCCTACACAGTCACAAACACCCCCTGTACTACTGCCACATGACCTTCCAAGTACACAGCCACAAAGACACCCTGAACTTGTCTACATATGGCCATGTTACCTAAATGTAGTTCAGATAATACTAAACCTTTTTTGTATACCAACGACACTGTCCTTTATACTCAGGATAGGGATGTTACTACTGCAATAAATGTAATTCAGAATTAATTTAATAATGTTCAGTATGCACTTATTAATCTTTGTTTATTGCTGAATGCTGGTAAAACTCAATGGATTCTGTTCTCTAGAAAAGCAAGGGAGGAGCATGCCAGTTTAAGAATAAAATCATTAAAGGCTAGAAATATGTAGAACTGACTCATATAAATATCTGGGAATTTATTTGGATGAATCCTTAACATTTAGTTTACACATCCAATATTTGTCAGCTAAATAAAAACAAATACTAGCTTTTTGTTATGGAAACAGGGCTAGTTTTAGTTTTGCTATACAAAAACAGTTGGTCAATGCATTATTTATGTCACAAATAGATTTTGGGGACGGCATCTATATGAGGGAATCTGAAATGACACTCGGGGTGCTGGATCTGTTGTATAACAGCACCCTGATATTTGTCTCTGGTCTGCCATGGAGAAACCACCATTGCAGTCTGTACACAGCAGTGGGGTGGTGGTCCTTGTCAGCCCAGGGACAGAAACACTGGTTAAATTTTGCCTACAAATTTGTAGTAAAAGTACTTCCTTTTTATTTGCTTGAATTAATACAACTCAAACCTCAAAACAGCTTGGTCTTAGATCAACTAAATTACCACAATTTATTATCCTGAGGTTTAGAACAAGATATAGAGAAAGCACTTCAGCAGTTACAGTAGCTTAGTCATGGGATGCAGTCCAAAAGAAATTAAAACTGGGTTAACTCCTGTCAATCTCTCATTTCAAAATGTGTATTAATGGTCTATTGAATTATAAGGGTGACTGTTTAATTTGAAATTTTGTACTTTGTATATGCTAAGATGTAATTATAGAACATGTTTATCTAATTGTAAATAATGTATGTATTTCAATTGTTTTATGTTATATGTTGGACACAATTGGAAATGAGACTATGCTCTCTATTTGTCCTCCAATAAATGATTGATTAATGCACAGCACAACAGCCAAAGGAATGGTTACATAGTAACCCTCCCCCAGAGAAAAGGCTATCAGGTTGCATAGTGCCACATTGGTATCACCCCTGTTTATGGATTGCACCCTGCACAAGTACATGATGTGCCTCCCAGCCACAGTATCTCACACCGAGGTAGAAAAGTCATTAGGGAGCAGTACAGAGGTAAATGCAAAAAGAGGTAAAGGCAGTAAGGACAGGGATGGGACAGAAAGGGGTAAGGCCATCAAAAATTGGAGAGGGATGAGTACCAATGCCCATAGCCTGTGTAACAAGCTTCATGAACTAGTGGCCTTGATGGAAGAGGGATGCCTGGATATTGTGGTAGTCACAGAAACAAGGTACACAGAGAACCATGCCTGGGATGTCAACATACCAGGATACGCAATCTACAGGAGGGACAGGGAGGGTAAAAGAGGAGGAGGAGGAGGAGCTCTCTATGTAAGGGAAGGGATCAAAGCAATAGAACTAAAGAGTAAACAGGGAGCAGATGATGCACTGTGGGTCACCCTGGAGACAGGAAATGGCACCACAATCCGCATGGGGGTTGTATACAGACCCTCATCTCAGGGGGAGGGAATGGACAAGGAAATGGTAGAAGGCATCCTTAGAATGGCAGAAAAAGCAGAGATATTGTTGATGGCGGACCTGAATATGCCAGATGTTAACTGGAGCATCTTTGCTGCAGGCACATCCATGAGTAGGGTCATTCTTGATGCCCTACAAGGGGCATGCCTCAGACAGCTAGTATTGGAACCCACTCAGGAGGGAGCAATCTTAGACCTGGTACTCTCAAATGGGGACAGAGAAAGAATCTCAGATTTAGAAGTGGGTAGCCATCTTAGAACAAGCGACCACCAAACAGTGTGGTTCACAACAAACTCAGCCATAGAATCAAGCCATACAAAGCAAGAGTACTGGAATTTAGGAGGGCTGACTTTGGGAAATTGAGAGAGTGCCTCAGAAAAGCACTAGCAAATAGGCAAGAGGGGGTGAAGGAACAATGGGGAGAAATCAAAACAAGCATCACAGAGGCAACAAGCCTTTGTGTGAAGCAAATCAACAAAGCACAATAAAGGAAAAAAAACAGCTATGGTTCTCAAAAGAGGTGGCGGGATGGTTAAGGAGAAAATGTTAGCATTCAAGAAATGTAAGGAAACACAGAGGGAGCAGGACAGAGAACTTTATCAGTTAAAGCAGAAAGAGGCAGGGAAGGCAGTCAGAATAGCAAAGGCCCAAACCAAGGAAAGGATAGCCAACTCTGTTAAGAAGGGGGATAAAAGCTTTTATATGTATATTAGGGAGCAGAGAAAGACCAAGGGAGGGACACTGAAGCTTAATAAAGGGGAGGGGAGGTGGGCAGAGGGTGACAGTGAAAAAGCAAGGATACTGAACGAAAATGTCTGCTCAGTATTCACAAAGAAAGAGGAGGTGGAGGTGCCTAAACCAAACAAGAGAAACACTATGGAGATGGGTGTCGATACCAGTCCATTTACAGAAGAAAGGGTTCTGAAAGAACTAGTAAAATGGAAGGTGGACAAAGCAATGGGGCCTGATGGGAGTCATCCAAGAATTCTAAAAGAACTAAGGGTAAAACTAATGACACTGCTGACTACTCTCTTTAACAAATCATGGGAGGATGGGGTGGTACCTGAGGACTGGAGAAGGGTGGATGTGATTAATTTTCACAAAAGTGGGAGCAGGGCAGAGGCAGAAAACTACAGACCAGTTAGTTTGACCTCAGTGGTAGGGAAAATGATGGAATCACTTCTGAAGGAAAGAATTGTTGAGTACCTAGAGGCCAGTGGGGCATAGGACCCAAGGCAGCATGGATTCACAGTGGGAAGGTCATGCCAGATGAATCTAATAGATTTCTTTGACTGGGTGTCCAAAGTAGTAGACCAGGGAGGGGCTGTGGACATGGCCTACCTAGATTTTAGCAAGGCATTTGATACAGTCCCACACAAAAGATTAATAAACAAGTTTAGCTGCTGGTGTGCTTGTTGGTGCTGTGGGGATACAGGGCAGGCAATTCCAGGGCCGCATTGGCAGTGGGAAGGGACGCAACCACATCAGTGGTTGAAGAAGGGGCCTGTGGACCGGGGGCCGACCGGAGCCACATCAGAGGAAGGGGAGAGATCGGAGGCCACTGCTGCTCAGGAGCAAGGAGTGGTGGGGCCAATCAGTGCTAAGGGCTCAAACTTTGACTATGTGACTGGGCTGTAAAGACCATTAGCCCAGTCACAACTAGGAAGAGCTACTGGTGTTGTTAGTCCCACACCACCCACCCTGGCCCTGACCTCTATTAAATGGTCGGTGGGGGTGGAGTCTTGCAGAGGGGCAAACTGTGAGTGGGTGTCCTGGACTGCTGCTGATTGGTTTCCTGGACTGCTGCTGACTGGGGGGAAAGGGAGCTGTACGCTGTGCCTGTGTGGGCACCACTGACTAACTGCAAAGGGAAAGCTGAGAGAGGGCGATTTGGATTGTTGCTGACTGAAGGAAAGGGGGACTGTATGCTGTGCCTGCTTGGGCACCATTGACTACCTGCTATATACAGCTGTGGGACATGATAACTGTAATCTGATTAATGTTACGCTTGGTGTACTGGTTGAAGTTGATTGGGGAACAAGGGTCCTATATGCTGGGTTGCAAGGCCAACGCTGTCTACTACTATCAGAGGGGGGCACATTATAGCAGACTGTATATCTGTGTATGCTGAATTGTTTATTGCTACTGATCTTTGTAGGGTGGGCAAAAATTCTGCTTGAGAACTGGGGCTGGAAAACTAGCTGTTGTAGGGAAGGAGGGAGAAGTGTTGAAATCTGAGTTCTGCTGGGGAAGGGGACAAACAGCTAGTGTCCTGGTGTCCTTGTGTGCTATTGCCTAAATTGGTTCTGAAAGCAGGTGGTACTGCTCACACCAAAATGAGGGTGGATTTGGGGCTGGCCAGAGCGGGCATCTTCGGTAGGGTGATTGGATGTACGGGGTGCGGGGCAGCAATAATCTTAAACTAGGCATGGAGGTTCAGAGGGTGTCCAGTGTGTTTTCAGCTGACAGGATTTAGGGAGGAGGTCAAGGGGAGCAGAAGAGAGCTGGAAGGCATGAGGGGGGAGGAATGGGGAGGAAAGGAGTGGAAAAGGTCCCATGGGAGGAAGCGAGGCCATTACGGTATACCCCAGGGAACAAGTAGACATGGGCCACATGGAAACTCCAGAGGAGTGGGGCACAATACAAGCAATGGATGGAAAACACTTCACAGGAGGGGGGCTGATCAGTGGGAGCAAAGGAGGGAGGGGGTAGGAGAAAACGAGTCGGTGGGCAAGCATCACTTAGTAATAGATACATCATGTTGTACCCAGGAGAGGAGGTAAAAGAGGCTGGTGGGAGGGGGAGCAGGTGGACAGAGAAGGTTTGGCCAGCGAGCTGGGGGCGGGGGCAGGAGAGGTTGCGAATGGGAGGGGCAGGCAGGCAGCGAGGGTGTGACTAGCGCGGGGGAATGGGGCAGGGGTAATGATGAGGCAAGGGAGAGTGGTAGAACTGGGGTGGGGAGGCACTCAGGCTGGGGAAGTCAGCCAAGGAGATGGGGGTAGTAGGGGTTAAGCTAGAAAGGTCAGCATCGGGGCAGGAGAAATCTGATGAGGTGGGGAGGGAGGAAGGGAGGGTAGGGAGAAATATGGCAGATTGGATGGGGGAGACAGGACCGGAGCGGGGTTTGGAGGCAGGGAGGGAAGCAGAAGAAGGGTGTCTGGGTGGGGGACCTGTGTATTCTGGCCCAAAAAGGGAGCCCAGGGGAGACTGAGGGGGGAAATCAGTGCCTCCCAGGAGGTTGGGGGGTAAGGAGTAAAGCAGAAGAAAGATCATGATAGGACACGAACAGACTAGTGATCCCAGGACTGAAGGGAGTGGGAGGAGTAAGCTGAGGGTTGATGAAAGAAGGAAGAGCCTGGAAGGGATCAAAAAGGCCAGTAAGTTGGGGGGGTGAAGGTGATCCTGCTGGGAGACTCCATGACCAGGGGCATCCAGTGGGAGGGGGTAGGGAAGGTGAAAAGCAGCCTGGTCAGGGTAAATGTATCCCGGGCCTATCCATTCACAAGACCAAATTCCAGCTACACTCATTAGCATTGGAATTTGGGAGATCCCCAGATTTCGTAGTACATCTGGGCACAAATGATTTGGAGGGGAACAGCGATCTGGAAATCCAGGTGAGGTTTCGGGAACTGGCCAGAGTCTGCCACTATCTATGAAGTTCAATCTCCTTCTCGGAAACTCTACCAGTGCCTAGGGCATCCGAGGAGATCCATCACAAACTCAGAGAGGTGAACCAGTGGCTCAAGGACTGGTGCAGGGCAGAAGGGTATGGGCTGTTGGGGGACTGGGGTGACACATGGGATGACAAGGGGTTATCTGATAGGGATAGGATACATCTTAACCTAGAGGGGAAGGAGATCTTAAAACTAAAACTTGCTGGATTCATAAACGAGAAGTGGGGTTTAAACGTGTAAAGGGGGGAGGGATAAGTGAAGAAATGGAATCAGGAGGGCTGAGTGAAGTCCAAGGTGTAGGGCAAAAAATTAGGGCAGGGGACTGTGATGTAAACAAAGCAAGAGCTGTGCAGGAAAGGGCAAATAACGGGTTGCGCAGGGCCGAGACAATTGGGTAGGGGAGGAGGGATGGGGTGGAGGACAGTCCTGATCAATGCCAGGAGCATGGGCAACAAAATGCCCGATCTCCAAGTGATGCTGGCAGAGGGATCAGCAGATGTGGTGGCGATTACAGAAACATGGGCCACCCAGCAGAATGATTGGGACCCAAACTTGGAGGGCTACACGATATTCAGGAGGGATAGAGAAGAGGGTAGAAGAGGGGGTGTAGCACTGATAGTCAAGAATGGCATAGAAGTTAGTGGAGTGGAGGAGGCTGATGAGGGAGTGAAAGCAGTTTGGGTAACCCTGCAATCGAGGGGAGGCAAAAGATTGAAAATATGGGTGGTGTACAGACCCCCCGCAATGGATGAGGCCCTGGAGGAAAAATTAGCTGAGTACATCAAGGGGTACTGTGACCATGGAAAGGGTAGGGTGGTGGTCATGGGGGACCTAAATATGCCGGGGCAGACTGGGACACTATGACTTCAGCGGTGGCCAGGGAGCAGAGACTGATGGATGTGTTTCAGTATGCCTTCCTGGTCCAACAGGTGGGGGATCCTACTAGGGAGGAGAGGATACTGGACATTGTCCTTGCAGACAGCGACCAGATAAGGGGTCTGGAGGTGTGTAGCCCACTGGCAGGTGGAGACCAAGCCATGGTCTGGTTTCTGCTGCATCTGGGGTGGGGAGGACAACCGATCAAGTACAGTAGTAGTGGACTTCAGGGGGGCAGACTTTGTGGGCATGGGCAGGATTCTAAGGGGGAGCTTGAAGAAGATTAGGCCAGACATGGATGTTGGTAGCTTATGGGAGACCATTAAAAAATGGGTGCAGGAGGCTACTAGCTCATGTACAAGGGTAAGGTGTAAAAATGGTAGAGCCAACAAGCCATGCTGGTTGACCAGGGAGGTGCAAGAGGTGGTGAGGGATAAAAAGGCTGCCTATGTATGTTTTAAGTGCTCCAGGGGGACAAGAGAGAGAGGAGACTACGAGATGACAGCAAGGAGAGTCACCAGAGTGGTGAGGGAAGCCAAGGCAAGGATGGAACAAAACCTGGCTAGGGATATCCGGAGGGGTGGAAAGGGATTTTATAGATACATAGGGGAGAAGAGAAAAGGGAGAGCACAGATCTCCAGGATTAGGACTGGGGAGGGATGGGCTCAGAAGGTGGGGGAGCAGGCAGAGGTACAAAATGAGTACTTTGCCTCGGCACTTATGGAAGGAGACAGGGGATCCATTCAGCCAGAAGGGGGGGGAGACAGCTGAGCGGAGAGGTCAGATGGAGATGAGAAGACCAGAAGAGGCTGAGGCACCAGGTGGGCCAGGCCTAGAAAGGGATGGGTGCTTTGTTGAGGGGGGGTTAGGGACGGAGAAATCACAGAGGACAGCGTGAGAGAGGCCCTTCAGGTGCTGAAAACTGATAAGGCACTGGGACAGGATGGGCTGCATCTGAGAGTTCTGAAGGAACTGGCAGACGAGCTAGTAGCTCCACTAGCTGCACTTTTCAACTCCTCGCTGTAGACAGGATGGGTGCCTCAAGACTGGAGGGTGGCTCATGTGGTGCCTATCCACAAAGGGGGGTCTAGGGAGGAGATGGGAAATTACAGGCCTGTCAGCTTAACGTCAGTGGTAGGCAAACTAATGGAGGGTTTCATCAAGGAGAAGCTCGGGAAGCAACTGGAAAGGTTGGGGCACATGGATGACAAATAGTACAGTTTTGTCCAGGGGAGATTGTGCCAGACCAGCCTCATAGATTTTTATGACAGGGTGACGGGGAACCTGGACTGACAAAGACCGGTCGACATCCTATATCTGGATTTCAGTAAGGCGCTTGACTGGTACCTACATCGGTTGTTGACAAAGTTGGGGGATGGGGGTGGGAGGGCAGTTGCTGAGATGGGTTGAAAATTGGCTAATGGAAAGAACACAGAGGGTGGTGGTTGGTGGGATAGTCTCTTCCCCTAGGAAGGCCTTCAGTGGGGTTCCTCAAGGTTCTGTGCTGGGGCCACTCCTGTTCAATGCCTATATCTCCAATATAGGAAGGGAGTTAGGAGTAGGATGACCCTCTTTGCAGATGACTCAAAACTGGGAGCACTGGCAGATGGGGAGGAAGTGAGAGAGACAATCCAGAGGGATCTGGATACCCTGGAGGGTTGGTCAAGAAGGTGGAGACTGAGGTTAAATCCAGGGAAGTGTAGGGTGCTGCATCTGGGGGTCAGAAACCCAGGTCATGTATATAGCCTAGGAGGGGTCTCACTGCAAGCCACAATGAGTGAAAGGGACCTGGTGATGGTGGTAGACACCAAAATGAATAACAATAAAAACTGCAGAATATCTGCAGCAAAGGCAAACAAGATTCTGGGCTGCATAGTCTGGGGAATTATGTCCAGCAGAAGGGAGGTGATCCTCCCTCTGTATAATGCCTTAGTCAGGCCACATCTTGAGCACTGCCTGCAGTTCTGGAAACCTCACCTTAGGAAGGACATAACATTGCTGGAGAGGGTTCAGAGGAGGGCAGCTGGGATGATCTGGGGAATGAGTGAAAGGACCTATGAGGAAAGGCTGGAAGTCCTTGGGCTGTACTCACTGGAAGAGAGGAGAGACGGGGGGGCATGATTGAGGTCTTCAAATATGTGAAAGGGATTAACAGGGGCAGAGCCAGTGAAATGTTCAGGCTAAAGAAAGGGGGCACAACCAGGGGGCATGAGCAGAAGTTGGAGGGGGAAACTACAGGGGAGGACGTAGAAGGCATTACTTCACTGAGAGGGTGATGGGGCCATGGAATGCACTTCTCGGGAGTCTAGTGGAGGAGGGCACAGTGGACGGCTTTAAGAGGGGGTGGGACTGGTGCATTGGTATACTGAAGCCGTAGTTGACCCTCTCAGGGGCTAGGGGGGTGGAGGTGCTAGTGCCCAATATGGGCTGGCTACTGAGCAGACATGAAAGACCATTAGGCCTATTCTGCTGGCTTTTAGTATGTTAGTATGTAAGTTAGCCAGCCTTGGAGTGGGTCCCAAGGTGGTAGCCTGGATAAAAAATTGTCTGCACAACAGAATGCAAAGAGTAGTAGTAAACAGAGTCCACAATGAAGAAAAGAGGGTTACTAGCGGGGTACTGCAGGGTTCAGTACTGGGACCAGTCCTTTTTAATGTCTTTATAAGTGACATTACAGAGGAACTGGAAGGAAAATTATGCCTCTTTACAGACAACACAAAGATCTGCAACAGGGTTGATACACAAGATGGAGTGGAAAGGATGAAAAGGATTTGGCAAGGTTGGAGGAATGGTCAAATGTATGGCAGCTTAGATTCAATGCAAAGAAGTGCAAGGTAATGCACCTGGGAAACAAAAACCCAGGGGAAGAGTACACAATGGGGGGTGAGATACTGACAGCAATAAAAATGGAAAGGGACCTGGGGGTAATGGTATGATATGACCTAAAGGTGGGCAAGCAATGTGAGAAGGCAGTAAGGAAGGCTGGGGGGGGGTCTGGGATGCATAGGGAGAGGTATCAACAGTAGAAAACAGGAAGTTGTTATCCCTCTATACAGACAGTTGGTGAGACCCCATCTGGAGTACTGTGTGCAGTTCTGGAGATCCCATCTCCGCAAACACATAGACAGAGTGGAGGCTGTCCAGAGGAGGGCAACCAAAATGGTGCAGGGTCTGCACCAGAAGACAGACGAAGAGAGACCAAAAGAGCTTAATATGTATACCCTTGAGGAAAGAAGGGAGAGGGGGGACATGATAGAAACTTTCAAGTACCTCAAGGGAATCAACAAAGTCCAAGATGGTAGTATCTTTCAGAAAAAGAGATGTGCAAGAACAAGGAGGAGCAATTTTGAAGATAGAGGGGGGATGGCTCAGAGGTAATGTGAGGAAGTATTTTTTCACAGAGAGGGTTGTGGAAGCATGGAACAGCCTTCCTGAGGAGGTCATGGAGTCAAGAACAGTGGGGGAATTCAAGAATGCATGAGACAGACATAAGGCATTCCAAGTGGGGGGTTGGAGGAAGTAGGCTGTTGGTTAACTAGGATCATCAGCTTACCCGTTAGTTAGGAGATTGGCAGACTAGGTGGGCCAAGCAGTCCTTATCTGCCATCAGATTCTATGTTTCTATGTTTCTACCACAGCACTGGCAGATGCCCACCATTGCCCAATGGGATATAATCTTTTTTGTCATGTGACACAGGCAGCCTTTTATGCACACTCATGTTATGCAGCATAGCTCATGCAGTGATCACTCTGTATGCCATACCAGGGACAAGCATCATGGTGCCACCAGTGTGATCCAGACACTGGAACCTCATCTTTGGAAGACCTATAGTCCTTTCAAATATGGAATGGGTCTTCATGTGGCCCTGTTGTATACCTCCTCTTCTGTGCCAGTCACCACCAGAAACAGAGCCAGCAAGTATGGCCGTAGTGTGTATATGTTGTCATCTAAGCAGTGGGAAAAGAATAGACATTTTAACATCATGCAGCTGTGCATCCACCTGTGTTGCAACTGCTGTGTATGTATACTAACCTATCAGCTGTCCATTGGCAACCCTGCAGCCACAAGGAGGACACTTGGCTTGGAATCCTTGAAGATGTACTAGTCATGACATGACCCAGGGTACTTGGCACACATGTTGGTGATGATACCACCCACATCACTTGCTGTCTGGCAGTTTATGCTATGGAACCCCTTGCAGTTTCTGTAGGCTCACATATCAATGGTCAGTGATTGGATTGCAACATGTGAACAATCTAGTGTCCCAAGAATACTGGGCATGCCATACATGGCATGGAATGCCTCCTTAGTGGTCCATATGTTACCCTGTGCAGTGGGGAATTCTATGTGCTCAAGCATATGGAGTAGTAGGACATCCATGACTTGGTGCAGGGCCCTGCACATGGATGACTGGCTAACACCAGTGACATCCCCCACAACCCTCTTGAAGGATCCTGTAGCACAGTACAACAATGCACACAATACCTTCATTGCCATAGACATCACCCGTGACCTCCCTGACTGTGGTGCCAAATGTTGCACAGTGCAT
Organism: Neoceratodus forsteri; assembly: GCA_016271365.2. Lineage (NCBI taxonomy): Eukaryota > Metazoa > Chordata > Ceratodontiformes > Ceratodontidae > Neoceratodus > Neoceratodus forsteri. Next base: position 951,809,481 of record CM028131.1, on the reverse strand, counting down.
TTCACACAGCCCTGCCATTGTGGTGTGGTCCAGGTGGAATCTTACAAGGCAGTGAGTGTCCCCAAGTTATTTGGTCTCTGGCTGTGGCCTGAATGTATCTGGCCTTGGGCATGTCCTTTCATCCCTTTGCTGCTTCCTCTCACCCTCTATCAGGAGAACATTTAGACGTAGGCCTGGGCACGTCCTGTGGACCCCCCCTCATGGACACCGCATTGTGTGTAATGTGTACAACCCTTCAGTCCACACGCACATACACACACGCACACACACATACACACTCTCTGTTCCACTGCTCAGGTGTTCATACCTGACAAGGGGTTTGCGTGGTGCAGGTGCGGCAAGTGCGATAAGTGCACGGGAATCTAAAGGAGTGTGGCAGGCTCCCCTCAACCCCCCTGACACTTTAAAAGCTTAGTGGACCATGTAGAATATTGGGTCATTATGACAGGAAGACCCCTATATTCCACATTTCTGTCTGGAAGGCTGCTGTATTCCTGGGAGATCTGAGCTGTGTGCCAGTGGGTCATTGGAGAGACTACAGGAACCGTAACTATTATTGCTACACTGTGTTCCATTTTATTCAGAGACTGTGTGAGCTCATGTTGGTAGAATATGATGCTGCTAAACCCCTTATTGACTTTGGGAATTAAGCCTGCTGGTGTGTGACCTGTTGCAGTACTGGGGTGCATTCTAATGCCATAGATATTTAAGCAATTTATCCCTCCAGGGTGTGGGTGCACTGGAGGATTTACCACGGATGGTGTGATTTGGTCAAGAGGCACAGCCGAGTAACCGAACCACACCAGTCGTGTTAAGTCCTCCAGTGTACCCACACCCTGGAGGGATAAATTTATATTATACAATAGCAAATGTGTAGTTTCTTTAATGTTTTTTAACTATTTTCTAACTCACTGAAGTCCCTACACTTCGAAAGAGGATGTCATTTTGTAAACAATTTACCGGGGTGTTTTAGCAAAGCGGCGACAGGACAAATCGTGGCGGTTTCGTTTGAAGTGAAAGCGACCGGACTAGCATGAAATAAGGTTGGCTGGCACTTTTTCCAGTGGGTACACTGGAGGATTTATCACGGTGGTAAATGTGCCAGCCAACCAATCAGGATGCAGTATTTGGGACATTGAATTTACCACATTGTATAATTTATTATTTAGCACCGCTTGTTCAAGTCCCTGCTGAACTGAGTTTCTACAAAGTGATTACTTTTGTGCTGCTGAAAAGGAATCTAAAGTGTACTGTTCAGGGTGGTTATGCTGTCCTTTCAAGAGTGGAGCCGTTTAATTAATTACAGCTGCTGCCACTTCCGTGATTCACCCTGCTCATTGTCCTGTTGCTAGATACTGACTAGCTTCTTCTATCTGTTGCTAGCTGTGCCCCTTCCCCCCTGATTGGTGGTGACAGCCCAGTCTGTGGGGTTAAGGTGTTTAAAGATCTCACTTGCTAAACATGGTGGTGTTTGCATGGTGCAGGTGCTGCAAGTGCAATAAGTGCAGGGGAGTCTAAGGGTGTGTGGCAGGCTCCCCTCAGCCCCCCCGGCACTTTAAAAGCTCAGTGGACCATGTAGAATATCTGGTCGTTATGACAGGATGAGCCCTATATTCCACATTTCCATCTAGAAGGCTGCTGTATTCCGGGGAGATCTGAGTTGTGTGGCAGTGGGTCATTGGAGAGACTACAGGAACCGTAACTATTATTGTTGCACTATGTTCCATTTTATTCAGAGACTGTGTGAGCTCATGTTGTTAGAGTGTGATGCTGCTAAACCCCTTATTGACTTTGGGAATTGACTAAGCCTGCTGGTGTGTGACCTGTCGCAGTATTGGGGTGCATTTTAATGCTGTGGAGATTTAATTATTTAGCACTGCTGGTTTGAGTCCCTGCTGAACTGCTGTTTACAAAGTGATTACTTGTGTGCTGCTGAAAAGGGACCTAAAGTGTACTGTTCAGGGTATTTGTGCTGCCCTTTCAAGAGTGGAGCCGTTTAATTAATTACAGCTGCTGCCACTTCAGTAATTGCACCCTGCTCATTGCCCTGTTGCTAGATATTGACTAGCTTCTTCTACTTGTTGCTAGCCGCGTCCCCTCCCCCTGATTGGAGGTGGTAGCCCAGTCTGTGGGGTTGAGGTGTTTGAAGATCTCACTTGCCAAACACAGTGGCATTTGCGCGGTGCAGGTGTGGCAAGTGCGATAAGTGCAGGGGTGTCTAAGGGAGTCCGAGGTAGGTAGGAGAGTGGGGGTGTTTGATTGTAATACTGTTGGTGCTGTAAGTAGGTTATGTTAAGAATGTGTGATGCAAAGTGTTTACCTATTTGGGTGTGAATACTTGGAGGGGGTTGGTATATGTGGATCATACTGAGTTATACAGGTTTGGTGCCGGGAACACTGCCTCATATGAGACAAGTGATTTTTGCTTTTCAAATTGCTTAGTTGTCGATGTTGCTGTAACTGATTCATGGCAATTGTTGTTAAATAGCCCTATGCCCACAGGACAATGTGGGAATAGGGGTTACCTTACTTATTTGCACTATGGAATGTTACTTTGTTCTAAATTGGGCAACTGCGTTTCAACCACCTTTCTGTTGTTAGTTTCTGGTGATGTTGAACCGAATACAGGGCCTTGCTCTTTAGGTTCTATGTCTTCCTCTCAAGCATTGTCTTTGAATATTTGTTTGAAATCCTGTCATGGATTTAAAATCATTCATTTGAATATTCGTAGTTTAATCCCTAAAATTGCTCAGATTGAAAAGTTTATTGCTCTGTATCTTCCTGATATTGTTGCTTTATCAGAAACGTGGTTGAAACCAGTGGTGCACGATAATGTGTGTCATATTGAGGGATATAAAATCTTTAGGGTAGATCGTAAAGGTCAAAAAAAGGGTGGTGGGGATCATTTAGAAATTAATCTTCTAGGGTCTTGTGAGGATCTGGGTTGTGATACTGATTGGTTGGTTTTGCAATTTGTACTTGGAGGAAAGAAGTTAAATGTGGGCTGTTTGTATAATCCCCCTCAACGTGGTCTTCAAGGGCATAAAAATTTCTTGGATGTTTGTGTAGTCTACTTAAAGCAGAGTGATTCTGTTGTTGGAGATATGAATTTGAATTGGAGGGCTATTGACATCATGATTCTTGAACCTCTTCTTCTCTCTTATGGACTGACTCAGTGTATAAATGCACCTACCCATCTCGATCCCATCTCACAGAATCATTCTCCGTTGGATTGGGTATTGACTAATAGAGCGGGGAGGCTGGGGCCTCTGGTGTCTTGACAGATTCCGTAAGTGACCACATGGTCACTTTTTGTGTTCTAAATTTTCACTGTCTTAAACCCCCTCCTTGTTTGTTTCAGACTAGATCATTTAAAAGGATAGATTATCCCCTCTTATATTCTTCTTTGGGTTTAATTGATTGGTCATTTCTTGAATGTTTTCCAGATGTGGACATGGCACTAGATTTCTTTTGCAGTCAACTTCTTCCCATTCAGGAATCCCTTTTCTCTTTCTAGACCATTTGGTGTAGAGGTTCTCCTACTGGATGGTTTGGTCCCAGCATTAAGAAATTAATTAAAAAGTGGTATAGTGCTTGGACTAAATTTAAATTATCACCCAGTAGAGTTTCAATGGATCTCTACTGTGGACTTTGGAATTTAGTCTCTCAAACTGTCAGAAATGCTAAAAAGTTTATTTTAGGGATTGTTTTGAAGATAGATCGGCAGATCCAAAGAAGTTTTGGAATAACATAAATTCTCTACTTTTTCCAAAATCGAAATCTGACATTCAGAAAATAAATGTTGCCAACAAAGAAATTGCTGACTTGCCCAAAATTGTTAAATTGTTGAATTCTAAATTTTCGGATCTTTCTAAGTTTAAATCTTCTTTTTCTCAGGCTGGTAATACTAAATCCTTTTCTTCTGTTCCTTTGGTAGATGGACCTAGGTTTTTGTTTAAGGAAGTAACATCTAACAAAGTTTTTCATCATCTGCAGACTCTCCCAAATAAAGAGACTGATTGTGGGGAAGGGTTGGATGCCCGTTTATTAAAATTAACTATCCCCTTTATTATGGATCCCCTTTGTTATATTTTTAATATGTCATTGGCTACAGGTGTTTTTCCCTTGTCCTGGAAGAAAGCTAAGGGTGGTTCCGCTGGTGCAGCGGTTTGATTTCCGCTGGCAACGCCGGCGACCCAGGTTTGGGAACTGACCCGGCTCATTGAAAGGCTGGCCAGGGGGAGAAGGATTGAGCATCCCTAGGACTGCTCTCCTTCTCTGGGGGGAAGGGGAGGCCAGTGATCACACAGGAGCAACACCTAGTGGAGGCCAGTTTGCCGCCCTGTAGTGATGCAAAATCAATGCTCTCTGAGGTGGAACAGATGCTGGGCATCATTGCACATCTCCACCCCAGCATATAGGGAAAAAAAATATGGTGGAACTCCTGTCTTCATGAAGCCCTCCCCGGGGCTTCAATTAGCCTCTGCCAACAGAAGCTCTTCCAACTAGATACTAGTTCCATGGCACCAGAATACCGGGGACCAGTGCCATGGCTCCGCACTCTGGTGGGGGGGCAAGCCTGGGGTGACATGGAGAAAGCAATGGCAATTGGCATAAGGTGGGAGTCCCAGGGGCCATGACCAGGGCTGAATTCAACAGGAGGGTCCTGCCAGAAAAAGTACAATAAAAAAAGAAAGCTAAGGTGATTCCAATTCCGAAAAAGAGCTGTGCTACTTCCTTGGATGACTATAGTCCAATATCAATACTGAATCCCCTTAGCAAATTTCTTGAGCATTTAGTGGCTAAAAAAATTGATGCCTATTTTATTACCCATGACTTGTTGTCAAGGCAACAACATGGGTTCCGTAAGCACTTTGGTATGGGCATGGCCTTGGTTGGGTTCATGAACACCATCTTACATGGGTTTGAGAAGGGTTTGATGACCAGGGTGGTGTTTTGGACCTAACCAAGGCTTTTGATTTGATTGATCACTGTCTGGCCTGCACAAAATTGAAAGATCTGGGGTTTTCTGATTTCGCTTTTTCTTGGTTCTATGATTATCTGAGTAACATGTGTCAATTTGTCCAAGTAGGTTCTGTGGTCTCTGATGCTTTGTCAATTAGTTGTGGTGTGCCTCAGGGGTCCATTTTGGGACCCCTGTTATTTTTCATTTTTATTAATCAACTTCCTGGAGTTTGTAAGCTTAGTGAATCACTGCTTTATGCAGATGATCTTGTAATTTGTATTCAGTCAAATTCTGTGTCTGAATGTTCTTGTTCCCTAGAAAAGGACTTCAGTGTTGTCTGTTCTTGGCTTACTTCAGATGCTATGGTTTTGAATTCAGCTAAAAGAAAAGTTATGTTATTTGGTATGCAATTTATGTTGGTGGACACCCCAGAATTGAGGATATCTGATTTTCGGGGTGGCCTGCTTGAACAAGTATCTCAATTTAAATATCTGGGCACACTATTGGATCCCAGTTTGACCTTTTCACTTCAGATTCAGTCAATGGTTAAGAAAGTAAACCAAAGACTAGGGGTGTTATATAAATTCAAGTAATTCTTCTCAGAAGAAACTAGATTAGCAATTGCTATTGATTCTCGTCTTCCATATTTTGATTACAGTTCTTGTTCATATTATAACATAGGTACAAAAGAAACGCAGGCACTATCTGTGGTCTATAATAATATTTGTAGATTTATTTTAGGAGCCCCCAATAGGAGTCGTCGGTGTAATCTTTATTCTCGGTTGGGGTGGTTTTCCCCTAGTTGCGAATAGAATATTTTGTTGGCTGCCTGATGTATAAATGTTTTCACTTTGGTTCCCTTTTTCCTCTTTCTGATCTTGTTGTAATGAGAGAATTGCTTCCCAGCCTGAGGTCGGCTGATGGCCCCTTATATTTTGTCCCCAGGTCTTGGCTTAGATCAAGCTCTAGAGCTTTTTCAATAACAGCACCATTGTATTGGAATTCACTCCCACTTGATGTTCGGACTGCTCCCTCTGTTTTAACTTTTAAACAAAGGTTAAAAAGTTATTTATTACATAAATCAGTTTGTAACTGCAATGTGTGATTTGTATTTATTTTGGTTTTGTATTGCTGTTGATTGTATTTGTGTATTTTTGCATGTTTTTTGTCTGGGTCAGGCCTGAAAAGGGACCTTTGGTCCAGTGCCTTTACCCAGTTACCAAAGAATAAATGGAAAAACAAAAAGGGTGGTGACCAAGCATGACAGCGGGTTGATGCTGAATAATCGGGCATCACAGGGTCACTGTACTCTAAGGGTGATTGTATGGCAGAGGCACTTGTTCCATGACCTGGGACCACAACCATGCTGGAGATTGAACACATCGGGGTATATCCCCACAAGCTGTGGAGTGTTTCCACCACATCATATTAGGACTACCCAGATGGGGGGCGGGGCTGTGGCAGATCACTGAGCCTGCAGAGATGTGGCAGCTGCAGTAATGTGTTCCACTATCTTTATGTCTCTGCAGGACTACCATGGCCATCCAGAGTAGATTTTTCTCCACCATGTGGAGCAGCTGAATGGTGCTGCTTTGGTGGTGGTGGCCAGATGGAGGCATGTCATGTGCCCTTGTATCTCTGCTACTTTTTCTCATGGAGGGTAGGTTCTCAGGATGTCCATGACAAGGATGATGTGGGACAGCTCTGAGCCATTAAGGAGACCTCCAAGGTATGTACCAGCAGTGTTATGGGGGAGTGTGTATGCCAGCTGTGTACAACATGAGACCCTGCATGTATAGACCGCTCATGGCTGTCCTTTTTTTCTTTTGTTATAGGGATATCATGGCACTTTTTGACAGATAGCACCCATACAGCACTGGTACACTTTCCATTACACTGAAGGGGTCCAGTGAGGACTTCTAGGATGAGGAGGACTGAATATAGGGTGATGATGGTGGCACAGGTTGGTACAGCCCTGTTGTCTGGGTCCCGAGCTGGCATGACTGTCTCCTGATGGTTGCATCATAAGGCCATTGGCATGGCCCAGATGGCCTGTTTGGAGCTGCTGCGTACGTAAAACACTTTTCTATTAAATGCATTTTTGTATACCCACTGTTGTCATTGTTATTCTGGGTGGCAATTCATTGCTGACATCCATGCCTGTGAGCCTAGGGGGACACTGTGGCCACCTGTCCATTTCACCCCTACATTGTGCTGTGGGCCATAAGTATGGGGGTCTATCTGGACCTGTGCCCATGGGACTATGCACAATGGATGTTCTGTACTGCAACATGTGTGCCTTGAGACGTGTATAGTGTGGCCAATGCAATGCTACATGTACAAGCTATTTGTGCACCACTGTGTCCCTACATGCATGCCACTTGGCTGTGGCATGCATAATGAACAGAAATATACCCTCACATGTATGTGTTGCGCTCAATGCAACTGCTGGTCCAGGTTCATGGATTGATCCCATCTTGAGACAGTGTTTACCACAATATAGATGAAAATTACATTTTCATCTAATGTTCGATGCAGATATGGCCAGAATGCCTTACCAGGCAGTCAAAAATGCAAACCTAGGCAGATTGATCCTATGCAGATCCCTGTGAAATTCCCTCCCATTATGTTTACAAAAGGGCATAACATATTGGGTATCCAGGGCTGGATAATCAGAGGAAAGAATGTATGTGCCATTCCCAACTGTTGGTACTTCCTGCATCCTCTGAGATGCCTCTAAATGTCTGAATGCTATTTTCAAGCATTTTAATGTATTTGCAACAGTTCTGCCATTTACAGAAGACTGCATCAGAAAAAATGACACAAGTATCATTATTTTGATGCATGTACCATTTTTCATACTGCAACTTGCAGCACCCATACCTGAAAGTTACAATACTTCAGAGTTGGTCTAACTCTCAGGTACAGTTTGCGTTAATGAGGTGGAAATGTGCTTCAAAGCCCCCCTCCCCAACCCACAATGAGAGCTTTGAAAATCTAGTTCCTTCAGAATAAGTATAGCATACAGTATGGTTTGGGTATATTGTTTATTGACATTCATACACTCAATAATGCTGTCATATCACAGTTCAAAGGTCACAAAAATTGTCTGAGCATAGTAGTGGCATCACCACTATGATGCAAAGATCAGGTGTCAGAATCTTGTGTCAGTCGGTTTCCCCAGTGTCCATTTACAAAAAGCTCACATTTCACATGGAAAAGTTGTTACAGATAGGGCTGCAGTGGCTGTCTCAAAATGACTTTTAAAAGATAAGACTTCATCTCTGAGCAAGAGAATAAACATGGGAGTATTAAACTGTTCAGGTAAAACTACCAGTTTTCTTTTGTTATTGTTTTTTCTGACCATATATTGTAACTTAAATAAATAAATTATGGGTAATTAAGTTCAACAAGATACATATATCAATTTAAGGGTTCTGATAACATCAGTGAGCATTTAAGATTCAGTGTTGAGGTCTATGATGTCATCAACCCCCCCTACAATGAAAAAACAGCCTTGTTGTATATTGTTACCTATACATTATTCTCTATGCTATAAAATAATTTCTTATGCATGTTGCATTTACACAGGAATTAATTAAATCTACAAAACCCAACATTCCTTGACATATTGTTAAATCCTTCCCTCTTTAAATATGAAATGGCTAAGAATGTTACAACCCTAACCTGGAAAAGGCATTGCAATAATAGACATGTAATGAGCATGACAAAGAGAATGTGCACAGGTATCCAGAAAACTATTTATTTGGTGGTTATAAAAATGTGATCATTTTAAACATCAGTGAGTTTAGGAAATAAGATACAGACCAAAATTCACTGTAAAAACACATTCCTGCAGTATTTAAAAATCTAATAATAATTTATATAATATCAATGTATAATTTAGATAACCGCTTTCTAGAAAATTATTGAATACACTATTAACTACCTTTTAATTGCATATTGATTAATAGTTCATAACAAGGAAATATGTTTGCAAAAAAGCAGTGTACCAAATTGATTTTTAAACTATTAAGTGCAGATCAGATTTCAATTTGGATGGGTTATTTGACACTTTGATGCACCTGTCAAACATCCACACTACTTTATCAATATACTGTCAGCTGCATTCACAACATTGTGTGTTTCAGACAGCTGTATTGAAATATGCTGACTTCCCTATTTTTTAATTTAAAATTAAAAATATCTTACATAACCACAAAACTTGGGTATTGCCTTAAGGTGGGCTTGCAAAATTCATTTACTTTGGACATTTCTAAAATGTTTAAGCCAAGCAGCTTAAAGAAGGAAACAAATAATACTGTTTACTTTACATTGATTTAAACAAAACATCATCAGAAAACTAAGATATTTGTTGTTTTTATTTAGATGGTAGGAAGTACTAACAATGAAAACTATGTGGACCCTTAGCAGATCTCTTCAATTGCTCTTTAATGACAGAGGAAGTGCCAGTGGATTGGAGGGTGGTGAATGTTGTCCCCTAGAGAAAAGTGGGGATTACTACAAACCAGGCAATTATAGACCACTCAGTATGACATCTGTAGTAGGGGAACTACTGGAATCTTTTCTAAAGGAGAGGACAGTTGGATTCCTGGAGGCCAACAGCCTGCAGGACTCTAGCCAGCAGAGATTTACCAGTGGGAAGTAATGCCAGTGGAACCTGATTAAATTCTTCGACTGGGTGACAAAAGCCATGGATAGGGATCAGGCAGTAGGTGTCCTGTACCTTGATTTCAGCAAAGTGTTTGACTTCAACCCATGTGAGAGGGGTATGAAAATCACTGGCTTACCCAGGGGTAGGGGATAATATAATGTGGTAAATGCAAAAATGACTGAGTTGGAGAACCCAGAGGCTATTCCTACACGAAAAGCCCTCATGGGTAAAGTTAGTCACAAGCTGGTGTCCCATGGATCAGTTTTAAGACTGGCCCTCTTTAGCATACAGTTTAAAAAGGATTTGAGAACTGGATCTTTCTGATTGGCTGTAAGCTTTCTATCAGACTTATTTTAATGCTGGATGTATTATGGAATCCAAAAATTCAGTCTCCCAACCTACACTACACCGAGGTCAGGAGACTGAATTTCAGAATCCCAATGGGGACTTCTGTTATGCGGGGGGCTTCACCCTCATACCCTCTAACTAATATAACCAGCTCCGGGGGGGGAGCAGACCTCAAAGTTGATGGTTCGGTTACAGGGAGTGCAAAAAAAAAAATTTGAAAGACGTTCTCCTACCAGGAACAGACCCCCGTCCCAGAAAACTCCTCGCTCTGCCACCCTTATAAGGTTATGCCAGGCAGAACCATGTTCCATGTGCATAACCTAGCATTTCACCAGGTGAAATATAATTTCATCCAGCAAAATACAGTTCACTGTCAAGCAACCATTTTGGACATCGCTAATTTTAGGATACCAAAGCCAGGTCTATGAGTGCCAGTACCCTCAGCTTCGATATCCTGATAGGATACCTTAATGTTTTATTAACATACATGTAGAACCTTATCATATGCTGAACAATGTTTAACATTGTTTTAAAAAAAACAAAATACTTTTTTTTATCAAGTCATGACCAGGGATTATGTTAATGGTCAATTAATCATTGTCTATGGGTATGTGTCACTTGGCTATGTCTCATGCCATATTACACCCCAAAGAGGGTGATTTTAGATCATTAACATTACCCTGGTCATGCTTTATTGCTTAAGTATTTAAATATGACATGCAATGAAGCTAGCCAGGATGCATCGCAATTAGAGATGGGCAAAGTGGCCCCAATTAGCTCCGCCAAGTGAGTCACGAAGCAAAAGTGGATTTGCAGAGTGCCCCGCAACGCGAAGTGGAGTACTTCATCTTATAATGGGTAATGAGTTTGAAGTCCATTTAAAACAATGACTTCACATTACTCTGCCTTCCCAAACCACTACTGCACCAACTCTTAAGGTGAAGTATATTGAAAATAATGTACTTCACCTCACTTCACCTTCTTTTTAAGCTCCAAAGGTGAATTTTGCAGTGATTCATGGGATTTCAGGTCACATGGGCTCTAGATTGTTCTGCACAGCCTCAGTTTGGGGTAGTGTGTGTAGGAAGATGTAGGAGACAGTCTGTTCTGAGAGCTCTCTGTGATTCAAACTTTCTAAAAACTGTTCAAAAAGCCTTTTTTAGTAATTTTTTTTTGCTCAAACTTTAGTTCATCAATTGTAGGAAACCCTCCTGTGCTCATATCATCAAGCATTTATTGTTTGTGTGTGGATTTTGAATGTTAATGTACAACATTGTGTCTGTGTAGTAAGAGACAGTGAAAGTGTGTTTTGAGGAGGGGCATTTCTGTGATGTAGGTAGATTAACTTGGAGAAAAAGGCAGTTCTTTCCATTTTGGTGATATTTTTCTTGTATAACTGTATTAATTTACACACAGTAATATTTTCAATAATTCTTGCCATTTTTTTGCTGATTGTTGTGGTGCAGCAGTGCATAACTTTAGTTTGTTTAAAATACGTGGTTATATTACTGAAGTTGGGGACTGTGAGCGAGTGCTGCCGCCGCGGCTTCGTGATACAGCTCCTCCATTGAATTTGTAAAGTTCTCTTTCCCTCCTTAATCCAGTCACTTTATACTGTTACTTGTGTTTTTTCTTCCTAAACTAAAGTTAATCTCTGCTGCATAGCCTCTGTAACTGCCTGTAACCGCCCGCCTGGGTTCCCGCTTTTCTATTTAAAATTTTTTAATTGCAACTGAGAACTACTCTGTATTCTCCACCTGCCTGCTTTTCTCTACTAAGTTTACTCTGCTAAATTGCTTTCCTCCTCTTTCTCACCTCCACCTTCTCCTATTGTCTGAAGCCTGTATTTAAATCTCTTCTCCTTCCTACCTCCTCAGGACTCTCCCGGGCCCATCGGGGCTTCGGATCCCCCTCCTCCAGGACCAGGAATCTTCAGGACCACCTTCCAGACGAACACCGGGGTGTCCGCTCCTAAAGCGGCGCCTCTGAAAGAAAACCGTGCTCCTCCAGATCTTCTGTTGCCAGGGTCCGCTTCCAACCGCGAATTGCCGAGGAAGGGAACCAGGAGCTCGGCCGCTCCCTGGTACCTTGTGCCGCTGAAGGCGCAAAGCCCGCAAGGTACATCCCTTCAACCCCCTGCCGCCGGCTCTCTTCTGCCGGGTTGGGACTTTAACCTGTACCATCCCTCACAGAAAGCGGCTGTTGTTGCTTCCTTTTTCTAAGGTTAGCTACCATTATTTGAACCCCTGGGGACTGTGAGCGAGCGCTGCCGCCGCGGCTTCGTGATACAGCTCCTCCATTGCACTCTTCCGCGGGCGCTTTGCTCCCCTCTCCCCCACCTCACCCACCCTGGTCGACCCCTTAGCTATATAGTCTCCTGTCTGTCATATGACTAGTGTCTACTTTTCCATTGGCTCCTTATATTCCTCTCCCACTAGAAGGCATCCTATCCCTGCCTCGTCTGTGCTAACTTGCTTGTACAGTAGTGCTACGCCGTAAGCAGGCTATATCCCAGCGATATATCCGAGCTATATTTTGACCCATCTCCCCTTGGACATTCCGCCTTTGTCCTCCCCCATTTTCCAGAATGGTGCCGCACTCTGGTCTCCCCACAATGAACCTACTCTGCACTATTAGCCATCCTAAACTTGTCCCACTCTTCTGCCTATCTCTCCTATTTTGCCTGAACTGGATTACTATGTCTCTTTCAATTTCCGAGGACCACTGTCCTCAGCATACAAATGACTTTAGATTCTCCAATCTTCTCCTCTCCTCTCACTCTAATCTTCCCCTTACCCACCTTATTCTAATCAAAAGGGGCTGTATATACCTATCCCTCCACTTCTATCTCTTGGGCAGTCGTAAACCTAAAAGTAAGCTAGGCATTTTTCCTGGTGACTTGTTTATACACCTGGCCCAGAGGCTCCTTATGCTATCTGGCGATATTGAATCTAACCCTGGTCCCAAAATAAGCACCCCACTCTCCACCTCTACTAGCACAAAAAAGGACCTGGTGCTAGCCCATATGAACATTAGAAGCCTTCTGAGCCACCTGGCTGAACTCGAAGCCTGGGCTAAGTTGATGGACCCTGACATACTATGCCTCTCCGAAACATGGCTGAAACCCACTGTACCTGATACTTCCTGCCACCTACCTGAGTATAATATTCTTCGACGTGACCAATCTGGGTCCAAGAGGGGGGGGTGGGGTTGCAATTTTCTATAAAAATCATTTGTCTCTTAGCATCCTACCCTACCCTGATTCCCTCATGCCATGTGAAGCGCTGCATGCTACCCTGATGCTGGGTTCGAAACTCCTTCATATCATCTGTGTGTATAACCCACCAACCTGTGGGTTGAATGGTCTCCAGAACCTACTGCAGTACGTCTCTCTGAATGTAAAAGCAAATGAAGCACTCCTCCTCGGTGATCTGAACCTGAACTGGCTGGGCCCACAGCACAATCTCCTTGCATCTCTGTTCCAGAAGCACAGTTTCCACCAAATTATAACAGACTGCACCAGAACCACGACTTCTCTATCAGGGACGTTACTCGACTGGATCCTTACCAACAGACCAGATCACGTTTCTAGAGCTTCTGTCCTGGCTGACTCAATTACAGATCACTCACCGACGCTCTGTCACTGGCGCTCCTGCCCACCGCCGGCTCCTCAACCACAACAGATTACCTTCACGAACTATGCTGCCCTCGATGTACAGGCCTTCTTATCCGACATATCTGGCATAGACTGGACTGCGTCTTCTCCACATCCAGTGTCGATACTGCCCTTAACATATTTCTTACTAAGTTTGGTGAAGTGCAAAAGAAACACCTCCCAAAGGTAAAAAGAAGAGTCAGAGGTCAGCACTCAAGATGGCTAAATAAAGATCTCCTACGCCAAGTTAAAAGCCAGAGATAAGCAGTGGAGAAAATACAAACAATCTGGACTCCCCTTTGATTTCATCCTGTACAAGCAATATAGAAATGATTGCAAAAGGTGCATCAGGCAGGCCAAAAGTAAATACTGTCAAAACTTGCTGGCCAATTCCTCTAATGACCCTAGGAAATTTTGGAGCCACATTAAATCTTTCTTAGGATCTACACAAGCTGTCACCCCCTCTGAAATGGTTCTGCAAGGCAGTCACTGTAATAACTCTTCCACTATTGCAAATGCATTTAACCAGCAGTTTTCCGACTTATCTGCCTACACAGCTTCCCTTCAATCTCCTGCTACACTACTGAACTCCATATTCCCTGGCGATTCACCTAACTCATCTAACCCATTCTACTTCAATGCGGTCTCCAGGAATCAAGTCTTCAAGCTGCTCAAGGCTATCTCGGACAACACCAGCACTGGCTCTGATGGATTAGAACCTCGGTTATTAAAGATGGCTGCTCACCTCATATCTGGTCCTATAGCTAGAATATTCACCCTATCCCTCTCCAATGGCGTTGTCCCTGAAATCTGGAAGGCCACCAGAATCACTCCCATGTTTAAAAAAGGCAGCAAAAATGACACGTCTAACTACAGACCTATTGCTATTTTATCAGTCCTTAACAAGATCCTTGAGAAGCTAGTCTCAACTCAAGTTAACGAATACATTGAAAACTCCAGCCTACTCAATGCAGCCCAGCACGGCTTTAGAAAACACCACAGCACCATGACTGCACTAGCAAAATTCTCTTCTGACATTCTTACCAACATGGATAAAGGGAAGCTAACAGGGGCTGTTTTCATCGACCTAACCAAAGCGTTCGACCTTGTTGACCATACCTTACTACTTTCCTCCCTCAGAAATCTGGGCTTCTCTCACCCTGTCGCTACTTGGTTCAACAGCTACCTTGCCAACAGGACTCAGGCGGTGAAATTTAACGCGGCGATCTCTGACAGTGCAGTTATCAATATTGGTGTCCCTCAGGGCTCCATACTTGGTCCTCTCCTTTTTTCACTATTTGTAAACAATCTCCCTGATGTAGTAACCTCTGGCCACTCACTACTGTATGCAGATGACCTGGTCATCTATGCGCACTCCGACAATATCATCAACCTGAATGCTGCCCTTACCACAGACTTCCACTCGGTGCAGCGCTGGCTACACACTCAACGCCTTGTTCTTAACGCCAACAAAACTAAAGCCATGCTATTTGGATCCCTTCACAAACGAAGATCCTGCCCTTCTCCTCTCTCTGTACCTGACATTGATGGTAACCCTCTGGAGTCTGTCAACTCTTTTCGCTACTTGGGCATTCACCTTGACCAAACTCTGGACCTAAAACTGCACATCCAGGAAACTTGCAAGTCTGTCAGTTGTAAGCTAGGAGCTGCTTACAGGACCAACTACCTGCTACCCTCAGCCGCTAAACCATAAATTGCTAGAGGAATCCTATTGCCAACCCTCACCTATGGTGGTCCCATCCTATCCATAGCCAACAAAACTGCCCTGCATCAATGGGACACCACCTTCAACAATGTTTGCAGGTATGCAGCCAGCGCCATGCCTGAAGCATCATTGTCAGCTATACAAAGACCTTGGCTGGCTATCTCCTCCTCCACCAGGCAATACTTCCTCTACAACCTTTCAGACACCATCATCAGAACATCCAAACCAGCTGTTCTCTAAATTACTCCAACCGGCTATACCTTCACGGACCTTAGGTCTGCTGACAAATCCTTATTAAATATTCCTCCTGTCAGCAAAAAAGGGCAGGATCCTTCAGTTATGCTGCCCTCACTTTTGGAACTTGTTGCCTCAGGAACTAAGGAATGCTCCTTCCCACTCTGCATTTAAGCACAACCTCAGAACTTTCCTCACTTCGATGGACAAATGTGTTTGTTTTGATCCCACCTGATCCCCTACTCCCAACCTGTTCTTCTCACTCTATTATGTACTATATGCACTTAGCTTTTCTTGGTTGTTTTGCTTATGTTTACTGTTAGTGGATGCTGTATAATTTTGTTGTTCTGATGCCAATTGTAAAGTTATTCATTTACCGCCTTGCCACTTAGCTTGCCCTCGCACCCTGTACACTTTTCCCCTACCTTCATTCCTTCCCTCACCTTCCTTTCATGCACCCCTTACTAGCCTCTCTCTCTTCCCTCCTCCCTTGGCCATTTCTCCTGTATCCTCTTTCATTACCCCCCTTCCTCTTGCCCCTCCCTTCTCCTGCTCTTTGCTGCCTCACTCCCCCTCTAACTGATCTCTTCTCCCCTCCTTGCCGTCTCTCGGTTCCACCGTCCCGGCCATACGTTGCAACCTATTACCACTAATGCCGTAACTTGCCGCCTCACTCCTCGTCTCACCAACCTCTACTCCCTCCTTGCCGCCTCGGTTCCAATTATCCGCTGTGCGTTGTAACCTTTCACCGCTAATGCCGTAACTCGCCACAACCCCTCTTACCTTCTTCCTCTTTTGCCGTCTTTCGGTTCCACCGACCCGGCCGCAGGTTGTAACCTTGTACCGCTGATGCCGTAACTGGCCATCACCCATCTTACCCCTCTTTCACCCTCTGCCCCTCTCCCTGCCAGCCTTCCCCGCCTCCCACCAGTTTCACCCTACCGTGACTCCCCTCTCTTTCCTTCCATCTCCCAGATCCATCGGCTCGGACACAGGTTACTACTCTACCCGCCTATGCCATTTTCACTGCCATTCCTCTTGTCCCCCTCCCCTCTTGTGTGTCACTGCACTCCTTCCAGGTGCATTCCATCTACCTTCCCTCTTTTCATTTCCCTTTCGGCTCCCTGCCCAGCAAACCTTTCCCCCTTTACCCTGCCCTTCCCACCCTTCGCTGTCCTCTCCCCCGACCTCTCCGTCTCTCCTGCCGACCCTGGGTTCCACCGTCCCGGTCACAGTTGGTAACCTTCTCCCGCCAATGGTGCACTAGTCACCTTTACCTCCCTCCTGTCCCTCCCCTTTCTTGCTGCTTGCCCACCCTCCTGGCCTCTCTCTCTGCTCTACCTTTACACCTGTCCTCTCCACCTATCCCCTAGTTCTTAAACTACTGATTACATGTATTTTAACCCTGGCTCTATGCTTAACTACACTGTGTGTATATTGTCCTTTGCAATGTATCCTGCTTTGTATATTTTCCTATGTATTCCTGCTATCATGCTAATGTATCCTGCCTTGTGTATTTTCTTATGTATCACCTGTGTTTTGTAATTGTACCTCCCGGGTCGTGCCTGAAAATAGTCACTTGTTGGCTAGCGCACTTACCCGGTCAACAAAAACTAAATAAAAAATAAGTTTTCAATTTGCTACGCATTACTTAGTGTGTGTGTGTGAGTATGTGTGTGATGCATGTCATCAAATCAGACACCTTTTATTGTGCCACATAGTAATTTCAGCAATGTGAACCTTCTATCCACTGCAGCTGTGTGATTTTTGTACTTCTTTGTGGTGTCTTTACTGGTACTGGTACTAGTACTAATGACTGTTACTGCAGCACTGCAGTACACTGCCCCCCCATGGCGCACCCCAACCGGCAAAGGTATTCTTTTCCAGATTTGAATTTCTGATTGCGAGCACTTGTTAGGCCTTTGTGTCTGCATCTCTTCAGTGTGCAGTGCAATCTTAATCTGCCTGTGCATTTGACTCTCTTTAGTGCACAATCTCCACTTGTAACTTAAGTCACAGTTGTTGCTTTGGCTTCCCTTCAGAGTACTGGACTGGTGTGGTGCATAATTCTGCATAAATATTGTATTCATACATATGCGTTTTTAAGTCAGGCCCATCATCATGTTCATGAGTCACTCATAATACAAATCATGTTCTTCATCATCACGGTCACAAATGCAGTCACAAATCACAATTTACGATCACGTCACTCATGCATCACAACATTAATTTTTTTCTAGTTACTTGAATATATTGTTAGCCTGTTTTGTAGTATCTCTCCATGCTTCACCACCCCACCATTGTACTCATTAATGAGTGTTTTTAAGTTGGGGAGTTTTGTGCTAGAGCTCATCGGGGAAGTACAGCCATAGGCATTCACATTTCCAATATAGCTTCATATTTATCTCACACCGTCGACACCAAATCACATTCTTCATCATCACGGTCACAAATGCAGTCACAAATCATGATTCACAATCACATCACGAATCACAACATTCATTTTTTTACTAGTTACTTGAATGTTTTGCAAGCCTGTTTTATAGTATCTCTCCAGGCTTCCCCATTCCTCCATTGTACTCATTAATAAGTGTTTTTAAGTCAGGCAGTTGGATAGTGTCTGCAGTATATACACAGACAGGAAAGAAGACTGGCTGCACACATGCAGTTTAGCACAGTATACTTGCACTGCTCAGTCTGCTTTTCCACAAACACTCCATGACACAAAGTAAACATTAATGAGGCACCAAAACAGTGCATGCACATGCACACACACACACACACACTCTTAACAGAAGGGAGGGAGGCCAGAAGACAAAATGTCACGCGTATGGAAGACAACAAAAAAAGGGCATAATTACATACAAGGGTCAGGGATGGTGGAGGAATGCATTTTATAACACAGCAAGGAAGGTGTGGGGGGGCACATGGTGTGAGGAAAAAAAAGCTAATGTGGGATCCCAAGGTAATCCAGCAGCAGTTCAGGCATGGACATAATTTGCAACTGATGTCCCTCTATGCAATCCAGCAGCTTCTCAACAGCAATCACCATCTCATTCTTCTCCTCAACAGCACTCCAGAGAACTGCCAAGTCAGCCTGCATTACACACAGTTCTCTGGGGGTCCATACATTCTACAGGCTGACCTGCTGGTGGTGGTGGTGGTTTGAGTGCTGGTGGAGCAGCAGGTGCTGCTCTGCCCTCCTCTTCTTAGGGCTGCCACCACACACAGCTGCAACCTTTGCCATAGAAGGGCCAGCAGGTGCAGGCATGGCCCATTCTGTGGCAGCCTGCCACTCCAACTGGTGGTGATTGAGCATATGGGTGTGCTGGCCCCCAGTCCCCAGGTGAGTCCCCCCGGGGCCATGGTGCACCTCCCCTCACATAGGTGGCACCTGACCATGCTTCTGTCCCCCCGACACAGTCAAAAACCTGCCAAACAATGGAGGTGCAGGGAGGACCAGGCACAGACAGGGGAGGGCCAGATGAACTGGCAGCCATCTGGTCACGGTGTTCAGCAGGGTTGGGATCCACACCTGGGCCCAGGGGCATAGGCACATCCTGCTTCAGAAGCCCTGGTGCTGGAGCTGGTGCTGGACATGGTGGTGGTGGTTTAACTGCCTCAGAGTCAGGAGGCGGTGCTGGTCCTGCTTCTGGGGAAGGGGGGCACTCAGAATTTTCGATCAATCCAACAGGAACCAGCAGCCATGCTCACCATGCATGTGCTGTACGATGCCTACCAGTACCATGCTCTCCCAGAGCTGCCCCAGACATTCCCTCACCCTGGTCCATCTCTTCTACTGTGCTCCCTCAGCCTGAGCAATGACTACTCACACTGTCACACAACACACACACAGTCACACAGACACAGACAAACAACTAACTACTTATAAAGGTAAGAAAAAAATAAACAGAAAGAACAAATTAAATAAAAGAGTACAGAAAAGACAAAAAATGTAACTTTTAAAACAGCTGTCAGGTCTAAATCAAAGTTTAAATCTCCTCCTCGCTCTGATCTCAAAGTCTCAGCAGTGACAAAACAACACACTCCTCTCTCTCTGTCTCTGTCTCTGTCTGCACAGGAAAAAGCAAAAGTGTTGGCTTGTATGACTCACTTCCTTCCTTTTCCTGCCTGTCTATGGCTAAAGAGCATGGCAAAGTCCATTGAAAACAACTTTGCCTTACTTTGCATTGTCATTCTGCCTTAACATGAACTGATAATGACAAGGCGGAGTGAGCACTTTGCAGTGCCCACTCTGCGTAGCGGAGTGGCAACGTGAAGTTCCCACTTTGTGGACACTTCTCCAGCAGAATTGAAATTTGCTGCATCTCTAATCACAATACCTTTCAGTAAATAACGTGTCACAAAATACTGCATGATGAAAGGTCTTAATGAGCATAGAGCTGCACTGTTTCATGCAGCATACTGCAGTACTCTGCAGTTATACTACAAGGTACTGCATTGCATCCTTGCTGCAGGGGTGGGGGGCCATGGTTAAGACATGCCTCTTTACAGATAACACAAAGATATGTGGTACAGTAGACACAGAGTAGTGGGTAAGGACCATGAAAAAGAATCTGGAAAGACTAGAGAGGTGGCTAAGGATGTGTCAGCTAAAATTTAAAGCAAAAAATTGCAAGGTAATGCACATCTGGGCCAAGAACCAGAGAATGGAAAACAGCATGATGGGATGGTAGTGGAGAACACAATGGAGGAAAAGGACCTGGGGTGATAATGATGGAGCACTTGATGTCATCAGCACAGTGCAATGGGGTTATGAGAAAGGCAGATTAGATGATGGAATGCATGGGAGGGGGATCACTTGAAGAAAGGGGTGAAATAATACTAACCATGTATAGGTACGAAGTTCAAGTGCACCTAGAGTACTGTTTGTAGTTTTGGAGCCACACTTTAGGAAGGTTAGGGACAGGAGGGAGGCAGTACAGAGGGGGGTTACCAAACTGATACAGGAGCAACAAGGTGGGCCTTACAATGACAGCTTGAGTTATCTCAGTATGTACATGCTGGAGTTCAGGAAGAAGAGGGGGAGACATGACAGAGATGTTCAAGTACCTCTGTGGGACAAACAATGTTGGCAGCAGTGAGTTGTTCACAGTAAGTGGTAACATACTGTAAGCACCAGGGGAAACTGCATGAAACTGACAGAAGAAGGGTTAAAAATGGATATCAGGAAGTACATTTTTTATGGAAAGAGTGGTGGTAAACTGGAACAAATGTCCAGAAGAGATCATCTGTGCTAAAACAATAGGTGGTTCAAAAGGAAATGAGACAGCAACATGGAAAATTGTGTAAGGGGACAGTTGGTGGACAGAGGAGAACAAATGAAGACTAACTGGGACACAATCCCATATCTAGAAGGCTTGGACCGATGTGATGGGCTGATAAGCCTTTATTTGCTGTTATTTTATATGTATCTTTGTATAACTCATTTAAAAAAATGTTAATTCACCAGTTAGGGTTAAACTGACAAAAGTAGGGAAAAATGGTGTTAGGGTTTCCAACCCTAACACCCACCCTGCAAGCAGTAAAAAGAAAAAAATATTTATAGTGTTGGCTATGCAGGCCTTGGTAAATCAGGCCTAGGGTCTTCCTTGGGGTTATTAACCCTAACACTCATCCCATTCTCATATAGTCTGCACATCTGAGCTTATTTGCTGATGGAATGCAGGAGCGTAAGAGTTGCTATCCCAAAGAAGACCACAGGCCTGATTTGCCAAGACTCAGGACAGCCAAAACCATGAAGATTTTTTTTCTTTTTGCTTCTTACAGGGTGGAGTCGGGTGTTAGTGCTGGAAATCCTAACACCACATTTCCCTACTTTTGCCGGTTTAACCCTAACTGGCTGATTAACAAAGTTTTTTGCAATGATTTTCCTTACTTTTTGAGACAGCAGAATTGTATCACCATTCAGAGGGCCCTGCACTTCTATTCCTCCAGAAAATACATTTATGTGCTTCCTTCTAATGCTTTTAAGACCTTTATTTTGATATAACTGTATACAGCAGATTGTCCAACACAACTGCATACAATATATTGATGGAGTTTGGGCTTGTTAAAGTTGAAATGTGGAAAAAAACAAAGTCCAAATTATTTTTTCACATGAAGGGATCTTTTTTGTGAGGTTGTCATTCATGTGAAAAAAAGATTCCTTGTACAAAAAAAGAAAGTAAAAAACACTAAGTCCAAATTCTTTCTAGTATGAAGGAATCTTTTTTCATGAGGTTGTCATTCATATGAAAAAACGATTCATTCATATGAAAAAAGAATATGAAAAAACTAAGTCCAAATTCTTTTTTCATATGAAGGGAATCTTTTTTCCATATGGCCATATTCTTTTTTCATATGGCAATAAGAAAAGAGACATTTAGGTCACGAAAAAAGATTTTAAAATGTGTTAAAGACACATTTGTGTGTGATGTTTTCAAGAACTAACTGCATAATCCACCTAAGGGTCCCATTTAGCAAGATACATGCATTGGTGTCTCTGCAGGATATCACTTTTATGGCTTTTCAAAAAAAACAGAAACAAAATGGTGATCATATGAAAAAATAATTTTTTTCTCATGAAAAAAGATTACTCCCATATGAAACATAATAGAAACATAGAAGTTGACAGCAGATAAGGACCGCAAGGACTATCCAGTCTGCCCATTTTTTCTACCTTATGAATGTGACATAGGCCTTTACGCTGCCAATGGCCTATCTATTCATACTCATCTGTATTGCTCCCTTAGGCTTATCCCATGCCTGTTTGAAGCCCTGCACTGCATTCATATCCACCACTTCCTGAGGTAGACCATTCATGCACCCACCACACTTTCTGTGAAAAAGAACTTCCTCACATTACCCATTAATCGGCATCCCTCTAATCTCATGCTGTGTTCTCTTGTCCTGCTATTATTATTGTATTGAAACATGTTAGACTATTTCACCTTGTTAATGCCCTCAAGATGTTTGAATGTTTTGATCATATTGCCTTTCTCTCTCTCCTTTGTTCTAGGGTATATATATTGAGCTCCACTAATCTGTCTTCATATGTTTTCTGATGCAGTCACTGCACCATTTTGGTTGCCCTTCTCTGGACTGCCTCCATTTTGTTAATGTCCTTGTGCAGGTGCGGCCTCCAACATTGCACTCAGTACTCCAGATGGGGCCTAACTAGTGTCTTGTACAGAGGATTTATTACCTCCCTCTTCGGACTTGTGATACCCCTACTAATACACCTCAACATCCTTCTAGCCTTACCTACTGCTTTAGTGGTCTGCTTGGATGATTTCAGGTCATCTGTAATGATGATGCCCAAGTCTCTTTCTTCCCTTGTGATTGCCAGCACCTCCCTTCCCAACCTAGGGGTAAAGATGCAGCAAATTTAAAATTTGTTGGTGAAGTTGCAGCAAAGTGGCCAGTTTCACCATGTGGAGTAATCCATGAAATTCTCCAATTTTAGCCTGATTTCGCCAAGGCAAAATTTTGCTGGGAAAGGGGAAATTTTGCCTGTAGAAAAGCAAAATTTCACTTTGGAAGGCAAACTTTTTCCTCTAAAAGCTGAATTTCACCTTGGAAAGTTACATTTTGTCTAACAAGGTGAAATGTTGCCATTCCGTAGGTGAAATTTCATGGTGAAATTTCACATTTCGCTATGCGAAATGGACGGAATTCACGGATTATTTTTGAGTAGCAAATTTTTTATCACGTCACCCACCTCTACCTATAGGTAGCTTCAGGATTTTTCTTTCCTATGTGCATGATCTTGCACTTCTTTGCGTTAAACCCCAGTTGCCACTCTTCCAACCATTTTGCCAGTTTATCCAGATCTCTTCTCATTCTGCCCACCCCATCCGGGTCATCTACTCTATTGCAGATCTTGGTGTCATCTGCAAACAGACAAACCTTACCCTCCAGTCCATCTGCAATGTCACTGATGAAGATATTGAAGAGGATTAGCCCCAGGACTGATCTCTGATGTACCCCACTTGTGACTTGCATCTCTTCTGACTAAATACCATTTACCACACTCTCTGTTTTCTGCTCACCAACCAGTTTTCCACCCAGTTGACCAACCTCTGACCCACCTTAAGCCTATCCAGCTTATTAATCAATCTTCTATGTGGAACAGTATCGAAAGCTTTGCTGAAGTCAAGATAGGAAACATCAACTGCACCCCCTTAGTCCATCACTCTGGTTACCCAGTCAAAGAAATCTATTAGATTAATTTGACAGGACCTTTCTGTTGTAAACCAAGCTGTCTTGGATCCTGTGCTCCTATGAATTCTAGGTGTTGCACTATCCTTTCCTTAAGGAGTGTCTCCATATTCTTGCTCACTACTGAGGTGAGACTGACTGGTCTGTAGTTTCCTGCGTCCTCCCTGCTGCCACTCTTGTGAAGTGGGATCACATTAGCCCTGCTTCAGTCTTCTGGGCTCTCTCTTGTGCTCAAAGACTCACTAAACAGTTCTGCTAATGGCTCTGCTAGTTCCACCCTTAGCTCCTTTATTACCTTGGGATGTATGCCATCAGGTCCTATTGCCTTGTCCACCCTGAGCTTAGTAAGCACTTGTAGGACCCTTTCTTTTGTGAAGGGACTTGTGCACACCTCCCTCCCCCCATGTCCATGGTGCTGAGCTGTGGGCCATGCCCTACCTTCTTCTCAGTAAATACTGAGCATAATAAACACAACCATAGAGACAAGCCATACAAAGACAAGGATACTGGACTTTAGAAGGGCTGACTTTGGCATAATGGGTGAATACCTGAGGAATGTATTAGCAAATGGCCAGAAAGGAGGGGTGGAAGAACAATGGAGAAAAATCAAAACTGCCATCATGGAGGCAACAAGCCTTTGTGTGAAACAAATAAAGAAAACAAAGCGGAATAAAAAACACTATGGCTCTCAAAAAGAGGTGTCAGGGAAGGTTAAGGAGAAAAAGGCTGCATTCAAAAAGTACAAGGAATCACAGACAGAGCATGACAGGGAATTGTATCAATTAAAGCAGAAAGAAGTGGGGAAGGCAGTCAGAAAAGCAAAGGCCCAAACTGAGGAAAAGATAGCCAACTCAGTTAAAAAGGGGGATAAAACCTTTTATAGGTACATTAGGGAGCATAGAAAGGTTAAGGGAGGGATAGTGAAGATTAATAAAGGAGAGGGGAGGTGGGCAGAGGGAGACAGTGAAAAGGCAGAGATACTGAATGAATAATTTTGCTCAGTATTCACAAAAGAGGAAGAGGAGGAGTTACCTAAACCAAACAGTAGAAGCACTCTGGATAGTGGGGTTGACACCAGTCCATTTACAGAAGAAAGAGTACTGAAAGAACTCCTAAAACTCAAGGTGGACAAAGCAATGGGGCCTGATGGGATTCACCCTAGAATCCTAAAAGAGCTAAGGGAGGACCTAGTGACACCACTAACCACACTTTTTAACAAATCATGGGAAGATGGGGTGGTACCTGAGGACCAGAGGAGGGCAGATGTGATTCCCCTTCACAAAAGTGGGAGCAAGGCAGAAGCAGGAAACTACAGACCTCTTAGTTTAACCTCAGTGGTGGGGAAAATGATGGAATCACTTCTGAAAGAAAGAATTGTTGAGTACCTAGATACAGAGGGCACAGGACCCAAAGCAGCATGGATTCACAGCAGGAAGGTCATGTCAGATGAATCTAATTGATTTCTTTGACTGGGTGACCAAAGTAATAGACCAGGAGGGGCTGTGGATATGGCCTACCTAGACTTTAGCAAGGCATTTGACACAGTCCAGCACAAAAGATTAATAATCAGTTAGCCAGCCTGGGAGTGGGTCCCAGGGTGGTAGCCTGGTAGCAAACTGGCTGCACAACAGGACACAGAAGGTAATAGTGAATGGAATACATTCTGAAGAAAGGGGTTACTAGTGGAGTACCTCAGGGCTCAGTACTGGGTCCAGTCCTCTTTAACGCCTTTTATAGGGTGACATTCCAGAGGGTCTGAAGGAAAGGTATGCCTCTTGTGGATGACACAAAATCTGTAACAGAGTTGATACACAAGGGGGTAGAAAGGATGAGAAGGACTTGGCAAGGTTGGAGGAATGGTCAGACATATGGCAACTTAGATTCAATGCAAAGAAATGCAAAGTAATGCACCTGGGAAATAAAAATCCAGGAGAAGAGTACACAGTAGCAGGGGTGGTACTAATGACAACAATAATGGAAAGGGATCTGGGTGTAGTCATATCAGATGACCTAAAGATGGGTAAGCAATGTGAGAAGTCAGTAAGGAGAGCCAGGGGATACTGGGATGCATAGGGAGGGCATCACAAGTAGAAAAAGGAAGTGGTTATCCTCTATACAGACAGTTGGTGAGACCCCATCTGAGTACTCATGGCAGTTTTGGAGACCTCATCTACGCAAGGACATAGACAGGATGGAAGCAGTCCAGAGGAGGGTAACTAAAATGGTGCAGGGTCTACATCAGAAATCATATGAAGAGAGACTGAGATAGCTTAATATGTATACCCTTGATGAAAGGAGGGACAGGGGGACATGATAGAAACTTTTAAGTACCTCAAGGAATCAACAAATCCAGGAGGGTAGCATCTTTCAGAAAAGAGATGTGTAAGAATGAGGGGGCACAATTTAAAGTTAGAGGGGGGAAGGCTCAGGGGTAATGTGAGGAAATTCTTTTTCACGGAGAGAGTGGTGGATGCATGGAACTGCCTTCCTGGAGAGGTTGTGGGGTCTAAAACAGCAGGGGAATTCAAACATGCATGGGACAGACATAAGGCAATTATAGTGGGGGGTTGCAGGAAGTAGGCTGTTGGTTAACTAGAATCTGCAGCTTATCCAATAGGTAGGAAAATGGGCAGACTGGGTTGGGCCAAGTGGTCCTTATCTGCCTTATCTATGTTTCTATGTTAAGTATCTATTTAGGATAGATGCTTTTCCTTGGTCCTCCTCCACATACTCTCCCTTATCCCTTTTGATCTTAGCAATGCCCCCTCTGGACTTTCTCCTTTTTCATATGGGGCAAATTCTTTTTTTTGTATGAAACAGCTATCCAAAAGACAATACTGAGCATGCTCAGAACCAAACTTTAAAATCCTTATAACTCTGGAATGGATTATATTTTTTTTCACCAAACCAGTAAATAACAGCACTGTGGCTCAAGTCCTTTCTACCCTGAACATTTCAGAGCACAATTCCAAACCATCTGGATGCTAGGCAATAACAAAAAACAGCAAAAACAACACTGATTTTTTTTCACTGTTTTTGCTATCTGCATCTCAGAATCTGCACATCTGACAGGAATGAAACTTGGCACATCAAGAGATCTTGTCCTTGAGACTGGGCATGCAAAATTTTGGGCAAACCATTTAACGGTGGCAAAGCTATTAAAGTACAAAGTCAGGGGTTTAAGACTAAGCAGCCTACTCAACCTTTACTATAGTGGCACTACTGTGCCATTATAATAATGAATTGTTGCTAAGATTTACAATTCTAATGAGTCGGTGTACAGTAACTCAGGGTCGAGACACTGGTGACAAAAATAGGATGTAGTGACACATGAGCATTTTGTTAGAGATATAGGGCCAGATATTCAAACTGCACTATTTTGTGGAGCAAGCCCTTGCGCTGCACAAAATAGTTGCGCAGGGGTGTGGCCACAGCGATATTCAAAGGAGTTGCGCCCTTGAGCAACCCTTTGAATATCACCCCCAGCCACAGCCACTGTGCATGGCGCAGGGTGGAACTTGCGCCCACCGCAAGTGGTCAGAGTGGTGCATTTCAACTTGCGGTATATTGCGTACCATTGGCGCCTATGCGCAAATTTCCGATATTCAAAAGGGGACATGCAAATGGGGGCCATAATTCATGCGAGTAGACAGGGGAGGCCATTTGCATCTGATTATGGCCCATTTGCATGCCATTAGCATTCAGGTGCGCCGATCCCGAGGATTCTTGCACCTGGCGCCTGCCAGGCAGCAGCCATTGGGGACCGACGCCTCCTGCAGCCCGATCACGGGCAAAGAGTGAAAATCCCCACCACCACCCCCACTGGCCCGATCGCAGGCAACAGCAGAAATGTCCCCCACCAGCCCGATCGCTGGCTGCATTAGTTTAAAACAACCCTCCTCCCAATACATCCCTGGTGGTCCAGTGGACCGAAAAGCCCGATCGCAGGCTGTATCAGATTAAAACAACCCTCCTCCCGAATACATCCCTGGGGTCCAGTGGACCAAAAGTCCGGATCGCCGGATGGGGCATAAACTTTCGAATATAGCTCCTGGTGGTCCAGTGATCGAACTCGATCGCTGGATGTGGGTAACATTTCATCCCTCGTGCTTTCTGCTTCACTCACTATTTAAACCACCATTTCGCGCTTTTCGCAGCGCGGGCGGGTGGCAGCATCCCGGCTGCCGTCGCCGGAGACTGATCAAGTTCGGTGCTGCACGCCGACAGGTATACATTAACATGCAGTAGCTATTGTCAGATAAGACAGTCCAGTTTTGTGAATGACATTCATTCACCAAACTGGACTGTCTTGTACGGGCAGCTGCACGCTCATTGGCTCTTGCTCTGCACCAATGGGCGCAGCTCACGGGGCAGTCGGGGTCGCGGGCGGCGGGCGGCAGGTGGGTGGATGGTGCCACCTGCTGGCTGCAGGGGCGGGGTGGTGGGGCTTCATGGTGGGGGTGGGGGACATTAGGCACCAGGGATGTGTTGGGGGGTGTTTACTGCTTACATCCTGCGATCGGGAGTTTTGGTCCACTAGACCACCAGGGCCATGTTCTGGGGGTTGTTTTAAACTAATGCAGCCCGCGATCAGGCTGGTGGGGGGGCATTTCTGCTGTTGCCCACGATCGGGCCAGTGGGGGGGTGGTGGGGATTTTCACCTTTGCCCATGATCAGGCTGCAGGGGGCACAGGGAGGGTTGGGGCCAGCCACAGGTGGCAGCTGCTGTGTTGCACCCTGCAATGCAACAGCTCACCTGTGGGTGGCCCCGACTTGAGCCTTTTTTTTTTGGCTCAAAGTTGTGCAGGCGCAGGTTGGGGGCTTGCGCCTGCACAACTCTGCACAGCCCAGCTGAATATCCGGCTGTGCAGTTTATGCATGGTTCCTCCCCCTCCAGTTCAGCATGCATTCATTTGCATTGCGCTGTTGCTCAGCATGTTTTCTGTGGCGCAACTGCCTCCTGCTGAATATCGCAGAATGGAGCAAATTCGGACTTGCGCATGGCGCAACCCTTTTGAATATCTGGCCCATACTGTATATTTATGCACTAGGCATGAACACAAAAGCCATTGTAGAAATCTGTTTATTTCCACACATGTGTGATAAATTTTAGAACCCAAAATTTGTCATTTGTCACACAAATGTTGTATAAACGCTGTTATCAACCCCCTGCCAGCACTACTTCCTCGCCATCACTACAGCACTTACCAATATCTCCACAAAGACTCCTTGAATAACACAAATCATTATTCCTCTCTGCAACTTCCTTGTTTCTGTGCTGCCAAACTCCTAACAACAACAAAATATTCCCTAAAAGATAGGTTTTCCTTTCTTTAAACTAAATGGCAGTTGTCCTTTGCTCTCCACCCACCCACCTACTACAGTAGCTGTCCTGTCCACCAGCTCTCTTTCTCACAAATCACTTTCCCCCTTGTACCTCATATCTCTGCACCACCACATCACTCTGCTCAAAAGAACTTGTTTGTTTAATATGAACTGCATTTTTTTAATTGAAAATTAACATTACAACTTAGGTCACAAGTCTGACTGATTATGTCCCCTCCACCCCCACCATGGTGTCAACACAAATTGCATACTGCAGCAATGACATGCATCTCCCAGCAATTTCTGCCCACAGTAAAATACAAACATCGATCATGTTGTCAACCTAACTTTTTTTTTTTTTTGCAGCATTTCTCTTTTCCTTTCTGTAGCACTCTGGAGATCATTTAAGTCTTCCAAGCCCACGCATCTGCTATCCTGCATGCTCAATCGTTCGCTACCACATTTCTTCTCCAGTCCTTTCCACTTCTCCCGAAACCCATAACCACAAGTGCTGTACATCAAAATACATTTACAGTAAAAATTACCTTGGTAGTATAGTGATGGTCGCTCCACAAGTCAGCTCCGCATGTCAGCTCTGTACATTTGCCTGCCCCCAACCTGCTATTCTTTGTTTTTAGTGCCCAAACATCCATCCTTATTTTTCTTTACAGCAAATATAATAAATACTGCATTTTAGTTCAGTGAACAACACAGAAGGGAGCAGTTACAAAATATGTAAAGTCCCACCAGGACTATCTTCCCACTACCATGATTTCCTTCTCTCCAGATTGCTCCATCACTTGTCACCTGCTCATCTTCAAGTTCTAGTTGCCAAGACTATCTAAACCCCACCACCCTCCACACCTCCCCATATAGATGCATCACTTGTTGCCTACTCATCTTCAAGATCTAATACTCAAACCAACAACACACAGAAGAAAAAAAAGTTGAGTGAGAGATAATGTACAAATGGGGAAAGGGAGGGAGTATGTACCGTGGATGATCAGACTATAGAGCAGTAGATTAGCTGAACATTGCGAGCATGAAAATTGATTTGCACAAATCTTGTTTTGTATTTTTTTAAACTAAATGGAAGTGCCAAAAAGTGTTATTTTCACTAACATGACTGCACATGCAGTCACTCTGTCTGCAAACAGGAACCAATGTTACCTCAGTAAACACCCTACAAAGAAAAGCCAGGACCAACCACATAATATAAAAGAATGGCTTTAATTAAAAAAAAAAAAATTGCAAGCACAGCAGCAACCTGGCTCACTCATTAAATGAGAACAGAGTTAGCATGTTGTTAAACCCTCCAGCCCACTGACATGCAAACTAATAACCAATGAAGGAACTACCACTGGTAACATGCAGGCATGTCTTCCCTAGCAATGATGTTGCCATTCATAGCAACCACATGTAACTGGGCAAGGATACACACCACAGCACAAAATTATCCTACTTGCTTTCTTTGAAAAAAAAACACACACAAATTAAATAAAAAAAAAAAAATAGAAACCATTTTTTTGAACTCCCTCTCTATTGCATATGGGGAAGATCGGGCATCTCACTTATGACTTATGCCACTTGTGAGGTTAGCTGAGGTCAGACTGCTCTTGTGCGCATAAATAATTTATTTAACTCATCTCCATTGCATATCCCTACCCATCCCCATTGCATATCTCATAGAGATAGATAGATAGATAGATAGATAGATAGATAGATAGATAGAATACATAATAGACTGCAGTAGAATAATACATTTATCTTAATGAGTGGTGAAGACAAGAGTTAGTTTTAAAGGTCTTACCACTCATTTGTGGAGATAAATGTGTAATTCTACTGCAGCACATTATGTATTTGATATACCATTTGTAATGTTTTTACTGGTGTTTTACTTTGTTTTAGCTTAAAACTGCCTTTCTCTCCATTGTAAGTTCTGTATCTGGCCCATTGTTCTCTGGGTTCCAGTTGGAGATGACACAAAGATGTGCAACAGGGTTGATACACAAGGGGGATGGAAAGGATGAGAAGGGACTTGGCAAGGTTGTAGGAATGCTCAAAAAAGAAGTATGGCAGCTTGGATTCAGTGCAAAGAAGTGCAAAGTAATGCACCTGGGAAACAAAAACCCTGGGGATGAGTACACAATGGGGGGGGTAGTAACAATGACAAAAATGGAAAGGGACCTGGCGGTAGTCATATCAGATGACCTAAAGATTAGCAAGCAATGTGAGATGGCAGTAGGAATGGCTGCTAGGATACTGGAATGTATAGGGAGAGGCATCACCAGTAGAAAACAGGAAGATGTTATTCCTCTATACAAACAGTTGGTGAGACCCCATCTGGAGTACTGCATCCAATTCTGGAGACCCCATTTCCGCAAGGACATAGACAGGATGGAGGCAGTCCAGAGGAGGGCAACTAAAATGGTGCAGGGTCTGCAAGAGTAGCCATATGAGGATAGACTAAAGGAGCTTAATATGTATACCCTAGAGGAAAGGAGGGAGAGGGGGGGACATGATAGAAATTTTTAAGTACCTCAAGTGAATCAACAAAGTCTGAGAGGGTAGCATCTTTCAGAAAAAGAGATGTGCAAGAACTAGGGGACACAATTTAAAGATAGAGGGGGGGATGGCTCAGGGGCAATGTGAGGAAGTATTTTTTTCATAGACAGGATGGTGGATACATGGAACAGCCTTCCTGAGGAGGTCATGGGGTCAAAAACAGTGGGGGAATTCAAGAATGCCTAGGACAGACATACGACAATTCTTGTGGGGGCTAGGAAAACATAGGATGTTGGTTAACTAGGATCTACAGCTTATCCAGTAGGTAGAAAAATGAGCAGACTAGGTGAGCCAAGTGGTCCTTATCTGACATCAAAGTCTATGTTTCTATGTTAAGAATATATTTATATATTACAGTGGCATGGTAGTGTCACTATATTTAGGGTACAGCAGGGGTTTCTATGTTAAACCCCAAATTTAGCACTTCAATATCTTTGCAACTGTTCAACAGATTTGCATGACACTTTTCATTTGTGCTCTTGTGGGGTAGGTCACTTGACATGCCATGTTTCATTCTGGTTGGATGTGCAGATTACAAGATGCAGATAGCTAATGAGAATTTAAAAAATTGCTGTTTTTTGCTGTTTTTGCTGTTTTTCTGTCATCGCCTGGTGCCTAGACAGTTTGGAATTTTTGTCTTAAATTTTCAAGGTAGAAAGGGTGTGGCCCATAGATGTGCCTTTCTCTGGTTTTGTGCAAAACTGTTAACCCATTCTAAAGTTATTACATTTTTATAAATGCTGGTTCTGAGCTTGCTCAGTAAGCTCTTCAAAATAGCTGTATGAAGTTTTCATATGGATTTTTGCATTTTATTTCATGTGGCTTTTCATATCCTATTTCACATGGTTTCTCATATTCCACCATCTTATTTCATATGGATTTTCATCTTATTTCATGTGGTTTTTCATGTTCTGCCATCTTGTTTTTTTGTTTTTATAAAAAAAAAAAATTTAAAGGACACAACAGTGACATCAAAGGGGAGACCAATACATGTATGTTGCTCTTTGGGACCCCCTCATGTGGATTCTGCATTTAACTGTTGAAGGAAGGATCCCCAAAGGTGTTTTTTTTCTTTTTGAATGTTTTGTGTGACTTGCTAAGGTGTTTTGTATTTTGATATAAACAATGTGGGCTGAACAGTGTTTGTGGTTGTTTTTTTTGTCATTGACTTGTGCCCAGATGGATTGGAATTCCTGCCCCAATATACAGTACATGCTCCTTCATAGCACATTCTCCAGCAGGCCATGGTGGTGAGTGGAGGGCTGTGCTGGTTGTAGGATTGGGGCAAGGATGGTGTGATCGGGGCGGTTGGGCAGTGCTTGATGGGGTATGGAGAAGGGTGGTACAGTAGACCACCAGGGAATATAATTGCATTTTTGGGGGTGGATGGGGTAATTGGGGGTGCTATTGGACCAGGGCACTTGTATAATTATACTCTGGAGAGACTGAAGATCATTGGGGGGGTCCACTATACCACAAGTGATTATATGTAAACATCAGAGATCGGGGGTGCACTAGACTACCATGGAAGACATTACAGTATGGGCTTGATTAAAAAAAACAAAAAACACTTTTATTTCACCACACTGCAATCAATCCTCGCTGGATGCCACATCACTGTGGCTGAGCCCAGCTGTCCCCTGACACCCCAACTGACACCTCCCATGCCTCTAAGAACACAAAAATACAGAAACACAAAGCATGCACAAAAAATATCTCAATTATAATTTCAACCATCCTTTAATATTGCCACTGAATAGATCAATCAGTTGGTTAGTGTATCAGTCAATATATGAATGAGTAAAATTTCAACAAAACAGCAGTATGAAAATCATTATTTTGAAATTGTGAAACAGGATCCTGTTTAGGGTTTCCTTTTTCTCAATTTGTGTAAAAGGAAAAAAAAACTTGTTTTACAAATTGCGAAACAGGATTCTTTTTCGGGATTTCCTTTTTCACAAATTGCAAAAGGATATTGGCATGTTCAAAAAACACATTTGCAGGTAATCTATAAAAAGAACTAACAGCAAAATCCGATATGAACGGATCCTGATCACTAGAACACATTTTAGTTACTTTAGAAAACATAATTTTTTCCTCAGTTTTTTAACTTATTTTGCCTCGCTAAAAAAAAAAAAAATGGTTGCAGCACAAAAAAAGATTCCTCTTTTGCGACAAAGGATTACACATTTGTGACAAAGAATGCTTTTCCAAGGCTCATATCTAACTTTTCCCATTAAAAATAATGGGAAATTTTAAAATTTAACAACTTTTTAACAGATTAATATTTTTTCACCAAATCTTCAAAAGGCACATTTGCGTCCCAAGACCTCTCTACCCTAAAACATTTAAGACCAATATCCCAAGCCATTTTTGTGCAGTGGTTGTGGCAATGAATTTTACAAATAAAATGGTAATTTTCACATTTTTTACACTCCATATCCCCACAGCCACACATCTCACTGGAACAAAACTTGCCACGTCCATAAATCTTCAGTCCCTGATGGCGCATGCAACATTTCATGTGAATTACTTGAATGATTGCAAAGTTATTAAAGTGCAAATTCTGAGTTTAACATAGAAGTGGACATTGAACCCTAAATATAGGGGTGTGACCACACCCCTATAATATATATTTTCTGCAAAAAAACTTAGTTAATGCACCATTTGGGTTCCAATGACAAATGCTGGGGTTTCCAAACTTAACATCCAGCCCTAACACCCCACCCTCACCCTGACTTTCCAACCCTAACACACCACCCTCACCCTGCATGCAGGGACAGGCATAGGGGGTGTGCCTTGGGGTTGTAGTTTCTATTGCTCACCCCATTACATGAGTAAGTAAGCTAAGATTGGTACAACATAGGAGAATGGGGCAAGCTTTGGGGTTCACAACCCCAAAGGCACCCCCATTCTGTTCCTTCATGAATCGGGTAAGAATCAGTGTGTTAGGAAACCCAGTGTGGGGGGTGGAGTGTTATGGTTGGAAACCCTAATACCGTATTTCTGAACTTTAGTTGCTGGAACCCTTATGGTGCATTAACAATGTTTTTTTACATAGAATGCCATTTATTTTTCAGAAAGTATAATCATTGTGAACCCTAATGGCGTGTTAAAGTTTGTTGCAGAGAATTTCCTTTCTTTTTGAGAAAGTATAATCATAGGCTTATTTGCTTGTGGGAGTGCAGAGCCCAGAAGGCCCTGCACTCCCAACCATCCATAAGTTTTGGGAGATTGTAATTGTATCCTTATTTACCTGTGGGAGTGCAAGGCCCTTTGGCCCTGCACTTCCATCATTCCATACTCCTTAGCGTATTTGTGTGTGGGGGGGCAATGTCTATTTTAACATAAAATTACTGCTTTCCTTCTATAGCCCTAATAACATATTGATTTGTAGCTTATGTTTCAAAACAATTCACACTTCCCAATGAGGGATAGCTTGTAGTTTTCACCAGAGTTTTCTGATTCCCTCAATTTAAAAAAACAGGTATGGAAATAAGCTCATGATTTTTTATGAGTTATGGTTACAGTGACATTTTTGAAAAGGTGGGGCACCTAAGGAGTCATTCTTCTTGCAATCTGAACAGGTGAAACAAAAAAACATTTTTTTTGTAAACAGTGATTTTGAACAGATCAAGCTTACCAAAATGGGATAGCTGGTCATTTTTACCCGCATTTTGTAATTCCCTCAGTCTTAAAAAAATGGTTATACAAATAAGCTCCTGATTATTCATGAGCTGTGTGGTGAATCTAGGATTCCACGCCATGCTCATTTATACAATTATTTTGAAGTGCTTACTGAGCATGCTCAGAACCCAAAATTTTAAAATGTAATAACTTTGGAACGGATTAATATTTTTTTTCACCAAACCAGCAAAATACACCTCTGTGGGACAAGCCCTTTCTACCCTGAAAATGTCAGACAAAAATTACAAACCATCTGGGCACAAGGTAATGACAAAGAAACAACAAAAAATAGCAATGTTTTTTAGATTTCTTTGCTATGTGCATCTTGGAATCTGCACATCTGACTGGAACAACACTTGGCACATCAAAAGATCTACCCCACAAGGCCATGTATGCAACATGTCATGCAAATCCGTTGAACTGTTCCAAAGACATTAAAGTGCAAAATTTTACATTTACTACTGCCATCTGTAGGGCAGTTGCTGAATTGCACTTGAGTTTCATTATAAATTACACACTTACCCTGGCTGGAACTGATCCCTCCTGCCATCTATAGGGCAGTCACTAAATTATACATGAGTTCCATTATAAATTATAGATTAACCTGGCTAGAACAGATTCCTTCTGCCATCTGAAGGCAGTCACTAAATTACACATGATTTCCATTTAAGCAATAATGCATGACAGAGGGTGTGTTGTTGTGAGATTTACACACACCTAATAAGTTTGGAATGGATTAATATTTTTCACCAAACCAGTGAAAGCTACGTCTATAGGCCAAGCCCTTTCTATCCTGAAAATGTCTGACCAAAATTCCAAACCATGTGGGCACAAGGCAATGACCAAAAAAACAACAAACAGCATTGTTTTTTCATTTTTTCTCTATCCACAGCTCAGAATTCTCACATTCAACTTGAACAAAACTTGGCACTTCTAGAGATCTAGACCATGAGACCAAGCATGCAAATGTCATGCAAATCTGTTAAACAGTTGCAAAGATACTAATGTGCAAACTTTAACACTCACTACTGCCATCTGTTTGTCCAAGAGAGATCCAAGATGGTGGCTAGGCTGAGCCAGCTATTAAGAGCTCTGTACTGAGCTACTGCTCGTTTTCTTGTTCTTTGCATTTTTCTTTTAGTTTTGTTAAGGTTGCGTTATTTTATTTTACCTATGTGACTGCCATTTACGTGACCGCTCAGCTCTGCTGCTTTCCTGGCTTGATCCGTCATTTGGCGGTTCTGTAATCCGTGTTTGCAGTTCTGACACTTCTAAGGGAGAGTCTGTCTGGGAGTCTGGTGCTGGATTTCCCTGTTGGAGTTTCATCCACTTGTTTCGATACCCGCTTTTTGTCCTGAAACCTCTCTGGATTATTTGCAGAACCAGGGAATGGAGAAACGAAGGAGTGTGAGTGCTTAAAACCTTGCTTGTCACTGCAAACTGCTGCACTACTGGAACTGGTACTACTGCTGCTCAGTTCATTGATTTTCCTTGTGGGAGGTTGGGGCTGGGGGTGAAGAGTTTCAAGTTCTGGGGATTTATGGAATATACTGACTTCGCCCATCACAGCTTGCCGGACCTTTTCAGTTGAGTTTGGAGAAGTCTTGTCTTCTGTGATTGCTTGCGACTTGAAGGGTGAGGCCTGTGGTGGATCACTGGGGGCCCACTGTTCCTTGTCGAGCCTGGGTTCAGGGCAGGAACGCCCATTGTCCAACTGCCGAAGAGTCAGTGGGGGAGCACAGTGCTGCCCTAAGTTACCTGAGGGGTCGGTCGGAAGGCTGGCACTTTGAGTGACTATAGCTACTGGTCTCAGGTTCAGGGGGAGCAAGCAGTGGATCTCCTGGTGAGGTGGCTGGAGGCATTTGACCCCAGTGTTGGTTGGAGCTGCTAAAGAGAGTGGACTTTGGATTCTGCCTCATTGTTGTCAAAGACCTGGATTTACTTGTGGACACTTCCTATCCCTGCCCCTTCTATTGCAGTGTTTGTTTGTCACGTGCTCAAGGATCACTTTGTCTGACCTTTCTTAGTGCAGCAGTCCCTGGAGGGTGGTGAGAGTACCCATTTTATTATCTTCCTCAAATTTTCAAGTTACTATTGGTCTCTTTTTTATCTACTGCGTGAGAGGCAGTGGCATAAGTGAGCTATTGTTTTATCCGGACTAGTGAGAGCTCTCTGGGTATTGACTTTTATACTACTTTGCAGTTCATGTGGTGACTGGTTGCCCCTCCTAAATCCATTCTGCTGACTTTCTGCAATTTCTGGACTGGTTTTTCTTTTTGTCTGTTTTATTAAAATATTATTTTAGAGTGGTATGGTTTTGTTTCTGTTTATTATTTTTATTATTTTATATTATTTTATTTTTAATTGATTTATTTTTTCGCTGAATTGGTTGTTTTTGAGATTTAACTGTATAAGGATTTGGGTGTTATTATATTATTTTGTTTTAACTGTTTAAAGTTGAGGATTTGTATTTGATCTGATGTGTTTACCTGTTGCCCCCCCGGTCGTGCACTACTCAGCCTCTGCTCTCCACTCCCTCTGCCCCTTTTATACTCCTTCTGTTTTTTTCTACTTACCAATGCTGTCTGGCATTAGGTATTGCCTGTAGGAGGAGGGGTGGGTGTGGGGGGTGAACAGTGGAGGTGAGTGTAGTGAAGCGCCCCCATTGGGATGATTAAGCCCAGGAGATGCCCTGGGGCAAAATGGAGCTTGGAGCGTGGACCATCCTGCTTGATCCCCATACCCAAGGGCACCATAATTAGTGATGGCCAGGTAGCCGGGGCAGCCCAGGAGTTTTGTCCAATCTGGGCAATGTTGCACAATGCCAGATCTGTCCGGAACAAAACTGCTGTAATTTCAGATCTTGTTGCCTTGACAGATCTGGCTTGCATCACCGAGACCTGGCTGGATAATAATGAGGGACCAATTTTGGAGGCCGCAATTTCAGCCGGGTATACGGTGATACATTGCCTGAGGTTGGACCATGGGGAGGGTGCGGTCTGTTTTAAGACCTAATTGGCTCTCACTAGTGTTCCAGTTGAGGAGACCACCTCTTTTGAATGTGCTGTTGTAGCAGGTGTGGGCTATTGAATTGCTTTCATCTACCGTCCACCAGGAGATGAGAAGCAATTCCTTAAGGAAGTAGCGGACTTCATTGTTGATCTGGCCTTTGAGTCTCCCAGATTGATGGTTCTGGGTGACTTTAATGCATGGGTCGATGATGAACTCTCGCAATTTGGACAATACTTCCTCCAGTTAATGGATTCACTTGGCCTAACACAGGTGATTACCACTGCTACACATAAAGGTGGCCTTTCTCTTGATTTGGTCTTCCTCCTGGGGATCGAGGCCTCTGATGTTGGGGTGGAACCAGTCAGTTGGTCAGATCACTACACTGTGAGATTCAATTTTGGCACCCCTCCTTGTAGGCCGACCCCTGTGGAGACGGTCAAGTACCGCCCTTTGCGGAACATTTCTGCCATTATTTCTGCCCTGGATTCTATTGCTCCAGTTCATGTGCGCCCTCTCTCCCTGTGACCTCAGGCCCCATGGTTTGATGGAGTCTTGAGGGAGTTGTGGCGACTTGGTCTGGCCTGGATGCCGACCACCTTAGACTGTTAGAACATTATCAATTCTATCAGTCAGAAATCTCCCGTAAGAAGGCAGAGTTCCTGTCAGGGGAAATTTCCGCCGCTCAGAACCGACCTGCTCAGCTATTCAGAACTGTGGACAGATTGTGCAACCCAACCTGTCTACAGCTCCAGAGAGCATTTTCACAACTACAGTGTGATGAGATTGCTCGATTCTTTGCGGATAAGGTGGCCGACATTAGGTCAGACATCTGTTTGACACATTCTATGCTAATTGCAAGTGGCCAGGATAGGGTCACTATCCCCTCGTTCTTCTGGAGTACCTTTGACCGCCCAGAAATCGTGGATGTTTTTTGGATTGTCCAGGGGCTGCGTCCTACCACCTGTAATTTAGATCCAGGTCCCACTCCCCTAATTTTAGGGTATGGAGAGTCCATTCTACTGGCTCTAGTACAGATTGTCTGGTCTTCCCTTGACTCGGGTGAATATCCCCGTTCTTTGAAAGAGGCAGTGGTGACACCCTTGTTGAAGAAATCATCTTTGGACCCAGACTGTCTTGCTAAATACAGACCTATCTCAAACCTTCCCTTTGCAGGGAAGGTGATCGAGAAGGTGGTAGCAGCCCAGCTGGAGAACCATTTGACCATCCATAGCATCTATGAACCTCTCCAATCAGGTTTCCGTAAGAGGCATAGTACCAAGACTGTGCTGGTTTGGGTGCTCAATGATCTCCTGATGGTGAGAGACCAGAGAAAATGGTTCATTTTGGTTCTATTGGATCTGTCATCAGCATTTGACACCATCGACCATGGGGTACTACTGGAGTGCCTGAGATGTATTTGTGGACTCTCTGGGATTGTGCTCAGATGGTTCACATCATACCTCACCGGAAGAACTCAGAGGGTGGTGTCAGAGGTCTTTTCCTCTGATCCCATTTCTCTATTTTGTGGGGTTCCTCAGGGCTCTATATTGTCCCCCATGTTGTTTGCGGTGTACATGCTTCCCCTCAGAGACATTGTGAGATGGTATGGGTTGTGATTACACTGTTATGCAGATGATACCCAACTGTACCTGTCTTTTGTACCCAACCAGAAAGGAGCTATCTCAGTATTTAATAGCTGCCTAAATGAAATCCAGGATTGGATGAGGTCCAGTTGGTTGAAGTTGAATTCTGGGAAGTCCGAGGTGTTGGTATTGGATCCGGATTGCCAGATGGGGGACCTGTGGCCGGCTCCCCATCTGGGGTGTTTTGTGGGGATGTTGAGCTACTGGTCTCTGAATGGGTGCAAGATCTGGGGGTGATCTTAGATGTGGCACTGACTCTTTGTTCCCAGGTGTCAGCTGTGGTAAAATCTTCCTTTCATCATCTGAGAAACATCGCCAGAATCAAGCACCTTGTTCCATCCGGCGATCTGCCATTTTTGATCCATGCCTTCGTGACCTCACGCCTGGACTACTGCAACTCGCTTTACCTTGGGCTTCCGGGGGTTGATATCTGCCACCTGCAGCTGGTGCAGAATTCCACAGCCCGAGTACTTACAGGTACTCCTAGATTTTCTCATATTACTCTGGTGCTGCGGGAACTGCACTGGCTGCCAGTTCAGTGGTTGATCACCTTCAAAGTCGGATTTCTGACTTTTAAAGCCCTGCATGATCTGGGCCCTGACTACCTGAAAGAACTCCTGATTCCTTACCGCCCTGTGAGGCTGCTTTGCTCAGCTAATGAGGGGTTGCTAGAGATTCCTAGGGTTACATTAAAATCAGCTGGGGCCCAGGCTTTTATGTTCGTGGCCCCTTCCCTTTGGAATTCTCTACCCTGTCGGATATGGGAGTGTACGACTGTGGGAAGCTTTAAACAGGCTCTTAAATCCTTTTTATGGGAAAGGGCCTATGGTGGTTCTGATTAATTGCTGTATCTGTTTTAATAGTTTTTATATTACTGTTTCTATATTTTGTTTGTATTATATTTTACTGGAATGCGCCTTGGTATTCGAAAGGCGCAATACAAATAAAAATATTATTATTATTTATTTATTATCTGTTTTTTGCCAGATGTCTACTGAAAGAAAGCTTGCATTTTTATTCGTCTGAAATGTATGCCTTGATTCATGTTTCTGGTGAAAAGATATTTGATATCAGTTTTAAATTGAGCAGTGAATTAGATACATTTTGGTATGCTTATCATAGGGTTAAACATACTCCTTTATGGTCACCTTTTGAAATAATACCTTTAACTAAGCCATCTCACAAAACTGTTACAGTTCTTTTTAGAAATGAGGGAGTGAGTGTCACTGATCTCATTTTCTGGCTAAAACAATGTTGTACAGTATTGGGGCATCTGGAAGTGATTTTTGACACCGAGGATATTTGGACTGGGAGTTGGAAAATTAGGGTGATCCTTTGCTCCTCTGAAGATGGGTTACAACATCTCCCACTTGTGTGTTTTTAGGTAGTGACAGAGGAGTGCTCTTTCATGCTGGGCAGCCTAAGACATGCTACAGATGTGGCAAACCTGGCCACATTAGCATTGTTTGTGACCGACTACACTGTATACTCCATAATTCCTTTGGCCATACTAATGCACAATGTAAAAATATTGCTGTTTGTGCTTTGTGTGGAGTACTTGGATATTCCTATTCTTTCTATCCTGCAGTGGCACATAGGCAGTCAGACCCCCATGATTCTGAGGAGCAAAGATTAATGGTGCCTATTGCACAGAGGTCCCACTCTTCAAGACCTGACTTGCCTCCCTCTGTCTCCATTCCCCCCTCCCTGCCAGTTGATCCTGTTCCTTCTGTGCCTTTTCCTACCCCCCCCCCTTTTCAGGCCTGAGACTGCCCTGGATAAAAGAGAGGTAGTTACTGAGCTTTCCCAGGCCATACCTCCCCTCCCTCCTTCAGAACATCTGCCAGATATTGTATCTATGCCCCCCAATCCCCTCAGGAGTTCCACTTTTAGTCCCGAGTAACCAGAAGGAGGTTATACAATCCTCAACCTGCTTCTAAGGTCCCAAAACTTTACAGTACTCCTACCACTAATAGAGTCCATGCTCTTTTGCTGGCCCTGGATGTTTCAGATGCTGAGTCTGAATCCTCCCAATTAGGGGTAGAAATTCCAGGTGGACAATCAGATATAGAACCTGAAGAAGAACAGCCCCTACATCCTAAGTTGACTACCCCAGGACAAAAGAAAGGAAAAAAGCATAAGCATAAACCTCCCTGAGGGCTAACTTTCTTTGAACTTTTGGTATGGCTTCATCCTTAATGTTCTGTTCACTTAATGTGAACAGCACCAAGAATAAGATGAGACAGGCTGCTATTTTTTCTTTTTTGAAATCTATTGAGTGTAATTTTTTTTTTCTGCAAGATACTCGGTTACACACCATGTCAGAGCTTTCTTATGCTGCAGAATGGTGGCATACTGGCGTATCCTATTGGTCTTTAAGTTTAGAATCCTGTACTGGGGTGGCTAGTTTATTTCATGATACTACAGTTACTGTTTTGAAGCTCATAGATTTAACTCCAGGACATGCTTTGATACTGGACGTCTCATTCAGGGAGTTTATTTTCGATTACTTAATGTTTATGCCCCTCAGACAAAGGCTACTAGGGTAGAGTTATTTCATGCTATACAGCTTTACCTTCACATTCCACACCACATTGTTTGGTGTGGTGATTTTAATTGTGGTTTGACATATAAAGATCGGGATAGGAGTATTACCACTAAAAATCAGTTTTGTAAAATGCCCTGTTTAACAACTGTTATGCAAACAGCTAATTTAAGTGATGCATATGCTAGGCTTCATGAGACACCAGTTCCCACATTTTGTAAGGGTACATTGGCCACTAGGATAGATTCAGTTTCAATTATACCAATAGAATTTTCTTACCACTGTGCATTAAGCATTATTGTTGGCCCGGACCCTGCTGTGATAATGGGGAGGTGCATTTGGCCATTGAATTCTAATCTTTTGACTCATCAGGAAATACCGCACAATTATATTATTTTTTTTTAGCCAGAAAATCTCTCTATGTAATGTATGATGACCCTTTATATTGGTGGCTTGACACAAAACAGGATCTGGTGAAGCTCCTGAAATTATTGGGGAGAACCTCCCGAGAGCAGATTTATTTCACTTACCTACAAAATAGCCAACAACTACAAAGAGTAATGTCTTTGGCCCAAACAACCAAACATGATTTTTCTGCTCAGATCAAACAATTGAAGGAAAAAATGGCACCTTTTCATATGGCTCAATCACATACCCTGAAATTCCAACAACAATATGGTACACAGGGCGCCTTCGCTACACTATGCCCCTTCCTTAGCTGTAGAGACAGGGTGAGAAAGAAGGTTTTTGAGGGCATAAAAGGGCAGGATGGTTTGTTAAAGACTTCCCACTCTGACATGATGTCTGAAGTAACTCATTATACCCAGTCTCTTTTTCAGGCACATTCCATTGATGTAAATGCTGCGATCAATTTTTTGCAACAAGTCACAGTCCCCAGTTGTCCCTCCTCTACTCTCCAACATTTGATTGATCCAATTTATTCAAAGGAGGTGACTAGTACAATTACTTCACTGCACTCACGTAAGGCCCCTGGGAGGGATGGCCTTACATCAGAGCTTTATAAGCTGATGGGTGAGGACTTCTCCCAGCATCTCACAGATATTTTCAATTCATTATCATTTTTGGACTTTCC
The DNA here is from genome assembly GCA_016271365.2 of Neoceratodus forsteri. NCBI lineage: Eukaryota > Metazoa > Chordata > Ceratodontiformes > Ceratodontidae > Neoceratodus > Neoceratodus forsteri. Next base: position 951,765,784 of record CM028131.1, on the reverse strand, counting down.
TTTAGACATGGTGGGAGGAATTCTTATTTTTCTCAATAAAAAAGGGGATAAATCGGAACTTTCTAATTGGATGCCGATTAATCTCCTTAATGTGGATTTGAAAGTACTTATGAAAATACTTAATGCACGTCTTTTGACAGTAGCCCAGTTTCTTATTTCCCCAGCACAATCTTGTACTGTTTTGGGATGCACAATCACTGACCAGCTATTATTTTTAAGAGAAATTTTCAATAGGTCACAAACTATGGATCATTCAAAATGTATTTTGTCCCTGGATCAAAAGGGTGCATTTGATTCGGTAAATCATGATTATTTATGGCTCACTCTTCAGCACTATGGGATACCTCCTCTATTTATTTCATGGTTACAAAAAAATTTATAGACATGCCACAGTTTCTCCTTTGGTTAACGGACACCTTGGACCACTCCTCCCTGTACATTGAGGAGTAAAACAGGGTTGCCCTATTAGTCCTTTACTGTATTTATTTAGCATCGACCCTTTATTAGAAACATAGAAACATAGAATTTGATGGCAGATAAGGACCGCTTGGCCCACCTAGTCTGCCCATTTTCCTACCTAACAGATAAGCTGCAGATTCTAGTTAACCAACAGCTTACTTCCTCCTACCCCCAACTAGGACTGCCTTATGTCTGTCCCATGCATTCTTGAATTCCCCCACTGTTCCTGGCTCCACGACCTCCTCAGGGAAGCTGTTCCATGCTTCCACAACCCTCTCTGTGAAAAAATACTTCCTCACATTACCTCTGAGCTGCCCCCCTCTATCTTCAAATTGTGCCCCCTTGTTCTTGCACATCTCTCTTTCTGAAAGATGCTACCGTGTTGGACTTTGTTGATTCCCTTGAGGTACTTGAAAGTTTCTATCATGTCCCCTCTCTCCCTTCTTTCCTCAAGGGTATACATATTAAGCTCCTTGAGTCTTTCTTCATATGTCTTCTGGTGCAGATTCTGCACCATTTTGGTTGCCCTCCTCTGGACAGCCTCCACTCTGTCTATGTCTTTGCGGAGATGGGGTCTCCAGAACTGCACACAGTACTCCAGATGGGGTCTCACTAATTGTCTGTACAGAGGGATAACAACTTCCTGTTTACTACTATTGATGCCTCTCCCTATGCATCCCAGTATCCCCCAGCCTTCCTTATTGCCTTCTCACATTGCTTGTCCACCTTTAGGTCATCTGATATTATTACCCCCAGGTCCCTTTCTATTTTTACTGTTATCAGTATCTCACCCCCCCATTGTGTACTCTTCCCCTGGGTTTTTGTTTCCCAGGTGCATTACCTTGCACTTCTTTGAATTGAATCTGAGCTAGCATACATTTGACCATTCCTCCAACCTTGCCAAGTCTCTTCTCATCCTTTCCACTCCATCTTATGTATCAACCCTGTTGCAGATCTTTGTGTCATCTGCAAAAAGACATACGTTTCCTTCCAGTTCCTCTGTAATGTCACTTATAAAGACATTAAAAAGGACTGGTCCCAGTACTGAACCCTGCGGTACCCTACTAGTAACCCTCCTTTCTTCACTGTGGACTCCATTTACTACTACCCTTTGCATCCTGTTGTCTAGCCAATTTTTTTATCCAGGCTACCACCTTGGAACCCACTCCAAGGCTAGCTAACTTGTGTATTAATCTTTTGTGTGGGACTGTATCAAATGCCTTGCTAAAATCTAGGTAGGCCATGTCCACAGCCCCTCCCTGGTCTACTACTTTGGTCACCCAGTTAAACAAATCTATTAAATTCATCTGACAAGACCTTCCCATTGTGAATCCATGGTGCCTTGGGTCCTGTGCCCCACTGGCCTCTAGGTACTCAACAATTATTATTATTATTATTATTATTATTATTATTATTATGTCAGTCAAATCTTATGATTCCTCCCATCACAGTCCCTGGTGTTTTCCTTCCTCTTTCTACATTAGCCTATGTGGATGATATTTGTATTTGTACCTCTACAGTTTCCTCTATTCAGAGAGCTGTTTCTTTATGTGATTCCTTTGGGACGCTATCTGGTACTTCTTTAAATAAGCTAAAGTGTGTTGGCCATGAATTAGGGGTTGCCCTTCCTACCCATGACTATATCTCTGGTATGCGGTTTTCTATGGAAACTATATGGATTTTGGGGTGTTTTTTTTGAGTCCCTGCCCTGGCAATTTATAATTGGGACATTCAGCTTGACAAGGGTAAAAGTATGGTTCAAAATTGGAACAAATGGCACTTAGCAAAACCAAATGAATTTATATGATTCGTACATATTATTACCCCTTTTTTACATTCGCTAGTGCGTATGCGCAAGGAACGTTTTGGGAGAGTAGCACACTTTGGAGGTGTGCCTCTCCCTTTCAATCCAGTGCTCTGTTGAGCAGGTGTGGCAGTCCTGCACCAATGGGTGCGGGAGCTCTGTATGACAGCGGTGGTCTTCTGCTTCAAAGAAAACCACCGCTGCTATCGACACCGCATCACGCTGCCCCACTGCATGCCCATTCCCTCCCTTGGCGTCATGCCGCCCCAAAGCTTTGGTGCCACGCTGAGAGCCCACCCAGTGTGGCAAACGTTGTTTGCTGATGGGGGTGCCCAATCCCCTGTCGGCTCCACAGCCCCCAAAGCCATCCTGCTGCCATGCTGGGAGCCCACCCCAGCGTGGCAAATGTCCACTTTGTTTTGCTGATGGGGGTGCCCAATCCCCCGTTGGCTCCTCGGCCCCCCCGTGTAGTTTGCCGATGGGGGTGCCCAATCCCCTGTTGGCTTCTCAGCCCCCCCAACCATCTTCTGCAATGCTGGGAGACCACCCCAGCGTGGCAAACATCCCACATCATTGTTTTCTTGTTTTTTACCTGTAAAGAAAAAACGGTCCCGCGGCGCATCTCCCAGTCAACCCTCCCACAACCCGCACCCACGCACAGCGCACCCAGCCTCCCCACACCCCCTCAACCCATACTTACCTCTGGACTCTGGTGCGACGATCTTCGGTGGACCAGGAACACGTCTGCACTCTTCAAAGGTGACCACGAACTGAGGAAATGCCGGTAAGCTGTATAATGGGCTAGATAGGGGGAGGTCAACTTTATTGCATATGTCAGGCATTTTTAGGAATTTTTGCACCAAATTTTCAACATGGGGTTTTGGGACCCCTTCTCATGAATGATGTCACTGTCATGGTGTTATTCTGGCCTTTGGGCACAAATAGCACCATGACAATGACATCATTCATGAGAAGGGGTCCCAAAAACCCCATGTTGAAAATTTGGTGCAAAAATTCCAAAAAATGACTGTTTTACAAGCGTGCATTGCGCAGTTCCTCTGCACGCTCATAGGTTTGTGAATTTTCAATATTTCTACTCCAGATTTTCAACATTGCCATTTTACCACACCTTCTTATGAGTAGTACAGCTCTCATTTTTCACATCTCACCCAAAACCTGTTTCTGCCCATGTAGCACACAATGGCGCAGTCGGTGTGTGAACTCAATGTATGGGACACATTAAGAAAATCACAGTGACACTGTTCATGAGCAGAGGTCTTAAAATGGCTATGTTGAAAATTTAGTGAAAAAATTCCTAAAAATGACTGTTTTACGAGTGTTCATTGCACAGCTCCTATGCACGTTCGTAAGTTTGCGAATTTTCAATATTTTCACTCCACATTTTCAACATTGCCATTTTACCACACCTCCTTATGAGAAGTGCAGCTGTCATTTTTCACATCTTGCCCAAAACATGTTTCCGCCCATGTAGCGCACAATGACACAGTCGGTGTGTGAACTCAGTGTATGGGACACATTAAGAAAATCACAGTGTCAATGTTCATGAGCAGAGATCTTAAAATGGCTATGTTGAAAATTTGGTGAACAAATTCCTACAAATAACTGTTTTACGAGCGTGTGTTGTGCAGTTCCTACGCACGCTCGTAAGTTTGTGAATTTCCAATATTTTCACTCCAGATTTTCAACATTGCCATTTTACCACACCTCCTTATGAGCAGTACAGCTGTCATTTTTCACATCCTGCCCAAAATGTGTTTCCGCCCATGTAGCGCACAATGGCGCAGTCGGTGTGTGAAATCAATGTATGGGACACATTAAGAAAATCACAATGAGACTGATCATGAGCAGAGGTCTTAAAATGGTTGTGTTGAAAATTTGGTGAAAAAATTCCTAAAAATGACTGTTTTACAAGTGTGCATTGCGCAGTTCCTACGCATGCTTGTAAGTTTGCGAATTTTCAATATTTTCACTCCAGATTTTCAACATTGCCATTTTACCACACCTCCTCATGAGCAGTACAGCTGTCATTTTTCACATCCTGCCCAAAACGTGTTTCCGCCGATGTAGCGCACAATGGCACAGTCGCTGTGTGAACTCAGTGTATGGGACACATTAAGAAAATCACAGTATCACTGTTCATTAGCAGAGGTTTTAATATGCCAATGTTGACAATTTGGTGAAAAATTCCTAACAATGACTGTTTTATGAGTGTGCATTGCACAGTTCCGATGCACGCTCCTAGGTTTGCGAATTTTCAATATTTCCACTCCAGATTTTCAACATTGCCATTTTACCACACTTCCTTATGAGCAGTACAGCTGCCATTTTTCACATCCTGCCCAAAACGTGTTTCCGCCTATGTAGCGCACAATGGGGGTAACAAAAAGGTCATACTGACAATTTATTGTGCAAATACCAGCAATCGCACAGGGCATTAGGGTACAGCACCATACATGCCAAACACCACTGCAAATACCTGCAAGTGAACATTCGGCATTGACAAATGCTTGTTTGTTTTTGAGCAATGTTTTTCCTCCACCTAAACAGCGAGAAGCTTTTCTCTTTAGCATCTTTTTCCAAGCTGTATGGGGCAGTCACCTTAATCCACTTAAACGTAACATCATGTATTTACCAATCTCAAATGGTGGTCTCAATATGGTGAATCCCCTTTTGTTTTATTACTGTCAATTTTTCTACACTAACTTTTCCCCTTTATTAGATTTTGTCCCTAAGTTATGGACAGGTTTTTTCAGACAATCCATAGGTCTGTGGTTTCAGGAATGGACTGCTGGTTCAAATCAACGTTGAAAGGCTAACCCTTTGGCCGTGTCCTACCTTTGTGAGGTTTTTGTTAAATTAAGGCAGTGACATGTCACTGGTGATGGGATCATTTCTAAATCAAAGAAATTGGTTTACCAAGTTGTGATAGATTCTCATTTCACTGAGTTAGTCACTTTTCCAAAATGTCCAGCTCCATATCTCTCTGCATTGTAGTCCCTTTTGGTTGAGGCACGTATCTCCCCTAAATTCTGAGGTATCACATGGTTATGTTGTCATGAGAAGCTCAATGTTAAGGAAAATCAACACCATAAGCAATTAGAAGAGCGTAATTGTTCCCGTTCAGGTTGTTCTCAGCAGCTAGAAACTATGCATCACTTATATTTTTCTTGCTCTTATATTGCATCATTTTGGTCATATGTTGCTGATGTTTGGAATGATCTTGCCTTTTTTTGACTGTATCTTATGAGAATATTATATATGGATTTTATCCTTTGCATTGGTCAAAATGGGATGTGGGTACTTTGCATGTTATTTTTGCCACTTTTAAGTGGTATATTTGGAATTGTTGCTGTCTTTTTATGTTGCAACAGAAGGTTTCTTCTCATGCAGAACTTTTACAAAAGGTTACAGTAGAACTTCATCACATTTATCTATTTGAAACCAGACTATATACTTCCCATATTTTATTTCAGAAATGGAAGAACTTGCCATGGATTACTAACACGGATGTTCCCATTATGTAATTCTCTTGTTTATTTAGTTTATTTTATTTAGTTACTGCAAACAACAGTTCCTTGCACAGGCACCTCATAAATGGCACGCTGAAACTTCAGTTTGAAACATTACATATTTATTGCATAAACCACCATGCTAACATGTTTTGGACCGTAAGACCTTTTTCAAAGACTGTTTAACACGCCAACCACTCACCGCTAAGTATCCAACATAACATGTGACCCCTTTGACGCTGTGATGACACTGCACTCTATAATTAGTAGATAATACAAAAACATTTTTAAAAACTCTATGCTTTATTTCATCTTTATAAAACTTTGTTAAAACCAAAACATTATAAACATATAACTGACAGTCATAAAGTGCCTAGTGTAAAGACTGACAACAAAATATAAAAAACATAGGGTCACACCGTGGTTCAACTCCTTCATCTAAAATGTAAAAGTAACATGGAAGGTGCTTGTCTCTTACAAGGGATAATACATAAGGGACACCAGACTACAATGTACATAAGGATGGGGGGGAGGGGTGTCGAGTGGGGCAGGGGAGAGGAAAGGGAAGGGAAAATGGGGGAACGGTAAGAACAAACACTAAACTCATAAATGGAGATGGAAACAAGTGGTGGGTACCAACAAAACTGGCTTAATATCAACAAATATGGCTATATGATGTATCTGAAAACCTGCATACATGATTTAAAAGCACATATTGCACTTTTGTAAACCAGTTGTCATGACATCATATCAGGTAATACTATACATTCTTATGTCAACAACCAATCCCTGAACTCAATGTTGTGGACAATATTCAGAGACCCACAGATACATAGAACTACTTGTATCACTAAAATCATAGCAGTAACCCCCAAGATGGGGAGTGAGAGTATCATGCACTGTTCTCAATGTGAAATATTTCATCTGATATCCTGCTATGCACGGTATCTACCATGCATTCTCACATCAGAATTCATCTCCATTTCTTCTTCTTGAGGTAAGAATGGAGAGCCAGATGAAAGTTCAATCCAGTTTTTTTGGTTGCTTCCAGACTAAGGATCCAGTAATTTTCCCTGATAGATATGAGATTTTTGAAGTCCCCTTCCCCCTTGGTTTTCTGCATACCCTATCAATGGCTGTGAAAACAAACTAGTGTGTTTGTGTTCCTATACTTGCCATGGTGTGTGCCACAGTCACATAGGCGGAGTCTCTTCTCTCAATCGCTCTAATGTGTTCCCTTACTGTAGTCTTGAAACATCTCTTTGTTTTACCTACATCAAAGGCATGACACTGGCAGGTGGCAAGATAGATGTTATCTTCAATATCACACATTATGCATTCCCATTTCTAGTATGTTCTGGTGGCATTGTAACTGCCAAAACTTTTAGATTGTACCACATCCTCACATGCATTACACCTCCTACACCTGAAGAATCCCTGAGGTTTACCCAACCAAGTGTCTGTGCCCTTATTGGTAAAATGGCTATGTGTCAGCAAATCCTTAAGTAAGCAAGCACTCTTATAGCACATCCTTAATGGGGTATTGCTGACTTTACATAGTGCTGGTTCTTCACTCAAAACATGCCAGTGTCTTCTGAGGATAATCTCTAGCTCCCGTGATTGGGCTGAGAAACTGGTAACATAATGAAATCTCTCTTCTGTATGTCCACTTGGTGTTTTTGGTCTCAGCAATTCCTGCCTATCCATGTTGCTTGCACTGTTTAGAGATGAGTTAATCTTGTTTACACTGTGCCCTCTTTGTCTGAGTCTGTCTGACAGATCACTAGCCTTTCTCTCTCTCTCTCAAATGCCTCATCCGTGGAGCAATTCCTTTTTACCCATAACAATTGTCCATATGGGATGTCACGTGCTACATGTGGGGGGGGTGACAGCTATTCGCCAATAACAAAGTATTGCCATCTGTAGGTTTGCGGTATATGTCACTGTCTAGTGCCCCCTGTTGATTTTTGGTTATCTTGAGGTCTAATTAGGTGATCGAATCTGGGCTGCTCTGGAATGTGAACTTCAGATTTGGGTTAGTGCCATGTATAAAATTCACAAATTCCTCAAATCTATGTAGGTCCCCTTTCCAAATGACAAAAACATCATTTATATAACATTTCCAAATGACCAAATTGTCAGTAAATACATTAACATTGTTATTAAAAATGGCCTCTTCCTCCCCGAGGCCTACATATGAATTTGCAACAGAGGGGGCGCTCATGGCCCCAATCGCAGTTCCTTTCACCTGTTTAACAAATTCATTGTTAAACATAAAAACATTGTTTGTTAATACATGCTCCAAAGTTTAATAATGAGGTTAATTGGTTGATCTGTAGGTCCCAGATTTGCTAGGCCCAAGTAGTGGGCTGTGGCATCCACGCCCCCTGATGGGGGAGGTTGGTATATAGGGCCTTGATGTCCATAGTAATAAGCAGCATATCAACTTCCAATTACAGGTTAGAGATTAAATTCAAGACTTCCTTTGTGTCCCTAACAAATGATGGAAAGTGTGCTACCAGGGGTTGCAAAAAATAGTCACAAATTTGTGAAAGCGGTTCTGTGATGGACCCTGTTCCACTCACAGTTGGGTGACCAGGTGGGTTCACCAGAGTCTAGTGTATTTTTGGTAGAACATAGAAAGTCCCCTGATGGGGTATGTGGTGATCAAGAACTCTTTCATTTGTATGTCAATGTCCCCCTTCTTAAATGCATCCTCAACCAATTCATCTATACAAAATTTGAAGTCATAGGTGGGGTCCATGCTTAATCTCTGATAAAACTCTTGGTTACCTAGCTGACATTCCACCTCACGGAGATACATATCTTTGTCCAAGAACACTACGTCTCCACCCTTATCTCCTTGTTCTATGTCTAGATTGTGGTAATCTTGCAGCATTTTAATTGCTGCCTTCTCTTCATTACTAATGTTGTCGAAAATTCAAAATGCTCAGTGTCAAAGAAGCATTGTAAATCCATTTCTACAAGTTCTCAAAATATAGTAACAGCAGTACAGGGGGGCAGGGAGAAGGTAGAGGGGTTACTGAACACCTGAGTGTTGTGGTTAATAGTGTCCTTTCTCTTTGTTTTTTATAGAAAAACACTTTTAAATTAAGTTTACGGCAGTTCATATTCAGATCTATTACAGTCTCAACCTTATCCATCAGCTTTGTGGAAGCAAATCCTAACCCTTTTCTTAGAAGTTTTTCTTCAGCCCCAGTTAAGCAATATATGGAGATTTATGATCTGTATGTGATTCTGGCCAGTGTTTACCTCCTCTGCCTGCCTCGTCCCCTGCATGTTCTCCGGTACTGTGATTGCCTGGGTGTGTAGGGATATGATTCTAGTCTGTAGCCACATCCTTCTTCATCTGCCCCTCCTTGTCCTCTTCCTTCCTGAAAATATTATTGCGACTGTTGCTGTAACTACGGACTCCTTCTTGGGAGTGACAGTAGTGGTTGATGATGTGCTACGTTCCCCTGAGCGGATCCGCTTTCCATTGGTTGAGGATCCAGATTGTGTTCATCTCGTTGAAAAGAAAATGTTCCTGTCAAGGTTCCTCAGTGTCCGATTCACTGTAATCAGTGATATTCAAATGAAACAGTTCTGGATTGAGGATACCAATGGGTTGTTGCTGTTTCCTCCAACTGAAAATAGTGCCTTTCTCCCAGTCTTCTTTATCTCAGATAAATAAATTTTTCTTTAATGTTGAAGCTCCTTATCCAGTTTGACAATTGATTCCCTTAATTTGTTATTCAGTCTATCAAAGTAAGTTATGTCTTTAAATTGAAGGGAATTGGTTTCCTGCAGCTTCAGGTCTTCCTTTAATTTAATTTCTTTCTCCTTTCCATACTTGACAATCAAATTTCATTAGTTTAATACTTGCTTCAATTAAAATGTTATCCCACTCCTGGAGGAACTCAGTATTGTCCGTGCCACAAGCAGGATTCTTAATCAGCCTGATACTCCTCGGTAATCTTTTCACTTCGGTATATGCTTCCAAGTTCATGTTGTTCCAGTACAAGCACCTTAACTGGTGAGTAATTTTTTCCAGGGTTTTTAAAAGTATCATATGAAATCTGAGCTTCAGACGACATAGAGTATGGTCCCATGTCTTCTGACAAAAAAGTATTGGCCACTGCTTCTGTGGACATAATCTGATCCACATAGGCAAAATGGATTCTCTGGTGCCATGCTTGCGGTACTGGTCATCTCCACATTGTCCATGGTAGGGAAGAAAAAATTTGGTGTAGTTTCATAAGACATCTTTCAGTTGACATAGTGAGTGGAAAGGATCAATATGTAAAGGAAAACTGTATACCCACAAGGTTTTAAGTGCTCTGGAGCCAGTGTCTATATTTGTAACACTGAAATTAATGCTCCCAAACCACAACCTGTGGGTTCACTCAAAACTCATGTCCAAGGCAAACAGAGTGTGCACAAGAATGCAATGCTGAGAAACTCACCAGGATCTGCAAATAACTAACTCTACATACAGTTTTTACATTATACACATTTACAAATTCAAAAAAGACCACTGGGGCAATGAATTCAGATGGTATGGTGCTTCCACCCTGGCCATGCCTCTCCCTCAGACAGTCCCCCCCATTCAGTTGCATCTTGGGGCATCCCCATGACCATTGAGCTGGGCCAATGCCTGCCCAGGGCAGCCTTCCATGCCTACCATGTTGTTTGGTGACCTTTTTCCTTTGTAGTGTACCTGCCCCGGGTCATGCCACCAGGACCTGGGTCACCCAATACCATGAATGCTTATTTTAACCATCCAACCTGAATTTATGCCCCTTCCCTTAATCCATGCTGTGACTTAAAAAGGGCAACCCATGAGGGCTAATCAAACCTGCAACCTGCCCCAAATGCAGCAGCCAATGTGAGACCGAAGAAAGGTGGGTGGGTAGGTGGGATGTCCATGGGTAAGAGCAGGCCAGAGAAGGGAGAATTCCCCTCTGCCCTGCCTTTTTGTACCCCCAGATCCCTCTCCCCAGAAGCCTGGACCGTGCTCCTCCTGGGGGGCATCCCCAATTGGACTGCCATGTAGGCCAAACTGGGCTACCGCTCATTGATGGTGTGGTGGCCCAGCTTCCAAACTGACACACTTCCCTTTGTGGGAAATGTGCAACATTACCCTCCCCGATGAGAGGCCGGGGCTGTCATTGTCCAATCAGACCCACAAAAAATTCACACACACACACACCAGGTTTTAGTTTCTTGGCATATAAGGTGCAGCTTTACTGTACAGCAAACATTTGATTTACAGCAAATAAAACTCTATATACAGTTCTTACATTATACACATTTACAAATGCAAAAAAGACACCTGGGGCAGCAAATTCAGATGGTATGGTGCTTCCAATGGAGGAACTCTGGCCCTTGAGTTGGACAGACCCACCCAGGGCCATGCCTCTCCCTTAGACAGTTCCCCCCCACTCAATTGCATCTTGGGGCATCCCCATTATCATTGAGCTGTGCCGGTGCCCACCAAGGGCAACCTTCCTCATCCTCCAGTCATGAGGCCCTACCTTGCCCACCGTGTTTTTGGGTGACTCTTTTCCTTTGTAGTGTACCCACCCCAGGGTCGTGCCACCAGGACCCGGGTCACTCAATACCACAAACACTTATTTTAATCATCCAAAGTGAATTTACACCACTCTAACATGCCTAGCACATTTTCCCCCTAATGCCCCAGATGTCTCACCTGTTTTACTACCATCTCACAAAAATCTTGAATTGTAGCATTGAAGATGTCATCCCCAATCCCCGACAGGTGTACCCCATCCTTGCTACATATAGCATCACATGTTCTGGGTATAAGGAAGTGACACAGAATGACAATTCCCCCGGGGAGCAGCAAACTGGGACACCTCCCGATTAACCTCTATCCTGGCTTCCTCAATGTCCTTGATGCTGCAGGCACCTCTCCACTGAGAAGAAGCGCGCACATGTGAAACCAGTCGGGGCCAAAGGCAGAGTGTTCTACACTTGCATGTCTGGAGATGTACTTGCTTTGGTAACTTTTGAAAAGCAATAAATATTTTACTGATAAGACAGTGGACGGTGCTCTTATTTTTGGTTGTTGCCATAAGTCAATATGAATATTTTCACACTTCAAACTGGGTTGTCAAGCCAATTTCAGAAGAAACTGCTCGTCATATTTTAGCCAGGCAAACCCGTCAAAGGAAAAGTGAGCAAACTTAATGGTATCCCTGTACTTAAGTAAGGGCAGCAGCTTATCCGGGTACTTCATCCCGTACACTGACATAAAAATGTGGAAAGCCACCATCCAATTCTCAAATGTAAAGGGTATCTTCAGCCTCCACACCCTCTCCTTCTTTCCTTTTTTGTCATTCTCTTCTTCCGGGAGTTCCCTGTGTAGCAGAGAAAATATGTCTATATACTCTCCCTTCCAAATTTTCTCCCTGACATTGTCTGCTAAGTGATCCCATAAAGGATCCTCCAAACCCACATATGCCCATTTGCTGTCTGTGGGTGCTGGGGCAGAGGGTGTAGGTGGTGTGTCACTAGGCTGAGCTGCAGCCACTGCCCTTGAGGACCCTGCTGGCCCACTTGGACCTTTTCCCCTGTCAGCAGAGTTATTACATTGATCTCCCAGTGGGACTGGGGCCAGGGGACCCACACTGCCACCCCCCTGCATGCTAGCTCCACCCAGGGTGCTGTCTCCCCAGTCCAGACTCATGTTGTCACATCCCCCACTGCTACCTGATGCCCTGCGCTTGCCCTAGGAGCAACAGGAGTTAATGCTCCCATGAGGGGTCCAGGAGGGGGGCCCTAAATAGTGTTTCCATGGACACTCCTGCTCCCCCTTCTTGTCCCAGCCCTTGTGGCATTGGGACAAAAGACTCCCATCTGTTGTGATGAAGGGTACCCCACCATCCCCAAGGGTTCTGGCCTGCCAGGCCACTTAATCCCAAGGGGTATGCAGGCCAGAGAGGGGGGCCTTGTGCCCAAGGATGTCACTATGGGAGGCACACCCATGGATTTGCATGAATACCCCACTCCAGTTGGCCCTGACCTGGGCCGGTTCCAGCCATGGCTGCTGTGCCCAATGTCATAGGATGTATCTGACTGGGGGCCTGTGCTGGGACCGGCTGCAGTCTCTCTCATCCAATTTCTGAGATACAGACGTGTGCTCCATCCCCAGGATTGTCCTGCCTGTGTGGGCCATCCTCAATTACTGAAGAGCTTTCCCTGCAGGGTGGCAGGCTACAGGGCCACCAGCACTCAAAATCCCACCCATATATGGCAATGGGTTGATCTGGGGGTTTGTTGGCCCTGTGTGACCCCACCCGTGACTCTTCACCCATCTCTAGCAGAGGGTCTGGGACATAACCCTCTCTTTCCATAATGGACCTCCATGTCCACAACCTCACGGGGGATTGTACCACTATGGAGGATGCATCATTCCCCTCCTGGTTCTCCTCTCCCTCAGTCAGCTCCTTCACCTCAGAAGTGTGGAATGAGTCCTCTGAAATCAAACCCCCTGACTCACCAGAGTGTTCATATCCATCATGCCCCCAGAGCCTTGTGGGTAAGAGCAGGTCAGAAAAGGAAGAATTCCTCTCTGCCCTGCCTTTTGTACCACTTTGTTATCCCTCCCAGAAGCCAGGACCCGCGCCCCCGGTGCCATCCTGGTGGACTCTGTGTAGTCCTCTGGGCCACCTCTCACCAATGGCGTGGTGGCCTAGCTTTCAACCCGACACACCTCCCTTTGTGGGCCATGTGCAACGTTACCCCCCAGTGAGAGTCCGGGGGGGGGGTCATTCCTTGTACACACACCTCATAATGGGAAGCTGAAACTTCAGTTTGAAACATTACATATTTATTTCACATACCACCATGCCTAACATGTTTTGGCTCTTAAGACCTTTTTCAAAGGCTGTTTAACACACCAACCATGCAACCTTAAGTATACAACATAACATGTGACCCCTATGACACTGTGATGACACTGCAATCTATGATTGGTAGATAACACAAAAACATTTAAAAAAAATCTATAATTTAATTCATCAATTTAAAATGTTGTTAAAATAAAGCATTATAAACATAATTGAGAGTCTTAAAGTGCCCAGTGTAAAGATAGACATGACAACATGTAAAAAACATAGGTTTGCACCATGGTTCCACTCCTTCATCTAAAATGTAAAAGTAACATGTAAGGTTCTTGTCTCTTACAAGGGATAATACATAAGGGACACCAGACTACAATGTTCTTATGTACGTTGTAGTCTGGTGTCCCTTATGTATTATCCCTTGTAAAGGAGAGCAAGTATCTCACCAGGAAATGCAAAAAAAAATGCATATCTAGGTGAGATAGATGGGGAGCTCCAGAACAGCATCAGTGGCTTAAAGAAACTGAATTAAATGAATAAAACAGATAAAATATATAAAAATAGGAAGTGGATAAATTTTATGGGGAAAATAAAAGCACTGTTGTTGATATAGATCTGGAAAATACTTATTCTTTCAAATGTAGTGAAGATCTCAGGAAATTTATGTGCAATCCACATGCTGCCCAGCTGATGATAATGGATCAGTTAATACTAGTCAAAACTGAAATGGAGACAATCAAAGAAAATATCGTGCTTAATAGTTTTAGATTGGAAGATATTTTAAGCAAACTTAGCAAGCTAGTTTCTCAGCAAGGATCACCGTCAATTTTTATGGAGGACACTGAAAATAAAGGAAATGATAGTTCTGATTTGTCATCTATTGTTGTTCCAGCCTCACCTGTTAGAATTAGGCAAAAAAAAAAGGAAAGAAGAACAAAGTGAGAAATCTATCTGCTGCTAAAGAATGGGCAAATTATATAAATAACTCTCCAAATAATTCAAGTGTGGAAAAGCAAGAAAGTATGGTTAATAAAAACAAATCTACAGATAAATATGCCAAGGGAAAATCCTCTCCTGAGTGCAAGGGTTTGTTGTTCAGGGATATTCTCAACTATAAATCTGAAGATAGTGGTGACACCTCGGAACTACAAAAGGAGTCAACTACAAATAGACTATTTAACTTGTTTGGCACTTTGGATTCAAATTTAAATACTTTAAAACAAGATTTAAAGAGCTACTGATACCTCAAAGAAAACTTTGCAAAACATAATAATAAGGTACAATTCTGTCTGCATTCCATTTATATTTTATATATTTCTCCTCACCATTAGTTTTTCACTAAGGAAATGCGCATGAGTATATGATCTGTATCCCTTAGAGCACCTTTAGAGTCCATCTGCTTCTATAGCTTACGCCCTACTTCAAGTTATAATCCTCTGTTGTGACATCACAATCTGTTGACATGGGAGTAACTGTGATGTCACAAGCAGTGTATTATGACTCCAGGTAGGGAGAAAGCAGCAGAAATAGAGAAACTCTTCAGGTGCAAAGATCCTGCTTTCATACAGATGACCTTAGTAATAAATAATGAGGAGGCAGAATACAGCACTAATGAGAAATACAAGCTGAACTCTGTCTAAATATTAGGTTTTGTTAAAGTCCTCCTAAACATGTCACCAGCTCTTTAAATAATTGGCACAGCACTATAGAGACCAATAATGCTCAAAAGCAACAAACAGTAAATATTGGACAGGATCTATAACAGGGTGCTAATAACTTTGCACCTAGTACTCAAAGTACTGATGTAAAACTGACTGATATTGATAAATGTGTAATACTCTGTCTATATGGTCTAAAACTAAACCCTTCAATTTCTATACAGAAAAACAAAAATAAGATTGTGCACCTTTTGAGGGCAGAAACTGATGTTGATCTAGAGGAAACAGATTTTATCAGAATTATGAGTGATAAGATGAAGTCAGTATGGACTGTGTGTATATGTTTTGTGCATTCCCCAGAACTGCAAATCAAATATGACTGAATAAAAAAAAAAAGCAATTAGCAAAATGGGACTAAGTCTTAAATATGTTAATTGAGACATGATGCATGTAACCAATAACTGAAACAATGAGAAGGTTTCTCAAATTAGCATTTTCAGGTTTAAAGGACTGCCAAATAGAAACCCAGGGAAACTCAAGAATGCATTACATAATTTATTTATACATATTTTACAGGTAGCAGTATTTGTTAGTCGGTAAAAAAAGTCATCATATATTTTTTTTAGCGAAAACATATTTTTGACAACCTAAGATTCAAGCTCAGTATATTTTTTGTTTTCTCAGATGTGTTAGGACTTTTTTCATAGTTGATTTTGCAATTAATGGCTCACGTCATTAAAGATGGCCACCATTCACATTTTTAAAAAAAAATCTCTTCCCCTGGTGTTACTTGTTGAGTGTAAATGGGTGTTTACTCACCCAGTAAAGGTGATTGTGTTAGTTGTATCCATGACACTCCAGACATTACTGATAGGCTAGTGATGCACATATGACCCAGATCAAATTTCAGAGCACAGCCAGGTCCCAGGATTCCCCCTTCTCCAGTTTCGATTCTTTCACAGCTGAAATGCAAATGCTCTAAACAAACAAAACCTAACAGTTGTGACTCCCATTGTTGTTTATATGAAAATGTAAGAAACCACTGAGCATGGACTCATCACAATTTTATATATATTTCCTATCCATTATAGTTCTAATTTGAACTGTAAAAGCTCTGACTAAGAAATATGGAACATCAGATTACAATACTAACAATTCTTATTTTTTTATATATGTATTTAAGTTTTTTGCCACCGAAGCCGTTCAGCATGAATCTGAGTCATAGTCGCCCTGGTAGGTGGGTCATGGAGTGTCATGGATACAACTAACACAATCACCTTTACCAGGTGAGTAAACACCCATTGTGTTATGTTGTATCCATGACACTCCAGACATTACCTCATGGGTTACTTCTAATAAGCAGTGCAAAAAAAACATCAAGGCGAGCCAGGGCGATCAGACGGTTATGTCCTTGGGGCACACTGAAGCTAAAACTCTTGTGGCAAAATCAGTTCTTTGCTTGTATAGGGACTCAAGTCTGTAATGCCTAGCAAATGTATGTACAGAAGTCCATGTCGTGGCCCTGCAAATGTCCTCCAGTGATACGCTAGCTCTTTCTGTCCAGGAGGTAGCTATTGTTCTTGTTGAGTGGGTCTTTATTCCTTCTGGGGGAGTGAGACCATTCATCTTGTAGGTCTCCTGTATTGACCTTTTTATCCAGCTAGCGATGGTGGTCTTTGAAGCAGCCAGTCCTTGATTGTGGCCTTGTGCAATAACAAAAAGTCTCTCAGACCTATGTCTGGCTCTTGTCCTCATGATATATAGTGCTACAGTACTACCCACATCTAGTGGGTGATGAGTACCTGTTCCCCCTTGTCCTACCTGAGTGTGAAATGTAGGCAATGCTAGTGCCTGTTCCTTGTGGAATGAGGACATGATCTTTGGTAGAAATGCAGGCACAGTCTTCATAAAAAACCCTTGTGCCATGAATATAGTGTAGGGCTCCTTGCACAGTAGAGCTCCTAGCTCACTAATCCTGCTAGTGGAGCTGACAGCCACCATGAAGCAGGTTTTCAAACCTAACCAGTATAGAGGTATACTGTGGTTGGGTTTGAATGGATCCTTCCCTAGAGCATCAAGTTTTTTTGCTAAGTGCTGCTATCTGAGGGTCTACAGATGGTGCCATACACCACAATTGAATCTTGTCCTCTTGTATCGGGTACATCCTATCTGGATTTCTCTTCTCAGACATACGGCCCAGCTCTGTGGCTTCCCACTCCTTCGTGAAAATGTCATCTGTAGTGGAACAGCTAGGGAATGTGTCCTTAATGTTTTGGTTCTGCTGGATCATTGGATCGAGCTTGGACTCAGGCTTTGGAGTGTCAACGTCAAACCCCATAGTTGATTTAATGGCCCTCATGAGGCCTGGAATCAAATCAAATGAACAAAGTTTTGAAGTTAAGGAGAGGTATCTGGTATGATGTCCATATCTTCCTCCCCTGAGTTGACATCCTCACAGTCATCAGGTACCCCACCCGCATCCTTCTCCCCTGGTGAAGGAGATGCAGGCTCTTTGTCAGCATGTGGTTGTGGAGGAGTGCTTGGACCTGGAGTTTGACCAGGGGTGGCAGGGGATGGTGTTCTCGATTTTCTCAGAGACTCAAGCTTTTCCATGACTTTCAGCATGAAGTTCTGCTGATTCTCCATCATGGCCACCGTCGCCTGTTGCGTCTGAATGAAGAGTGCCCCTAAGTTTATCCATCCTGAAGCTGTAGGCCCTTGCCCATCTAAGCCAGCGGTGGAGGGTTGGCTGCTGGTTTGCTCCTCTTCATGCAACAATGCTGGGCAGAGGGGATCTTGGGTGTGGGGCATCAATGCAGTACTGCAGGACACACACTTCTTGGCCTTCACCATCTGAAAGAGATGAGAGAAGGGCATTCGTTATATGTATCTATATCTATATAAGTTATATATATATATATATATATATACACACACACACACACACATACACAATTATTTTGTTTTATTTGGGCAAGCACCTAAGATTATATGCGGTAAGGCAAGAAAAGTGCTGATTGTTCTGATTGCAAGCTTGGGATTTGCTTGAGGGTTAGCGAAAAAAAACAAACTGCCACAAGCAAGAAAAAGTGGGTTCTAGAATTCCGTGAAGGGGAGCTGTATTATCAGAATGCCATTAAGATAGGCAAACATGCACATCTGAGATGAACAGAAGGCTGCTTGCTTTCAGTCTTTAGAAGCATTGCTCAAAATGGCCACTCCTGAGACAAAATGGCATCTCTTAACTTCCCTGGATAGAGAAGGAACCCTCTCCCAAGATGGCAGCAATAGTGGGGAAGAATAGTTCTCTAAAATAGTGCCCCAGGTATGTGGCCTCAGTGGAACCATGTGGTGCCGAGTGAGGAATGTGGCAGACTGGAGCCTTTGTAGATTTCAGGCTTTTCTGAGCTCCCTAGAAGATTCGCCCCAGTCTCCTGACCCATTTCTGCCACAATCTTTCAGTTATATTGTCCAAGAAAACCAATGAGAAAAAACGGGTTGTCCCAGCATACCAACTGCTGTTATGGGGCTGTAGTACGGGACCGCTCCTGCATTAGGCCAGTCTTATGTGCGCAGGGATCCTGTTCCAAGACAGCTGTTTAGGCAGGGGTTGCTATGGGGATGGAGAAATAATTCCGGTGCTATCTGCCCAAATGTCACCTGGGCATAGGGCTGGTCCTACATTTGGCCAGACTTAGGGGGAATTAAGGAATTATGTCCCCGGTGTAGCCGCTTAAGCTTTTTTTTTTATATTTAATATGCTATATTATTATAACACTAGAGTCACAGTGCATTTATGGTATGTTATACAAGTCTTCTTGTACAGATGGTTAAGCGAACAACCATAGTATATAACTAGACATTGTGCATCTCCATTAGTACGTGAAGCTATAGGTTATGGTGTCTTCAACATTGGTGACCAGAGCTGACAAAGTAGAGGTACTATTAGATTGTCTAACAAGAATGTCTAACTACTAAAACATACTGTAATATAGTAGAACTAATAAGACTTTTTATTCCTTCCCACCCTCCCAACCCTCCCACATCACCACTCATAATATAACTAGGTAGTTTCCTTCGAGATAATGGAAGGAATAGTCAGACAAGCAAATAAGAAAATAAAAGGAGCTTGATCGTTAACCTGCACAGAACTATATCAGGTCCAAGTCTGTACTAGAGCTCTCCTAGATGGATAATAGAGTATGTAGGGGTGCCCATACCTTCTGGTATTTATTGCTATGTTTGGATATATTTGCGATAAAGTATTCTGCTTGTAAAGCAAAAAGAATTTCTTTGTGCCATTCTGTGTACGTGGGAATTTGCTGATCTAACCAATGGCGTAGTATAATTTTCTTGGCACACAGAGATATCAAGGACATATGTTTCCTTTGGTTTCCTATTAGAGTTTCTCCTGAGTCTCCCAAGATACAAATTTCTGGTTGGAAAGCATTCTGTAGCCCCAATGTGGGGTTCAGTTTGGATCGAATGGCAGCCCAAAATGGGATAACTTTATCACATTCCCAGAGAATATGAAGAAGTGTACCTCTCTGGGATCCACATCTGGTACACAATTCTGTTGGATAATGCCCCATTTTGTTGAGTTTTACAGGTGTGTAATATAGGTCATGCAGTACATAAAATTGAAGCAGTCTATACCGGTCCCACCTAACATCTTTATATAGTTTTTTCCAGATTTGTCGCCATTGACGGGGTACCTGAGAAGTAGAAAGAAGGGATCTGTCCCACGTGTAACAGGGGGCACCTTCTAGTTCACTACATCTTGCCTGAAGCTCTTTATAATAAAAGGCAACATAATGGGACGATGGTCTCCTGGGAAGTGAACCAAGTATAGGGCCGAGCATGTACCGGTCCCAAAGGCCACTGCCGAAATGCTGTATTAGGACATGGGAGATTTGAAGATATTTAAAACAGAAGGAAGCTGGTACTTTGCATTTTGTCCTAATACCTGAAAAGGCGAGTACTTTGTGATTTTCGGTTAGATCTGCCACAGTATCTCCACAACCCACCGGCCAAGTAGACGTGGTGATAACTTTGCCCCCTATTTTGAAGTTAGGGTTTTTAAGGAGGGGCTGCGATAAGTCCTTCATTAATAAATCCCCAAAAGTTTTGTTCATCTGTGCATGTATCCGAATAGAAGCCATGATAGGCATGGTTTTACACTGCTTAGGGACTTTATTGGCACTCAGATAGGGAAGACTCTTAATATCTACTCCTGCTGCATCACATATTGACTTTTCTATTTGTAACCACAATGGGGGTCTTCTGTGGGTTTTAGCCATCGTGAAATTATGGCACAGTTAATAGCCAGGTAGTAGTGGTAGAAATTGGGGACCTGTAGCCCACCTCGTTCTTTAGATCTCTGTAGTTTAACAATTGCTCTTTGAGGTGACTTATTTTTCCAAATGAATTTTGAGATGATGCTGTGCACTTGGAGAAACCAGGATTGAGGAAGGAAATGATTTAACATTTGAAGGGGATATAACAAGCGGGGCAAAACATTCATTTTTATAATGTTAATACATCCCCAACGGGAGATAGGGAGCAGTGCCCAGTGATTCAGATCTGTCCTAATATTTGTGAGTAATTGGTCCAAGTTATATTGCTTCATTTTGCTATTAGATTGAGACAAGTATATGCCCAAGTATTTTATTTTGTCCCTTACCCAGGTGAGCCCAAGTTGTTCAATATCCATTTTTAGGGTGTAGTTATTTAGTGGCATTACTTCTGTTCTATTCTGGGGAATATGGGTGTGGGCAGGACAGTAGTGTGGTGGGTAGGTAACTGGCTGGGTGGCAGGACACAGAGGGTGGTGGTAAATGGCTGTCACTCCACAGAGGGAAGAGTGACCAGTGGGGTACCACAGGGATCAGTGCTGGTCCTATTCAACATCTTCATCAGTGACATTGCACAGGATCTAGAAGGCAGAATTTCACTGTTCGCTGATGACACAAGCTCTGTAACAGTAGACACAATAGAGGGTGTAGACAGAATGAGAAGCGACCTGCAGAAACTTGAAGAATGGTCAGGGGTTTGGCAGTTGAAATTCAATGCAAAGAAGTGCAAGATAATGCATATGGGGCACAAAAACCCTGGCACAATATATCAGTTGGGGGGTGAGGATATAGCATGCACCAAGCAGTAAAAGGGATCTTGGGGGTGTCATCTCTGATGACCTCCAGATAGGGAAACAGTGTGACAAGGCAGCAGGTAAAGCAAATAGGATGCTGGGATGTATAGGCAGGGGCATCACCAGCAGGAAAAGGGAGGTCATAATTCCACTATACAAGACACTAGTGAGGCCCCACCTGGAGTACAGTGTACAATTCTGGAGACCATACCTACATAAGGACATAGACAGGGTAGAGAAGGTTCAGAGGAGGGCAACAAAGATGGTGCATGGATTGCATCACAAGTCCTATGAAGACAGGTTGAAGGAACTGAACATGTACTCCCTGGAGGAGAGGAGGGAGAGAGGGGATATGATAGAGACATACAAGTATCTTACAGGGAGGAACAGGGTGCAGGAAAACACTATTTTTAAGTGAAAAAGATGTTCCAGGACTAGAGGCATGGGATGAAGTTGGAGGAGGATGATTCAAAGGAAACATGAGAAAGAATTTCTTCACAGACAGGGTGGACAAATGGAACACCCTGCCAGAGGAAGTGGTGGGGCAGAAACAATCACGGGATTTAAGAATGCATGGGATAGACATAAAGGAATTCTAGAGGTCAGGGGTAAGGGGAAACAGACTTCTAGGAAAACAAACTGAACTTACAAGCTCAAATGGGCAGACTGGTTGGGCCATAGGCCCTTATCTGCAGACACTGTCTATGTATCTATGTATCTATGTTTAGCAACATTTAATTTGTAGTTAGAGAGTTCCCCAAACTCTTGAATAATGGTGAAGGTGGCTGGTATAGATATGGGTGGGTTTGTAACGTGGAGCATAATATCATCGGCGTACACCTATAGCTTGTATTGAAACTGGTTGATCGAAATACTGGATATTGCTATGGATTGGTTAATCTTCCTAATGAGTGGTTCTAAGAATAAGTTAAATAGGTAGGGGGAGAGGGGGCAACCTTGCCTTGTACCCTGTTGAAGGGAAAAAGGCGGTGACAGGACCCCATTGCATAATACCTGGCCGGAGGGATGTGAATAAAGTATTTTAACCCATTGTATGAATTGCTTAGGAATTCGATATCTCGGAAGAAAATCAAACAAATATTCCCATGAAACCCGGTCAAAGGCTTTTTCTGCATCCAGGGACACCAAAGCTGTTGGAGTATGGGAATCCCTGGACGCAGAGATGAGATGAGAAATTTGTAAACGTAAATGATCTGATGAGAGGCGCCCGGCCACAAAACCAACTTGCTCAGGACTTATTAGTGTATGCCAAACCTTGGCCATCCTATTAGCCAGGAGCCATTTAAGCTTTTTAATATAGGTAGGTCCTGCAATCGCCAGTTAGCCAGGAATCAGGAGTAACGGCAGTGCCTGGCATCCGCTTGTGAGGGGATGCCATAGATCTGTTCAGTGGGCCACACACAATCAGCAGAGTTGTCAGCCTGTTGGGAAATGCCATGTCTGGATGGCCCCACTTGAGAGGGGGGCTGCCAGCAGCAGGACAAAAGGCAGTGCATGGAATTTCTCTAAAAACTGAGGGGCCCCTCTTGAAAGGGAGGCTGCCAGTCACAGAGCGAGCGCTTGAAGCGCAGATTTTTTTAAAACTCAAAAGGAAGCTTGCAAATGGCATAGCCATCAAAAACTCATACAATTTTTCAACTGAGCAAATAAACATGCCTAGAAACAGTCCAGAGCTATCAACAAACCTTGTTCTGAATCAAAAATTCTGCCACTTACTAATTACAAATTTCCAGATGCTACAAAAAAACAGCAGTTGGCAGGAGGTTTCCACTACAAACTTCCAGTCTTTTAGCAAATTAAACACAAACTTAAAACTTAAATGCTTAAACCTTTCAATATAAACACAATTAATTGGAAGTCTTTTGCTTGATATTTTACTATGCTTCTTTCACTAGAGCATTAACCACTGGAAACCAAGATAGCCCAGAACATTAGGAATTGCAGCTAAGTTGTAAGGCAGAAAATTACTCATTTGAAACAATCTCACTCACTGCTGTGGCCTCTATAAGCCAGGCAGCCTACCAGGTTTTACAATTAAACCAATTATGCAAACTGCTGAGGGAGTCATTGATCCTATCAAGAAAATAGCTGGCCTACCTTAGATCATTAGTTAACAGGGTCTCCTGGAGTGCTTGTAGCCTCTTCAGATGCAAGGTTAAAACTAGAGAAGGGGGACTCCTGGCACCTGGCTGTGCTCTGAAATTTGATCTGGGTCACATGTGCATCACTAGCCTATCATGTGAGTTGAGAACCCATAAGATAATGTCTGGAGTGTCATGGATACAACATAACACAATGTTAGAGTCATGCTGTAATTTCATTAGGATGGTTCTTCCACATGTTTCTGATAGTAAACAGCCAGACTATTTCATTTGTGGATCTTTTTGAACATTTGTTAAATCCCAATATAGAAAAAGACAGCTCATTTTCTGTCATGCGAGTAGGGAAAGATCTTGAGTGTTACCACATTTTAATTACAGTAAGATCTGGTAACATGTACAGTAGGATAATGGGTAACTTAAACATTCTAGACAAAATGAGCATTAACATTGTTGAGGCTGATAAAACCCATACAACCAAGGACTCAGAGAAATACTGCAGTGAGACCTCTCATCCCAATTTAAGGAGCCATTGTAATGCTGAACAACTGTCCAATAAAACCCAAGAATGTAATATTCAGCAACTGCAATATAATATTCCTGTCAGTAACAGATATGCAGACCTGACAAGTCAGGGGGCTGACCAGATACTGATGAATCTATTGATGGCAGTAACAATAGGAATTATAATCATAAATTTAATTTGCTTTCATGGAATATAGCAGGTTTGTCAGCAAAATATGCTGGCAAAAAAGGGTGTGAATTTATTAAAAAAACATCATATTGTATGTATGCAGGAAACATGGCATACTCAAGATATGGATGTTTCCTTTAATTGGTATTCTAGTTATCATGTACCAGGTAGGAAACAGTTGAAATTAAGAAGACTCTTAGGAGGCCTTGTCACCTGGATCAAGATTGACAAAGAAATAACAGCTAAACCCATTCTCAGTTCACCCTTTTCTCAGGCATTTGAGGTTCAGGTTCAGTCACTACAATTCTGTATAGTTAATGTTTATGTTCCTCCCTAAACCTCAAGATATTACCTTGCAACAGTCTGGGAAGAACTGGATAAATTACTGTATAAAATTCAAGCATTATCAGTACATGATAACATTCTTCTTTGTGGTAATTTTAATTCAAGAATCAATCTTTATGATGGTTATGCAGATGGCAACATCTTAATTGGCTTAATCTTGAGGCTTCAAAATTTCCCAGAGCTTCCATAGACTCCAAAATAAATAACTGAATTGTGAAATTAATAGAAATATTAACAATCCAAAATGTAGCACCTATTAATGGAAGATTAAATGGTGATGTTTCAGGTAACTATTCTTACTACAGCTCAAGAGGTCCTTCTCTTCTCAACTTTTTATTCTGGAATGAATCCATGATTAGGTTGGACTTATTTAAAGTCCTGAATAGAGGAAACAGTGACCATTTTTCCCTTATCCTGTCCTGGGAGGGTATCATAGATGATGCTAGTAAAAACTCACTAATCGCTTTACCACAGACCTTTGAAATTAGAAATCATAAAAATCAAATGGGATTTCGGGTGTGAAAAAGAGATTGAATATTTTCTATAAGAAATTCTATCCTCTCTATTGTTATACCCATTGCCTATGGAATATTGTATGGAACTGTAAAAGACACTCATGCTTTGGTTTGACAGGATTAAAGAATTCCTTTACAAATCAATGGATGGTAAGCCTCAAGCAAA
This sequence comes from Neoceratodus forsteri, assembly GCA_016271365.2. NCBI lineage: Eukaryota > Metazoa > Chordata > Ceratodontiformes > Ceratodontidae > Neoceratodus > Neoceratodus forsteri. The sequence continues at coordinate 951,740,477 of CM028131.1, read as the reverse complement.
CTCATCTACTACATGGTTTGACCAGGAATGTTCTAGGAGGAAAATGGCTCTTATTCAGTTAATAAAATGGACTAAATCCACTAGGGATAAGAATAAATACAAAAATTTGAATAAAGCAAGAGAGGAATTTAAAACAATTTTTAAGGTTAAGCAAAAGGAGTTCCAGTTAAAACAATGGCACCAAATGCTACATATAATAAATTAAAAACAGTGTCAGTCCTATTGCTTCTTGGTAGCTAAAGATACCAACAATGGTAAATTTGAATTTGATTCTCACATCTCAGTGGATCAGTTGGTTAAATATTATACAAATATATTCTGTGATCCTGACATCTTGGAATTGACACCCTTCTGGGAGACCTTAGTAGATAGATCCCAATTTCATTTACTTACCTCAAATGAAGTGTATGTAGCAATCGCCTCACTAAAAGAAGGAAAGCACCAGGTCCCAGTTTGATTCCCCTTGAAGTCTTTTTTAGTAGCTCCATCCTTAAGGACTAAAATCCTTCTACTTTTTTATAACCTATGTATATATTAAACAGAGCCATCCCCATAGCCTGGTAAAGGAGATGCTATAATTTCAGTCTATTAGAAAGGGGATAAAGGTGACTCCAAAATGTACAGGCTGATCTCACTTTTGGATATTAGTGAGAACATTTTCTCTAAAATAATCCTACCCAGATTACTTGAGCAACTGAAGGAACTGGATGGTCTTTCTGAGTTTCAAACTGGTTTCCTTATTGGATACTGCACTACAGATAACTGTTTTATACTTATACATTTATATCAGAAGTATGCAGTTTTAAGAAAACAAAAAGTATATGTTGCCTTCATAGATTTAGTTCTACTTTTGATACTAACTCCAGAAATGTCTTGTGACAAATAATGTTTCAGGGAGGTATTAATTCTGAACTAATTAGTATTATAAAAGAGCTCTATTCAACACATGGGCCCGGGTTGCCATAGGAAAAAACAGTCAATACTCAAATAGTATACCAACTAACAAAGAAGTCAGGTAGGGGTCATACTTACACCACTGATCTGTTGTAGCTACCTATGCTGACATTTTTTTAATACAGTTTACAGAAAATAATACTGATTCCCCTCAAATTAGGGATACGAGTTGCCCAGCATTGGCTTATGCTGATGATTTGACTATGTTAGCTTTTTCCTATTCAGGTCTGCAGCACAAATTAAACACATCAATGGCATATGCAGAATAATGTAATTTGGGGATAAATGAAACAAAAAAACAAGTGATCGTATTTGGCTCCAAAAACTTAGAACAAAACTTGAAAATTAGTGATAAAAAAACTTCATACAATAAGCTTTTATGTTTATTTAAGCTTAACCTTTTCCTATAATGTAGCATGGACAAAACATACTGTATAAATGGGTTAGGTAGGTAGGGTAGGTAAAACGTATTGCTCAATCATAAGACCATTACAATCATTACAAAATATGTTAATTTCATAAATATAGAAACCATTACATTCACAATCTTAAAAGTGAAATATCGTATTCACAGCTTTGCCTAGATATAAATTCACATTACAAATTACAATAACACAGTGACACCTCATATACTCTAAGCATATCAATTTAACTTACATTGTCAAAAAAATATATAAAAGTCCCCCCCCCCGTGATTTGAATATCACAAATCTTAATTTGTTAAATGGGCCCTTCTTTGCTCGATTATCTTGAGGAGGGAGTTGTTAGTAAATAAGTCAGAAGTTGCTGAGGCTGGTGCTTTTGGTGACTCATTATATTACCTAATAAAAAATGCCTACTGTATATTTCTCATACAATAGACATAAAAGTAATAAATACAATATGTTATCTTTCCCATATCCACATTTACACACAAAATCCTTAGTTTTTTCCCCTTCATATTGTCCTCTTTTTCTATTACTTATAAAAATCTCAAAACAAAACCTTGTCAAAAGTATTCTCTGCTTTGGATTTACTAAAACATGGAGATATTGCTCAAACGTGTGTTCTCTCTTATTTTTGGCAAGCCACAAACATGCCTTGGATAGCCTGCAGGTCCTTCAGATCTATTTGAACTAAGATATCTTTAACTCTGTTATTTATTATTATTTTAATACAATCAAAGGGATATCTTAAACTGTCTGTAATAATATGTAGCAGACCATAAGGTTTTATAAGATCCTCAGGGGAATTCATACACGGAAAAGTTATATTAGAATGTTTATATATGATAGCTTCCTCTAAACATAGATGGGAGAGCATATCCGAGGGCACCCTAAAGGTCCTAATCCAATAAATATTTTTTTCTTTGGGTGCAAAAGCATTCAGCTGATAACTGCCCTATCTGTGCTCTGACCACAGCTGAATGGGGCACTGTTAGGAATTCCCATTATTTTTTGTAATATTTATTTAAGCTAGAGTCCAGAGTCCCTTTAATGTCACCTACCCATACTTCAGCACCATGCAGTATCTGACTTTAAAGTTTTGCACATGCAGCCATTAAGTTTCCCTCTATTGATTTTTGACTGTATTTATGGGAACAAGACAACATTGCTGGAAGAAAACTCTCAGCCATAGATTTTGCATTTTTCAGATGAGCTCCCCATGTCCCATTATGGCTATAAATAGGTTAAATTTAAAACTTAAGCAAACCACCAGTGCACTAACAAAATTTAACAAAAACATGGTGGCAAAATACTATTCACAAGCCCTTTATCAAGTAGAAATACAGGATATGGATAAGATAGAATCCTTAGAAATTCCCCTTAAAAAAATTTATAAAACAAATTTAGGGGTTAGTAATTCTGTTCTGGCACCCTTAGTGACAGCAGAAACAGGTATGACAAGGCTAAAAGCCTTGGCAGAAGCTAGGAAAATATTCTTTTGGATTAGAATGACTAGGTTGGATACCTATAGGCTCCCTTATAAATGCTTAGTGGAAAAAGCAAGTTGGCAGACATTGGGCTGTAGACAATCAAGATGGATGAGCATGATCTGTGTGTACCTTAATGAATACAGTTTCGACTTTTTGATGGACTGTGTAAAGAGGGGAATACTGATTAGCCAAAACCCCAAAGCTTATACTTTATAACTAAGAAGGTTATCAACATTAATAATGTGAAGGACGTGGAAGTAACAACTTTCCTCAAGCTTTCTCCATGGCTTATACAAAATGCTAATAGACATATATACAGATATTATATACATGCTGTAACAGATCACTCTCATAGAAAAGTGTATACTAAATATTGTTTACAGCTTTTTCAAAGCAATATATTAAAAGCTAGATATTTAAAACTAGCTGATCCATTGCAAAAATTCTGTACCTATACTATGTTGGGACCTGAGGATTTATATCATGTAATTTTACTTGCACCTGGTATAATAAGCCTAGGACTTACTGGTTGTATCCAATATGGGAATTGTCCTGGATTACCCCCTGTTCCCTCACAAAAAGACAGAGACCATTGTATTTGTTGTTCTCAGATTGGCAATTAATTTATTATATATCATAATTCCATTTTCCATCTCATCATCCTTTATTATAGTTTCTTTTACAATTGTACTTTATTGCATCCATATATCAATCTCTGATCATCCCACTTTCTTTCTCTTCTCACTCCCCCAGGTGAAAACCTGGGTGCCTTCTTCTTCTCTTTTTCTGTTAGGTAACAGTAAGAATCGAGACCACTTTTCCTCCTTCAGCGTCTTCTTCTTTTCATCCTATTCCTTTTTCTTCCCCTCCCCTCCTCCCCCTTTTCTCCCTCTTCTCTGCCATCCATCTTTGGCAGTCCATAACTGTCCAGCCGGACAATTCTGTCATCTATCTTTGACACACCATATACAGTCCCTTTTTGACTGTTTTCCCCTCTTGCTTTGTAACATTTTTTTTTTTGGTTGGGTGGGAGGGATCAAAACTTCAGCAAAAAGTGGCTGAACCACTCCTGTACTGTCCGATATATATACCTCCCTTAGCCCCTCCCCTTCCTTTTTCTTGCCTATTGTTCTGTTTTTCTGCCCCTTCCCTTCCCCTCCCCTTCTGAGCACATCATCTCCACCTTGAGGAAGGGGTGCACCTGGACAACTTGGTCTGCCCCTTAAAGGGCAAAATCCATTGTCCCGGATTCCCCCCCTTTTTTCCATTAGCCAGTCTCCAGCTTGCATTGGATGACTGGCTTTCCCTTCAATTTAGGATATTGTTCCCCCACCACTTAGGGGACCTCCTCATTTCCTCTTCTTTATTATTTTTTTTATCCCCTTTTCTGCATGTCTCCTCCATACTTCTATAAAACCCAGAGTTTCCATATTAAACATATCTATGGCTAGATCTAACAGGTGCATGCCATCTGACCTGTAGAAATCCACTACCATTCTTCCACCCCTCAAAGTATTACCTACCCCCCCATTTTTCTTATGAGTGTTCCTACTCTTCTATTCATTTTCCTTCTGGCCCTGTCTACAGCTCTATGATTGTGTTCATTCCTCCATATTCTTCTTGGGATCATATCTGACCATACTAAGCATACCCTTGGCCACCACTGTTGTATTAATTCCAAGTCCTTCTTAATCTGCATGTATGTGTCCACCCATGGTTTTCCCCCTATGTCGTTGCCCCCTAGATGTATTATAATTAAGTCTGGAACTGGTAGCCACTTCTTCATTTCTTTCAGGGTGGGAAGCAGTTGCCCCTATCTCATCGCTCTGATACCATGCCACACCAACCTATATTTTTTCACATCCTGGTAGAGCTGTCTTCCCCCAGCCTTTTTCTTGGCTCTCTTTTCTGCCCAATAAACGTAGCAGTGGCCATATATCCAGACTTCCTTTATCCTCCCTCCTCCTGTAGGATTTAAACAAAATAAATCTTAGACCTGCTCATTGGCTCCTTTAAGTTCTATGCCCTCCACCCCCATGGTTCGTGTCTGCAAAGAAAAAATACAGATGATATGTCAATCTCCATGCTTTAGTGCTTGAATGTATCTCTTGTAACTGGCAGACTGCCAGCATCCCTTATCCAACATATTGGCCACCATTTCCCCTGCTGCTGCCCACTGAGAAGCAGCCCGATTCGTAGAAAGTGCGATGAATAATTACATGGGTCCTCTCCCAGAAATTGCATGCCCTTCTTAAGCATCACCATGACCTGATAACTTGTGACCTTTTTCCCATCTCCATGTACAAATCACCTCCCACTCCTACCCCCTCGCTCTGCAGCGTAAGCCCACAAAGCTTTTACTGGGCACAGCGTGCCCTCTTCCTGAACCTTCAGGGTTACCATACAGCCCTGTCCTCCTCTGTCTTTGACTTCTTTATCTTGATTTGTATCTCGTTTGTCCCCCAGTTTATGTCCTCCCAATCCAACCCCCCTTCTTCGTCCGCTCTGCCATGTCCTACTGCCTCACTCACTCTCATGGCCCCAGCGAACATTATCAGATAGATGGTTTGGAAGAGTTGGGCTTCGTCCTTTGATCTGCAGATTGCCGGTAATGCTTCTTTTAGCCTCACCAGCCACTGTTCCCCTAATAGTCATCTGTTGTCTGCTGTTCTTTGCTTTATTCTTCCCCATTCCTGCATTATCCTTCTAATTAACATTGACTTTGTTGTGCCATTCTATCCCTTCAGGCTGCAGACCAAACTAATCCCTGATAAATAGACCCCCATCATTGTGTGGGCGGTTCACTTCTCCCATTGGTCCACTGTAAATTTTCCTAGTTGTTCCTCTGTAAGTGGCCTACTTACCTCCAAGTGGTGTGTTGCCCTGAATGTCTACAACACCCGTCAGGCCTCTTCATAGGTCCTCAGAGTCCTTGGTGACCATGAGCTGCGAAACAACAATTATGCTCCCTCTTGCCAATGTCCCAGATGTTCATTGGTATGGGTGTTTTTTGCTCCTCTGCTGTCGGTGCCAGCCTCTGGAAATGATCCAGCTGTGGACGGGAAAGGCTGTCAGCCAGAGTATTGTGTGCCTCTTCTGTGTGTTTGGCTCTGAATGACATATTCAGTTTTAAGGCCCTTAGCACCAACTGTCGTAGTACCTGCATGACTGCTTCTGATCTAGCTCCTCTGTTGTTCAACATGTTTACTACTGCCTTGTTGTCACACCAGAATGTCACCTTCTGATTCCGCAGCTCTTCCCCCCACACCAAGGTGCAGGCCTAAATAGGCATGATCTCCAACAAGGTTATGTCCTTTACTTTTCCCTCCTTTACCCATTCTGTAGACCATGGCTCTGAAAACCATTTTCCTCTCAAATAGCCCCCCATGCCCAGGCTCTCCACTGCATCCATATAAAGTTCGAGGTCTGTGTTATATACGCAGTCATCTTGCCAAAAGGAGCACCCATCATAGCTCCTGAGGAACTCCTCCCATACTTTAAAGTCTTCTTTAACTCCTTTTGACATGTCTACCCAGTGGTGTGGCCTGGTTACGCCCACTGTGGCCCTAGCTAGTTGCTTTGTGAAAGTCCTCCCTGGGCCAATAGCCCAGCATGCCAAGTTCAGGTGTCCCAAAACCTGCTGAACCCTCTTTAGCTGTATTCTCCTTTTACTTGTATGTATTCTAATCAGTTCCCTCAACTTGGACACTTTTTTGTCTGGCGACCTAAAGACTTCCTTTGAGGCATCTATTTCAATACCCAGAAATTCTAAAACCTTACTGGGACCTTCCATCTTCTCCGGTGCCAGGGGGACCTCTAATTCTCTAAATAGATCCTGGAAACCGGTAAACATTCTTTCCGTCTCCTCTTTCCCGCTGCCTATGAGAAGGAAATCATCCAAATAGTGAATGACCATCCTGTAACCAGTTTTTTCTTAAAATATCCACTGTAAGCAGGTGCAGAATGCTTCAAATGTAGCACATGCTATGGAACATCCCATAGGCATTGCCTTGTCAAAATAGTATTGCCCCTTTATTTTAAAACCCAACAGGTCCCAGTCCTCTTTCCTAACCGGAAGCAGTCTGACAGCGGACTCTATATCCGTTTTCACCATCCATGCATCAGCCGTTGCTCTGATGGCTAGTACTACTTCCTCCTATGTGACATATGTCTCTTTGCTATGCTATTCACTGATGAAATCATTCACTGATTCCCCTTCTGGAAATGATAAGTGGTGAATCACCATGTATTCTCCCTGCTGCTTTTTTTGGACCAAACCCAATGGGAAAACTCTCATATTCTGCAGAGGGGGAGTGTCAAAGGGCCCTTCTACCATCCCCACTGCTATTTCCACATCTATTTTTTGTCTTAAAATTTCTTCTTTCCTTTTCACTGAACCCAGGTTGTTTGCCTCACTCACCTGCCTCGGATCCATGCATTGTAACAGGAAACCCACCTGAAAACCTTTTTTGATCATCTCAGCCACCTTTTTATTTAGGTATCTATCCAACCACTCTTCCCATGCATCTATCCTAATGGGTGCTTTTGCCTCTTTGAATAGATCTCCTTCCCCCTTTCCTGCCTTTTTCCCCAATCCCCCCACCTTGTTCTTCCACTGGCCTTGTTACCCAATAAAACTGACCCCCCTACCTGCGTGTCCTCTGCCTTTCTGCCCTTTGTTCCATGCCTGCCCCCTATATCCATGTCCTTCTCAAAAAACTGTTGACCCGTCCCGTGTGCTCCTGCCCCTTGGGCTCTTTGAGCCCATGTTGTTCTGCATCTGCTTGCTGGGTGTGATCCCCCACATTTTGAGCATGCGTGATGAAAGTGGCATTGTGGCCAGGAACAAAAGGCCCTATTGTAGCCCCAACAACATCTCTGTGGAATTGTCCCCTTTTTACCCATCTCTCCTTCTGGCGTGGACTGATCTGTTACATAATACATCCAGAGATCTAACTGTTTCGTGTCCCACCTTACTTCCCCATATGTTGCCATTCTTTGCTGAAATAATTCATCGTAATAAATCCATCCCACCCCTCCCTTGGCTTTCGCCTGTCTTATTATCAGGGAGTAAGTGATGAGTGGGATGTCCAGCTCTGGCTTCTTCTCATCACTATCGCTGAGTAAGTGGCAAAACCTACAAACCAACCATCCCAAGTTTTTCCTTTTGTAAATTTATCCTCCTCTTTCTTCCCCAGCAAGACCATGGCTGCTGCCATCTCGCTTTTCCCTATGCTCTCTGTTTCATCATATTTTGCTGCTGCTTCTCTGCTCACTAAGGCAAAAATATCCACATATTCCCCCTTCCATATTTTCTTTTTTGTAGCCAGCGGAACATGCTCCCCTGATCTCATTCTTGGAGTTCCTATTTCCCTTGTCCCTTTTCCTTCATTCTCTACTCCCTTTTCCCCATCCTTCAGCAACTCTTTGTCTGATCTAATTTCCGCCAGTGTTGCCTCCATCTGGCCCAAACCCCCTGTCCCGAGTGTTGAAATAATTTTGCCTATGTAATCTTTTATGCTTTCTCCTACTGACCAAGATATATTACCTGTGATCCTGCTTGGTTCTTGTAGGCTGCTGTCATCATGATGCCCTGGGCTGTCCCCTTGTGGCTGGATCACTGGCTGTACACCTGACTGCTGAGGAGGAACCATTGCGCTCATGGGCTCTTTCCTGGGCTCCATCAGGGTAACCACTATCTGGTCAAGGGGAGGTACTAAAGGCACTGGTCCAGTAGAGTGCAAAGGTACTGGGCTAGCCACCCTGGGAGGTACCCTTGTTGGTGGCTGCACCCTAGGTGGGTTATGTAGCCTCTGAGCCTGCTATTTTCCTCTGCCTCCTTTTCCCTTCCCCACTTTTTGCTTCTCCCCCAAATGCCCTGGCTCCTCCCCTTCCACCATCTGCCACATCCAGTTAGATTTTCAGCCAGCTCTATGATAGCCCTGTAGGCATCCTCTTTGGAAGGTCTGCTCTTCTTTGGTGCCATGTCTCCTCTTTTTCCAGTGAGATCTGTAATGACAACTGAGAAAATTCTCTTATTAAACCTTTTGTAATCATCCAGCCATATGACTAGGCCAACTTGCCCTTTTTTTTAACGGCCAACTGAAATTGGCTCCTTTTACCCTATTCTGGTTCCCCTGCCTAGCCCTCTCTTATTTATTTTATTCTTCCTCTCTCTCCCTTTTTTTATGGCCCCACCTCCCCTCCCTTTTCTTTGCCTCCTTCTCACCATCCAATTCACTTGCCCGTAATCATCACAGTTCGGGGCTAGGCCCCACTCTGCAGCTCTTGCTGAAATAGCTGCTCCTTCATGTTACCCTTGTCCAAAAAAAACAGTGAATTTCAGGCCCCTTTCAGGGATGCTCCTGTCAGGCCCTTAGCCCTTTTCCCATCAGCAAAAACCCAATGCCTCAACCGCTCCTGCCCTGTGCCTTAACTAACGACTGACTATAAAAGAAACCAAGCAGCTTTGCGCCTAGCGCGTCATCTGGGCAGCACTACTCCAAAGTTTAGACAATGGGCTTCAAATTTCATATATAAGTACCCAAATGGATAGGCTCCCTCTCCAAAATAGCAAAGGAAATGAGTGGGTTTACCACATAGTGCGACACAACCACCACCAACCAAAGCTTAATCCATCGGCTTTGAATTAATAGATAAATAACATTTAAATAACCAAATGGGCAGGTTCCCTGGCAAGAGTAGAATATAAACAGGAGGGACTGATGGTTTTTCCACCTAGTGCTACATCAGGGGGATCATAGTAGGCCTCTTAGTCTACTCAAGGCGTGTGACGTCATGCCATGCAGTCAGCCAGTTATCTGCTGGCCTGGAAAGCCATCTCTTCCCTCTCAAGGTCACTCTCACACTTTTAACCCCAAATCTTCAAGCTATTAGCTAGGAACCTTAACTGATGCATCCTACTATCGTGCCAGCCACCCCCACGCTAAAAAACACTCCACATGGTAGCCTCTCATGGCCTGCACTCCAGGCCTTGCTCGTTGGCCTTCTCCCCCCATGCTCTGCTCCGCGGGCGTCTCAGGCAGTCCCCCTACCATGATGCTTCCCACAAAAACCCTTCTTCCCCAAGACTTCAGGGCAGCATGTGGGTTGCCTGCCAGGCTACTGTTTCCCCCTTTTCTTTTCAATTACTCCCAGCCATGTGGGCCAATGCTTGGTGGGGACGGCGTGTGACGTCACACCACGTGGCCATCTCAGCCTGTCCCAAAGTAGTCTCCTTGTTCCAACTCACAGCCTCTGTCCTTCACCCTTTCTGGTTTTTTTTTAACAAAACTCCTGTTCTCACTTGCAAGAAGCCACAGCGCCTGCTGTAATCACTCATCGGATCCAGAGTGCCCATCCTATTCGATTCAGGGTATCGTCCCCTTCTCAAGACATTAGCTCTCTGCCGACTCGTTCTTCGTAACCCACCCATCACAGGCACGCAAGCAACAAGCAATTTCTTCAGCCCTGTGCAAACAGGGGCCTAAGCTCTACTCTCATCTCTCATAACTGGGCACTGCAAGCCCCAATACAACATTGCTAAACTTAGACAACATTGCCCACCTCAAAAACGATACCGTGGGATTTTTTAAACAATTCACCAGCAAGACCGAGTCAGTTAGCACAGCCGCCCTGTAGTACCAGGGCACCCCTCTCTTTCACAGTTTGTCAACTCATCCTTCAAGGCCTACAAAACAGCACCTGCTGCTTCAACTTCCTATGTCCCTAACCTGTACCTGTATCATCACAATAATAAGCATACATTTATTTATTTTCATAAAACGAGCAATCCCACAGACACCTCAAATCATTCTCTTTTTTTTAGATGTTTGTAGCTGTTTCTTCACCTTATTGTGCTTTTGCGCTGCAAGCAAATGCCAATCTAATGTGCTGTAGTCTGATCAGAATCAAAACTTCAGCAAAAAGTGGCTGAACCACTCCTGTACTGTCCAAAATATACCTCCCTTAGCCCCTCCCCTTCCTTTTTCTTGCCTATTGTTCTGTTTTTCTGCCCCTCCCCTTCCCTTCCCTCCCCTCTCCCTTTCTGAGCACACCATCTCCACCTTGAGGGAGGGGTGCACCTGGACAACTCGGTCTTCTCCTTAAAGGGCAAACTCCATTAATACAAACTACAAACAAAGAGGTCTTGTTGAATATTGTGTTAATGGTAGAAGATGAACAGATAATAACCAGAGTTGCTGGATATCTGAATGAAATCTCTTTAGTTCATCAGAAACATAGAGACTAAATGCTGTAGAATCCAAGTTAATGAAATTAAAGCCTTAGATGTGGATAATGACAGAATTAATTATGTCAGTTTTGTTGTAAGGGAATACTGATGTTGTGTAAGAATGAAACTACACATGCTTTTATCAGGAGTTAAATTGAAGGTACAGATGTTCCTATGTAGTGTAGTGGTGGGCAAAGTGGGCTCAATTCACTCCGCGAAGTGATTCGTGAAGTGAAGGTGAATTCGCAGAGTACTCTGCAATTCGAAGCAGATTAATTCGCATTATGATGGGTAACATGAAGTCCATTAAAAACAATGACTTTGCATTACTCCACCTTCCTAGACCACTACTCCACCAATTTTAAAGGTGAAGTGCATAGAAAACAATGTACTTTGCCTCACTTTGCCTTGTTTTTAAGCTTCAAAGGTGAATTTTGCAGTGATTCATGGGATTTCAGGTCACATGGGCTCTATATTGTTCTGCAAAGCCTCAGTTTTGGGTAGTATGTGTAGGAAGCTGTAGGAGACAGTCTGCTCTGAGAGATCTCTGTGATTCAAACCTTCTAAAATCTTTTGAAAAAGCTGGAGTCATGTGATGCACTTAGAAACATAGAAACATAGAATTTGATGGCAGATAAGGACTGCTTGGCCCACCCAGTCTGCCCATTTCCCTACCTACTGGATAAGCTGCTGATCCTAGTTAACCAGAAGCCTACTTCTTCCTACCTCCACCCCCTAGAATTGCCTTATGACTGTCCCATGCATGCTTGAATTCCACCACTGTTTTTGACTCCACAACCTCCTCCAGAAGGCTGTTCCATGCATCCACAACCCTCTCTGTGAAAAAATACCTCCTTAAATTACCTCTGAGCCGCCCCCCCATCTTCAAAGTGTGCCCCCTTGTTCTTGCACACCTCTTTTTTTGAAAGATGCTACCCTCTTGGACATTGTTGATTCCCTTGAGGTACCTGAAAGTTTTTATCATGTCCCCCTCTCCCTCCTTTCCTCGAGGCTATACATATTAAGCTCCTTAAGTCTCTCTTCATATGTCTTCCGGTGCAGACCCTGCACCATTTAGTTGCCCTCCTCTGGACAGCTTCCATCCTGTCTATGTCTTTGCTGAGATTGGGTCTCAGAACTGCACGCAGTACTCAGATGGGGTCTCACTAGCTGTCTGTACAGAGGGATAATAACTTCCAGTTTTCTACTGGTGATGCCCCTCCCTATGCATCCCAGTATCCCCCCAGCCCCTTGCTGCCCTCTCATTGCTTGCTCACCTTTAGGTCATCTGATATGACTACCCCAGGTCCTTTCCATTTTTGTTGTTGTTAGTATCTCACCCCCCATTGTGTACTCTTCCCCTGGGTTTTTGTTTCCCAGATGCATTACCTTGCACTTCTTAGCATTGAATCTAAGCTGCCATACATTTGACCATTCCTCTAACCTTGCCAAGTCCCTTCTCATCCTTTCCACCCACCTTGTGCATCAACTCCGTTGCAGATCTTTATGTCATCTGCAAAGAGACATACTTTTCCTTCCAGTTCCTCTGCAATGTTGCTAATAAACACTTTGAAGAGGACCGGTCCTAATACTGAACCCTGTGGTACCCCACTAGTAACCCCCTTTTCTTCAGAGTGGACTCCATTTACTATTACTCTCTGTGTCCTATTCTCTATCCAATTCTTTACCCAGGCTGTCATCTTGGGACCCACTCCCAGGCTGGCTAACTTGTATATTAATCTTTTGCGTGGGACTGTGTCAAATGCCTTGCTAAAGTCTAGGTAGGCCATGTCCACAGCGCCTCCCTGATCTACTACTTTCATCACCCAGTCAAAGAAATCTGTCAGATTCATCTGGCATGACCTTCCCTCTATGAATCCATGCTGTCTTGGGTCCTGTGCCCCTCTGGCCTCTAGATACTCAACAATTCTTTCCTTCAGAAGTGATTCCATCATTTTCCCTATCACTGAGGTTAAACTAACAGGTCTGTAGTTTCCTGCTTCTGCCTTGCTCTCACTTTTGTGAAGGGGAATCAGATCTGCCCTCCTCCAGTCCTCGGGTATCACCCCATCCTCCCATGATTTAAAAGAGGGTAGTCAGTGGTGTCACTAGTTCTACCCTTAGTTCTTTTAGAATTCTGGGATGAATCCCATCAGGCCCCATTGCTTAGTCCACCTTCAGTTTTAAGAGTTTTTTCATAACCCTTTCTTCTGTAAATGGGCTGGTATCAACTTCTGTATCCTTGAGCTTGAGGAAGTAGGAAGCTCATCTTAGCAGCTCCGCGGATTTATGCTAAAAATAGTTAATTTTTCAGTCAAATAAGGACTTATAGCCATCTAAATTTAAGTGATCATCGCAGGGCATGACTAAAATGAACTAATATGGAGCCACAGAAAGATGAAACCCAGAGTGACTCAGACGAAGAAGGTGGATTGACAGCGGGAGGCCTGGAACCTAAAAGGCCCCATAGAAGTGAGTCTCCAGAAGAAAACCTAGAATTCTCGGCATCGGGTCAACTACAAGAAGATGTCTCGGTGATCAAGTCAGCACTATTCTCCCTCATTGCAGACTTCAGGGAATGGAAAGTATCCATAAATGGCTTAATAACCAGGGTTACCAATGCAGAAGCATGCATCTCCTCTCTAGAAGACAAGATGGAAAAAGTCCAGACAGAAAATACAGTCTTAAAAAGAACATTCAAGAAGATAGAGGATAAGCTGGATGACCTCGAAGGCAGGTCTAGGTGCAATAATCTAGTGCTTTTAGGCCTCCCAGAAGGGAGGAAGGTACAAATACAGTGAGTTTTGTACAGAAGCTGTGTACTCGAGTGGCGGGTCCATCACCCAACGGCCCTACCTATGTGATAGAACGGGCCCACAGGGCAGTCAGGCCGAAACCTACAGCAGAGCAGTTACCTCGTCCTATCATATTCAAAGTTTTGAATTATTTGGATAGAGATCACATATTAAAAGCATCGAGAAGTTCAGAAAAGATAATTTGGGAGGGTAAACAGTTACGTCTGGTTCCAGATCTTACCTTTAGGGTGCGTCAAGAAAGGGGTAGTTATAGACCAATCCAAGCCAAACTATGGGCAGCAAAGATTAAGCACAGAATGCTGTTTCCAGCTAGCCTGGAAGTTTCTTTACCTAATGGAAATCAGAGGTACGAATCAGCTGCGCAAGCCTTGGAGGATTTAAAGTGGAGAATTCCTGATCTATTTAACAAGGAGGGGTGAGTGCCCTGCAGAACATTCAAGATGTTACAGAAAACTTTCGAGGACACTGCGGAACTTAAAGAGAAGTCTTGAGGGTACTCTCTTTTTTTTTTTGTATGCTACTTAGAATAGCCAGGAGCGACCTTATATGTCATCAAGACTGCATTTGAAACCTTCAATGTTTTATTTAATTTGGAGCAGAAAGAGGCTATAGATCTAATTTTCAGAAGCAGCTGGGACTTAATACTATTATAATTCGTACGGTTTGTATGCGACCTCTAGCATTGAAATTGAGGCGCTGGCAACATAGAACATTTCCCAGAAGATGTCAATTTTAGTCTTTATTCATGCCTAAATCAAGAGACTCTCTGTGAAGATTATCCTTTCGACTCATATAGAAAATACTTCATAGATGGACATTTTCACGGTTTTGAGATTGGGAGCGGTGTATGACTGTTAGGCAATGAATTTCATTGCACTGTTCTATACATAAGTATAATCAAGCTTTAGTATGTTTAGCAGGATACTCAGCTGAATTATAATGTTTTTGGGGATGCAATGGAGTATCCTGCGGTGCCTCGAAGACATGTTATGCCTGGTGTGCCATCTCAGGAAGCGAGGCTCAGACATTTCAGTTAAGGAGACTGATCATAAGTTCCAGTACTTAATTTTTTTTAAAGCAGAAATAATGCTGTATGTATAACTTTTTGTTTAAAAATGTTTGGAAGTAGTTGGGACTCAGCTCAAACATGTTTGGTATGGTCACTATGTGCCCTCTCGTGGTGCATCCGAATAGTTAACTAAGAAGAATCATTACGACATTCATGCTCTGGAATTGGATAGCAGCAAATTGTATCGTCGGGCAAGTTTTGCCACTACATTAACGGGATTGGGATCTGATTGCTAGGCAGCGATCTTTAACATATAGCTATATGACATAGCTTGAGCTGGTTATAGTTGAATTAGATAGATAAAGGAGGGAATTATTTTGGGGTTGGACAGGGGGAATCAGGGAAGGAATGCAACAACTGGTTTAAAAGAAGGCATATATACATTAAAGGAGATCTCAATCCAGGTTTATACAGGGGATTATATTTCATTCCCTTATTGAATACATGGGGTAATATAAGAAGCATTTATAACTTGGCAATTGCATAATCCGTGGAGTGGCTCCCCAAGTGCATGATGGCCAAAACGTGTAGGAGCAGGCATTTGGCCTGGGAAGAAGGGAGTAGGGGATATGGAGGGGGGGGGTTGTTACGAGGGTGGACAGTAGTAGAGGGAGGGAGGGACTGCACACAAAATTGTACAAGGGATATAGAGAATGAACTGGGTTGGGTCGGACACTAAAAATGAAGATAATCACTATAGTAAAGCTATGGGAAGCTGGAATATAATGTCATGGAATATTAAAGGAGGGAAGGACAATACGAAGAAATATAACATCTTAAGGCAACTTAGTAGATATTAGCCACATATAGTCCTGCTGCAGGAAATGCACATTATTACAGACCGTGTCTCAACTTTGCAGAAACTTTGGGTGGGCCAGGTTTTTGGAGTGGGTAATAGTTCTAGACGAGGAGGGGTTGCAATATTGATTAACAAGAATGTCCCCTTTCAGGAAAAGGTAACATGGAAGGAACTGGAGGGGAGATTTATTATAATTCAAGGGTTCTTAGCAGGGGTAGAAATTTTGCTGGACTCTATATATGGGCCAAATGTGAATTCCCCCTCGTTCTTCCTTCCCTTAGTAGATATTATTGCGTCTGCCCCTAACGTACTGTGCCTGTTGGGAGGGGACTGGAATTTAGTTTACTCTAATGACTTGGACAGGTCATTTAGTAAAAGAGTGGCTCTACTGCCTGCTCAGAGGGCAATGAGGGAATTTATGGAAGACTCAGGCTTAATTGACCCTTGGAGAACTATCCATCCACAAGAGATAGATTATACATACTATTCCCCACCGCATAAAACGTACTCCCGAATAGACTATTTCCTTATAAGTAAAATGGCTTTACAGGGTATAGAAGAATTGGGTATCTATTCCAGAGTATTATCAGATCATTCCTTAATTTGGGTAAAATTGAAATTTCAAAACCATCTAAAGGTCTCCAAATAATGGTTTCTTAATAACCAACTTTTACGGGAGGAGGGAATAGTAAAGCATATGAGGTCTTTTATTAGGGATTCTTGGAACAATAATTGGGAGTCAGTGGAGAATAAAGATACGCTTTGGGGGGCAATAAAAGTGATATGGAGAGGAGAGTTAATTTGATTAGCTTCCATGAGGCAGCATAAGATTTCAGTGCAAGTAGAAAACTGGTTAGCCAGAATGAAATTTATAGAGTCTCATTTGCACCAGGCAATGGACGAGTCCATTGGGAGGAACTCCATGCTTTAAGAGCTAAATACGAGGCACATTTACTTAATCATATGCTAAGGCAGCTATAAAATGAAAAGCTACATATATAGGACAAGGAGGAAAAATCAGGGAAATTGTTGGCTCAAAGAATAAAGAAACAGAAGGAAACTAACTGGGTGATTAACTTAAAGGACGGGGTTACAGGGAAATTAATCTCTAATCTGGTGTATATAGCAAATAACTTTAGGATGTACTATTCAAATCTATATACAGCCCTTCCCTTAGAGTTAGAATATTTTTCACAATTAGAGAAGTTCTTACGAGATATTAGTCTCCTGCAGATCACGTCAACTCAGCAAACAGAACTTAAAGGAGAAATCTCTATTCAAGAGATTGAGGAAGCCATAGATAGATTACCTTTAGACAAGTCTCCCCGACTGGATGACTATTCAGCCTTATTTTATAAGACCTTTAAAGAAGAACTTAGCCCATGTCTGAGAATGCTATACATGTATTTATTCTCCTCTCCTATTAGAGAGGTACCATTGTTGGAGGTGAGAATTGTGGTACTTCCTAAGCCAGGGAAAGATTTAACTAGACCAGAAAATTACAGACCAATTTCACTACTAAATATCGATATAAAGATATTGGCAGTATATTAGCATTCTGGCTCAAAAAGGTCTGGGCAAATCTTATTGGACCTGAGCAAGTGGGATTTGTCTCTGGCAGATACTCGAGTGATCATTTCAGAAAAATATGGCATCTGCTTTCGGCGTCAGGGGGCACCAACACAGATAAGGTCTTGGTTTCCCTCGATGCAGAAAAAGCATTTGATAGAGTGAGTTGGAGATTTTTATTTGATTTACTGCCTCAATATGGATTACCCCCAGTATATCACATGGGTTAAGGTTCTGTATACATTTCCCTCAGCAAGAGTCTCTTGTAATGGAAGTTACCTCGGACAGTTTCAGGCTCACAAGGGGTACTAGGCAGGGTTGTCCCTTATTCCCTATGTTATTTAATCTGTATATCGAGCCTTTAGCAAGAAAAATTAATGCTGTAAAGGAGATAAGGGGTATAATTATAGGAGAAGAAGAATATAAAATGTCTATGTTTACGGACGACATCCTCTTGCATCTCTCAAGCTAGCAAGTGACTTTAACAGAAGTGTTGAAAATAATAGAACAGTTTAGTATCCTATCTGGATATAAGCTAAATCATAATAAAACATTAGTTCTTTCATTGAATTCAACTTGTTCCAGGAGAGATGTAGAGTAGTTGAGACTGGGGTGGGCATCCAAATCAGTTACTTTTTTGGGAATAGAGATTGCCCCAGAGGTTAATACCTTGAAATTACTAAATATTGACCCAGTGATTAAACAAATGCAACAATATTTAAAAAGGTGGCAAGGATTACCACTCTCTTTATGGAGTAGAGTCAACTTGATTAAAATGGTGATATTTCCTAGGATTATGTACCCTCTTACTATGTTGAATGTATTCCTCCCCAAAGCATGGTTTAAAAAGGTAGACTCTATTTGGTCAATTTATTTATGGAGGGGTAAAAAACCTAGAAGAGCAATTGGTAAGTTAACTGTGGAACGGAGAAAGGGAGGGTTGGGTATACCAAACCTATTTCTCTATTATTTAGCCTTCCAAGGTAGCATATATCTTCAGTGGCTAACTCCCCCAGAGAACAAGGAATCACAATTGGCGTGGCTTAAGATAGAGAGCGCTAGAGCCCGGGAACATCATCTATCAACTAAGGCATTACTGTATATCCCTCAGAAAAAATTACCTACGTCCTGGTTAGATAATCCTATAACATGGTCAGTGAGGGCACATGCCCAGTGGTGTGCACTATATAACTTTGATAGGAGACGGGACCTTGGGCAACCAATATGTCACAATGGTAATATGCAAATAAGGAATAAACCTATTTCTCCAATTTCTGGAACAAACTTAAAGATGTATCTGTCTCAGATCTCATATCAACTAACAAATTTGATTCCCCTAAACAGGTTCAAGAACAATTGGGTATGAGATCCTTACCTGGATTTAAGTATCTACAGCTTAAAAAATGTATCCAGTCAAATCTAAGAGATCCACCCTGGTCCTCTAAAATGACCGAAATATTAGGGCAAATATTCCATGTAGCAAGTCAACCTAAAGCTATTTCTAAAATTTACAAATTCTTATTAGTAAGACTTTGGCAGAATTACCCCTCGACCGCATTTTACTGGAAGCATTCTGTAGGTATTTCTTATGATTCGGAAACATGGGAACAGGTCTGGAAGACCAACTATAGATGGTTAAAACAGGATAGACTAAGGCTGCTTCATTTTAATATTTTGCATAATTTATTCTATACACCCACAAAGCTTAAACTAATGGGTAAGAGTCAAGAGGGCATATGCCATAGGTGTGCAAAAGATCAGGGAACTCTAATTCATATGTTATGGTCATGCCCAATAATTCAGGTCTTTTGGCTACAAGTAATTAAATTTGTAGATCCATTATTTAAAGGTGTATGCCATTTTGACATAGAGACCTGTATATTGGGGAACCTTTCAACCATATCATCCCAAACATATAAATACTATCTTGCTCTTATCTCAGCGGTAGCATTGCTCCTTATTCTCAGATACTGGATTAAGGACCTGCATACCTCTTAGGGAATGGGTTCAAGAAATATATACAGCTTTCTATGCAGAAAAATTGATTGCAAAGCAATTTTACATTACAGCTAAATTCAAGGAGAGATGGAAGCAATTTACAGAATTTATGGCTGGGAGGTTCAAGTCACCTGACAGAGATTAATATTCCAGTCTTCAAGCAAAGTAGGCCAGCGATAAGGGAAAAGCGATTATCTTTTGTAAGTAGAGGTGTCCAGGATACTACTATGTAGTGCAAGGGAAATGCAGTCTGGTAATAGGGGTGGGAAAAAAGGTGGGAGGAGGAGGAGAAAATAGCAGCAAATTATTGGAGATGTTTTATGAGGGTGGAGGAGGTGGGGATTATAGGGAAAGTGGGAGGGAAGGAAGGGAGGGGTAACTACTCATGCAAGGAATTAAATGCAAGCGGGAACATTTTGTTATGTATGGTATTGTATGGTTCTTTTTTTTTTTTTCTCTTGTTTTTTTTTCTCTGTAATGTGTTTGTTGGAAAAACTCAATAAAGCATATTATATGAAAAAAAATCTTTTGAAAAAGCCTTTTTAAGTAATTTTGTTTGCTCAAACTTTAGTTCATCGATTGTAGGAAACACACCTTTGCTCATATCATTGAACGTTTATTGTTTGTGTGTGGATTTTGAATGCTAATGTACAACATTAAGTCTGTGTAGTAAGAGACAGTGAAAGTGTGCTTTGGGGGAGGGGCGTATCTGTGTTGTAGGTAGATTTAAGTTGGAGAAATAGGGAGTTCTTTGTTTTCTGGTTATATTTTTGTTATATAACTGATTGTGTCAATGTACACACAGTAATATTGTCAGTAATTGTTGACTTTTTTTGCTGATTGTATATTGTGTAGATCTGGTGCAGCAGTTCATAATTTCAGGTTGTTTAAAATACATGGTACATTACTGAAGTTTTCAATTTGCTCGCATTACTTGTAGACAAATTGTGTGTGCGTGTGTGAGTGTGTGTGCAGTGTGTGACATCAAATAATACACCTTTTATTGTGCTACAGTGTAATTGCAGGCAAAGCAGTGTGAACTTGCTATCCACTGCAGCTGCGTGATTTTGTACTGCCATTGTTGTAGCTTTTCTTTGTTTTGCTGCTTGCAATGCCATAAAACTCTGCAGTCAGTGCCCCCCCTTCCACCGGCAAAAGGAATTATTTTCCAGATTGGATTGTTTGTGACTTCAGCACTGGTTAGTTAAGGTATTGTTGAACTTGTGACTTGCATCTGTATCTGTTGCTGAAGCCACAGTTTTTTTTTTGCTTCACATCCAGCGTCTCCCCACCCAGAGTGAAACGCTCCAAAATCGCAGTTTGTTTAGAATATTGTTGTTGATCCCCCAAAATGCCCACAAAGAGATGTGCAAGCAATGCTGTTTCTCACCATGGCACTGCTGCCAGTGGTAAGGTTGTCTGTGGGAGTGGTAGCATGCAGATGTAGAAGAGCATTGCTGGTGTGAGGAAAGGTATTTCTCCTGCAATGTTTTTTACAGCCCAATCAGTAGCTTCACTCATACTTGGAGGAGATGATGTTGTCCCAACCAGTGGTGTTAGTGCAGTTGCTGGTGGCAGTATGAGTATTGATGAGTCAAGTTCCACTTCTGACCAGTTTACCATATCCAAAAATATAGTGGAGTGTCAAGCAGTGTGAGTGAGTGAGTGGCAGTGTAGATGATGTCATACTTCCCAGTATCATCCCAGTAACTGAACATGAGGATTCTGATTATCAAGTCAGTGATAGCATACAATGTGACATTTCTTCCACCACAGTTCAGGTCATGCATTTGCCATGCAGTGATTCATAGTGTGGTAAAAAAATATCATGTGATGGTGGTGTTGATGATGATGAATCTGATGATGATGATGTTGCTGTGGTTGCAACATGCAGTCCACATGCCAGCATCCAAGCAGAAGATGATGATGTGGGTGATGTTGATGAATATAATGATGATGTAAGTGACCCCAGTTGGGAACCAGAGAAAAATAAATTTAAGGTAGCTGTGTCTGGGTCTGTTTGCATTAATCCCCCCATAAAAAGTTGTGATTTGCCAGTTTCATTTGATGCTGCTGCTGCTGATGATGACCCAGTAATAATGATAGGTAGTAGTGATGGTCAGTTGCATTCCAAGTGTGTCCTGCCTGAAAAATCATGTAGCACAACCCCCCACTTCATGGCTTAAAAAAACAGAGTCCAATAAGCAGCATCAGGGACATGTTAAAACTAGCGCATCACAATCCCTTGTTTGGATTATTTTTGTGCAAGATGCAAATGATGAGTCCGTTTCAATCTGCCAGGTTTGACATGCATGTGTGAGTTGAGGTAAAAATGGAAGCCATCTGGGCACAGGAGGACAGCATACACATCTTAAGAACAGACACATGGCACTGTGGACCCAGCACACAGGATGGTAGCTAATACCACAGTGGGGCATTCACCGTCACCATCAACCATAATGAGCATGTTATCCCCTTCCGTGACTGTTAAATCAAGTAGGAAATTAAATATGTGCAGTAGTGATGAAATAAGAGCAGAGGATTACTATAGGCATGATGAGGTGGAGGAGCATAATGATTTTGAAATGTTTTCCAGTGCTGGTGAGAGTAGCAGTTTTGGTGGTGGTGGTGGTCGTGGTGGTGGTGGTGAATGCAGTATAGTGTAGTGCAAGTGGTACATCAACCCCTGTTGGTAAATCTGGAAAAATAGCTGCATTTGTGGGTTTGTCATCATCACCTGTGCAACCGTCTTCATCAAAAGTCCACACTCCACCCTCTGCTGTTCGCAGAACAAAACCATTGGTTATGACACCCCATGTAAAACATTTAAGTCAGCCCACATTACAGAGTGATTTTGAGCATAAACTGAAGTACCCACCCAATCATACAGTGGCAAGTGAACTTAATGCTGCTGTAGCTGAAATGCTGGCAATTTATATTGTGCCCTTCTCCTTTGTGGAGAATTCTGGATTCCTTGTGGTTTGTCATGTGCCTGTCCAAAATGGAAAGTCCCATCCAGGACATGCTTTTTGACCCATGCTGTCCCTGAGTTGTACTGTACTGTGTCCAACTGTGCAAGACATGCCCTTCAACATTCTTCCTCTTCATTCATCCATTTAAGTATGGATATGTGGACAAGTGGTAAAACAGTGGGGAGTTCATATTTGGGTATAACTGCACATTGGGCACAGGTGCTGGGTGTTTTTTGTGCTGTTAGTAGCATGAATAATCAGTGCAGTAAGGTGGAGTGTTGTGGTAGCAATCTTCCAGGAATTCAACAGCATGCAATGATTGCTATGCGTAATGTGACCTGTTCACACTGGTGAAAAAATGTTGGACTTGCTACTAATGAAAATTGACAAGTAGCTAAACCCCCTGTCCCTGAAAGCTGGGTTCATAACAAGTGACAATGAATCAAATGTGGTGAAATGCATCACAAATGGTGGCTTTGTTCATGTTCCATGCATGGCCCACTGTTTAAATATTGTGGCACAGGAGTCTTTTGCAGCACCCTGATGTAAAGGAAATGCTGACAGTTGCATACCGTATCTGTTCTCACTTTTCACAATCTGCAAAGGCCTGTGACCAACTTCGGCAGTTGCAGATCCGAAACAGCATCCCTTAGCACTGCTTGAAGCTGGAAGTTGTCACCTGGTAGAACTCCACTTTATACATGGCAGAGAGGTTGTATGAAAAATACAAAGCCATCTCAGAATAGCTTGCATGCACACTACCCATGACAGTTCCGGGGACTCCATATCTATGATGACTGAACAGTGGCACCTCATGGACTCTGTAATAGCAATTTTGTGGCCTATTGAACATGCCACACAGGCAGTGAGTGGCGAGTCTGCCTCCATTAGCCAATCAGTTCCACTGCTGTGGGTGCTGAGGCAGACATCGGTGAATGTACAGTATAGCCTTGATGTTGCCGGAGACAGTGCTAGCAGTATGTTCCTGAAACACATGCTGACAGTATTCGACCAGAATAGTCATATCTTGAGCATTCAGCATAGTGACAGCTTTGCAATAGCAACAATGCTGGACCCACAATACAAATGTGGAATTGTCTCAGTACTGGAGGGAGGATGGGAGGGCCTTAACAGGTAAAAAATGTCAGTGGGCAACTGGTGTGCTTGGTTCATGGGGCACAGAAGTCACATGCCAAGGTCACCAAACCTCAGCAGCATAATCAGGCTGAAGGTGAACCTGGAGGAGTATCAAGCATATCCTGTTCCTGTAAGGGGAAGGGGACTGCAGTTCCAGGTGGTCTGTCATCCAGAGTGGTTGGCATTAACCTACTTTGGGAGGCTTTGTCCCAAGTGGGGATTTGTGACATAAATGATTCTGGAGAACAGGATGATGCATCAATCACTGGACTTAGTGCAGCACTGAAAATTGTTGAGTCATATTTGTCTGAAAACAGACATTTGTTCATAACTGATGATCCTCTTTTATACTGGAGTGGAAAGGTCAGTGAATGGCCAGAGCTGACTGCAGTGGCAATGAAGTAACTGACATACCCACCCTCCAGTGTAAGTGTCAAGAGTGTATTCAGCTCAGCAGGAGCAATAGTTCAGGATCATCATCATACAAACCTCTCTCTTGCAAATGTCAGTTTGCTAACATTCATAAAAATGAATGAGAGGTACATACCAGCTCAGACTGCAACCTCAGTATTCATACCCCAGCCTAGTCATGGTTTTGGTGATGTAGAAATGGACTATCTTGGTGGCACTAGCAGTGGCAGCATGAAACATCCTACCACTGATGTAGATGATGACACAATGGAGAAAGAAATTCCCAGTGGTCAGACTTCAGACATAGATAACTGTGAGGGCAGCTTTCTTTATGAGGATGATGATGAGGTTAATGTTGGCAAGTTTTAACTTAAGTTCTTAAAAGGCTGTCACATTTGTTGTACGATACATGTTTTCATTTTCATAAGGTTAAATGAGTGTCCCACTTAGAGTGACTAAAATTCCATATGTCACGTCACATTTGTAACAAAGAGCACAATATATCCTGGCCCCTGTACCACCACCATAAAACTGCAGTTTGCCACTGCCACCACAGGGAATGACTTTGTGTGCCCCCTTGGACCACCACCATAAGAACACTGTTAACCACTGACACCAGAGGGAATGACTTTGTGAGCCCCCTGGACCAGCACCATAAGACCACTGTTAGCCACTGCCACCACAGGGAATGACTTTGTGTGTCTCCCTGAACCAGCACCATAAGACCACTGTTAGCCACTGCCACCAGAGGAAATGACTTTCTGTGCCCCCCAGACCACCACCAGAAGACTGCTGTAAGCCACTGCCAGCAGAGGGAATGACTTTCTGTGCCCCCCTGGACCACCACCAGAAGACCACTGTTAGCCACTGCCACCACAGTGAATGACTTTGTGTGCCCCCCTGGACCACCACCAGAAGACCACTATTAGCCACTGCCACCACAGGGAATGACTTTCTGTGCCACCTGGACCACCACCACCATAAGACCACTGTTAGCCACTGCCGCCACCACCATATGCAGGACGATGTCACAGGGAATGTCTTCATGTGATGTAGCTATGACCACCAGCACCCACCACCAGTGTCATTCTGACAAAGTTTTTCCATTACATTGACCATGCCAAGGCAGAGGGAGTCAAACAGGAGACCATATCCATTAGTCACAGGCACAAGGCTTCTTACTATTAAAACTATAAAGTGAGTATGTGTACTAATGTTTTTTATGCTATTTAACTTCCTTTAGCTGTGTGTTTTGTTTTCTGTTTGTTTTCTGATCTACAATGGTCAAACACATACGGTAAACATATTTTGTTTTTCTATAGGTTAACAACAAACAACTCTTTTTCTCTGAAAGTCGGTATCAATGGTACAGCAGCAGTACTGTCCACAGGAACCTATGGAATATCCATTTCCAATCCATACTGGTAAGTATTTATATATTTTATTTCATCTGTTCCTTTTCTTTTTCATAAGAGTGCAACAAATCTGACTGAGGATTCATAAACTAGGTGACATGTGTACATCACAAAAATATTTCTGCAACATATCATGCACTGTGTTCCAAATTTGCAGCTGTGAAGCCATGACAGTGTTGTAAAAGTTGGACCCAGGTTGTGTTACTTGACAAGATGTGGTTTTGAAATGTAACTTGAGTTGAGATGCAGGGACACTGACACAGTGTACTTGTTACACAGCCTGGTACTAAATTAAGTTGTGATCTGCTGATTGCAGTGGGACAGCTTGCTATCTGTGTTAATACAGATACCCATGGAACAGCCATGGCTTAAACATAATGTGTTACTGCTGCAATCAAGTTGTAATAAGTCCTTCATTTTTTTAGGAAACTTCCATATGCTTTGTTGTGTCATAGTTGCCTTATCCAAAGAAGTTCTTCAGCATCAGATCCCCCCCCCCAGGCTGGGGCAGACATGCAACATGCAGAAGTCATTTCAATCGATGACCATGATCATCATTACCTACCAGACTCGAGAAGGATGCAGATGAAATCTGTGCAGAAGTAACCAAATAAGAAAGCATTAATGAGACCTGTCTACAAATAAGCTCCCCCCCAGCAAAAAAATACTTACCTTCTTTGGCTTGAGAGCATCCCATTTCCAATTTCAACACAACAATTTCTCATCAAGCGCTGGAATGTGCACACCAACAGTATCTGTGACCTGTGATACAAAACAATACAATGAGTACATGTCTCTATATATCAATCCCCCACCTAGAAATTAAATATATATATATATATATATATATATCAACTCACCAAGGCCACTATTCGTGTACACAGAAAGGGCGGCACCCTTCCATCCAGTTGAGGTGATCACATCACATCACATTTACAAGAATCACAGTACACTTTGGACCAGCAACAGTTTTCTCATGGTCATCATTTCTGATGGAACATTGAATGAATTCATGTCATGTTATCCCTCCTTCACACGGTTTGGCAAGACACTGTGCATCATGAGTACATCATCATCACAGAGTATGTAAACTTTCTGGACACAAGACAGATACATTTTGGGTGTTGTGATTGTGAGCACATAATGTCATACTTAAATTATAAATTAAAGCAGCAGTGCAACAATGTGGTGACAATTTTGACCTATGCTTTTTAATGCTGTTTTACATTGCCAGCCACTAGTTACCTCCTGACTTGTATGATACCCTTCTTTTCATAATTTGTGTCTGCTTTACTACTTTTTCTCATGTCTTACAAAAAAAGAGCACAGCTTTTAATAGGGCTCTGACCAGGTTTTCATCACTATTTGCAGCTGTTTTTGAATAAATATTGTTCTCTGAGGTCATAAAACACTGCCTGCTGCATAATTATTAATTTTACAACAGAAGTAATATATAACAACTGATGGAGAAAAACAGTGGAAAATACTGACTAAGACCTGGTCTGCACCTTATTAAAAGGAGTGTTCCTTTTATTATTTCAGACATGAAAAAAAGTACTAAAGCAGACTCAAATACTGGAAAGAATAGTATCATACAAGTCAGGATGTAAGTAAAGTGGCAATGTAAAATAGCATAAAAAAGTATAGGTCAAAATTTTCAACAGTTTGTTGCACTGCTGCTTTAAAAAGATGCACCAAGTTACATAGTTATGGTTTTGCACCCAATATATGGGTGCCTAACCTCAAGGGGAATCGTTGTTGCTCCATATGTCCTTATATAGTGCAATACTTTTCTGGCAAAAACATTCATAATTTCAGTACACTGGGTCCTGGAGGACTTCATGTTCTGAAGAGATGCCCAAGTTCAACCCCCACACTCAGCAAAATTATGACATGATGCCAGGGAGAGTGCGGGGGTGTGCTCCATTATACTGAATGGCCATCAGCTTTCTTAATGTTTTTTATGTTATAATGGTCAGTTTGTGGTGAAATGTGGGCACGGTTCAACTAACAAGAGCCTTGTTAGTGGAAACATGCCCACATTTCACCACAAACTGACCATTATGACATAAAGAAGCATTCAGAAAGCTGCCAGCCATTCAGTATAATTGAGCATGCCCCCTCACTCTCCCTGAATTCATGTTATAATGTTGCTGAGCACAGGGGTGGAACTTGGGCAACTCTCTAGAAAGGGAAGTCCTCTGGTACCCGGTTTACCAAAATTATGAGCATTTTTGCCAGAAATGTATTGCACTATATAAGGACATGTGAAGCAAGAAAGATTCCCTTGGAGGTGAGACACCCATATAGCAGGTGCAATACTGTAACTTGGTGAATCTCTTTACTGTCTATTTCAAAAAAGAAATATTTCTGGAGCCTCAGTAATATTTACTTTGTGTCAGGACTCATGATTTGAAGTGTTTCGCAAAAAGCGTGACTGAGCAGTGCAAGTATGTTGTGCTAAACTGCATGTGTGCCATTAGTGTTCTTTCCTGTGTGTGCAGACATTGTCCAGCTTTGTGCAAACATATATATCATGTGACTTGTTGCAGTATCTCAAGAATAAAGATAAGAAAGGATATATGATATATTTTTATTTGTACCATCAGCACCAGCGGAGTAAGTGATATGATATTTTTTCAGAGGTATTGGGTCACTGTGCACCTCAGTCACTCACAGTGCACACATAACGTTGCAGAGATCATAGCACAAAAAAACACATGCTCTCCTAAAAATCATGTGTACAGTATGTGACTAAGGTGAACTCTGGCCAGACACCTCTGAAAAAGTTTTGTATCGCTTAGTCCGCTGATGATGATGGTGAGAATAAAATATACGTTACTCTGCTCGCTATTCTTTATGCCATTAACACTGCAACAAGTCAGCAATATATGTTTTCAAGAAGCTGCACAATGTCTGATGTCACACACACACACACACACACACACACACACACACACACACACACACGATAAAACACTGACTGCACACATGCAATTTAGCACATCATACTTGCACTGCTCACACCAGCTTTTCCACAACAGAAAGTAAACATTACTGAGGCACTCGATTATAATAACAGGGCAATAAGCAGCATGTATGACTGTATGTGTATGTGTATGTGTATATTTAAAGGGAAGCAGTCAGCAACAGGAGCTCCTGCCCCCTTCAAGGCTTACCCTCCAGTTAAGCCTTTTAAGTATGTTGTGGCATTTTTAAAATGCTGTAACATACTTTATTTTAATAAAGAAAGGTCAGTGACCCTGAAGGATGGCAGACACTATGGGGGCTCCATTATGTATAAAGGAAAGGTGCAGTGGAGACGCACCATGCACTTCAATACTTTTGTATTTCATTAAGGCAGAATAACAGCACAAAGTCATAATAACAAGGTGAAGTGAACACTTCTCAATGGTCACTTCGCGTAGCATTATGATAATGCAAAGTGCCTACTTCGCGTTCACTTCACCTTCGAATTTTAAATTTGCCGCATCTCTAATGTAGTGATTACAGTTCAAAATGTTTGTAATTTTTTGAATAACTTGTGTATATGTTTAATGAAAGTAAATTTATGTAATGGTTTACAACCGAACAATAAATTTGAACTTGACTTTAATTTACATTTATTTGTAGTAGCTTACTGAACATATGCACAGTATTAGTAGCAAAGTTTATAATGATGCTGCACTAATATTCAGTAGTTTAAAAGAGATCAAGTATCTGTATGGATTGTGGAACTCAGGAAAAAGTAAACAAGCAGGCATAAGGAAGGTAGAAGAGCAATGCCACTGTTTCTGTAACTATTTGGTATTTAACTGATAAGCTTTGTCTCCTGCAGTATTTGTTAGTGGGATCCCAGCTGTTCAACAGTGATGATTTTATATATATACAAAAAGCTGCACTACGAAGTTTAAACCTGCAGAACTGCTCTCCCCACGTGGCAATAGTACAGGAATGTGTTAAATGTTGCCATCTTCAGAGCACCTTATTATACATGAGCACCAAGGTCATGAGGACATTTAAAGATTTATGTTTCTCTTTAATTATAATACATAAAATGTTAAAAAAAATAAAGAGGGACTTCTTTTCTCCTAATGTATGTAAGAGGTTGTTTTCTCTGTCAGATACTTAGCTGGTCAGTAGTTCTGTGTTATGAATCATGAGAGGATAATTGTGTAGTCAAAAATGGTTTTAGAAAACACCTACAACTCACAAAGCACAAATTACTTCTTAGAATCTGCCAAATACGTAAAGTGTCATTTGCATTACATTGTCTACCTTGTAGGCATCAGAGGCCTGGCAAAGCATCACCATCAATCATGATGTAATTTCAGGGTGCAAAGAAACACTGTGATTTGCCACCACCAAAACCTGCCATGCACAGAGTACAGACCTAGTTGCTGGTAGAAATAGTCCCCCTGGTGGCTGCCACCACTAAAACCTGCCATACACAGAGTCCAGACCTAGTCACCAGTGGAAAATAATCCCTCTGGTGACTGCCACCACCAAAAACCTGCCATACACAGAGCCCAGACCTAGTTGTTGGTTGAAAAGGTCCCCCTGGTGGCTAAGTCACAATGTAAATTATGTTTGTGAGATGTTTGCTGTCAACAATAAGTCCTTCACCACAAATGTTAATTACTACCACCATAGATGTTTGAGCATGACAAAGTGACAAGTGCTTAGTGCAATGTCATGCCCAAATTCTGTGGCATGTGACGTTACCACCTCAGTCTTTCCCAACACCAATGTGATCCATAACTTTAGGCCCAACTGTGGCCCTTAACATTTACAAGTTTTTGGTCCCACAATGGTTATCCATGGTGATCCAGTAACCCCACAAATGGTCCTCAGAATTCAATATTTCCCTAATGTCCAGTGAACTCCTCTATCTAGACCCATTCTAGACACATGCTGTGTAATCATCTCACACTAACAGCAACTGCAGTCAGTCTAAAGAACTTTGTGCTTCTGTGTGACAGTGTATTTCTGTGCCTAAGCTTCTTCCTGCAGCAGCCCTGCTAGCAAGAGCCCAATTACTGAGGTCTGGAGATTGTCATCAGCTGTGCTTGGTGGGACTTTTGTTAATTTCAGCAGTGCAGGAGGAGGGGCAGTAACATCATGAAAGGCTCACACTGCCACTGCATGAGCACAGTGGCGAGAGCGTGAGTGGCATGAGCGCCACTCAGAAGAGAAATGGGAACAAGTTTGTAATATTTTAAAAAAGTAGTTAATCTGGAAATTTATAAACAGGGATAACATATTTAAAATAACTGTTTAAAGTATCTGAGACTATAGATTGATATTAGAAGGAGCTTAGAATATTAAATGAGAAAGTATTTATTTAAAATATATTGCTGATTTTTGCCTTGTCTCTGATAGTAAGAATAGTGATAGAGGTGTTACTCCTGAGAGTGAATTATTAGTTAAGCTTACCATAATTGCTAAACATACTTTAAAGAATATTTATATTGCAATATATGGTAACCTTAAATAGGAGGTTTAATGCTGTAATAAGTCTCCAGATTAGGGACTAGATTTTGGTAACACTGATTTATGTAGGGCACTGTTACCTAAATAAACATTTTAATGTTGTGATAGGTTTTTCTCTTTTTTTTTGTTGTATAGTTTTTGTTTTAAATTTATATAAAACAGGCATTTGTAGAGTATTTTTTGTACTTGGACACAGTTGTAAAAATGAAAAGGAAGTTGCCACCCAAGATGATGGGGTTGATAGTGGGTTTGGTCTGCGTGGTTCAGCTATTTGTTATCATGGGAACTGATATTTTGACAAAAAGATCAAGTGCTTATGTAAATTGTTCTAATAATTTTAAGTTACAAACACCTAAGCTGACCTCGCAATGAAACCCTTTCAAACTCATCAGAGAAGAACTTTGTGTTAAGGACATGGTAATTCAAAAAAAGTATACTTGTTCAAGTGACCAGGCATTATTATTGGCCTTGTGGAGATATTGAATTGAACCCAGGTCCTGCAATTAAAATGGTCTTAGATAATGATTGAAGTATGATAAAAAAAATGGACTATTTTAGAACCTGGGTAGAACATGAAGAGCTGGACATAATAATGTTAACGGAAACCTGGTTAAAAAAGCGAATTGAATACAAAGAAATAGAATTAAGGATTCTACCATTTTAGGAAGGATCGGGGAATATGGGGGGAGGAGGAGTTTTGATGTATATAAATCATTCAGTTGGTAATTCCAAAGTTTTATTCTCTGGGTCAATTGAGGGCATTGTATGCTTGTTAATTGAGATACAAGCATTGAAATTGGCTATTGAAGTAGTTTATTCTCCACCTAAAATAAACCCTATCCATTTTGACAAATTTTCACATGTTTTAATGGACTATTTGGGTCAATTACAAGAAAATTTTGGCTGGTGACTTCAGCGCAGCCTTCGGTTGTCCCAGGGGTCAAAAGTTGGAAAAATCAATGAGCTGTTTAAACCTGATACAAATTATAGATACTCCCACAAGGAAAGGTTCCTTATTAAGTAAAGGTAATATTTTGGACCTGATGTTTGTTTCACCTGAATTGACAATCTTGGAGAAAAGCGTATGTGCTCCCAGTTTAGGAGACCACAATATAGTTAAGTGTGTGTTTTCTATGATTAAAAATACTATTCCCATAAAATTAGTACCACAAATATCTAAAAGATGTTATCTAAAATTTAATAGTTTATCATTTAGAAAGCATCTTCAGGGACTTCCTTGGTATAGGATTTTTCTTATCCCAGATTTAAATTTGGCTCTACAAGAATTCACAACAATGTTTATTAATGCCTGTGATAAATTTTCCCCATATAAAAAAGTAAATCAAAGATCAAAACATTTGCCATGGTTAACTGTAAAATTAAAAAAAAATGATTAGGACTAGAAATCATTATTGGAAAAAAGCAAATAAAACATTAAATAGTGACATTTGGGAACAATATAAAAGGTTAAGGAATCAAGTAGTACAGGGAATCAGGAAATCAAAAGCCCATTATTATAAACAGCTGATTAAAGAATCAACAAATCCTGGTGCCTATTGGTCCGTTATAAAAAATCTCATGACTCCAAATAGTAAACAAAGTGAGATAAAATTGAGTCAGAATGGAAAAGTTTTTGAAACAAATAAAGCTGCAGAAATTTTGAATGATTATTTCATAAACCTCCCCGATCTGAAACTAGATCCTATAACTAAAATTAACATTTTGAATGAAGTAAAGGGTGAGAGCTCCCAAGATGAGAAAGTACCCAAGTTCAGGTTTAAGAGAGTGACTTACAAAGAAGTTCAAAAAAATATAAATAGATTAAAAATAAACAAAGCCAGTGGCACAGATAGAATAGATAATAAATTATTGAAAGAGGCTGCTGTGGAATTGTCACTTATACTATGGGACATTTTTAATTGGAGTCTAAGAGAGGGACAGTTTCCCTCCAGTTGGAAATTAGCTAAAGTGATACCAACAGATAAGGGAGGGGATCCAAAGGATGTCTCAAATTATCATCCAATAGCCCTATTGTCCACAGTATCCAAGTTATTTGAAAAAAATTGTCCATGATCAGTTAATGGACTATTTGGAAAAGTATAACAAATTGATTCAACAACAGCATGGTTTTAGGCAGGGTAGGTCCACAGCTACCGCACTCATGGACTTTTTGGATCTTATAGCAACTCCACTTGGGGTAGTAAAGTCCGTGGGTGCAGTATATGTGGACCTATCTAAAGCATTCGATTTAGTAAATCACAGCATTCTGATAAACTCATTAATGAAAATAGGGGTGGAGGAAGAAACCTGCAATTGGTTTATATCATATCTTGATAAAAGGTCACAATTTGTTGTCTTAAATGGACAACAGTCAAGAATAGACTATGTAACAAGAGTGGTTCCTCAGGGATCTATCCTGGGCTCCCTCTTGTTCATAGTCTATTTAAATGACTTACCAAAGAATATTAGATATTTCAAAATTCATCTCTATGCAGATGATATGGTTTTAGTAGCAGAGGGAAAAAATATAAGTGAAGTAGAACTAAATTTACAGAGTGACTTTAGCACCATGCGAGGTCACTTTTCATCTCTGGGTTTATTAGCTAATAGTAAAAAGACACAGGTTATGTCATTTGCTTTGGACCTAAAGGGCATTTCAAAATTAAAAATAAAGACACAAGAGGGTAAGTTTCTAGAACAAACTGAAACATATAAGTATTTTGGGGTACACATAGATCAATGTCTTACCTTTCAATACCATACAACAAATTTAATAAAGAAAACAAATGTTAAGATTGGAGCTATGAGACAAATATCAAATTGCATGACAAGGGAAACAAGATTGATTATGATCAATCAATTAATAATGCCTGTTATTGATTATGGAAGTCACATATATAGACATACAGCAAGAAAATATTCAAATAACTTGGATACACTTTATAATAAACTTGCAAGATTTGTGTTAAGGTGTAATTTTAAAACTCATCATTGTATTATGTATACGGATTTAGGATGGATTCCATTAGACTTGCGGGCCAGGGAAATCTGGCTAAATCAGGTTCATAATATATTTAAAAATCAATCTTTAGATAACTTAAAAAACAAATTACAAAAACCAAAACATGGTTTAAATTTAAGAAAAACTGGTGCTAGAGATTTAATAATACCAAAGTTAAAAAATCGATTTAGTGTAATGACCCTTCAATATCAGGTAGCCAAAAGTTGGAATTGTCTTTCTCCTTTTTTATGTGAATTAACAATCACTGACCATGTTTTTAAAAATGGCCTGAATCACAAACTTAGTTTTTGTTGTTGCTGTAATAGGTGAAATTAATGTAAAAGCTAAAATGACTACATGCCTGTTATTGATGAGTTTGTAATAATTGTGATGTATTGTTTTTGTATTTTTTGTAATTTGTATTGTTATAAATGTATAGTTGTAACTATTTTGTATAATGTAAACAAGTAAGCCTTGTGAATAGGGATTTTCAGAACCCTAATGGCTTTATCACTGTATAAATAAAATTTTACCATACCATACCATACCATTCTCTGAATGTTTGTAATCACATGACTTGGTCCCTTGTAGAACTCAATTCCTCAATGACTGTCTACCTAATGAGGAAAACACTGCAGACTTCTACAGATTGTAAGACACAGTGTCATCAGACAGAGCAGTGCATGGGTTGGTGAGCATTTGTGCAAACATACATTAAAGTATCTTTAGCATGTTGTCCCTTTCCTCCTTCCTTGGGCAACTGCAAAACCTTCTATGACTATGCAAGGAAATGTTTGCAGCCTTGCTGGGTAGAGCACAATGGGGTGCAAGTTACAACAGTAGTGTAAAATGCTCATTCATATCCTTTAAAAATCTAACCCCAAAGTCTAAACAGCAGCCAGCAATCTTAGCTCATAGATACATAGACACTGTCAGCAGATAAGGGACTATGGCCTACCCAGTCTACCCATTTAAGCTTGTAAGTTCACTTTATGTTTTTCTAGAAGTCTGTTGCCCCTTACCTCTGACCTCCAGAATTCCTTTATGTCTATCCCATGCACTCTTAAATCTTATGCTGGTTTCAGCCCCCACCACCTCCTCTGGCAAGGTGTTCCACTTGTCCGTCACCCTTTCTGTGAAGAAATCATAATGAAATCAGGTCATTAACATTGGCAATTTCAGTCAAGATTATTTGAAACCCTTTCCCAAGCCTTACCTAGGGTCCTTTCAAGCAATTTTCAGATTTTTTGTCCGATCCTGAAACAGCAATGGGATCCTACCTGTTGGCACAGTTAGGACATGTACCCCTGATTCTGTAAACTTCAGGAGTGTGAGATACTATGTTGATACAGTATATATGAAACTTATTCTGTAATATTTTCTTGGGGCATGAAATAGAATGACTATCCCCTAACAGGGCATATATGGCTAGACTACACGGACTGAAATTTCCACCTGTACGGTTCACTGTTCAAAAGGCATTGCTGGACACAGCAGTTTGCCAAAGGCAGCCTCAGAAGTCAATTAGATACTACTGGATATGAGGTTTCCTTCCATAACAATGCCCACTGCTGATTTATAGTATATCTATTACATGTGTCCAATTGCCTAGCACTAAAGCATTGCATTTTATAATTACACAGTACTAAACCTGACCACTGGTTTGCCCATCAATCTGCCTGCACCCCTAAAGGAGTGACTGCATGAGAGTGTACAGTTAGTTTGCCAATTGAAAATGTAATTCTCCAAAGAAATCATGCAAGAAATAAATGAATAATCCACAGTTAGGGGTGCAAAGTGATTGCAAGGACATACAGTGACTGATAAAATAAGCTTGACCACACAGGGATTGTTTCAGAAGTAGTCAGATGAGTACAAAACTGGCTACAAGGCAGAACCCAGAGGGCACAGGTTAATGGAAAACAATCAATGGAAGGCAGTGTGACCAGCAGGGTGCCCCAGGGCTTAGTGCCGGGGCATCTGCTCTTTAATGTTTTTATAGCAGACATCGCTGACAGACTGGAAGGGAAAGTGTGTCTGTTCGCAGACAACACTAAGATATGTAACAGGGTGGACACCTCAGAAGGAGTGAGCAAGATGGAAGCTGACCTCAAGAAACTAGAAGAACAGTCTGGAGTGTGGCAGCTGAGATTTAATGCCAAAAAGTGCAAGGTCATACACATAGGAAAGAAAAATCCAAGAAAGGAGTACTATCTAGGAGGTAAAAGACTGGTGGCCTCAAATCAGGAAAGAAATCTGGGAATCATAATCTCATATGACTTGAAGGTTAGTAACCAGTGTGAGAAGGCAACGCTGAAGGCCAACAGACTGCTGGGCTTTATTGGGAGGGGAATCATGAGCAGGAGGAGAGAAGTGGTACTACCACTGTATAGATCACTGATCAGGCCTCAACTGGAATATGGAGTCCAGTTCTGGAGGCCTCACCTCAGGAAGGACATTGACCAGGCAGAAACAGTACAGAGAAAGGCAACAAAAATGATTCAGGGTCTGCAGTACATGTCCTACAAGGAAAGACTTAGGAAGCTGAATATGTACTCCCTGGAGCAGAGAACAGAGAGAGGGGACATGATTGAAACATTCAAGTACATGAAAGGCATTAACAAGGTACAGGCACAGGAACTTTTTCACTTCAAGAAGGGCTCCAAGACTAGGGGACATGACCTCAGGCTGTAAGGAGGGAGGTTCTCTATCACCACCAAGAAGTTTTTCTTCACAGGAAGAGTGGTGGATGTATGGAACAGTCTGCCCTAAGAAGTTGTGGGGTAGCACTGTGGGGGGATTCAAGAATGCACGGGATAGACACAAGGGAGCCCTGACTACAAAGGGCAACTAGAGTGCCAAAATAGGTCTAAAACAAATGGGCAGACTAGATGGACCTAGTGGTCTCCTTCTGCTGTCAACTTATATGTCTATGTTTCTATGTTATTTTAGAAGGTATGCTGTTGTTAGGCACCAGGATTAGGGCACAATAATGTGGGCATTGCAACAAAGTCATCAGTGACAGGGGGTGTTCTGGATTTTAGAGTGTCCCACAGTCACACCATGTTGTGCATCACCACAATTCTTCTGCCCTTCACAGCATGCCCTACCTAGATGATGTTATATTTAGTTTCAGGGGGTGCAGGGGGCTTCACCTTCTGCAAAAGTACATTTTTTACCAAATGGTCCATGGGCACTGTAGATTGCTGGTGGCACAATGTTACCCATGATTATGACAGGCAACATTTTGCTTGCACCCTAATGTACCTCGCACACATCTCCTGAGCACCATCATGGGTGAATCATTTTAGAAAGATTTCATCAACAACATTAATAATTTAGCCTAAGATCCTTGACACATTAAATGAAGGTACATTACTGCTGCCAGGATAAATCACAATATCACAGTGTCTGCTGTGATATATTGCAGGATACTGCACTAACTAATGCAACCCAGTGTCAATTACTCCAGTTTGTTATGCAGGAAACTGATATCTAACTACAGAGTGCTTCATCCTGGCAAGCAACACTGTGAATAAATAGAGGATATTGAGATGGTGAGTAAGCTGACTCTTGAGAAAGCATGTGAGTTGTGTGAAATATTAAGTTGCTTTTTTTCCACTGCTGATGCTATGTAATGTATTTCAATAAAATGTTTTAATTCCAAACAAAAAGTTGGGCACTCGTCAACTCAAAAATTATTGGACACCTCACTAATATTTAAACAGCTCCATTGTCTATTTACTAAAAAGACAAATATGTCACAAAGCACCCATAAAATACTGCCTGATGCATTCCTGACCCATTGGTCCTTTTTCAACATATGGGTCCAAAATGCATCAGGTGGACATATTTTATGGGTGCTTTGTGACATGTTTGTCTTTTTAATAAATAGACAATGAAGTTGTTTAAATATTCAGTTGGTGTCCAATAATTTTTGAGGTGGTGAATGCCCAACTTTTTGTTTGTAATAAATTTGTATTTTGTTGAGAGCACCAAGAACCCAGTGCACACCTTGTTTTGTGCATGTTCCATAAAATGTTTTAAGCATCTAATTATATTGTAAAAGCATTTCATTGCATTTTTGTGAGCTAGGGCTCTCTACTCAGTATGAATAGGCTGCCAGACAATGACCAAGCCAGGAAAAATCTAAAGGGAATGCTATTATATGCTCTAGGGTTAAAGAAAAATTGGTGGATTTGCATGCAATAATCTTTTATGAGTCTCTATGTATGGATGTGGTGCAATGAGATTGGAAAGTGTCCAGTGTTGTCCCCATTACCAAGAAAGGGACAAAGTCAGATCCAAACTGATATCAATGCTGGGCAAGGTCCACAAATCTACTGTAAAGGATAGAGCAATTGGCTACAGCCATGATTCTCACCCCAGCATGTCTTTATGAGTGGCAGATTTTGCCAAACCAATCATATTGCCCTCCTACTATACAGTATATAGGGTGTCCAAGTAGGTGGACAGGGACAGAAAAAGCAGGCTATCTGAACCTTAGTGAGATCTTTGACTCTGTAATGCATGACAAACGTCTGGCCAAACTACACCAATGTTGTATAACTGAGTCATATGCAAGGTGGACTGTCAACTGGCTTGGGGGAAGGAAGAAGAGATTTATTGTGTATGGGCACAACTCTGACTGGAGAGGGGTACTGAAGCCTCTGGAAGTTGGGTTCTGTATCAGGGTTCCAGATTTCACAGATGACACTAAACTAGCAAGGGTGGTGTTCTCCATGGAGGATTGAAACAAACAGCAGGAAGACCTGAATAAGCTGGGTAACTGGTCAAACTCCTAGAGTCATAGAGTCAGTGTAGCCAAATGCAAGGTATTGCACTTGGAGAGGAAAACAGGGGTATGGTCTAAATGCTGTGGTGGGCTCCACTTGCTGCAGCAAAGAAGGAAAATGGAAAAAGGGTTGCACTAGACAAGGGTCTGATACATGACAAGCAGTGCATGGTTGCTGTCAAGAAATCTGGTAGAATGACTGGATGCATTAAAAGAGGGGTGACCAGCAGTGCAGGGGAAGTACTCCTGTCACTGTGCAAGATGAAGTTTAGGCCACTGCATGAGTACTGCATGGAGTTCTGGTCTGCTTAATATTAAAAAGACACTGAGACTGTCAAGCAGATGCAAAGCAAAGCCAAAAGACCACTTAAAAGCCCCAGCAGGAGTGAAGAGCAGGGTCATCTTTTTTCTTCACCACCATCTCACCTGGGAGTCGAGAATTCATCACACTGAACATTTCAAAAAAAGCCCAACAAAATCATGCATGTTTCAGCTCAAGTTCCTGTTATATGTTCGACAAGCAATTTATGCAAACATAAAGTGTAAACTACTGTTATCAAAAATGGACTGTGATATCCTATGAGCTTTATTATTTCAAGCTGTATCTATGCTTTGTACTACAATGAACTTGTGTCAGTAAAAACAGACTTTTTAATTGTTATGCTCAGTGTCTGCCTTCAGCTTTATGCCACTCCTGCCAGAGGGAAGGAGGATTATAACTATGAGAAGAGACTGGTAGCCCTTAGCATTTTCATCTTAGAGAAAAGGAGGATGGAAGTTGACATGATCTCAGTCTTCCACTTACTCAAGGTTATCAGCAAGTTTGAACAGATGGAGGTGTCTGATCTGGTGTCTTTTAGCAGGGTGTGGGGACAGCTTTGAAACAAAGAGGCAGTAAATACTAGAGCATTATCAGGAGGCAGTTTTTCTCCCAGGGGGTAGTAAACCCACAGGACATTCTTCCAGCAGAGATACTGGACATGAAGACAATACATGCTTTCAAGGCAAGCCTGGAAAAATGTTTGCTTACCAAGGGAATCACAGGGCACCATGGGTAGTATAGTGGTTAGTGAATAATTGTAAAGTAGGCCAGCAGGCCAGCCAGAATGCAACCCAGTACCTTGCAGTTTTACTGCAAAATGCTGCAATATGCTGCAGAGAACAGTGTAATTCAATGGCAGTTAAGCTCTTTTTTCATGCAGTGTTTTTTGACATGTCATTTATTGCAAGGTACTGTGTTGCATCCTGGCTTGCCCCACTGTATATATTTGTATAGCATACAAATTCAGCCCAAGTTATGAAAAGGCTAGATATGATAGTGTGGAAGGGCCCCTGTTCAGCACACCATTGGAACTGTCAGTATGGAGTTATGTTTGTTTGGGATGACAGTGATAAATAAGTGGTTGTCCTTATGTTTTTATTTTGTCTTGTTCCCTTATGTGTGTAATTGTGTTTGTTATTTTCCTAATGGACTGGCCACCCATTATTGTCTGTTCTCTGTTTGTCTTGTAAGTGTTCTGACAGCCCTAATTTAAAGTGCAAGTGGAGCCAGGAAATCCTTTAGGCTTCTCTAATCCTCATCCTATAAGCTATCATACTGATACAATATTGAATTAACTTTGAGTACAGGAAAAAGGGAGCCAGACTTTAAACAAGAACCCCCTCCCCCATTTTTCTTTTACTGTATGAAGTAGCTATGAATTATTTCCAGACAGAAAAGGATTATCAATTCTTATGCTGGGAAGTAAAAACGGACACCGTTGGGCTAGTGAACACATTAGAGTATGAAATCTCAAAAAGTTTCAGCTGATGTGCCATCTAGAAAACTGCCCACAGGGTCATTAAGAGAAATGCTGTTTTGGTTGTCTTATTGAAGAGTGAGCCAGAATTAGGAGTGCTATTTTTAGGAACCGCTGATTTGTTTTAGTGCGGTGTTCCTAAAATGCTCCGGTTGCTGCTGCTCAAAGATGCGCACTAGTGCATGGGAATTAAGCTTAGTTTTATTGAAAAAATGCCTACACAGACCTTGTTTGTGTTGAAGTAAGGATGATTTTGACATCTGAGGTGAAGTCAAGCAATTTTTTGCTTTCTTTTTCATAGCCATTTGGTCTGCCAACTTTGCAAGTAAGTAGTTATCCACAGTGCAACCACTCCAGCAATACTGCCCTATAGAGCCGGACGGCCTCTTTCTTTACACTTTTATGCAGTAATCTGCTGGGGGAGGTGCTTACTGATGGAACATTCATACTAATCATAGTTTCAGACCATATTATTTGGTTGTAACCTAATGTAAAATAACCCTATTATGTAAAACATGGTTTTAACATGCATGAAAGGATTGTAAATGTATATAAAACAAGAAATAAAAGTCCCAGTTGATGGACTTATGGGCAGACCAATCCTGAAGTCCAGCCCCCTATAAAGGTTGCTCAAAGACATGAACTGAGCAGAATGGAGAAAGGTGTTGAAGGGAGAACACCTGAGCAGTCTAGTCTTTTTCTAGTACTGACAATAGAAACCAATATTATTTTCCTCCTTAAACAGCTGAAGTTAAGCCTGCTGTTTTATTTCTGTAACTGTTAAATGCTTTTTTTTTATCGAAAAAGTTCACTTTATTTTTTGCTGAACATAAAATATCGTCAAGCTGAGGTTTTGCAACATACACCTTGGTCTCGGTGTACATCTGTTACCCCACAGCCTTTCACAGATAGACCTAGAGTCCCTTCCTTCCTTCCTTAAATTACTATGTTACTACTATGCTGATAAGAATAACTATCCAAAAGTATCTTACTGGCAAGATCATGTACTTAGATGCATTGCAGCCTCCAGAAATGCTGGAAAGTGTGATCATGGGTTTTGAGCAGGTCATAACCTTATTGAAAATTCAATGTCAGTTCAGTTTTGCTGGGAAGAAAAATGTTGTATGTCCCGTTTGTCATCCTTGTAACTGGTGAACATTAAACCATGTTGAACAATTTTATGTCTTATCATTTTTGACTTGCTAGCTGACATCTACAGTATGCATATTTCCATAACATCCAGCTTGTATTCCCCTGAAAACCTGTACAGAGTAAATGACACCTGAGGGTACAAATCATGTGACTGGATGAAGTCTGAAGCCTTTTCTTCTTTAATTTTCTGGGGCAGATCTACAGTATTTTGCCAATGCTCACAAAACGCCTTCCATTATAGACATTGTTAGCCCTTTAAAAATAATTCTCTCTATGACTTACACATAGGTAATGTGTGAATATAGCTTGCAAGATCAGCAGATGGAAACTCTGGGACTGCACTGTAATGAACTCATGTGGACATAATGAAAAAGTTTTTTGGGTTGGTTTCTGTAGAGACAATTTGTTCTGCTCTGCCTCTGTGTTAACCAGGAGTGAAAGCTGTCTCACATACTTGATTTTATTTTATGAACTGCCACCTCTTGTGTGGCTTGTATTTTGAAATGTATCCACAAACTGAATAATTTTATGTGTGCTTTGTATTAGTTATTCCTTTATACATCACTTATCACACGCTGGTAAGTTTTAATGGGAGCCAACATCGTTTAGCTTCAGTTAGTTATTGGTTTAATCTTGGTTCTTATAGTGAAAAAAGACATGTTAAAAATAAATAGTATGGTTATGTGTTCAATAGTTTATAAAAATGTATGTGTAGACATACCAAATAATGATAATCTGATATGCATTTTAATAAAAGTCAAATCCCAGAACTCCTGATGTTAAGCTGCTAGATACAGAGCAAAAGGCATGCAAGCATAATAATTTCAAATTGTTTTAATTTTGATGGAATAACATTGCATGTCAGATATGACCACAAGTTTGATTTTACTTTTTCCTGACTGACTGCACACCAATCTTGTACAGTAGGTTCTACCCAAGATGACATTAAGCAACATGCCATATACTGTAGCTCCTTAATAACTTTAGGAAGCCATGCATTCTCATAATATTGTGTGCCTCATGTGTTTTTTAATGGCCTATGTTGCCTCAGAACCACTAGAAAGCATTAGAATACATAATGGTATATTTAGAGAAAGTTAATTAATGATGTATCAATACTGTCTTAGAACATTTTCTAAGATGCATCATGCTATTCAAACACATATCATTTAAGCTACCAGCTGCATTTTTGCTACTAGTAGTCCCAAGATTTACAATAGTTGTTTGATTGCTTTTGTTTCTGAAAGGGAATGTTATCCATTAAGCATTGTAGTAGCCATAAACTTAACAGCAGTAAACCATGGCATGTGTAAAGCTAAACCATACACTTTCATCTGCTATATCATTTGGGAAATATGCCACCTGACTCTGAGAATGTCAAATACAGTTCCTATCCTTCCATGTTCATACAAAAAATAACACCTGCACATTGCAATGTTTGCACAGCCTTAAAATAATCTTAGAAATATATTGCATTGTCTTTACTACACATCTTTTTTTGGTATTACAGGGCTGTGTTTCAGGGCTGTATTGATTTTCATTCTGTCTGTGGTTGATTAATGTTTCAGGAAGGCGTCAGGTGCATTAGTGCTGAGACGAATACTAGAAATATCAGTGTGTTTTCAGGGGACAGCAACAACTTCTATGATTTTATCAGCTTACAGCTGTTTGGAGTACATTTCAGCGGTACTAAACTGTCTCCCTGTTTTCGTTAGAAGAACCCCAACACTGCTTCATACTGTATTAAAGATTCAATCAATGAGAGAATTAATGGTTTTGTGAAAGGCAGTATGACTTTTGCAGACTGCTTTAGTTCTACCAAGGCTACAATAGCTTTTTCTTTAGTACCACATGTTTGTTACAGGATAGCTGGTAGAAACTTGTTCATTTACCAACATGATTCACACTGCCTCCTGATCTCTTGTAGTTTTTCCTGGTATAAACTGTACTCTATGGAAAATTAGATATTTTTGTTTCAGCTGGGGTACTCTGAGCTAATAAAAAAACAACATTAAGGATGTGAAAAACATTTTCCAGTTCAAGCCTGGAGCAGTTCAATTTCTAACCAGAAAATGTTTTAAAAGGTTCTTGTTTTCCACTACACATCAAACAGGTAATTAGTATACATTGTAGATAATTAATGTGCATAATTACTGTAATCTCAACATCTGCATATGTTGCCATTTGAATCCATTTGGTGGGGTCAAGAGAATTAAGAATTAGACAGATATTTTTCCAGTTTCTCTATCCATATGTTTCCAATTTCCTTTTTTGTTCTAGCATTGCCTGCTTCCACACATTATGCAATGCTAATAAATATAAATTTACATTGCAGTTATGGCTATTATTTTTTTGTGAACTGTTGCATGATGTTATAGTAAATGGAGACTGGTAGTATAATCTAGAGGTAAGAGTTATGAGCTGTGAATAAGCTTGGTACATATAGCAGACCTCAGTTTGAGTCCCACAACCTCCACCTGCATACTGTGGGATCTTGAGCACTTAACCTCCCCAGTGCTCCTGGGTCACCCCTGAAAACAGGCCTTGGGTCAAGTGGGCCTTACTCAGTTATCAAAGAATAAAAAAAGATCTGCAGGTCTAAACTAGGGATGCACATTTGATTGTGCCATAAATGGCATCTTAGCAGAACTGTGAGACAAAAAAATCCATACAGTAAGTGCAACCACAGTTTTATTATAATCCATTAAAACTCATTCTTTATCGTTCTAATTTCACATTTGGGAAACCAAATATATGCAAATGTGTATTATTGCTACCTATCTCAGACTGGGAGTTTAAATGACAAATTATTTCCTTATTTTTTATAATGTAGGTATAAAAAAAACAATGCTGATACAACGGTACCTTCCATATCAATTTCTAGTTAGTCCAGTGACCCTACCTGATGAAAATAAAACAGAATAGTTCCAGACTTGTGAAACTGAAAACCAAAATCCCGTGCTTTACAGAAGTCACATGGTACATTGTTTGGAGGGTCTGTCTTTACATATTTTGCTTATTCATTGTCTTGTCTTAAGTCTGTTCCCCATCCATACCCCCGCCTCCCCCTCTACAGGCTTACTATAGATTAACTCCGGTATTTTGTACTTGCAACCTTGTAAAGCTCTTGCCATGTATTGATTCAGCCTATGATGCATTGGAATTGTACTCTTGTGTTTGACACCTTATTGTTATTCCTTGCTGTTTTCATATGCTCTGTTATTGTAACCCTACTGCACCTCCCCCCCCACACATCTGGAAATGAGCAGAAGCTCTGTATGCTTTTCCGAGTGAAACTTTTAAATAAATAAAATAAATAAATGAAGAGCCCCTGATACCATTAGAAAACTGTAGACTGAATTCTGTTCATAGTTTACTTATTTTCTGTAAA
The DNA here is from genome assembly GCA_016271365.2 of Neoceratodus forsteri. Lineage (NCBI taxonomy): Eukaryota > Metazoa > Chordata > Ceratodontiformes > Ceratodontidae > Neoceratodus > Neoceratodus forsteri. Next base: position 951,695,558 of record CM028131.1, on the reverse strand, counting down.
TCATTCCCCTTTTTGTTTATTATTGAGGATAGTTGCATGATTACAGCCCCCTGGACATTATCTGCTCTTACTGCTCAACGACAGGTGAATCATAATACTGTAATTATGACATCATAATGATCTTCACAGCAACAGGTTTCTATGTCAAAAACTGAACTGTATTATCAGGTGTAGATAAAAAGCTGCAGCAGTTAGGACAGATATATTATTTTCAAGAAAATGTCATTTGTAATAAAGAATTAAGGGAGAAAAATGAAGAAAAAATGTGAACTACATGTACAATATATAAGCTGAATTGAACCTAAATATTGCATTTTTCCAGTGTTGCCACAGTGGTATCAGAGACTTTTTAAACGGTTTAGTTAAAAAAAAAACCCTGCAATCTCAGCAAAAATTATCTGAAGACAGGATGACAAAGTAAACTTTTCTTTTTGCAGAATTTGCAAAAAAATTCTACATTTCTAGAGATCTTTCCAATTGTTACTGTGTTTAAAGATGAAGAATTTTTGTCTTCATTATCTATTTAACATTAGGGTAAACCTGAAAGAGCTGGTAGACAATAAAGAAGTATGCTCAGTAGAGTGCAGACAACAGCATTACCAAGTCATGTGCCCCTTCCAATGCTTTACCTGGTGGGGGGTGGGGTGGGGGGCAAGGCCACTGCCTCCTAAGGTTTGAGCTGTCATGGGATGAAGACGTTTTATGGCTGTTGCATCTGGCTGTTACTCCTCCTGCATCTGCTGCAGTGAAAACCAGTTACCATTCCAGGTGCTCGTATAAAAGAAGTCCAAGACATTAATCTGGAAACAAAACTATCTCTATCCTTCTCTGAGAGTGCTATGCAGACCTGTCTAACTAATGGCATCAGCAGTGAATTCATCATAACATTCTGCTTCCTGGTGTGTCTGCTCCTTCCTGTGCTATAGGCTACCTACTGTATTTGGTACTGGTTCAGAGTCTGATATCTCTCTGTCTGGTTCTGCATTTTTCCCACCAATGCCTTTCTCTTCCTCCTACTCCCCTTCAGCAAATCCTCACATATTAACTGATAACACACCTGAATATAATTTTCCTTTTAAATATAAGAAGGCAAAGGAGTAGAAAACAGAAAAGTAATGAAAAGGAATTTGGTTTTATATAGTGCCTTTCCATGAACACCATATCCCAAAGTGCTTTATAATCCATGGCCAGTTGGCAGCAGACTTTAAACTTGCACAGAGAGGTTATAAAAAAGGTCAGAGGGTATTGAGAAGGAGAACAATTAAGCACAAAGAGGATACATGATTTGCTCAGGGTTACACAGTAAGTAAGTGGTGACTGTAGGATTCAAACAGGGGTTCCATGATCACAGCTTTCCAGCCCTAGGCTATACTGACTCAAAAGAAAGATATCCCTTGACAGCTGATTGACATTAAAATGTATTATCCAAGAGCATCAACTGTACAGCGAGGCAGATCACATTGTCCAGTAACAAACAAGAATCTAACTTTTAATAAAATGCTGAATCTTGCTTAAATATACAAACATAGACTGTCAGCAGAAAATCATCTAGAGGTCCATCTAGGCTGCCCATAACCCTGCCTGATTCCATACTTGACCTAACACGTAGCTGAGTTAAAAATGCAAATCTACATGGCTGCATGTGTGTGTACGCTCATAAACAAGATGTTTCAGCTATAATAATTTATTAGAGAATACATTTTTTTTGTATTTTCAGATTTTATTTCTAGAATTTATTACACATTCTGGTAGTCTATTCAAAATGTCAGTATAAAAAAACATTGGCTATCCCCTATTGATCTCATTGTCCTTTTGTTTATAACATCATAGTGTCACAAATAACAATTTAGAGGTCAGCTGGCAGTAGTCAGATGCTTTTAGGAAGACTTGGTAAAATATGTACAGCATTATCTGAAATCTTTATTAGACCAAGAACAAAAGAAAGTGCTACAGGACAAAACTAGAAAATACTAAATGTAGACAAAATTGCTGGAAATCTAATAGTTGAAGCTTTTTATTTTTGTATGAAACTGTTATTTGAACTGACCTGGTCCTCACAAACACTGAGAGGATCAAGGAACTCAGTGTGGGATGCCATATGGGTAACAGTGGCCATCGCATAATTAGCTCCAAGGTGAACATACTGAGGACATGTGCCACTCAAAAACAAAAGTACTAGATTTTAAAAAGGCAGACTTCAACCAAATGAGGACCAACATAAAAAAATTACTTAACTGATCTACAAATGAATGAGATCAATACCATGTGGGGGAACTTAAAGCAATCCAGACAGTCACTGACCAGTGCACCAGAAGAGTTATCAATGCAAGAAGAAAATGAAACCCCTTATAGTTTTCAAAGGAAGTGGCTAAAATAGTGAATGAAAAATGGAAGGTGTTCAAGCTGTACCAGGGAACAAACAAGGAAGAAGACTGAGTGTCATACAAGGAGAAAATGAAAGAAGTCAGCAAAAAAATAAGGCAGGCAAAAGTGCAGACAGAAGCAAGTATAGCAGAGAGGGCAAAGAAGGGAGACAAATCCTTCTTTAGATACATCCAGGAAAGAAGGAAGGCAAAATGGGGTATAGACAAGATTACAACTCAGGAAGGGAAAACAACAGAAGATGACCCAGAAAAAGCAGAAATCCTGAACAAGTACTTCTGCTCGGTATTTGCTGAGGATGACTCCGAGGATGGCCCAGAAATGGCAAAACACAACACCCCTGAACAGGGGTTTGATACTAGCTCCTTCACAGAAACTGAACTTCTGGAGGCACTGAATAAACTGCAAGTTGACAAGGCCATGGGCCGGTAAAGTGCACCCCAGGATCTCAAAAGAACTGAGATTAGAGATGGCTGCCCCACTGGCTAAACTATTCACCAAATCCCTAAAGAGTGGGAGGTACCCAAAGATTAGAAAAGGGTAATCATGGTCCCACTCCACAAATCGGGTAGCAGGGAGGACTCTGGAAATTACAGGCCGGTAAGCCTCACATCCATAGTGGGGAAGATAATGGAAACACTACTCAAACAGAGGATCAAGGCATTCCTGAAGGCTAGTGGCCATCAGAACCCCAAGCAGAATGGTTTCACAGCAGGTAGCTCATGCCAAACAAACCTGACTGAATTTTTTGACTGTGTTTCAAAGGTTATAGACGTCGGTGGGCCGGTAAATGTGGTCTACTTAGACTTTAACAGGGCCTTCAACTCAGTTCCACACAGAAGGCTGGTAAAGAAGCTAGACCACAAAGGAGTTGGATTAGAAGTAGTAAGATGGTTAAAAAATGGTTACACAACAGAACCTAGAAAGTGCAGGTAAATGAAGCACTGTTATCAGAAAGTAGAGTAACCAGCAGTGTGCCCCAGAGTTCAGCACTGGGGCCCCTGCTCTTACTAACATACTAAAATGCCAGCAGAATAGGCCTAATGGTCTTTTGGGTCTGCTCGTTTGGTCAGCCTCCACCCTGGGTGCTGACCTTGCTGCCCCCCTCGCCTCCTCTGGCTTCTCCCTTCCCAGTTCTGGATATTCTTGCTGCATTGGATTTTGCTTCCAGAACCCTTCCCCTGTACCTGTCCCACCCCCTCTTGAACCCCTCCACCATCTCTAACTCCACCAGCCCCCTAGGCAGCGCATTCCATGGCTCCACCACCCTCTCAGTGAAGTAGCACCGCCTCCTTTCTCCCCTGAATCTTCCCCCCTCCAGCTTCCACCCATGCCCTCTAGTAGCCCCCTCCTACTTCCTTCAGCACCCCAACTGTTCCTCCCTATTTACCCTCTTCATGTACCTGAAGACCTCTATCATGTCCCTCCGGTCCCTTCTCTCTTCCAATGTGTACATATTTAGTTCTTTGAGCCTCTCCTCATAGGTCCTGTCCCCAAGCCCCAAATCATTTTGGTTGCCCTCCTCTTGACCCTCTCCAGGAGAGTAATGTCCTCTTAAGTGGTGGCTTAAACTGCACGCAGTACTCAAGGTGCGGCCTCACCAAGCAGTTATACAGAGGGAGTATCACTTCCCTCCTTCTGGAGGTGATCCCCCTAGTGATGCATCCCAGCATCCTGTTGGCCTTGGCTGCTGCCCTCCTACAAGTCTCTGAGTTGTTCATCTTGACATCCACCACCACCCCCAGGTCCCTCTCAGCCATCGAGACTTGTAGCATTCCCCCAGGGTGTACACTTGGCCTGGGTTTCTGGCCCCCAGGTGGAGTACCTTGCATTTCCCTGCATTGAACCTCAGCTTCCACTTTCTAGACCATCTTTCCAGAGCCTTCAGGTCCCCCTGTAGGGCCACCCTCCCCTCCTCCCCATCCACCACCGCCCCCAGTTTTGAGTCATCCACAAAGAGACTCATCTCACTCCTGATTCCTGTCCTTATGTCAGAGATGTAGGCGTTGAAGAGGAGGGGCCCAAGGACTGATCCTTTGGGACTCCACTAATGACCATCCTTGGCGATGAGACTATCCCACCAACTATGACCCTCTGGGTCCGGTCCTGGAGCCAATTGCCTATCCATCTGATCATCTGGTTCCCCACCCCCATTTCTCCCAGCTTATCCAACAGGCCCATGTGAGGAACAGAGTCAAATGCCTTGCTGAAGTCTAGAAAGAGGACGTCCACTGGTCTACCCAGGTCCAAGGCACTCATCACCCAGTCATAGAACTCCACAAGGTTTTTCTGACATGATTTCCCCGGGGATGAATCCATGCTGTCTATCGTTCAGGCACCCTGACTTTTCCAGATCCCCCCCTAGCCTCTCCTTTACAATGCCTTCCATCACCTTGCCCACCACCGATGTCAGGCTGACAGGCCTGTAGTTCCTTGCCACCTCACTTGATCCCCCCTTGTGGATAGGCACTATATTCACCACCTTCCAGTCCTGGGGCACCCACCCTGTCCTCAGATAGATGGTGAAAAGCTCCGCCAGGGGTTTCACCAGGACATCTGCAAGTTCCTTCAGCACTCTGGGATGTAATTTATCCGGCCTCAGTGCTTTCTCTGTCTTAAGGGAGCTGAGGGCTTCCCTCACTCTCTCTCTGCTGTGATTTCCACTTCCAGCACCTCTTCTCCCTGCTTAGCTCTCCCCCTGCCAGTGATGCCTCCCCCTCTCCCCAGACCCGCCGATCGGTAAGGGTCCCCCCCTCCTCAGTATCTCTGTCTCCTCCCATGTATGATGCAGCACCCCCATTTTCCTTGGTGAAAACTGAGGTGAAGTACTCATTTAGTACCTCAGCCTGCTCCCCGGGTCTTGTGCCCATCTCTCCCTGATTTAATCCTGCTAATCTGCCCTTCACCCTTCATTTTTCCCCAATGTATCTAAAGAACCCTTGTTCCCTCTCCTAATTTCCCTAGCGGGTTCTGCTCCTTCCTTGCCTTAGCTGCGCTACACCTAGTGGCCCCTTCTAACCATCAGCTCATACTCCCCTCGATCCCTTTCACTCCTTGAGCACTTGAATTGCCTATAGGCTGCCTTCTTTCCCCGCACCACCTCCTGGACCTCCCTGGTCCACCAGCAGGGTTTTCGGGCCCTACTGCATTTTCGTCTTACTCTTGCACAGTTGCTGGTAGCATCCTGTACCCCTCTCCTGATGATTTCCCACCTACTATCAGCGTCCATGTCTGACCCAATCACATCCAAATGCTCCTTAAGGATCCTTCCTATTTCCTTAAAATCTGTCCCCCTGAAGTCAGTTACCTCTGTCTTTGTGCAGCCTTCTAGCCCTCCTAGGTCCAGGCAGAACCAGACTGTGGCATGGTCACTCCCCGCCAACGGGTCCCTTACCTCCAGGCCCCCAATCTGGTCACTGTCTGCCAGGACCACATCCAGTACCCGTGCCTCCCTGGTTGGTTCCCCCACCTGCTGAGTTAGGAACGCATCCTGAAAGACGTCCAACAACCTCTGTTCCCTCTTCAATATTTTCATATCAGACATTGCTAACAGACTACAGAGAAGGGTGTATCTGTTCACAGATGACACCAAAATATGAACAAAATGGAAGCTGACCTCAACAAACTGGAAGAATGGTCTGGATCATGGCAGTTGAGATACAATGCCAAAAAGTGCAAAGTCATGCACATAGGAAAAATAAATCCAAATAAGGCATATTACCAAGGAGCAAGGAGCCTTCACTGGGGACTGGGGAGCCACCTGGAGGGATACAGGTCTATACTGGTGTGATGGTCTGCATCTGTCCAGGATCCTAGGTGTTATGTTTAAATGCTTCCTTGGCAAGCATTTAAACTAGCCAAAGGGGGAGGCACTGAAAAGGAGAAGGGAAATCCCAGTCTCCCCCCACAAAACATGGTAATTAGTGAGGTAAACACCAAGGTAGAGAAGTCATTAGGGAGCAGGATTGAGGTAAATGCAAAAAAAGGCAAAGGCAGTAAGGACAGGGATGGAGCAGAAAAGGGATAAAGCCATCAAAAATTGGAGGGTGATGAGTACCAATGGCTGTAGTCTGTGTAACAATCTCCCTGAACTAGTGGCCTTGATAGAAGAGGGATGCCTGGATATTGTGGCAGTCACAGAAACAAGGTACACAGAGAACCATGACTGGGATGTCAACATACCTGGATAACAATCTACAGGAGGGACAGGGAGGATAAAACAGGAGGAGAAGTAGCTCTCTCTATGTAAGGGAAGGGATCAAAGCAACATAACTAAAGAGTAAACAGGGAGCAGATAAGTCACTCTGGGACACCCTGGAGACAGGAAATGGCACCACAATCCACATGGGGGTTGTATACAGACCCCCATCTCAGGAGGAGGGAATGGACAAGGAAATAATGGAAGGCATCCTTAGAATGGCAGAAAAAGGGGAGATATTCTAAATAGGGAACCAGACTATGCCAGATGTTAAATGGAGCATCTTTGCTACAGGCACATCCAAGAGCAGGGTCAATCTTAATGCCCTACAAGGGGCATGCCTCAGACAGCTAGTATTGAAACCCACTCAGGAGGGAGCAATCTTAGACCTGATACTCTCAAATGGGGATGGAAAAAGAATTTCAGATTTAGAAGTGGGTAGCCATATGGGAACAAGAGACCACCAAACAGTGTGGTTCACGATAAACACAGCCATAGAGTCAAGCCATACAAAAGCAAGAGTACTGGACTTTAGGAGGGCTGACTTTTGGAAAATGAGAGTGCCTCAGAAAAGCACTAACAAACAGGCAAGAAGGAGGGGTGGAGGAACAATGGGAAGTAATCAAAACAGCCATCACAGAGGCAACAAGCCTTTGTGTGAAGCAAATCAACAAAACACAATGAAGGAAAAAAATGCTATGGCTCTCAAAAGAGGTGGCAGGGAAGGTTAAGGAGAAAAGGATAGCATTCAGGAAATATAAGGAGACACAGAAGAAGCAGGACAGATAACTTTATCAGTTAAAGCAGAAAGAGGCAGGGAAGGCAGTCAGAATAGCAAAGGCCCAAACCGAGGAAAGGATAGCCAACTCTGTTAAGAAGGGGGATAAGACCTTTTATAGGTACATTAGGGAGTGAAGAAATACTGTATGAAGGGAGGGACACTGAAGCTTAATAAAGGGGAGGGAATGTGGGCAGAGGGTGACAGTGAAAAAGCATTGATACTGAATGAATATTTCTGCTCAGTATTCACAAAGGAAGAGGAGGGGGAGGTACCTAAACCAAACAAGATTAACACTCTGGAGACGGGGGTTGATACCAGTCCATTTACAGAAGAAAGGGTTCTGAAAGAACTAGTAAAATTGAAGGTGGACAATGCAATGGGGCCTGGTGGGATTCACCCAAGAATTCTAAAATAACTAAGGGTAGAACTAGTGACACAACTGACTACTCTCTTTAACAAATCATGGGAGAATGGGGTGGTACCTGAGGACTGGAGGAGGGTGGATGTGATTCCTCTTCACAAAAGTGGGAGGAGGCAAGAGTCAAGAAACTACAGACCAGTTAGTTTGACCTCAGTGGTAGGAAAAATGATGGAATCACTTCTGAAGGAAAGAACTGTTGAGTACCCAGAGGCCAGTGGGGTACAGGACCCAAGGCAGCATGGATTCACAATGGAAAGGTCATGACAGATGAATCTAATAGATTTCTTTGACTGGGTGACCAAAGCAGTAGACGAGGGAGGGGCTATGGACGTGGCCTACCTAGATTTTAACAAGGCATTTGATACAGTCCCACACAAAAGATTAATAAACAAGTTAGCCAGCCTTGGAGTGGGTCCCAAGGTGGTAGCCCGGATAAAAAATTGGCTGAACAACAGGATGCAAAGGGTAGCAGTAAATGGAACCCACAGTGAAGAAAGGAGGGTTACTAGCGGAGTACTGCAGGGTTCAGTACTGGGGCTGGTCCTTTTCAATATCTTTATAAGTGACATTGGAGAGGAACTGGAAGGAAAAATATGTCTTTTTGCAGATGACACAAAGATCTGCAACAGGGTTGCTACACAAGATGTAGTGGAAAGGGTGAGAAGGGACTTGGAAAGGTTGGAGTAATGGTCATATGTATGGCAGCTTAGATTCAATGCCAAGAAGTGTAAGGTAATGCACCTGGGAAACAAAAACCCAGGAGAAGAGTACACAATGGGTGGTGAGATACTGGCAATAATAAAAATGGAAGGGACCTGGGGGTAATTATATCAGATGACCTAAAGGTGGGTAAGCAATGTGAGAAGGCAGTAAGGAAGGCTGGGGGAATACTGGGATGCATAGGGAGAGGCAACAACAGTAGAAAACAGGAAGTTGTTATCCCTCTGTACAGACAATTGGTGAGACCCCTTCTGGAGTACTGTGTGCAGTTCTGAAGACCCCATCTCTGCAAAGACACAGAGAGAATGGAGGCTGTCCAGAGGAGGGCAACCAAAATGGTGCAGGGTCTGCACCAGAAGACATATGAAGAGAGACTAAAGGAGCTTAATATGTATACCCTTGAGGAAAAAATGGAGAGGGGGGACATGATAGAAACTTTCAAGTACCTCAAGGGAATCAACAAAATCCAAGAGGGTAGTATCTTTCAGAAAAATAGATGTGCAAGAACAGGGGGGCACAATTTACAGATAGAGGGGAGATGGTTCAGAGGTAATGTGAGGAAGTATTTTTTCACAGAGAGGGTTGTGGATGCATGGAACAGCCTTCTTGAGGAGGTCAGGGAGTCAAGAACAGGGGAGGAATTCAAGAATGCATGGGACAGACATAAGGCAGTCTTTGCGGTGGGTAGGAGGAAGTAGGCTGTTGGTTAACTAGGATCTGAAGCTTATCCATTAGGTAGGAAAATGGGCAGGCTAGATGGGCCAAAAGGTCTTTATCTGCCGTCAAATTCTATGTTTCTATGTTTCTATTACCTTGGAGGGGAAAGACTAGCTGCCTCCACCAAAGAGCGCTCTTTGGGAATAATTATCGCAGACTACTTGAAGGTAGGTAAACAGTGCAAGAAGGCAGCATTAAAGGACAGCAGTACGCTGGGATGCATTGGGAGGGGAATCACAAGCAGGAAGAAGGAAGTGATCCTGTTGCTGTACAAATTACTGGTTAGGTCCCACCTGGAGTACAGCATCCAGTTCTGGAGGCCCAATCTCAAAAAGGACATTGACCGAGTGGAGTCAGTGCAGAGAAACGCAACAAAAATGATTACTGGACTGCATAAGATGTCCTACCAGGATAGTCTGAAAGAACTGAACATGTATTCCCTGAAACAGAGAAGAGAGAGGGGTGACATGATTGAAACATTCAAGAATGTAAAAGACATACCCGAGGTGCAGATAGACGTTCTCTTCCAATTTAAGAAGGGCAGCAGAACCAAGGGACATGATCTAAGGCTGCAAGGAGGGCAGTTCTCCACCAACACTAGGAAGTTTTTCTTCACAGAAAGAGTGGTGGATGACTGGAACAGCCTGCTTGCAGAGGTGGTGGGTGCAAGCATAATGGTAGGTTTCAAGAATGCTTCAGACAGATACAAGGGAGCCCTCAAACCCAAGGGCAGTTGGAAGGCTAGGTTAAAAGATAATGGGCAGACTAGCTGGACCCAGTGGTCTCCTTCTGTTGTTAACTTCTATGTTTCTATGTTTCAAGACAATAGCTCTAATGATGGATTGGAACCCATCTCCCCAGGTAGCTCACCCACCCCCCCCCTACCCTCCCTATCCCCCTGCATGTGGGCTGCACTATTTTGTTCATTTTTTTTTTTGTTTAGTCTTTGGTAACCATGTAAGACTCATTAGGCATAAGTGCTTGTTTTCAGGTAGACCTGGGAGCACTGGGTAGGTTATGTGACTTGTTCAGAGTCACACAGTATGCAAGTACAGGTTGTGGGAATAAAACCCAGGTCTGCTGGATGTACTAAGCTAATTCACAGCTCGTTACTCTAACCTCTGGACTATGCCACCAGCCCCAATTATATTGTATCTTTCCCAACATTGTTTAAATCTTGACACTTGTCCTTGACCACCTCTAGACTATTGGCAGTTAGTTCCATTTGTCCACCTCCCATTCAGTGAAAAACAACTTTCTCACATCCTTCATGAATTCTAACCCCCACCACCACAACCACCAGTTTCCACTCCTGCCTCCTAGTTGCTGTGTTTTTGTTCTTAGTGAGCAGGTCCTTTTAGTTCCCCTGTTTATTCCTCTCAAGAAACTGTACCTCACAAGAACCTGTACCTCTGAAGAATATCCTCCTTCTCTCTCTTTGCTGCCAGTGTAAACATGTTGAGCTTTTCCAAACGTTCTTCACATGATTTCTCCTGCAGCCATTGGATCATTTTCATGTCTCTCCTCTGTGCAGTATCCAGACAGTCCCTGTCCTTCTTGAGGTATGGACTCCAGAACTATGTGAAATACTTCAGGCGTGACCTTAATAGGGACCTGTACAGGGGTAATATCACTTCCTCCCTCCTATTAGCAATCCCCCCATGCAATTCAACAACCTGTTAAACTTTCCAAATGCCATGTTGCAGTGAGCCGTAGCCCTAAGACTGTCACCATTGATAGCACTGAGGTCTCTCTTCTTTGGTATCCATACTGTCCTTACTCATCCATCCAGTAGTCCATTTTGAGTTTTTTTCTGCCAGTGTGCAACACTTTGTATGTATTTACATTAAACATATGCTGCCACACCCTTTACCACTTCTCCAGTTTTTACAGGTCTCTTTAAATGTCCCTTATTCCCTTCTTGGTGTCTAGTCTGGTATAAATTTTAATGTCATCTGCAGAGAGACATACTTTACTCTTGACTCTGTCTCCTATACTGTATCACAGATGAAAACATTGCAGAGTATAGCTCCCAGGACTGATCAATGTGGTGCCTCACTTTTGACTTCCCTGGCCAGAGTGCACACCATTACTATTACCCTCTGTGTTATGCCCCTGCAGCTAGTTTCCCATTCACCTATTCAGCTTGTCTTCTACCCATAGGTCCTCCCAGTTTTTTTTTTTATTAGACTTTGGTGGAGTACAGAATCTAAGGCCTGGTTGAAGTTCTGGTATAACACTTCCACTGCCTGATTTAGCCACTGCCTTTATGACCCAATTAAAAAAGTCGAGTTAATCTGGCAATATTTTCCTACTATAGACCCAAGCTGGCACCTATCCTGGAACCCATTTACCTATCTGAAATATATCACAGCATTACTGAGTTTGAGTCACTTGACAGAAAAACTGACACTTTTTCAAGGCTAAGAACAGATCTAATTCCTAATTAGAGCATTGTGACTCATGGTTATACAGAAATTGATAAATACTGAAATAACTCCTGACTGTCAAAATGGAAGTTAAAAATCTCATGGTGTCATTTAGAATAGGGAATAACACTGGTTTTCTTAACAATAGGGCTGTGTGAATACCTTATTTTTAATATTCCGGTGCAATTTTATATTCTCGCCCCAAAATATCTGGGTAACCATCATTCATGTTTGTTAATTGTGTGCTGGTTTAAAAAAAGGCTGAAGAACCAGACCTTAACAGTCCTCCACAGAGCAATACTTTAGCATATGCAACCTCCAGTCCCCTATTCTCTTCTAGAATCCCAATCTCTCCCTCCTCCCCCCAAACACCCACAATATCAAAAATAGTTTTTTTTTTATTTTAAAGAAAATCTCCCAACCCACTGCCAGCTGCCATCTTTAATGCTCTTTTGTTGTAAAATAAAGATTCTCCCCTCCCCACTCTGGACACACCATCCATCCACCCCAACTCCCCTCAGCATCAAATTCTCCTGTAAAGAACAATATGATGAAGACTGCAATTGACACAATCCACCCTCCTCCAGGGCTGGCTTCCTTCTACCCAATGAAAGTGCTACCAAGCTTCCTGACCTTGTGCATAGTAAAACCAGTAGATCACATAAAGAAAATATTTAAAAGGCTATAAATAGAACATTTAAAAAGATTTACTGTTCAACATCTGTACCACAGTCAAGTTTAACATTTACTTTTGACATTCTTCTGATAACACACACTATTACAGTACTGTATCTATGGAAAAACATATTTTGTAGCCACATTATAGCAACTAGACAGCTATATAACAATGCCATTTCAATCTAAAATTGAAAAATCTCATATGTTTCAATATAAAGTATAAAGTATACTCCTCTTTATGCTAAGTATTTAGTACATTGATTAAATAAGTTACTGTAAGCATAACATGTATTTTGTAAGAAAGTCAACTATACCAGAAGTATGATTTTTAAGCATTCTTTCTAGTAAAAGATTCTGCCCCTTGCTATTGAATAGATAATTTAGTACACTAGTATTTATAATATACTTAAGTATATTACTTTTCTGTAAGGTTAACGAACAGCTGGCAGAACTTAATTTGTCCTTCCTGGTCACAAATTACAAATACAAAAATAAAAGTCATTGAGGGAAGTGAAATGGGGCCTTGTGCTTCCTTATTCAGTTAAAAGGAAATAGTGAAAATGTATTTTAGAGGAAACCAGTTCCTGTATTTCAAACACAAGTCAGCTCAAAACACTAAAATTAAAATAGTTCATTTTCATAACAACCTTGATCCAAATCTGCACTGGATTCTAACTATTTATTTAACCAGAAACACAGTATAGACATGCACTAGAATATTTCATTGTTTCACAATTTGAATCTCCTATAAAGTAGACTCACTGAGAAGATGAAAAATCAACCGTTCTCATATTCTCTCCTGAGGGGCACAGAAGTGCAATAATACATCTTCTCCATCAATCTTTGAACATGTCATATTTTGTTCTGCCACATGCTGCCTTTTTTATACTTTTAAATGCATCTTTCACACTGTAAAATTCATGCAAAATGAGATCTAAATTAGCAAGGCATTCACAGCGTGCTAGCTATTTGATAGCCATAGCCCACAAATATTTTAAATATACAGATAACATTAACGAGCATACTATGTGCGCTAAAATATAGAGATAAGATTGACAGGCATACTCTGTGCTCTAGAATATACACATAACATTAACAGACATACTTTGGTGCACTACCCTGATAAATTACACACTCTATTACATTGAACTATGGTCAATGTAATTTCCATAAATTTACTAACTTGAATGGGCATTGTTTATAAATTCCATTTTTGGTCTTGAAGCTGATGAAATGTTCGTGTGAGTCAACCATTTCAACCTGATCTTGTCATACCAAATCATGAGGTTCAAGCATACCTCATACCATTTTCGTATTAACAGATCAATTTATGACATTCTCCTTTAAAAATACTTTGGTCTTCCTTTTTCTATTGCAAGGCTGATAGGGTTAAATGGAGCAGTGGATGATGCATGCCACTTCCTCCAGCATGGTGCTACCTCAAAGCACATGCCCAAGCAATCTTTTTTTCTTTATTGCCTGACTGTAGAGTATCCTCCTACCTCTGTTTCCTTTTCTCTTCCAGCTCTCTTCAGTGTTGTATTTACTCTGCCAGCATTTGGATCAAGCTGCTGTGGTTCCCTCAGGCTTGGGATCCTAACACTCCACAGCAGCTTCTCCATCTTCTGCTTCTGGAGCCTGCTGCTGCAGATTACTAGTCTTGCTCTTCCAATTGCAGCCCACTCTGTGCACTCTGCTCCTTCTCTGTGTCTATGATCCCTGCCCTATGTACACTGTGCTGTGCACTTATTTTCTGACCTGTCCTTGGCAATACTACTTCTCCTGCTCTCCTCCTTCTGGTACTGCTGTTTTTTTGACCCACTTGTGGCAGCCTTTTTCCTGGCTTTAGTTCCTGCAACCATCAGTTCCATGGTCTAGCATCTATCAGCTTAGCATCCCTTGCTCTGCCTGCCTGCCACCACCCCCCAACCCTCATCACCACTTGTTGCTTTTTACCTCAGGGGACTGCCAGTGGGGTGTCAGCATTTCTGTTTCTGCTGCCTCCTTGCTTGCAGCCATTGACAGTAGCCATATTTCACCATCCTGTGTATTTTGGCATTCAATCCTTGACTAGAAATAAAGTAAAAAGCAATAAGATACAGCATCAACTAATTATCATGACTGGGTTAATAAGAGGAAGAACAGCACAAAATCTCAAATGCTTCTCTGAATAAATATGGCTTCAGGCCCTGTTTAAAAGCTTCCACTGAGGGGGCCTCCCTCAATGACCTTGGGAGTGAGTTGCACAGAACTGGCACCACCACCTCAAAAATGATTCTCAAGGTTTTGAGCCACCCTGGGAACTGCTAGGAAGTCCTCCTCAGCAGTGCAGAGACAGCGCAGGGAGCCGGCAAGTGTCAGGAGGTTTGCAGATAGCCAGGACCTATTCCATATAGAACCTTGTTGGTGAGTAAATCCACCTTGAAGGTGATCCTCCACCTCACTGACATCCAGGTCAGATCACACAGGAGTGGTGTCACATGGCAGGACCTTGGGAAGCCTGTCAGCAACCTAGCCCCCACGTTCTGCACCAGACTAATATACTAATCTATATTAGGAATTGCCAAATAACAGCTTATGTATTATTTTGCTTCCTACATTTCAATTCCTACTATTATACTATCAGACACACACACCATGGACTATTAGGCACATGTCCCAATGTCTACCAGGCACATTTCCCAGCTGTTACTATGCACATGTCCTAATGACTATTTATTGATTGATTTGTTTACTGGGTAGGTAGGAGCACTGGACCGAGGGTCCTTTTTCAGGCTTGACCTGGAATGCAGTATAGATTTGAAAACATGACATACAAATACAATTACGAGTACCATTGTTAAACAAAAAATTATTTATAATTATTTTTCAAGTCAAGAAAAGAACAAGAATTGCACAATGATTCAGCCAAACTAATCCAGTAGCAAGAAGCTGTTGCTGAGAAGGCATAGGAACTAACCTTGGATTTATTAAGTATCGGGTGCAATGAGAGCAGTAAGTATTAGGGTTATTATAAGACACATAAGGGGGTGCGGAGCTTGCCATCATCAATGGTGACAGCTTTATTTCTACAAGAACAGACCTATGAGGGAGAATTCATTAACATCCTTCAGTTCTAGTAGGAAAATTGCATTACTCCATGGCGGATTGGACAGCTGACAACCTGGGCAATAGGTAGATCCCAAAATTCTGGACTTTTACCACGATTCTCTCACCATTTCTATGGACTATCTGCAGACCACATTTTTGCCCTGGGTGGCCCTCCTAAATGTCTCATAGCTGCAGAAAGCATTTCTCTGTTACACATGAACTTGAACCTGCACACTTGCCCACCTCCAAATGGGTACCTCTGGAAACTCAGGCATAACAGACATGGAAAACATCATGCAATTGCTCACCCAGATCCTACAAGATACTACTGAACTGAAAACTGCAACTGACAAAGCTAATGTGGATCTTGCAGCCCTGGCATCCTGGGTCACAGTGTCAGAGCACTCCTTAAAAATACCGCAAGATGCCACAGATCAACACCAAAGGGTACACAGAGACAATCACAAACAGCTTCAGTACCTGTTAGAAAAGGTGGATGAGCCCTACCTAACAATGTCCACACTGTGTACATTCCAGCGGGCATGGAGGGCCAGGACATGGTGGCCTTTTAGGGCTTTGATCTACCGGCCATCCTACAAGATCATGATTGCCCCCCTCCAGATATAGAGTGGGCTCATTGATCCATGACCCCCATACCCAAACTGGGGGACAAACCTCAGCCAATATTGTGTAAACTGTTGAGGTACCCAGTAAAAGAAGTGATGCTATGCTTGGTGAGAGAGAGGGGACCACTACAATGGGAATGTTACCTGGTACAGCTATTTCAAGACTTCTCTCAGGATCTCACTCAGTATTCCCAACTTGCTATATTACACAGTTATGCTCCAGATTCAAGTGAATGGTGTATATACCACATTTCAAATCCTGGGAGGTGCAGACCTCTCTCTCCAATTGGCCAGGTTTGAAAATGTGGCCCCTGAGCAGCCACCATCCAAACCATATAACAGGGGGGCCTTGCCAATGGACCTCTCACATGCCCCACAACCAGCTGTCTCTCACCCCTCCACTACTAATACGGGTCATGAACCAAACACTCAATGGCAACAAGTCAATAGAGGGAGACAAAAGAAGAAAAACAGTGGCTCCTCCTCAATGTTAGCTCCTCCTCCTCCTCCCAGGACTCAGTCAAGAAGCCGCCAGAGAGACTTCACCCTATTTGATGCTAGTATTGACTCCACATACAAGACTCCCATCAAAAAGTCTAATAGATTCTCACCTCTCAGAGATCTAGCTCCTATTTCACTTACCTTGCCAGGAGAAGAGTTTCCTCCAAAATCCATCTCAGCCACACCCCGGCACTCCAACTCAAACTGGTTTTCCATATGTTCTGAATGGGCAGCATGCATTACAGACCAGGTGAGAGGAGCCAAAGTCTCTAATGCCACAGACAAACTGATGCAGAGCACTGACTGTTAACCTCACTCTGCCATGAACTACGAGTTCAGGATTCTTTTGATTAATTGTTCACACCTCTGCAGTGCCAAGTAAGCCTAGGCAAATGTTTAGGTCACCATCTACCTGTTACATAGGTAGGCTAGTTTGTTCGTTTATGACATCTCTCCTCTTCCTATGTTGGTTGTTGGCACCTTCAGCAGTTTTACAGTTGACTTGGTGGAGAGGTGTTCATAATGGTTGCTGAGCTCATAACTCTTGTATTTACTTTAATACCAGGTCCTGGCATGCAGTACTTTAGTGCAGGGCTTTGGCACAATGGCACTAGCCTTACTGCTTGCTGGCAAGCCCAGAGTTATGCCTCCTCCCCCCTCTCACACCCTGAGCACTGATCTCTGAAGGATCTTGTTGGCTCCACTCATACCACACGTTTATCCCATCCTTATAATCCTGCCCTAGGTAATGGTGCTTATTCTTCAGACTATCCCACAGCTCTTGTATAATCTTTTGTATCATGCATGAATAGTTGTGAGTCTAACATCAGTTACAAACCTTTTTTCTTCTCTGATTAAGTAAATGCAAGTCTCTCTGTTATAAAATGACACTGCAGTGTACTGTCATGTAAGTTTTTGTTATTTGTTATAATCTCAATAAAAAACAAATTAACTACAAAAAAAGTAGAGGGTGTAATAAAATCCCTTTAGCTGACCTAAAATTAAACAGGGCTTCCCTTACCTATACTATGTTGGATAAAAAAGGGGTAGATGAAAAGACCACTTTAAAAATTTGTAAGCCAAAAGAATTTTCACTCTTGTCAGACAGATGTAACTAACCCAGCTGAGAATATAACAAAACAAAACTAATGGGTTTGAGTATGGACAAACAAAACAAAACAACATATGCTATCATAGAAAACATAAAGAATATTATGCTCCTCAATCCCCAATAAAAAAAAAAGATATGATACATAACCAAAATGTGGTAAACACAACCCATTAGCTATGGCTTTCTGTGTCTCGAAAGAAAAAGTTTTTTTTTTTTAACATGTGAAGTACTTCCAACCTTTTTACTAATGTTGCATCTGACCAATTTAACTTAGACTGAGAATGTCAACCCTAGATCTAAAGCAAACTCCAAATATTTGGGCTGATAAACTTGTTCGATATCATTTCCTAGACTATCTTGCAACCTTAAAAAAGGGCTTCTACTCAACATAAATGTGGTACCAAATAACACTGATTTTGTCTTTTTGGAATTCAAAATAAGTGAATTTTTAACCAGCCAATTAAAAACAGCAGACATATTTGTCTCAAGATCTGTTGAAATATCTGACAAAACCTTAGCAGTGGAGAAAATAATCAAATCATCAGCACAGTGGAAATAACTACAGGATTTATACACTGAAGAAAGTAAATCTGCAAAAAGTGAAAAACATTAAAAGGCCTAATATAGAACCCTGTGATACCCCCTCCCAGTTTTGCAAGAAATAGAAAAAACAGAACTAATGCTAACAAACTGAGTGCGACCATTCAACTAATCTCTAATCCAAGATACCACATTCACAGAAAGACCTAGAAACTTTAATATTAAACAAAGTAGATCATGATCAATGAGGTCGAATGCCATAGTTAGATCCACAAACACGGCCCCAGTCATCAATCCAGTATCATATCCACTGCCAACTGAGCTCATGAACCTGACTAAGGCAGTCCCTATACCATGCCCCTTTTGAAATGCATGCTGCCATGGACAAAGAATATCAAACTTCTCTAGATACTGTAACAATTCAATTGTTCAGAATTAATTTTCTCCAGTAGCTTACTTACAGGATTTAGAATAGAAATATACCTAAAATCAGCAATCCAAACAGCATTAAACTTTTTGGGCACTAGTACAACTCTTGCGTGTTTCCAAGAGGTGGCAAATTGTTGGGAAAACAAAGATAAATTAAAAATAGAATACAGTAGTGCTCCAATGCAAGGGGAAATTAGCCCCAAAAACCACCCATCCAGACCCTTCCCACGGTCACTTTCTTTATCCAGGATAGAAAAAAATGATTTTAGTACCCCACTGTTTGTCACCTTCTCAAAATAGAAGTTAGGTTGACCCTCCAGATGCAACTGAAGATTGAGAACAATAGTACTTATATGGGAGGAATTTGAATTATAACTTTAAAATCAGAGAATTTATATTTATAATATTTATAATGTTCAGAGTTGGGAATTTCAAGGGGGTCCTTTATCTCTCTATCATAAACATCCAATTTTGTTTTACTGGGTTTCTAGACTGAGGGGTAAGCAATGAGTTAACACTGTCTTAGAAGTGCAGCGAATCAGAACAATTGCCCTCAAATTGGTTCCTGTAGAACTCTTTTTAAGTAGATTTAATTAAATCTGTGACTTTATTCCTTACACTGCATCAGTTGGAGAGCAAATTAACAGAAGGGAAAGACCTCCCATATCTGATAACACTTTGTCATTCATTTTTTAATATTGTCAGAAAGCCATTTATTGGCTGTACCACAAATTCATTTAGTATGTTAAGGAAAAAATTGCTCCTGAATAGGGGTTTACTGGCATTGAAAAAAAACAATTTCCAAATCCAAATTTGGAACTGAGTCAATAAAGGACCAGCCTATGTTACACAATTCAGCATTTAGTGCAATAGTACCAAAATTCTTAAAATTGCAGATTTGAATAATGCAAAATGGAATGTTTGGAGGTTTAGGAGGGTATGAGAACACAGTAAGTGGCCAGATTGTCACTCACTGAGTCCTCAAGTACACCAGACAAAACAACTTTACTTTACTGATTGGTCACAATCCAATCAAGAAGAGTGTGATTATTGATGAATTCAAAAGGGTAGGCTCTCTAATAACTTGCACAAAATTATGGGATTATAATAATGACTCAAAGCACATTTCAGCATCCTGCAGTCAATTCAAATTTAGAGCTGCCATGAGATAAAAAAAAATACTTTAAGACCCACCAGCCCACATTAAGGAGGGTTATACAGGCACCTTAGGATAACATGTCTCCAATCTCCCAAAACTAGACACACAGGGAGCCATTAATTCATTGTTTCATAATTTTCACTACTTTTTAATCACATCAAGCTGTAAATGTTCTTTAACATAAACAGCAATTCCACCACCCTTTTTTCCCTTTATGATCCTCTCTGATTAACTTATAACCTGAGATGGCATGTGGTCCATCTGAGACTAAGGATTTCAACCAAGTCTCTAATATAACAATTACATCACAATTATAGATTTTACTAATTGCCTCAAGCTAACCAAGTTTTGGGATCAAACTACAGGCATTCAAATGTAACATTTTAAAACCATGTTTTTTGTGCCACATAAAAGGGTTAGAATTAGTTGGGAAAGAGGGGCCAGGGTACAATTCAGTATCTCCAGAAAGGTTAAAGTAAGCATAAACTAAAACAAAATATACAAACAATGTTATTAAAAAAACATTTGGAAACACATTAATACAGAACCCCAAATAATGAACCCACAAACCCTAATAACATATTTTTGAAGTAAACAATAAAATGATAAGTGCTGGAGAACCAGAGTTAACTATAATGTTAGATATAAGAAAATCAGATAAATGAGATTTCCCATCCTCCACAGTTGCAGCTAGGATAGACAAGCAAGCTTCCCCTAATACACAGCAACAAGAGAGAAAGAGAACCACCCCATAACTATACAAATTCGCTATACTCAACAAACCAATATTAAGTTAAGTTCATTAAGTAAAACCAACTAAAATAAGCATGTAATAAAAACAAGAGGCCACATCTTAACAACAAATGTCCCAAAAAAGTCTGAGAATGGTTAAGCATTCTATAGCACAGGCTTCACAGATCTTATGGATTCCCACTGACTCCTTGCCTTTTTGCCGCCCACTGAGCCACTGTTACAGGCACCACTGAATATGGGCTCACTCGGTTTTGGTCACATTAGCCCCTTCTACTAGTGCTGCCACCACTAATAGGAGCAGGGCTATGGGACAGGTGGAAGAGTTCAAACAGGTGGCTCAATACCCAGCAATGGGGGCTGGTAGACAGAGACAGAGACAGAGTAGCAGTAAAAACAGCTCAGTACTGTAAGGCAGGGGATCAACATGGTAGGATGTTACAATTAAATACAGGGAACAACTGTTAGCAGACAAGTTAAATACTGATGCAGGGGCTCAACACAGCAGCACACTGCACTCAAGCACAGGAACCAATGTTATCAGTCAAACAGTTCAGTGCTGTAGTGCAGGGGCTCAAACCAGTAGCACATTGCAAAAAATGGACAAAACTGTGGAGCATGACAACACTTCCTACACTCCCCTAGACTTCACTGCACTCTGAGACAGTCCTAAAGCCCACATCAGAGGAGACACAATGAAGTGGCATTCCTGGGAATCAGAAGCTATTCACCAAATAGGTGACCTCCTACAGCCCAAGTCGACACACCAAGACTCTTTTGAACACCTCTAGGCCAGACTACAGTTATTCTGCTCTTATTTTTGGTGTTATCTACAGATCCATAGCTTGATATCGCTTATGTTGAATGAATAGCCCTCTCAAACCTGCCCTAATAGTTGTTCTGCTAAGTTTTCCTGGAGAGTTGCTTCCAAAGGAAGGGCTGGGGAAATTTATAAAGTAATCATTGGATCTGCTAATGACCCAAAGATTAAAGCCTACCTGAAATGAGAAACTTCTCTAAATATTTTATATCAGACAAAGAGTGGTCGAGTCTATGGAAACTAGTTCATCTGACCTGCCCTGATAGCCATAGTCTACTGATACAAAACAAAGTAATCCTCCATTGGTATAACACTCCTGTTCTGCTTAATGCTCTTGGCCTTCTTCCACAGGACAGATTCTGGAAGTGCAATGCCCCAGGGACAGGCATAGTATACATACTGTGGTCCTGCCGAAAATGATTGGCTTTTGGGAAACAGGAGTCACTAGTTAGTTTGATACATTTTAGTTGGCCCAACATGTAACTTGTACAAAGATGGTACAGCACACAAGCTTTCAGGGCTGAACAGGTCCCTTCCTTAGGTGCAGTAATAAACTAAGCAAAAGAATCTGAAGATATACACACTGTGATGCATTGTTTGAAAATAATTAGAGACAAGAAGACTTCGAAGTACTTATAAGGAAGGGTGGATGGGCAATGAATAGGAACATGTCTGTAACTTTGAGGGGATGTTTAGCAGGAAGTGCTAAGATATTCATAAGAGAGGCTGAATGGGTGTCTTGAAGTGTTAATTTGAAAGTATCATGGTAGGGACACTAAATAATAATGCCCTAAGATGCACAAAGTGCAGGTGGGAGTCACGGAAACAAAAAGACAGAAAAACATATTTGTATCAAGTAACTTACAGTATTAAAGTTGTCCATAGTGTCATAAATCCAATGTCCCAACTGAGCCCATTACTGTACTGGGAGTAAATTCACTTATGTTGTACTCGCATTCTGGGCATACCGTTTTCCATCTCCCTTCAAGTGTATCTGTTTGACCTTCTCCTACCAGAATCCTCTATACCATACTCACACCTTAGATGACTACTAATGGTGGAAGTAGAGGCTAAATGATTGATATTAAGGAGATGGAGCTCAGAGGCTATCTCATCCTCTCATGAATGGCTGACTGATATCCATAATGTGTCTACTCTGGTAAAGAGGTCACCTATGGTTCAAACTCTTGACCTCTATGACTCTTTCTGTCTTCTCTGTTTACTTTGGATGTTTGGCCATCTGTAAAAAGGGGGAAAGAGGTTGTACACCCACATTGACACATAAAGGACCCAGTATGCCCTTCAGGGGAGCCTGCACTTCTGAACAGATGTGTCCCTCCTAATCCCCTCTGCAAAGTAGATATGGGTCAGTCTGGTTAATCATAGATGGCTGTACACTCAGTTCCCCTGACCCCCTCCCAACCATACCCTTGTCCTCATCTAGGACAGGGATTAATCACTTCATCATCAGTTCCTTGTTTCCCACCCCCCCCCCTTTGAATCCTTATATCCCCTTCCATGGTCTTTGGCTGGCAAATGTAAAGGGCTATCCCCTGCACCTCTCCATAACAACACCATCCTTAGATCCCTGATCCCTCCTGTTACCTCCATCTCCCTCTCTCCCAGTTCTGCCTCCTCCTCTTTATCATTTACTGAGTTTCTATCATAGAATGAACCTTTGGGGATTAAGCATAGACATTATTAATGGTTTCTGAAACTGTGCATAAATACTGAGCATTAATTATCTGTATCTATATAGTCTGTTGTTGTTATATTTAAATTGTTGTTAAGCTAAACCACTAGCCTAGTGGAAAGGTGTCTGCTTGTGGCACTGACATCTTAGGTACAGAGATGGACTCAGGTGTCATAGGGCACTCGGGGGGGGGGTAGACTGAGCATCCCAGGCACTGATCTCCTTCTCTGGGGGAAGGAGGGAAGAGTGTCCAGTGATCTGTGGACCTCTGGTGGAGGCTGGGGGTACCCATTGCTGCCAGTGGCATCACTTACGGGGATGGGCCAGATGCTGGCTATCATTGCACATCCCAGCCCCTAGGGACCAGACATCCACAAAAATGCTGCCTGTCCGGAGGATGACACCACCTCTAAGTACTGTGGGTCCTCCCTGGTACCTGATCCCGACTGAGACCATGTTCTGCTGGATGGCCACCCATGTGGCCCCACCCGGGGGGGTAAGCCTGGGGAGCCCTGCCAGTAGCGGTGATGTGACCGCTAAACTGGACATTTCTCCATTGGGGTGGGGGTGGTTGTCTCAGCAGCCCCACCTTGGAGGGGTAAGCCAGGGATAATCAGGGGTCTGTTGCTGGTGGGGGTGGGTCTGGAGGTAAGGCTGAGAACAAGGGACAGGCTGCACCAAAACAAATAATTGCAGTTAATGAAATTAAACAGTACTCCATTTCTGCACAAACATATAGGCGTGTATTCTTTTGTAAAGATGTGCTCTGAATTCTTTTGTATGATGCAAGATTTTGATACTTTTTAACTGTTTTCTACAATGATTGTATAATGTAGTTCTTGTTTATGTTCAATACAAGATTTAACTGCAAAAAAAAGGTGGGGGAATCCTTCACAAGCAGGGATGCCTTTAGTTTCAGGGCCATGCCATGTAGCACCTTCATGAGGGTAAAAGTCTTGGAGAAACAGATGGAGAGGAAAATATCCATCCTAGCAATGCAGTGTCATAATGTAGGTTTCAACATCATGCCTTAGATTTTAATGATATCATGGTATGCCCAGCCGGATGGTGACTTAAGACCTTAAGATCCTTAGAGGTCCTCCACATTAATAAAATAGTAATTAATAATAGTACCTTCACTGGTTTAGTAGGGAGTTGGTCAGTGAGTCATTTATGCATATTTTAATCTCCTCATCTATTCAGCTCTTGTAGCCATTCCCTCTCTGTAGGAAGTTCAATGTTCTGATAATTCCATCCATGCCTTATGCTGGCTTTGAGCATCTTTCTTAATGCATCTTTAACTAATGAGACCTGCATTCCTGCAGCAAAATCTAGGGGCAGAATCCTCCTCAGGAGGGTTCTTTTACTATATATATGCCAAAAGGGTGGTAGTCACAGATAGTGTCAAAGACCACATGTGCAGTGCATAAGCATACATATTTTTACAGTCTAAGTGACTTATTATGGCAATTAGCTTGCCAACTGTACTTGTCCTGTTGACAGTGTTCACAGTCCATTACAGTCATCTATGTTGTACAAGCACAATGCTACATTGGACAAACACAATACTTAGTAACCCTCATATTTACAGTAGGTGCCCACTGAATCACTGAATTATCATACTGGAATAGTATTGTATACTACTATAGATCTTAATTTAATTGTACCAGTAGCACATACAATATTAGTAACACAATAAACAGTTCACACACACAACAGTACCTATAATAATATAAATAATGGATGGAATAATGGATTGGGAGGTGTGTTTAATGTTGTTACATAAACCCCTAGGGTGAAGCCTGAGGGGTTTATTAAAGCATCCCACACCGAGGGCAACTATTAAATTTTAGTTTTAGTCACTCTTCCAGATCTTTCATTTGTTATAATTGCTAGTCAGCAGTTTTTTCCAGTTTGGTTTTCCTGTTGCTGTCTCACTGATGCAGGCAGACACACACACACACACACACACACACACACACACATACACATATGCACGCACACACACGCACACTGTCTAAGAGACAGTATTCTTTTTTTACATTTTTTTTATTTCTTGCATCATTTGTTAGCTTGTTAGTTTTTTTGTGAAAAACTGTATTTAAGTTCCTGTGGTGATGGAGATGGCAAATCACGCGTACCTCTGGGAGACACTTTGTGGCCTGTTCTTCATGCGAGTTGCACTTTGCGGTGTCAGAATGGTAGGATCAACCAGATGTGTTTTAGGCTAGCAAAAATGCAATTTTTTTGTTTACAGAAAAAAAAAAACCCGAATAGACGACTCGGTTCATGACCGCTTCATGGGATGGGGAGCTCCTATGTCTGTTCAATTGTTTAGCCTACCAAGGAGGAGTGCAGAGCCAATCATGATGCGGCTCTCAGTTGATTGAGGTGGAATGTGTTTGCCATTATAACCTGCGGGTTATAATTGCAAGTTATAACTGGGTCAAGCAATGGAAAAAATTGCTGACCAGTTATTATGATAGTGTTATAGTTAAGCACTTCATTACTATTGTCCCCCAGTTGATCTCTCAGGCCTACATTACCCTGATGGTGCCATGTTAGTGGATTCTAATTAATCCTTCCAGAGCCACAGGTCTTTAATTTCATTTAATTTAATATTTTTTGTTAATTGGATGAGTGTCCATTTTCAAGGATTACGTAAGTAACAATAATACAATAATGTCACAGATCACACCAAAATACAATAGATTTTCTACAGATAATCATCTATGAGGGGATGGATTTAGTTTACATTGATTCAGTTCAGACCAAAACAGAGGTTCTATGATTTGAATTTATGAACAAATTTACTAGATAATTAACATTCATTTTGGCATATATTTAGTATGCAATTTGTAACAATAACTTACTTTGCAGTCTTAGTTAAATTATAATTTTTTTGTTGCATTGCTTTTTGTTTGAAGCTCTTTTCCTTTCTGTGCTTACTCAAGACCCTGGATACAGTTCCAAACCAATAACTTGCAGCTCATCTGAAACAAGTGGGATCTCTAAGCTAAAACCAGGCATCTAAGGAGATATTATCTTCTGTCTAGATGGGTGACCAGAGTGCAGAGATGGCAGAGGAGGTACACCAGGCAGCTCAGACAGGCATAGTGGGATGAGGGGGACTTCAACTGTCCTAGGTAAGTATTCTATTTCCACCCCATGTCCCCACCTCTTATCCCTCCTACAGAACATGAATCAGTGGAGTAATATCAAAAAGGCAGGTGAGCCCAACCACTCCTTTACAGCTCTACTACTAGTTCTGGATGTATGAGACATCCTTGTAATATGCCAGTTGAACAGGCATATGCCAATGTACTGTATGGCCACTCTGTATGGGGCCACATGATCATTATCATTTGACCCCCATGTGGGTGTGTGTGCATAAGAAGCAGGTGCTCTCCCTCCCTGAGGCAGGAGGCAACAAAGATGGGCAATGAATTCTCTCATTAATGACAGACATCCTAGGCTTGGAGAACAAACCCTGGCCATCTGAATAGCAAGATGTGAAACTACTGCTACATAGCTGGATGGCTTTAGAATAATCCTTTTTTTTTGATAGGCACCATGGAAGGGGGCAGATATGTTTTTCTCAAACTGGCTCACATATGTCTGCTTATCAGCATTCATGAAAAAGGACTTGTGGTGGCATACACTTTTTAATAATCCTCTTAGAATGTGTTTCCTCATGTGCTATTTAAGAAGAATAGTCTGGAAGAAATTCTTATCTGCTTTTTAAGGCTGCCTTGCAAAGCCCATAGACTTCTTGTGTGCATGGGCATATGAGGGTAGGTCAATGGAAATGAAGCAGGAAAATTACCCTGAGAATTGTGGACAACTTTTGTGAGTCATTCTGCCTAGTACCGCTTGCCCAAGGATATCAGCATAGAGACTGCATATCAGGATTTAAATAATATACCAAAGTACATTTACCCCACTAATGCAAGTCACCATGCCTATACTTTCCACGATGCTCTAAATTAAAGAAATTTGTGCACTTTGATATTCGTTTGAAATGTAGCTTTGTCACCAGTTCCCTTCCAGGTTAAATCTTGCTTCAATGCTTAAGCACTGAAATTCTTAAATTGCTTTTCTATTTTGGAATAAAATATTTGACCTAAATAAATGACATAACAAGGCAGATTATTTCCTCTTCCTGGCTGAGATAACAGGAGACCTGCATGTAATTGCAGTGATGGGTGGCATTATTTTGTAGAACATAGAGATCCCTTTACTAACACTCACTAAAACTGCAAAACATAGTCGGGTGTAGCTGTCTGTAGGAATTGTATTCTTCCCTATTACAGTGATGCACATTTACTTATGTACTGTAGACCACTTGTCCAGATATTGATGGAAGCATACAGACTGTCTCATCACTAACATGTGGAATTTTGACAGTGTAGAGGTTGACCCATGGTATATCACCAGGTGCATGTTCACCTTCTTCCCTCTTGTACTATATTGTACCGTGATAGCTTCTTGTTGGACATGCCAATATGAACATATACCATTAATTTACAATCTGGTGTGTAGTGGGTGGAGGTATTTTGGGGCTACATAGGGATACCTACACTTTCCCCTCCAAACTGCCATACAAAAACATGTGTCATTGATTGCAAGTGATACATTCTTCCCAGTAACAGCAGTGCAGCACACACTAATGTATATCACCTGTCATGATGTTAGGAGTTGCATGTAAGCTGCACAATAAATATAATGGACTGTGACAGCCACAGGGGTCAAGCCATGGCATATGACCCAGGTTGATGGCACTGCTATCAAAGTCACTCCCCTCACCCCATACCTTGATGACTGTGCCAATATGTATATGTACCATTCCATGCCATTCCCAGTGACTCAAAGACACTGGCAGCCTGTGAAGTTGTTTTGTATGATCCTAGGATCTAGTGGATCCTCTGCTCTAGACCAGTTCCACCCTCAGAATGTGCCAGTGTTCAGGCACCAGGCAATTATGGTGCCAATCGACAATGTCGCAGATGATTTTTTGCAGGAGGCATGCCAGCCGCACTCCCCCATGTGGGGCTGTGCTCCCTATACCATCCCTACTTATAGTTTCCTACTCTGGGGGTGCAGACCTTGGGAGAGGGTGATGAATCCCATATTTGGCACCCTGATTGCATGGAGTCATAATGCCAGCACTCTGAGCGCCGTAAGGGCTCTAGACCTATTCCCTTCTGGTAGTAATGTGAGGGCCATTCCTCCTGCTGAAAATGAACATTCTGGCATACAAAGCTGTGATCCTTGCAACATGTGGCAGGGGCTGCTTCTCCTTGTGACAATCAAGTTTTATTGTAGGCAAAAATGTCACTATTTATTCATGCCATTGTAGACACTTATACTGAACAGAGGGATGCTCTGCACAAGGGGTGGTTTTCTTCTATTACAGGTTCCCAGAAATGGAATTTTTGGGGGTACTATGTTAGGAACAGTGGGAGGTGGTGGCCAAAGGTGAGCTGGGTAGTGGGAGTTTCATTAAACATCAATATTTTGTTGGGTGGGGGAAGTGGGACAGTGTATTTTGGCACGTGGAGGGGGATGGGATTAATTACATGACTGTAGGGGAAATTCATTTAGAGTGGGGGGAGGAGGAGGGATTTTCAGTGTCTGAAGAGAGGCAGGGTGGTTTAAATATCAGGAAAAGGCGGGGTGATTTTTGGGTGACAGCAAAATAGGTGGGGGATTGCAAATATTGTTGAAAGAGGGTTTCTAGGTGACAGACTGCACTTCAATATAGTTCTTTGTAAGTAAAGTACTATGCAAAGTAGACACTTTACATTATGTGAAGCCAGGAAACTTCACAGATTATTAAATGAAGTGAAGTCTCCAGACATCAAACATCTATATTTGCAATTTACCCCCCCCCCCACCAATCTCAATTGCTCTTTAACCCACAAGGGTTATTTGTAAATCCAAGCTGGATGGCCTAGTACCGTAAAAGCTTTCCAGCTATGATAAAAATGTTGAGGGCAAACTTTGAGTTTAGTAGTGTTTCTCTCAAACAGGAGGATATCCCTTTATGCACTAGGTCAATGGTACAGCTGCAGAGAGTCCATCTTTGGCTGTTCGCAGCATGTCTCTATATAAGCAGACTTATGGTGTTAGCGGGTGAATTGTCTATTATCTCTAGTCCCAGACAAGCCTCTTCTGACCTCCAAATTCAGCAAATTATCTTTCTATCATGCAGGACAGCTTGGTCCCTTGTGTGCTACAGTAACCAGCACAGTGCTGTAGTACTGGCTGGGGAGTTTCTCAGACTAGCTACAATCACAGTCCATGGTCCAGGCTTGCAGCACAAAAAGTCTCTAAACAATTGCTAAACCTGCAGCTTTGATTTAAATGTGAGCTAGCACATGCTTACTTCCTTTTCTCACAGCAGAAGGTCAACTTTTTACTCCACTCTCTGCCTCTAGCAGATGAATAGTCTCTGTAGCAGCACAGCAGCAAGCAGTCTCTTCCATAGCACACAGGTGTTTCTCTCTTCATCATCTCACACAGATCGGAATCAGGTCTCTCTCTCAACTTTCATCCTTTCAAGCTGTACTCTTCCTGGCTATAGTGTAGAAGCCTACAATCTGCCTCTTGTCCCTGGCTGTGGAAACCCAGGCAGGCCCCAGGTGCTATACCTCCAGGCACCGGCTTTGCCTCTAAGGTGTTCTTATGCCCAGGACAGGATGCAAACTGTCTTCTTCAATAGCCCCTGCTTTTCTCTGGGGAATATCAGGTTTCCATTGGTCCATGGAGCTGCCATTCACTCTGGGGCAATGCTGGAGGTCCATCACTGAGTAGATTATTGGCCAGAGGTTGGCACCAGTATTACTGCAGTCCTCATTAGTCTCAGAAGCTCCTTGGGGCACCTGTTCCAGGCTATGTAGCCTGATTGGCTGGAGTGCAACTCCATGTCCTCTGTTCCTGTGAAGGAGAGGGTCAAGGTGCATGCCAACAGTAATTACCATTACTGTATTTGGGCACTGACACCAAAAGTACTTATTTAAAAGGGCTTCTGCTTGGAGACATATAATCTGTTCCCATTGTGTCTTGTGCATGATCATGGAAAGTGTTCAGTGCCCTCAGGCAGTGATTGGGGGAATTCTCCAGTCACAAGCATGATTGCTCACTCTTTCAGCAGCAGCAGGTTGATGCATTTTAATGTGCAGTGAGGGTCATTGAAAACACTGTCTCTGTTGGTGCCCAAAATTCCTGGAGCTCTGTTTCATTCATGCTCTGGTTCCCATGGCAGCAAATGTCTAGATTGGGGGCCCTGCAAGAGCAATAACAGAAGTGTCAGCGAGAAGCATGGGCAGCAAGGTGGTTCCAGTGATCCTCAAAAGTATACCTCCACATGAATAGAAATAGTTACATTCTGACAACAGGTCTGTAATGTTTCCAGAACCATTCGCCTTATCCTTTTACTTTATTAACCCTTACAGGGCCACGGACTGATATATCAGTCCAGAACTCCAATACGTTCTAATTCTGCCGGCAGTCTAGGGGTTAAGATATTGTATTACTGCACTTTCATTTACACAATGATACTGGATTGCTTCTGTTTTTTTTGATGGTTGAAATTTTGCTGTTATTGTATTCGATCATATGCCCCCCCCCCACCACCACCACCACGTGTTTCACCTGTAAGTGAACTACGGCTCAGTTTGTCTTTGCTGGTCATCAGTACTCAATGAAATCCAATCAGCAAATCAATAAATAAATGTGGCATTCCAGGGAACTGAACACTTGTGGTGCCTGCTTCGTGGGTTGATGGGTGGGTGGGTATGAATTCTGGAAAAGCCTCAAACTGACATGACACTTGATGTGAATGCTTCAGCGTCCTCATTGCTGGTATTCCTTGGAGGCTCTGGGACAAAGAACAACAGGAAAACTGGGTTGTAGACTTCAGGATAGCAATCTAGCACTCTTCGTCTCTGTGCCTTTTCTTGCAGCAGTTTGGATGTTAAGACTCTGTATGAGAGCTTGTCCTTCCCTGAATGACCCTGACACAGTGGGGGATGGGAAGTAACCTATAGGTGTAGCGGCCACCAAGGTATAAGCTGCTAGGGTTAGAAGTTTGTTTGAGGGCTTGAAGGGGGATTCCTGCACATGGGAGAAAAATCAAAGTATTACAAGGAAAAATCAGAAAGGTAGGTATAAAATATTCAGTGTATACTAGATAGCCCTATATACAGTAGGTTGAATATGCAAACAATAATACCAGACAGGGTGGGCAGTATTGGGCTCTAGCAGACTGCACAGTGGATGTAATGATGCCCAATGCTGCAGGCTGAGGGCCTTATTACTCCTGGAAAGTACAGTATAGGTGATACCATGCACCTTGGAGGATATTATTGCGAGTATAAAATGGGTATCTGTTGCTATTTTATTAAAAGATTTCAAAATAAAAAAACACTGAAATTCAGGATAAATGAAGAAAAAAGATGATTTACTTGTAAAATAGTTCCTCTACTGATATATTTGCCAGTAGAGGGCACTACTGTTTTTGAAAGGTTGTACAACTCTTTTTTGTTCTTTTATTTCCGCTGCCTGAAGTTAGTGGTGAAAACTGCTTTATTTTTGTGATTGTCATTCCCACATCCTATCTGCCTCTACCACAGAGTAGCTACCCCTTTGCTTTGTTAATTTAAGCAAGGGAGTTGCAGAGTGGCACAGCACTTTCACAGAAGAGAATGGTAGAGTGAGTGCAGTTGTGCAGCATGCTCTGGGAGTGCAATTGCTGCACTGGCACTGATGGCCAAAAGGAGTTACAAGCTGCAGTTCCTTGATTCGAGAGAGCCTGTTATATAACAGGTGCTGTAAAACACATGATGAATATTAACAACAAAAAAAAACCACTTGAAATAATGGAAATGTGGGTAGGGGCTGGGTCACTCACTCGCTCGTAAGTCAGCTCGCTTAAGTGATATAGCAATTCTAGTTGGGGGGGTAGGAATAAATAGGCTATTGATTTACTAAGATCTGCAGCTTATCCATTAGGTAGGGAAATGGGCAGACTAGGTGGGCCAAGTGCTCCTTATCTACCATCAAATTCTATGTTTCTATATGGCAGATGACAAGTTTTAAAATCCAGAGTGGCACAGTAATATCACTTTGGTACTGAAGCAGGGTGGTACTGGGCTTGTTATTTCCTGATCTCTATTGGTGCTTTACATACCCACTTGGCAGGTGTCTCAGCCAATCAGAGACCAGGACATTTCTGACCCATTTTGTAAGGGCTGACAGTCAGCCACTTGGAATTCAACTGTTAACACTGAAGCTTCCCATCTCTTTTAGAGGGCTGGAGCATTACATCCCACGTTTAGTAATCACACTGTGTTTTCCCAAAACTGAGAGGAACTGTGGGGAACTATTCAATGCATATCAATTTTTAACATGGAACGTGAACATTGGCAACACTACTGAACACTTTTTCTTTTCACTGCACCTGTCAGGAGCTCCCAAAGCAATGACATTGTACTGTGTGCAGGTATTTTGTGCATGTGCTCTACCCAATGTGTCTGGGAGAGAGTGCCCTGAGCCATTTTGTTTCTAGCTGTGCTGAGGAGCACAACTAGCCAGCAGACCCCAACAGTTCCCTCCCACTGTGTGGTCTTCACACCTACCAAGCAACCCTTCCAGGCCAGGCATGGTGAGCCTCCTACTTGATCCCTCTGTATAATCTCCCTCTCAACAGTCCTTCCCAGCCCGGCTACAGTAAGCCTCCTGTTCCCTCCATCTGTGTGTGCTCCCTTCCTCCTTCCATCCAGCCCTTCCTGGCCTATTCCTCGTAAGCCACCCTCTCCCTCCCCATGTGCTCTGCCTCTTGCCAACCCTTCTGGTCCAGTGTAAGCCCCTCCATGGAGGCTTCACTTCTCTCTCAACTAGTAGCACCCCAGTCAATACTGTTCCTCCTCAGCACTGGAAGCATGTTACAACCTACTTGGCAGCTGCGGTATGTTCCTTTCTACTGTTCCTTGGCCCTGAGCTGTCAAAGGCTGCCTAGATGTGACACTTCCCTGACCCACCATGGACTGCTGCAATAGTACCAGGGAGTTGAGCTGCAAGACATCTTTGACCTGCCACAGCACCCAAAGACATTTTTGTTGTCAGAGTCACTGTCAGTGGATATTAAATTAAAATGAATATGGCTGCCTGCTATGGAGATGGCAGGGAGCACCAATGATGGCCATCACAGTAGTTTTTGTCATAGAGGATCTAAAGCCACATTGCAGCACACTCAAACTGGCTCCCTGGAGGAAGCCCACACTACAGAGTGTCCAAAAGTTCTCATTGCTCCTCCACCTGGTCTAACCTGCTCCCTCTCCTTGTGTGCTATCCCTTACCAGCACTGGTCTTGGCAAAAACACACCAATTCTTTCCCTCTGCATGCTCTTTCTTCCCAGCTCCAGTCTCAGCAAAAAAATAATTATTGCCCTGCTCCATCCTTCTGCATGCTCTCGCTTCATCAATCCCATCCCATACCATTGTCACCTCTACTGGCTGCATGAAAATGGTCTCAATGGTCCTACTTCATTGTCGCTGGTGGTGGGGTCCAAATTGTCTCAAATGCCCAGATCTGGCCTTGTCTATTGCTGCCAGCAGTGGTGGTGATGTCCAAACAGCCCCATTGGGCCACCTCCTTTGCCATGGGCAGCAAATGCCTCCTGCTGCCAAGAAACCAGTCACCCACTGTGCCATTCCTGTGCACTCAAGTAAAAGTAAGACCCCACTGGAAACAAGATGTTGCATATCATCTGGGCTAGTATTGGTAAATAAATTGTAAAAGAAAATTAAAAGGACCTGGGCAAGTAGGATGTCATAAATACGATGGGCATGAAAGGTAATCAAAAATGTGTGCATGCATCTCTGTGATCTGTGTACATTATGTGGTGTGTATGCATCTGTATGTTGTGTTACATGTGTATCTGTGTGTGCATCCGTATGAACTGCTGTGCATGTGCATCTGTTTATATAGTGCTGCATATGTGTATCTGAAGTGTATATGTGCATGCAGTGCTGTGTGTCTGTGTGTAGTGCTGTATGCATCTAAGAAGTGTTGTGGATGTACTGCTGTGTTCATGCCTAAGCATGCAGTGCTATGTGTTTAAGTGTGTGTATATCTGCATTTAGTGCTGTGTGCATGTCTGTAGATGTGGTGCTATGTGTCTACATGTAGTGCTGTGTGTATGTCTGTCCATCTCTTGTGCAGTGTGTCTGTATGTTACAGTATGCGTGTATCTGTACATCTGTAGCGATGTGTGTATAGGGCTCTATGTGCATCTGTATGAAGTACATATATGTGTGTGTGTATTTGTATGTAACGCACATGGGCATCAGTATGTAGTACCTACTGTAAATGCATCTTTGTATGTATGCCTTTGTAGCTGTGTGTGCATCTGTGTTTGCAGTGCTGCGTGTGTGTGTGTGCATGCGCGTACATGCATGCATGCATTTGTTCGTGTGCATGTGCATGCACACGTGCGTGTGTATTTAGTATGGTGTGCTTATATCTCTGTATGTGTGTGTGCAGTGCTGTGTATGTGTGAGTGTATTTAGTACAGTGTGCTTATATCTCTTTATGTGTGTATTTGTATTTTTAGTACTGTGTGTAAGTTCAGGTCTGTGTATGTATTATTAAGTGCATGCCAGTATCTACAGCTTTGTGGGAAGTGTGTATCTATATGTAGGGCTGGTGTGCATGTTCTCATCTGTGTATGTAGTGCTCATGTGTGTCCATCTATATGTCATGCTGTGTGGGTACAAGTGTGTCTATAGTGCTGTGTATGTCAGTGGGTCTGTATGCAGTGCTGTATGTTTGTGCTTTTCATATGCGGTGCTGTGTGCATGTAGTCCTGTGTGTGTCTGGGTATGTAGTGTAGTGAGTATGTACATCTATATGTAGTGGATCTGGAGATCCTCACCTGGTCTGTTGGTGCCAGCTGATAATGCACTGCATGTGTATTATCAGCTGGCAGACCTGGGACCAAGTCTCAAACCAGACTCCCCCACCCTTGTCTGGTGTGGTCCATTGCACAATGTGAAGGTACTGTGTATGGATCCTGAGGGGAAAGAGTTGAGCTTCTAATTCTGTGAGCATCTCCTATGATGGGGTCTGAGGTGGCACTGACATCATATGTGACTATATAAAGTTTGCCACCTCCCCCATCAAAAGATAGTGTCCTTGGAGCTCATAAGCAGGTTCCAGGAATGATGGACAGATGAAACCATGGAAAACATATTGGTCTACCCTGTATTCATGATGATGGCTCCCATCCACCATCCCCTTAATCCTTGCAACTGCACCACCGTCTCCATAAACTCATCTTCCTCTGAGTAAGGATACTGTTTGGCAGTCTGCAGTGTCAGGGCTGGCTACACTAGTCCTGCAGTGAGAAACAAACTACAAAGAAATCAGGAGCATGAATAAGGGTTTGAAAGAAGAGACAGCCTAGTTCAAGAAAGTTGGAGCATGAGGAACAGATGAAGTATAGCATCAGAGAAAAAGAACAGCCAGATGAGTAAGAGAGTGTCAGACCTGGGACAACAAATAAATTTATCTTTATTTATTTATTTGAAGCGTTTCAACAGGAAGAACATACACAGCTGCAATAGCTCATTTCCAGATGTGTCTTGGGGGAAGGGGATTACAGAGGATAATCATAATCAATTTACAGCGGGTAAGACATAGCAAATCAATTACAGAAGATGAAACATAACAACCATAATTACAGGGCAGGATAATGTGTAACAGATGCAAGCAATGTAATACATGTCAGGTATGTCAGAACTGTGAAAGTTATTGCACTTACCATGCAAATATAATTACAGAGGACTAAGGCATAGACAAACGCGAACAGTAAGTGCTTTCAGGTACAATTGCAAGACAAAGCTTGGCAGAATTTGCTATAAAACAATCTGACTTATGAAAAATCTATACAGATAGATCATTTATCTATGGGAATTCAAAATGTCTCTTGAAAGTTTAACTTATTATATGCTCCATCATCCATTCATAACAATACCATTTAAAAGTTGGTTATATGAGCATATGCGTAAGATATAATGAAAGTCATCAATCTCCTCTAAGTATAACAATTTTAATATCTTCATGTATAATTTTGTACTTTGTGGCAGCTAAATTGTAACATGGAGCCACACATTATAATTAGTGTCCCTATATTGCCTTTCACTTTGCTTCTTTTTTAAGTAAACTACTCTGCATTAGCCTATTGCATCCTGTGTACATGTCTCTGTTTCAGTGGCTAAGATAACAGTTTGTTTCCCAAGTAGAGGTTGGCAAAAGTTGCGAATTGCGCTTTAGCGGAACTTCCATGAAATTTCACAGCTTTTGTGGAATTTTCCAAATTTCTGCCTTTGGCAAAATCAGAAATCTTATGAATGTTTTCTCGAATTTTCACCCTGTTTTGTCACACTTTCTCAATGAACTGCAGAATAATACCCATGAACTGAGGAACTAATACATTAATCTGCAGTTCGTTTAATTATTCCTTAGTTCAGTGGGTGATTAGTTTTGCATGGTTCCTGGTAAATTGAAAAAAAACTTTCTTGGTGTTTAGTGGCACTCCCCTTACCCTCTGATCATTGGCCAACTACCAAATAAATGTTTCCCTGGTGTCTAGTGGCACCGCCACCCTCTGATCACTGTCCCCCATCTTTAACTGTTTTCCTGGTGTCTAGCAGCAACCCCTCACCCTCTGATTGCTGTCCTTCTATCATTAAATGTTTCCCTTGTGTCTAGTGGCACCCTCATAATCTGATCACTGTCCCCCATCAGGAAATGTTTCCATGGTGTCTAGTGGCACCCCCACCCACCAATTGCCATCCCCCTATCATGAAATGTTTTCCTGGTGTCTAGTGGCACCCCCCACCCTCCAATCACCATACCCCTATCATTAAACTGGGCGGTGGCAGTCGGGGAAGAGATATGCAGAGACCACAGGTTGGGAAACCATATTAGCTAACCCCCCCATAACAGTGACAAAGGACAAATGGCAAGTACTGTTGGTGATGCTAGGAAAGGAGGGCAGGATGGGAGGGGGGAAAGGGTGGAATGTGGTTACCCTTAATGCTAGGAGCCTTGGGAGGAAAACTGCAGAGTTACAGGTTCTCATGGCAGAGGGAGAGGTGGACATTGCAGTCATCATGGAAACATGGGCCACCCAATACAATGATTGGACCTGTCTGTACCAGGGTACAGATTATTTCAGAGGGACAGAGGATTGGGAAAGGAGGGGGTGGCACTATATGTGAAGGAAGGACTGAAGTGTGTAAGGGAGGAAGGGAGGAGGGTAGTATGGAGTCACTTTGGATGTAAATCCAGGATTCCAAGAATAGATCTAGAATGGGAGTGGTGTACAGGCCACCATCTCAGACGGAGGAGTTAGACAGGAACTAGCGGGACAGATCAGGAGGACCTGCGGGAAGGGTAGTGTGGTGATTGTGGGGACTTCAACATGCCAGGAGTGGATGGAGCACCCCAACAACCAGGAACAGAAGGGAGCAGGTACTGCTGGATGCCTTCCAGGACAGCTTCCTGCTGCAAATGGTCAGTGAACCAACCAGGATAGGAAATACCCTTGACCTTGTGCTGGCAAATGGGGATTTTGTGAGAGAACTT
The DNA here is from genome assembly GCA_016271365.2 of Neoceratodus forsteri. Classification (NCBI taxonomy): domain Eukaryota; kingdom Metazoa; phylum Chordata; order Ceratodontiformes; family Ceratodontidae; genus Neoceratodus; species Neoceratodus forsteri. Next base: position 951,657,857 of record CM028131.1, on the reverse strand, counting down.
ACAGTGGAGGAACCACTGTCAGGGAGTGACCACCGCTCAGTATGGCTCACATTGGATATGGGAAAGGAAGGAGTCGAATCTGGCACAATAGTGCTGGACTTCAGGACGGCTGACTTTGGGAGGATGGGGGATGTGGTAAAAGGGTACCTGGCCAGAATTCAATCTAGTATGGACACTAACCAGAGGTGGGAGCTCATAAAGCTGGGGGATAGTGGAGGCAACCAAAATCTGCTGCAAAGCCCAGAGCAAGAAGGCTAGGGCTAAGAAACCAATCTGGTTGAGTAAGGAGGTCATGGAAAAGGTAAAGAGGAAAAGAGCTGCCTTTAGGAAGTACAAGAAAACAAGGAGGGGGGAGGACAGGGAGGAGTACTTGACAGAACCGAAGGAGGTGACAATGGCAGTAAGGGGAGCCAAAGCATCTACAGAACTCAGGCTGGCACAAGGCATTAAGAAGGGGAGAAGGACTTCTTAAGCACATCAGGAGAAAAGGAGCTGTAAGGACCACATAGTAAGGATTAGGAAGGAGGGGTTGGGTGGAAGCAGGTGGATAGGTAGTACTAAATGAGTACTTCTGCTCAGTATTTACTAAAGAGAAGAGGGGGTGACACCTAAGGTGGGAGAAATGGCAGAAGGGGGGAAGTGGTGACAGATGGGGAAATCATGGAGAGCAGAGTTCGAGAGGGTTTGAAGGCACTGAGGGTGGACAAGACGCCAGCCCAGATGGCATCCACCCCAAGGTACTGAAGGAGTGGCAGAGGTCCTTGCAGGACCTTTGGCAGACCTATTTAATGCCCCCTACTAAACCTGGGGTGTACACGTCAGGACTGGAGGATGCTCATGTGGTGCCCCTTCACAAGAGTGTCCCCAAGGATGAACCTGGAAACTACAGACCAGTGAGCCTCACATCCATCTTGGGTAAGCTAATGGAGACTATCCTGAAGGAGAGGCTGGTGGCCCTCCCAGAGGCCAAAGGACTGCAGGAGACAGCATGGCTTTACATGTGGCAGATCCTGCCAAACCAACCTGGTCGAGTTCTATGACTGGGTAACTAGGCAACTGGACAGGGCCATGCAGTGGATGTCCTGTATCTGACTTCGGTAAGGCATTGACTCAGTGCCACATGGAAGGCTGGGAAGGAAGTTAGTAGGCACAGGGGCGGGTGCAAAAGCTGGTGAGATGGGTAGGAAATGGCTGCAGGAAGGCAACAGAGGGTGGTGGTGGTGGGAGCCACACCCAAGGGCAGTGATGAGCGGTGTTCCACAGGGCTCAGTGTTGGGACCAGTGTTGTTTGGGATATTCATTGCAGACATATCATTGGACATCAAGAGCAAGATCAGTCTGTTTGCTGATGATACCAAGATAGACGCGGCGGTGAATGACCTAGGGGGATGGCAGGGGTTGCAGGATGATCTGGCAAAGCTTGAAACCTGGTCAGACACCTGGCAACTGGGTCTTAATGCCAAAAACTGCAAGGTGCTGCATTTTGGGATGAAGAACCCAAGGAGGAGTTACCAGCTAGGGGGAGTGCAGCTAGCCCAGACAGAAGAGGAGAAGGATCTGGATGTGCTCATTACAGGGACAATGAACAACTCAGCACAATGTAGGAAGGCAGCTGCAAAGGCCAACAAAATGCTGGGTTGTATTGCAAGAGGTATATCCTCGAGGAGGGAGGAGGTGATTCTGCCACTGTATAGGTCATTAGTTAGACCACACCTGGAGTACTGTGTGCAGTACTGGCGTCCGTATCTGAAGAGGGACATTAAGTTACTGGAGGTGAAGTGAGGCTACAAAGATGATCAAGGGGCTGGGGGACTTATCATACGAGAGGAGGTTGAAGGAGTTGAACATGTACTCACTGGAGGAGAGGAGAGACAGGGGTGACATGATTGAAACCTTTAAATACATGAAAGGAATAAACAAGATGAGTACAGAGGGGCTGTTCAAAGTAAGGGAGGGGAGGGCCACCAGGGGCCATGATATGAGACTGGAGGAGGAAGGTTCAGGAGGGAGATGAGGAGACACTTTTTTACAGAGAGGGTGGTGGCTGGGTGGAATGCGTTACCTGCTGAAGTGGTATGTAGTAGAACAGTGGACTGCTTCAAACGAGGATGGGACAGGACAAGGGGGAGGGTTAATGAAGGGGAAGGGTGGAAGGAAGGGGCAGCTGCAGAATAAGGGGTGATAGCTGCACATTCGAGCAGACTTGATAGACCTCTAGGCCTTTATCTGCTGGCAAATTTCATCTGTTCATATGTTTGTATTAAATGTTTCCCTGACATCAAGTGGCCCCCCTGCACCACCAAATTCTGGGCTGAATACAGCAACATGCCACCCCCTTTCTGTTGTCTTTGGGGCCACCATCACACTGCCACATGGAGCCCATAGGGTCACCAGCACAGCCCTACACTCATCACCTTGGCTGGCTGCCTCATGCAATGAGAAGGAGCATGCTCCCTGAATTTTTTCTAAAGTTCCTATGGTTACTGAGATATTGCCACATTTGCAGCACAAGGGTTACTTGGAATGTCTCTAGGCCTGTGCTATGTCTCTATAATTATGGGTAGATGGTAACACAGTGCCCATAGGGCTCTGCACTTCCAGTTATGGATACCATTATGCAATAATGGGTGTGCAGGGTCCTCCATTATGCAGTACTGGGAGCACAGAGCCCTCTAGACCCCATGCTCCCATAAGGAAATGAGGGTTCATTACAATGTCTCTGCACTTATGGATAGATGGGCATGCAGGGCCCCTAGGGCCCTGCACTCCCACACAAAAATACCATTATGAAGTGATGGCAACATGATGGGAGTGCAGGTCCTGTAGGGCCCTGCTCTCCAACAACTACATATGGGTAAGACTACACTTTCTCAAAAAGAAGAGAATTTCATTGCAAAAAAAAAACCCTCCATTTATGCATCAGTTATGGTTGACAGTACAACGATAAAAGTGTGAAAATTGTATGTTAGGGTTAACAACCCTACCACCCCCACCCCACCCTCCACACACCAACAGGTGATGGGGTGTGACTTAAATTTAGCTTTTCCATCAGATACGGATTGTGCATAACATATAGAACATCAGCAGATCACCTCTCTTTCTGTGATCAGTTAATCTTTCGATGTATGGGTAATCTTTGTGTTCTATTAATATTTTGGTAGCACGTTACTGTGCCATTTCTACCTTATTAATTTCAGTTTTCCTATAAGGAAGCCACAGCTTACTGCAGTAATCCAGATGTGGTACTAAATATGATTTATATAGTGGCATAATTACTTGTGTGTGTTTTGACTCCTAATGTTTCATTTGATGGCAACCATCACCTTATTAGCCTGGGATACTGCAGCAGTACATTGTTATTTGAAGTTTAATGAGTTGTCAATGATTATACTCAGATCTTTTCCAGAGGTAGTTGATTTTAAAATAGTGTTACTTAATACATAATGAGTCTGTAGGTTATGTCTACCCAGGTGGAGAATACTACGCTTGTCCAGATTAAAGGACATGCCCCATTTAAAGCCCAGGTGGTAATGGTATCCAAATCCTTTTGAATGGTAGCAGTTTGTTCTGGGGTACATGATGGACCACCAATCTTTGTGTCATCCGAATATTTCATTATGAAATTATTGGTGTTATTACGTAAGTTGGATATAAACAACTGGAACAAGATTGATCCCAATACAGATCCCTGGGGTACACCACTCACTACACCTCCCACATTTGACAAGAAACTGTTTATTGAGACTCTTTGCATGTGATTGCTTATCCAGTTCCCATTCCACCTGACAATAGCATAGTCAATCTCATGTTTTATTAATTTTTCCACTATCGCCCAGTGTGGTACAATGTCAAATGCCCTACGGAAATTCAATGAGTGTATATCTGCTGCTCCTCTTTGGTCCAGAATAACATGTATTTTTTCATAAAAACAATGGAGGTTTGTTATACATGATCGACCTGCAGTAAAACTTTGCTGACTCCTATTGACAGAATCTTCTAACTTGAACTGTGATCTGAGCTTATCTATGATTATAGCCTCCAAAATCTTTCCAGGGATAGACGTCAGACAGATGGGTCTATAATTTTGAACATGCACTTTATTACCCTTCTTAAGTACTGGTGTAATTTTAGCTATTTTCCAGTCTTGTGGGATCTCCCTCCTCCTTAAGAGATAGTTCAAATAACATTTTTAATGGTACACAGATGCTTTCTGCACAATAATTAGCACTCTCTGTAAAGATCATACAGCACTGATAAGCCTATGATATAAGGACTCTGGATGCTGATATCACACCACTGCATCATTGTATGTGTGGTAAAGAAGTTCCTGCAAGATTGGGGGAACATAAAATGTGTACTGTAGACACAGAAATATGAAAGTGAGAAAAAAGGCAATTACTGTATAATATTTATAGCAAGTTATGAACATCAGAGTTTTTTGCACTCTTTCATCTTAATATCATTACACATTATATAATGGCATGAATAAATCTAGCATCCTGATTTGTCAGAATGCCATGGAGATAGTGATGTTATCTGACAGTAACATCACTGTATCTGAGACTGGCACACACATGACCTGATTACATAAAGAGAGCATGTTAGAAATCACTACTCACATGCCTGTCAGCATCCCTGTCCCTGTTGTAAAACTGACAAATCCTTTTCAATCCTCTGGCCTCATATGGCTTCCATAAGTGTCCTGACTGCCCCCTGACTGCATTCACCACCAGAAATGAAAAAGTAAAAGTAAATTGAAGTAATTGTAATCAGCCTCTTGGTCTGTTTAGTCAGCAGCGCATTTCTAATGGTGCACGCACATTTGACAGACCCGCTCTTGCTTCACTATTGACGGCCATGCTGAAAATCTGAAACTGCCTAATTGCTTTCTTTTTTTACTTTAACCCTACTACCTTGTTTGCATGTCTTCCACTTCATATGGCTTCATCAGACATAAGCGGAGCCTCTGAGTAAGCAATATTTCAAAAGCTGAGTTTGCAGCTGTTGGCTTCACATACCGCTTGCTCAGCAATGCAACTGAAGTGAAAAGCAGCAGTGAAAGGAATTTGAAATACTCAGCTGGTGGGCTCAAAAAGAGAGACAGATGGTAAAAGAAGAATGCACGGGAGGGAGTGGGGCTCAGACAGATACAGAGAGGGAGCGAGAAAGAGACCTAAAACTGGTATAGAGGACAAGCATGTGGCAGCAGTGCCACTTGCCAGACAAAACAAAAACTATGGAGTCTTTTGAATAGGTATACCTGCCCTAACAAAAACTGTAAAATAAAGTATTTTAAACAGATTTTCCCATTTTCCTTTTGTTTCCAATGGAAGAATCATTGTATAATAGCAGTATGGCACTCCAGGGATGCTTGCTGTTGTGTAATAACATCACTTCTCGGGTGTTGAACATGCTCAACCTGCGGCCTTGTGCTTCAACCCACCTGAGGTGTGACATTATTACACAACACACACACCCTGTCATACCTTATTGCTTAAATAAAGCATTGCAGCATGCACCAGTTACAGCTGAAGATTGTATAGTAATAAGTAATAAAACACAAGTATTGTAGTAATACCAAAGGACACATAAAAGATTATGTATACCATTCAAGAAAACAGCAGAGACATGATCAGGATAAGAAAAACAAATCACCCTTCTGATAATACTGTTCATTAATGCAACACATAACATGCATTCATGCATTTCCATACATTCATTTTGTTTTTACTCCGAGATAATGTTTTGTGCCCAAGGCTGATCCTATGGAGGTGCCAACTTTTAGATTAGATGTTAAACTGAAGTCCTTTCTGCCTATCTCTAGTGCCAGACCAAGAGTAAATTAAAGATACTATGACACTTTTCTAGAAGAGTAGGGGATATCCCCAAAGCCCTGACCAATATTCTCATTCCCTCTCTCTCTTTCTTATTCTCTCAGAATAAGTTCTGCAATTTTCTAAGGCTTTGTATGAGAATACTTTTGTAGGTTTTGTGTCTGCGTAGGATGTCTGCATACATACTGTTCCAGCACTACAAGTGTGTAATACATAAGTGTGTAAAATGCTTTGACATAGAGTATGTTTAAAATATGCCATGTAAAACCAAATTCCAAGTATTCTAAGGCCACTTCATTTGTAGGAAATGGACCACAACACAAATCCCCATATGTATTGCACTAACATTTTGAAAATGCTGTAAACCTTTTACAGATCTTTAAGTCAGTAAGAGAATTGCTTTGTATACAATGGGAATTCTATTATATGTGGGTTTTCACCCCGGAGACATATTTTAATGAAGTGTAGAATGAAATCTCAACAGAAAAAAGTAACCTATTTTGTCAGCTGTAAAAGCCCTACAGGAAAGGGGGTTAAAACAGTGTTACTTCAGTTCCTGTTCTACTGGTGTGCATTTAAATAAACCTTTCTGAATTCTTTTTTTCATTTGACAACCTTATTCTTAAGAATCTTTGTTGTTCATTTATCATAAAATAAAATGTCTTCCAGGCACTAGCAAGAATTAGAGGTGGTAGTTCATAGTTGAGGCATTGTGGATGACATATTTAGAACTGTGTGGGGCCCATGGCTGCGATATATGGACACTCCTCTCAGCTATACATAGGGGACCTCCCTCCTATTCTTCCCGGGAGGGCCTATTGATTAACTCCGTCTTCCTTCTCCCCCAACCCCCAAACCATTCTAACTAAGACAGGCAGTATTAAGTGGCATGCCTCACGTGTATTTTTTCTTAAGCATTTTATGCAGATGCAGACAAATCAACTGGTTCTAATCATTTCTCTGAAAAGGAACAGAAATTGACGCAAGTGACAGGTGTTTTCCAATGATTCCTTTATTGGCAACTGGTTACTCAGTCTTTCAGCTTCTTTACTCAGAGTTTATTTTTTTCCCTATTTTTGTGTCTGTTCATATAGATGCTAATGTCAGGATGTGTGTTATATTTACCTAGTTCCACAAGAGAGTTATCTAAGTAATATGTAACCTGAAATGTCTTTTTCCCTTTATATAGAACATTTCACACTTAGGATAAAATAAAGGGTGATAGATTAGGTAGTTTAACACTTCAGTCAGGGATTGTTATGGACTTCCTTTTTTTTATGTTCCCTTTCTACTGCATGCATGTTCTACTGAAAGTAGGGCTTCCCCTGTGTTAAAATGTGCTGTATCCCTCTTATTGTCACATTGCCATGCAATAAATTTGGTTGTATGATGTTTCTGTTGTGAAAACTCAATAAAGGTTTATATATATATATACACATACATATTGTGTATATATATATATATATAGTGTATATATAATGGTAGCACGGTAGTGCTACCATAGTTAGGGTTGAGGAGCCATTTCTATCTTAAACCCCAAAATTTTGCACCTTAATAACTTTTCAACTATTTAACAGATTTTGCTGAAATTTGGAATGTACAATCAAGAACCATAGGCCTTGGGATCTGCCAAGTTTTGTAGCAGTTGTTTACACGGCTGCGGAGTTATTAAGCGTGATCTACATGCACATTTACGCTTTTTCTGGAATTCTATGGTCGCGTGTACAGGTAGCACGGTTTACGCGACCAGCCTGAAATCTTCAGGGAACATGCTGCCAGGGTCCCCGATGTGCCTTTCAAAGATTTGGTGAAAAAATATTAAACGGTTCAAAAGTTATTCAAAAAACAATTTCCCATTATAAGTCAATGGGAAAAGTTAAAAAGTTCGACAGTGTCGCAAATGCATTTTTACTTTCGCAAATGGCCCTGTTACTTTTGCAAATCCACCATTTTGTTTTCAGTTGGTGATCACAAAAATGGTTGGCATTTAAATTTGGGACCCTCTAGCAATCTAATTCTTTTTGTATTCACCTAGTCGGACCCTGAGGATGCTAGCCATGTCTTTATTTTGGGGTAAAACACCCCAGAAATATGTTTTTCAAATTTATGGAAAAAGTACTTTCGCAAATTACTTTCGTGATCATGAAAGTGTCACACTTTTTTGCAAAAGCTTTTGCAAATTGCGACAGTAGTTTTCTAGTCTGTGGGAAAGTGACAGCAATTCTTTGGCACTGCGCTGCAAAAGAACGGTTGGGAGTTTTGGGCTGCAATTTGAAGGGAACACAGCCAACATCTCATAGATGTGCCTTTCAGTATTTTGGTGATAAAATATTACACAGAGGCAAAGTTGCGGCACTCCAAAGTTGACAGTTTTTCCCATATGATAACATTACGGTGCCCGACGCATTACAGGAATCGTTTGGCACCCTGCTGCAAAATAATGGTTTGGTCTTTTTGCCTGAAATTTGAAGGGAAGACAGCCAACAGCCCACAGATGTGCCTTTCAGTGGTTTGGTGAACAAATATTACAGGGAGGCAAAGTTATGGCACTCCGAACTTCTCTTTTTTCCCATAGGATAACATTACGGCGTTCGCCGCGCCTTTCAGGGCCCGTATCTCAGAAATGGTGTGAGATACGGACTTTTCATAAGTGCAAAATTAGCCAATACAGTTGTAAATCATATGACTTTTAAATTTTTTTCCTACGTCGAACGGTTCCTGAGATATAACTTATTTAGTATTCCAAGTCCTCATTTTCTGCTCCGATACCCATTATTATGCATACATTCTTTGTACTCACTGTCTTTCTCTATGCAGGTTTTGGGGAAAACCAGCCTGTGCACATACATTACTGTTACTGTTGCCCTTTCCACTTGTGGTTCCATACCCGTTTCACTTACCGTTGATGTCTGCGCCACCATCTGCGTTATCCTTTGCGTTTTCATTTGCGCTTGCGTTTCTGTTATTTTTTGCCATTTGTGTCTACAGTACTGTTTGTCTTTCTGTTTCACTTTGCATCACCATGCCCATTGACATTTCCATTTGCAGGCACCATGTTACTATGTGACAACACATCATGAGGCAGACCATTCCCGTCTACGCCACCGTGTACGTTACCCTTTCTGTTCTCACTCGCGCTTGCGTTACCATGTGTGCCACTGTTAGCACTTCTATTTGTGTTGCTGTTCCTGTTACTATGCCAAAAGACATCATGTGGCGGAAGCGCAGGCCGCCGCATTATGTGGCGGGAGTGCGGGGCCCCGCCACTGTATTACATTCACTATTTCTCGTTATCATTCTCAAAAAGAAGGGAAATTAGAGGCAAAAACTCCATTTAATGCATTAGTTAGGGTTGTTCCACAGCTACAAAAGTAAGGAAATTTGCTGTTAGGTTGAAAACCCAACCCAAATTCACCCCCCCCCAGCACCACACACACACAGACACACACACACACATGCAAGTATGGGGAGGACCAAGTCAACACAACCAATGACAGACATCCAGCAGCAGGTGACAGAAATAACAAACAATTTTCTAAATGTACTACGAGACATCCCCACCCACCTGACCAGGTACTGCATGCTCAGTGGAGATCAGCAGCAAAACTGAGGCCATGTACACCAAATGCACACATCCCTGATTGCAGCCGCACACAACGTACCACACTTAGTAGTTGCATGGTCTTACCTAAAGATGCCCCACACCACACCACAACTGGTACTGTGCCGTTAGTCAATATAAATGCTAAAGGTGCATGATCACAGTTGTAGAAAGCTTTTAACACTAGTGAGTATACATTAATTAAGAGAAGTACATAAATTAACTACAAGACACTAGCATGCTCAAGATAAAAGTAGGGTTACATTTAGTATGTGATTTTCATAGTAGACATTTACTGCAACTGTTTACTGAAGATAGAGAGGCTGATGTAAACATATGGAAAAGCATTGCCTGTTCAATGCTGTGAAATTCGTACTGCCAGTATCAGATGCATTCTTACTGATGAAGCTGTACTGCTAATGTACATACATAGACCTTCAGTGTGTTTCAATACTAAAGATGAAGTAAGTATTCTTTGTAAGAAACAGTGTAATTGCATGGATCAGGCCAAGCAACTTCTAAATATCATAGGACTACTGAGCCAACAATGACGTACCTGTATCGGAGATGTCTATAGGATAGATTTTCCTGTAGGCACTTACTCAGTATGTTGTACCTGATAAAGACAATCTCATTGCATCTGTGATGACTAACTTATTCAAATAGTGATACATTTACTATTGTTGCAATGAGTGATCTATGCTACTTATGGACACAGCGTAATTTTTTTAACAGTTGTTTCATACTCAGGCTGTATATGTAGTGTTTGGGTTTGCCACACTTCTGTCACTGATGCTATCAAAGTGATAACTATGTCAATTGTGGTACAACAGCAATGAAGTAGGTATAGTGTAGATATAAACAGAGTGTCTTTTAGTATTGATGTAACTCACAATGGGATAAGTGTACCAGGACGGCAAGGGTTATTCTCTATCACTGACTCTGTCAGTTATAATCACACTAAGGTTCCGATGACTGTAATGATCAAGTTACACTGTTCATCTTCATGAGTTCACATTCACAGCCATTCTCCAGTAAGTAGACAGAGTATGGTGCAACTGGGTGTGACACTGTGTTGCAAAACTCCTGCAGTGCCTAGCAGAGGGAGAATATCTAGTCATAAAGACAATTAAGCAATAAGGCATGACCAACGGTTATGTTAAATGGTCTGTTAATCACCATGTAGGGGTTTAATGTTGAATGAGGTGAAGCCGAGTGCCACATGTCGCTAGACAGTGATAAACTGACCATTAACATAATACCTGGGAGTGGCTTATTGCTGTCATAATAAAACTGTTTTTTTAAACAACATTAAAGCACGGTCATCACATGGTTAGGCTCTACATGTATGTTAATAAAAACTAAACATAAGGCTGTTACAATGTTTACAGTCAATTAGAAAGCTGCATTTCTAAAACCCTTGTTATAATCAGAGATATTATACCTGTACAACTCCTTGGTTTTGCTCAACTCTATTGCTCAGGTGGCCCATCACATGTGGTGTCATCTGGTGTGGGGCATCGGTAGGTAAGGCCATGCAACTACTAAGTGTGATACGTTGTGTGCAGCTGCAATCAGGTATGTGTACGTTTGGTGTACATGGCCTAAGTTTTGCTGTTGATCTCCACTGAGCATGCAGTACCTGGTCAGGTGGGTGGGGATGTCTTGTAGTACATTTAGACAATTGTTTGTTATTTCTGTCACCTGCTGCTGGATGTCTGTCATTGGTTGTGTTGACGTGGTCCTCCCCCATACTTGCATGTGTGTGTGTGTGTCTGTGGTGCTGGGGGGTCGAATTTCCTTACTTTTGTTGCTGTGGAACAACCCTAACTAATGCATTAAATGGAGTTTTTTGCCTCTAATATATATATATATATATATATATATATATGTGATACTGTATATATATTGTGTGTGTGTGTGTGTGTGTGTATATGTATTGGAAGCACTGTGATGGTATAGAAATCCTTTGTACTGTAGATGAAATCTGATACTGTTTTCTTCTTTGAGAGAATTGTCCCTGGACCCCACTGAAATCTTTCACTTCACACCCGTAATTAGTTGGTTCAACATCCAAAGTTTTATTGGGGTAGAACTTCATCACAATATCTGTATGCCTTATTTCTTTTGTCATTTTCCTGATGATTTATTTTCACCTTTACAACAACCAGGGGTTCCTTCTTCATGTATACACGTTCACAATTCATAACATTTCAGCATATGCCCACATTGATATCTTATTGAGGCCTGGGCATGGATACCCAGTGCCAGTTCTTTATTCCTCTTCATCTGTGATTGTGATTGCTGGCAAATGAGGACTTTGTGAGAGAACTTACAGTGGAGGAACCACTGTCAGGGAGTGACCACCACTCAGTATGGCTCACATTGGATATGGGCAAGAAAGGAGTGGAATCTGGCACAAGAGTGCTGGGCTTCAGGAGGGCCGACTTTGGGAGGATGGGGGAAGTGGTAAAAGGGTACCTGGCCAGAATTCAATCTAGTATGGACACTAACCAGAGGTGGGAGCTCATAAAGCTGGGGGATAGTGGAGGCAACCAAAACCTGCTACAAGGCCCAGAGCAAGAAGGCTAGGGCTAGGAAACCGAGCTGGTTGAGCAAGGAGGTCATGGAAAAGGTAAGGAGGAAAAGAGCTGCCTTTAGGAGGTACAAGAAAACAGGGAGAGGGGAGGACAGGGAGGAGTACTTGATGGAATCGAAGGAGGTGACAAGGGCAGTAAGGGAGCCAAGGATCTACGGAACTCAGGCTGGCACAAGGCATTAAGAAGGGGGAGAAGGACTTCTTTAGGTACATCAGGGAGAAAAGGAGCTGTAAGGACCACATAGTAAGGATTAGGACAGAGAGGGGTTGGGTGGAAGCAGGGCACGATAAGACAGAAGCACTAAATGATTACTTCTGCTCGGTATTTACTAAGGAGAAGAAGGGGGTGACACCCAAGAGGGAAGAATGGCAGAAACAGGGGGGAGGGGGTGACAGATGGGGAAATCATGGAGGGCAGAGTTCAGGAGGGTTTGAAGGCACTGAGGGTGGACAAGGTGCCAGGCCCAGATGGCGTCCACCCCAGGGTACTGAAGGAGCTGGCAGAGGTCCTTGCAGGACCTTTGGCAGACCTATTTAATGCCTCACTACATTTGGGGTGTGTACCTCAGGACTGGAGGATGGCTCATGTGGTGCCCCTCCACAAGAGTGGCCCCAAGGATGAACCAGGAAACTACAGACCAGTGAACCTCACATCCATCGTGGGTAAGCTAATGGAGACTATCCTGAAGGAGAGGCTGGTGGCCCTCTTAGAGGCCAAAGGACTACAGGACAGCAGACAGCATGGCTTCATATGTGGCAGATCCTGCCAAACCAACCTGGTGGAGTTCTATGACTGGGTAACTAGGCAACTGGACTGGGGCCATGCAGTGGATGTCCTGTATCTGGACTTCAGTAAGGTATTTGACTCGGTGCCGCATGGAAGGCTTGGAAGTAAGTTAGAAGGCACAGATGTGGGTGCAAAGCTGGTGAGATGGGTAGGGAACTGGCTGCAGGGAAGGCAACAGAGGGTGGTGGTGGGTGGGTAGCTCTCACACCCAAGGGTAGTGATGAGCGGTATTCCACAGGGCTCAGTGTTGGGACCAGTGTTGTTTGGGATATTCATTGCAGACATATCATTGGACATCAAGAGTAAGATCAGTCTGTTTGCTGATGATACCAAGGTAGGAGCGGTGGTGGATAACCTAGGGGAATGGCAGGGGTTGCAGGATGATCTGGCAAAGCTTGAAACCTGGTCAGACACCTGGCAACTGGGGTTTAATGCCAAAAAGTGCAAGGTGCTGCATTTTGGGATGAAGAACCCAAGGAGGAGTTACCAGCTGGTGGGGAGTGCAACTAGCCCAGACAGAGGAGGTGAAGAATCTGGATGTGCTCATTACAGGGTCAATGAACAACTCAGCACAATGTAGGAAGGCAGCTGCAAAGGCCAACAAAATGCTGGGTTGTATTGCGAGGGGTATATTCTCGAGGAGGGAGGAGGTGATTCTACCACTGCGTAGGTCATTAGTTAGACCGCACCTGGAATACTGCGTGCAGTATTGGCACCCATATCTGAAGAGGGACATTAAGTTACTGCAGGGCGACAAAGATGTTCAAGGGGCTGGAGGACTTCTTATACAAGAGGAGGCTGAAGGAGTTGAACATGTACTCATTGGAGGAGAGGAGGGATGGGAGGACATGATTGAAACCTTTAAGTACATGAAAGGAATAAACAAAACAGGTACAGAGGGGCTGTTCAAAGTAAGGGAGGGAAGGGACACCAGGGGCCATGATATGAGACTGGAGGGAGGAAGGTTCAGAAGGGAGATGAGGAGACACTTTTTTACAGAGAGGGTGGTGGCTGGGTGGAATGCGTTACCTGCAAAAGTGGTATGCAGTAGAACAGTGGACTGCTTCAAAAGGGGATGGGACAGGACAAGGGGCAGGGTCAATGAAGGGGAAGGGTAGAAGGAAGGGGCAGCTGCAGAATAAGGGGTGTTAGCTGCACATTCGAGCAGACTTGATAGACCTCTACACCTTTATCTGCTGGCAAATTTCGTATGTTAGCATGTTCATATCTGGGTTCAGGCATCCTTCCCACCTGGCCCCCCAGCCCTGTCTCCCCTTTGAGGTGACTCCCCATAGGGAGGCCACCCTTCCTTTTTCCAATTGAATCTTTTCTTTACTGTTACTCTTAACCAGCAACCCCAATTAACTGTTTTGACACCACCTGCTTCCCTGTTGCCCTCACCCAGCAACCCTTTCCAAAATCTGAACCAGACTGCCCTTCCATTTATCTGTCAGTCTCCAAGGTGGGTAGGTGAGAATTGTGATTATCTAAATCAGTAACAGCAGCAGAGAGAGGGATTTTATCTCTCTGCAGCTCCTTATCTACCCCCTCTTAGCCCAGGTCCACATTTGGACCCCGTCCAATCAGACCACCTGTCAATCACCTCCCCACTTCCCCCTCCCCTATTGTGACCTCATAGCCACACACACCCTCCCTGGTGATGTCACCATCCTCCCACCCTGCCCCTGCCCTTCTTGCTTCCTCACTGTATCATCTTTCCTCCCCTCCTCATCCCCCTCCTTTCAGCTCTCTGTCTTGTTCTCGGTGGGCCCATTGACAATCTGGGTTGCCCTTTAGTAGGGCAACTTCTTTTGTCCCTGGACCCTCTGAAATCATCCATTCCACACCCATAATTAGTTGGTTCAATATCCAAAGTTTTATTGGGGAAGAACTTCATCACATTATCTATATGCCTTATTTCTTTTGTCATTTTCCTCATGATTCATATTCCCCTTTACAACAACCAGGGGTTCCTTCTTCATATATACATGTTCACAATTCATTGCATTTCTGCATATGCCAACATTGATATCTTCTTCTGGCCTGAACATGGATACCCAGTGCCAGTTCTTTATTCCTCTTCATCTGGGTTCAGGTGTCCCCCCACCTGACCCTCCAGCCTTGTCTTCCTCTTGAGGTGACTACTCATAGGGAGCCCCCCTTTTTTCCAATTTAATATTTTTTCCCACTAGCCCTTAGGCCAACCCCAGTTGACATACGGGCTTCCTCCAATAAAAACTAGCCAACAGCCTCAGTAGCACCACCCCCTCTGAATGGCATCTCTGTTAACCACCTCAAATGACATCCCACAAGCAAACTGCTCCCTTGGACACCTGGCCATCTTTAAACTCGGATCTTCATGTCCAGTGGACCTATGCCATTGATTCTGGGCCTATTTGGAAACCATCACCTCACCTAATGGGCTGTATCCGAATGGCCCCCTCAGTAGCTTATTCCCAGACCCCTCAATATCGTTACACTCCAGATCCTGGCCTGTCATGCCAGCACATTTTCCCATGCCTCGGTTAACTGAATGGCCTTCGATCCATCTTACCCTCTTTTCCTGGGTCCTGGAAACATAATATTGAATACAGTTGGTCCTTGTTGAATGTACCACCTGTAGACCTGTGAGGACCACCTGCCTACCCTCTGGACCTCCAGCTGAGATCTCCTTTCCCTTGCCTGGGCTGAGGCTGCACCTCTCCGGAGGGAGGCAAACCTGGCCAGCTCCTCCCCTAGGAAAACCACCCCCTTCTCGAGTACAGCTGTCACCTGTGATGTCACCCCTGGACTCTCATTCCCTGCCAACCTGCCAGATCTGTTTAATTGTTTGTTTGTTTGTTTTTGAATGCCACAGCCCCACTGTGGCTGATTGACCTCCCAGGCTATGTCCTCATTCTGTATTCTCCTTCCCCTACCCCCCTTTTCTTCATGTCACCTCTCCTCTACCTTGAACACCAGTTTTTGCATTACCCTGAAAATAACCCAGAACAGCTGTGCCTCTTCTGCTGAGGAGCACACGTGCGGTAGGACCACTACTTGGCGTTCCAACAACTACCCCCAATTGGCCTGTGCCTGCCACTCTGTGGGCCTGTAATCTGATACATCCCTGCTGCATCCTATGAACTGCTAATGCCCTGTTGGCTGCTCCCTGTCTAGCCACACCCACCCTTTGACTTGGACCCCTTTTGACCCTTTTCCTTCTCTTCCAGCTCTGTTGCTCTTAATGAAGCAGCCCAGAGCACCTCGACTCCAGCGGTGTCCCTGTTGCCCTTACCTGGCAACCATTTTTCCAAACTCTGCATCCCTTAATATTTTCTCCCCTTCCTGTCTGGCTCACCGTGCCTATTCTGTCAAGGTGAATCCCAATGGTAGCTTCAGTCATGCCCCCTTTCCATTTTCCTCCATGTGTCTCATGACCTGTGTTTCTGTTGCTGGGCCTCTTCCTCCGGCCCGCAACCCCCCCCCCACCCGGAACTCCTGAAAGCTCCTCCACATGGCCTCCACCAATGCTACCCAAATCAGGAAAGCTTCCAAGAATGTGATATCCCTGGTGAGGCCCAGCTCTACCCATATACCCGGCCATGCCTCCGATATCCATTCCTCTTGAAAATAGGCTCCCATACTATGACCTCCTGCTGCATCTGTAAATAGAGGCCTTCAACGTGTTTTGTACTCAGGCACTCTGAAACAGTAGCTGGGCTCAATTCATCCAATTTCCCACAATTGCTGGGGAACCTGTCAATTCCAGATGGCTGCACGAGGGGCCAGTTCACAGAATCTGTCCCACTGGGAAATGGGACAGACTGTCAGCTATGTCATTCCTTGCTCCCTCCACATGCTTAGCCTTAAAGGATATGTTAAGTCGAAACCCTTACGTACTAGCATCCGTGCTACCTTTAACCTGATTCTGTGAACCCCAACTGACTTTTTATGATGGCGAACCCTGCCATGTTTTCACCCTAGATATTAGTCTTTTGTTCATGAGCCTGTGCCCCCACACCACCAATGCCACGAAAATCAGGAAAGCTTCCAAGAATGTGATATCCCTGGTGAGGCCCAGCTCTACTCATATTCCTGGCCATACCTCCGATATCTATTTCTCTTGAAAATAGACTCCCATACTGTGACCTTCTGACCCTCTGTATATAGTTCCAGGTCTGACCCTGTTTCCCCACTGTCTCACTAGCAGTTTATCCCATTGTACCCACTGAGGAACACCTCCCATAGTAACAAATCACCCTTCACCCCAGCGGATATGCCCACCCAAATGGTGAGGAAGTTTTGACCCTCCCTGAGGGCCAGGCCAGGCGCCTGGTGAATATCCTACTGGGGGCACTGCCCAGCAGGTGAAATTCATGTGTCTCAGTATCCGCAGCGCCATCCTGAGCTGCACCCTCCTGCACCCCTAATTCTTTTAATAAGGCCCAAAAAGTGGCTACCTTATCTGCTGATAAGTGAAAACACTGTTGGTCCAGATAGAGCTTTATCCCCAAAATTCTATTTAGCGGTAGGTTCTACTGTCTTTCCCCTTGCTAAAGGAACCCCAATAGTTCTACAAATGCCCTCGAAGGCCACCAACATGGTCTTCGTACCTTCTCCACCCTTTCCTATAAACAGGAAGTCATCCAAGTAATGGACCACATCCCTCACCCTGTGTTCAGTGGAAATTACCCACTGCTGCCCAGTGCTAAAATCTTCAAATGTGAAGCATGCCATTGCACCCCCATGTGCATGGCCTTGTTAAAATAGAATGGACCCGAAATTGAAGTCCCAGTAACTCCCCATCTTCCATCCTGACTGGTAAAAGCTAGAAAGTGGACACAATGTCCTTTTTTTGTTTTGTTTTGCCACGCCAGTCCTTTTATAACTTCTACCGCCCTGTCAAGTGAGTCTTATGAATGCCAAACTCCTCCCCAGGAGTAATGGCATCATTTACTGAATCCTTTTTTGGGTAAGACAG
Organism: Neoceratodus forsteri; assembly: GCA_016271365.2. Classification (NCBI taxonomy): domain Eukaryota; kingdom Metazoa; phylum Chordata; order Ceratodontiformes; family Ceratodontidae; genus Neoceratodus; species Neoceratodus forsteri. Next base: position 951,640,073 of record CM028131.1, on the reverse strand, counting down.
GTGGTGAACCAGCCTGTACTCCCCCGGCACCTTCTTGGGTACTATGCCCCGCGCTGACATCCGGAGGCACTGAAAAAGGAGTATCCTGGAATGGGGGGCCCCCCTCCGAGGGGGGGGTGGGGCCTACCCTCCCTGCCTCCAATTCCTAATTTTCCCCTCAACTATGTCCTCCTTGCTTATAGAAACATAGACTTTGACAGCAGATAAGGACCGCTAGGCCCATCTAGTCTTCCCATTTCCCTACCTACAGGATAGGCTGCAGATCCTAGTTAACCAACAGCCTATTTCTTCCTATCCCCCACAAGAATTGCCTTATGTCTGTCCCATGCATTCTTGAATTCTTCCACAGTTTTAGACCCCACAACCTCCTCAGGAAGGCTGTTCCATGCATCCACTACCCTCTCTGTGAAATAATACTTCCTCACATTGCCCCTGAACCGCCCTCCTTCTATCTTTAAATTGTGTCCCCTTGTTCTTGCAAGTCTCTTTTCTGAAAGATGCTACCCTCTTGGACTTTGTTGATTCCACTGAGGTACTTAAAGTTTCTATCATGTCCCCCTCTCCTTCTTTCCTCGAGGGTATACATATTAAGCTCCTTTAGTCTCTCCTCCTCAGGCTTCTCTTGCAGACCCTGCACCATTTTAGTTGCCCTCCTCTGGACTACTTCTATCCTGTCTATGTCCTTGCGGAGATGGGGTCTCCAGAACTGGACACAGTACTCCAGATGGGGTCTCACCAACTGTCTGTACAGAGGGATAACAACTTTCTGTTTTCTGCTGCTGATGCCTCTCCCTATACATCCCAGTATGCCCCAGCCCTCCCTACTGCCTTCTCACATTGCTTGCTAAGCTTAAGGTCATCTGATATGATTACCCCAGGTCCCTTTCCTTTTTGTTGTTGTTACTACCTCCCCACCCATTGTGTATTCTTCCCTGGGTTCTTGTTTCCCAGGTATTATTTGCACTTCTTTGCATTGAATCCTAGCTGCCATACTTCTGACCATTCCTCCAACCTTGCCAAGTCCTTTTCATCCTTTCCACGCCTCCTTGTGTATCAACCCTATTGCAGATCTTGTGTCATCTGCAAAAGGCATACTTTTCCTTCCAGTCCCTCTGCAATGTCACTGATGAAGACATTAAAAGGACTGGACCCAATACTGAACCCTCACGGTACCCAACTAGTAACCCCTCCTTTCTTCAGAGTGGACTCCATTTACAATTACCTTCTGTGTCCTGTTGTACAGCCAATGTTTTACCCAGGCTACCACCCTGGAACCCACTCCCAGGCTGGTTAATTTGACTATTAATCTTTTGTGTGGGACTGTGTCAAATGCCTTGCTAAAGTCTAGGTAGGCCATGTCCACAGCCCCTCTCTGGTCTACTACTTTGGTCACCCAGTCAAAGAAATCTATTAGATTCGTCTGACATGACCTTCCCGCTGTGAACCCATGCTGCCTTGGGTCCTGTATGATGGATGCAAAGTTCTTGACCCTCCTGGCCTTCCTCTCCCCTGTGCAATAAGGATTAAAAGCCCCATTTGAAACCCTTCCTCAACATGTTACCCGCTTCTCGGTCTGGACATGGCTTGGTCCACTCCACAACCACCTCAGCTGTCACTGGCAAAAGTGCCAGAGGAGAACCCTTGCCTCAGTTGGCCCAAGTGCAATTTGTTTTATTGTATGCCCAGCGGGCCTCGAGCCACGCTCCCTCTGCTCCCTTTCTGTTCCCGCTGCTGACCCCCCCATTGCTGACAATGTTCTGATCCCTAGTTTAGATAGGAACGTCCCCTCTGACATCTCTGTGGGCTGCCACCCTTTGTCAGAATTTGTCATTGTACATTAACCACCCATAGCCACTTCTACCCCTGTATGCATCCCGAATAATGGCTGAATAGGTGAGGGGTGGGATGGCCAGTTCAATTTTTCTTTTTGGAACATGATTGCATTGAAATGTGTGAACCTTCCATCCATCCCTCAAACATTTTGCCTTTGTAGGTGACCTCTTCACTGTTATTACCCACAAATGGCCATGACTACTGCTGTCTCTGAGTTGCCCACAGACTCCTTCTGCTCGTACTTTATTTTTTTGCCTTGTCCATATTAATAAGGGTGAACATGTCTACATACACCCCCTTCCATATCTCACCCTTCAGGGCTTGGAACACATGGTCCCCCAGTGTCATGCCCGGTGGTCCCCAGACCTCCCCACTCCTCCTGCCTCACCACCCTTCCCCCCTTACAGTGCCTTTCTTCCCCACCTGCAGTTCCTTCCATGCCTGCCAGGTAGCCTTTTAACTGCTCTCTGCCAATCGGTCAACCACGGGTACCTTACCTCCTACCGTTTGAGGCTCACCACCCTTAGCCAGGCTGCCCTGATCAGCCTCTTGGTAGCCTTCTCCTTTGCAGCCGGGGGGCTCTTTTCTCTTTTTTGCCTTCCTCTGCTTCTCTTCCGCCTCTCTGGACTCCTTCAGGATTGCCTGGACCTGGTCCATCAGCTCTGTGGCCTTGTGTGCCAGAGCTTCGCTGCCATTCAGCTTCATCACTCTTATGTGTGCCATTTTGCAAACCATACATATACCGGTTAGGAATTCATTCACCATTCACTCCTTGACAAACCCCCCCATTGCGTGACCCTGGGGTGGGGGGGCCATGGCTGACCAGCGCCATGCCTGCCAATATACCCCTATTTATTCTACCCTCCCTGTCGATTCCTTTTTTCTCTCCCTTTCTCTTTTATTTTTTAAATTGGTCCTGTTAGCCATTGGATATGGACAGCACGAGGGACCCATCTGACTCCCATTCACAGATGCATCCCCATGAAATTTAGTCAAAGGAGGACCTTAGCAACTGGAGCTGAGGTTGGCTGCCCTGGCCCAAAATGGGTATCCCCTCCCTCCACCATTGCCCCTGCACCAGGCCAAAACTGCCAGACAAACCATGAGCTGCAGTTCCCAGGCAGGAGGTGGCCAGCAACATTCCCCTTCAAGTTTTTCCTTGCTACAGTTCCCCTTGGCAAAGACACCCACAAACAAACAACAAACAACAAGACATTTTTAAGACTCAGCACCCCCCGGATCCAGAAAGCTAGTACCAGCACTGCGATCCACAGGCCTGTCTGCCCAAATGCCCCTGGAAACAACCGTGTTGCTCTACTAATTATCCTGTTTCTGTTCCCTCCTGGCCTAGCAGTCACACCTTCACTTCGGGAGAGACAGCCCTGCTCCATCACAGGCCATCATCTCATGCCTCTATCATTCATTTCCCTTTATTATTAACATTTCTCCTCTTTCTCTTTAACTTGAGGTTTTCATTTTGACAAATATCCCTTCACTCCCTGGTAGCCCCCAGGTAAAAATTTCCTTGTGGCCAAGCCCATCACCTGTAAAGCATCTATTTCCCCCGTGTCCACCAAGAGCTCACCCACCCCCTTGAGGCCATGCTGAAAGAAATCACTGGCCCCCAACACCATCAAGAGCTCCCACTCGGAAACGCCCACTGTGTCTAACCCAACCAGTGGAGAAAAAATGCATGCTGCATCTGGCGTCCCTTAATGCTCAAAATTGCTGTCTTCCTGGAGGCCCCACTACCCACAAAACTGGGACGAAAACATAATCCTAGTGGCTAAGCCCCACAATACAGTCACCATGTGGTGGTGCTGACTGGGCCAGAAATCCAATACTGGGTCAGCTGTCCCCAAAACAGGCCCACCGAAAATCCCCTCTTACTCCAGAGAAGCAAAGTGGACCCAATACTTACAGCTGCTGGGAGACCCATCGGGCTGAAGTGAATACACACTAATGGCCCCAGTGATTACCACTCCCCTGTCTGCCATCCATTCCCAACCCCCCTTCTTTGGGCCTCCTGCCCCGAAACAAAAAACACAGTCATAAAACCCAAACCGCCACGCGGCTGGAGCAACAGACAAACCACCCTCAAAACTCAGCGGTTCTAAACAAACAGAACGTGCCCTTCAAGGCTCTGGATCCCCCAGGACAAACCCAGCAAACAAATGAGGGGCCATGAAAAAACATGTCGGTGCCTGCATGCCCTGCCTAGTGCACCGGAAGGAAAACCTACTGGAAACAGGCCTCAAACCACAGGCAAAGAAATCAAAGCTAGCTCTCCCTGGAGAGCACAGAAAATATACTCTCCTGTGCTTAAAATGCATCTCGTTGCAAGTTCTCTGGCTCCCACCCAGATTACATCCCCCCCCAGTACAAACCTGCACACCCTGGCTGCAACCAAAAAATATAGCTACTTTGAAAAAGAAAACAGTGCCTAACACTTTACTAGAGTGCTCCAACAATGCTTATAATATCTAAATTTTTCCTTTTTTTTTTACTTACCCCATGGACCTGGTGTGGCCCAACCAGACAAATCCCATCTCCCCAGGCCTGCTTAGCTAGGCCCCACTGCTACCATACCTTACCTGCATTCTGTGCTATCTACCCCAATTTAAACTGTGATGTCCTGGCTATCAACAGCTCTGTCACCTCCATCATTGATTACGGACTAGCAATCTATGGCTTTGCCTTTGCTTCTGCCCTCTGCAGAATAACAGTCGCACTCAACAAAGCATGCAGGCTTCTAACAGGGGCTGACCGACTTACACACACTTGTGACCTGTATGTTTGGGCAGGATGACTTCCTCTCCTCAGCCAGATCCAGTATCAAACCTGCCTATTAGCCAAAAAAGTCCTCCTAGGGATAATGCCCCCAGGTGTTGAAAAGCTCCTCATTGACCACCACAGCACCCAGCAAACTAGAAGTTCACAACAACAAACCTTCCTGGTGCCCAGATGCCGGACTACAATGGGCCAGAGGGCTTTTGCTCACAGAGCTCCACAGTGGTACAATATTCTCAACAAAGAAACACTTACAGCTGCTGTTCTTGTCCCTTTTAAAGGACAACTCCGACTACACCTCATTTCAACTAGTCATTGTGACTGCTTTGCCTAATCTGGGGCTCTATGCTCTCTGCACTCCACTTTAGTCAGGACAGCTACTTCCCCTTGCCGTACCCTCCTTCTCCTGTCACCCCCTGCTCACCCCCGCTTTCCCCCACTCCCCTTTCTCACCCCCCTGCACTTACTGACAATTATCCCTCACTCCCCCCCTCCGGCACTTACTGACAATCATCCCTCACCTCTCTCCCCATGTCCATTCCTACCATCACCCCTTACCCTTCGACAACAGCCTTCCAGCCTGCCTACCCCCACTTTCCCAATCCTCTTATCAGCAGCGCTTATTTCAAAGGTTGCCCTTGGATGTTGTCTCATTCTACCTAATCATTGGCTCATTTTGAGGTGCTGTAATTAACTAAGCCTCAACCTCTTGCTTCTTTTTATTGTGTAACTATGTGTAATTATGTCGACCTTTGTATGTATGTTTACCTTCCATTTCCTTGACTTAGAACCTTTAAAAACAAGCAGTTCCTGTTCAAAGGTGTTTGTAATCCTAGATTGCAATAAAATAAATAATTAGAAAAATAAACTGTGATCATCTAAATCAGCAACTGCAGTAGAGAGAGGGATTTTCTCTCTCTGCAGTTCCTTATCTACCCCCTCTTAGCCCATGCCCACTTTTGGACCCTGTCCAATCAGACCACCTGTCGATCACCTCCTCACTTCCCCCTCCCCTATTGTGACCTCATAGCCACACACACCCTCCCTGGTGATGTCACCATCCTCCCACCCTGCCCCTGCCCCTGCCCTTCTTTCTTCCTCACTGTATTATCTTTCCTCCCCTCCTCATCCCCCTCCTTTCAGCTCCCTCCCTTGCTCTCAGTGGGCCCATTGACAATCTGGGTTGCCCTTTAGTAGGGCAACCTCTTTTGTCAGTGAAGCAAAAGCATACTGAATGTTTTGTTTTCAAGCAGTGTCATTCCTTACATTGATTAGTTTGCGTTTGTTTACTGATTGACTCTACCAGTTAATTTCCCCAATACTGATTATTTATCTTAGGCTTTATGTTATTTGGCTTTAGATCTCCCAGCAAACATAATCATTTAAAGAGTTACTAAATAGGAAAAACAGTAACAATTATATACTTTCTTTTGTTAAGTAATATATATTAATGAATTAAACTGTTCACCAGGAAAGGCACAATGATATGAAACTCATTTCCATGTGAGATTTGAAATTGAAGGAAGAGGGGAGGGACAGAAGGGCAGAAATGTGGTTATTGACTTCCGGTGACATCACTGAATTAATGGCCATATAGTTCAGAGCTCTGGGGGCCGCTGCTACATTTTGATTACTAAAATCTAGTGAAACATCCACCTTTGGCAGTAATATTGCATGTATCGAAGTCCAGTGATGGCTACAAATAAAACAAAGGCCAAAAACGTTCACTCCGCAAAGCTTAAAGCTTTGATGGACTGAGATAAAACACCGGGCCTGTGGGCTGACTTCTGCCCGGTGACTCCAGTATCAAGCATTGTAGACTCAGAGGACAACATGGAGGTGGGTGAGCAACATACCATACTTACCAAGCTACATGGTATAAACAAAATGCTGCACCGTGTAGAAACTGCAGTGGCAGACTTGAGAGCTGACATAAAAAAATGGACAAACGGACTGCTGCAGTGGAGCAGGCTATCTGCTCTTTAGCCAATTCTACCAGCAAACAAAACAGGGCCATCCTTTATTTACTGGCAATGGAAAGGGGACTTCAAGCCAAGCTAGTTGATCAAGAAAATTGTGCACACCGCAATAATTTTAGGCTGTATGGAATACCCAAAGACAAGGAACAATTCTTTGCTTCAGTAGAGATATTTGAGCAGCACATTCTGAGGGATGTTCTTAAGATCCCAGAGAATGTCCCTCTCTTGATTGAATGAGCACATCACTTGTTAGCCACAAAATCAAAAGAACAGTCCACCCATTCACGGTCCATCATAACAAGGATCCTGAATAATCAAGAATGGCAGCTAGTTCTCCAGGCAGATTGGAAGCAAAGGGATCTACAACTAGATGGCAAAAAGATATTCTTTGACCAAGATTTCTCAGACCAACTTAAAAATAAAAGGCACTAGGTATGAGAAATTATAAAGCAAGCTAAAGAAAAGAGAATAAGGATCCAGCTCTATTACCTGGCTAGGCTACGAATTCACACTGAAAAGGGGCCAGTTATGCTCGACACCATAAGGGAGGTGGCTCCTATTCTGTGACAACTAGGCCTTCACTGCCCCGATCTCCGTGAAGACTTGTTGGAACATGAAATTGCCAGAGCGGATTGGCAAAGAGCAGGGAAAACCAGGTGCACACAATCCACTACAGTTTCTTGGCCCTCTCACCTCAGTCTGGATCTGAAAGAATTATTGGCCAGAGAAATCAAGTCCTCTTTTCAGGAAGGAGAGGGACAGAGGGATGCCTCACTGGGGGTTCAACATGACTGATCCTGTGGTAAGCATTAACTTTGATTTTCACCCATGGATGGGGTGACACATCATTTTCTGGGGAGCTGAATAGGGAATGATATCATGTGTTCCTGACCTGAACCTCCAGGGCAACCCCTTCTAATTCAGTTTAACCGAAATATTTCAGATGGAGCTGCCAACAAATAGGCAATCTTGGTATATGGGCTTAAAAGAAATATTCTTCTGTTTGAATTCTGTGATCCCCCCACCCCATCCCACCAGAGGAACAACTCACAGAACTGGGGTTTGCACTAAGGACTTTACCACCCTGGTTGTTATACTCCACACCTTACTCTGGATGACAGTCCACTCAGGAGATGTTTGTCTGGTGTGAGGGAGAACAGAGATTTAAATTTGAGATATGCATTCCACTACGGAGAGTGGATTAGACTGGTGGGTTGACCAGTCTACCCCCGAGGGGATGGAAACTTTCATTCTTTGGTGGAAAGCCAGAAATCATGTGGCTTGAATGACACTGAATTATTTCTGCATTTCTCACTTGGTCAATTTAAATAGTTTGATTAGGAATGCCTGGGTTAGGAAAGTTTAGGACACATATTTACACCATTGTGGAACACAATGATTATTACCTTGATTTTGGGGTTTGAATATAAACATGGGATTCTGGATTTGGGTTGTGTTTTATGTTACTTTTTGTAGTTCTGGGGAGGCTGGGAGAAAGACAGTTGCAAAATAAGCAATGGGTGGTTCCCAGTCCACTCAGAAGGAACAGAGACTGCTGGGGGGCCATGGGTAGACCTGACATGGGTACTTACCTAGGTCACCAGGGTGACATTAAAACTTAGCTAGTACTAATCATATACAAGAAATTAACATACAAGGTGACCCTCGGACCTCCTGCGGCAATGCAAGGGTCCTTGCAGCATGTTATATAACCATATTTCAGGCATTATTAGTGCCTACAGTGACAGTCTGTACTAACTGACAGTTTCATGTCAGGCCTGTGCAACCACAGGCACAGTAGCTAGTGCTACCAATCCCTGTATGCTTACAGGGTGTCATTATATTTACCTAGGAAGTTTTGATATTGGTTTCTTTCATTTTTTATTGTTCTTAAAGTTATGGTTAAATGTTCTTAACGTGTTATATTTTTCACACCTGTTGTGTGGGCTACTGAACATACATGGCTTGATGTCCACCTTACTAAATGAATGATTACATGTCTTGCACTGTCCACATATGGAATGTGGAGGGAGGGAAGATGGGGTCTTCCTGGTGGAGTGGAGGGGTAGCCTGTCCTCTAACAATGGATTAAAAAGGCTTTGAGATGGGGTCTCTGAAATTGGTATCCCTGAATGTTCAGGGATTTAATTCCCCCATTAAGAGAACACAAATTCTGCATTACTTTAACAAACTCCATGCAGACATTTGTTTTCTTCAAGAGACATGGTTATCCATGGAAGAACACCTAAAGCTCAAAAGATCTTGGGTTGGTAAAGTAGTTGGGGCCCCCCACCCATCGGGTAAGAGGGCGGGCACAGCAGTTCTATTTCAGAGACATACCTCTGGAAATCATAAGGTAGGAGACCCCAGAGGGGGGAAGAGGGGTCATTTTCACAGGGGACTTATTCTCACAGAAGGTACATTTAACAAATATATATGCCTCTAATAGGGATGACCCCTCCTTTTACACAAATATTTTTGGTAAGAATTCAGACTTGGGTGACGGCTTAATCATTTTGGGTGGGGACTTCAACTGCGTCCTCAACCCCAGAATTGACCGCTCTTCTCAGATCGCTTCCACTAACAAGAAAATGAGCTGAGCAGTAAGAGAGAGCATGCAGGAGTTGGTTCTCCCCGATGTTTGGAGAGAATTACATTTTTTGCAGAAGGACTATACCTTCTACTCTAACTCTAATGACTCCATTCAAGAACTGATTATTTTTTAGGTAGTGGCCAGATTTGCATAAAATAAGGGACTGTACCATTCATCCTAGATTGGTCTCTGATCATTCTGTGGTTTCACTAATTTTCCAACTGGGAGACTGGAACCACTGCAGCTCTTGGAGGATGAACACCTCATTACTTGGTAGGGAGGACTTCAAAGAACATATGTTATGAGTTATTAAGGACTACCAAAAACATAACAGAATAGAGGAGCCTAGGGCAAAGTTGTTTTGGGAAGGTCTAAAAGCAGTATTATGAGGGGAGGTAATTTCCAATTCCTCACGATTAAAAAAAACAACGTATAGAAAAACAAGCAGCTTTGGAACTGCATCTAAAACAATTAGAAGACCTCTGTAAGCAGGGGAGTACTCCAAACTTAAAAGACACCTTAAATAAAATGAGGAAGGAACTGCAGAATATCTTGGATCAGCAGGTCAAGGGAAACTTGAGATATAGTAATCAAAAATATTGTGAACATGGTAACAAAGCTGGTCGACTCTTGGCCTTTAGGCTGAGGAAGTCACAAGCTGACAAACATGTAAAGAAATTAAAAACAGGGGGTCAGGGGAATGTGGTCACTCACCATATTCCTAAGGAAATAGCTGGAGCCTTTAAAAGTTACTATGCCATCCTTTATTCTGCAGACTCTGGGGGATCTAACACTCCGCCAGACATACAGGACTTTCTGAACAGGGTATCCCTCCCAAGCCCTCGGACGAGGTCAAATTGTGATAGGAAGCCTCCATAACAACTGCAGAAGTAATACACACACAATAAAAAACATGAAAGCCAGCAAATCACCAGGCCCAGATGGTTTTAACACCAAATTTTATCAAAAATTCAATCCACAACTGACACCAACATTGGAAAAGATTTTTAGCTCATGAAGCAGTAGGGGACTTCCCCCACTCATGAAGGGAGGCTTTTATTACAGTGATTCCAAAGGAAGGTAAATCCATGGATTCCTGTGCATCCTATTGACCAATCTCCCTTCTTAATGTTGATTCTAAGATTTTTACTAAGATACTGGCTAATGAGGTGAATTCCATTCTACCGAGCCTGGTACACCCTGACCAGGCTGGTTTTGTACCAGATAGACATCTCAAAGATAACAATAGAAGATGCCTCAATGTCTTGTATTCTGGGAAACATAGAAACATAGAAGTTGACAGCAGATAAGGACCACAAGGCCCATCCAGTCTGCCCATTTCTTTTTCTACCTTATGAATGTGCCATCGGCCTTTGCTCTGTCAATGGCCTATCTATTCATACTCACCTGTATTGCTCCCTTATGCCTATCCCATGCCTGTTTGAAGCCCTGCACTGTATTCAGATCCACCACTTCCTGAGGTAGGCCATTCCATGCATCCACCACCCTTTCTGTGAAAAAGAACTTCCTCACATAACCCCTTAATTGGCCTCCCTCTAATCTCATGCTGTGTCCTCTTGTCCTGCTAATTTCCTTATATTAAAACATGTTACACTCTTTCATCTTGTTAATGCCCTTAAGGTGTTTGAATGTTTCAATCATATCACCTCTCTCCCTCCTTTACTCTAGGGTATACATATTGAGCTCCATTAATCTGTCCTCATATGTTTTCTGATGCAGTCCCTACACCATTTTGGTTGCCCTTCTCTGGACTGCCTCAATTTGGTTAATGTCCTTGTGAAGGTGTGGCCTCCAGTACTGCACACACTACTCCAGATGGGGCCTAACCAGTGTCTTGTAAAGAGGGATTATTACCTCCCACTTCTGACTTGTGATACCCCTACTAATACACCCTAACACCCCCCTAGCCTTACCTACTGCTTTAGTGGTCTGCATGGATGATTTCAGGTCTTCGGTGATGATGATGTCCAAGTCTCTTTCTTCCCTTTTGACTGCCAGCAACTCCCCTCCCAGCCTATAGGTGGCTGCAGGGTTTCTCTTCCCTATGTGCATGATCTTGCACTTCTTTGCATTAAACCCCAGTTGCTACTCTTCGACCATTTTGCTAGTTTATCCAGATCTCTTCTCATTCTTCCCACCCCATCTGGATCATCTACTCTGTTGCAGATCTTGGTGTCATCTGCAAACAGACAAACCTTACCCTCCAGTCCATCTGCAATGTCACTGATGAAGATATTGAAGAGGACTGGCCCCAGAACTGATCCCTGATGTACCCCACTTGTGACTTGCATCTCTTCTGACTGTATACCGTTTACCACCACTCTCTGTTTTCTGCCTGTCTACCAGTTTGCCACCCAGTTGACCAACTTCTGACCCATCCCAAGCCTACCTAGCTTATTAATCAACCTTTTATGTGGAACAGTATCAAAAGCTTTGCTGAAGTCAAGGTAGGCAGCATCAACTGCTCCACCTTGGTCCACCACTCTGGTTATCCAATCAAAGAAATCTATGAGAGTAGTTTGACAGGACCTTTCTTTTTTAAACCCATGTTGTCTTGGATCCTGTGCTCCTATGGATTCCAGGTGTTGCACTATCCTTTCCTTAAGGAGTGTCTCCATAATCTTTCCCACTACTGAGGTAAGACTGACTGGTCTGTAGTTCCCTGCCTCCTCCCTGCTACCACTCTTGTGGAGCAGGATCACATGAGCCTTCTCCAGTCTTCTGGGACCTCTCCTGTGCTCAGAGACTCACTAAACAGTTCTGATAATTGGATCTGCTAGTTCCACCCTTAGCTCCTTTAGTACCCTGGGATGTATGCCATCAGATCCTATTGCCTTGTCCACCCTGAGCTTACTGAGCTCTTGTAGGACCCTTTCTTTTGTGAAGGGACTAGTGCACATATCCCCCCCCATGTCCATGGTGCTGAGCTGTGGGCTGTGTTCTACCTTTTATTCAGTAAATACTGAGCAAAACTATCTATTTAGAATAGATGCTTTTACATGGTCCTCCTCCTCATATGCCCTCTTATCCCCTTTAAACTTAGCAATACCCCCCCACTGGACTTTCTCTTTTCACTAAGTTATCTATAGAAAGTCTTGTCACCTTCTTTTACTGTTCATGAAAGTGTTTCCTTGGTTTGGACCTTTGCCTGCCTTACTGCCTTCCTTGCTTTCCTTAGGGAAGTTTGGTTTGCCTCCCTATCTTCATCCTGCTGTGTTCCCTTATATTTCCTGAAGGCCAGCCTTTTTGCTCTGACCTTTTCTGTTACTGTGTTTGAGAACCAAAGTGGATTCCTTCTTCATTTGCACTTCCTTTTCTCACTAACACAATGGGATGTTGCTTGATATATTGCATCTTTAATGCTTTCCAGTTTGCCTGTACCCCTCATTTGTATTTCTTTTTGCCAGGGGTAGCTTAACTCTGTTGGCCATCTTATCAAATTCAGCTCCTCTGAAGTCCCATAGTTTTGCCTTGGAATGGGATGATTTTTGTTCTAGTGGCCAAATTGAACCATACCATGTGATGGTCACTAGCACCAAGGTGACCTTCGACCTGGAGATCTGTGATCCTTTCCCTGTTAGTCAGTACTAGATCTAGGATAGCCCTGTCTCTTGTGGGTTGTTGTACCAGTTGTTTGAGGCCCTCCACCTGCAGGGAATCCACCATGTGTCTAGTTTTGGCAGATGTCCCTGCTGGTATTGATCAATCTGTATCTGGCATGTTGAAGTCTCCCATTATCAGAACCTCCCCTTTAGCTGTCATGTTTTATATATCCTCTAACAGTAACGTGTTTATGTTCTCCCCCTGGTCTGGAGGTCTGTACACAACCCCAGTTCATATGGCTGTCCCATTTCCTGTTTCCAGGGTGACCCACAGTTCTTCTGGCTCCTTATGTGTATTCTGAATTTCTGTAACTTTGATATTTTCATTGACATAAAGGGCCATTCCATCCCCAATTTTTGCACCTCGGTCTCTTCTGAACAGTACATAGCCAGGTACTGAAGTCTCCCAAGTGTGGTTACTGGTAAACCATGTTTCACTAATGACTACTATGTCCAGTTTAGAAACATAGAAACATAGACTTTGACTGCAGATAAGGACCGTTTGGCCCACCTAGTCTGCCCATTTCCCTACCTACAGGATAGGCCACAGATCCTAGTTAACCAACAGCCTATTTCTTCCTACCCCCATCAAGAATTACCTTATGTTTAGCCTCTGTCATTATTGCCTGCAGGTCTGGGATCTTGTTTCCCAGACTGCAAGCATTTCTGTACATGATTTTCCATTGGCCAGATTTCAGTGTGTTAGTTGTTGGGATAGGTCCTGCATTTCACCTCTGTGTTGTATGGGGAGCCAGACCTTTTTCTTTACCTGGTGATGCAATTGAACTATAAACATGCTGAGCTCCTGTTTGATCACTAGCTGAGGGGGGAGGGATGTTCTTCCCATTCGACGTATGGGGTGATGCACCCCTCTCCCCATTTACTAGTTTAAATATTCTGCAGAGACGTCAAACTTCTGCTCCAATGCACTGACTCTCTCCTTAGTCAGATGCAGTCCATCAAATTTAAAGAACTTTTGCTCCCAAAACTGTTGCCAATTCCCTACAAATCTGTGTCCTTTTTCCTGGCACTAGCTCTTGAGCCACATGTTTAGCCCCCCCATCTCCTCTTCTCTGACCTTCCATCCATCTGTCCCCCTCTCCCAAACTGGCAGAATCTCAGAGAAAGAGATGCCGGACAAAATGGATGATAGTTTGTCACCCAGCCTGGTCAGGTGTTCCTTGGTCTCCACAACTGACCGGCTTGTGAGATCGTTAGTCCCTATGTGTACCAGGACATCAATGTTTTCTCCTGCTTCCTGAACAATTTTAGCAATGAGGTCAGTGTCTCTCCACATTGATGTACCTGGGAGACATTTGACTATTTCCCTGGCTGGAGATACTTACCAACTCCCCAAATCATGAAGTCTCCTATAATCAGAAATTTTTGGGATTTCCTTTTTGCTTTGGTTCCTGTTTTGGGTGAGTTTTGTTGTGCTGGCTCCTGTGCTGCAGTGTCCTGCTCTGCAGTGTACTCTGCCCCTTTGTTTGATTTTGCCGATATAGGCAGATACCTGTTTGTAGTTTTTATATGGTTTGTGGAGGTGACATGTTGGAGAGCACCGAGTGATGGGGCACCCAATTTGCCCCTCCTAACCACCTGCCAACCTCCTGGACCAACTACCATCTGCAGTCGAGGTGCTTCTATTGGATGTTGGGGAATTGATGGGCAGTTCTTATAATATATTTCCTCATGAGTATGCAATTTGAGGCCCAGTAACGAACACCAAATAGCTATTGCGACAGATGCGGAAAAGGCGTTCGACCTCATGAGTTGGGACTTTCTTCTGGGGGTCCTCACTAAATTTGGTTTTGGAGATCAATTCCAAACCTGGATTAAAACAATCTATCATAAACCTTGAGCTAAAATCAGGGTAAATGTTACCCTATCAGAGGGTCTGGACATACAAAGAGGGACAAGGCAGGGTTGCCCTTTATCCCCTACATTGTTTGCTTTGATTATAGAACCCTTGGCTGAGTTTGTTAGATCACATCCAGACCTGGAGGGGATTAGGGTGGGAGGGGGAGGAGAACAGGATATCACTTTATGCTGATTATACAATGTTATATTTGAGAAACCCACTTAAAACCTTCCTGGTTTTATACCAAATTTAGACAACATATGGATGGGTGTCCGGCTTCAAAATTAATAACAACGAAACAGAAACTATCATAATCAGTGGTTCTAGGTCCCCAGAATTAACCCAATTGATACGATTTAAATGGGTATCCTCCAGCATGCAGTATCTTGGTATTTATATTCCCTTAGATCTTAAACAGCTTTATCCAATTAACTATGGGAAACTAATAAAATAAGTGTTTACTGACTTAAAAAGGTGGGAGCATCTCCCTTTATCCCTGATGGGACGTGTAGATTCAATAAGGATGAATGTTCTCCCACACTTTCTATTTCTGTTTAATACTTTACTATTACATATTCCTAGTCTAGAGTGGAAGAAATTAACAAAAGCCTTTCGTTGTTTTGTATGAGGGGAGAAGAGTAAGGATAGCATGGGAGACAATACTTTAGGCAAAGAACCGTGGAGGCCTGGGATTACATACTTTGAAACTATATTACCAGATGGCCCAACTGATACCTTGTGTGGCACATAAAAAGGGAGATCCAGACAACACTGGATCAGACAGAAAATGCGAAGTAGACTGGAGGTAACCCTGAAGCTGGACTTCGCTGGTTCCCCAGAATATTTAAGTAGAAAAGACAGAGCAAATCCTTGGTTGAAACAACTGTATAGGGTGTGGGGAAGGGTGAAAAAAGATTTACATCTGGGACCCTCGCATTCCAATAGAACAGAAATTACACAATGTGTTCACTTTTCCCCACCCAGAATGGACCATTCATTTGAGGGGTGAAAGAAGCTGGGTTTAATATTTTTTCAACAATTTTTATGCTAAGGACAAGTAAAATCTTTCCAGATCCTACAACAGGAGTTCCGTCTTCCTACCTCACACTTTTTTAGATACCTTCAAGTGGTCTCTTTTCTGCATGTCGGCTCCAACATAACGGATGTGCAAAAGAACCCTTACCCACTAGAAATTATCATTATAGACATGGCAGCATGTCCCAAGGAAACTCATTTGATTTCTAGATTGGTTCCCTCTCATTTGGCCATTAGCGAGATGCCCCACTGGGGTGCTAAATTGTTTGGGAAAAGGAAGCAAACATCCAGCTACATTTACAAAGCTGGTAACACATTTGGGAGGGGGCATTCCACACATCTGCCTCAGACACCTGGAAGAAATTCAGGTGGAAAACCTTAGCAAGATTCTTTAATACCCCAACTAGAACCAAACATTACACAATGGGGGGCTCTGAGAAAAGTTGGAGGAACTGTGAAGCCACTGGGAGTCACTACCATATTTTCTGGGATTGTCCATTGCTGCAGCCCTATTGGGGGGAGGTAGGAGGACACTTTCGACAGATGACTGGAATTCAGTAACCACCTAGTTTTAAACTCATGATTTTAGGTTCCCTTCCCAGGGGTAAAAGATCCATGGGCAGAGGTCCATTATAGAAATTCTGCTGGCAGCAGTTAGTAAGGCCTTCACTAGGTGCTGGCTAAATCCTAGTCTGCCTATTTTGCCAGAATGGATAGAGGTAGTAAAGGAAATCTCTCGGGTGGAGAGGATCAAAGCCGAGCTTCGCTTAAAGGGAGTGAGCTATAACGTAATATGGCTACCAATTATGCATCTGACTGAGGAACTGGAAGGCATCTCTGTTTTTTCCCAGCAGGCCTTCCCACAATGAATGACAGTAGGATTCCCATTTATTTGTCATATAAACAGAACATAAACAGATAGTGCAGTTTATGTTAACAGGATGATATTGAAATCCGTGAGATTTGGACAACTAGCCATGTAATAAGTTTGATTTATTTTTTTCTTTTTCTTTTTATTGTTATATATGTTTGCTCAAGTTTAAAACTAACAGACACAAGACAAAACTTAAGAAATAACAGCCATGGATGGGAATGGTTGGAGACATAAAAATATGGATGAAATGACATTGCTGCATAGAGTGTCTGAGACTTAACTTTATGAAATTTATATGGATAAGTTGAATTTTCACATGAAGATCTCCTAGAAGAGAAAATAAAATAAGTTTAGGAATTAATGGACTTCATGTGCTGCAGATGAAAAATGGTATAAATCTATGATGTGATATCTTTATTTGATTGCCGGTATCACATATTTACTTGTGTCTGACATTAATAAACTTAAAGTTTAAAAAAAGAAAGGTTGTTATTCCAGAGGAGGAGAGATTACAGGAAATGGCTGTTTACCGAGTAAAGGTTTTGGAATGAAGGGATTAAGAAAGGAAGTAATCAGCTAAGCAGATGAAGCAGGAGGAGGGAAGGGAGGGTAAAAGGAGGTAGCAAAGGTGACAGAATTTGTTACTTCTAGGTAAACCACTTTCTTCCCCTCCTCTCCCTGTCTCTTTCTCTATCTCCTTCCTTCCCTTTTCTCCCCATCCTTTCTATCTAGCTCCCAAACCTGCCTAATTTAACTGTCTCTTTTAGATTCTTTGGCTTCTCCCTCTCTCCACCCTTCATTTTGTACCCTCCTGTAGTCTGTTTTCTAACCTTTTACATCCCCCTCCATGTCTCAGGCTTGATCTGGTGGAATGGTCGGATAA
Source organism: Neoceratodus forsteri (assembly GCA_016271365.2). Lineage (NCBI taxonomy): Eukaryota > Metazoa > Chordata > Ceratodontiformes > Ceratodontidae > Neoceratodus > Neoceratodus forsteri. The sequence continues at coordinate 951,622,602 of CM028131.1, read as the reverse complement.
TAGCAACTTGAGGTTTATGTTTGGGGCACCCCACCAAGAGTCCTTCCTCTGTGGAGATGGTCTGGCACTGTTATTCACATGGACTGTCCCCAATGGGACTACAACCGGTGCTGGACCTATCGGGTGTGGAAGCTGCATGCATGATGGGTGCGGAGGGAGTGGTGGCTGCTTATAATAAGGCTGTCACCTCCACCTTTAACACTATTGTGCCTGGCCATGTATGGCCCTTATCTACTTGCTGGAGATCCCCCTTGTTTGATGGGAAGCTCATGGAGTTAAAGATAAGGGGTCAGAGGTTAGTGCATCACTGGAAGAGGTCCAGGCTGATAGAGGACAAATTGGCCTTGATCACATTACAGTGACTATCAGGGGGCAGTCTCCTAACTGTTTGCATTGCAATATTTGTAATACTGTGAGTTATTCACTGGGCTAAAAGCTTGTCACAAGTCCTGAATTGAGTGCAGGTTACAGGTTGTGTATTTGACCCAGACAGTGCCCCGGGGGTGGAAACTGCTTTTTTTTTTTTTTTTTTTTTGTGTGTATCTATGTGCGTCTTAAAAGGCCAGGCCAGACTATGTCAGGAAGTGCTTACATCACATCTACTTATCAGCCAATAGCTTTGGAAGAGTCTTACAGACCTGATAGCAACAGTACTATAAGCAAATGGATTTTAGCAGGCTCATCAGAAAACCTAATATTCTTCAGGTGAAGCTACCTCTGGCTGGAAGCTGCAACACTGGACTTAGGATTTGCAAGAAAGTGAGTTGTGCTCACAACAGAGGGAGGTGAACCTAACAATTTACAATTGTCTTTAGTTTGTAGCAGATTCATTAGGAAAGTTAATACTCTTCAGGTGGAGGCTACTTCTAACTGAAAGGTGAAATAAGGAACTTAGAATTATCAGAAAAGGCAGTCATGTAATCAACAGAGGGAGGTGGACCTTGCTTTACTTTTGTTACAATTGTTAAGATTTTCAGTGCAGGAAGAGTTTAAACCCAGAGGGACTGAATACTGTTTACTGTGTCTGTCCTTGTGCACAGCTGACGTGTTTTGGGCTGACTGCTTTCAGAGCACAAGTCACCAGGCCATTTTGGGGCTGGGGAGGTTTACCTGTGTCTGACTTGGATGTTTGGATTTTTCTCTGTTTGATTAGCAGGGTATTTTCTCTGTCAAATTGTTGGGTATGGCATCTTGCTGACAGGAAGGCACTCATCACAGCGGTAGGTCAGAGCTTTTAGCTGATTGTTTCATGAGGGCACAGTTTAGGCCCAAACCCTTCTCATCCCTCACCCCACCCACCCCTGGATATAGTTCCTTTATACCTGGGGTTCTGACATCATTTCCTCAAGAGGCAAGGTGCATATCACTGTCATATCCTCTCTGGCACACTGCACTGACAATAGAAGCATGCACATTATATAATATATATATTTCTATATAACAAGCCAATCTCACACACACACAAAAAAAATAAATAAACAAGAAGGTAGACAGTCATGTGGGGAGTAGTACAATGTAATGGCTGTGGGGCAGCAGTCTTCCGTGAGTCTTTCTGGAGGCTGAGATGCTGCACTGTTTGCAGACAACTCTCTGCCCTGAGGGACGAAGTTGCCATCTTCAGGCCACACTGGACAGTAGTAAGGGAACCTCCCCCATCCAGGGAGCACCAGAGCCACCACCACTACCGCAGAGGTTGCAAAGAAAGCACAGCAGTTGGACCACAGTGGGCTCAGGGAGGGTAAGGGTGGTGGAACAGAGGCACACCCAGTCAGTTGTTCCAATCCACAATCCATACACCATTCTGGGGCAGCATAGTTCCCCTATGGATGCACCTGCAGAGGAGACTAAGGAGGTTGCAGACAACTGTCACAAGGGAGGACCTCAGGAAGGAGGCAGTGAACACCACAGGGAAAGGAAGAAGCTCCTAGTGGGGGACTCAGTTATTAGGGAGGTAGAACTTGGGGGGGAGCAGGGAAAACTGAAGTAAGTGCCTGCCTGGTGCCATGGCTTGGAGGGCCAGGAAGTGCATCCTTAGGATCACAAGAACAGTTGCACGGGAGTCTGAGCTGGACATCATTGTCCAATTAGGGACAAATGACTTGGCTCATCATGAGATTAGAGCAGTGCAGAAAGACTTTGTAGAGTTGGGGAGGGGCCTAAGATAAGTTGCACACACAGTATCCTTCTCAGAGGTGCTGCCTGTCAGTGGCATGGGTGAGGCGAGGGTACTTTGCACAATGCAGTTTAATGAATGGTTGAAAAAATGGTGTGGAGCACAGGGGTTTGGCTTCATTGGGGACTGGGGTTCCACCTGGAAAGACACCAGCCTATACTGGTAGGATGGTCTGCATCTGTCCAGGAAGGGAACAAGTCTTTTGGGAAATTGGTTTAAATGCTTTATTGGCAAGCTTTTAAACTAGTCAAGGGGGGGAGGCACTGATAAGCAGCAAGTAAATCCCAGTCTCCCCCTACAAAATAGGGTACTAAATGAGAAAAAGACCAAGGTAGAAAGGTCAATGGGGGATGCAGCTGCAGAAGGTAAAACCATCAAAAAATGGAGAGCAATGAGTACCAATGCCCATAGTCTGGGTAACAAGCTTCCTGAATTAGTGGCCTTGATGGAGGAGGAACATCTGGATATTGTGGCAGTCACAGAAACATGGTACACACAGAACCATGACTGGGACATAAACATACCAGGATACACTATCTACAGGAGGGACAGGGAGGGTAAAAGCGGAGGAGGAGTAGCTCTCTACATAAGGGAAGAAATCAAAGCAACATAACAAAAGGGTCAACAGGGAGGAGAAGAAGCACTGTGGGTCAATTTGAAGACAGGCAATGGAGGAAATGGACAAGAAAACGATAGAAAATATACTTAGAATGGCAGAAAAAGGGGAGATATTGATGATGGGTGATCTGAATATGCCAGATGTTAACTGGAGTGCAGTTGCAGCAGCCACTTCTACAGGGGGCATGCCTTAGACAACTAGCATTGGAACCCACTCAAGAGGGAGCAGTCTTAGACCTGGTTCTCTCAAATGGAGATGGAGAGAGGATCACAGATGTAGAAGTGGGTAGCCATCTGGGAACTAGCGACCATCAAACAGTATGGTTCACAATAAACACAGCAATAGAGTCAAGTCATACAAAGGCAAAAGTATTGGACTTCAGGAGGGCTTACTTTGCCAAAATGGGTCAGTGCCTAAGGAATGCACTAGCAAATGGGCAGGAAGGAGGGGTGGAAGAACAATGGGGGAATAATAAAAACTGCCATCACAGAGGTAACACGCCTTTGTGTGAAGCAAATAAAAAAAACTAAACGATGTAAGAAACCATTATGGTTCTCAAAGGAGGTGGCAGTGAAGGTTCAAGAGAAAAAGAAAGCATTCAGGAAGTACAAGTAATCACAGAAGGAGCAGGACAGAGAATTGTATCAGTTAAAACAAAAGGAAGCTGGGAAGGCAGTCAGAACAACAAAGGCCCGAACCGAGGAAAAGATAGCCAACTCAGTTAAGAAGGGGGAATAAAACCTTTTTTAAGTACATCAGGGAGTGAAGGAAGACCAAGGGAGGGATAGTGAGGCTTAATAAAGGGGAGGGGGGTGGGCAGAGGGTGACTGTGAAAAGGCAGACAACTATTTTTGCTCAGTATTTGCAAATGAAGAGGGGGGAGGTACCTAAAACAAACAATAGAAACACTCTGCATACAGAAGTTGATACCAGCCCATTTACAGAAGAAAGGTTTCAGAACGAACTCTTAAAACTGAAGGTGGACAAAGCAATGGGGCCTGATGGGATTCATCCCAGAATTCTAAAAGAACTAAGGGTAGAACTAGTGACACCACTGACTGCCCTCTTTAACAAATCATGGGAGGATAGGGTGGTACCTGAGGACTGGAGGAGGGCAGATGTGATTCCACTTCACTAAAGTGGGAACAAGGCAGAAGCAGGAAACTACAGACCTGTTATTTTAACCTCAGTGATAGGGAAAATGATGGAATCACTTCAGAAGGAAAGAATTGTTGAGTATCTAGAGGCCAGAGGGGCACAGGACCCAAGGCAGCATGGATTCACAGTGGGAAGGTCATGCCAGATGAATCTAATAGATTTCTTTGACTGGGTGACCAAAGTAGTTGATCAGGGAGGAGCTGTGGACATGGCCTACCTAGACTTTAGCAAGGCATTTGACACAGTCCCACACAAAAGATTAATATACAAGTTAGCCAGCCTGGGAGTGGGTTCCAAGATGATAGCCTGGGTAAAGAATTGGTTGGAGAATAGAACACAGAGGGTAATAGTAAATGGAGTCCACTCTGAAGAAAGGGGGGTTACTAGTGGGTACCACAGGGTTCAGTATTAGGACCGGTCCTCTTCAATGTCTTTATAAGTGACATTGCAGAGGGACTGGAAGGAAAAGTATGTCTCTTTGCAGATGACACAAAGATCTACAACAGAGTTGATGCACAAGGTGAGGTGGAAAGGATGAGAAGGGACTTGGCAAGGTTAGAGGAATGGTCAAATGTATGGCAGCTTAGATTCAATGCTAAGAAGTGCAAGGTAATGCACCTGGAAACAAAAACCCAGGAGAAGAGTACACAATGGGAGGTGAGATACTAACAACAACAAAAATGGAAAGGGACCTGGGGATAGTCATATCAGAGGACTTAAAGGTGGGCAAGCAATGTGAGAGGGCAGTAAGGAGGGCTGGAGGGATACTGGGATGCATAGGGAGAGGCATCACCAGTAGAAAACAGGAAGTTGTTAGCCCTCTGTACAGACAGCTGGTGGGACCCCATCTGGAGTACTGCGTGCAGTTCTGGAGACCCAATCTCCGCAAGGACATAGACATGATAGAAGCTGTCCAGAGGAGGGCAACTAAAATGGTGCAGGGTCTGCACCAGAAGACATATGAAGAGAGACCAAATGAGCTTAATATGTATATCCTCGAGGAAAGGAGGGAGAGGGGGGACATGATAGAAACTTTCTAGTACCTCAAGTGAATCAACAAAGTCCAAGAGGGTAGCATCTTTCAAAAAAAGAGGTGTGCAAGAACAAGGAGGCACAATTTGAAGATAGAGGGGGTGGCTCAGAGGTAATGTAAGGAAGTATTTTTTCACAGAGAGTTGTGGATGCATGGAACAGCCTTCCGGAGGAGGTTGTGGAGTCAAAAACAGTGGTGGAATTAAGCATGCATGGTACAGTCATAAGCCAATTCTAGGGGTTGGGGATAGAAAGAAGTAGGCTGCTGGTTCACTAGGATCTGTAGCTTATCCATTAGGTAGAGAAATGGGCAGACTGTGTTGGCCAAGTAGTCCTTATCTGCTGTCAAATTCTATGTTTCTATGAAGGCAAATTTTTTGTTGGGGGAGATTGCTGCAGCAAGGAACAGACTGGCTCAGCTCTTTCATATGATGGACAGACTCCTACACCCAGCCTGTCTCCATTCTTGGGGAACTATTTCAAACACTAGGTGTGATGAGTTTCCTCTGTTCTTTGCTGAAAATGTGTCCTCTATCAGATTCAACATCTCCTCCAGGGTCACTAAATTGGCTCTTGGGGTTGGGGCGTTGGTGTGAGGGAGCACCACTCCTTTGTGGCCTGAGTTTGATCCGGCTGAAGTGGAGGAGGTGAGTGAGATAATCTCAGAGCAGCAACTCACCTATAGTGATCAGTCCCTACAGTGGAGGCATTCAGGAGAGGGCTTAAGACTCATCTTTTTAACCTAGCTTTCCCTGCTGATATCTTTTAACTCGCAAATACACATTTTAATTATTTATCTCTTATGGTTATTGTTTATGAAAATTGATGATTTTAATTTGTTTTGTCAAATTTTCTTTTATTGCACAGTGCCCAGAGTCTCCCAGATTTGGCACCTAAAAAATAACAAATTGATTGATTGATTGATCTAGACCCAGGCCCAGCCCGACTTTTAGTTGGATGTATGGACCTGGTCAGTCCTGTGGTTGCTGAGATCGTCCAATGTTCCATGAGGAGTGGGGTCTTCTCAGTGGCCTTGAAAAGCCCTTATGAGACCCCTTTTGAAGAAACCCTCATTGGACCTGGACTGCCTCACCAATTACAGACTGGCCTCAAACCTCCCATTTTTAGGGAAGGTTTTAGACAAAGTGGTGGCTGTGCAGCTTGAGACTCATCTGGCTTCCTCAGCCATTTTTTAGTCATTCCAGTCCAGGTTTAGGCCAGGGCATAGCATGGAGACCACCCTGGTGAGGCAGTCTAACAATCTCCTGAAAGCTGGGGATAGAGGAGAACAATCTATTCTTGTTTGTCTTGAGCTCTCTGCGATGTTTGACAACATGGATCATGAGGTGTTGTTGGACCGCCTTCATAACTGGCAATGTCATCAGCTGGTTTAAGTCTTACTTCATGGACAGTGTGCAGAGGGCCATGATGGGTTTATCCTCATCCAACCCAATGCCTCTGTGCTTTGGAGTTCTGTAGGGTTTGGTCCTCTCACCTCTTTTATTCACGGTGTACATGCTGCCCTTGGGAGAAGTTATCAGGCAGTATGGCTTGGGTTTTAATTGTTACACTGATGACACCCAGCTAAAGCTGTCCTGTGCTCCCAGAAAAAAGATGGCGATTTTTGAGTTTCACACCTGCTTGGCTGAGATTCAGGACTGGATGGCTTGAAACTGGTTACAACTCAATCCAGACAAAACATAAGTACTGGTTGTGGAGCTGGGCCATCGATGAGGTGGAGGGTTACGGGGTAGTGACCTTGGTTTAAAACAGGGTGACTTATCCTTGATCACCTCCACTTGGGTCAAGGATCTAGGCATTGTTTTTGATGATGGCTTGACAGTTGATGCTCAGGTGTCAGCCATCATCCAAAGTGATTTTTACCATCTGAGAAACATTACCCAGGTCTGGTACCTGATACCCCCTGATGACCTGACCATCATAATACATGCCTTTTCACACCAAGGCTTGACTTCTGCAACGCCTTGTACCTGGGACTTTCAGGAAGCAACCTCCACTATCTAGTGCTAGTGCAGAATGCTGTGGCCAGGCTCTTAATGGGTATTCCTAGATCTGAACATATCTCACCAGTTCTCTGTGGGCTGCACTGGCTGCCAGTAAGGTGGAGGACTGCCTTCAAGGTCAGTTTGCTGACCTATAATGCCCTACACAGTCAGGGACCCAGCTACCTGCAAGATCAGGTTCCTCACTGTCCATCTCACACCCTTCGTTCCTCCATGGGTGGCCTTCTGATGGTTCCCAGTACAAGGTTACAGTTTTCAGATGATCAGACTTTTTCGGTAGCCACACCTGTTCTGTGGAATTCATTGCCACTCTATCTTGAAGAGGCCCCCACGGTGGAAACCTTTAAGAGGTGGCTCAAGGCACACCTATTTAAACACGCATATAGCCTTATATAATTTCAGATGCTACTGCTAAGAGTATGATTATTGATTTTAATTGATGATTTGCTGGGGGTTGGGGATTGAGGATATGCTCTGGAAAATGTGTTTGTGGAAATTGTTTTTATGAATACTTTTATGTTTGTGTGTAATGTGTTGTATTGTTCTTTAAAGCGCTCTGAGCCCTAGGGAATGGTCCCTATATAAAATACATTTTGATTGATTGATTGCACTAAAAATACAACGACAGCTTAATCTGGTTCAATTTCAGTTAGTTACCATCTGTATCCCACACCCCCAGGTGCCCCTGAAAAAGGGACTTCTAGTCTCACTGGGCCTACCGGGTCAACAAAATTCAATAAATAAAATAAATAGATTGATGTCACCTCACTCTTTTCCCTCAATATGCTTTTGCCAGACTCTCCTTCTTCTCTGTCCATCTTGACCCCATTCCTGCTCCTCCTCCTCATACCCTTCACCCCTCCCATCCACACATCTTTCTCCCTCCCTTCCATTCTCTCCTTTCCCCATTAGTTTCTGTATTCTCACCTCATCCACTCCAAATGTAGAAGCTCTTTGGAAGTCTGTCTTCCATTATCCTCCCTCTTGCCCTCCTCCTCTACCCTGCCTTTCCATACTAAAGAATGTCCTATTCCCTTAAGGCTCAAAATCTCCTTTCTTCTTCTGCTGTTGGATTATGTTGAGCTCAGCACCAGCCCTTCTCCCTCTCCTCCACAAGGGTCTGAGCATATTTCATCTAAATGCTTGGAGCTTAGTATGACAGTATTTTTTTCAAACAGTTTATGGGTCCTGCAATTTCTCTTCAGTGTCCTAGCTAGCACTGAGTCCTGACTTTCTGCTGGATTAAATGATACTGACATCACAATCGTAGGGTATGTGGTCCATAAACAGGATCATAGGAAGTGTGGGGGCAGTATGGTTGTTTATGTCAGTCTTAGTCTCAGCTGTGATGTCATATCTTGATCCTTTGCCATTCCTCCCACAAAATTCTCCTCCGTGAGATCTCTTCCTGTTCTCTTCCTGTCTTCATCATCAATATCTATTCCTGCATTTGCTCTTTGCCTGATTCCTTTTGGTCTCTTACCCTTCCTCTCTGTCCTTACCTCTTCTGCAGAGCTTCTTTTTCTTGGAGACCTTGACAATAACTGGCTCTCCCCCTCTTCCAAAAGATGCAGACATTAAATGGAATCCTTCAACCTCACACAGCTAATTAATGAGCCCACACACTTCAGTCCCAGTACTTTAATCACTACCTCATTGACTATATTCCTCTCATTTCCTTCCACCTGCATCATATTCATGAAGTGTGCACTCTCCCAGATACCTTCAGTGATCACGGGATGATCTACTGCCTCCAAAAGAACTATAAACCTAAATTCCCACTGGAAGTTCATCTGTGTAGGTAATTTAGGCCACTTGACCGGACCTCCCACTTTGATAAATTTTGCTCACTGACTCGACCCCTCTTAATGTTGTCTTACATTGGTAAAGACTTTTCCCACTTCTATTCAAAGATCAATCAAATTCATATCAACCTGGGACAGATTCTCTCCACTTAGGAGGTCCTGTGTCTGTATTTCACACCTTCCATGGATCTCTGCAGAGCTCACTACTCATCTCAAAACCTGTCACTTATGATACCAATATGAGGCTTCTGACTCCTCAGATGATTTAGTGGTGTTCAGCATCTCCAGAATGCCAGACCCACAGGAACAGTACTTAGGAATTTGAAACAAATGACAGTGATCCATTCCATCTTCAACCTTCCCATCCAGTCAACTACCCCAACATTCAAACAGGTGCACTATCCCATATCTGACCAAGTGGTCCATATTTCAATGAGTTTTTCCACCTCCTGTGCCACCTCCAATTTCCCTTCCTCCCCACACTCACCTTCTTTTGTGGGCCTACCTCTAAACCAGTCTCAGTCTAGCTGCAGGCTTCCCCATTCCCACTGTATCCCCCTACAACCCTTTTCTCATTGCCCCCATCTCATCTGCAGCTACTCTTTAAGCACCAATCCAAACTCCTCAAGAGGCCATGATCTGAATGGTTTGCATCCCACCATCTTACATTTTCCTGCCCCCACAATTTCTATCCTTCTTAACATTTTATGCTAATTCAGGGTGGTTCCTCAGGCTTGGAAGCAAGACAATATCCTTTCCTTTATAAAAGGTTGTGATGCTTTCAATCATGGGAAATATCATCCCATCTCTTTTCTCCCTGTACTGGCTATAGTGCAAGACAAACTGGTCCTCAAACAGCTCTTGTTTTTCCTCAACTCCTTATTTTTTCTCTCCTCATTCCAGTTTGGTTTCCTCAAAATCCTCTTCTCTGTTTCTTCACTTTTGCAGTCACTTATTCCATAGATACAGCACATCTCCCACTATCTCCTCATAGAAACTGTCTGTGTCTTCAACTCATACTGTACCTTGAAATCTGCAGGTAATGCCTGCATTGAACTGCAGTAAGTGTCTCTTTGGTTGGAAAGGGTTTGGTGGCAAATCAGTAGCACTGTGTCATCACATAGGGATGGGCCTAGCATTCATGCAAGCCTGTGCAACCATACAGCACTCACGTAACTTGCTCTGGCAGGATTGGTGGGAATCACAGGAGTCAGAGGCAGGAGGCTGAATATCATTTTTTTCTGTTTTATTTTTTATTTGCTTGTAAGTTAATTGTTATTTTATCTGTATACAATGTGGATATTGAGCATGTTAATCCTTTTGTTTGAAATGGGACTTTCTGTGGTGGGGAACAGGACTGAGTAGCCAGGTGGAGGGAATTTTAAAGTGCTTATTGTTAATAATGAGATGTTAAAGCCAATTGAAGATACCAATTCTCATTTTGAGAAAATGAGGTGGTTATGGCTAGCACAAGAGACATATCTAAATTGAAACTGGTGCTGATAATAATACTATCTTTAACACAGGTTGGGGGATTAAGGCTACATGCAATGTATCTACTGTACCTACTTACTAAGCAAGAAACAGCAAGTCACCCCTGGAAATTATAGGAAGGGAATTAGGTTCCTTGTCATGATCTTCTTAGCCCTTAGCCTGATGCTGTGAGGAGATATAAACCCCACTTCTGGGCTAAATTGTTTCTCCCAAGTAGATAATATTAAAGGTAAGTGGGTATTTCATTTGTACCTGTGAATGTTAGAAGCATGCTTAACAAAATGGAAGAAATTAGGGAATTTGTAACTGTAAATGAACCTGAGTTTCTCATTCTGCCAGAAACTTGGTTATTGAACAAAGTGAATGATGGAGAAGTACAAATTATGGGGTATCATTCCTATCAAACACATAGGAATAAAAGAGTAGAGAATTGATTAGTTACAATACCGACAAATTCATTACTATTCATTTAAACTTACCTATTCCAGATAATCATTGGGAGTACCAGCCTATAGAATTCAAGCCCAAATCTGGTTAACAAATGCAATTTTTTACAGGCTGCCAAAGTATTCTATGCCAGGTATTCTCAGCATATCTGAAATACTGATGCCTTATGCAACATCTCACAAACTATTACTATTGGGGGACTTCAATGTGAATTGGTTGGTAGATGAATAAAAGTATCTAAAATGTTTCCCTTAGCCTATGCATAGAACAATTGGTAACAGAGCCAACCCATAATAACTTGAAGAAACATGCAGACTCATCTGTCCTGGACCTGATTTTTACAAATTACCCTCAGAACTTTAGGGAGGTGGGTATTATGGTAGACATGTTTAGTGACTATAATACTACATATCATAGGGTAGCGATAGAATCCACAGCAGTCCAGAACTGGTCCAAAAAAAGGAAGGACATTGAAAAAGAATTCAACTGTTTGGCATTCTCCTCTCCTAATAAAATTAAGGCAGGAAAGGATAAGTTCTGGAGAAAGGCTCAGAAAAATAAGAGATTATGAAATTGGGAACTATACAGGAAGGTAATGTATAAATAAGCAGTAGAAGTGAGGAAGCTAAAAAGTAATTTTTTTTTTTTTTTGGAAGAGGAAAGCAACACAGGCAGGTGATCCAAAAATGTTCTGGGCAACTATAAAAAGTCTAAATGAGAACTATAATAGTAATGTAAACACGAAGATTGTGAAACATAAGGGACAACAAATCCCAGATGGTATCTTGGCAGCTGAATTTAGTTCTTTCTTTGTCAGCTCAGGTCTCAGCAGGGCTATGTAGCTCAGTTTTCATTTGGTGGGACCATCCTGAATATTAATAAGCATTTTGTATTTGATCATATTCAAAACATGAGGTTCTTGAAGCAGTACTTGAGTTGAATGTTAACCTTGATGAGTTGCTCCTACGTCTATTAAAGTATTCTGCTTTTTAGATAGTAGAACCATTTGTTTATCTCTTTAACTAGTCATTTGCATCTGGAGTTGTCCCCCAGGATTGGAAACTGGCCAGGGTTATCACCATATTTATTGGGGGCAGCCCTGGTCAGATGACTAACTTTCCAGCTAATTCCATCCTCCTAGTTATATCCAAATGTTTTGAATGATTAGTTGCTAGACAATTGCAGGATTATGATGAGATGGTTGGGCATTATGATGTCCTTCAGTATGGGTTCAGAAAGGGGCACAGTACCATTTCCTCTTTGTTGAAGGGCCTTGATGATGTCAACAAAGCTATGGACTTAAGGAAGTATACCATGGCCATATTTGTTGTACCCTCCAATGCCTTCAACGTAGTGGACCACATGGTTCTGTTGAGTGAATTAGAGGGGTGGGGCTAGAAGATAAAGCAATAAAGTGGTTTATGTCTTGTTTTGCAAAATGCAAACACTGCACTATGATAAACAGGAGAACATCTCAAGAGTTAACACTTTCAAGAGGTGTTCCACAGGGGTCAGTTTTTGGACCCCTTTTGTTTAGAATTTATCTTATGGGACTGGGGGATTGCATCAGAGACATAAATTACCATTTATATGCAGATGATGCAGTGATTTATGCCTCCAATGAGTCCTCATGGCAGTGCAGAAGAAGCTGCAAAATGGTTTTAATGGACTCAAAGTTTCTTTATATGCTCCAAATTAAAGTTAAATGTAGGGAAAACCAAACCTATGATCTCTGGATCTCCCTCCAAGTTCAGATACTCCCTGATTCCAATGCTCAAGATTATTGCAGATGATGGAACCTTCTTAGAGCAAGTTAATACCTACAAATGTTTAAGTTTTTGGTTAGAGCCTAGCAGCACTGGCAATGTTCATGTTGATGAACTGACAAAGAAAATTGGAATTTCTATAGGATTACTATACAAATATCAAAACTGTCTTGATCCTGAACATCACATAAAGATCATTATGACACAAATGCACCCATTTTTTGATTATGGGGATGTTCTATATGGTTACTGTTCTAAAAACAGGATACATCATCTAGATGTTCTATGCTATTGCTTAGCCTGGTTAGTATTAAAATGTTCCAAAAAAATGTATCACTGTGAATGTTATAAGAGATTGGGGGTGGCTCTCACTTTCCAACTGAAGAAAACTCCATAAAACAATCTGGGCTATAAAAAGCATATATGTCTTAATGCCAGAGTACTTGGGGTGTTGCCTTGCAAAATGTACTCTGAAACCTTCCCTATAGAAGAATGCATCCTTAACGCTAGTTGTACCCAGGAGCAGAACCAAATCAATGTATTCTTATCATCATGTGATCCCTCAATTTTGGAATTAACTGCTACCAGGGTTAAGGGTCATCACAACTAAAAAGACCAAATTAAATGGGTGAAGTTGTGTTTTTTAAAGCCAGTTCCAAAGTTAAATACTTGTTGTCCAGGTTTCTTGGAAGTTAAATGATGCAGAGTACTGATGTTCAATAATTTTATTACGTGTATTGTGTCTACCAGATATAATGTTGTTCACTACATGTTGCAGCATTATATTTATGTTGTAATTGATATGTGATTTGCTGCTGCAACTGTCATGTGACTGCTGAGATGCATTTGTAAATGAGCTGCATTGAATTGTTTTATGCCATAATAATAAAAATTGAAATTAAATAAATTGAAAAAAAAAATCCTAAAAGTGATGGGTTAGGACCTGTCACTGCAGCCATCTCTATTGAACTTAAGACTTTCAAAATTGTGGACTACCCATCATCCTGGGTAAACTAGTGAGTTCTAGACTTTCTTTCTTACCTGAGAATTCACTGTATTTGTTCTTACCTCTCTGATCATCACCAGGTAGTCCATGTCTCCACTCCCCATCCTCTCCGGAGTCCCACAGGTTCATTCCTCTCCTCTATCTTCATAACTGACCTACCAACAGTCTGTGACTTCTCAAATATCCATATATATGCAGATGACACAGTACTCTTTGTTGCAGACAACATTTTAAGTAAATAATTATCAAGTATATGTACTTCCATAACAATACAATCCCTAGGCTCCTGGTTCAAGTTTCCATCGATATTGAAGCAAGTGCCAACCCTTGTCTTTGGATACATGTCCTTTGATTGCTGATTAAGTCCTTCATTGCAAATGAGGTCCCAAACAGTCTAATTACAAAGTAATCTTTGTGACCCCTTTGCACCCACCATTGTGCTTAATGTTTAATCCATTTGTTTAAAGGGCAGCACCTCCCACAGTGCAACAGCACACACTCCTGCCTTCAGTATTGCTGTACATTTTTGGCATTAGGCATAAGTGAAGAATTAGATTTTTCTTTAGAAATACAATAATTCTGCAAATCTAAATCTTTCTAACTTTGAGGGAATTAAAAAAATCTGAAGTTTAAAGTATTACAATTAATATTAAAGCTTGATTAATTTATTAAATCAGTGCTGAACTGATTACTGGCTCTATGTGCTGGACAAATGAAACTGGAGCAGTGCTGGTGGTCTTTCATGTCAGAAACCCTTTTTTGTGACTTTTTAACTCACTCACCCACCTCCATCTTAACCCATGCAAAATGAAGAACACTAGTACCCACACTCAGGAAGAGAGTAGGCAGGAGGCATGATTTGCAATTATGTGCAAGGACATGTATTTCCCAGTGCTCTAGTGGGGCAAGAACTGCATTTCTGAAGTTATGTACTCTGCACTGTCAGGGTGTAGATATAAGTACTATATACTCCTATCCACAGCAGCATGGGCTGTTTTTTTTGGGGAGGGAGGCACAGGGGTACAACAAGTGAGCCACTCTCTGGCTGTTACTACTTTTTTCTCCAGTTTTTAAATTATAAAACAAACTCTGACATTTGTAATGGATAGTAGCCACTGATACTCTATATCCCACAAGCCCCTAGGGCATGCATGCTGTGCCCAGACACCAAATAGCAGTGATCACTTATGACTGGAATGAGGGCATCAAACTGGAAGCCCAGAAAGTAGCCATGCAACACATCACCATTGTGAACAGGGACAGGACATCAACAGAAATCGGGGCTACAATGTTTTCCAATGAGCCATGCAGTTCAAGCCTTTAATTACTTTTTTGGTTCAGACTCTGTTCTTGCAAATATTGCACATGTAGTCAAGTATTTTATTGATGATTACTACTTCTGTAATTAGAAACTGAACTTGCTGCAAAGTTAGAAAAATCAGTCATCTGTGCAAAGCTTTGAATATTTAAGTCTATCTTGCACAGCTTACAGAAGCCCAGCTGAATTAATATACTCAGCCTTTTCCATGTTTAAATAAACTCTACAATGTCTGCATGCCTTCCTTCTAGTCATACAGGTGTGCTTGCCCCCCATGAGGATC
Organism: Neoceratodus forsteri; assembly: GCA_016271365.2. NCBI lineage: Eukaryota > Metazoa > Chordata > Ceratodontiformes > Ceratodontidae > Neoceratodus > Neoceratodus forsteri. Next base: position 951,607,477 of record CM028131.1, on the reverse strand, counting down.
TTCCTTTCATAAGGCAAGAACAAATGTGTTTATTTATATACTAACCCTCAAAATGATGACTCTGCAGTTACTACTCCATACCACCCCTAATTGTCACTGAAATATATCTAATATCACCAGTGGGATTCTAGAATCTCTAAGTCAAACTTTTATGATTCCCAGTAAGACCACAACAGTAACTTTAGGCATTTTTTAACAAGAATGTACACATAATCCTTTACTGTTTTTCAGATACCTACTTACTAATATAGTTCATGTAAGCCATTTTTAGCCCCAAAGAGGAAACCTGCCTAGCAAAACGTTATTTTGGTATGTTTGCTGTTGTGAAGATCACTGCATGTTAATGCATACTGTACTGTAATTGTGATGTTCTTCCAAAACAGTATGCACTATACCCTGAGGAACTGGAATAAGCATTTTTCAGAAAAATTCTGTCTTGGACATGTGCTTGTGCTTTTTAGAAAAATCAAACATCTGCATGTTATCTCTGCCAATGATTCTGTTTAAAGAGGAAGTATACTGATTCCAGGTTGAATTTTCTACACACAAAAGTAGTACTTGAATCCCACACAAAACCTCTTCTAATTGGCCTAACCAAAGTGAACAGTGGCATGATGATTTTAATCTATACAGTGACTGCAGGATGGGTTGCTTTCTTTCAAAATAACATAATAATGTTCTAAGTAGTTTTCAGTTTCTTGGGATATGAAGGAAATTTCAGCTGTGTTGAACCTACACAGCAAGGAGAAATGTAAATCTTAACATTTTGTAAATTGAGCCACAATACAGTTTGGATGTCTGCCATACTGTACCAGTCCTTCTTTACTGTGGTGTGTGAAACATCACATCATGTCTGATTAAAGCAGCAGTGCAATGAAAAAATTATTCCAAAAAGCTAATTTTCTGCAATGGTTATAAAAAATATTGACAGAACTGTTGATTTGGGTTTTCTGGATGCTTCCTATGCTGTGTACTGTAAATTTACATTTATGTCTGGATTCTTACCATCCTCAGGTCTTCAATATTATTTCTATGCAAAAATGAGGCGGTCATCTTTTTTTCTTGAGAAATAGTTACTTAAAAACTTTCATTAAATTCTTAAATGATGAGGAAAACTGAAAATTTTACCACCAAAATAAATTGGAAAACATCTGGCATCAATTAAGAAGAAAAAAAGGTGGGGTCATATTTTAACCCATTTTCGTTGTACTGCTGCTTTATGGTAGAGTAGAGTAGAGTAGAGTAGAGTAGAGTAGAGCAGAGCAGAGCACAGAAGAACAGAATATAATAGAATTCAATGTACCTGTGCAACTAGTTTCATGCTTGTGTAATGTAAATAATCATTGACTGTTCGCCTCTCTATCCATTGGATATACCACTCTGTAGGGGTTACGAATTCAAGGAACCCTAGGGGAAGGTTCCACCCCTTGAGGTGCCATGGGAGTGATTCCCTTGGCTAGAGGTACCTTAGGAAAAAGCCCCAAAAGAGTGTCAAGTAAAGCATATGAGGCGGTGAACACTTATCGGGGTTGAGGACCTGTAGGAAAGTCAGTTGGTAGTATGGGTTTAGCTGGTAGCATGGGTCAGCTGGTAATATGTTTAAGTAAAGTACAGTAGGCAAGAAACAACAGGTGAATAGGGACCCACTTGGAGGTCTGACTGTAAGGCATGGAGGCCTGGCTTGGTAAGGAGAGAGAGAGCAGCCAAAGGGGGAGACAGGATGCATACGGGATGGCCACCCACTCCATCCAACAGTGGAAACCTACCTAAGTGCCCTAGGGATTCTTGCCTAATGCTAACTAAATAGTATGATCTGTTGCACAGAGGAGATAAAAAAAAAAACTTTGAGGAGGAAATCTCTGGAGATCCAAGGCCTAGGTCGCCTTCCCTCCAGGCTTGGGATGTTTTTGATTTGTGACAGCTCTGCTGCTGCAATTTGAAAACTCAATTAAAGGGGATGGAAAATGTTCCCATTTGGAGGAAAGCTCACTATCCCTCTAATGGGAACACCATAAAGGGCCATGAGGCTAACTCTGCAACACTGCTCCTCCAAGGTGGGAAGAGGAAGAGAGTGATGACTGCAGAATCATTCAGCTGGCCTACAGATCTAAAAACAAATCAGATGAATCAGAGTCAATCATGGGGAGAATAACTATGAAGGGTGCCTCCAAACCCACTCAGGCACCTAAAGGGGCCCTTCATGAGAGCCCTACCCCTTTTCTGCTGAAGTCTTTATGCCACAATGAGAGGTGCCGTCAGTACAGTTAATAACTGAAGGTCCACTCGGAGTGAGGACATTCCCAGCTATGGGCCAGGTGAGAAGGACCTCACCCCAAACATCGAATACTCAAGATGCGGACTTTGGGGTGTAGACCAAGACCGTCAGCTGCAGGGTGAGCATGCCATTGTAACTAATGGTCGAGGTTGGCATGCCTCCATGGACAGCTTTTTTTCAGATTAAATATGCTTTATTAAATTTCCAAAAGGACCAATAACAAAACAACAAGAAACAGCAAAATAAAAACAAACAAACAAGAAAAAAAAAACACCCATCCTAACAAACAATATACAGGAATAAAGTGCAGGGTGTACATAATGAAAGCACTTACAGTGTACAAAACAATGATGAAAACATAGAAAGGGAGACACTGTAATAAGAAAAGGTAACAAGGCCCCACAAACAGGAAACCCCCACCCCAACCCCCAACCCACTCCCCCACTACCAAAGGATATCAGACTAAAGCCTCTGACAGATGTATTAAGATAAGAGAGTAATTTCAGGGTGATTTTACAATAACTCCAGAGGGCACTCTAATGGCAAGGGGGTGTAATCAACCAAAAGAAATAGGGGCAGCTAGCAACCAATGAGGAACCAGGAAGCTAAAATGGTACCTCTGTGGAGAACTTAAAGGAGTGCTGAGTGTTGTAGACCCTCACATAGGTCAGACATGTTTTACTGCAAGCATATAGCAGACAACTTCTATGTAAGCAATGATTGGACCTGCACGTAGTCCTGTGAGGCAAAGTAAGCAATGCACATAGGTCAGAGAGGCAGCAATTTGCATAACTTGCCGGGAGGCAAGCCAAACAGTCCCATTAAAGGGGAATTGTCATCTATAGGATTTTGTAATGTCTGAAAGCTCATAGTAAGCTAATTTGAGTGAGCAATTGTGTTTATCTTTGAGTATTTGCAGTCCAGAGTTATTCATATATAAATCAGCCTGTAATTTAGGGCTGGGGTAGCCATCTGTTTAAGGCTTCTGAGAGGAAATGATGTCACTGAGGGTCTTGGCCCTCCTTTGACTGTAGGTTAAATAGGATACTGTCTGTTTTATTATGTGTGTTTTAAAGTGTTATTACAACACTTTCTACTTTTATAATAATTGATTTGTATGTGCATTGAAACTAGTGAGTTATCACCTTTACATTTCCAACTGTTAGTAAAAATAATTCATCTTTAGGATTGCTTTAATCTCTAGGCCATACTGCCAGCTGATCATCAAAAACTACACATGTCAAGGCTGGCTCTGTGTTGCCAACAGGTATTGGGGCCCCATATCAGGATAGCTAACCCTGGCTGTGTTCATGTCAATACAGATTTCTGGGCCTGCCACAGCACCAACTTCTGTCTTTTTCCATTCCCTCTCTAAAACCGTTACTCTTATAATTTTGAGTGTGAACTCAGATCTTCAAGATGCAAATGTGGCTCTGTACGTACTGGCCTGGCATCATGGTGCCAGCCTTGAAATGTGTAGTTTTTGATTATTAGCTAGCAGTACAGCCTTGAGAGGCTGTGAACAAGTTTCATTCATACAGCAGAATGGGTTTTGATTCCAACATGCTCTTCTTGTATATTGTGTGACCAGCGCAAGTCACCTAATCTCCCTGTGCCCCCAAAACACACCTAGGAAGAAGTTGTAGCTCAGCGTGCCTTTTCTGGATGAAGACAGTAAAAACAATCTGAGCATGTGTTATTCTGAATACATTATGCTCTTTCTATCCAGATTTGACTTCAAAAGAAAAAAAAAATAGAACACAATTACTGGTTTATTAATTGCAAAACACATAGATGGACAACACTGTTGAAACATGAAAACCTAAAATGCATTATTAAAATATAGAATAATATCTGTGTGTGTGTGTGTGTGTGTGTGTGTGTGTGTAACCAGAATTTTACACACACACCGAGGTGTGGAATGCAACATAAAAGCATCCCACACAGAAGGTGCATGTAAAATTCTATTATTTACACACACACACATTATTTTAATTAATTAATGGTGTTAATTTTTTTCCCTTTCAGCACAGTTCCGTTAGTGCAGCACTTCTGACAGAGACACCCACACTCACGCATACTTATGCACACACACACACACTGACTGTTTCTCCCTTTTTTGTCTTTTCTTTTGTGTTTTTTTTTCCTTTTTTTATATTATAGAGGAACTGGCATTCTGGAAAGTCACGGGCCATCTGCATAGCTACGGAGTGTAATACACAAATCTTACTTGCCTTAACAGTGTGAGGCAAAGCTTGAGTGCCAGTACTGGTGCTCATTAACAGAGCCACCATGTTTGTTCAGCCCACCCACAGAGAAACTATGCACCAGTTAGCTTTCTGTGGTTGTGCTTGATTGACATGTGCTGATTACAGCCTCCCAGTTGTAACCAAATATATCAACTGGGAGGTTGTAACTGGACATAAAAGTGCCATTATCTGTATTTAGATAAATGTGCTGCTGTCCATATGTAAAGCATGATCACCATTAATTACAGAGTATTTTACTTATTTTGATGAAGTTAAAAGTATAACAGTTTCTTACTGAAATACTTTAGCTTGAATGGGATTTTCTACTATAACAATTTCAGAATTCTACTGGATTTATTTTTATTAACAGTTTAAAATGTAAAGGTGATAACTCACTTGTTTCAGTGCACATGCAAAACAATTATTATAAATGTAGAAAGTGTTAAAATTATAACACTTTCTACATTTATAGTAATTGTTGCGAATGTGCATTGAACCATTCTCCCAGACTCAATCAGCGACCACTCCCCAGTCATGTGTGCATGGTCTAACAAATTCCTTAAGCCCCCTCCCAAAATTATCACTAGCAGAGTCCTTCCTCGTGGAAAACTTCCACATCTCAGACAACACCTGCTGTTACAAGACTGGCTACCCATCTATGAAGCAACAGATGTTAACTTGGCTCTTGATCACGTCATCTCAATTTTCAACAAAGCCTGTGACCTCTTTGCCCCTGCTAAAAGGCCAAACAAAATCTCCTCTAACCCATGGGTCACCGCAGTTTCTCTACAGCTGAAACTAAGGTATCACCTCTGGCAGTTACCAGGGCCACTGGCAAACAACTGGACATCCAAAATTACAAACAAGCATGAAATGCCTGCACAAAAGCCATACGGCTAATGAAATCCACCTATTACAAAGACGCTCTCACCAATACATGGGGAAATGGTCTTGCTTTCTGGGACAATATCAAGGATGTCACAGGGAAGCAGCCAAAAACCTCTCCGGCCATGTTAATGGTTGATGGATCGTCAACCCTCGACCCCAAGGTGATCGCAAACATCTTTAACACAGCTTTTTCAGACCTTAGTGCTGTTCTACCCCATGCCTTTTTCGAAAACAGGGCCTACTCCCCAAATACCTCAGCCCCTCTTCTACTTCAGGAAGGTAAGGCTGAATGAAGCTTGCCGCTATATTACTGCAGCTATCTCTAAATCTAGATCTAGTAGCGACACCCTGGACCTTAAGCTTCTGTTGCTCACCCTCGATGAGGTAATTAATCCCTTAACAAAAATCCTAAACCTATCTCTCAGCTGTGGAAAATTCCCAGACCTATGGAAAACAGCCACTGTGACACCCGTCCATAAAAGTGGGGACAAGACTAATCACTCAAATTTTTGCCCTATCTCCATACTGTCCCCACTCTCTAAGGCACTTGAGCGCATCATGGCTGATCAACTTACCGACCACTTGGATAAATACAATATACCTTGTCCACAACAACATGGCTTCCAGAAAGGTCACAGCACCACCACAGCCCTTCTTGAGTTCACTGGAGCTTTGCACAAATCCCTTGACAATGGCCTTCTCACAGGGGTGTTTTGTCGACCTCTCCAAGGCCTTCGATACAGTACACCATGGACTACTAATACACCAACTACTGAATGCCGGGCTATCACCTGACTCTTCTCTCTGGTTTAAAAGCTACTTAGAAAACCGATCACAGAGAGTAAAAATTGTGGATGCTCTTCTAACACCCTGCCTGTTAGCTCGGTGTCCCACAGGATCCATCACTGGGACCCTCCTTTAGCCTTTTCTAAACTCCTCCCTACACTGCTCTGAGCAGATCATACTACATGCCTATGATGCTGTTGTATTCTCCACTCACAAAGATCCTGCAACTCTTCAACACAACCTTCAACTTGGTTTCAGTTCTGTAGAGACATGGTTTCTTAATCATAAACTGGTCCTCAATGACAAGAAAATCAAATCTATGCTCTTCTGCAGCTCTCATAACCCACACAAGCTACACCACTTGGCTATCTCCACCACCCAGGTGAACACTCTAGATCAGGTGGGGTCCTTCAAATACTTAGGGATACAGCTTGACCCTAATCTCTCCTATGGACTTCATGTAGATAATGTAGCTAGAGCTGCTAATACACGGCTTGGTCTCCTCTACAAACACAGACCACACCTCAAGCCAGAAGCTTTGAAGGTTGCAGTCCTGAGCTCTGTGATCTCTGTAATAGACTATGGTCTCATCATTTATGGCTCGACCACAACCACAACCCTTAGATGCCTCTCAACTGCCCTAAATAAAGCATGTCGGCTCATCACTGGTGCTCATCATCTCACCCACACATGTGACCTGTACAATCAGACCGGCTGGCTCCAACTATGAAACCGCATAAAGTTTCTCACCTGCTCCATGGTGAAAAAAATCTACCTTGGCCTTGCACCTTCTGGGGTCTCAACTCTGTTACAACACCGAATTAACAAATGGTGCCTTTAGGAGATCCACGCTACAGCTACTGAAAGTCCCCACTGTCACACTTCACAGGGACAATGCTCTTTTGCTTATCGAGCACCACTCTGGTTCAATGGCCTCAGCCCAACCATCTCCTCTGCCCCAACTATTGGTATGTTTAAAACTAGGCCCTGGACTATCTCACTACCAACAGCTCCTGTGACTGCCCAACTTAACCTTGTTTCTCCACTTCCCTTTCTGCTCTAGTTGTCCCCCCCCCTCCCTCCTCACTGGATTCTACCCTCACATCTTGGTATACCCAATGCTGCACTTTTCACCCTCTCGCCATGCTTCCTACATTCTCTCCCCCCCCTCACTTCCCTCTCCCTATAACTCTGGCACTTCTTATCTGTTGTCTATTTTCTCTGACAAATGCCGCTGGCTGCCTTGTTACAATGCTACCCTTGAACTGTATTAATCTGTACTCTGTTTGCAATGTCCACATTGTTGTAATGTCTGTCTTGATTTTCCCCATAATTTGTATTTCTCTGATGTGGAACCTTTGTAAAAGAGACATGGCTCAAAGGTATTTGTAATCCTAGACTTGATAAATAAAACTAGTGAGTTATCACCTTTAAATTTCAAACTGTTAGTAAAAACAATCCAGTATAATTCTGGAATTGTGATGGTGGAAAATCCCATTCCATCCAAAGTCTTTCAGTAAGAAACTGTTATACTTTTAACTTCTTCAAAAGCAGTACAATACCATTTTAATAATGCATTTCATGTTATGCATGTTTTAACAATGTTGTCCATTTATGTATTTTTGCAATTAATAAACAAGTAATTGTGTCCAATTTTTTTTCTTTACAAATCAGCTCTGGATAAAAAGAGCATAACATTTTCAGAATCATAACACATGCTCAGATTGTTTTTTACTGTATTTGTCCAGGAAAGGCACACTGAGCTGCAGCTTGTTCCTGGGTGTGTTTTGGGAGCACAGGGTGGTTAAATGACTTACTCTGGTCACACAATATACATGTAGAGCATGTTAGAAAAAAAAATTCTGCTGGATTAATGAAACTTGTTCACAGCTCTCAAGGCTGTACTGCCACCTAATAATCAAAAAATACACTTGTCAAGGCTGGCCCCATGATGCCAGGCCAGTATGTACAGAGCCACATTTGCATCTTGAAGACTTGAGTTCACATTCAAAATTGTAAGAGAAAAGACTGTAAGAGAGGGAATGGAAAAAGACAGAAGTTGGTGCTGTGGCAGCCCCAGAAATCTATAATGACATGAACATAGCCAGGGTTAGATATCCTAATATGGAGCCCCAATACCTGTTGACAACACAGAGCCAGCCTTCAGATGTGTAGATTTTGATGATCAGCTGGCAGTATAGCCTAGAGATTAAAGCAATCTTGAAGATTAATTCTTTTTACTAACAGTTTGAAATGTAAAGGTGATAACTCACTAGTTTCAATGCACATGCAAAGCGATTATTATAAATGTAGAAAGTGTTGTAATAACACCTTAAAACATGCTTAATAATACAGACAATGTCATATTTTACCTACAGTCATAGGAGAGCCAAGACCCTCAGTGACATAATTTCCTGTCAGGAGCCTAAAGCAGATGGCTGCCCCAGCCCTTAATTACAGGCTGATTTACATATGAATAACTTTGGACTGCAAATACTCAAAGACAAACACAATTGCTCTCTCAAATTAGCTTTCTATGAGCTTTAAGACATTAAGAAATCCTATAGATTACAGTTCCCCTTTAAGGAAGCTTATTAAAGGTGTCATAAATACTTGGAGGATTTTTGCGGTGGTGGTAGGATTCGAACATGAGGAATTGGACCACATGGGGCCATGACTTCACTACAACCCCCAGTCTACACCACAGGAAAAACAAAGACGCAACAGTAAAGCGCCATGACACACATGCAGATTTTAAAAGTAGTTTACAGTGACAGCTGTTGCTGTGCTGACCTCCAGAGTATAATGAAGCAGTATATAAAATTAATGACCAGCATTCAGCAGAAAATAGTTATAGCTTCTAGGAGCAGGCAAGCTAAACAAACAGTGGAATTGTAGGGAGAGGCAATGTACGGAAACAACAGCAAGGATTGCTTGGTGCAATTGCATGAAAGCAGGTTTGAATGCCATTGGCTAGCTTTGCAGTATGAGCCTGCACAGGTGCAAACACTTAAGGTGGATAAGCACTGAGGCAGCAAACAGGGAAGCAGGAACTGAGCTGAAATATACAGATAACAATTGCAGTTGCACTGAAGATTTGTTGAAAGCTAGTAAGCAAATGGGAGCCAAATAGCAACAGTACAGGAGTAGCATGATGCAAACAAGTGAACAGGAAGCTAGAAAACTAGAAAGCCCCCAAAAAAGAAAATGCAAACAAAAATCAAACACAGGAGGACAGGAACAAGCAAGACAAAGAAGCATGCAACAGCCGGAGGCAAGCAATACTAACCAAAAAGCAGGAAAAAACAAAACAAAAGTCCAGCAGAAACTGAGCAGCCCACAGCACAGCAACATGGGGGCTGGGGGCAAGGTCCCAGCAGGCTCCAGGGGAAAATACAAACTGACAGAGCCTCAGCCTCTAGCTGCAAGGAAAAAATGCTTGTGTGTGGAGTAAGGAGAGCAGCCCTTAAATAGGCCAAAGGGGTGTGGCCAGTTGCACCACCTTCTTGAATTACAGGCTGTAGCCTTCCAATAGAAATTTATTTTATACAGCAGTTATCATATACCATACACTGCATCCAAATACAGGTAATGCATGGTAGAGTATGAGGTATATATGAAGCAGCCAATAAGTACTTTGATACTAAGAATTATATGAATTAGAATCTGTGTTATTGAGATACTGAATATTTGTCAGGACATCAGGGATAACTCCTCTTCTAATTCAAACAGTGTTGTGGGATTTTAACTTCTATCTAGACAACTACAGCATAGTTCACATTAAACTTATTTTGGGTCCAATTTGCAGCCCATTGTTTTTATTTGACTGCAGTGAGGTGCCAGCTTGGCTGGCTTGTTTTTTTTTTTTTTCCTTCAGTTGTTGAATGTGGCTTACAACTGAAAGCATTCAGACAACTCATTCAGAGCCCAGTGGACATTGACTAATAATCAGATATCAGTGATCAAGAGAGTTCCTATACAGAACCTTAACAGCTCAAATTTTAACAAGCTGTTAACTGGTTGCACATTATGTTTAATGTGAACTGTATTGTACCAGAACTGGGTGGAAGGGACCTCAGTATAATGTCTTATCTTAAGGATGGCACCTCTAATAGTGCAGCACCCCCCCTAGTGAGCATTGAAGTGTCATTATTAGATATTAGCCAATGTGTCTGATATAGGAATGGACCCCCTGACAATCCAGTCTTCTTGGCTGAAATGAAGCAGTGCTATCAGCTGAGCCTCTGATACTGGTAGACCAGTGTCTGCCTGCTCAGGACTCTGATGTCCCTCAGAGTTCTGTCCTGTTGCTGGCATTGTTTTTGGTTTGTATGCTTCTGCTGGGTAAGATAATTAGATGCTGCAGCATGGCTTTTAACTGCTCTGTGGATGATGCCAACCAGTGTATTTGTCTTTTGCTCCTGATAGGGTGTCATCAATGCTGATGTTAGAATACTGCTTGGAGGAAATCAGGGCTAGGATGAGCTCTAATTGATGGCTCTTAATCTCTCTAAAGCTGCATTACTTTTGGTGGGGACTAGGAAACAGATATTGGAGATACAAGGTAACTTCAGTAGCTCTATCTTGGATGGAGTATAATTGAAAGTGGTAACAGAGGTAAAATATTTGGGAGCTGCTCTTCACAAACAGATGACATTTATTCCTCAAGAATCTTCTGTGGTCAGGCACTGCTTTGATCCTCTGAAGTATATTCTAGGCACTGTCTGCTACTCAGTCCTACTGATCTTCTCACCTTAGTGCTAGTCTTCATTTTCTACCATTTTTGATAACTGCTATATTCAATAAAGACTTAGCATGGGGTTAAATGCATTATCTGTAGCTATTTCAGAAAGAGGCAGCAAGGATTCTGACTTCTGTTTGGAGGTCAGATCACATTGCTCCCTCACTACAAAGTCTGGGCTGGCTGCCTATCAGATGAAGCACTGACTTTACAGTTTCTTTAATGGCATATAAAGCCTTGAACAGACTGGAGTCTCAGTATCTCAGTGATCTGACTCCCTACATGCTGTCAAAGAGCACTGGTTGTTGTGGGTGCCTCTGTCCCATTTGATATCCACAGGTTATTTGACTTTCTTGGTGGCTGCCCCCATCCTATGGAAGTTCATGTTTCTTGTACCCTCTCCTCTTTCACATTAAAACTGAAACAATACTTGATGCAGCAGGCATTTTGGTAGATGAATGTTAATTATTAGAAAAGCTATACAAAGGCGCATGTGTGTATATCTATATTAATATCTATATCTATATATCTGTATTATAGTGGCGTGGTAGCACCACTTAAGTTAGGAGTGAGTAGGCACTTTAATGTTAAACCCCACATTTTGCACTTCAACATCTTCACAACTGTTAAACAGATTTGCACAAAGCTTTGTGTGCATGGTCTTGTGGAGTAGACCTCTTGAAATGCCAAGTTTCATTCCATTTAGATGTGTTGATTCCAAGACTTGAATAGTGCAAAACCATACAAAATTACTGTTTTTTTCTGGGGTTTTTTTGCTATCACCTGGCGTCCAGACAGTTTTGAATTTTGGCCCAAAATTTTCAGGGTTGAAAGGGCTAGGCCTAGAAAAATTTGCATGTTGGGTTGGTGAAAAAGTATTAATTTGTTCCAAAGTTATTTAATTTAAAAATGTTGTGTTCTGTGCATCCTCAGTAAGCATTTGAAAATAGCTGTATGGAGTAATACTATGGGCAATGCTTTTTCGTGATGTCAAAACCCTTTTTTTCTTTTGCCGACATCTTCTTTTTTTTCTAAAAATTAAATTTGAAAAGCTACAAAAATGTAGAGAGAGACCAACACGTGTATGTTGGTCATCGGTGCCTGGTTTAGTGGATTCTGCACTTAACTGTTGGAAAAAGTGAGCCCCAAATGTGTTTTTTATTTGTTATTATGTCCTTTTTCATGACCAGCTTCCATTTTCTTTGTACTGGTTCATACAGAAATTTTCATATGACTTTTAATAATTGCTGTCATTTGCTGTTTTTTTGTTTGCCATCACCTAGCACCTAGACGGTTTGGAATTTTGGTCTGAATTTTTCAAGTTAGAAAGAGCTTGACCCAGTAGAATTTCCTTTGCTGGGTTGGTGAAAAAACATTAATCCATTCCAAAGTTATTTAATTTTAAAATGTTGGGTTTTGAGCATGCTCAGTAAGCATTTCAAAATATATATGTTTTTGAAATTCAATATATTTTATTCAAAGTTTTGTACAGTATAACAATACAACCAGACATCACAAACTACACAAAAACAATAAAGACAGAATTAATACACACAGAAACATATATTTATCATATTAAATCCCCACCCTGACCATCTGCCCCACTCCCCCCCTTGGCATCCCAGAAGAGAGGATGGATCATTAATTACACATCAAAGTTGTTTGTCTACACATAGATTAAAGACTGTATAACATATGAAATGTTTCCCATTGGGCTCTGTAGCTGGATAATTGATTATTTAAGCTTGCAATAATCTTCTCTATACTCAGATTAGACAGTAATTCTTGGAGCCATTCTGCATAAGTAATGACTGTGGAGGTCTTCCAATGCCAAAGAACTACAGCGTTGAGAGAAATAGCAATCAGAGCCATGTAGTATTTCCTCTGTAATACTGTCACTCCAGAGACGTCCCCAATCAGACATATTTCTGGAGTAAACAAATCACTGATTTCCAGAAGGGGTTCCGCCTTTTGATGAATACTAGCCCACAGGGCTGCAATGGGAGGACATTCCCAGAAAATATGGTATATGTTGCCCTCGGGTTGGTTGCATCTTGTGCAATATTGAGAGGGGAGCCTGCCCATCTTAAATAACTTGACTGGAGTAAAATATGTATTATGTAAAATAGAGAATTGCATTAATCTCAATCTATCCTGAGTGAGATATGAATGGCAATCTCTCCAAATTTTAGACCAGTCAAGGGTTTTCTGGTGTAGGTATCCTCCCGGTAATACAAAACTCCATTCACCATTGGAAAGGTTAAGTTACAAACAGCCTGAAATACCTGAGAAACTGCATGTGAGTTTCAGATGGAGTTAGCTAGGACTTTAATTTATTTGCCAATCTTACTGTTGTCTCTTGGCTGCAACTCTTTTGATATTAAGAGGTGACGGACTTGATATATCTTAAAGGCCCCACCCAGAGTTGGGAATCTTCTCATAATTTCTTCTGAAGATATATAAGAGGATCCTTCCAACAGATCACTGGGGAGGATGTTTCTCAATGCTGGGAGCCAATTAGGAGAAAGGCACCTACCCCCTATTTTGAAATAAAAAAATTTGAATAATGTCTGATTGGGAATCCATAGTATGTCCATATTTAAGATAGGAGCAAAGTTGAGAGTGAACATTTACTGAGATTAAGAGAGGTGATTAAGACTGCATCCTGGGGAGGTCCCTTGGTTTAATATGCAACATGGCTTCACCTGAGACATCCAAAGAGTGCAAATTTTCAAGTTCAGTTAAAAGCCAGGTGGGGACTTATGGGAAAGATGAAGAGTCTTTTACAGGGACTAACCAATGAAGGTACTTACTCAGATGACTGGCCAATTAGTATAACCTAATATCTGGTAAATGCAAACCACCTTTAAGTTTGGTTGCTGCCAATTTATAGTGAGCCCTTCCCGGGGGTTTCTGTTTCCAGATAAATTTTGAAATTATCCTATGCATTTTGCTGAACCAGGAGAGTGGTACCCAGAGATTCAGCATATGAAGTGGATAAAAAATGAGGGGCAAAATATCAATTTTGACCAAGCTAATTCAACCCCATAAAGAAAGTGGGAGACCCACCCATCAAGCTAAATCTTACTGAATAATATTTTGCAGGGAGTCTAAATTAAGTTGTTTCATCTTGATGTGACTTTTAACTAAGGAGATACCTAAATGTTTGAGGGATCTGAAGGACCATTGCAGCCCTACTTCTGCTAGGAGCCCTTTATGTGTTCTATGATTTAGAGGGAAGAGCTGTTTTTTTTTCTAAATTCACTCTGTAGTTTGACCAGTAGCTGCACTCTGCTATAGTGTCTAAAGTGGCCTGGACAGACCTGATAGGCTGGGTAAGGTGGAGCAAAATATTGTCTGCATAGATGGACAGTTTAAGTTCATGAGAGCCAACCATAATACCCTGTATCCTGGGGTTCTCCCAGATCTTAGATAAGAGTGGTTCCAAATACAAATTGAACGAGAGAGAAGATAAAGGACATCCCTGTCTCATCCCTGAATACAAAGGGAAAGAGGAGGAGAATATCACACAAAAACACGTATCCTGGATTTTAGGGGGGCAAACTTTGGGACAACAGGGAGATACTTGAAAGAGGCATTAAGGGGAATGGGGCAGGAATCAGGGGTTGAGGAACAGTGGGAAGTATTTAAATTGGGGATTACAAGAGCAACAGAATTATGTATTAAGCAGGTTAGCAAGATGAAAAGGAAGAGGAGACCATTATGGTTTTCCAAAGAGGTAGCAAAGAAAGTGAAAGCCAAAAGATTGCATTCAGGCAGTACAAAATACACAGGCAGAAGGGATTGGGAGAAGTACCAGAGAGAAGCAAAGGGAGGCAGGAGGTCAGTAAGGGAAGCTAAAGCTCAGACAGAAGAACACATTGCAAAATCAGTGGGTAGAGGGGACAAACCTTTTACAGGTACATAAGAAAAAAGGCAAATGGAGGATAGTGAGACTGAAGGGGGATGATGGGGCTGTGTGGAGGATGACAACAGTAAAGCTGACATATTGAACAGGTATTTCTGCTCAATCTTTACTGAGGAAGAGGAGGGTAATGGGTCTGAACGAATACAAGGGGTGAGAATAGTGCAGAAATGGACACAAGTCCCTTTACACGAGAAAGGGTCCTGAAGGAACTGGAAGTAATAAGAGTTGATAAAGTAATGGGGCTAGATGGGGTGCACCCCGGGGTCCTTAAAGAACTAAGAGAGGTGGTGGCTGAACCTCTTGCTATCCTGTTTAGCCGCTCACTAGAAACAGGGGAAGTACCCAAAGACTGGAGGATAGCAGATGTAGTCCCCTTATACAAAGGTGGGAACAAAGAGGAAGCGGGGAACTACAGACCAGTCAGCCTCATCTTGGTAGTGGGGAAGATCATGGAAACACTACTGAAGGAGAGATTGGTGGAACATCTGGTTGTCAATGGACTAGAGGACCCAAGGCAGCATGGTTTCACCAGGGGGAGGTCATGTCAGACCAACCTCATTGAAGTTTTTGACTGGTGACTAGGGTGGTGGATCAGGGAGGGCAGTGGACATGGCCTATCTGGACTTCAGCAAGGCCTTTGACACTGTGCCACATAGAAGACTATTACACAAACTGGGGAATATGGGTGTGGGCAGGACAGTAGTGTGGTAGGTAGGTAACTGGCTGGGCAGCAGGATACAGAGGGTGGTGAGTAAGAATGGCTGTCACTCCACAGAGGGGAAGAGTGACCATTGGGTACCACAGGGATCAGTGCTGGGACCAGTACTATTCAATATCTTCATCAGTGACCTATGCGAGGACCTAGAAGGCAGAATTTCACTGTTCGCTGATGACACAAAGCTCTGTAACAGAGTAGACACACCAGAGGGTGTAGACAGAATGAGAAGGGACCTGCAGAAACTTGAAGAATGGTCAGGGTTTGGCAGTTGAAATTCAATGCAAGGAAGTGCAAGATAATGCATATGGGGCACAAAAACCCTGGCACAATATATCAGTTTGGGGTGAGGATATAGCATGCACCAAGCAGGAAAGGGATCTTGGGGTAATCATCTCTGATGACCTCAAGGCAGGGAAACAGTGTGACAAGGCAGCAGGTAAAGAAATAGGATGCTGGGATGCATAGGCAGGGGCATCACCAGCAGGAAAGGGAGGTCCTAATTCCACTATACAAGACACTAGTGAGGCTGCACCTGGGTACACTGTGCAGTTCTGGAGACCTTACCTATGTAAGACATAGACAGGGTAGAGAAGGTTCAGAGGAGGACAACAAAGATGGTGCATGGATTGCATCACGAGTCCTGAGGACAGGTTGAAGGCGCTGAACATGTACTCCTGGAGGAGAGGAGGAGAGAGGATATGATAGAGACATACAAGTATCTTACAGGGAGGAACAGGTGCAGGAATGCACCATTTTAAGCGAAAAAGATGTTCCAGGACTAGAGGGCATGGGATGAAGTTGGAGGGAGGACGATTCAGAGGAAACGTGAGGACGAATTTCTTCACAGAACGGGTGGTGGACAAGTGGAACACCCTGCCAGAGGAAGTGGTGGGGGCTGAAACAATCACGGGATTTAAGAATGCATGGGATAGACATAAAGGAATTCTGGAGGTCAGGGGTAAGGGGCAACAGACTTCTTGGAAAACATAAACTGAACTTACAAACTTAAATGGGCAGACTGGGTGGCCCATAGGCCCTTATCTGCCGACACTGTCTATGTATCTATGTATCCCATTACAATATATCTTGGCACATGGATTTGTATATAAAACCTGGAGCCAACAAATAAATGGGGATGGGAGTCCAGCTCTGTGCAGAACTCTGACCAGGAACTGCCAATCTACCCTATCAAAAGCCTTCTCCACATCCAGGGACACCAGAACAGTAGGCTGGTCTGAGTCCCTGGACATGGAGAAGACATGAGCCAGTTTATGAAGATGGTCAGCAGATGTTTTACCCACCATGAAGCCAACTTGGTCCGGCCCAATTAAGGAGGATAAAACCCTTCCAAGTCTATTAGGCAGTCATTTTGAGAGGATTTTAATATCGGTATTAAGTAAAGAAATAGGTCTGTAACTTGAAAAACATATCCTCTTGCTTCCTAGGTTTATGTATAACCACGATCAGGGCTCCTAGTAAATGGAGATCCGATTGAACTTCTGAAATAATAAGGCTGAATAACCTCAGCAGCCAGGTCATCAACAAATCTATACATTTTTTGTAAAAATTAGGGGAGAAACCATCTGGACCATGGGCTTTGTCCAGAGGGGGGTTCTTAATCACTTCTTGAATCTCGGCTTTTGTAATGGGAGATATTAACATGTTTCATTCCTCATCACAGAGATGGGGAAGGGAAGTCGACTGAAGATAATCATCAATTTCACTAGGAGTTATCGGCTCAGACATAGGTTTGTATAGCTCATGGAAATATTGCTCAAACTCCAAGACAATTTCCTTTGGAGTAATTTTTATCGAACCATCCACATGGGAAGTGATGGCTTTAACTATTTGGGAAGATTCCTGATGTTTAACCCTAAGGGCTAACAAGTGTCCCGCTTTTTCCCCTTGATCTAAATAGGTGGAACGGAACCTTAAAATGCTAAATTCTGCTTGTACTCTTAATAACTCATTGTATTCTTCTCTTAGTTTAATAAGCTAGAGTCTAAAGAGGCCGTCTGACTTTGGAGAGAGCTCATTCTTCAGGTCTCTAATTTGGAGTAATAATTGTGATGTTTGCTCCTTAGCTTTATGCTTCTTGGTTGCAACAATTTGAATGAACTTCCATAACATGTCAGGGCAGCCCATTCAATGTCTGCTTTACCTGTCGACTGGATATTAGCTTCTGTAAAAAAATCAATTGAATGGTCTACCTGCTTGCATACCCGGATGTCTTTTAATAGGAAGTTATTGAGCTTTCAAATGGTTTCCCTTTGCTGGTGGGCTTCTAGGGTAAGCAAGTACCAGGTTGGGGAGTGGTCAGATAAAACCACCAGCTCTATACCAGTATCTAGCAAACCTGGTAAGAGAGTTCTGCTAGCCAGAAAGTAATCGATCCTTGAGGAGGTGCCATGTACCATTGAGCAGAATGAGTAAGCTCTTGTGGTAAGATTGAGTATCCTCCAGGGGTCACAAAGTCCAAATTGTTCAGACATATCTCTGCTAGCTCTTCATGTAGGAGTCAGCCTCTGGGACCACTTATGTGATTTGTCTAAATTCAGGAGTAAAGGAGATTCCAATCTCCCTAGGAGTAGTGGGAGACTAAGGAAAGGGGAGAGAGCCATTACTACATCTGAAAAAAAGGAGGGGATTCCAAGTTGGGCCAGTAGACATAGCCTATTATGAGTTCTGTCCTGTCCAATACCCAGTGAGTAGGAGATATCGACCATTCGGGTCCCTGATACATTGGGAGCAGGAGAATGAGACTGTCCATGAAAAAAGGTTGGCTGTACCCCTGCTTTGTGTGCCATAGCCCGCCATGAATACTTGGCCAATGTGGTACCTGGGGAACAAGTCTGATTCGGTATCCGGGAGATGGGTTTCCTGTAAACAGGAAACATCATTATTAAGAAATTTGAGGTGTTTTAAAATTTGATATCTTTTTGTTCTGTTGTGGGCATTCCAAACATTCTACCAAATAAATCTGAACCTATTCATCATCTGTCTGTATAACAATCGGAAACCCAGTGGAAGGGAAACAAATTATCAAAACATGTTCCAGCTTATGAGATGACTGAAGATGCCAAGTTCCCACCCCCCAAAAACACCTACCCAAATGTAGACCCCCTCACCACTCCTCAAAAAAAAATTGAACTGTATCAATAAAAGCTTTGAGGGGTATTTTCCTCTTCCTCTATAACCCTCCACCCCACCTATCCCTATGCTAACACAAAAACAAGAAACTTTCCTCTATTCCTAAAACTCATATACAGTTGGCCCATGGCACCAAGCCCCCAAGTTCAGCACTTCTCCCACCCCCACCAATTCCCCAGTTAAATATTCTGTAAACTAAATATTTGCTGATTAAGTCCTACAAAACACTTTCCTTGTTACTGTTATAGGCATCTAAAAAGCCCAAATAATCAAATTCTCAAGTATTCCAAAACTAAAGTTATTATCTCAATTGTTCTGTAAAAAGTAAAAGAAAGTAAAGGCACCATCGTGAGGACAAACCTTATTATGCTTGCTAGTAAACTGTCATATCAGTTGCCATACAGCTAGAGACCCCTCCCCCAAAATGATAAAATTTCCTATATCTTGGGATATAATGCAAAGGAAATATTCAGGACCTAAACCCTAAGGATGCACTGTTACGTCACAGCACATGGCCTTAAATTAATTATATCTGAAAAAGAAGAAGAAAAAACTTTAGATACAGTGATCTTTCTGTGGAGGTCTAAAATGGTGATCCAGTCTCAAAAAAGGCAGAGAAGGACCTGCTACAAGACAATGTTAAACAAATGGAACAAATAAATCCAATTGAAACCTGAGTGGAACGGGCGTATTGCCCAACATTTAAAAACAAATCACGCAGGTTGAAGATCTCCGAACAAAAGTACAGCAACGTACACAGTCAAAGCATAGTCTGTATAGGATAGATACCAGTCTCTGAATACTACAGAGTTCTCTGAGTGTGGGTCTCATTGCCAAATCTGCTAGACACAGATAACACTGCAGGACAAGGAACTCAAACAGTCAGACTAAGAAGTCTCAACAGGGTTTAAACAAGTCAGGTAGGGCTTCCTTCAGGGTTGCTTCAGCTACTACTGGATCTTCGAAGCTAGCCCATGTACCTTTCAAATTGATCTGCAATTTAGCTTAGTAGAGCATAGAGAACTTAACTCCTGCCGGGATCAGTTTCGAAACAATCGGGTGGAACTCCGTTCGCCACTGTCTGACTGTGACCGGGAGGTCCTGGACAACTCTAATTTTCGCTTCTCCCCATTTGACTTCTTGCAGCTTCTTAATTTTTACAAGGAAATGTTGCCGTTCTTGGTAGCTGAAGGATTGGAATATCAATGGGTGGGGTGGTGCACCATTTGGCGGTATTGGCCTCAATGCCCAGTGAGTTCGCTCGATGGAGTAGGAGGAACCAAAGGGGAAAGGACCAGCTAGTTTGGTGACCAGTTTTTGAGTAAATAAAACCATGTTCTCCCATTCCTCTCATTCAGGAAGAGCAATTCGGATAGCATTGTTCTTCCAACTGCGGCTCTCGAGATCCTCTATCTCCGCTTCAAGCTTGATAATTCATTGTCTGGTCAGTGCGAACTCAGGCTCCACTTTGTAGGCTTTTTCCTCAAGCGAGCAGATTCTAGCTTCATTGTTGCCTGTTTTCTGGGAGATATCTTTTAAGGCTGAGGCGATCGATTTTACCTCTGAGGTAAGTGATATAAGATCATCCCGGGATGGACAAAATTCCTCAAGGAACTTTTCTAATATTAGTAACGCCTGCTCAGATTGAATAGATGAAGATCATCCATGTGTAGACTGTTGTGGCCTGGGTTTTTCAGGCGTCTTCTCCGGTGTGGAGGGAGGTGTGTGCTTGCGGAGTGCAGCTTGCATCTCCACTTCCATTACTCTGCAATGGAAACACCAAAATATGCACTCAATATTTTGGAGAAGCCAACGATGTTTATAACTGAGCAGTTCTAGCAAGAAATATCAGCAAATTGTAGGATTCAGAGGGGGATTGGGGGAGCTTGTCTGAAGTGCATCTATCCAGGAAGCTGCATCACCTGAAACCCATATTTCAAAATAATTGTATGAAGTGATCATATGGGCAATCATTTTTCATGACGGCAAAAATGTTTTTTTTCCTTTGATGCCATCTTCTTTTTGTTTTTTTTATTTTTCAAAAAAAATGTGAATAGCTACAAAAATGCCACTGTAAAGAGAGACCAACACAGGTATGTTGGTCATTGGGATCTTGTTAAGTGGAATCTGCACTTAACCATTAGAAAAATGAGCCCCAAATGTGTTTTTTTATTAATTATATCCTTTTCTGTTACTTGCTTCTGTTTTCTATGTATTAGTTCATACGAAAATGTTCATATGACTTTTAACAAATTGCTGTTATTTGCTGTTTTCTTTTTTGCCATCACCTAGTGCCCACAGGGTTTGGAATTTAGGTTTAAAATGTTCATGGTAAAAGGGATTGGCCCAGAGATGTTTCATTTGCTGGTTTGCTGAAAAAAATGTTAATTAATTCCAAAGTTATTACAATTTAAATGTTTGAGTTCTGAGCATACTCAGTAACCACTTCAGAATAGCCGTATGAAATTATCTTATGGTGCTGATAAAAGAGTAACTAGGCAGTTGTTTACAGTTCAAAGCTAACATACTGTGAAACTCTCAAGAACAGATTAAGTTTTTACGTGTCAGGAGTATAATAAAAAATCCACATAATGGCAGAAATATCTAGATAGAAAAGTGTATTGTTTGTGTAATTGGAATGCTTCGACAGTGCTGTCTTAGCTAATAAACAACAAGTTGTTGTTGAGCCCCCATATGATCCGAGAGTGCTGCCTTAGCTAGTAAACAACAATAACAAATCACACATTGTATTGGTAATGTTTTTTAATCAAGTATACTTTATTCAAAAGGATTTTACAAACAGTAACAAAAAAACAAACCAAATCAACAAAAAACAGCAAATGTAACAGGAATCAAAAAGATTGCTTGTCTAAAAAATGTGCAAGAAGAAAACCCACTGGCCTAACAATATATCTCTAACAGGCCACATTATATTGCCTAAATAACAAAAAGAACCAAAAAACCTTGTCCCTCCCCCCATACCTAGAGTATCTCAGTCCTAGTTAAGTATACATGCCAGACAAACACTCCCTGTGGATAAAACACACCATCAATAGACTAACAACCCTTTTAGTTTTCATGCTAGGTGAGCAGGAGAGCCTGTAGTGGACCCCATTTATTGTGGAAATGCTCTGATTGGTAATGAAAGTCAGCAATATGCTTTTCACTTGCTAAGGCCTGTAAGATCTCCTGCTGCCACTATCTAAAAGGGATGTGGCCTCATCTTTCCAATGCCAAAATAGTATGATTTTGGCTGCAGCAGCAATTAAGGTGACATAGGCTTTGTGAGGTCCAGAGATGCTAGGATGATAATATCCAAGCAGATGGATTTCAGGTGTAAATGCCTCTTCTAAACCCAGCAAAGGATTAAGAGAGTTCCTAATAGCCATCCAGAATGGAGCCACCTTTGGACAAAGCCAAAGCATGTGCAAAAGATGGCCTTCCTCCACACATCTTGAACATAGAGAAGAGGGATGCTTACCTGTCTGGAATAACTTCTGTGGGGTAAAATACATGCTATGCATTATACTGAATTGGGTCCAGCCATAACACTCCTGCTTAATAAATTTATAAAGGTGATGCCAAATCCATTGCCAGTGCTTCAAATTGAGGTCTAGGCCCAAAGCTTTCTGCCAGCAGTAACAAATACCCACTAGGCTCCTTGGGTCTAATGACTGAAAATAAGAATAGAAGTAGGAAACAGCATGAGGTTGATCCCCTAGGGACCAGAAATGTGTAAGGAAAGGATCTACTGGGATCAACCAAGGACCTTGGCCCAGGAATAAAGCAAGAGCTTTTGTAAGTTGAATCTGTTTAAATGTATGAAACTAAGGAATGGAAAAGTGAGTTAGCAAAGTGTGTAAGGGGAGAAATGTACCCATTACCATAAGAGATTCAATAGTAACATTCTGAAGTTGAGGGCAACATTTAAATGGGATGGAACAGTTAGCAATATGATTTTTTAAATTGCAGAGTACTGGCTGTGCCAAGTCCTTCTATCAGACTCTGTCTAGATAAGATCTAATATGCCAACTCACCTTTAAAGACCACATTAGGGGAGTCCCTTTGAGACAGAGAGGAAGCTTTGAGGGACAAAGAAAAAGCAAACTTCCAATGTGTAACACAGTTTGATGACATAATTTCAATTCTAGTGAAAGCCACCATAAAGGTTTATAACACAGCATTCCAAGGGTTCAGCAGGTGTTATTCCATAGAAATATTTTGCTTTCATTCAGTGCACAATAATAAAGAAAATAACTGGGGAGCCTCAAGCCACCACAATCTTTAGGTATGGTCAACTTAAAGTAAGATCGGTGAGAAACTCCATCTTTCTACAGAAATTTCCCAAGGAGACTCTGCAGCTGGCCAAACCATCATTTCAATAAATATATAGACAACACGCAATGCAGATAAAGGACACGGGGTAACACATTCATTTTTGTAACACTGGCTCAACCCCAAAGAGACATAGGAAAAACTGACCAATGATGGAGATCTTCTCGAATTTGCTGAATAAGTGGGAAAAGATTTTCTCTGATCAGTGTTGATGGATCTTGGGGGCAACACATGCCCAAATATGTGAAAGTGTTGGATTCCCACCAACGACCCAAATCATTGATCTCTAGCTTAGAAGCCAAGGAATTAAGAGGGAGAACAGTAGACTTGTCTAGATTTAATTTATAACCAGAAATCTGTGAAAAACATTCAATATCAGCTAAAACAGCAGGAAGTGAATACACAGGATCCTTCAAGTGGAGATGCAAATCATCTTCATATGTGGATAATTTGTATCTCTCCCCATCAGACAATGTCCCTTTGATGGCATCATTTTTATTCAAATTATAAAGTGGGGGCTCAAAATATAAACTGAATAAAAATGGGAAGAGAGGACAATGCTGTTGAGTTCCTCATAGTGGAAACAGGGTCGATCAGAGTCCATTACATCTGACTTGGCTGATGGGTTATTATACAATATTTTAACCCAAAAGCAGAACTTAGTAGTAAAAGCAAATTTATGAAGCACAGCAAATAGATAGGGCCATGCCACCCTGTCAAAAGCTTTTTCTGCATCCAGGGAGACCAGCACAGCTGGTACTCTGCCTTCCCTGGATGCAGAAATAGATAAAATACTTCATGCAAGTGGTCACTTTATGAGCGGCCAGGCATAAAATCCACCTGGATGGGTGAAATCAGTGGTTCCCATACCAACAGAAGCCAGTTGGCGAGAACTTTAGCAAGGAGGTTTGTATCGAAGTTCAACAGGGAAATCAGACAATAGCAATTGGGTAAAGTTTCATCTTTATCCAGCTTACTAACCAGAATAACCAAGCCTCAGTAAAAGATTGGTCCGTATGCCCAACTGAGAGCAAAAAATTAAATAGATGGGCTAAAAACAGTGCAAGTTCTTCACAGTATGTAATATAAAAATTGTTCATGAGGCCATCTGGCCCTGGGGCTTTATCTGGGGAGAGTTGTTTAATTGCTTGATTGACCGCTAAAGTTGCGATAGGAGCCTGCAGAAGATCCTGTTGTTGTTGGTAGAGAAAGAGGATCTAAATAAGCATGAATCTGCTCCTGTAAATCAACCCTTGGAGAATCAGCCTTACAGAGTACACTGTAATAATTACACAAGGCTCTACAATATCCCTCGAAGAGATAATAATAGGACCATCTCCAGATGGAAGCAATTGGGGTACTACGTTGGAAGTCTCCATCTGTCGGAGATGCCAGGCCAAAAGTTTCCTGCTCGCTCCCCAGACTCTATGTAACATGACCTAGTGCACAACAGGGCAAATTCAGCTCTCTCAGTTAAAAGGGTTGAATATTGCACCCAAGTGAGCTAAGATGTTGCCATAAGTCTGGGGGGAGGCAGCTGAGGAGAGATGATGTTCCAGCTGGCAAATCTCTTAAAGTAATTGGTCAGCTCTTGTATTGCAATTCTTGCACCTTTTTGAGACCAGTCTAGTACATTTTCCTTGAAAGGTGCATTTAACTGCATCCCACAACATATCCAGTGCTTCCTCTGATCCTTCATTAGAGAGGAATAGGTTTTCGAGAAAATCTCAGAGGGCATCACAAATCTGTGGATCTTTGAGAAGCTGGCCATTTCATCTCCAAACTTTATCTTGCTCAGCTATAGTACGAGGTCAATGTATCATGGAGACTGTGGCATGGTCAGACACTACCATGGATGAATATCAGAAGGTACAAGGCCAGTGAGCGAATCCTTACTAATTAAGAAGAAATTGATCTGTGAAGAAGTACCATGGGGAGAAGAGAAAAAGGTGTACTGCTGTGCTAGGGGGAAAAGAGCCATCCATGGGCCCACTAAATTTGGCAAGCCCATCAGGCCCCTTAATCCCCATTGACCAGGTGAAAGCCCCTTCCAACTCAAACCAGATCTATCTAAGTCAGTCTGGAAGATCAGATTCCAGTCTCCCCCATTAAAATAGGGAATTGGGCAAATGAAAGTAACTTAGCAGATAGCTCAGTAAAGAAAGTGGGGAAATCAATGTTTGGTCCATGCACAGAGCCAGGCAGTACCTCAGTTATCCCGAGAAGACCATGAAACACAATATATTTTCCCTCAGAATCCCAACATTCTGAAATAAGATGAAAAGGGATGCCCCTAGCTATGAGAATTATGACTCTTCCTGTGCTATTAATAATGTCCACCTCAAAAACACGACCAACTAATTCAAGACAAAAATTGTGTATGTCTTCCCTCTTCTGGTGGAATTCTTGGAATAAGGCAATGCTCATCCTGAGCTTTTTATGATGGCGTAAGACCATATGCTGTTTACACTTATCCTGGGCCCCTTTAATATTACATGAAATAAGTGTATATGCACTATACATACTGAAAAGTATGATACCTCTTGAGAGAAACAGATAATGTCAAACCACCGATGACAAGTAGGGAACTAAAACCTGAAGAAGAATGAGCCATAAAGAGAAGATATGCTCTAGGAGATACCACCTCCCACACTTAACAGTATAAAACACAAGAGAAAACACTAAGAAATGTACCCTTGAACAAACCATCCCTCAACCCTCTCCAGTCCCAAACCGAAGCTACCTGACCAAAGAACCAAGGAGATGCTGCAAATTCACCAGCACAACCCACATACATTAAAAGATCCCCACACCAGTCCCAGTCTAAAAGAAACCTAAACAACCCCCAAAACCCCAGTCCAAGTGATCGCACCACTATGCCAACTCAGCCCATGACACAGTTTCCTCACTGCTGAAGTTACCTCCTCTCCCCCAACCTCCCATTGTTCCCCTTAAGAAACCCAACCTGAAGAGTAGAATTTAAACAGCATAACCCTCAAATAGGTTTCCAAAATTGTGAACAACAAACAAAGAATGCAGCTTAACAAATACAGTTCCAAAAAAGATTAAAATAGGCGATAGTACAAAATTACTAGGTCAGTATTAAACTGTGCTTCAAATACTAGACTAAATAAAATTATAGAAGAGCAAATACCACTTACCAAAAAGAAAAAAAAAACAGTATCTCCATAATCACTATAATTATATTAAAAGGATTAGATGGTATTTACGTAGTCTACAGTTCTGAAAAGTCTTCTAATCAAGGTCCTATGGAGGGGGAACAGACATAAGAATCCTGCACCAGTCAAACTGGTTAAAATTAATTAGCCAGGTACATAAAGAAAGATGTATGTGGACATAAAAGATGAATGACAGAAATCCTAGGAAGGAACCCTCCTTGCCATCATACAGTCATTTAAGCAATCTGCAACAAAGTCCACAGTAAAAAGTAAAACTTGGTGTAGTTCCTGAAATCCCCACAATGAGAGAAAAGTCAAACAACCGAGCACCTGGATCAGAAGAAATTTAGTTGGCTGAAACTAACAAAAAAAATGGGGACTTGGATGATGGTAGCCCATTCAAGTTAAGTCACCAGCTGTGCCAACAAAATAAAAAAAGGGACAGAATGATCAATCAGATGCTCAAACAAGGACAAATCTCTGACTAAGGAGAATATACATATCCGAGTTTGCCGGTGTTGACCTTTAGATCAATTAAGTAGTGCACTGTGAGGGGAAGAAATAAAATAATCAATCAGGCGACCATGGGTCTGCAGCAAGCTTCCTGTGATCAGTATGGGATCGGGTCCACTATGTAGAAATAAAACAGCAGCCACCAATTAGGGAGAATCCACAAATCGTGGTCTTTCAGAGTCAGATAGAAATGTTACTGTGTCTTCCTAAATAGGGAACACTACAGTAGGGAAATAACAGAAAGCGCAGATTACAGACCGGTAGACTGTCTATCTTCCAGCATTTAAGCCACTGGTAATGGATTGCAGAAGCAACAGGGAGATCACGGTGTCTTGAGCAGATAGGGCATCAACTTAGCCAACTCCATTTTCACTTGCACAGGTGTATCAAAGTTGATCCAAGCTCCTGAGTGTGAGACTTGCAGAGTGGAGGGGTATCTCATCTGGAATCCAACCCCAGCGGCAATCAGCTTGGACACCATCGGGTGAAATGCAGTTCTCTGTTGTGTACCATAGCAGGAAGGTCTTGACTATTTGGATGCATGTCCCCTCTCAGGTTACCTCCTTTGCCTCGTGGACCTTGGCTAGTAGGTGCTGCCAGTCAAGATAATTCAAAAATTTGAAACTATGGGGTCTCAGTGGGGCTACAGCAGCAGGCATAGGGTGAAGGAATCAATGTGCCCACTCTATTATATACAGTGTGCCATTAGGGGAAGGTACAGCAATCTGCTCACATAATTTTTGGGGAAATAAAATGACTTGTGTACCCTCCGCCCTCTTGGGAAGCCCATGCACCACAACATTATTGCAGCTGATGTGACCTTCGAGGTCCTCTAGCCGAGACTTGATTTGAACCAGCTTCTGCCAAAGAGAAACAAGTTCTGGCATAGTCTGTGATCTCCAATCTTCCATAGAACTAGTCTGAGCTTCATTATCTCCTACTCACCAAGACAGCACCTCAAGCAAAGAACGAATCCTCTTGATCTCAGCAGTCAACATTTGTAGGTATCCCTTTAAGGTGCCAAATTCCAGAAGAAGCCTATCCTCTATCAAAACCACTGGTGAGGCAACGTCTTTGGGTGTAATACTACTCTGGGCCTTGGTTCTTTTAGAGGCCTTGTCTCTTTCCAGAGATGCAGATGGTGTGTGGCGTGGAGGAGCTTGCTTCATATCTGCATCCATTGATTTGCTGGAGGAAAAGCAGATCACCACACTCCACAGGTACTGTACTACAAATGTTGTATAATAGGAAAGGGTTAGCTATGTAAAAAAATGGTTAAATGACTATATTAACTGAGGAGAGATCAGGAGAAGGGAAGAGAAGCAGCTAACCACAAGCAGCTCATCACTTGACCTCTGGTAACTTATTTAAAGGTTAAGAAATGCAAGTTTTAGAAACCTCCAAAGTCCTTCCTTGGAGACTTTAGAAGTCTGGAAAGGTTTTGTATCTTTTAACCACTCGTTAGCATAATAAATACACTACTATAAACATTTTGTTTGGTTTGTGTTGCATTGACTGTCTGAATGATATAACGACTGAAAGTCAGTGTGCTCTATTGGCTAGAGCTCTCGACTGTGAAATGGGAAATCGCACATTTAAATCCCACCACTGGCACCAACTCGAAGCATTACCTTGTGCAAGTCACTTGACCTCCCTGTGCATTACTGCCTCTCAGTTGTAGGAGCAGGACCTTACTGAAAACCTGATGCTGCATTTCCAGTTAGGTATTTCTGGTCAGTGCTGCTAATGACCTCCCCCATATGATCCAAGTGGCAAAATAGGAACCCACCTATAAAGGCAATATACCTGATAAAAGAGTAACCAACCTGTTGTTTACTGCACAAAGTTAACCTACTGTAAAACCCTTTAGAACAGATTAACCTGTTATGTATTGGTATTGAAATAAAAAAGTCCTCTTAATGGGAAAACTGATATCTAGATATAAAAGCGGTAATGTTTGTGAAATTGGGAATGCTTCAAGAGTGCTTCCAGAGGGGTGCCTTATCTACTAAACACCAACAAATAAAACACTGTACTGGTTAACTTATTATAACTTAAGGAATGCAAGCTTTAGAAACCTTGTACAGTAAGTCCTTCCCTAGAGATTTCTGTTACCCTTGATGACTAGTAGTTGTCAAACATTTTCATCATCATCATACCCAGCTGAAAAGATGATGATTTATGATGTTGTATCATTAATAATCATTATCAATTATGTGCAGAGATCATGATCAAACTTCAAAAACCATCATTGTCATGATGACTAACAATGATTAAACATGAACGTTAAATGGCCGCCAATCAAAAACCATCATGCAAAGTTACAGTACTCGCTCAGTAGCAGCTGTCAATCACTGAGATTTACTATATACAATATGTGCTCATTCAGAGCTCAGTTGGTAGCTGGCCATGGTGGTGAGTGGTGGGCTGTGCCAGTCGTCGCCTTGGTTTGGGGATGGGGAGCAGGACTGTGGTACATTGCCTGCTGGGGTGGGGGGGCACTATATCACCAGTGATGTCATAATATGGCTTAGCAGGGGATTGGGGCTTGGGGGGGTGCTAGAGTACCAGGGAACTTGAATATATAATTATATCTTGGGGCATTGGGGATCGGGGAGGGGTGCCCACTAGACCACCAGGGACTTATAATAAATAAATAATTCATGGGGTCATCAGGGTGGGGTCTGCTAGTTCACCAGTCAGGGATTTATTTTACTACTTATTTATATGGGGGTATTTGGGGATCAGGGGTGCATTAGACCACCTGGGAAGTATACTAAATACCTATTTCTTGGGGACATCAGGAAGGGGGGGGGGTCCACTAGACCACCAGGGATCCTTTGTTATTATAGCGGGGGATTGGTGCTGGGGAAGGGGGACTGCGGCACTTTTCTATAACTAGGTCAAATATCCCAGTGGAGAAATTTCCATGGCTGTTCTAACTGTACTTAGAACTTTGCCCTCTGGGAGAGTTTTGTGAATCCCTATTCAGGGGATTTTTCAGCTTAAGTCTGCCACAAGCTCCTGAAGCCATGCTGCTGCCCATTCTGTGGTGCAAGGGTGGTGCAAGCCCCATTTGGTGCAGGCTGCCTGCAGTTGATGCAGGGTGCCTTTATGAATTGCTCACAGCACACCGTATGGTGCAAGGAGCACTTTGCACCATTCACTGTGATGCAATGCCCTTGCACAGCACCAGTAGCTTTGAGAATCTGGCCCATTATCTCATTACTACATTGCAGTGAATACCCTGTTGTAATATCTCAATGTTTCATAAATGGTAAATAAAATTCACTGTGTCTAGCTCTGTAGTCATTAAAGATCAATTGCAGGCTGTTGAAATCATGCTAAGACTGTTCAGTATTCCCCTAATTGTCCACCTGATACATGCTCAATACTTCTTTTACATTTTTAAAGTCTTTTAAATAACTTAATCTGTGTTTTTCTGGAGCTCAGTTTTTAGCGCGGTCCAGTGGGCGTGACCAGGATATGTGTACAGGCTGCTTTGCAAATGTTGCGGTTGTGCACGTCATTTTTGTTCAAGCTGCCAATTGGCATGTACATTAAGTGCTGCATCACCTACTGTAGCCGTGCTTCATTGCTTGACATGTGGCAAAACATAAGTTTTCATGCATTGGAATAGCTGAGTCCAAGCATGCTCCTCAATGAAAGTTCATTTTTAACATCTAAATAAAGGTGCTCCTATCAATGTATTGCTGTAAAAATCAATGTAAAAATCAATGTAATGTGCTAGCTTGCAGCCACTGTTTCATGGTTGTTTGGCAGTGACAGACCGCATTGAGGTCTGGACGCAGTAGTCAGATTCGTTTCACTGCTTCATCACTAACTTAATTTTTTTTCCTGACACATTTCATACCTGATATTCACATTCTCAGTATATTGCAATATGCTATTTTTTCCCCATGTAATTCAATATGTGCTGACTCATTCTCCACCAACCAATTGATGCAGCTTAGCATTTTACACATGCGTTAGACATTGAATGCGTATTCTAACGCAGTGGTCAAAAGCTCTGTTGAGTCTTGAATTAAATGTTTTTCTTACCGCCATAATAAATGTTTCTCATTATGAATTTTGTGTCTGAGGTCTAATTATTTTCACATCTGGCTTCCTGAATTCTGCCTATCCAGTTTCCCGCTCCTGCAGAGTTTACCATGAACAGTATGCAACTCTGTACATTTAATTTACCCTAAATTAGTGTTGTATAGCTGTCGCGAAATGTTTTTCATTTTTATAAATACTTTAGGTGAAGCCATGTTCATGAGATACCTTGTTACTAGTACCTAGAGGGATGTGCCCTGTTCCCAACGTTTCCTGCTCCTACCATGAGGATGGATCATACATTTTTTTCACATCTACTAATTGTGGACTTTTATATGATGAGCTTGAATCTTTTATGCCACATATCAGTAATTTTTTTGTTTAACAAAAAAATGAATTTAGTTTGAAGAGTATAGTTTGACATTTTCTGTCATACTGTATGTCACATGATTCACATTGACAGCTGCTCTTACACGGTGTTGTCTGCCTCGTGGTTCTCTGCTTTTGTTCAACAGATCTTTTTACAGTATTTTTCCTAATCTATCATTCATATATGACTGTAAATATTGTAAATGTCTTTTACTGTTAATATGCTTCAACTAACTGAATAGATTTTGCTCGAGGTACTTGATCCATTGGTGTGTGTGACAAGCGTGTGTGTGTGTGTTTCTGCTCGTGTGGTACGGTTCTATATAACGTACTGTGTATTTTTGTCATTTACTGCCACATCTGTCATCTTCTAACTTCTGACTAATAAAATAAATATCACTTACTGCTGACTTATTTCTTTATTCTGTCTTTTTTCATCTGTTTCTAAAACTAACCGTCTTTGGTTTATAAAATGCCATACTGTACTGCATTTGGTTGCACCAATAACAGCACCAGTGGATGCAGTTTCTGTAAGTTTCTGAAGGATAAAAATCATAGAAGTCAGCGGGTTATTGCCATGAAGCTTGCTGGCTGACAGCCAATGGATCATTGTCACCTTTGCTCTGATCACTTCAGCCAGAGCAGTTTTCGATTCCTCCAAGTATCTTGCAGAACACTGGATTCAAACCTGGACAATGAGGACTGAAGGTGGATGCAGTGCCAACACCTTTTTCATTTGCGAAACCAGTTAGTGACAGGAATAGTGGTGCAGTTGCGAGGAGATGCTGACTTGAGGTGAGATATATTTATTTTTTTAATTATTTAAATCTTCTGCCAATCATATACATTCATTAGTGGCACAGTATAGTTACACCCCCTTCCACCATGACATAACTGCATACATCATGACATATCAAACATTAGACTGGTGGATGCATATCTCAAGTTTATCATCAGTTTACAACCTTTGAGCCAGAGGCTCGTTTACAAAGGTACCTCGTCACAGAGAGGACAATACAATGATAACAACTTGGTACAGAGAAACAGTGTACAGTTTTTTTGAGGATACAGGAGGACAAATGAGATCAACAATTTACCACATACAGGATTGGTGAAGTAACATTGTTCAGGGAAATAACTAGAACATCAGAAAAAAACATAGGATATCAATACAGTGTGTTTTAGCGGAGTCAACAGGGAGGTAACAGGAACCAAGGGTAGAGAAGGTAGAGGTTTTGAGCAGCCAACAGGGGCTTTGTCAGAGAGTGAGCAAGATAGCTTAGAAACAGCAACAGCTGCGAGTAGTGAAAAGGTGGTTCCAGAGGGTAGTTTTAAAGCAAGAGATTGTGGGGGTGTCTGAGATACTGGCAGGGAGGGAATTGTACCAAGAACGGGCACGGTAGAGGAACTGGTGTTCATTTTTATGTGCTGTGCAGAATGGTTTTCCTTGTTCAACATTATTTCCTGAACAATGTACCTCGCTATATTTATTTTTACAATTATAGTAACAAGTGTTTTTACTCCTTGTTTTGCAGATACTGACAGAGTTATGTGTTGAGCATCAACATCCTTTGGAAGCCATACAATCCGATATGCATCAGGACAGTATGGAATGTTGGAATGTGACAATGCTGACATTTCCGAGATACATTTACCAAACTGCGTGGGTACCCATACTACTAGTACAGTAACTATATATTTTTTTATTCTTGCAAGTCTTAGAGTAATGTAAATGGTTCTTCACATTGTTGATAGACATATAACAGAACAACACAATGTTATGTTTGAATTTATCCTTTCTGATAATCCAGTGTGCCATAATTGTGACTATGTACAATGGTGATACTGGCCATACCCAGTATCATGACCCTCACCACCCACATCACAGAACTACCCATGGTATGCTACATGTTCTCTTCATATCAATTGTGTTCTTTATGCATGTACCAGCTGTGCCATTACCACATAATGACTACCCCCAGGTCCATTTCAATTTTTGTTATTTGTACACCCCCTCGACCATTGTGTACTCTTCCCCTGTGTTTTTGTTTCCCAGATGCATTATTTTGCACTTCTGTAAATTGGATCTAAGTTGTCATATTTTTGACCATTCCTCCAACATTGCCAAGTCCATTTTCATCCTTTGCCTCACTTTGTGTAGTAACCTGTTGAAGATCTTTGTGCCATCGGCAAGCGGCATACTTCTTCTTCCAGTCACACTGAAATGACACTTATGAAGACATTAAAAAGGATCAGCCCCAATACAGAACTCTGGGGTACCCCGCAAACAAACCCCCTTGTCTTCATAGTGGACTCAGTTCATTTTTACCCTCTGTGTCCTGATATCAAGCCAAGTTATAAATAAGGCTACCACCATGGGACACACTCTTTTGTGTAGGACTATGTCAGATTACTTGTTAAAGTATAGGTAGGCCATGTCCACTGCCCCTCCTTGGTCTACTACTTTGGTCATGCAGTCAAAGAAATATATTAGATTCATCTGACAAGACCTTTCTGCTGTGAATCCATTCTGCTTGGATCCTGAGCTCAGCTGGCCTCTAGGTACTCAACAATTCTTTCTTTCATAGCTGATTACTACATTTTCCCTACAACTGATGTCAAACTTAGGGTTCTGTAGTTTCCTGGCTCTGCCTTGCTCCCACTTTTATAAAGTGTAATCCCATCCACCTTCCTCCAGTCCTTATGTACCATACCATCTTCCCATAATTTGTTTAAAAGGATAGTCAGTTGTGTCACTAGTTGTACTGACATAGGAAAATAAGAATGTGATGGCAGAATAGGACCACCCTGCCTGCCTAGTCTGCCCAGTGTGCCTAGGTTTCCCCTAGGCCTTTGCTGTACTACTCCCCCCCCTTCTCCAACACACCCTTGTGTTTATCCCATGTCATTTTGAGCCCTCCTATTGACTTATCCCTCATCATCTCACTCCAGTTGTCCACCACCCTATCAATAAAGAAGTACTTCCTGATGTTACCCCTAAATTACCTCCCCCCTTGATTTGAGATTCATGTTCCCTTGTCCTAGTCACTCATTCAGTTTGAAAAAGCTCAACACAGGCATCTTATTGATACCCTTGAAATATTTAAAAGTCTAAATCACGTCAACCCTCTTTCTCCACTGCTCCTGAGAGTACTTGCACAGGTCATTCAATCTCTCCTCGTATGGTAAATGCTTGAGCCCCCCTCACCATCTTTGTCATCCTCCTCTGAACTCTTTCTACACTCTGCATGGCGTTCCTGAGGTATGGCCTCCGACTCCATACTCCAGGTGCAGCTTGACAAGCTGTGTGCACAGAGGTATTATGAACTCTGTCCTGTTGCTGGAAATCCCTTTCCCTATACAAACTAATATACTGCTGGCTGTTGCCACCATCCTTCCACACTGCTTTCCCATCTTCAGGTCTTGAGAAATGATGATGCAAAAGTCCCTTTCTTCTGTTTCCTGCATGTATATTACTTACAAGCAATATCCCATGCTCCCATTTTTTCTGTCTAAATGCATGATCTAACACGTTGCTGTATTGAACAACAATTGCCACTCTTTGAACCATTCCTCCAACGTCTCCATATCACTACGCATTGTATCCACCCCATCCTGCATGTCCACTGTATTGCAAACCTTCACGTTGTCTGTAAGTAGACTCATCCTCTATTCTATACCTTCAGTTATATCCCCTATAAAGACATTAAACAGAAGAGGTCATAGCACCGAACCTTGGGGAAGCCAACTGATGACCTATGATGAGGGTGTTCCATTGACCAAAAACATCTGCGTTTTGCCCTCCACCAAGTTCTCAACCTATCTTATGACCACCTCCCCAAGCCACAGGCAGTCCATCTTGTGCAATAGCCTCCTGTTTCAGACTGAGTCAGATGGTTTTCTGAAATCAAGGTCGGCCACCTGCACTGAGCTCACCTGATCCACAACCTTGGTGACTGAGTCAAAGAACTCTAACATGTTTTTTTGACAGGATCTTCCCTTGGTTAACCCTTTCAACTATTTGTTTTCTAAATATGGGGTAAATCTCATCAGGCCCCATTCCCTTGTTCAGCTTGAGTTTTATGATTACTTTCAGGACCCTTTCTTCTGTAAATGGAATGTTATTGTGCCACCCTCCCACGCAGAGTGTTTCTATTGTTTTGTAGAGGTACATCCCCCTTATTTTCTTTTGTCAATACTGAACAGAAGTATTTGTTCATTGTCTCTGCCTTTTCACAGTCACCCTCTGTCCATTCCCCTCCCCACCCCCAGATAAGCCTCACTATCCTCTTTGGTCTTTCTTCACTCACTAATGTATCTGTAAAAGGTTTTATTCCCATTCTTAACTGAGTTGGCTATATTTTCCTTGGTTTGAGCCTTTATTATCCTGGCTGCCTTCCACTATTCATTCTACACTTCTCTTTCTTGCTCCTTCTGTCATTCCTTATACTTTCTTAATGCTAGCTTTTTCTCCTTAACCTTGAATATATTAACATGTTTTATAAAATGGGTCATAAACCTGCAGTCACTGTATAAATTAACATCCCTGCACAAAAAAATATTGTAAAAAAAAAAAAAAAAAGTTAAACGAGCTGTTTCAGTAAAGCCTTGTATACTGAAGACATGTATATCTGGTGGAGGGTGGTTAACCATGACAGCCATTTCATATTAAAAACAAAACAGTACAGTGGTGGCATAATAACTATTTCATTACAAAGGAATGAAACAGCTAAGAATTTTAACATAAAAAAAATTTTTAAAAAAAAAAGAATGATCACAGTAGGTCATTTTCTAAGTGCAATAATATCCTTCAGGAATGGGCGTTATGGTCAGTACTAGTCCTTCCACTGGCTATATGTCATTGGGTGTTCCGGCACTGCAAAATACAGTACACCATGTCGGTTACTATTTCTTGCTTAGTCAATGTACCATGCAGCCATCCCACTACAATGTATGATTTGCTTCTGTTTGGGAGGTCACAATGGGCTAAACACGTATAAAAACATATCAATTCTGTTTGTGCTTCTAACATGTATTTTATGGTTTGGCATGACTTTTATTTTTAGAATTACTTTTATTTTGAAAGTATAAATTCTTTTTAATAAACAATGTCCTGTTTATTACTGTCAATACATTTCCTATATTAGCATTTTTTTTGTTTAGGAGACCAGCAACAGGTCAACACAAACAATGAAACATGTATCACTTTGCATTGGGAAAATCAAACTGTCAAGAGGTACACAAACAACATTTTGTGGTGTACACAGGGGCACTCAGCCTGACAGTTCCATCTCATCCATTCATTCCATATCCACTCAGTATGATCCACCTGTCGAAGCACATGAAGGTGATGAGTATTCTTGCAGTGAAGATGAATCATGATCCAATGAGCACAGTTCTGATGAAGAATTTCAGGATGACTTGCATGATCCAGGCTGGGAATTACATTCATTGGATGAAATAGACTCTGATGAATGTTTGGTTGACTCTGCTGTCGATATGTAGGTATTCCATGTCTTTCTTTCTGCTTTGATTTTCAGTGTTCAATATAGACATTGTTACCCAACCCTTTGTATTGTTTTTTTTTTCTGCATAGTACCTACCACATAAGCATTACTTACTTTTGTTGTATACTGTTTGTTTTTGCTATGCAGTTATAATGATGGCATGTTTTATATTTTCATATAATGAGCAATATACAGGATAGTGTATTGGAGCCCATACACAATCATGATATTCTGATACAGAGTTGTTTCAATGATGACGAGGACCTCTAGAGCAAAATACTGTTGTCCTGGAACCCACTGTGTATTATAATACTGGCTTGTGTATTGTGACTCTCGTACGCTTTTCAAGATAGTGTATGGCTACCCAAAACACACGTCCCTTAATTATTGTTGCTTCTTTATTCTCCGAAACCCGCACTTATTATCTGTTTCCAGATGGTCCACTCACACGGGCGACTACTCAACCACCCACTGTCCTATGAGTGGTGAAACTAGTATGCAACCTACATTTTACTGCGGCAGAACAACTTCTGTAAGTTTATGGATATCCATACACAATTGTGTTTTCCCGTTCACCATAAAATGTTTAAAGATTACATAAAAAGCAAAATAAATTAATATGAATTTATTATTTTGCATGACATATAATTGTGCTTGTGCATTTGAAAGTGCAGAGGTCATGTCTTTCTTTTTTCCCTTTTAACTTTTTTTATTTATTCTTGTAAGTGCCCGCATAGACAACAGGAAGCTGCATCCATCATTCACTGGGACTCATTCTACTACAGGAACATGTCTGGTCATCATTGACCCCATGGGCTCTAGGCCTTTTTTTTCTGCCATCACCTCCACAAAGGCAGAAAATGCCCTGGACAGTACCATCCTCTGTTCACAGGCAACATGCATGTTTATGGACACTGCACTGTCCCTCTTCCCCAAGGAGGGAGAGCTGTGTATGGATGCTCAATCCTTCCTCCCTCTTGCTAACTCCCAAGCCACAAGAGTCTTTTTCTGAACACAGGCCACTGATGTGGAACATAGTGTGGCATCCAGCAACACAATCCTCAAGACCACCTGGCAGGCCCATTGGTCTTAACTTTGCAACACTGTCTTTTTACAAATCATGTCACCTCATGTTAACCTACCCCCACCACCACCCATAATACACAGTAAATAAAGAAGCTCATTTAGGCAAATGTTTTTTGGTGGTGGTTTGGCAACACTCCTTCTGTTTAATTTGTGGTACTATTACATTTTTTCATGCAGTACCAATTTTTGGGGTAATAAATTATAATTACTTTACATCCTGGTCCTAAATGAATATGGGTTCCCAGTTGCAAGACAAATGTCATAACTCGCCGGCACTTGTGAGTTGCACATATGCAGATACGTCATGGACCCTGCACCAGATTCCAGAACAGGCAGGGTCCCCAATGATGATGTCCTGTGACTTGTGTCACCTCCAGTGGTACACCAAAGGAAAGGCGCACCTGAACTGGGTGCGTCAAACTGCAGGCATGCCCACCGACAGGCCAAAGCCACCACCCTCCTGGCCCCAAGCCCAGAAACAAGCCTGAAAGCCACGGTGGGACATGGCGGGGGGGTTGGCAGCAGTACACTAGCAGTGGGGGGGGTTGGCAGCACTGTACACATTACCATGATTCAAGCCAGAGGAACCCCAGTATTGCTGGAGATTGGGTGATGTGTCCAACTATGCAATTGTGGGGGCGTTAGGTATGCCACAGCAGTGTGTGTGGTCGGAGCTGGATGGGTGGTGTCAGGCTCCTGGGTATGGCAATTCCTGGTCCTCTCAGTATAAGACTGTGTGGTGCATTGGGAGCTCCAGGATAGGTGCCAGAAGTGATGATAGGGGGCTGAAAAAATTGAAAGTTAAAAAAAGAAAGTAGAGGTCATGAATGAGCGGTGAAAGCACAGTGTTGTTTAAGCATGCTGTGTAGAAAAGAAAGTTGTTTTGGGTGTTGGTAGGGGGTTTGTGGGATGCAGTTGCATT
Organism: Neoceratodus forsteri; assembly: GCA_016271365.2. Lineage (NCBI taxonomy): Eukaryota > Metazoa > Chordata > Ceratodontiformes > Ceratodontidae > Neoceratodus > Neoceratodus forsteri. Next base: position 951,568,772 of record CM028131.1, on the reverse strand, counting down.
GTATTATGCTTGCAGTTGCATATTCAAGCAGACTTGATTGACTCTATAACCTGTATCTGATGTCATGCTATTATTAATTATAACAATGTCTCAAAATGTCCATGTCATTTTTATTCCATTACAGTAGATCAGAAGAACTGACTTCTGAGCCATCAAATCAAGACAAAAGAAAGTTAACAGTTTTCCAGAGTGCACTGCTAACCCTACTTCTGGTCTGTCTTAGATGCCAAGCTAGCTGCCATGTGTTTCTATGAAGTGTCATGGGTACTCTGGTCACCCTAGAACAGACATGCGTAAATAGACATCATCGTACATGGGAAAATAAACTGCAACTACAAACATTGTCGCTTTGTAACCTAATTGTGGCATCTGGTATTCTGTTCATAGGAGCTAGTCCATTTTGCATCTTTAACATCTTCCAGCACATAAAAGTACTGTGTATATCATTACACACTTATCATAAGATACAATCTAGCTGCCTTGTGCCTGCTATAAGATCGGTATGGAAGAAACAACAAGAAAACCTAATTTCCACATTACCAAAAACAGGTGTGGTACTTGGTGGAGATTCACGGTGCTGCTCACCTGGCCACACTGCAAAGTACAGATCATACAGCCTTATGGATCTAAGTCAAGCGAAAGTAGTGGATATGCAGTTGATACAGGTGATACATGCACATATTCTTCACGTACTGCACTCCGCTTTGTGTTTTTCTTATTATTACAGTGTATTTACTATAAATGATCTTCCATTTCTGTGCGTAGTTGTACTTTTTTATAAAATTAGTTCTGTTTGCTGGACCATTTTATTATTTTATTTTATCTATTGAATTGTTTCACCAGGAAAGATACACTGAGCAACTTAATGCTCGTTTCATGGTTCGTCCTGGGAGAAATGGGGAGAGAGATGTACAGAGTGAGAGTTCTTAGATACATACATAACAGATGGTGAATACACACATGCAATTTCCAAAACAGGTTCATGTCAATTGAGTACCTAATAGGCTGATGTAACAGCTACTGTACTGGCAGTTCATAGGAGCAGCATACATAAAGAATCAGTACGGGGTCAAAAGCATAGGCTGCAAGGTTGAAAATGCATACATTACAGGCAGTTCACTAGTGGTGCAGATACAGTAAGGGTGAACACATAGGATCCAGTCACCTTTTTAAGAGCTAGTCTATAAGGGGCAGTATATGTGCAGGTGGGGTAGAGGGGATGAGAAAGAGGAGAGCTAGAGGGAGAGAAAAAAGTGAGAGGGAGACAGGGAGACAATTATGCAAGGAGGGGGTCAGGAGCAGGTGTAGGTAGGTGTAAGGTAATTGTGCAGAGCAGAGGTGAGGGAATATAGGGAGGAGGAGTGGAGCATTTGTGGAGGAAGTGCATTCCACATTTTAGGCAAGTGGTAAGAGAAGGCTTTTTGGCCAGAGGAAGTAGTTCTGCAGGGGACTGAGAGGGAACGAGTGTCAGCCTGGGATCTCAGAGAATAGAGGGAGTGGGTAAGGGTGCCAAGAGAGGAGGATATATGAGGGGAAGAGATCCAAGCCTGAATTTAGAGATGAACTTAGCACCATGTAGCACACGCTGGGAGTGTAGGGAAGGAGGTTGAGAGAACAGTAAAGGTCACAATGATGGGTGCGGGGGGAGGGGCATCAAGAGCAAAACGACAGAAGGAACTGAAGAGAGAGTCCAGTCTGGATAGGTGGGACTGTGGGGCAGCATCGTAGACTATGTCAAAGTAGTCAAAAATGGGCATAATCATTTTTTATTATTTTATTATTCCATTATTTTAATGGAGAAGCTCCTTACTTGACTGCTGATGAAACTGATGGTTCCTCTACACATGAGGTCTCAGTTAGTATCTGTTTGTGTATGCATTAAGTCACTGTAAATAATTTATATTTCTATTTTTGTTGTTATAATATGGCTATAAAATATGCAGTAATCTGACTGACTGAGGAGCTCTTTTTGTGTTGTTTAAGCTATTAGACATAAAACAAAATCACTGGTTCCATCCGAGGCCTTCCGTTGTGCGCTAATGGGGACACATTCTGTCAGCAGAACTGAACAGATGTTTAAATTATTGCATTGTATCTGTAGTAAAAATTCCATCTTTTGAATGTCAGCATGACAGAAAATAAACAACACAGAGAAAAGGGATGAAATATTATAAAGAAGAAGAAAGAAAGGTGAGGGAAATGGGTAACAGGGAGTATGTTAGGGGAAACTAGAGTGTTTAAGAGCTAATTAAAAATACATGAATGTTGCCATACCCAATATTTAAACCTGAGATGGCATGTCATGCTGGGATGTGCTGGAACTGTTTAAAACAAAGTCATAAAAATGTTTCTTTTTTAATGCGGTGCATTCCTCCCCCCCCCCCACACACAGACAAAAAACATATTGGATCTATTTTATAATCACAGAAAGACACTCCATGGTGTACATTGTGGTGGCGGGGCCACTTACTCCCGGTGCCACAACAAAGAGCAAGCAAGCAAGGCAGCCTACTTCTTGCCTCCCTCAATATCTGCAGCCTTCTGAGTAAATTCACTCCTCTCCAGGGCTGGATTGCTCAACACGCCCCTGACATCCTAGCATTATCGGAGACCTGGCTCTCGAAAAACACCCCTGATGCCTCTGTTACCCTCAGTGGCTACTCCATTTTTTGAGCTGACAGATTACACAAGCGGCGGGGGTGCCATCTATGTCAAAACCATGCTGCAAGCCCTCCCTGTCTCCCTTCTCCCACCAACCCATGGTGCCCAATCCACTGCTATTAAGATCACTCTTGGCAATCATGGTAAAACGCTATACATCATGGCAGTTTACATCCCCCCCCAACCAAAAAACAGCATATGACTCTATACTTTCCAGCATCACCCATCTCCCTCCCAACAGCAAACTAATTATAATGGGAGATTTCAATGTGAAATGGCTTTCCACCATATCTGCCAACTACAAAGATGCTGGTCTAGCCTACAACCTTACTCAGGTGGTACATTCCCCCACCAGACTCAACCCCAGAACAGGGTCCTCCACACTTATTGACCTCATCCTCACCAAGCACCCCAATAATCTTTCCCAGGTTATGGTGCTTCCTGACACACTAAGTCACCACTCCCCTGCCACCTGCTAGTGGTCAAATAAACTCCCTCCTAGCCTCCCTAAAATTACAGTCCAAAGACTCCTCAAAAAAGGGGCTCTCTCCCTCCTCAAATCATACCTCATTCCCTGTGATTGGTCACCCCTCCATAATGCTCTTTCTGTTGATATGGCCCTCCGCTCCTTTATCGCCACCTTCAACGCTGAATGTGATATCTTTGCCCCTTCTCAAAACATATTCCAAAAAACAGGGATACCCCATGGATCTCACAGTCTCTGATTCATCTGATGCACCATTGAGACAACCTCTGGCATACAGCCTTGGACTCACAGCTATCCCATGACAGGCAACTCTACAGGGAGGCCAGAAACAAATGCACCTGGGCCATCCGGCAAGACAAGGCCACATACTACAAGCATGCCCTCACCACCACTTTGGGAACAGGGAAAAAATTCTGGAACAATATAAAAGAGTTGAGTGGGAAAACCATTTCCCCGGCCCCCTCCCAGATTCTAGTGGATGGAGCCCTCATCCAGGACCTGACTGCCACTTCCAATGCCCTCAATACCATCTTCTCAGACCTCAGTCACATCCTCCCTCACAACTTCTTTGACCAGATTCCAAATAGCCCCATAGACATGTCTGCCCCCACGGCCCCAGCACCATTCCAGCTGAGAATCATCTCTTGCAGTGAGGCTAAGCACTACCTCACCAAAGCCTTGATGAATGTGCACTACAGCAGTGACTCAGTTGACCTCAAAATTCTCAGGCTAACCCTGGATGTCACCCTGCCACATCTTACCAAAATTCTTAACTGGTCACTACGCCTCAGCCAGTTCCCCACACCATGGAAAAGAGGTATAATTACCCCAATACTGAAGAGTGGTGACCCCACCTCCACCAGTAATTACTGACCCATCTCAATCCTCCCCCCCAAAGGCAGTTGAAACAATTGTGTCTGACCAGCTTACCTGACTACCTAACAAAATACTCACTATTCTGCCATGAACAACGTGGGTGCTGAAGGGGGCACAGCACCACCACTGCCCTCCTGGAATTTACCTCATACATTCACGAGGCCTTGGACCAGGGGTCCACAGCAGAAGCAATCTAGGTTGACTTGACCAAAGCTTTCAATACTGTCAGTCACACACTTCTGCTCCACACCCTTCCTTCCATACATTTCTCCCCTGAGGCCACCTCCTGGTTCAAAGACTATCTCTCTGGCCGAACGCAACAGGTCAAAATTAGCACCACCCTGTCCTCTGAAAGAACAGTCCAATTGGGTGTCCCCCAAGGGTCCATCCTCGACCCATTGCTCTTCACCCTCTTCCTAAATTACCTCCCTCAATCATGCAATGGAAAGCTCTTGTTCTATGCAGATGATGCAGTACTGCTCCGGAAGCACCCCCATCCTGAATCCCTTCAATCAGCCCTGCAAGACTTTTTTAGAGAACTATAATCCTGGTTCTATGAGTATCGCCTAGTACTCAACTACAATAAGAAAAAATCAATGATCTTTGTCCATCGCCAAAGTCCACTCAGGAGTGCTCCGCTACTCATCTCAAATTCCCAGGGTCTCCTTCTTGAACAGGTCTCCAGCTTCAAATACCTGGTTGTCACTCTGGACACCTCCTTTACCTACCACACACACGTCCAACACCTTTCCTCCGCTGTGAACACCAGATTGGGGATCCTACACAGACATAAGTATTGCCTACCCCTTCAGGCCCTAAATATTGCCGTAACTTCCTCTGTCCTATCATTGGTCAACTATGGCATTCCGATTTATGAAGCTGCCGACCAAACAGCCCTATGCAGCATCAACATAGTTATCAATAAAGCCTGCAGGCTGGTCACTGGTAGTGATGGAAACACCCACATGTGTGAGCTTTACCAACATGCGGACTGGCTCACCCTCGAAGATAGGCTTAAGTACCACACTATCTTCCAAGCCAAACAAATACTCTTGAATCTAGCACCCAAAGGCCTCCACCCCCTCACTCAGACAATCCCACACAGGAGGGCCCCCAGACGCACCACTGGCACCTCTCTCCTAGTCCCCCACTGCAGGACCTCACTAAGTCAAAGGTCTTTCCGATACCGGGCTCTCCTCTGGCTAAACAACCTACCAGCCTCTATCTCCCTAGCCCCTAGTCTTGGCCTATTTAAATCTGGCCTCAAGAACCACCTACTTGCATCAGCTACCTGTGACTGCAAACGTAATGCCTCAACCATCTCCAAAACACAAGAGGAAGCCCTTTGCTAGCAGCCTGTATAGCGCCATCTAATGTAGAAAATCCATAATAGTAGGGATAAAAGGCCTAACCTTACACCTTTACTGCATCCTCAGGTCCCTCTACCACAATGTAGATATAAAGCTGACTCAGGGTTCAATTAGGACCCCCTGAATCTGTAATCTACCCTGTGGTCACAGCTAAGACCAAAAAATATATTTCAGGATCCTTGACACACTGTATTTATTGTACCATGTGACCTATGTAAAATACGAGTAATGTTACGTTTATGTTTTTTTGTACTGACATGGAGCATTTGCAAAGGAGTCTAAGACTCAAAGGATTGTAATTCCAATTCTCTTCAATAAATAAATAAAAATAAAATAACAACACCTCTCGGGTGGTTGAAGTGAAGGCACTTGGCGATGCCTCATGCCACACCCCAGGTGTGCTACTATCAAACAACATTGCATACCCCGTCATGCCTTACTGCTTAATTGTTTGTTTTTTTCTGTTTGTTAAGACAGTCTTCACTCCTGTTAAAAATAAACAAAGAAACACAGAAATTAACCACATGGATGCCTCTGCCACAGCACAATTGATCTCTATAGGGACACTAAATGGGACTATCAATAGCAATGTGTTCAATTCAGCAAGGTGAAAATGAGATAAATGCAGGAATATAAAAAAATTTTACTGAGCTCAAACTAAAATCTTCTAAAAAAAAGTCAGTATAAGCAATGTGGATGGATACAGTAAAGCTCTTGAAGGGACTATATTATCTCTATTTTATGTCTAAATTATTTATAATAAAGTTATCATTTCTAATTTGTTTATTACGTTTATGCATAATCATTAAGGTGTTGTTGGATTTTTTATAGCCATACTATAATCACAATAAGGTAGTCCATGGTGTGCGTCATCACTGAATAACATCACACCTGGAGTGGTGTAACGTTATTCAGCAGTGACGCACACCCTGGTGTGTATTATTGCTTAATTAACATCACAGGTGTTTTTGTGTGAGTGTGTGTATTGGTTGGGGGGGGGCATGTAGTAGTGGGGTAATGCATAACTTTAAATTATTCTATTACTTGATATACAACGAATTCAAAATTTTGAAGCACAGTTTATAGCATACTCAATAATACATATGTGTGTGTGTGTGTGTGTGTGTGTGTGTGTGTGTGTGTTGGTAGTACTGAGATATTTGCACACATAGAGGCATTCTGAGGCATGAGGACACAGGCATACTGCACTCAGCCTCTGGGTATGCAGTTAAATCAATACTACAAACACACAGGTATGAAGTATCAAGAAAAGAGAATTTAATTCATTTGATTTATATTGTTATATGCACTTGAGCTTTTCCTATAGTATCACTGAAAGAGTAGTTTACACTGTAAAGGTATTGTTGGAGGGGCATTGAAGGTTGATATGTCTTGATGTTATCTGACAGATTTTCTCATTTGAGACTGTTTTAGTTTGTATCAAGATGCCCGTGCATTATACAGATTGCATGTACAGTAACATAATATATTTAATACCAATTAGACATCTTTATTTAGAACGGAATTTGTTTAACAAATGTTGATCATCTACTCAAATTTTATGTAAATATTGAATACATGATACAGTATGCTATGCGCTATGTAATTATTCTCCACTATTATGTTCTCAGAGTAACAAAGTGTGTAATTCAAATTGCATGGAGCTAGAAGGATTGAAAAGAGGTCTGGACATTTTAAATGTTGCTGGTGTTAAAGTTGGTAGTCTCACAACAGATAGGCAGGTAAGTGTGAAGAAGTATTTGAGGAAGGAACAGCCAAGCATCGCACATTGATCTGATGTTTGGCATGTCACAAGGGGTTAGTGACTAACTCATATTATGAATAATAATACAGTGTACAGTGTAAGGCTGTTAAGCATGTAATTTCATTAATGTAATATGCATGTTCTCCTGCAGTTGTGACATCAGTATGTTAATGTATTACACAGAGACACAGAAGATAAGGGAAATCTGGCCCATCAAGTCCTCCCTGCTTGTCCTGTCTATGGCCCCTCTCTACCTCCTTGTGAGTCCTCAGATTATCCCCACATCTGCCTTGGTGCTCGGATCCTCTTATGCCTTACCAATGTGTTCTTGAAGACTGTGATTGTTTTAGCTTCCACAACTTCCACCGCGAGTCCATTCAAAGCTGCCACCACCCTTTCCATAAATAAAATCTTACTGTTGTTCCTGCCTGTGTACCCCAGCAACTTGCTGGCTTTACCCACAGTCCTGTCACACTATTTAGACACCTCCATGCCATTGTAAATATTATCCCCCAGGTCCCGTTCCTGTCTTGTGACTGTCATCCCCCCCCCCGGATGCTTAGCAGTGTGATTCTTGTGACCCAGGTGCATGATCTTACACTTGTTTGTATTTATGTTCAGTTGCCAGCCAATTGCCCAGTCTTCCAGTTTACTAATATCCTCCTTCATTCCCACCCCCATGTATTCACCCAGCGCAAATTTTGATAATATCCAAAAACAGACTCACCTTCCCTATCAGCCTTTCAGCAATATCACTGATAAATATACTAAAACATAATGGACACAGCAATGAGCCCTGTGGCACCCTACTATTCATTTTGTCTTCTGCCTAAGGACATCATGGGCAAGCCCCGGATTACCCCCAGGATGGGTCATCAAGAGTGGCTTCCCCAGCGGTATTTGGAGGAAGTGGATGGAAGAACAGAGGGGGGCAAGCATTCCAGTAGCACTTTTCTGTGGCTTGCTTACCTGGGGGTGGGGATGTTCAATGATGTCCAACGTCCACTCCACCCCCCCGACATACTGGCACTAGCTGCTGCAGTGCCCCCCGGCCTCCACCACGGGTCCATCAAGCACCGGACACTCTTCCCTCCTTCTCAACAGAGAAAGAGAGCATTCACCAGGAAGCACAATCATTATCCCCAGGCCTGCCCTCCAACTCCCCAGGTCCATTCTCAAACCAGGTATGTCGTTGTCACGAGCGAAAATTGAATCACTGAGCCAGTGGGCCATCTACAGTAGCTAGCATGATTTATAATTGCAATAACCCACAAATGTACATGGGAGTATTACAGTAGTAATGCACTCCACTGCTGGTTGAAGCCACTCAGACAAGCCAGAGTTCCTCAAAATGCACCCAGTGTATGCATTACTGCCCCAATACACCCATGGTCTTTCATGGGTTATTACGTACATACAAAATGGCTATTATGAGTGCCGAATAAAGCATATTGCCACTTGTATTGTACAGGGTTTGATAAATAATTTATTGTGTTACTTGAATATATTGGTTGCATGCACTGAACATGTTGAAACCAACATAATAAAATGACACATTACTATGAATGTTACTACCTAAGATATAAAAAAGAAATTGGATGCCAAAGGGAAATGCAGAAAACTGCCCTGTACTAAAGGAATGGGCTCAACCAATAAGTAACCATGTTGACTGGATTTCATCCGCTAGTGGAGATGATGGAGATATGATATCGGCAAAGTGAAATGCCATAAGTAATCATGTGGCAAACAGTCACACCGGTCACAGTGAGCCTTACAACGAATGCGCACATGGTCAACTTCAGGATCGCTTATGGATAGAGAAAGGTTAGATCAAATTAAGTTACATTGAAAAAACTGAAACTGAGAATTATTCTTAAATATTTTAATATTTGTTATCACTGTGATATTGTTATTATCAGGAAGTAAAGCACACAAGGAGTTAGATTCTGTTCTGTATAACAAATTGTTGTGTAAGGATGTTCGGCAACTTTCGTTAAGAGAACAAACATCAGCACTAGAATCATACCACTGCATAGTTACATTTTTCACAGCTAAGAGCCTACATTTCTTCTATAATAGCATAGAGGCAAGGTGTGTTTCAAAATTAATAATTGTGTATAGAACATTCACTTTAGCTTTAAAAAAAATATTAATGCACTCTATTAATACATGTCAATGAAATGTTTAAGTTGCTCACTGCAGCTCTCCAATTCAATGAAAATTCAAGCAGGGCTGAACAACTTCCAAAGGTAGGTAAAAAATGATGGAGCATTTCATACCCTAAATCCCGTAGTGGTGCAGTAGTAGTGAAAGCAATACGTATACCACCAACACATGGTAATTTTATTAAAGGTTCTCATATATTATACTCAGATCTATGTTAGGACAAGTTGTCTTTACCACCTTCATAACTGAAATTTCATAGTGGCTTGTACTGCATTTTTACCAGTTTGTAAGATATACAATCATGTGGTCAACCAGGTATCCACTGAACAAAGCAACAAAAATTATGCACTGACAAAAATGGTGACTCTGTTACGGCGCATGTGTTCACAGCTACCAAGTGGGGGGGGTGACCGGATACTGGGGTGGGCCATCAGGCCCCATAGCTTTTTCAACCCTAAGCTTATTGAGCTCTTGCAGGACCCTCTCTTTTGTGAAAGGACTTGTGCTCACCTTCTTCCTCCCTGTTAATCTGGTGTCAAGCTGTGGGCCCTGTCCCTCCTTTTTTCTTAGTAAAGACTGAGCAGAAATATCTATTTAGGATAAATGCCCTTTCCAGATCCTCCTCCACACACTCCCCCTTATACCCCCTGAGTTTAGCAATACCCCCTCTTGACTTTCTCCTGTTGCTAAAGTACCTGTAGAATGTCTTTTCTCCTTTCCTCACTGTTTGAGCCAGTGTTTCCTCAGTGTGGGCTTTTGCAACCCTCACTACTTTCCAGCTTCCCTTAGATAATTCAGATACTCCTCCCTATCATTGTCCCTTTGCATTCTCTTATAGTTCTTGAATGCCAACCTTTTGGCCCTGACCTTCTCTGCTACTTCTTTTGAGAAACAGAGTGGTTTTCTCCTTCATTTACTTTTGTTTCTTTCCCTAATACATTGGCCTGTTACCTCAATTATTACCTCCTTGATTCATGACCATTTCCCCTCTATGCCTTCTCCTGCATTTCTCTTTGTCAGAACTTCTTTAACCCTCTCACCAATCTTACCAAAGTCAACCTCTCTGGAAATCTGAGATTTTTGTCTTTGAGTTAGTTGTGTGTGATCCTGTGGCCAAATTAAAGCATATCATGTGATGGTCACAGGACCCCAGGTGATCTTCAACTTGGAGATCTGTGATTCTTACATCATTTGTCAGTTTTCCATTGCCTTTTATATGTACTTATTGTCAAGGTTCATCTAGACATGGTCAGCATATCAACCACATTGCCTCGATAGCCTGCCATCAACAATCTCTCCCTTTCAGGGGCAAGGCAGTCAGCTGCAAGCTGTGAGGGCTGGGATGTAGGACTGGACCCTGGTGAATGATGTCCTATATCACTGGTAGTTTCCAGGGTTGCTCCAATGCCATGGTCACTGCTGTTGCGAATCATGACTGTTTCAGCCAGTATGATATTATTAGAATTATTCTTGCATCTGACTGATGTACTTTTTTGAGGACCTGGGGAATGAGGGGAATTGGAGAAAACATGTACTCCACCATGAACCTGCAGTCCATAGACAGAGCATCCACTCCCACTGACTTAGCCTCCCTGAATCTGGAGTAAAACATCCTCACCTATATATTTTCTCCTGTTGCCATGAGATCTATTTCCACTAGGTCCCAATGACTGTTGATTCTGTGGAAGATCTGTTGGTTCAGCTGTCATTCCCCCGGATGGATTTGTTGTCAACTTAACCAGTCTGCTGTATGACTGAGTCTTCCCACCAAATGGATTGCCAAGAGGTATTGCACATTGACCTCTGCCTAGCTGAGTACATTGGTGGTCTCCCTCTGCACTGCAGTGTTCTTGGTACCCCCTTGCTTTGCTAGGTATGCCATTGTGGCTGTGTTGTCTAAGTGAATAAGGACATTTGTGTGGTGAACTCATTTTTGGAGTACGATCAGTTGCTTTACATACTGCTTGCATCTCTATAACATTTATTTGGACCCTTGTCTTGGATGTGGTCCACCTGCCCTGTGCTGTTTGGTTGTCTATGGAGGCTCCCCAGCCAGTTAGGCTGTCACTGGTCTCTATGATTACATTTGTCTTGGGGTCCAACAGTGTCCCTTTTGTCAGATTGTTTATTTTGGTCCACCATGTAAGTGAGTTTCGAACTGCTTGGCTTATTTCAAATTGGGTGGAAAGATCCTGATTTGTTTGGTGGTCCTGTCTTATGTAAGCTACAAAACATAGGTCTCATATTCCAACAAGTCCAAGGTACCAGATCTTTGCAGGATGCCATCGTGCCTAGTACTTGAGATACCTGGAGAAGCGTCAGCTCTGTGTTTGACAAAAGCTTCCAAGTGTGAGTCAGCAGAGACTGTACCTAACTGTCCATTGGGTTGACCATGCCTGTGCTGGTATTGATCAAGGATCCCAGGTGTTTGATTTGCAAGCTGGGTGACAGGGTATTCTTCTCCCTGTTGATGACCCATCCATGATTGTTCAGGCAATTTATGACTATCTCCATTTCTCAATGGGCCTGAGAGTTGGACCTTGCTTGTACAAGCCAGTCATTCACATATGCGATCATCTGGATGCCATGTTCTTGCAACTTGGATGCTAGAACTACCTAGATCTTGGTAAAGACCCAGGGTGCTGATGCCAACCCAAATGGTATTGGAAAAGTTGGCCCAGGATGTGTAACCTCAGGTACTTATGGTGTGAGTGTCTGATGGGGATGTGCAGGTAAGCATCCTTCAGATCTATGGATGTTAGGTAGTCCCCTGGCCTCAGCCCTGATTGTAGAGTGCATTGTCTCCATCTTGAACTGCTTGTACTGTATGAAGCAATTTAAGAATTTTAAATCAAGTACTGGGCGAATGTCTCCCATTTTACTGGGGACATAAAGAACACAAAATAATTTCCCTTGCCCTGCTTGGACTCTGAGACAAATGCAATTGCTTCTATTTTGTTGGGGTTGTCCAAAATGCTTTGGACCTGCTTTGGAGAGCCCTCTTTTTTTGATACCAGTGATGTGATCAGCCAGTCCCTTTGAGGTATCTCTGACATGTCTATACAGTAATCTTCTGTCACCACTTCTCTCACCCACTTGTCTGTTGTTGTCTTTATCCAGTTGATTGCAAACTGCATGGGGCGGGACCCTATGAGTGGGTAGCTTGCACCCCTTGTCCTCTGCCGGTAGTCATTGCTTGTTCTGTTTGGGCTTGAAGGAGTTGGTTAGTCTGTTCTTTTGGGCTAGTATTTGTTGCATTGCTTGTACTGCTGATTTCTGTTAGTTTGCTGATGATAGCTCCAGGGCTTCAGATATTTTTTTTTGGGTGGAAGTCAAATACTTCCATGGGTTGAAATTTGGAAGTCATTTCAGTTTTACTGGAGTCAATATACTCCAGCTGTCAATTTTTTGGAAGTCAAAATAATTCCGGTTGACAAATTTTGGCAGTCAAAATACTCCAAGTCCTATAGTTTTAGAAGTCAACTCATTGGCCTTCTGAATACCTCACTGTAATCCATGCTGCATCCACATAAATTTGTTTCTTAATGTTAGGAAATGAAAATGTACAGGACACAGTAATCAGTAATGTAATTCTGGTAAACAAGAGTTTGCTCATGCAGACTGCAGCTGTCAGCAGCAGTGTAGAAGAAATGAGCTGCCTACAACCCTTGGTACCTCTTCTGTTGTGTGCAGGCAATGCCCTCAACACACACATACACACACACACACACACACACACACACACACACACACACACACATACACTAACCCAAGAGACAACTCAGCAGTATCCAGCTAGTGACCTACATACATTTCTGCAACAGTGTTTCGGTTGCAACAAGTGCCCCCTCCACAAATGTAACAACAGCTGGAAATGGGCTATACAACCTCTATAATACGTGCAGACATCTTTACTAGTAGTGGTGGCATTTACTGTACCAGTGCCTGGTTTGGTTCCTTTTAAAAGCATAAATCAATTATCAAATAAAGTAAAAAAAAGTTGTTAAATATTAACAGTCCCCATGCAACAGTACCAAGATAAAGTACAACATTTGCTGCTGTTATTTTGGGTGCAGGAAGCTGCCACCTGTTTGTGGCCTTTGTATATTCAGGAGTCTCCTTGCAGCAGGGTTCATTACAGATATTTATCTATCTGTGACAGTGCACTGACCCACAGGGTATATGGTGGAACTGGCATTTGTTATCAGAAGGCACCCACCACCCCATGTAATCTGTACCTGCTATCACCTTGATCAAGCCAATACTGGTCGGGGCAAATGGGGACAAGGGCAAGCAAACACTTTAACTGGTGGCACGCACCACACCACTAAGACTACTCACAACTACCACAATGGGAGATGGGAGCAATCAATGAAGCAAGCATGATGTATTGTTGTAGCTGCACTGACACAAGGGTATAACACGCTTTAAAGCTGTGTACCATCTATTTCCTTTCAGGTTCCTTCCTGCCATTTGCTGTAATTGAGCTCTGCTGCTTCTTTTAGAAATAATGCTTTCTAGTTGCCCTGACCTCTCATTCTGATGACCATTCACATTTTACATTTCCTGTGTGAATGTTCTACCCGAGTGTCCACCCTGTTGCACATTTTTGCATCATCTGCAAAGAAACATCTCCCTCTCCATCTCTTCAGCAATGTCACTTATGAAGACATTGAAGATGACTCCGCCCCCCCATCAACCTTAATAAATGTCCTGTCCCAGACTCCCTGGTGTCCAGACTGAGGCTCCCTCCTTATCCCCAGCTCAAGTAAAGTCTCTGGTGTCCTGTCCATCCAGTGGCCCACGGCCCTGAGCCCCCCCACCACAGCCCAAGTAAAAGTCTCTGGTGTCCAGCATCTCCCATCCCTAACACTAGACTTTGTAAAGGTCCTTTCTGTCTTATGGATACCCCATTTCAATCCATCACAGCCCAATTAAATGTCCCTGGTGTCTACTCGGATCCTCCTTAGCTCACCTCCATCCCAGGTAAAGGTCTCTGGTGTCCAGTTCAGTGACCCAGTCCCTACCCCCAGCCCAGTGAAATGTCCCTTCCAGATGTCCAGTGGACCACTCCCTAGTCCCAGACTCCCTCCCAGCCCAAGTAAAGGTCCCTGAGGCCAGGGGATCCCCAGCCCTATTACTTCATACAGCTGCTGGCCACGTGTTTATAATCACTGCCCCCCAGCACTGTCAGGCACTCTTTAATGGCACATTGGAATTTGGCAGAGGTACCCTGTAGAATGAAATTACAGTATATCACTAAATATGTAATAATGTCAAACACTTTGTGGGACACTATACTCTGAACATACATCCCTATCCCTGGGGAGCATTTGCCTGGCATCCCCTCCCTGTCCCCTTTCCAATGCAGTCACAAGGCAGCTCCAAAAACACAGTCACACACTCACAACCACTAGGCTGCAGGCTGAGAATGAATGTTAAATTGTTCAACTTTCTCTTTGACTACAGACTATATCATGACTGTAAATGTATTGGCCTGCCTAGTGGGCACATTTTTACATCATGATTTCATGAGCTACTTGGGGTCTGCGTCTGTCCCTTAAAGTTTTGACTCCCAGTCAAGATAATACATTTTTAAGTAATAAAAAATGCAGAGCAAATAATAAGGCAAGAATGGTCTGAGTGCTTGTGAATTTTGCTAAACTTGTTTAGTGGTACTTGATTGATAGAACACCCTGCACAGAGCACCATAAGGTTTTACCCAGAGCAAAGGAGTAGAGTAGGCTAAAGATCATTGCAAAGGGAAAGAAAATAAATACCTTTATCATTTTCAAATAATCCCCTCACTCCTCCCTCTGCACTCCAGTCCTGCAAGGCTGCAACTTGCACTATGCAACTTGCACTTTCTTTAGGGAACCCAGTGTCAGGTTTGTTTCATGCCTTAGGACTGGCTCTGCTACCTCCCTCTTCCAAATGACGACTCTGGCCCTCCGCCCCTCAACAGGCACAATGCAGCAGCACACTCCTCTCCGACTCAATGCCACGCGGTTGGGTACACACTACAGTCCGAGAGTCCACCGGCGACTTCCGACTGTCGCTCACGGCGCGACCAAGCAGGCTACTTCCTCCAGTCCTCAGGCTCCATCACAGTCCCACAACTCCCATGTCCCTGACCCTAGCGGCCACCTTCTTTTCTGGCTGTGTCTTCCTCTGAGCTGCTCAGCTCCAATAAAAACTCCTGATTCCCGAGTCCGACTCAGTCCCTCGCTGAAATCACAACTCGCTCGGATGCTTGCTCCCGCCCTCAGGCTCAGTCTAGGCTGCTCTCCTCTGTCTTCATGCTCACTGAAAGCATGGGCACCAATGGTCTGTGCATGCACAAAATAAATGGGAGTTTGCGGGAGGGGGACGCGCCAGAATTTTAAAGAAAAAAAAAGATTGCCATGGCAACTAGCATGGTGGCACTGGCACCTGTCCACAGGATTGAAAAAAAAACTCTTAAATATCTGACATCCACATAATGAATAAAGGACGTCGGTCTTAAGCAAGGGAAATGTTACTGGACGTCAATGACTCCAGAGGTTACAATTTTGGACGTTTTGAACTAATTTTTGGACATAAAATATGTCCAAAATAGACTTATCTGAAGGACTGGATAGCTCTGATAGTTATTTGTGCTGTAGTTTGCCCTTTTAGCACAAAAAGTGCGGCTCTTATGGGATCTTGATCTAGAAGGCAGGTATGTGCTCTCATGGTCCTTATTTTGACCATTTGTATACCTTCCTTTTTGCCTTTAAGATATCTCTCCATCCCTTTGACAACAATGAGGAACCCTTGAAGGGAATCTTGAGTAGCACAGCTTTTGACTCATCTGCGTCCCGATCTTCATCTATGAGACGCCATGATCTGTAAGTTATTGCCACTGATCTAGCACTTATTCTTAAGGAGTGCACTGTCATATCTGCCAAGTATTTTGTTGCCAGGATGGCCTATTCTATTAAGGTCACTTCTGGCATATTGGGTGCTAGAGTCTTTTGGATGTCCTTCAACCATAGAACTTCAGCCCTAGTAGCATATATGGCTGTAGTGACGGTCCTAATACCTAACCCTGTGAGTTCAAAATTCTTTTTGAGGGGTTACTCTAGCCTCTTATCAGTTGGGTCATTCAGTGCTAATGCTCCTTCTCTGGGCAGAATCATTGTTTTTTGCTTAATGAAGTGATCTGTGGGTCTAGGAGTGGTGCGTTACTTCATAGCTTGAACTCGTCCTCCTGGAATGAGTACATTTTGTCCCATGACCTGCTCTCCAGAATCTGGGTGGGTTCTGTAGCACTCCATTCCTTAAAGACCACCTTCTGCACTGATTCACACATTGGGAAGGTGTTGGAGGATTTTGGTGTTGGCTTTAGAAAGACAACAAGCTTAGAATCTGGGGTCGCCGGTAGCTCTTCAAACCCCACTGTGTACTGGATGGCCTTAACCAGGTTTGGGATCTGATTGGGAAAACAGTACTTGGCTGTTAGAGATTGCAGGTCCTGTTCCATTTGTTCCTGTGGTTTCTGTTCACGATCAGACTGTCTATCTGAGTAACTTCCTGGTTCATCTGGGTTGTTTGGTTGGTGGGAGTCTGCCAGTGGTTTGATAGGTGCCAGTGGTGGACTAGATGGATCTTTCACATGGGACATTTCTGTTAAGCTCTGTTATATAGCTGCCAAAAACTATTGTTGCTGGATCAGTGCATTAGTGGCCAATTGGTTCTGCAGGCGGATCATTGCCATGTCAGGCTGCTGAGTGCTGTCCTTGGACAAGATGCTAGTTTGTGCTGCTTCCTGAGAAAAGGTGCCCTGCTCCAGGTCAGAGTGGTCAGAGTGCTCCAACTGTTCTTTTACTAAGCAGTTGGGGCACAGATGGCTTAGGTTCGATGGGAGCATTGATACTTTGCAGGAACAGCATATCCTTGTCTTGACCATGTCAGTTACTGGGGAGACAGATTATATGGTGCCCTTAAAATAAACCTTCACCTCATCAGCGATGTAATTTCATGTAGCTGTTAGTAACTAGATGTGTTAAAGTTGGGGCTATGGGATTTAAAGTATGGTCTCCAGGTTGATAGCCCAGAGCCTTAGCCACTATGCTACCTTAACTCCTTTGGCTGCAAATGTTATTTCCTCCACCCACCAGCACTCCAGGACTACAATTATGGTTGCTGACTAAAAAACTGGCTTATTGGACAACAAATGTGGCCACTGGAGGGAGGGAAGATGTTGGGACTACAAATATGACAACCAGAAGGTGGTGTGGATGAACTACAGATATGGCTGCTGGTAGTGAAAGGCTTCCTTATAGTAGAGATGGAGTGCACACTGTAGATTAATTCCCCTTAATGCTTTAGTAAACTGAAAATGAGGGAGAGGGGAGAAAGTTGCAGTTGTGGGATACAGGACTCCATTGGGTGCACCTGCATCGTCCCCAGGGACTGCCAGGACCACTGGCACGATGTGCAAAATGGCACCCACCCTTTCACATGCCACGCAACTGAGGTGCCATGCCCAATATGGCAGTGGGTCATGCATGCATGGTGGCACCAAGAGCATTTGCATGCACACATCCTTAAGCTTGAAAAAGCCCATGAAAGGCCAAAGAAGACACAGCAGGGTTCCGTTGTGATCAGGGGAAAATGGAGGTGATAACTCCTCAAGTACTGACCTGCATGAGTCCTACAACCAACGGCGATCCCCACAGAGATGGACAGCTTTTCACAAGGTCAAAATATTGATCTCACAAAGCAATCTTTTCCTCATGCTCTCCCGCCATGCAGTCCAGGAGCAATTCTGCTGTTTCTCTGTCATTCCCAATGTGGTGGTGGTCATCTCCTTCTGTAGTTGCTGGCAGGGTCTACAAGTGGTCGCCCATGGTGTTTTCATGTCCGAGTGTACCCTGCTAGAAGGGAGGTATTCTGGTTCAGCCATGAGGAGCACCTACACCTCCAGTGATTGTTGTCATAGGGACCACAGGGGGAGCTCTGCAGTGAGCAGTTTGGAGTGCATTCTGAATACATGGGGGAGAACTGGTTGTACCAGATTGTTTGTAGTTTATATCTGGATTCTCATTTCACTTTCTAGGCTGATAACTTCCGACCAATATGTTGCTGGTTCCCTCTGAGTACAGAGTGCTAGCTGAGATATAATGTAAGGAGATTAGAAAGATAATAGCCTGACTGACTTAAAGAGAAAATATAAGGTAGCCATATATGAAGAGTCCCCTACCTTCTGGAGGATCAGTTGTAGTTACTGGGTTTTCTCTGTAGTAGAGTTCAGGACCTTGATCCTGTGCTTGTAGTCTTGTCAGATGTACACAAATAACTGACCACAGATGGACAGAGGAAGTATATTACAGAGGCAAGACTTCTTTGGAAGTCACATGTGCGTCGAGAGCCTATCAGGTGACTTGTAGACCCAGTCTGTAAAGATATGGAGTGCCTCAGAGAATTTTCCCCACAATGGCAGAAAAAGACAAAAGGTCCATCCATTCTGCCCATATTACCTTATCATACTCCAGGATCTATTGTCTCTGTGGGGCTTCGCTTACACTATCTCCCCCTTCGTTATCCCTGTTTCTGCCCCCCCCCCACTTCTTGTTAAGTAGCTAATATCTTCTTGATGCTGTCTCAGCCATGTTTAAAGCAATTTATGATTTTGGTACCCCATGCCTCTGCTGACAGACCATTCGATGGCTCAACCACTCTTTCTGTAAAATAATTTTTCCTCACATCCCTTATAAACCTTCCCTCTATTACAGGGAGCTCTTGTCCCTCTTGAGGACCAACCTTTTCTTAAATCTGTTGCAAAAGTTCTTCTTTTTCTTAACCTAATTTATCCTTTACAATTTCTAGTCCATACGGTTGGCCACCTATGGGCACCCTCTTCCCTTTCTTGACTATGCTATAGTGTCCTTTTTAATTTTCATTTTCCCTCTCATGTCCTCGTACAGGGAAGTTATTGTGGTGACCTCCAAGTGTATGTAAAACTGGTTGTGTTTATCGTTGTTGGATTTAGTATGTACTAGCACTACGTCATAATACACCTTATGTTTATGAAACCTGTCAATGTTGAAAATACTATGGCACTAGGTGTTTTTGATAATGGTAAAAAAGTACTAGGTGAACTATTATAGAAATTATGTTAGTTGTGCTATTTAAAATGCATGTAAATGGCTATAAACTGAACAAGTCTGAAATTTCATGGTAATTTTCATATATTCCATGATGCTTTGCATTATGGAAGTATGTATGATGCATCATTTCTTTGAAACTTGATTTGTTGCCAGTGCCCTTTGGGGTAAGCCTTTTTTTCAGGTTCTTTGTTTTTGGCTTTTTTTTTTTTGAGCCCCCACTACCCAAGCAAATGGGGCCCACATAGGGATGAAGGATTTTCACTGAAAATTGGTTAGATCAGATATCAGTGTCAGTAGGTGCTATCTAAGTGCAGAGAAAGGACATTCATAGTTTGTTGCTGCAAACTGATGTACTGAAGAAGGACTATGGCATTGCAGAAGTTAATTTCCTGTATTTTGAATAAACATCACACAGAGATTGTGTGTTGAACCTGAAGTTCAGTGTCTGGTCCATCTGTTATCCCACTACCCCTCCGCACCCCCATTAACCTCCACTCATTACCCCTTGTCCTACCTTCTCTGTTCTTAGTAAATACAGCCTCGCAGTCCACCTTGTTACTTCCTTTCAGGAACCTGAAGGTCTCTATTGTATCCCCACTTTATGTCCTGGTTTTGAGTGAATATGTGTTAAGTACCTTTAGCTGCTCTTCATAGGAACTGCTCGGCTGGCCCTGAATCCTCTTGCTCATCCTACATTATACCTTCTCTAGCCTGTCTTTGTATTTTTTTAGGTGGAGACTCTAAAACTGGACACAGTAGTCTAAGTGTGGCCTCACCAAAGACCTAGTAACAATACCTCCTGCCTTCTATTGTCAATCTCTCTCCCGATGCATCCCAACTTCCTGTTAGCCTTGCTGAAGGCTTTCTTACATCAGCTGATTTGTTTAAAGGAGTCACTAATGATGACTCCTAGGTCCCTTTCTTCTGATGTTGTGTCCAGCTTAATTGTCTCCATTCAGTACTGTGTTCTGGGCTTTTTGTTCCCTAATTGCATAACTTTACATGTTTTGGCATTACATTTCAACTGCCAGGCTTTGAATCTATTTTACAGCCTTGGCAGGTCTCTCTGCAACTCCCTTATCCCCTCTACTTTGTCAGTCTACTATGGAGTTTAGTATTGTCTTTGAAGAGACACAACCAGCCCTAGATTCCCTTTCACATGTCACTGATGAACATATTGATGAGGACTGGACCTAGAACAGATCCATGTGATACTTAACTAGTGATGCCTCCTTCATGTGATCTGACTCCATTCACCTCAACTTTCTCCTGCCTCTTCTCCAACCAACTCCCTACCCACCTTAGTATTTCCTTAGCTGTTCCCATATCCACTATCTTCGTCAGCAGCCTTCAATGTGGCACTGAGTTTAATGCCTTGCCAAAGTCTAAGTAGAGTCAAACTACAGCATGGCCCTTATCAATTACATTGGCTACCCAGTCAAAGAATACTTTAAGGTTTTCTGACAAGACTTCCCTGTTGTGAATCTGTGCTGCTTACTATCCCAAAGTGCATTTTTCTCCAGGTATTCCACTAGATTTTCTTTTACTATAGTCTCAGTTTCCCTACCATGGAGGTAAGACTGAAGGGTTATTAGTTTCCCAGTATCTCCTTGTCCCCTCCTTGAGCAGTGGGATCACATCCACCACTCTCCAGTCCCTGGGGACCACCCCTTGCTGCATACAGCTGTTGCATAGAACCACCATAGGTTTAGTTAACACCAATGCCGGTTCTCTTAGCACCCTTGGATGCATTCCACCAGGCCTATACTCTGCATACTCTATCTCGAGTTAGTAAGTAACACATCTAGAATAGTTAACTATCTGGTGGGATTCCTGATCTGTTGTACCAACATGTAGTTCTGCAAGGCATCAAGCAGGTCCAGGCTTCTAGTGCTCCTAGTCTATGGGATGTCCCAGTCAGTGTTTGCCAGGCTGCGCTCTCTCACTGTTACAATATTCTCCTTTGCAGCCCCCCATCCCCACTTCAGCACCCACTTCCTTACTGTATTTCTCCTCCCTGCCCCAGTTGCCAGTAAACTGCCCCATGCAGGTTTTCCTATTTGATAACTCTGTACTCCTGTGCCAATTTAAAAATCCTAATTTATTTTATTTGCAATTTATTGAATTAGGATAGTGCTACTAAAAATGCAACATCTTGTCTTCTTTTGGGCCTTGCTTCAACACATTTTTCTGAATGGTAGACTGAGGCATCGAGATGTTAAACGACTTGCTCTGGGTTACAGAGTGAGTAAGTAGCTGGAGGGAGAGTAAACTTAGACTCACATTTGTGTTCTCTATTCACAAGGCTAAATTGTATTCTGTTATGTGACCCCAGTCTTAGTTTAGGCTATGTAATGTCACTTGATACTTAACTTATTACAAAATGTTTACAGCTGCCTTAGTCCAGACCATGACATTTGCAGGCACACATTAATGGAATTGGTAGACCTGTTCCAGATTACACCTACAGCTTCTGCAATGACATTCCTTAACCAGGTTGTCTGCAGCACCTGTAAATAAAATGAAACCCACTACAGCAGTAAAAGAAGCCACAGGCTAAGAAATAGATTCATAGAACCTCTCCATAGCATATGGGTTAATGATGACACCAAGCCATAGTCTTGCCACTTTAGTATCACAGGCCATCTCCCCATGAGCAGGGTCATATGTGGTTTGCACCAATATTAGGAGACAATGGGGTCACAAATGACTGGAGAGATGGCAAATTTAGATCATGACTGCTTACCAGATCACTGCCCTCAAAGAACCTACCATTTAGTTAAGCCAGCATCCTATTTAGTCATGGACTTGTCTCTGCTCCTAATTTAAACAGGTCCAGATGATGACCCTTCCTATCTTCGATTACTGCAGCATAGTTTACAGTGCTGCTCCCACAACTTACTTAGCCAGATTGGACAACCTCTTCAACTCCTTCTGTCGCTTTGCTCTCAACTCTCAACTCTCCTGCTCTCACCCATCACTGTCATCTCTGCCACTGCCTAGCATTTCCCTCTCTTGTAAACAGGCGCTTACACCACTGTGTTATTTTCATCTCAGAATTCTGGAGAAAAGACAGAATTCTGGTTTGGCTCACTCCCACCATATCTTACTTCCTCCCTAACCAT
The DNA here is from genome assembly GCA_016271365.2 of Neoceratodus forsteri. Lineage (NCBI taxonomy): Eukaryota > Metazoa > Chordata > Ceratodontiformes > Ceratodontidae > Neoceratodus > Neoceratodus forsteri. The sequence goes on along the minus strand of CM028131.1, from coordinate 951,546,189 downwards.
ACCTGCTCCTCCTGCCCGCTCACTCAGATCCCATGACCTCTGAACTCTGGTAGTCCCCCTACGATCCACCACTATAGTCCAGTCTGCCTTCTCATACTGCTTCCCTAAATTGTGGAATTCATTTTCTCAACAGATTCACCACTCATTCTCATTCACCTTATTAACTGTAGCACTTTACAACTTCCTCTCAGTTAACTGCTCCTGTACCTAACTCCTTCGTGCTTGCCTGGCCCTAGCTGGTATCAGTGTATAATGTCATTGTAGCTACACGGGTTACTACTTCTACAGCACTTTAAGGATGCACTATGAATTCAGTAAATTGTATTCCCAGTCTTTTTATTTCTTGACAGATTATCAGCCTCTGTATATTTCTTGCCTATTGTTTGTCCATATAATCTACTTCCATTAGTTCTCTACCTGGTTTTGCACAATGTTAAGTACCTTGTTTACATTGGTGTTGTACCTGGTTTATAGTGTATGTATTATACTTCAGTAAATGTATCTCCCACTACCCCTTCCCCAGGACTCATCATGAGACAAGCAACTTGTTGTTAAGTGTGCCTTTCCTGGTGAAACATTTCAATAAATAAATAAACACTTGTATACAACTTTTGCTGTCTTCTTGCCCTTACCTTCCTTCCCCTCTCCATTCAGTACACCATTTACCCTTGCTTCACTATACCCTAACACTCCTCTAGCTTACCTATCATCCTCCACTACCTCTACTATTCCTGTCCCTCATCCACATCCCTTCCATTAAGCCAATTTTGCTTCCTACATTTAATAAGTTTTATCCTTCACATCATGATATTCAAAACTCTACCAATGAGTAAAGGTAGCACTGCCTGTAGGGCAAACGTAGCCCAGAGCAGAAATTAAGCCATATTCAAAAGGATTAGCCCGGTGGAAAACCAGCTGACTATAGCAAGCAAAGGAATCCGGGCAAACAGGGCCAGGAGTGCAGGGCAGACATTGCCCGGGAATAAGACAGCACTGAATATAGCAAATAAGACAGCACTGAATGTAACACTCAGGCAGGCAGTGCAAATACTCAGTGGAACAAAGTGCAGAGGTGAGACAGCCTGAACCTGGGTCAAAGTAAGGAAATACAGCCTGGAACAAGGTCCCAGGTGCAGAACCCAGTAAATAACACACATGTATGTGAATGGCAAGCAACAACCAGGACCCATGTGCGGGAATCAAGAAACATTGCCTACAAAGTGAAAACCCCAGCACCCAAGAATGACACAGGACACAGTTAAATGTAGAAACTGGAATGTGATAATAAACAAAGGTATGGCAAAGCAACAGGAACAGTAAAGCAAAACAAACAGTGCACACATAAGTGCAAAAGGTAAAAGAAGAAAATAAACAACAAACAAAACCAAACAGAGAACAGAACACTATCACAACATTAACCGGTTGAACCACCATGAAGATATGAAAGCCAGAGCAACAAACTGAAATGCAAACCCCCAACACAGAACAGTACCACAATGAAAACCTGCATGTGAATGAGTACAACTGTGGAAATAAAACAAGAGAAACAGTGGCATGAGAAACATAGCAACATATTTACAATATATACAGGATGGCAACAGGAATGGGGGGAAGGGGATGTGGACACAAACAGGGGGAGCGTAACAGAGGACAAGGATGAACAACAGTCCAGAAGGGGGGGATAGCCAACACAAAAGGGAAGTTGATCATGACTGATTGCTGGACAGATCCAGCAGACATGCCTCTAGGACAGCAGCCACCCTCCTGGTCTCTGAAATTAGGACAGCCTACTGCTCAATCAACATCCCCTGCTGCTGGACAAGATGTCACAGCAGGTCTTCCAATCCCTCCAACTCCTCTGGTCTGGTCACCCACATTGATGATCGGAGTAGACCTGCAAAAGGAAGGGGGAGCTAATGAGGATGGGAAACTGGCCAGGAGGCATACAGCAGCCACAGGTGGCCATATAGGGATGGACAACATGTACCGACAGCCATGCCCAAGTGGTGCTGAGGAACACAACGGTAGGCACACTTTGAAGGTGCCCACAGAGCAGGCCTGGTTGATAGAGACACCATCCCAATACCCAACAGACATGGTGATGTCAGGTCCCAACAGCACCATGGCACAGATGACACCACTCACCCCAGCACTGCACACAGTGAGACAGTGCAGACACACAGGTGGTCTCCAGGATGGCTGTGTGCATGGGCCATGCAACAATACACACAAGGGTACCCACACATTGGGACAGGCTACCCATATACAGATGGCAATGTACAAGAATGCAGAGCACAACATCAACCCAATGGGGCACTGGAGCAGCACAATGCAGGCACATGGCCAGCTAATGAACAATCCATGCCAGGGCAGAACAGACCCAGAGCATATGCAGGCCCACAGGGTGCAGACAGCAGAAAGGGTGGACTGACAGATGTTGCCAAACATGGGCCTCAAAGGCACAGTGCATGGTGCCCTGCAGCCACAACATGCATGCGGTTGGTGAACAGCTGAACATGGCCAGTGAAGCCTGTGGACAGCAAGGCAATGCCAGCTATGCACAGGCATAGGAACTGGGGGGGGCAGGAGGGCGGATCACACCCCACTGCAGATATGTGCATGGCAAAGGACAGCATGGAAACAGTGCCCTGAGTACCCTCATGTGTGCCCCTCTGATCCTCTGCTGCAATAGCCCCTACCACCATCCGGCACCCTCACAACCATGCATACTGACACTGGCCCACAGTGTCCCATCCCCCGCCACAGGGCACAGTGGCCTGACAGCTAGACTCTGGCAGCAGTGTGCAACACTGGTGCACAACGCACCACAGTGCTGCAACACCACTGGCCTGATGCCTGTGGCAGCCAAGCTGCCAGAACAGTCAATGGCAGACCACAGAAGGAACCACACATCACAGAGGGACAGCAGAAATGAACAAGACATGTACTCATGCAACAGGACCTGGCCTCAGGGCTGCTCTCCTGTGCCCACTGCGGCATGGCCAGGATCCTCGAGCTGCTCCTCTGCCTATCCTGAGACACCTCTTGGCCCTGTCCTGCCATTCTGGGCTGCTCAATCTGCTCTACAGTGGACATAGAAAACAGCAGCATTAGCACAACACACAGCATGTACTGCAAGCGCCACAGCAAGATGCACACCCACCCCCCACAACACTGCACACACAGGCAGCCCAGGGACCATGGCTGAACAGAGGATACACCCACACAGAGGGCATCAAGGCCCATGGAGCATGCGTCAGGCACACAGGACATGTAGGCATAGTGTTTCAGCAGTGCAACAGTGCCAGACACAGGTGCACTGCGACTGGCTGCTCACATGGCTGTGTAGGCTGTTAGTGGCCCAGGTGACAGCACCCCTGCACTGCAGGGGAGTAGGGTGCAAGATGGTGCTGTATCAGGTCCAACCATCAGCAATGTCTCTATCTGACACCCACACCAGTGTCACCCCCACGGACACAGTATGCACCACACTGGAACCACTATCACTGTGTGTGCTGCCTGGGAACAGTGGCAAACATGCACCCCCACACCCTGTACCAGAATGCCCCCCTAGGTGGCCAACATGTGTGCCCCAACCTGTGCCACATGCACCCCAGCACCATGCACAGTAGCACACCTGTGCACACATAGGCACACACACACACTTGCAGACTGAGATGCACGTGACAGTGGTGATCAACGTGCAATGCCACTTACCTGACACTGGCACAGTACCCTCAAGCACCATGCACTTGTAGTGTTCCAGCTGCTGCCTCTGCAGAAGGTGCATGTTGGTGTACCAAAGTCAACACTTTCCAGCATCACAGATGATGCCCATGCATTCACTGAGCCTCTGGGCAATGGAGGCTCACACCTGCTGGCATGGGAAGTCACCCTCCCTGACCTCCCCAAAGAGGTGGCGGTGCCTTTGCTGCACCAGCTGTATTATGTTGGCAGTCTCATCCTCATCCAGTGCCTGCCCTATGTACTACTGCACACAGCCTACATCTCCCTGCCATGGTCAACGGTGTCTGGTACCCTGCCACAAGTGTGAGAACACAGCCTGTGCCACTCCCAGAACTCACCAGCCAAGTGTGCTGTAGTGCCGCACTCCCACATGACATAGCGCTGCACTACCTGGAGGTTAGCACAATGCACATGCATGACCACACCACTACCCTGGAGCAGCAATGACATGCATGTGGGTAGCGCTGTGCTAGGTGGCATAGTGCAGTACTGGAGGCATGCTACCCTGGGGCACTAGCGTGGCACAGGAGCCTCAGGCGCATGCATGGTGGTTGTGCTAAGCCACATAGAGCTGTGCTAACAGTATAGTTTATTGCTGGGCCACACATTGCCCTGCACAAACATTTGCCTAGCGCTAAGCTATTATCAGGTGCTATTCAGGCCCATATTCAACTTGCCTATGCAAATGAGGGCACTTGTGTATGCAAGGTGCAAACAGTGTGATTAGCATATCATTAACTGCTCATTTGCATGCCTAACCGGCTGGATTGCTTGGCTGGGCTATATAAGGGCAAACAATGCTCCACCAGTGTTGTGTGTTGGGATTGCAGCACACTTCCTTTGCTACAGACAGACAGGCACTCTGGAAGGAGACATGTCAGAGGAGGCAGAGCAGCAGGAGGCAGGTCTGTATAGCAGCCTGAGGCCTGGCGGTATGACAGTGGGGCATCACCAGGCTGGGGTGTACACACTGTGCACCTGCAGTCCACAACAGTACAGGCAGGGGACAGGGTGGACAACTACAGGCCTACAGGCTGACATGGTGCTGCATATTGGTGGACATGGTCAGTGGTCCAGCTGTCCAGCTGCAGGGTTTTATTTAACTCCAAAAATTGATTAGCGTTTTGCTCATAAAAGTGCTAAAACATTGTGAAAATGCATAGCTCTTGCCTCACTGTGCTTAACAAACATAACACTTCTAGAAAACCTATATAAATACTTTCTGTGCAGTTAGCATTGTCCCAAGAAAAAAACTGCAAATCAATTATTTAAAACCCTGAGCTGACTGGGCCATGTGTCATGCTCATGCACCAGCAGCAGCCACTGATGTGAGTGGAATGCCTGCACACTGTGGTAGCCAGTCACCAGGTGGGTGGGGCACACCTTGGCCTGCAGGCATACCTTGCACCCGTGTTACACTGACATGGGGGTCATGGAACCATGTTCACTACTCAGGATGAGAGTTGCAGACCCACTGATGGTGGTACACAGCCACAAGCCAGGGAAGAGAGGCTCCTGACTGTGTGGATCCCATAGTGACAGCGACAGCACCATGGGGTTTGGGCCTGGTATCCCGCAATGATATGCATACAATCTGTACTGTCTGGTTGTGCAGCACAGGCCCTGTGTGCGCTGCACATGTCCTCTGGGGGCTGGATGGCATAGTGTGCAATGCCTGGTGATGACGGAAGGGATGCCTCTCATACCAGGGAACACCTGAGTGATATTGTTGCTGGTGACATGGGCCATGCAGTGCCCATGTGGGGGCCAGTGTATGCAGTGTGCCTGCTGTGTATGCTGTCAGGCTTGCATTTGCAATGTGCACACAGGGGTGGCCGCATTACACAGTGGTTGTGTGCTGTATATGCACATGCTGGCCTGGGCCTTCACCATGCCACATCAGTTTGGTCAGTGTGGGTGTTGGGGGTACCATGCACATAGTGTTCTACGTGTTCTACTCAATGCAGGCATGCCACAGCATGTGACACGTATCCCTCTGCATGTCTCCCATAGGTACTGCAGCATGGCAGGAGCACATTAGGGCGCACCTCTTCTCCCAAGATGAGCTGAAGGCCCTGGTGCATGGGGTCAAGGAAAGGGAGCAGGTGATATGGCACCACAAGGCAACAGACACGGTGGTGCATCAGGCATGGGATGAGGTGATGGCAGGGGTGAACGCCATTGGTGGCCGTGGCTGGACAACAGATGTGGTGCGTGAGCATTAGAGTGACCTGCAGCGCTAAGCCAAGGAGGAGGAGGCACAGTGCTCTGAGAAAGAATGCGGACTGAAGGTTGCCCACAATCTGCACAACAGCAGTAGGAGGACCCACTTATGTCTGTGGTGGCATCCACCCTTTGGCCAGTGTCCGTTGCCGGTGTTCTTGGTGGAGGTTGTGAGATGTCACTCACACCACCTAGGAGAGGTCAGTATCTGCGTGTGTGCACCCTGCATGGATTCTTTGCACTGTTGCTGGGTGTTGGTGTTGCCATTGTTCCTGGGGTGCACTACAGGGGTGCTCTGCTGTGCACACTGTGCACATGGGGTGGGATTGCATGCAACCACTGCCCATCAAGGCTGCAACCACAGCTGACAGCCCAGGACATGTGCACTGTGGTGTGGGTGTGTGCATGTGGCCATGGTCTATGTCTGTGGGACTGCTCTGTGTGGTGTGCATGTCCGTGGCATGTGGCATGATGGACATGGGGTACACCTGCCGGGGGTGCTCCAATGCTGGTGGGGACCTGGACTACAGTGCAGCCCTGGAGGATGACCAGATGGAGGATCTCAGTTGTGTCCAGGTGATCCTGCTGATGGTTACCAGCGACATGGGGTTGAATGTGTCAGAGGAGGGTTACATCCTGCCTGTGGAGGGGCCTGTTGTGGGCTGCACAGGGGTGGGTCAGGGTGCAGTCTGCATCACAGGTATCATGAGGGGGATAGCCTTGCCAGCATGGGTGGACCTGTTCACCCAGTGGTGGGCCATGAGGGGGCCGTGTGTGCCCCACTGGACATGCGGTGCTCTCCATGGGAAGGGGTGCAAGGCCCACAGGGGCAACAACACACCATTGGTGCCCTGCAGCAGCAGGACATTCCGCTGCTGCCACAGAGTCCCCACCATGTTGATCAGCAGGCACAACCACCAGCTGCCATTGAGGTTGCCACCGCCATGGATCCAGATGCCCTGGGGACCAGCCCTCTGCTGCAGGCCACCCTCACATCCCAGCAGGAGGTCCAGATGGACCTGCATGGCCTGCAGTGGGAAGTCAGGCATGAGCTGTCACAGATGGGGGGAGGCAGTGTCCCTGGGATTTGCATGGGCAGAACAGGGGGCTGAGGACAGGATGGGGTGCGTGGGAGCCACACTTGACCATGGCTTTGCAGGACTCATGGCCGCGGCGGTCGACCTCACCACAGTGCTGCATGGGGTGCATGGAGAGCAGCAGGCTGTGCAAGGGGGTCAATGTACCCAAGGTACACAGGCCCACAGGTGGGCCACACCCAGCCACAGGAAGGGCACTGGCATAAGCATCACTGCATCAGGTGCATCAGGTGGCACCCAGCATCACTGTAGACGGCCACCCACCCTGTCTGGTTCTGCTGGTCAGCAGGGGCACAGGCAATCCACACTCCCAGCCTCACTGTGGTCCTCCCCAAACATTTCCTCAGCTCAGAGCACCCCTGGCTCTGTGTCCTGCACAAGTGCTGTGTGTCATGTATTCGGTGATAGCCGCCAGAGATAGCCACGGCTGCCATGCACATGAGCACTGTTGACACTCGGTTGTACATCCCGAGCGGGCCACAGTACCAACACAGCCCTCCTAGAGTTCTCCAACTTTCTCCACTCCTCCTTAGACACTGGTTCTCTGGATGGTGCTGTCTTCATTGACCTCTCGAAACCTTTCGATGCTGTCTCCCACCCCCTCCTTCTTGATGCCCTTAGTCTCTCTGGTTTTGCTGCTGGGCCTATCTCCTGGTGCACCAGTTATCTGTCTGACCACTGACAGCGTGTAAAAATTAATGGGACCTACTCAGACATCTGTCCCATCTTTTCTGGCGGTTCCCCAGGGCTCCATTCTGGGCCCCTTACTATTCTCCCTTTACCTTAACACCCTTCCACGCTCTTGCTCAGGGAACACTCTATTGTACGCTGATGATGCAGTCATCTTTGCCTCAAGTCGTAACCCTACTGCCCTCCAGGACTCGCTGCAGAAGTCCTTCACTGAAGCCAAGGGCTGGTTCAAGGAACATAGATTGGTGATAAATCTTAAAAAAACAAAAACCATGTTCTTCACTCATCCCCAAAACAAGTCTTGCAACTTCAAACTCCTCATTCACTCTGGGTCCTCATTCCCACTCGAACAAGTTTGCTCCTATAAATACCTAGGGATCCATTTTGACCCTCCCTCTCCTTCCATGGACACACCGCTGCCCTAGCCACTGCCACTAATATCCGATTGGGCATCTTACATCGGTATAAACACTGCCTCCCCGAGGCTCTTCGACTGCAGTCACCTCCTCTATCCTGTCCCTAGTGGACTATGGACTGCCGTGTATGGTGCTGATCAGACCACGACTCCATAAAATTCGGACTACTCTGAATAAGGCCTGCAGGTTAATTACTGGAGCACCTAGGATGACACACACCTGTCTACTGTATGCTAAAGCGCTGGTACTTGATCTCAATGAGCTCCTCAAATATCTTACCTGTACCCTTACAAAAAAGACCCTCATTGGGCTTTCCCCACCAGGATTGACCACCACCATACGCGCTCTGTCCCACTAGTTCATACTCGGACCTCTGGAAAACTCTCTTGTTATCCCTAGAGCTAGGACCTCTCACGCCAAAGAGCCTTCAGCTTTAGGGCCCCTCCTGGTTCAACACACTGCCCCTTCCATCTCCAAGCTCCAACTATATCGTGCTTCAAAACTTCCTACGTAACCACTTTATTAACACCCGATGCTGTAACTGCCACTAGTCAAAGCCAGACTAATACTTATGACAAAGCTTATTACTAAGCTGCTAAGGACGACATAACTCTGGTATTGTTTGCATCCATCCTACCTGTACCAGCTTGTTTGTATCTGTGTCTTAATTTTACTGTTATACTTATGTGTTGTACTGCTATACTGTGTATTTTGGTTTGTCTTACTGTGACAAGGTACCTTTGTAAATGAGCCTATGGCTCAAAGGTTTTCCAAACTGCTGTTTAAATAAAATAAAATAAGTAAAATACATACATGCATGCACACTCACTGACATGCACACATGCACGCACATGCACTCACACTGTCTCACACACACACACACACACACACACACACACACACACACACTGTCACTAGCATGTTCACACATGCACAGCCATGGTGTCCCTTCCCACACTGCTGCCACACATCAGGCATCACCCGCATCACTGTGCCATGGCTGTGTAGCCTCATCACATGCTTGTCCTGCACAACCCACACTTCACACTGACATCACGCATACATTCACTACCACTGTGTTGTGCACTTGTTTTGTTGGTTGTCAGTACTGTTGTGGTTGTCTGTACATAATAAACTATTTTCCACTGTACTGTTTCCTGTTGCTGTGCTGTGTGTACTCACCTTCTGGCCTGTGAAGGTGTCCTGATGATGGTGGCTCTGTGCTCCAGTGCCCTGCCGGCCATTCGAGGATCTCTCCTCTCGAGTTGCTCCACTATCCCCCTAACCGCTGTCTGTGGGTCACTGTCAGCCTGTTCCTCAGGTTCAGGTGCCTATATCCCATGGTTCATAGCCATGTTGTGCAGCATACAACAGGCTAGCATGATACAACATACCTTCTGAGGCCTATACTGTAGGGCACTGCTTGATGTGTCTAGGTATTAGAAGAGCATCTTAAGTATGCCAAACACCCTCTCTATGATGTTTCTGGTGGTGGCGTGTGCCTCATTGTACAACTCATTGGCCACTGTGGCCAGCCAGGGTGTGGTGCCAGCAGTCAGGGTCACAGGGGATAGGTGCCGTCCCCTGTCGAGAGATGTGCACCTGTTAGTTTCATTCTGCTGTCTGCCCTTTGCTGTGTTGCTGTGTTGCACCACCTGTGCTGCTATCCCAGGCCCCTTCCTTGCCTTCCCCTGACTATCCCCACCCCTGCTGTGGTGTGTGTGTGTGTGTGTATGTTGCATGCTGATACTCGCCGACTAGGTGTCCACTGGGTATCCTGCTTCCTCAAAGGCTTGACACAGCTGGGACTGGTGCCAGATGAAGGCACCATGGGCACTGCCAGGGTACTGTACATAGACATTGCTGATGCACCCAGTTGCAATAGATGGAGTGGTACCCCTTCCTGTTGACATACACCTCACTGCCATTGCCAGGTGGTGCACAGATGGGGACATGAGTGCAGTCAATGGCATCAAGTACCGCTGGTAGGTGCTCAACTCAATGGAATTGCTGCATGGTTTCTCTTCACTCTGATGCCATGCTGGGGAATACCATGAACTCACCAGCATGTGTGCAGCATAACATCTCCTTGGCTTGCGTTGCTGACAATGTTGGCCCTGCTCTCTCCTCCTCCTCCTCCTCCTCCACTACTGCTGCCATCAGTGGCAGCAACACTGCATTTGGCACTGCTGCCATTTCCACTTCCAGGTGTGGTTCCTTCCCCTCTGTGGTTTGCCCTGGAATAAGACCAGCCTTTTATAGGCAGTAACTAGTGCCGTGCTACATGTCATGCTATGTGTCCTAGCACGGCGCTATGGCTCTGAATATCCCATAGCATGTGTATGCTGGTTCCCTCCCTCTCACTTTGCCCCTTGCATACATTATCATTTTGCCCAGCACTAGTGCGGTTAGTGTGCGGTAACCGGTCCTTTGAATATCGCAGCTCCACACTATTCCTGTGCTATTGCCGATGCTATTGGTTTGCGCACTACACTATGATTTGAATATATGGGCCTCCAAGTTCTTTTTTATTACTGACCCTTCCTATCATTTACTACTTCATGTTATCTCCTGCCATATTCCTGATCCATTGTATATGATCCTTGTGCTTTTATTATACCCCTCTCCTCATGCCTCAGTGTTTTTCTCTGATGAGAAGTTAGCCTTGAAACATTCATTTTTCTACTATATGACAGTTTCCTTACAAAATGGCTTTGGTCATCCCACGGTCATTTTGAATCATCTTTTTGACACTGTCTTTTGGAGTTCACCAGAATTTGCAACTAAATGAAAGAGCTGTGATTTTATGAGAGCAAGACAAATACAGCATTGGTTCTACAACATTCTCTTCTAGTACACTGCTTGTTTTCTCATTTTTTAGATGTTGTATATAAATGAAAGTGTGCTTAGCTTCACTGTAATAAGAACAAGTTTTGTCAATTTTACATTACAAACTGTCAATACTGACTTACTGGATATATAGCTGTCCAGATACATGGAATATATTGTTTTTGTGCACAGCATTTTAATGGATTTAGAATCATTATATCACTAGCGAGTCAAGTTTTGCATTACACAGCTAAAAAATGTAAAGGGATGTTATCAGACCTAGTGGCCAATCATACCTCTCTGAAATAAAAATAGATAATTCCACACTTAACACAAGGTAGTATATAATTCCATGTTTAATGTGTAAAAAAAAAGTTGTATTTTGTTTTCCAATGTCAGTATAGAGCACTGCATATCTGTCTGAGAAGACTTTTTGTTTATACTGTGCCCTACTGTGCACTTCTATAGGCCACTAAGAGCACTGCACAATGCTTAAATAAAAACAATGACTTCATATATAAAATCAAACAGCATGACAGTATAACTTAAATAAAGTCATTAATTGTAATACTGAACATATTTATAGTATTAGTTATCACTGGAAGCAAGAATAAATAATTCCAGTGTTATATTGTATATTTACAAGACACAGTTTCAGGAAGGAAGCTACCTGATGCGCCTAAGAAGAAAATATAATGCCCAGTGGGTAATGGCAAAAGTGGATCCATCATTTGGTTCATCTCAGATGGGGAGCAGACACAATCAGACGTTTCACCACAGATAATCTGAAAGAGGAGCTGGGAGTTTTTGATATCACAAGATCATGGATATAAGCTCTTTCATAATACTTAGGGATTTATATGTCATCATCAAGACTAGTGCCATAGCCTTTATCTACCATCATGTGCCAGTCTGTGCTGATACTGCAAAGCTACAGTTAGGTGTCCACTGTGTTACACTTGTAACTTCCAGCACTCAGCAGAATTTAGCACTAGTTGCAGGTAATCATGTTTGTAGGTGAATTGATGTCACATGTGTGATCCACTAATTAAATATGAAAGGGACAGTATAAAATCAAAAATGCTAGATGTAGGGGACTGGATGGCTATGTGAATTGGTAGTAGTTATGGAGCCTTACAACCTTAAGTAACTGGTTTAAATCCAGCTCAGGTGAGTAATGGCCAAAAAGTATCATTTGATTGCTTTTGGGTGGCTTATGTGAAATAAGCTGTGGTAGCCCCACTTCATTTCCAGTGTTCACATCACAAAACCTATCAACAGATTGGCAACAATTGTTTGTAGTCTCACATGATAGTTCATGGACTGAATGGGCATGGAGACTGAACCAATCTCTTCCTCTGTGCTGGTCCTTCCATGGTATTGCTGAGGCACATTGGTGGGCCAGTGTTCTTTCTCCATACCAGTACTCTCAATATCAGCTATCAGTGTCCCAAATCACAGTAAAAATGTTATGTCCATAAATATTTTATGAAGAACTGTGGATACAATCAAAAGGCATCAGAAAAAAAAGAACAAAGCCTCACCCCAAGGAACAGCTGGCACCTTAACCTAGTGCTTCCCTCTGATGCAAGCTTCATCAGGAGGCATGGCAAAATGGTCCAAGCATTGTTTAAATACACCCCATTAGCCCACAGGATCACATTCTAATCACATATCATAATCACATATTGTAATCAGGGCATTTCAAAACAGTGCCATGTGTATGCAAACAGACATAAAGTGGAAGTTCTGCTTATTACTAATAGTGTGCGAAAAGGTGCATGTTAGCATGATGACAAACTTTAAAAACTGCTCACTTTGGGCGAGTGAAGGGATTCTATTATAAGGGCACAGGTACAGTTGCCAGTAGAGTCACCAGAATGTCTCAGCCTAAGTTTGACCTGAATTGCTCACTTCTTTGAACTTCTAGATCTTCATACATTCTTCTTTGACCTTCTGGACATTCATGCTTCTAGATGCTCATACCATTAGGTACACACTCAGATTATGGACTGTTTCATCTTAATTTATGGCCACAATATTAAAACACAGGGGGCTGGGTATTCATACATAGACAGTATGGCTGAATCAGTAGTGTAAACTGCTAAATTGCCCAGTGCCCTAGTACTGCTATGTGGAAACAGAAACAGTGCACCTGCCAATTTTGCAATGTCTGTTCCAATATAGCTGTATTAGTACAGGTCAAAAACAGGTGCCAATGCACAAAACAGAAAACAGAGACACCTGTGGGGCAAAATGTGGTATATGGCAAGCATGCAGAATATGGTAGTGTAGAAGCAACAGCACATCCCAAATAGGCAACAGCCTGTACGTCACACTTCTATATTCAAAGTGAAACATGTTAATGACCCCGTACTGGACGCTAGTCATAAACAACACATTTGAGTCCCATTATGGGGCCATTAACCAAGCCTTACATTACCATGCCACTGCACCAAGAGTAGTGCTAAGATAGCATGCAACCAGACAGATGGATCTGCACCCACCCAGCCAGTCAGTTCCTGTTTATTGCATTAAGAAATTCCCTGGTGTCTAGTGGTCACCCCATTTCCACCCCTCCCTTCACCAGGACATGTGGAATGCTATAAATGCCACTTGCAGTCTAGTGGTCCTTCATCCTCACCCAATCCTCATCAGTAGTTTCTGGCAGTCTAGTGGTCCCCCAACCCTCACCCAATCCCCATTAGTAGTCCTTGACAGCCTAATGGTCCCACTACACTTACTCAATCCCCATTAGTATTTTCTGGCAGTCTAGTGATCACTCACACTCACTCATTAGTTGTCACTGGCAATTGGATCCCCCACACTTACTCGATCCCAGTTAGTAATCTGTGACAGTCTCATAATCCCCCCACACTTGCTTGATCCCAGTTAGTAGTCCCTTGCAGTCCAGTGGTATCAACTGTCTCACCTGCTCCCAATGTGGATCTTACAATGATTTCCAGGTGTCCAATGGTCCCTCCCTTTTCTAGTAGCCTCTGACCCCCATGCCAACCCCCCAGTGAAGCTCAGCACATACCCTCCATTCTCTTCCCTGCTAAGCTATATCTGCAGTACAAGTCCTGTATCAACATAAAAAGCTATCTATTGTTATAGAAGTTGTCAACTAGATATAATCTAAGTTAGCAAAAGTGCTGCTGAGCATAAGCACAGAATTAGTTTTTATTTTCTGCACAATTTTACTTACAGTATACTGTACCTTAAACTTGTCCAAAACTTTTTTCACCAAACTTTCTTGTAAGCTATCCAATCACTCCACTTGACAACTTTACTGATGATTAGTAACTCCCACGCAAAATAGGTGTTTATCAACTTACCTGCTGAAAATCCCTTTTGGCTGTGAGTTATGAATAATCAGTTAAGTTATTTTGAGGGGTAGTCTGAAAGATTCCACCAAAGATTGGTGAGAAAAGCTTTTATTTTGGTCATGTTTGAGGGTGATGTAAGAATGTGTTGAAAATAGTTAAATCAACTCTTAAAGCATGTGCAGTAGTGCTTTCACTAACTTAGTTTACTTCTAGACCACAAGTCTTGAATTGATGTAGGGATTTGTATATTGATAGAGGACTTCTGTGGGCCAGATGATGGCAGGCCAGCAAAATGAGTGGAGGGTAGGTGCTGGCAACCAATGGTGGGGTTGGCATGGGGGAATCAGAAGCTACTGGGAGGGGAAAGGACCACTTGTTCCTAGGGAATCATTGTATCATTCACACAGGGATCAGGTGAGGGAGGTATCACTGGAATACCAGAGACCACTAACAGGAAGTGGGCGAGGAAGGGGACCACTAGATTTCCAGAGCCATTTATAGTATTCCACATGTGCTGGTGAGGAGATCAGGTGACGGTGGAGGGACTACTAGACTGCCAGGGATCACTATCAGGGATTGGGTGAGGTAGAGGTGACCACTGGACTCCAAGGATTTGATTAAACTACCAACGAGAATTGGTCAAGGGAGGGGAAGGGGATACATTTTTGGTTTTCAACACCACATTATTGCTGTTGGGGAGGGTGTTTGCACTGCACTGCACTCTACATGTTATTAAAGGTAAGTCTTTGGAAGCAGTAAATAATATTACCCAAGAGAGCCCTTTAGCAATTACAACCCATCCAATATACCACTGTGCACTTTATGCAAGAAATTTCACTCATTTGCACGGGCAAGTGGTGTTGATTACTGAGGCATCTCAAAGCCCCAAATCTTCATTCTTTAGGATACACACCCTTACTAAGCACATACTCTGCCAGCCTTGCCAGTGAAGGTACCTGGACGATAGACAGCATGGATTCATCCTGGGTAAATCGTGTCAGACAAACCTTGTGGAATTCTATAACTGGGTGATGAGTGCCTTGGACCTGGGTAGGCTGGTGAACATCATCTTTCTTTACTTCAGCAAGGTGTTTGACTCTGTTCCTCATGGGGGCCTGTTGGATAAGCTGGGAGAAATGGTGGTGGGGAACCAGATGATCAGATAGATAGGCAATTGGCTCCAGGACTGGACCCAGAGGGTCATGGTTGACAGGATAGTCTCATCCCCAAGGAGGGTCATTAGTGGGGTCCCACAGGGATTGGTCCTTGGGCCCCGCCTGGGCAATGCCTATGTCTCTGACATAAGGATGGGTATCAGGAGTGAGATGAGTCTTTTTGCAGATGACTCAAAACTTGGGGCAGTGGTGGATGGGGAGGAGGGGAGGGTGGCCCTACAGGGGGACCTGGAGGCTCTGGAAAGGTGGTCTAGAAAGTAGAAGCTGAGGTTCAGTGTAGGGAAATGCAAGGTACTGCACCTGGGATCCAGAAACCCGGGCCAAGTATATACCCTGGTAGGGGGGAAATGCTAGAAGTCTTGATTGCTGAGAGGGACCTGGGGGTGGTGGTGGTGGATGTCAAGATGAACAACTCAGAGACTTGTAGGAGGGCAGTGGAAAGGCCAACAGGATGCTGGGATGCATCGCTAGGGGGATCACCTCCAGAAGGAGGGAAGTGATACTCCCTCTGTATAACTGCTTGGTGAGGCTGCACCTCGAGTACTGCATATAGTTTTGGAGGCCACACTTAAAGTGGGAATTGAACTCCTGGGGAGGGTCCAGAGGAGGGCAACCAACATGATTTGGGGCTTGGGAGACATGACCTATGGGGAGATGCTCGAAGAACTAAATATGTATAAATTGGAAGAGAAGGGACTGGGGGACATGATAGAGGTCTTCAGGTACATGAAGAGGTAAATAGGGGAGGAGCAGTCAGGGTGCTTTGAAGGAAGGAGGGGGCAACTAGAGGGCATGGGTGGAAGCTGGAGGGGGGAGATTCAGGGGAAAAAGGAGGAGGAGGTGCTACTTCACTGAGAGGGTGGTGGAGCCATGGAATGCACTGCCCAGGGGGATGGTGGAAGCAGAGATGGTGGAGAGGTTCAAGAGGGGTGGGACAGGTACAGAGGAAGGGTTCTGTAAGCAAAATCCAGTGCAGCAAGAATATCCAGGACTGGGAAGGGAGAAGCCAGAGAGGGCAAGGGGAGCAGCAAGGTCAGCGCCCAGGGTGGGGGCTGACCAAATGAGCAGACAAGAAAGACCGTTAGGCCTATTCTGCTGGCAATTTAGTATGTTAGTATAACATTTTAGTGGAAAAAAGTTATACTTCTCAATAACAATCTGAAAACAGATATGCAGTTTCCTATTGAGATACACTGCCAGCCTTGCCAGTGCAGGTTTTCTGATGTCATAATGTAAGGATTTCATTATGTTCTTTTTTTACTAGGTGTTGGCAAAATAAAAATAAAATGACACAAAAGTAAGTAAAGAAACTAATAAAAATAAACAAAATGATTACCGAGGCATCTCAAAGCCCCAAATCTTCATTCTTTAGGATACACACCCTTACTAAGCACATTCTCTTTAAGTGCATTCAGAGAAAAAAATCCAACATGTTTCCCCCTGGAGAAGTTGCTGCAACCTGTTACCTCCTCTTCTACTGACTCTCACACATTCCAGGTCTGTAAATTTTAAATGTTCAGATTTAGAAGAGTGTGCTAACTGGAAATGAATACTCACTACTTTATTGTACCTAGGATTTTTCATGTTGCTAAGTTGCTAACATGCTCCTGTATTCTTTCCCACAAAGTTCTTGTGATCTGACCAACATAAATGTTAGATCAGATGCACTGAAGGACATATACCACTAATTTGGAAGAACAATTTAGGAATTCTCTAATGGTTACCTTTCTTCTTATGTTATCCAGTGAGAATAAATTTGACTGATTACAGTAAATGCAGGCTTAACATCTGACACACATAAATATGCCTTTGGGTGAGGGAGTTAACCAACTAGAGGATGATTTTAGGATCTTGTCATACTGACTGTGCACTAGTCTATCTTTAATGTTAAGTGATAGCAATTACGGCACAGCTCGTTGGCAGGGTATAACATGCTGATCCCCCTAATGATGCATTAGTTGCGAAACCAGTCGAGGTCCTTGTTTGCCTGTTCTTGGAGCTGGTATGCTTTTTTATTCTTTATATTATTTAATAAAGCTTGCTATACCCTGCCTGTGAGCTGTGCCATAATTGCTGTCACTTTGTGTGCTGTTTTTTATGAGCACACTCATAGCTGGAGTGTTTTTCGTTGGTTTGGTATCTTTAACGTTTCTGCCTCTCTTGAAAGAGATTGTTGGGGATTCTTGGATTTTAGGAGGGCAGACTTTGCTAGGATGAGGATAGAGATTAAAAAACCTTGGCGAGGAGGGAGGTGGGAGGGGTTGAGGAGCAGTGTGAACACCTAAATGGAGCCATAGTGGAAGTGACAGAGCAGTGTATTAGACTGAGGCACAAAGGCAAGAGAAGGAGGGAACCACTATGGCTCTCAAAAGAAGTAACAGACAATGTTAGGGCCAAAATGTTGGGTATTAGAAAGTGTAAGGAGACACAGTAGGAAGAGGATAGGGTGGTGTACTTGAATTGTCTGAAGGAAGAAGGGAAAGCTATTAGGAGCACAAAGGCACAAACAGAGGAAAGTCTAGCACAGACAGTGAAGAAAGAGGACAAGACATTTTATAGGTACATCAGTTAGAGAAGACAGTACTGGGAGAGTTGTAAGGCTCAGAGGGGGTGAAAGGAAAGGTGTTGAGAGAGACCTGGAAAGGCAGACATACTAAATGAATACTTATATTCAGTATTTACTGAAGAAGAAGAGGGACAGGGACCCCAGTTGGGCACCATATACAAAGGGGGAAGGGAGGTGAACATTAGTCCATTCTTAGAAGAGAGAGTCTTGGAGGATCTCACAAAACTGAAGGTAAACAAAACAATGGATCCAGATGGCATACATCCCAGGAGTCTGAAGAAACTACAGAGGGAGCTAGCTGTGCCACTCACAGCCATGTTCAGTGATTCGCTGAACACAGGAGTGGTTCCAGAGGACTAGAGGAGGTCACATGTAGTCCCTCTTCACAAAGGTGGTAGCAGGTAGGAGACAGGAAACTATTGACTGGCCAGCCTCACCTCTGTAGTGGGTAAGATTATGGAGGTACCTCTAAAGGAAAGGATTGTGGAACACGTGGAATCCAACAGGCCCTGGATCTGCAGCAGCATGGATTCACAGCACGAAGGTCATGTCAAACAAATCTGATAGATTTACTTGACTGGGTGACAAAGAAGATGGATTGGGGGGAGCAGTAGATGTCACCTACCTCGATTTCAGCAAAGCCTTCAACACCATCCCACATAAAACACTGGTGAACAAGATGGATGGCATGGTCATGGGCCAGAAAGTGGTAAACTGGGTTAGAAACTGGTTAGGGGACAGGAAGCATAAGGTGGTGGTAAATGGGATCCAGTCCAAGGAAAGAGGGGTAATAAGTGGGGTACCTAAAGGATCATTCCTTGGGCAGTCCTTTTAATATCTTTATTAGTGACATTGTGAAAGGGCTGGAGGAAAAGCTCTGCATGTTTGCAGATGACACAAAGAGGTGCAATCGGGTAGACATTCCAGATGGGGTGGAGAAAATGAGGCAGGACCCTGGAAAGCTGGAAAAATGGTCTGAAGTGTGGCAACTGATGTTTAATGTGAAGAAGTGCAAAATCATGCACTTGGGATGCAGAAACCCTGGAGAGAGCTACAGGATGGGGGGGAGTTGCTGACGGTCACCAGGGAAGAAAGGGATCTGGGTGTTATCATCTCAAATGACCTAAAGGTTGCCTAGCAGAGTACAAAGGCTGTAAGGAGAGCCAGGGGCATGTTGGGGTGCATAGGATGGGGTATCACTAGCAGAAAGAGGGAGGTGGTGACACCACTATACAAAACACAAGTGAGGCCTCATCGGGAATACTTTGTACAGTTCTGGAGGTTGCATCTTTGTAAGGACATTGAGGTAGAAGTGCTTCAGGGAAGGGTGACAAAAAAGGTACAGGATTTGCACCAGAAGATTTATGAGGAAAGATTGAAAGACCTCAATATGTATACACTAGAAGAGAGAAGAGAATCGGGAGACATGATTGAAACCTTCTAGTAGCTTCAGGGCATAAACAAGATGCAATTGGGCAACAGCTTTCAGAATAGGAGAAACACTAGAACAAGGGGGCATGATATGAGATAGGAAGGGGGCAGGATAAGGGGAAATGTGAGGAAATTCATGGAAAGGGTGGTGGATACATGGAACAGCCTGTCCCAGGGGTGTTGGGGGCAAGCTCAGTGGGGGAATTTAAATATGCATGAGATAAATACAATGAACTTTTGAAACAATAATGCCTTCTCTCTCCTCCTCCCCCCTTCCCTTTTCTGTAAGGATTTTTCCTCAAGTTCTGGTATTGTTAAATGTTTTCAAACCAATTCTGCACTTTAGAGGTTGTGTAATTGAAGTAAATTGTTTCTAATTTGAGTTTATTGCTTGTTTGTTTCCTTTCTCTTTCCCCTTCCTCTATCTGCTCATTTTGATGTAATGATGTCCTTTCTTTTTCTTGTGTCTGATTCTATAAAATCAATGATGTACCATTAGATCTTTTTTGTTTATGCATTTAAATGTATGAATGTTGCAATTATACTGTGTCTCCTATTGGTCTAATTTTTAATTTGTTAATAAGTAATTGTGATGCTTCAATGTATTTATGGATGTGATGTTTTAGGCTGCTTTAGTCTTTGAGAAAGGGTCATGGTGACCAGAAATGCGTTAGATAGTTACACTATTTTAAAATAAATCTTCTTCTACTTTAATTTACTGCAATGTCAGTGATTTTTACTGGTGGTGGATGAGTGCCTGGTTTACAAGTAACTGGATAAATACAAGGAGCCCTAGAGGTGGGAAGGAGAGACTAAAGTTGATGACCAAGAAGGTTTGGCAGCCGCTGATAAAGGTAAAGTCTACAGGCAGCTTTTATAGGCCTAGCAGTCCTTATCTAACATCAATTACTATGCTACTATGGGGCATGTCCATTGCAACAGCTAATGAGCTATCATTTTGTAAAATGTACTAACACTACCTCACTATTGACCCTATTTTATTACTCAGTCTGTTATATTCTGTAACAAAACACACTTTTTGATTTCTGTTTGGTTCCCTGTTTTATGCCTTTTCAGTACATAAACTATCTCTCTACATTTCCCTGGCCTTTTCAGGGAATTTTCAACAAGATTTGTGGCATAAACCCTCTGTAGAAATCTGTTCATTAGATCATTTGCACGTTTATCATATTCTTCCAGATCAGCACAGTTTCTTCTCAGCCTAAGGAACTGGCTGTTGGGAATTGATGAGATCAAGCTTCTGGGATGGTTGCTATCAAGTCTAAACAAGTTGCCATATGCTTTTGGTTTTCCATAGTCTTTACACTTGATTACCCCTTCAGTTGCCTCTAAGATCTCATCAAAAAAGGTCAGACTAGTTCTATCAAAGGTGTACGTAAATTTCAGATTCAAATTTTTTGATTCAATCATTCCATAAATGTTGTTACTTCCTGTTTTACTTCCTGTTCTTTTCCTTCCCACACACATGCCACATCATCAGTAAAGCAAAACCTGCGGTTGGTGTGGACTGTGTGTGGGTTGTTATCTGAAATGAAAACCATAGTCTCCTCCCAGTATCCTAAAACAGATTCATAAAGAATAAACCTGAAGATAAAAATCATCATCACATTCAAATAAAACATGAGTCAAGATGAAATTAAGTGCCTCTAATATAAAATGTATAGGTATTTCAGTACTACAATGACTCTTTCTCAGGATATATTCACACCCTCTTATACACAAATTGTGTTCAATTGATGTATATAACGATTCTACATCAGTCCCAAGGAAGGACACGTTGTTATTCCAAGTGATTACCTTCATTTTCTTAAGTAGGTGCATAGTATCTCTAATACAAGAGGGTCATTCGGCTACACATGGTTTCAGGAAGAAATCTATGAAATGACACATGTTATCTGTAAAGGAGCCAATGCCAGAAATTATGGGTCTCCCTGGTAGATTTTCTACAGATTTTGTGAATTTTGGATAATGTGTGAACAGTTGGAATGATAGGGTTATCCTGCCAAATGTACCTGAACTCATCTTCAGGGATTTGACCCCTCTCCTTTGCTGAATCCAAAAGGTTCATTAATTCCTTCTGGAACTCTAATGTGGGAATTTTCTGTAATTCATTTGAACTGAAATAGTATGTAATTTCTGGAAAGTTTTAAGATGTTATGACTATGTGTTTTTTTAAGATGTTTGTTGATTATGCTGTGGTAAAAAAAAACATTTTTATGATTATGTGGTTGTAATTCTGTTAGGTGCCTTGGTTTTGAAAGGTGCCATAAAATTAAAGTTTTATTATTATTATTATTTTATATATAGGATAGTGCATGGGAGCCCCTACACAATCACACTATTCTCATGCCAAGTAGTTTCCATAAAGACGAGGACCTCAAGAGTGAAGCTTAAGCTTAAGCTTTTCATCATGGAAACCTTGAGGTATAGAGAATAGCCTGGTTGTGTATTTGGTCTCCCATACACTTTTCTTTATAGTGTATGGTGCCAAAAAATAAAAGATTGTTTACTTTTTTTCTTATTATATTGCAGTGTTTGCTGCTAGGGACCCGCACATCCAGTATATTCAGTGGCTGGCCAGGTTGGGCAAGCCAGAAGCCAACCACCCTGTCCTATGAACAGTGCTGTTGGGGGCAGTTGCATTGTGATGTGACTTCTAATGCAGAACAAAACATTTTTCTGTTTTAGTCGGTACTTCACTAGTGCAGCAGAATGACTTTTTCATGTGTATGGATCTCTATACACAACCACGTTCTGCCATACACTATAGATCCATTACTTGTTTGTAATAGAAATCCCTGGTCATGAGTACTGTGCTTACACTCTTGTCTGCAGGCTTTATAACCAAGTCTTTCATTTCGGATAGTTCTTCTAATGCTTTTAGTCAACTTCAAGTAAGATTTCTGCAGACAAATGGTGGTTACGCAGTCATGACTGTTTCAACTTCTTTTTACATCACATTTTTATATGTTTTGATATTACTTTGCAAACAAAGAGGACAAAATGATTAATTCATTTTAAAAAGCATTTTTCTAAGTTCATTGAGTTGGTTATCTGTACTTTCCCAGAGATGCATCTCCTGACTAGCAAAACTATAAAGCCCCCTGTTTTCTTTATACAGTTTCAACAAAATGTCCATATTTAACAAATATTGATCAGTCATTTCAGATGAGATACTAAAGTCCATTCTCTCTGTTTCTTCCATTCCTGTATGTGCTATTACTGAATCCATCCCTCCCTCCTCATGTGATGATAATTCCTCAGTAAATCCCATGGTGGAAGTTGGTTGTCTAGTGACATGGTCCTTTAAATGTAATTTAAAAAAAAAAATACATAACTCTTTTTATTTGAAAAAAATCAAGGGACTGTGGGGAACAATGTTCAGTCCTTTCTTCAAGAGTGACTTTTGGCACTCTGTGAGGATGACTGATGTTAAATGTATTATTAGTGATTATTATTTGTAATGCATCTGTCCCCCTAGGTTGTAATGACTTTCCTCTTCCCTTTCTTCCCCTCCTTGTTTTTCTCTTTCTTTTTCTTATTGTTTTAGTGTTTTTCTTTGTTCTTTTGTCTGTTCTTGTCTAAAAAAGGACCATGATCTTGTCCCACATTTTGAACATTTTCCTCTTGAGAACTGCCTTCTGAATCTGAAATAATGACCACTTTTTTATTTTGGGAGGGTTCTTCATTTCATGACTGATTTCAGGAAGCTGGAATACATGGGGGTAGGAACAGAGATGGCCAAATGGATCCTCAACTGGCTAAATGGAAGGCAGCAGAGGAGGGTGGTGGTGGGGACACTGTCATCACCAAGGAAAGTGGCAAGTGGGGTGCCACAGGGATTGGTATTGGGACCAGTGTTGTTTGGGATATTCATGGCTGATATCTCACATGGGGTCCAGAGCAGGTTCAGTCTTTTTGCTGACAACACAAACATGGGAGCTGTGGAAGATGACATCAAAGGATAGAAGGAGCTGCAGGAGAACCTGAACAAACTACAGGAGTGGTCAGCAACATGGCAGCTGGGGTTCAATGCCAAGAAGTGCAAGGTACTGCACTTCAGAGCTAGAAACCTGGGGAAGAGCTATCAGATGGGAGGGGTGCAGCTGGAAAATAATGAGGAGGCAAATGTTCTGGGGCTGCTTATAACAGGTAGCATGAAAAATTCTGTTCAGTGCAGGAAGGTGATAGCAAAGGCCAATAGGATGCTAGGGTGTATAGCAAAGGGAATTTCCTCCAGGAATAGGGAGGTGATCCTTCCCCTGTACAGGTCTCTGGTCAGGCATCACCTGGAGTACTGCGTGCAGTACTGGTGCCCATTCCTGAAGAAGGACATCAACTTGTTGGAGGTGGTGCAATGTAGGGTGACAAAAAGGATCCAGGGATTTGAGGGAAAGTTCTACGAGGATAGATGTGCCGAGCTGAACATGTACTCCCTGGAGAACAGGAGGGATGAGGGATATGATTGAAACCTTTAAATATCTTAAGGGGATAAATAAGGTTAACAAAGAAATGTATTTTCCATCTTAGAAGAAGGAGGGATATGAGAGGGCATCAGTTGAGGTTGGAGGGGAGAAGATTCAGAAGGAAAATCAGGAGACTTTTTTTACAGAAAGGGTGGTGGACAGGTGGAATGCTCTGCCTAAGGGGGTGGTGTCCTGTAGAATGGTGGGTGGCTTTAAGAAGGGTTGGAACAGGGTGGCAGGGTGTTATGATGAAGAGGGGTGGCAGCTGCATGTTGAGGGGCTAGCTGCATATTCAAGCAGACTCGATGGACTGTAAGACCTGCTTCTGCTGCTGTTTTCATATGTTTGTATGTTCATATGTACATTCTCAGGAAGGAGACTGAGCATTCTGGGGACACAACAAAAGGTGGGTGCTCTTTTGTTGGGGTGCCCCAACAGTCTGCTACTTGGACCCAAGACCAGCACAAGGTGGACATATTCAAGTCTAGGCAAGTGGCCAGGGTGACAAAGGTGGCAAACCAGTAAGGAGTGGACCTCCCACACTACAGGGGGAAGCATTGCTGAGTGCATCCTTCTATTTTATGCTCCCGTATGCTTTGCTTGTAGACACACTGGGAACTACACGATTTGAATGAAGGAGCCTCTAGATATTTTCTACTCAATATGAGAGAAAAGACTAATACTTAGTGGACCTTTAGCCATCACTTAGAGGTAAAGCTGTAGGGCATCCACTAGATGTTAGTATTTCATAGCCTTGCAACCAATTAGGGTTTCAGAGATGGCCATTTAACTTGGAGAACCAAAGAGAACTAAGGCAGGCGGTGAATAGGGACACTAACTAGAACTGAGTCAGCCATGATGCATCAGTGGCATGGCACCTGTTGGTATGATTTGCAGTCATTAGGAGTGAGGTTTTAGTAGAAAACAGCAGCTGTACTATTAATAAGAACCAGATTCCCCATCAATGGTTGTCCCAATTGGGGGATGGGAAACTTCTCTCTCTCATGGATGAAGATGGGCAATGGTTGTCAGTAGGAGATGTTATCAGGAAATTTCATATTCTGGCTCTCTCTCACTTTAAAGTTATACAGTTAAGACACTTACTTACAATAATTTTTGGTAATACCCCCCCCCCAGACCGTCACAGCCCTGATACCTGAGGTTTCTTCACTTATTGGATCTTCAGGTGTTATATCTAAATTATATCAGGTTAGTTTTACAGGAGATATGGGGGTTCCTTTGGACCCACAAGATTCTGGAACTCTATCTTCCCTCAATACCATCTGGACTGGCAATCCCTGTGGAGATCCTGTCATAAATATGTTTCTCAAGACAGACTGCGTCTCATGCAATATCATATATTACATAACTTGTATTACACTCTGGTTAAAATACTGAAATGGGGTCTCTTGAATTCCAATATTTGTATTAAGTGTTTGCAGGAAGAAGGAACACTTCTTCACATGTTCTGGTCCTTTCCCAAAGTTTTCCTCTTATGGGATTCAATTAAGACTTTCCTGGACCCTTAACTGGGCCTTCAAGAGTATTTTACTCCTGATATTTGCATTTTAGGGGACCTGTCTTCTATTAGAATTAAAGTAAGAAAGTTTCACATTTCCATGATTGCCTTATTGACTAAGAAGCTTATTTTACGTCATTGGAAAGACAAATCCTCCCCACCTTTCCAAGAATGGGTAAACAAAATCCTGTCCAATCTGCATACAGAAAAAGCAGTTGCTAGTCTTCATAATAGATTAGTAGCATATACCAAAATTTGGGATCCCCTTCACTCTCTAATTTCATTGGCTCAGTCTTAGTCATGTCTCAGTTTAAATGGCCATGTAGGTTCCTAGGTAAAGAGCCTGGCACTTAGGAGACACTAGGTGTGGTTACTGCAGTAAGGGAAGGGATGGGTGGGTTGGGCAGTTACCTCTCTACATTGGTCTGTATTTTTACCTCATTCTCATTGTAACTGCCTGCTATTGTGGAAAATGTATTAATAAACTTTGAATTGTAAAAAAAAAAGAAAACAGCAGCTGGTTGGACTACCAACTGTTGATGAATTGACCAGTGGGCTCAGGGCAGTGCTTGTGTACCATACCAGCCTTACAAATCAGTGATTTTATTAGTCAAGCTAGAGTGGAAATTAGACCTGGAGCAACCTTGAGACTGAAGTACTCTGTCTAGGAGGACAGGTTAGCCATAAGACATCAAGTTAGCATTTGAGCACTAGTATCAGGTAGAATAAGGATAGATAGCCTAGCAGGCAATGAATGGGTGGTTAACATTATTGCCCTTGTGAAGAAAAGACATTCTGCAATAGTCATTTTTTAGACTGATATTAAGCCCTTATTATGTCTCCAATAGTCCCTTTTAGGACTCAAGGTGGAGGATGTTCCACAACTGCAGGTTCCGTACCAGTGAGTTAGCTCATAGAGTTTGCATTTGTTTTTATCTTAGTCTGTTAAGCAGAGCAGCCACAAAAACTGGATCTATAGTATACATACCTGGATACTGTACATGGTTTTTAAAATTGGGATCTAGGACATACAGCAGCACCAGCCAGGATGCAATGATGCTGCAGTATAACACAAAATGCTACAGAATGTTGCAGGGAACAGTGCAATTCATTTTCAATTAAGCCCTTTTTTACTGCAGTATTTTATGACATGTCATTTACTGCAAGTTGTTGTGTTGCATCGTGTCTGATGACATTTGAATTACCCATACAGTTCCCCAAACTCATCACCCAAAATATACTTACAGTACAGTATGTATGAGTATATGTATTTATTCCTATCTTTCAGTCAAGAAAAGAGGGTCAATCTACAGTATATTTACATATCTGTATATAGTACTGCATGTTTACATATGTGTATATTGTACGAATTATATGTGCATACATATATCTGTGATGTAAATGCTTATGTAAATAATGAAAACTTGGTTTAATTTTTAAAGTTGTTATTAAGGTATCTATTAGTGTGTACTGTAGTTGTCTGTACATATTAATTCTGATTTATGAATTCTGTAAACTGACCCACCTACTGCTGTAATGTCCCCCATTTACACTCTTGGAAACTATGTGTACCACCTACAGTAAAATGCTTTGACATATAGTCTATAATGAAGGTGAAGCAAAAAAAATGTAAGTAAAATAAAAAAATTCCTTCCTTCTGTCTTACTGCACTGCATACTGTAGTTAGTGCAATGCTTTCTAGTGATCCTCAGTACACATAAGGCCCTTTTAAATGGTGCTTACCTTGAGCATTGCCATCTGAATCGTCTTTCTCTGGTCCAATCACACTGCTGCCCTGCTTTGTTTACATGCTCTGGCTGTGCTGCATTCCCGGTGGCCTTCCAGGGTTTTGGGTATATTTCTGGCCAAGGGGTTACTTACTGGGAGAAGTACCAGTGCAGGTGAAGCAATGTGATTACACACTGTCCAAAGAATACCTGCACTGGTACAGTACACACACTGGTCTGCATTCCCAGTGAACCAAAGAATGCTCTGCACTGCAACAAAGTTCAACAGAGTGGCTTGTAACACTCCAGCAGCTCTTTACACTGTTAGATCTGCACAGGTTGAACTCATCTGCACCACTGGCACTGGTGCAGACCTGGTAGTGTAAAAGCCCATTAGTTGGTATAAAAATCAGACTACTGAATCTTTGTTGTCCTTTTCTGTGTACCACTTCTCAAGCTCCCTTTTTTGGCTTGTGCAGGTTTGGGCACTGTGCTGTTGCACTGGTACCTTAAAGTGGATCAATGCTGCCCTTAAAGTACTCATCTTACACATCTGTAGCTGGGTCCAGGCCTTTTCCAATACATACCCACACAGCTTTTTGGCCAAACAAGCAAACACTGTGAACCACTGTCCTTATCCCATCTCCTTTTGCGTGCAACACATCTCACATTCATTCCTGAAGAGTTTACATTGTGATTCTCTGGTGAACAGCAAAAACTGCACACATAGTATGATCATGTGAAAACTGCCACCAGAAATTAGGCCTCTAGGTCTATCTAGTCTTCTCGAGTGTGCAGCTAACACCCTATGGTGGATGTGGCGGCAGTCACGGAGACGTGGGCCAACAAAAACCATGACTGGGACCTAAATGTGTGGGGGTACACTATGCTTAGGAAGGATAGAAAGGAGGGCAGAGGGGGGTGGAGTGGCTATGTTCATTAGAGATGACATAGAAATTGCTAGGGTAGAAGAGGCAGAGGAAAACATGAAGGCCTTATGGGTCACCTTACGATCCCCAGCAGGAGATAAGGTTAAGCTGGGTGTAGTATATAAGCCCCCCAGGATGGGTGATGTTCTGGAGGATGGTTTGCTGGACAGCATCATTTCCCAGTGTGGACCAAAAGAGGAAGGAGTGGTGTTGATGGGGGACCTTAATATGCCAGGTACAAACTGGGGAACCATGTCCTCTAAGGTGGCCAAGGAACCGAGGCTGCTGGACAGCTTCTAGGATGTGTTCTTAACATAGCATGTGATGAAGCCCACAAGGGAGGGGCATGTCCTGGATGTGGTTCTTGCAGATGGGGATCTGGTAAGGGACCTGGTTGTAGAGGATCCCCTGACTGGAAGCGACCACAATACTGTCTGGTTTCACATAAACATGGGGGAAGGGGGCTGAGATCTAGGACACTGGCAGTGGACTTCAGGGGAGCAGACTCTGTGGGCATGGGAAATGTTATCAAGGATTACTTGAAGGGGATTACATCAATGACAAATGTTGAAAGGAGATGGGAGGTCATAAAACGGGGACTTCATGAGGCAGTCAGGACCTGCACTAAGGTGAAACGTAAGGGAGCAAGGTCACATAAACCATGCTGGTGTTCCAGTGAGGTTCAGGTAGTGGTCAGAGAAAAGAAGGCAGCCTACAAAAAATATAAAACAACAAGAGGGGATTGAGATAAGGAAATGTACCATCTTGCATTTAGAAAAGTCACCCGGATGGTGAGGGGGGCAAAGTCCAGTAAAGAGCAGCGGCTGGCACAGGGGATACATGGAGAGGAAAAGGGGTTCTTCCGGTACATTGGGGAGTGGAGAAAAACTAAGGGCCATCTCAGCAGATTGAGATCAGAAGGAGGGTGGGTGGAAGAGGCGAGGGACCAGGCAGAGGTATTTAACGAGTACTTTGTCTCTGTGTTCACGAGGGAGGGGGAGGGGATATCTACAAAGCAAGGCATGATGGGGATAGTAGCAGCAGTGAGTGGGACCAGGGGAGCAACAAAAATGAAGCAAGAGGGAGGGAGGGAGAGGTACCCCATGGGTGTCACATCAGGATAAGGATAAAAAGGCCAGGAAGATGGAGGGGGCGGATGATGCTATCGCCGCCAAAAGGGTGTGGTTAACCCTCAAGGCCCTAAAGAAAGACAAATCTCCTGGGACGGATGGCATTCATCTGAGAGTACTATGGGAAATGGCAGACATACTGGCTGCACCCTGGTGGAGCTCTTCAACAGGTCACTTGAGACAGGGAGGGTACCTAGGGATTGACGAGAGGCACATGTGGTGCCACTCAATAAAGGGGGGCCGAGGGAAGTACCAGGTAACTATAGATGTATCAGTTTGACCTTGGTGGTGGGAAAATTAATGGAGAGTATACTCAAGGAATGATTGGGGGTGTACTTGGAGGAGGTGGGAGGTCTGGATAGTTGGCAACATGGGTGTGTGCCAGGTAGATCATGTCAAACCAATCTTGTGGAGTTCTATGAATGGGTAACATCAGAACAGGACAGGGGAAAGCCTGTGGATGTATTATTCTTGGACTTCAGCAAGGCATTTGACTCTGTCCCCCACAATAGTCTGGTGGAGAAACTGATGGGGTTGGGAGTAAGCCCTTTGAAGGTCAGATGGATTGAAAACTGGCTAACTAGATGCACCCAGAGAGTTGTGGTCAGTGGGGAGCTCTCAAACCCTAGAGAGTTTGGTAGTGGGGTACCGCAGGGCTCAGTCCTGGGTCCGATCCTGTTTAGTGCATACATATCGGACATCAGAGAGGGTATAGGGTGTGAAATGAGTCTCTTCACTGATGACTCAAAGATGGGAGCAGTAGTTGAGGGAGAAGAGGGGAGGTTGGCTCTGCAAGGGGACCTGGACACCTGGGAAAGCTGGGCTCACACATGGAAATTAAATTTCAATATCACCTAGTGCAAGGTGTTACATCTTGGGCAGGGAAACCCTAAACACAGGTACACCCTGGGAGGGGAGACACTGGAGACCTCAATTGGGGAAAAAGACCTAGGGGTCATGGTGGATGCATGTATAAATAACTCTGAGCAGTGCAGGAGATCGGCTAGCAAGGCAAACAGGATGTTGGGATGCATCGTAAGGGATCACCTCTAGGAGCAAGGAAGTGATTCTGCCGCTGTACAATGGACTGGTTAGACCACACCTTGAGTACTGTGTACAGTACTGGAGACCACACTTGAAGAGGGACATACAGCTCCTGGAAAGGGTACAGAGGAGGGCAACTAAGATGATACGAGGACTAGGGGATTTGATGTATGAGGACAGACTTGAGAAGCTCTGCCTGTTTTCATTGGAGGAGAGAAGAGATGGGGGGACATGATTGAGGTCTTCAAGTACCTCAAGGGAATAAATAGAGTAAACATGGAGGGGATCTTTAGACTAAAGCAGGGATGTATCACCAGAGGGCATGGTTTGAAGTTGGAAGGTGGAAGGGTGAGAGGGGAAAATAGGAGGAGATTTTTCACTGAGAGGGTGGTGGACCCTTGGAATGCACTGCCTGGTGAGCTGGTTCAGAGATCCACAGAGAAGGGCTTCAAGAGAGGGTGGGACAGACACAGAAAGTGGATGTATCATATGATGGCCTGTCCCAGGGGGGTGGGGATGGATGATAGGGGTTTCTGGAACACAAGGCGGGGGGCCTCGGCACACAACTAGGGATCTGAGGTTCGAGCAGACTTGGTAGACCATAAGGCCTAATCTGCTGGCAAATAGTATGTTAGTATGTTAGTACTTTGCAGCTGTCCCTCCTCCACCTTTCAAATACCCCCCTCACCCTGTCCCATCCCCACTTGAAACTACCCACCATCCTTCAGGATACTACCAAGCGTTCCAAACTGCCACTGCTCTCTGTGTGAAAAAGTGCCTCTTCATTTCCTTCTTATACCTACCTCATTCCAATCTAAGTCTATGCCCTCTCGTGTCCCTCCACTTCCAGAACTTGAATATCTCTTCAGTACCAGACTTATTTATTCCCTTTAAGTACGTAAAGGTCTCAATCATATCCCCTCAAGGGAATACATGTTCATTTCCTTTAATCTATCCTCATAGGGCATATCCTGTAATCCCTGAATCAACGTTGTCACCCTTTGTTGTGCCCCCTCCAACAATCTCACATCTCTCTTCAGGATAAGAGTACCAGAATTGCACATAGTATTCCAGGGGCAGTCTGACTATTGACTTGTAGAGTGGCATAATGACATCCCTGCTTCTGGAGGAAATGCCCACACTTTCCAAATCAGCATCCTGTTGGCCTTCGCTGCAACCCTCCTGCATTGCACTGAATTGTTCATATTCACTGTTATCACCACCCCTAGATCCTTTTTCTTTTCATTTTCATTGGTATATAGCTGCACCCCTGCCAGTTGGTAACCCTTTCTAGGATTCTTTGCATCAAAGTGTAATACTTTGTACTTTTTCACATTAAACCCCAACTGCCATACCTTTTAGCATTCTGCCAGTTTAATCAGATCATCCCGCAACCCCAGCCAACCTTCTATATCATCCACCACCACCACCACCCACAACCTGGTGTCATCAGCAGGCAGACTCATTTTATTCTTGACACCATGTGAAATGTTCAAAATGAAAATCCCAAACAACAGTGGCCTCAGCACCGATCCCTGTGACACCTCATTTGTCACTGCTGTCGGAGATGAGAGTTCCTCCCCTCACTACTACTCTCTGATGTCTGTCTTGCATCCTGTTCACAATCCAATTAACCAATTTAGCACCCATCCCCAAATTACTTCCCTTACCACCCAATCTCCCATGGAGAACTGAATCAAAGGCCTTGCTGAAGTCCAAATAAATGAAGTCCACGGCATGACCCTTGTCCAGCATCCTCGCAATCCTGTCATGTTACTCAATAAGGTTAGTCAGACAGGATCTTCCAGAGATAAACCCAAGATGATGAGCATCTTGGAGCCTACTGACATCCAAGAAGGAGACCAGCCTCTCCTTATGTATTGTCTTCATCAGCTTTCTCACAATAGATGGTAAGTTTACCAGTCTGTAATTATCCACCTCATCCTTTGGACTACTTTTATGGATCCATCAGTAGTCCAGCCAATACCTCCACCATTTCTTTAAGCACTCACATATGTATGTTGTCTGGACCCGGTGTTTTATCCACCCTCAGAGCCCTTAGACTGTCCAATACCTTGCCCTCAGTAATCACACCATCTGTAAACTCCTCACACCCCTTTCCCACTATCCTCACCCCCTTTGGAAGTAGCCCACCCTTTTCCTTCTTGAACACAGAACAAAAGTACTCATTTAGAGCCTCTGCTTGTTCCACCCCACTGTCAGCCCACCCTTCCTCCCCTTCTGATCCTCACAATCTGGTCCTTTCAGCTCCTTTTCTCCTGTATGTATCTGAAGAAGTCCTTTTCTACTTCTTTGATACCCTGCACCAGCCTCCATTCCCTGGAAGCTTTAACACCCCTTACTTCCTTGGTGACTACCCTGTACTTCTTCACATGCTCATCCCAAGCCTCCTTATTTCCTGATTTCCTGTATCTCCTAAGTGCTGCCTTTTTAGCCTTCACCATTTCTAAAACCCCCTTGCTCAACCAACTTGGTCTCTTTTGCTCTTTACCTTGGCACATGTCCCCGTGGCCTCCACTCAGCCCCAATTAGATTTTGTCCCATTTGGGGTTTGCATCTCACTGAGGATAAATTCCTTTCAGGTGACCCTCTGCTATTTCCTTCATCATGCCAAAGTCAGCATGTCTGAAGTCAATCACCCTGGTCCCTGTATTAACTACCTCTCTACTCATGCTAATTGAGAACCATGCCAAGTAGTGGTCGTTCCTGCTACCTTCACCTCTCTAACAGCCTCCCCATTGGGCAATACTAGATCTAGTATACTCCCCAACTTAGTTGGCCCAGTGACCAATTGTGCAAGGAAATAGTCCTGGAATGTATCCAGGAGAATCTGCTCCCTAGCACTTGAGGTGGCTGTCGTACCTCAATCCACCCCCAGAATATTGAAGTCCCCCACTAGTACAGTGTTACCTCTTCGGCACATTTTCCTTATTTGTGCTGCTAGCTCCCTGTCAAGATCTTCCCCTTGAGATGGTGGTCTATATACTACTCCAAATCCGAGAATTATATATATATATATATATATATATATATATATATATATAATATTCTAGGGCTCCATTCTCTGTCCTCTCCTCTTCTCACTATTTGTAAACAATCTCCCTGATGTAGTAACCTCTGGCCACTCACTACTTTATGCTGATGACCTGGTCATCTATGCCCACTCTGACAATATCACCAACCTGAATGCTGCCCTTACCACAGACTTCCACTTGGTGCAGCACTGGCTACACACCCAATGCCTTGTCCTTAACTCCAATAAAACTAAAGCCATGCTATTTGGATCCCCACACAAATTAAGAACCTGCTCTTCTTCTCTCTCTGTGCCTGACATTAATGGTAACCCTCTGGAGTCTGTTAGCTCTTTTCGCTACTTGGGCATTCACCTTGACCAAAATCTTGACCTAAAGCTGCACATCCAGGAAACTTGTAAATCTGTTAATTGTAAGCTAGGGGCTGCTTACAGGACTAACTACCTGCTTACCCCTGCCGCTAAACTGGCAATTGCTAGAGGAATCCTGTTACCAACCCTCACCTACGGTGCTCCCCATCCTAACCATGCCCAGCAAACTGCTCTGCACCAATGGGACACCACCTTCAACAATGTTTGCAGGTATGCGGCTAAAGCACAGCACCTGAAGCACCATTGTCAGCTATACAAAGACCTGGGCTGGCTATCTCCCTCCTCCACCAGGCAATATTACCTCTGCAACCTTTGGACACCATCATCAGAGCATCAAAGCCAGCTGAGCTCTCAAAACTACTC
Source organism: Neoceratodus forsteri (assembly GCA_016271365.2). NCBI lineage: Eukaryota > Metazoa > Chordata > Ceratodontiformes > Ceratodontidae > Neoceratodus > Neoceratodus forsteri. The sequence continues at coordinate 951,512,063 of CM028131.1, read as the reverse complement.
CAACCGGTTATACCTTCACGGGACCTTAGATCCTCTGACAAGTCCTTATTGAATATTCCTCTCTGCCGCACAAAAAAGGGCTCGGGAGCCTTCAGTTATGCTGCCTCTCACTTTGGAACTTGCTGCCCAAGGGACTAAGAAATGTTCCTTCTCACGATGCATTTAAGCACAATCTCAGAGCTTTCCTTACCTCGATGGACAAATGTGTTTGTTTTGATCCCTCTTGAATCCCATGCTCCTAACCTGTTCTCCTCCTCCCTATTATGTATTATAGGCACTTGCGCTTTTTTTATTCTTGGTTGTTTTTGCTTTTTATGTTTCATGTTTGTTGATACTGTATAACATTGTTGTTCTGATGCCAATTGTAAAGCCTCTAATTACTGCCCTAGTCACTTAGCTTGCCCTCGCTCTGAGCTGTTTTCCCACCTTCATTCCTTATCCTGCACCCTCTGTTCCTGTAACACTTACTTTCCCAGCCCGCTCTCTTCCCTTCCCACTTAGCCATTTCTCCAGTACCCCTGTCATTACCCTCCCTTTCCTGCCCCTCCTCTCCTGCTCTTTGCCGCCTCTCCCCTCTAACCGCCCTCCACTCCTCTCTGCCGCCTTTCAGTTCCACCGGCCCGGTAACAGGTTGCTACCTTGTACCGCTAATGCCGTAACTTGCCGCCACCCTTCCTACCTTTCTTTCACCTTTCTGCCCCTCTCCCTGCCAGCTTTCCCCTCCTTCTTTTATTCTTCCCTCTTCTCCCTATGCTCAGTCCTCACCCCCTCCCCTCTCCTATTTTATCCCGCCTCCCACCAGTTTGCGTGACTCCACTCTCTCTCCTGCCGTCTCGTAGTTCCACCGGCTCGGCCGCAGGTTACTACTCTACCCCGCCAATGCCGTTTTCACCGCCTCGCCTCTTGTCCTCCTCCCTTCTTCTGCTCCGCTGCGCTCTTACTAGGTGCACTCTATCTCCTACCCCCACTCATTTCCCTATCTGTTCCGTGCCCTTCATCCCTTTTCCCCCTATACCCTGCCCTTCCCACCCTACCCTTCCCTCCCCATTCCTTTAGTTCAAATCCCTCCTCACCCTTGCACCTAGTCCCCCCACCCCTCCCCTGCACATCACCCTCTCTCCCTCTCTATTTTTTGCACCCATAGCTTCACTGTCCTGTTCCCCGACCTCTCCGTCTCTCTTGCCAACTCCCGGTTCCACCATCCCGGCCACAGGTGGTAACCTTCTCCCGCTAATGCCGCACTTGGCGCCTTAACCTCCCTCCTGTCCTACCTTTTTTGCTATTCGCCCTACCACCCCCTGTCTCCATCTCTCCTGCCCTACCCTTACACCTGTCCCCTACCACCTCTCCCCCTAGTTCTCAACAACTGAATACTTGTAATTTTATCCTTATTGCTATGCTTGACTACACTGTGTGACTTTGTCCTTTGCAAATGTATCCTGCTCTGTGTAATTTCTTATGTATCCTGCAAATGTATCCTGCTTTGTGTAATCTCTTATGTATCACTGTGTTCTGTAACTGTACCTCCCGGGTCGTGCCTGAAAATAGTCACTTGTTGGCTAGCGCACTTACCCGGTCAACAAAAACTAAATAAAATAAATAAATAAAATAGTATATTATCTAGGAATGTTTTGTACTAATGAAATCACAATGTGAATGACACATTTATAGCATTAACACAATTATTGAAAAGGCAATTCTCAGCGTACTTAATTTCACACCAGCCCACAGACTATTTTCTAAAACATGTCCTGTGGCATTTGGTATACACTCCAGGTTTTCATCCTGAATCTAGTACAGCAGGTAAGAAAATATTTTGGCTTTTGAAATCCAGTAAATTACAAATCTAAGGTACAGGTTACATAAAAACCCAGTTTTCTGATACAGTTAGTGAAAGAATGTATGATATAACAAATACATGCCTGTTGTGAATTCGCTCATGAAATGAGCAACTGCTGTATTGTAGCAGCTGCACATAGCAACTCCATCATGGAATTGATGGAGGCTTCATTGAGTGTGTGACATTTCCCTGAGGATGCAGCTTGTTAACTGCAGGTGTTCCCTCTGGCAGCAGATCACTGACTCACTAAAGTAACCCATGGGAATGTGTAGCTTTTCTCCAGACTTCTCAGACAGATAGCACTTGGTTGCAGGACAAATCATTATTCTACATTATTATTATTTACCATTATTTTAAAATATGCAATACATTAAATAATGCAGTGTTTCAACAAAAGCTTATGTTTCACCCTGATTAATATCTGAAGTAATTAAGGATCAAATGGCTTCAAATTCTGCTCTGTGGCCACACTGATTCTCACTTACGCCTATTAACAATCTGTCTCACTGGCAGCACTGCAGTTGATTACATGCTGGCAAGAAAGAACTTGCTTTTTGGGGTCCTTGCTTTATAGCAGAGGACTCTTCTTTATTAAGTCAGTGGGGATCCATGGAATGATTTATTTAGTGTTTTTGAACAGGAAGAGACTTGTGTTTTTCTTATAACTGAATGTCTGTACTTATTAAATAACTTATATCTATAAAAGCCCCTTCCTTTCTCAAATCCCCTTTCCAGTCTTTGAATCTCTGAACTGTTATTCTTTAGCATCATCTTTTGGGAGTCCTGTTGGAAAGACTGAAAGTAATTTAATGTTGCTAAGAATTTTCATGTATCCATTGCTTATCTATGCTGTTTGGTGGCTCAGCAGTGAAGCTCTGCAGTATAGACCATGCAAAGCACATTATGGCAGAATGGCCTCTTAGTTTTCCACATAGCAGCCACCAATCACCTTATCATCACTAAAAGATTGGGCACCATGCCAACAATCTCTATGATCTACACCTCATAGACCAAAGTTGCTGAACCTGAACTTAATGGTTTATGTTGGAGTTTGAACTTTTAAGTCATAATGTAGAACTGTAATCCATTGTTGTAACATTGTCTTGTGTCACCCTGTCTACAATAAACATTGTTCTTCTATTTTTTTTCTATACTGATTCTTGTGGTGCAGACAGATTCATTAGAGGTCGTTTCACTGTTATAAATATATTTTAGAAATATGGGTTAAAAACCTACCTACCTGTCTGTCTGTCTGCCTGTCTATCTATCTATCTATCTATCTATCTATCTATCTATCTATCTATCTATCTATCTATCTAGCTATCTGTATATGTGTGTATAGATTTATTACATTACATGGTTGGACCCTTGTCAGCAAAGAAAAAGCCATCATATATTTCTCCATATCTGATGGTAGCCAATTAGTGCTTTATGATAGCAGCTAATTACATTGCATTAATGTGTTACTATAACCTTAATAACAACAAAATATCTAACAAACATTATATATGTAAGCATTAATCCCCTCGACAGGAGGCATTTCCTAGAAATTCATGCATGGTTGTGAGTGCATGAGACCGAAAGCTGGGGATCCCACCACCCAACCATTCATTAATTCAGAGGAAATGCCTCCGGTCAAGGGGATTACTGCGCTTGTAACATGGTAAGTGCAATACAGTTATTTTTGACATAATAAAGCACAGTTTTGAAGAATGGGAGACACTATATGAAGTTTTGTGGTTTTAATGCTTTCTTCTATGGTTTGTAGAATGCAAACAAACGGCACATTTCAAGACTGTGTATTAATGCTGTGGCTCCTCACATACTCAATCTGTATAACATGTTACAGTTGTTATGCTTACGTTTGTTTAAGCCTATGGTTACTCGCTGTTTCTGAAAAAATATAAGCGGTTACACTATTATGTTACTCGTTCTTTCCTTTCAAACATTAGAAACGGCAAATGGCACATTTTAACACTGTGCATTAATGTTGTGGCTGTTCAAATAGTCAATCCTTACAACATTCAACAGTTCTAATGCTTATATTTTTTTACCACTATGGTTACTCTCTCTTTCTGAAAAATGTACCCGGTTAGAAAATAACAGTTCTTATTCTTTGGTTTGAAAGATCAGCAATGTTTTCTGGGTTATAGAAGTTTAATTTGCATACCTTGCTCGCACATCACTACTTCTAAACCATTCTTCTTCAGTGCATTTAACATTTCTGTAGATGACATTACAAAACTTGTTCAGGTACAATGATATTTTAATAGTTTCTTACAAAAGTTATGCCGTTATGAAACTGTCGACAACAGTCGCACACAGAACTGCTCTTGCCTAACCCAGGAAATTGTCCTGCTTCTATTTTGTGCTGGTACAGTCAGGCGGCACAGCATAATAACTAAAATTGACAGGACCATTGATGGTGAATCTGGAAACATTAAATGGCTTAAAAGTCTCTTTCATGTCACTGTGAGGATCTTGTTTCTCCACATTGTGTGGTCTGCCTCATTTTTCTAACAAGGTATTACTACTCCTGTTTGACTCTATGTTTACATTCTGGTGCTGTTCATCCAATATGCTTTTGGTTGCAGTGGGTTCAGTGTTGATTGTGTGCAATTTTCTGTTTCTGTTGTGTTGGTATCACTTTCTACAGATTTGTTTGTGCTTCCAAGTATGTAGCTGTCTATCTCCTTTGCTTGTTTTGACAATATCATTGACCACTTTTGGCAATCCTTTGCAGACAGAGACTAATAATTTCTGAAGCTGGTCTCGCACCTATGTCCTGTCACGGACATTATTTCTCAAGATGCAAGAGCAGCCTCAGACAACATATGTCCCGCAGTGCTTCTCACTGTGTGGTTGGTGTACCGCATTGACAATTGTGCATCAGTCACTATTTGGGACATCATATTTCCCAAAAAATTCCTAACCATAGGTTGTCTGGAGTACCAGATCTCTTTTTTATCCAGCATTTCCTGGGACAGTTTTAGAGGGTGTAAATAGAATGCAGGGGCATTTGCAGGACATCTAGCACAATACTCTTTGCACAGTGACACTGGGTAATTGTTACTATGTGGCTGCTAGTATAGAATCCCTCATAATGCTTCTTTGTTTGGCTTATTGACCTTACTCTGATTCTTTGTAGGTTCATGAAAAACTACAGCAATAAACTCTCTTCCCCGATCATCACATTGAACCACGAAAGAGTCATGCTTTAGCTTTGTAAGGCCTTCTCTTCCTTTTCTTGCCAGACCTATTTGGAGCTCAAACCAGAGCCTTCTGACTAAGCCATATACATACTCTGGGTTGAGCTTGCTGCCACTTTGGATTTTATCTAAATCAGTTTGTGAGATTCTGGGATGGTGTGCCACAACATCTTTGCTGTGTTGTTTCAGCACTGCCACAAAGATATTGTTGACACTGCTGAACTCTGGATCATTAGTTATATTTATTTTTGTATTCATCTCTGGGCTATTTATGTACAGTACCTATTCAAACCAGCTCTTAATGCAGTGAAGGAGCTGATGTTGTACTGGCTCCCATCTTCAGAATGTACTGACCCATAAAATTCTCCAAGTCTTTTGGCAAGTTTATAGACAGACACAGTACCAATGTCCAGATTCACATTATTGGAGGTGATCCAATCTGAGAACACATTGCATGACCAGGCCATGCTCTTATGTGTATGTAGCTCTATTTTTTTGTTTTCCAGCTCATCAAGCTCTTTCTGCAACAGACTTGCATGTCGCCCACTACTTTTCATTTTTTTAATATCGCATGTAGTGGTACTGAGATTTTTAGTGCTGTATTGACTGAGATGATTCCACTTCTCTTTTTTTTTAAACTGCAGCTAGGTTCTATTGGCAATAATGGAACTATGTTGCTAGGCAAGAGTTCATTAGTTTTAGTAGCAACCCAAGTTATGATATGCTCTTTCACTTGGTATTGTGCCTCTGACTATAGAAAGATAGCTGACATTGGACTACAATACTTGTCCATCAATGATGTGATGCCCATTACACCACAGAGTGAGAATGTGCTACTACAGGTATCCATTTCTCTTTCTCCAGTAATGGTGATGGTATGACAGAATCAATCGGTTGGGTGGGTGTGAGACTCAAAAATGCTATTTTGCTATGTGGCTACTGTTGGTACTGACTACTTGAGTATATCTAGGGAATTAATGGACACTCCATTTCTTGTCAGATATTACAGTTTGACCAATAATATTGCTACATTTGTTGAAATCATTAATATCCATGTTACAAACTGTGTGTGTACATCTATCTATTCATCTATCTATCTATCTATCTATCTATCTATCTATCTATAGGCTGGCAGTATATCCTAGAGGTTAGAGGAATGAGGTGTGAATGAGCTTGATACATCCAGCAGACCAGACCTGAGTTTGATTCTCACGACTTCCACTTGCATACTGTGTGACTCTGAGCAAGTCACTTAACTGCTCAGTGATCCCAGGTCGTCCCTGAAAACAGGCACTTGTGCCTAGTGGGCCTTACCCAGTTACCAAAGACTAAAATATATAATATATATATATATATATATATTATATATATATATATATATATATAACCACTATAGTAATCCACTATATTAATGTGTTAACACCTTAATAACACATTGCTTCCAATCACAGTACAAGCAACCCCAATAACCCTTATAATAAGCCCCTTAACAACACATGTAACAAGCCTCCTAATAACACAAGTAATCCCTTAACAACATAGGTAACATACAGGATAGTGAATGAGCAACTATGAACAACCAGTGTGTTCTGTCACCAAGGGGATCTTATCCCATGTGACCTCAAGAGCGAACCTCAAGAGGTCCATAGGAATCAGATCCCTGAGGTGGCACAACACACTGGTTGTTCAGTTGCCCATCCATTATTCTATATATTGTATGGTGCCCCACTTAAATAAAATAAATGTATTTTTTTATCCCAAAATTAAAAATACACATTGGTCCTTTCCGCTGTAAATGCTGGTTGTTAGGGTTTTTGCTAGGGTGGGGGATTTGATGTTGCTAGGGAGCAGACATCCATCTTTTGGTAGCGCAACCTTTGATTCGTTGCTAATCAGGTGTAGGAGGGGTTTTCTAAAAAAAAACTTGGCTGCTGAATCCCTCGCTTAGCGAGAAGTAATGACCCTGAGGAGACTCATTTGGTAAGTTAAATTTAGCTATCTGGCTGATCCTGCATTTTTTGATGGGATGCTACATATCTGGTTGATCCTGCTATTCTTATGCTGCCACCACCACTGCAGTTATCTGGTTGAGCTTGCCATTTCTGTTGCAATCAGGGTTGTGTGACATCTGTGGTGCAGCAGAATTAAAAGTCATTCTGCTGCACTACGAACATCACTACTGCAGCAGAACAACATTTTCCAGCTAATGGAATTCAGTGGAGAATGATGTTCCACCATACACTATAAGCCCCTTAACAACACATGTTAAAACAACCATATGCCTCCCCACCCCCAGCACAAACACTATGGTAAAATAGGGGGACACAGCAAGAAGCCTCCAACCTAATGCATTACATAAAATAAAAGATGGCAAAGTTCAGCCTACTTATGTATTGTGTATTGCTCTCAGTAATTTTGCCTCAATATTTATACTGTGTCTTCTTATACAATGTTTAGTCAAAATGATGTAGCTCCTTCTTATTGTAATTAAAAATGATGTAATCCCTCCTACTGTAATTTCTGCCCTGTCCTAATTATAACTTTTTGTCTGGATTTGTCTTCACTACCTTCTGACATGGAACCTTTGTAAAAGAGCTCTCAGCTCAAAGGTACTTGTAATCCGAATCAATAATAAATAAATAGATAGATAGATAGATAGATAGATAGATAGATAGATAGATAGATAGAGAGGTAAAGCATTATTTGTGATACAATATATTCTCATGATTGAACAAGCATATAAAGGCCACTTACCCTTTGGGCTTGTGACTTTATGGCTTGTTTGACCACTCAATGGTATTATGTTTTTGTCTGCCATCATTTATTCTCTCTCCCCCTCTCTCTCTCTCTCTCTCTCTCTCTCTCATGTGAGATAAAGATAGATAGAAAGATGGATAGATAGATAGAGATAGATAGATAGATAGATAGATAGATAGATAGATAGATGGATGTCAGGTATAATGTACTGACATCTTTGAAATGTATTATGATTAAGATGGGCTATGGGCTGGTAATGTACTTTATAATGTAAGAATTTCTGTCTATTTTAATCATTTGTAACAGAAGTCATATAAAGTGCTTTTAGAATACTTCATGAGAAGAATATCATAACATTATAATTATTATTAGTAAAATTAAACTGTGTGTGTGTGTGTGTGTGTGTGTGTGTGTGTGTGTGTGTGACTGTGTATTTGTAGCCCAGAAGTATTCACTACCATGTAAGAACCTTTGATTACAGCCATGTATATGAAACATCATTTCATTGTACAAGATCTGAATAATGTACATTATTATATTACATAAAATAAAAGAATTAAGAAAATCTTACTAAAGTTATTTAACTGTACAGTGTAACAAAATTGTCCAGCAAAACAAATGTTGATGGCGGGTTTTGGTGAAGGTCAATTATAGTTCTTCATATTAGGTAAAAGGAGAAAAAGTAAATTGTGTTACAATTCTGTCTACAGCAACCTGGAATAAAAAAAATCACCATTTCTGTAGTTTTCTATAGTTTTTTTTTTGTCATTGTCTATATGCAAGGCTATATGTGTAACAATAATTTCCAACATGGTTGATAATCCATTTACTAACATTGGGTCCTAGTCACAAAGGTGCAGATTGGGTATGTGTCATGTATCTGAGGAGCGTAAACAGCCCTATGTGGGAATGATGCACCACAGGGGTCCAGCAGACTCCTGGAGCATTCACTATAGGCATGCTATCCCCTTGTGCAACAGGATCTTCTGGCAACCCCCACAGTTATGCTCGAGGGGCAATCTGGGGGAGTGCCCAAACTCCATGCAATTCACTAAGGTGTAGAGTGCCAGGCCTGGGGAGCACAAGTTACATGAGGGTGGACCCTGCCATAACTTTTATGTGCCCCCAGACAGACACCCGTTGACTACAGCAGCAAAGGGAACCCCCTCCACACTACTGTCCCAGCCCACCAGGCTGCCAGGGAGTGCTGGGGGAAGACATTTGGGCATTCACCTGTCAGACTTAGCTTGCCATGGTCTGCACCTTCCCAAGATCTCCTGCATGTGAGCAACAGGGGATCCACTTCAGGACCTTTGACATACATTAGATTGGATGTCAGTCTGAGTCCCATGATCTTCCTCCATGCAACTGCGGACTTGGGGGGGTGGGGTCATGAACAGGTGCTCTATGGGTGCTCACAGCTGTAAATATCAGGCACCCTGCTTTCATGTGAAGTCCCCACACTCTAATTGGCCTCCCACTGTGCACCTTAGACAAATCTTATGTTACATATATACTGTTACAAATTATTACTAACTTATATTGCATTGGCACTTACCATATAAGTGTAAGTGTCAGGAAAACATTATGAGTATGATTTGATTCTATTTTATCTGGCTTAGAAACAGCATGTAGTAGGCCAAGTCACCTGTGTCTTTGTTATCTTCTGAGACGATAGAATGCAGACAGCACCACCATCTTTTGGATTTATGTATAACTACACTATATCATGTATTTTCTATGCAATCTTCATTCTAAAATTTAGCTGACACTACAAATATTGTATAAGGATAGATAACATCATGGAGCCACCTAACTTTTAGCCAATAAGGCTTATTTTATGTATCTAGTCCTGCTTCTGACTAATGGTTACCATAACAATAATCTAAGTATACAAATAATTGTATTATGTATTTATCTCAAGACCTTCTTCACTCCTTGAGGTATTTGGGAAACTTTTGGCTCCCAGTGTCTATGGTAAGAACTGCTTAGGGCAACTGTTTACCTTTTGTGTAATATGCAAGCTGTATTACCTGAGATGCCACTAGTCTGTGTCTCTTTTGCAATTCTATGACTGCAAAGAATCTGATCAGGGTTAACCACCCTAACATATTGGTGACCATGTGCAGGTGGTTTGGATTTGCAAAGATTCACAACTTGTTGTCTCACCCCTTCCCTGCAGGTAGTAAGCAGTTGTACACACCCATACCACCTCGCCCATACTTTTAACTCCATAGCATCTTGCAAAGTCTTGCTGCTTAATGGGCTTGGCTGATGCTGACTCACTTTGATCAATGGTAGTTTTAAATCACAGGATTGTGAGAGTACAGTAGCCTGACTGTCAGTTGATTTGCCTGCTGTAGATTGATACACAGCACTGTGCCCACTGACGGGTTAACATTTTGTATTTTCCAAACCTTTGACTGGTACCACTATGTATACGTCTAATATCTGTGCAGACTTGAGAATCAATGTTTCTAACTTCCTTACCTCCCATGGAGGCTGGAATGATTTCACCCTGGAAGCAAATCACTCAAAAAACCCTGTGCTCGAGATTTCAACCCAGTACCCCGAAGTGAGGCAAACAGCCAAAAAGTGTGATACTTAATGGCTGTTAGTAGCAGCTTTCTGTGCTGCTCTAAAAGCCTCCGAATTTAGATTTCATTCCCTCGAACTGCAATTCTTGTCCCTTAAGAAAGAGCTGGGAATGCAGGCTTCTGAAAGTTTGAAAATGGAGCACCAGCTTGAAGCAGAACTTAAGTCAATGTGCACTAAGAATGAAACTCTTTCACACTGTTCTGTACAGGGTAGTGAATGTGATTTAAAAGTGTTGAGAGATGAATGTGAAGGTTTGAAACAGGATAAGAGACTTGTGTTAAATATGAATGATTTGTTGAGTGATAAGAATGAGACTTTGTGTGAGGAGTTGAATGAGATGAGAGATGACCTGAAATGGGTAAGTGAAGAACTGGATAGAGCACTTAGGGATAACTACAAGTTAAGCACCATGTATGGAGTGTTACAGAAAGAAGTTGCAAAAGGTGTAGAACAGAACATTGCAAAAGTTAGTCACAAAGGTTGTAGAGAAAAGATGGTGAAACTGCACCATCAGCGAAAAGTGCTGGCTGATCATGTCAAGGCGATGGGCAGATTTCACTACATATCCATCAACCTTACATCATCCAGTGATGACGACTCTGGTAATGGCACTCACCAAGATGGCACCCACCACACCCTCATTGTGGTCTAGTCCCCCTACCACCCACAAGATGGTGGATTCCCACACCACGATAGCACCATCCTATATCATCAGCAGAATGATGACTGTCAAGTAGGATGCCAAGATGGTGACCCCCATGATGGGGGGGGCCGAGGCCTAGGTGTGGCCCCTCCAATTGCCACCTTGACAAAAGCCAACAAAGCGGAGATCGATCAAATGATCAAGACCACCCTTTCTCGGTTGGAGACATCTGAGGAAAGCAAGCACGCCTTACAAAAATCCCTTCTGTAAGCATCCAGCAGCTCACAATAATTCCCTTCACCTGGCCCACTCTGTGCAGCAGATCACTGACAGCATAGGACACATGACCCTCAGTGAAAATCTCAGTTGCCATTTGGAAAAGGTATGCTCCAAATGTGAGATGCTCAGCATGCCGTCAGACTACCAGGTACAGATCCTCTGGCAGCCCATAGACCCTGGCCTCTGGGTGAAACTCCGAAAAGTGGCCCACCAAGACATGACTGTGACTTTTGATGAGATCACAGCTGAACTTATTTCTGCACACAACCCTGGTGTAGTTGGCATGAAGTTGGCCTACCCTGTAAAACAAACTGCCAAAGAAAATGCAGTGATATACCACCAAACGTTATGGATGTCTTATTGTACTGGCAAACATCTTGGAGGGAAACCACAGCCATTGATCTAATTGAGTAAAAGAATGTGTATCTCCAGAACATGATTCTGGCCATCCATAAAAAAGTGGAGCCCACAATTTTCCCCAGAATGGTCAAATTTGATGACATTATTCAGAAGACCAAGCAGGCAAACTAGGTCTACCTCTGAGATCTGAATTCTGGTTCAAAGAAGATGGCCATAGTGCAATCCACTGGTGAGTCCACAACCTACTACACAGTGGAGGGCAAGGCCCAAGACAAAAAGGCCCAACCCTTGGACAATAAGCAGCACTGCCAGTCCAGAAGTGGAACTGGAACCATAATAGGAATAACAAATGGATCTGGAACAGCAATAATTCTAATCGGGGTTGTCAAAACCATCGACCAGGCCCTTCTTACCATGAGATCGCAGAAGAGAACAACGATCTCCGCAACCTCCTCGGACATGTCCAGTCAGTGATGGACTTGGTCCAAGCATGCTCCATTGCAGCATTAGTTTTGGCACCACAGGCCTTACTAGGCCAAGGAGATATGGGAGCCTCAAAGGACCATGCCACGCCAGGCCTGAACCCTGAGGCAACACCCTTCATTGCAGCTATGCAGGACCTGGAGGTGGCCCAGTAGGAACAGGCTCTACTCCTTCAGGAACTCATTAGTGGTGGCAGTTTGGATTGACAACTACAGGCCCCAGTCCATATTGTGAACAAGCTCATCCTTGACACAAATGGAAGGCCTTGTAGTGAGGCCAAGATCAGGGCAGCCAACTGACTATTTTGCTAGATACAGACGCGGTTGTGTCTATACTACATAGTGAAGATCCAGCAGACTCTTCCTGGTCCACCAGATGGAGGACCAGTACATCAGGTGTGGATGGCTCAAGGCTATACACCTACCTTTCTATTATATTTCCTGTGGTAATAGGTAACCTCAACACGACACATACTTTTGACCTCATGGTATTATGTGATCAACCCAGCATCCTGGGCATTGACTTTCTCAGACTACACAGCTGTTGTGGTAGACCTAGCCAACATGCTCCTAATCCAGATCATGAGACAATACCATATGGCCATGATTTCTGATTCATATGTGGTTGCAGCTATTACCACCAACAACAAAGAATATGACATCATAGCTCTATTCCAGACACATGAGTTTTTCAAGAAACTCCTACCCAACCTGTAGAAACATTTGGATGCTTTTGCCACACACAAACATAACTGTGGAAGAATGCAGATCATCAAAGAAATTCTAGGTCCAGCCCAAGACAGGCAAAGGTAATATCACTTTCCTGCTGAGGCCTTACCATCACTCAGAGAAACCATTCAGTCACTCTTCAAACAGGGTGTGATCAGGCCTTGTGTCTCAACTGCCAACTCCCCCATTTGGCCAGTGAAAAAGCCCAAGGGATCTTGGAGACTCACTATTGATTACAAGATACTCAATCAAGTTTCTCCTAGCTGCTTACCCACAGTAGCATTAGAACCTGATGTGCTGAAACTGCTAACCCCAGATCATGGATGGTTTAGCATCCTTGACATCTCCAGTGGCTTTTAGTCACTGCCAGTAGCTCTGGAAAGTCAATACAAGTTTGTCTTAACCTTTGAGGGTCGACAGTACACATGGACCTGCTTATCTCAGGGGTTTCACAATAGCCCCTCTCTCTTCCATCTGCACATGATGGACATCATGGAGTGTTTCTCTGCCCCACAATGTCTTCTGCAGTATGTGGATGATATACTGCTGGCAACTGCCACCAAGGAGCAACATTTTGACCTCCTTGATGAACTACTGACCCTCTTAAAGAGGGCAAGCCTCAAGTGTAATCCTGCAAGAGCACAACTCTGGCAGAAAGAAGTCTTCTTTCTTGGCCTGCACATAACAGAACAGGGCAGAAGCACAGCCTGGAAGAAAATCCAAGACCTACAAGATTTGCCACTACCGACCAGAGTGGCAACACTCAAACATTTCCAGGTTATGGTTAACTACTCTGGGGACTTTATTTGTGATTTTGCACTGAAGGCTGCCCCTCTGTCTGAGCTCCTGAAAAAGGATATTCCCTGGACCTGGGGTCACATTCACACTTAGGCTGTGACACTTCTGAAACAGAAATGGGCCTCTACTCCAGCCTTGGTGAACCTCAGTCCAACTGTGCAATTTAATTTGGAATCAGCCACTTTAGACATTGCGATGTCTGCTGTCCTTGCTCAGAAAGTGAATGGTACCTTGAGACCTATTGCCTATGCATCCCAAATGCTGTCACCAGTGGAACAGAAGTACAGCCTTTCTGAAAGGAACCTTCTGTCTACCTACTGGGCTGTCAAGCATTTTCTGCATATCATTGAGTACTTACCTATCATTCTGAATATAAACCAGACCCCCACAACTTTATTGCTATCAGACAGAGTAAAGGAAGGATCAGTATTCAACACCAGACTGACCCATTGGTCACTTCTTCTTCTCCAGGACCATGACATATAGGTCCACCCAACCAAAATACCATCAGTTTTAGACCATGGTCTTTTGTATAAGGAGCCCCACATGACAGTACACTCCAACCACCTGAATTGCCTGAACCAGGCCCTTTCCTTCATGCTACTCCAAAACATCTTGTTGACACCACCCTGTGTCATGTCTTTCTTATTTAATTCTCCTCTGCCTTCTCCTTCCAGGAAGTCTGAGAGCCACAGCCGTGGTTCTCTGATGATCCTGCCCTTTCGTACTGCCACACGCAGTCCAGTCTGAAGCCACCAGCCTCTCACAGAAATTCTGGAGTGGGCTTGCCCTCAGCAATTGATTACCTCCAGGAAGGGAGCCCTAGCTGCCAATTTTTGCTTTCTCTACTTGAGCACAGTTGTCTCTGGTTTTATATTCAGAGTCTTTTACTGCTGTCACCCACTGGCTGCAGTGAGCCCCAAGAAGCACTCCGATTGGCTCCATGTAGCTCTGCACTTTTAATGTTTGCTTTTATAGTGCTAGATTATGTTTTCTGTTAAAACTGTTTTGTTTGTATTTTATAGCTGAAGTTTTCTGATTTAATGTTAATGCCTGTATTGTGTTCCTCATAAGACCAATGTTCCTCATAAGACCAGTAACAATCTCAGCTCAGGCCTTTGAAACCCTCCTTCACCTTTTTACACTCGCATTGTGTTTTAAATAGACTACTATTGCTCACTCAGTCTTGGAGGCACCTTGCCTAACATCTTGATTTGCAAACCCCCCCCCCCATTTTAGCCAGTCTGAATTTCTTTTTAGCTCCAAGAGCAGCCCCACCCCCTCTGACTTTCTTATTTAATTCTCCTCTGACTTCTCCTTCCAGGTAGTCTGAGACGAAAGCCATGGTTCTTTGATGAACCCAACCTGCCACCTGCTGTCCAGGTCTGAAGCCACCAGCTCCTCACAGAAACACAGGGACGTACTTCCTCTCTGGCGCTGATTACCTCCAGGAAGGGAGCCCTAGCTGCCAATTATTTTCTTTTTTTATATAAGGACACCTGTCTCTGGGTTTAAATCCAGAGTATTTTACTGCTGTGGCCCACATGCTGCAGTCAGCCCCAGGAGCACTCCAATTGGCTTCATATAGCTCTGCACTGTTAATGTTTGATTACATTGTGCTAGATTATGTTTTCTGTTAAAACTGTCTTGTTTGTGCTTTATAGCCGAAGTTTTCTGATTTAATGTAAATGCCTGTATTGTGTTCCTCATAAGTCCAGTAGCGATCTCAGCTCAGGAATTTGAAACCCCCCCTTTCACCTTTTTACGCTAGTATTGTGTTTTAAATAGCCCTGTTATTTTTCTGTCAGACTTGGAGGCACCTTGCCTAACATCTTGGTCTGCAACACCACCCCCCCATTCAAACCAGTCTGCATTTCTTTTTAGCTCCACGAGCAGCCCGACCCACTTTGACTTTTTTATTTAATTCTCCTCTGACTTCTCCTTCCAGGTAGTCTGAGAGAGAGACAGCCTTGGTTCTCTGACGAACCTGACCTTCCAGACTGCCACCCACAGTCCTGGTCTGAAGCCACCAGCCCCTCACAGAAATGCAGATATGGACTTACCCTCAGGGACTGATTACCTCCAGGAAGGGAGCCCTAGGTGCCAATTTTTGCTTTCTTTACATGAGGACAGTTGTCTCTGCATTTAAATCCAGAGTATTTTACTGCTGTGGCCCACTGTCTGCAATCAGCCCAAGGAGCACTCCAATTGGCTCCATATAGCTCTGCACTGTTAATGTTTGATTATATTGTGCTAGATTATGTTTTCTGTTAGAACTGCTTTGTTTGTATTTTATAGCTGGAGTTTTCTGATTTAATGTAAATGCCTGCATTGTGTTCCTCATAAAACCAGTAGAGAGCTCAGCTCAGACCTATGAAACCTCCCCTCACCTTTTTACGCTAGTATTGTGTTTTAAATAGCCCTGTTATTGCTCACTCAAACTTGCAGGCACCTTGCCTAACATCTTCATCTGCAACATCCCCCCGTTCAAACCAGTCTGCATTTCATTTCAGCTCCATGAGCAACCCCACCTCTCTCATTTTCTTATTTAATTCTCATCTGTCTTCTCCTTCCAAGTTGTCTGAGAGCAACAGCCGTGGTTCTCTGATGAACCCAACCTTCCAGACTGCCACCTGCAGTGCAGGTCTGAAGCCACCACCCCCTCACAGAAATGAAGGTACAGACTTGCCCTCAGGGACTGATTACCTCCTGAAAGGCAGCCCTAGCTCCCAATTTTTGCTTTCTTTACATGAGGACAACTGTTTCTGGGTTTAAACCCAGAGGGTGGGATATTCAAAAGGGTTGTGCCATGTGCAATAGGGTTGCGCCAGTACAATTATGAAATTGCACCATTCTGTGATATTCAGCAGGAGGCAGTTGCACCACAGAAAACATGCTGAGCAACAGCGCAATGCTAATGAAGGCATGCGCAACCGAAGGGGGTGGACCCATGCATAAAGAGCACAATGTGATATTCAAAGGCTTGCGCAATGTGCAACAGTGGATCAGGCGGAGGTTGCGCCACTGCGGAAATGAGCCAAAATAAAAAGGCTCAAGGAAGAGGCACAAGAACGCGACAGGGAAGCCACATGAGGCAGGGAGACAGAGCAGGCCAGAGCAATAAACAGTGCAGGCCAGGGAGTGCACAGGACAGAAGAAGGGCAAGGGAAGGTGTGTGGGGCCACAGAGTGCAGAGGCCAGTAGGTGTACCCGTTGCAGTGGAGGTAGCAGTCAGGACAGCAGGGGTAACAGAGCAACAACAGCCAGGGGGGAATACAAGCCAGGGAGATGGACAGTGCCAGCTTCCACATGGAATCTGTAATGAGGGGGGGTGAGAAGGCATGCTGCAGGGGGACATGGACGTGGAATGGCCCGTCGGCGGTATGCCCCCAACAGGCAGTACCGTGCCTGCATCAGCTTTAAGCTGTATTCAGAGGTCAAGATTGTGGGTGGGTACCACCTGAACAGGACAATACTGAGGCAGCTCTGTGAGCTGTGCAGTGATGTGATGCAGGCACCCTCACGATGGAGTCATGCTCTGTCAGTGGAGACAAAGGTAACAGCCTGTATGTGCTTGCTCGCCACGGGTACCTTCCAGAGACCAACAGGGGACACCACAGGCATAACACAGTCAGCCACGTCATGCATACTTACCCAGTTCCTCAGCGCACTGCTACCACATGCTGTGGAGTACGTCCATTTCCCCAGCACCGCTGCAGAGCGTACATCAAACATACAGGAGTTCCACAGGGTAGCAGGTATGCCTGGCGTGCTAGGGGTGATAGACTGCACCCATGTGGCCATCGCATGCCACCTGGCCATGATGGGGCTGCCTATCATAATCGGAAGGGGTTTTCCAGTGTCAACTGCCAGGTGGTGTGTGATGCCAGTGGGCGCATCATCAATGTCTGTGCCACGCACCCTGGCAGAGCACATGATTCATTCATATGGTACCAATCAGCACTGTGCCATCTATTCGAGAGTGGGGACATCCACACAGGACATCTAGTGGGTGAGTATGCATGTAGGATTGGCAAATCTGGGGCAAGGGGGGGTAAGCCATGGGTGCCATGGGAGTGGCACACAGGGTTAGGGGCAATATTAGCCTGAACATGACACTAACCTCCACTATCTCCACACAGGTGACAGTGGATACCCACTCCGCCCCTGGCTGCTCACACCCTACCGGGCCCCTATGACCCCATCACAGCAATGCTTAATGAGGCACACGCCACATGCAACATCATCGAGCGGGTGTTTGGGATGCTGAAGGCATGCTTCCAATGCCTAGACACCTCCGGCGGTGCCCTACAGCATAGCCCCTCAAAGGCCTGTGGGATATTCCTTGCCTGTTGTATCCTGCACAACATGGCCAAAGACTGTGGGATAGCCATACAGGTCGAAGAGGGGGACAGCAATGGGGGCACTGGTGACACCAGTGATGATGGGGATGAGCAGCCCCCCCTTGGACGGCGTGACCCCCGACTGATCCGGCTGGCCCAGCTGCACCGGGACACCATCACAGAGGAGCACTTCGCCCAACAAAGGTAAGTCATGGGGCCATGTGCAACCAACAGTGGCTAGGGCACAACCCACATACACACAGGGAAACACACCAGGGGTGCATGACCATGAGGGAAATGGCAGGGCACAAAAGCACACACACACACAACCAGGGAGGGGTGAACAGTAACACGCCACATGGACAGACACACACACACACACAACAGGCACAAAGTGCACAGGGGTAAGGTGCACAACAGAGCAGAAACACAGACATTAAATACACACATGTCCACAGGCCACCACCACCACCTGTACTGTCCATGTAAGTGTGTCAGATGCTGGGCACCCTTGCACTTTGGTGTACAGTGCAATGCAGGCATCATCATGCACACGCACCTGTGGACAGCAGTCGGGAGGGTGTGCAGGTGGTCCATGTGTCAACGTGCAGGGCAGGGCACCCACTGGTGCACTGCCCACCGAAACACACATTGCACACAGGGCAGCACCAGACAGGGCCCGCACTTGGGGACAGCTCAGTCATGTGGCACAGTGCCACGGCCACCTCGGATGTGTGGGCGGCCCCACCGAGACCCAGCAGCACTGGCAGGCTGAGCATGGGCCACGTGGAGTGGCACAGATGGACCACCAGGGGTCCCACTGCGCGAATGCGACCTTGTCCACACAGGACTCTGCAGCATACCGAACATACCTGCACCAGGGGTGCTCGGGATGCCCACAGCTGAACCTGGTATCGACAAGGTGGGTGTCACACGATGCCGGGAATGGGGAGTGGATAGCATACTGCACGGCGTGACCGGCCCAGGGGCACCTGACTGTGTGCCCAATGTGGCCACGACACCGACCACTGCCTGTGTCAGCCTGTCAATGGCGGCGGTCACATCCACCTGCAAATGGTCAGTCTGGGACAGGATTCTCTCGGTGTCCCTGCTGTGCCACTCCATAGCCACACACAGTGCCTCCACGGATGTTGCAACCCGCATCTGCTGCTGTACTGATGCCTGCAGCAGGTGGGTGTGCTCATCAAAGAGGTCGTCTGCCACATCGGCAACCTGTCTCTCAGGGTCTGGAAGGGCCTGATGTACAGCACCCCTTGAGGGTGGGCGCTGCTCACCAGGACCAGATATGGGCATGTCCACAGGTGGTGCACCTACATCACCGCTGAGCCCTGTACCCCTAGTCCCGGTGGGTGACTGCTGCTGCTGCCCCTCTGCCTGCTGTGCCCACGGGATCAGTGGTTCCACTGCTGTGGCTGCAACAGTGCCAGTGACCTGCACAGCCACTGGTGCTGCCCCACCAGTGCTGACGGGCACAGTCTGGGACTGTGCTGACATGCTGGCACACACGTTGGAACCAGTTAGATCCATGGGCGTGAGCTGTCCTGCTGTGTGTCAATTCTGTGACACACACATTTCAATGTCCATAGTGGTCAGTGCATTATCGATGGTGCAGGTCTGTGCCACAGCCACAGCCACAGCGTGCCGGCATGCTTGCTTGCCAGACCGCTGGGACACAGGAAGGGCACTCCCCACAACTGTCTCAACATCAGTGAAGGTAGCCGGGCGTGCACACTGCCGCAGTGCATGCCGGCAATCTGCGGAGGTGGATGGTCCCTCCTCCAACTCCGGGTGGCTATCTGCAGTGGACAGATCCTCTACTGCTGACCCCTGCAGACACACAGGGTCTGTAACAGAAAGGAAGGACACATTAGTGCATGTGAACTACCTTCCCCCCCCGACCATGACATACCATGCAGTGATGGGCTACCACCTGTCTGGAAGCCACCTCCAGGAACACCCTCAATGGCACTGCACTGCATGCTTGTAGAGAGCATGTCCTCCACCGGGGTCAGCTGCACCACCTCTGGCTGTCCCCCGCCTGTTGCAGCACATGCCGCCCTGATGGCTGCAACCTTCTCCTTCACCCTCCTCCTGTCAGTCCCCATCTTCTTTTTACACTCCTGCACAGAGCGCTGGTAGCTGCCGGCAGGTTGACGGCACGTGCCACCCCCTCCCATGCAGCAGCACGGGCCTGAGGGGTGCCCCGCCATCCACTGAGAAGTGGCTCCTCAGCCAGGTAGGCCTCAAACAGTGCCTCTGTCTCCGCCTTCATAAAGTTGGGCCTCCTCTTCTGCCCACCATCATCCACCTCACCCAGTCCTCACTCGGTCATTTCACAGCCTGTATGGGTGAGAATGGTCACCTGTGACTGTGCAGTACACAGCAATTCTCTGGGGCCATGGTCCAGAACAGCACAATGGTGGTGGTGGTGACGAACCACGGCAGCAGCAGCAGCCGCAGCAGCAGCAGTACAATGAGGGTGAGTGTCATGACATCATGAATGCTATTGCATGCTGTGGGGGCAGGACATGGCCACCATCCATGGACAACACTGCCATGCACGCGACATGTGACAGTCAGCACTGTCCAGTGGCACTGCATGTCTGGGATTGCGTCAATGGTGGTCCATGCATGCACTGGGCACATGGCTGTGGCACTGCCTTCCCACCACATTGCCACGTCACTATACAGCCTTGGTTGTGCTGTGCTGGACATGGGTGGTGTGTGTGTGCAGTGGCACATATGGCTGTTGCTGCCTGGTTGGGCATGTCTTGTGCATGGTCACTATGGGTGGGTGCACTCCATCACAGGAGTGGGGCACTTGGCTGTATGCCATGCATGTTGGGTGGGCTTCAGGGATATGGACAGTCACAGCCATTGATTCTGATCCCTTGTCCTAGGTGTCTGGATCCTGCCGAGACTTGAGCGGTCGGTCCACCAGCTCCTTCAGGTGGCCATGGAGTCCCTCGACATCCTGAGTGACCTGCAGTGCCATGGCATCAGGCGCAGGAGGAGGCCCCGGGACCAGCAGCAGATGGATGACGAGCGGGCTGGCAGACAGTAGCTGCCCATCACCTCCTCCCTTTACCCATCCCTCACACCCTGCCTTCCCTCTCCCAGTTGTTCACCCCTGCCCCTTACCCACCCCTACCTTGTACCCGTACCCCCTCCCTTGTATTGTATATATTTGTATATAGTTCTGTCTGTTCATATTGTTATTGTTCATATATTAATTAGATAAATATATATTTTGTTATGAATACTGTGGTGGTCTCTGATTTGCAGCTGGCTATAGGTGCTCAGTTGCAGTGGTGTGCATGGCATCTGGGGTGGTATTGTCCTGGGTATGTGTGTGTGTGTGCATAGGGAGGTGTCTCTGGTGTGGGAGTGGCTTTCAGTCGGTCTTGCTGTGTGCTGCCACCCACTGCTGGGTGCTCATGGTTGGTCTGGCTTGTATGGTTCTGTGGTACACGAGGTTGCAGTGTGACAGGGGGGATGCATGGGGATTCCTGCAGTGACAGTCACCGCTCATGGGTAGTGTCTTGGGGTCACAGTGCAGGGTGTGCTGTACACAAGGGGAGGCTGATGTGCACTGGGGTTGTCCACCCCCTTTGTGTGGCAGTCCCAGCTTGCCAGTGGGTGTGCTGGGGCAACATGGCTCAGCTGTGCTTTGTTGGCTTGTCCCCATGGGCCGGTGGATATTACGTCCCTCCCCCACTTATGCTGTGCTTGGGGTGTGGGGGGTGCATTGTTACTTCTGCAGTGTGTTCCTGTGCCCATCTGTGGCATGGGTGGTGGGCCCCTGCCTACCTCCCTGGTTGTGCAGTTCCATTGCTCTGCTGCTGGGAGGGCTCTCTGCTTGCGCTATGGCGCCTCTGGACTGCTCAGCTGGGCTGGCCTTGTTGCGCTATAGCGCATCATATCTGCTCAGCTTCCCCTTCCTGGTTGTGCTATGGCGGGTTGTGCGATATTCAGACGTTGGCTGGTTGCGCAATTTGCCTTGCTCCATGTTTGAATATCGCGTCTATTGCACATTTGCGCAATGGACTTGTGCTTGATCCTGCTATTGCACACATTTTGGGCGCAGTTTGAATATCTGGCCCAGAGTCTTTTACTGCTCTGGCCTACTGGCTGCAGTCAGCCACAAGAGCACTCGGATTGGCTCCATATAACTGCACTGTTAATGTTGGATTATATTGTGCTACATTATGTTTTCTGTTATAACTGTCTTGTTTGTGTTTTTAGCTGAAGTTTTCTTATTTGATGTAAATGCCTGTATTGTGTTCCTCATAAGACCAGTAGCAAACTCAAGTATTTTGTTTTTAATAGTCCTGTTATTGCTCACTCAGACTTGTAGGCACCTTGCCTAACATCTTGGTCTGCAACATACCCCCTGGTTTAAGCCAGTCTGCATTTCTTTTTATCTCCACGATAGGCCCCACCCTGTCTGACTTTCTTGTTTAATTTTCCTCTGCTTTCTCCTTCGAGGTAGTCTGAGAGCCACAGCCGTGGTTCTCTGATGAACCCAACATGCCAGACTGCCACTTGCAGTCCAGGTCTGAAGAAACTAGCCCCTCACAGAATCACAGGATTGGATTTGCCCTCAGGGACTGATTACATCCAGGAAGGGAGCCCTAGCTGCCAATTTTTGCTTTCTTTACATGAGGACAGTTGTCTGATTTTATAGTTGAAGTTTTCTGATTTAATGCAAATTTCTGTTTAGAGTTCCTCATAAGACCAGTAGTGATATTAGCTTAGGCCTTTGAAACACCCCTTCACCTTTTTACGCTAGTATTGTGTTTTAAATAGCCCTATTATTGCTCACTCAGTCTTGGAGGCACCTTGCCTAACATCTTGGTCTGCAACACCCCCCCATTCAAACCAGTCTGCATTTCTTTTTATCTCCATGAGCAGGCCCACCCCCTCTGACTTTCTTATTTAATTCTCCTCTGCCTTCTCCTTCCAGGTAGTCTGAGCGCCACAGCTGTGGTTCTTTGATGAACCCGACCTGCCAGACTACCATCAGAAGTCCAGGTCTGAAGCCACCAGCCCCTCACAGAAAGGCAGGTATGGACTTGCCCTCATGGACTGATTTACTCCAGGAAGGAGCCTTGCTGCCAATTTTTGCTTTCATTACATGAGGAGAGTTGTCTCTGGGTTTAAATAAAAAGTCTTTTACTGCTGTGCCCCACTGGCTGTAGTCAGCCCAAGGAGCACTCTGATTGGCTCCATATAGCTCTGCACTGTTAATTTTTGGTTATATTGTGCTGCATTATGTTTTCTGTCAAAACTGTCTTGTTTGTATTTTATAGCTGAAGCTTTCTGATTTAATGTAAATGTCTGTATTGTGTTCCTCATAAGACAAGTAAGAATCTCAGCTCAGGCCTTTGAACCCCCCCCCTTCACCTTTTTACACTCGCATTGTGTTTTAATTATACTGCCATTGCTCACTCAGTCTTGGAGGCACCTTGCCTAACATCTTCATCTGCAACCCCCCCGCTGCTTTAGCCAGTCTGAATCTCTTTTAGCTCCAAGAGTAGACGCACCCCTTTGACTTTCTTATTTAATTCTCCTCTGCCTTCTCCTTCCAGGTAGTCTGAGAGCCACAGCCATGTTTCTCTGATGAACCCGACCTGCCAGACTGCCACCTGCTGTCCAGGTCTGAAGCCACAGCCCCTCACAGAAACACAGGGATGTACTTCATCTCAGAGACTGATTACCTCCAGGAAGGGAGTGTTAGCTGCCAATTTTTGCTTTTTTTATGTAAGGACACTTGTCTCTGGGTTTAAATGCAGAGTCTTTTACTGCTGTGGCCCACAGGCTACAGTCAGCCTCAGGAGCACTATGACTGGCTTCATATAGCTCTGCACTGTTAATGTTTGATTGTATTGTGCTAGATTATGTTTTCTGTTAAAACTGTCTTGTTTGTATTTTATAGCTGAAGTTTTCTGATTTAATGTAAATGCATGTATTGTGCTCCTCAAAAGACCAGCAGTGATCTCAGCTCAGGCATTTAAAATCCCCTTTCACCTTTTTATTCTAGTATTGTGTTTTAAGTAGCCCTGTTATTGCTCACTCAGACTTGGATTCACCTTGCCTAACACCTTGGTCTGCAACCCCAACCCCGTTCAAAGCAGTCTGCATTTCATTTTAGCTGCATGAGCAACCCAACCCCCTCTGACTTTTTATTTAATTCTCCTCTGCCTTCTCCTTCCAGGTAGTCTGAAAGCCACAGGCTAGGTTCTCTGACAAACCCGACCTGCCAGACTGCCACCCCCAGTCCAGGTCTGAAGCCACCAGAACCTCACAGAAATACAGGTACAGGCTTGTCCTCAGGAACTAATTACCTCCAGGAAAGGAAGAGACCTAGCTGCCAATTTTTGCTTTCTTTACATGAGGACAATTGTGTCTGGGTTTAAATCCTGAGTATTTTACTGCTGTGGCCCACTGTCTGCAGTCAGCCCCAGGAGCACTCCGATTGGCTCCATATAGCTCTGCACTGTTAATGTTTGATTATAATGTGCTACATTATGTTTTCTGTTAAAACTCTCTTGTTTGTATTCTATTGCTGAAGTTTCCTGATTAAATGTAAATTCCTGTGTGGTGTTCCTCATCAGACCATTAGCGATCTCAGCTCATGCCTTTGAAACCCCCCTTCACCTTTTTACGCTAGTATTGTGTTTTAAATAGCCCTGTATTGCTCACTCAGACTTGTAGGCTCCTTGCCTAACATCATGTTCTGCAACACCCTCCCTTTAAGCCAGTCTGCATTTCCTTTTAGCTCCATGAGCACCCCTAACCCCTCTGACATTCTTATACAATTTTCCTCTGCCTTCTCCTTCCAGGTAGTCTGAGAGCCACAGCCTTGGTACTCTGACGAACCTGACCTGCAAGGCAGCTACCCGCATTCCAGGTCTGAAGCCACCAGCTCCTCACAGAAACACAGGTACGGACTTGCCCTCAGAGACTGATTACCTCCAGGAAGGGAGCCCTAGCTTCCAATTTTTGCTTTCTCTACATGAGGACAGTTGTCTCTGGGTTTAAATACAGAGTCTTTTTCTGCTGTTGCCCACTGGCTGCAGAATGCCCCTGGAACACTCTGATTTGCTCCATATAACTCTGCACTGTTAATGTTTGATTATTTTGTGCTAGATTATGTATTCTGTTAAAACTGTCTTGTTTGTATTTTATAGCTCAAGTTTTCTGATTTAATGTAAATGCCTGAATTGGTTCCCTCATTAGACCAGTATTGATCTCATCTCAGGTCTTTGAAACTCCCTTCACCTTTTTACACTAGTATTGTGTTTTAAATAGCCAAGTTATTTCTCACTCAGACTTGGAGGCACCTTGCCTAACATCTTGGTCTGCAACACCCTCCATTTAAGCCAGTCTGTATTTCTTTTAATCTCCAAGAGTAGCCCCACCCCCTCTGACTTTCTTATTTAATTCTCCTCTGCCTTCTCCTTCCAGGAAGTCTGAAAGCCACAGCCGTGGTTCTCTGCCGAACCCGACCTGTCATACTGCCACACGCAGTCCAGTCTGAAGCCACCAGCCCCTCACAGAAATGCTGGAGTGGGCTTGCCCTCAGCAATTGATTACCTCCAGGAAGGGAGCCCTAGCTTCCAATTTTTGCTTTCTCTACTTCAGCACAACTGTCTCTGGTTTTATATCCAGAGTCTTTTACTGCTGTCACCCACTGGCTGCAGTGAGCCCCAAGGAGCACTCTGATTGGCTCCATATGGCTCTGCACTGTTAACATTTGATTTTATTGTGCTACATTATGTTTTCTGTTAAAACTGTCTTGTTTGTATTTTATAGCTGAAGTTTTCTGATTTAATGTAAATGCCTTTATTGTGTTCCTCATAAGACCAATGTTCCTCATAAGACCAGTAACAATCTCAGCTCAGGCCTTTGAAACCTCCCCTTCACCTTTTTACACTTGCATTGTGTTTTAAATAACCTAACCTCTTCCTGAGGTTCTGGACGCAAGTTTTGGAACAACATCAAGGAAATTTGTGGTAAGGTCCCCAACCTGGTCCCCTCCCAAGTCATGTCAAATGGATCCTTGACCTCTGACCCTACAAACATTGCTGCAGCTTTCAGTGATGCCTTCTCCAACCTTAGCCACATTCTCCTCCCTAACTTTTATGATCCTCCAGCTTCTAGTGCACCCGCACCTCAGCTCTGTGCCCCCCATTTTATTTCCGTCGCATCTCTCCCAAGTCAGCTGAACCATACCTTACTGCTGCCCTTAGTCATGCCTCTCCCAACGCCGATTTCCTTGATCTCAGAATTCTTCTGCTTTCCCTTAAGGAAGTCCTTGTTCCCTCACCCACATTTCTAAACCTCTCCCTATCACTAGGGTAAATTTCCTACCATTTGGAAATCCGCTCTATCACCCTATATTTAAAGGGGTGACCATCCTCTGCTAACAACTACCCCTATCTCCATACTCCCAACCCTCTCCAAGGCATTAGAGAGGATAGTTTCGGATCAGCTCACTGACCACCTCAATAAATATGACCTACTCTGCAAACAACAGCATGGTTAAAGAAAAGGACACAGCACAACTACGGCCTTGCTTGAGCTAGCATCACACATCCACTCTGCTTTGGATAAAGGCTACATCACTGGTGCAGTCTTCATTGACCTCACGGAGGCCTTTGATACTGTCCACCACTCTCTACTCATAACCTTCTTGCTCAACCTGGGTCTCTCACAGGATGCTGTGAGATGGTTTTCGGACTATCTTACCAACCAGACCCTTCAAGTTAAAATTGGCAATACACTATCCTCCACATCTCCAGTCCTCTCAGGGGTCCCACAAGGGTTCATTTTGGGTCCCCTGCTTTTCAGCCTCTTCCTTAACTCCCTCCCCACATCCTGCACCTCCAACATACTACTCTATGCAGATGATGCGGTCATCTTCTCTTCCAGCCCAGACCCCTGTCAACTCCACCACTCCCTCCAGTCCTCCTTCAACACTGTTGAATGCTTTTTTTGCCTCACAACACCTTATTATTAACTATAAAAAAAACTAAAGGTATGCTCTTTGCACATCCACAAAACTCCAGGAAAGGGCTTTTTACCCAAATACTATCATCATCCTTGACCCCCCTTAGAATTTGTGCACACCTTTAAATACCTGGGCATCACTTTGGACACTGGCCTCACCTATCATGAGCATATACATCAATTATCCAAGGCCCTAAACATCAGACTAGGGTTCTTGCACCTCTATAAACATTGCCTTACCACAGAGGCCCTTAAACTTGCTATCTCCTCCTCCTCGGTTCTCTCCCTACTTGACAATGGCCTTCTGACTTTTGGAGGGGCAAGCCCCCTCAGCCCTTGATAGTCTTAGACTTGTGCTAAGCAAGGCCTGTCATCTGAAATTAGGATGTGACAGACTCACCCATACCTGTGTGCTATATAAGGACACAAATTGGCTTAACCTTGATAACAGAATCAAATTCCATACTTGTGTCTTAGCTAAAAAAATTACCCTTGGCCTTTTCCCTGCATCCCTCACCTCCTTAGTTACCTTGGACTCTGAAGTTAAACATACCCGGAGCTCTGGTACCCTTTGTTTCTCCATCCCTCCCTGTCGCACTACTCAATTTCAAAGATCCTTTTGCTACAGGGCACCCTTGTGGATGAATAACCTACCCTCCTCCTTGCATCTTGATCAAAGAATTGGCCATTTCAAAATCCACCTCAGGGCCCATCTTCACTCCTGAAGTGACTGTGACTGCATATGAACTAGTGCCGCTGTCTCTCTACTACTGACAATGGCCTCTGGCTTGCCTCTGCATACTCCTCTCCGCCCCACTTATTCAGGGGTGTTAAGTTTCCAGTCTCCTTTAACTGTCTCAAACTACGCTTAGATCCTTAATACTAGCCTAACATTCCAGTTGTAACTTAACCTTTCTTTGTCATAATCACTGTATTTGTATTCTGTAACTGTACTAACTGTACTTGTGTAACTGATTCGTTATATGTGATGTAGAACCTTTGTAAAGGAGTCTATGACTCAAAGGTATATCTGATTCTTCTGAAAATAAATAAATAAAAAGTAAATAAAAATAAATAGACTGCTATTGCTCACTCAGTCTTGGAGGCACCTTGCCTAACATCTTGGTTTGCAGACCCCAACCCCCCCATTTTAGCCAGTCTGAATTTCTTTAGCTCCAAGAGCAGCCCCACCCTCTAACTATCTCATTTAATTCTTCTCTGCCTTCTCCTTCCAGATAGTCTGAGAGGAAAGTCATGGTTCTTTGAAGAACCCGACCTGCCACCTGCTGTCCAGGTCTGAAGCCACCTGCTCCTCACAGAAACACAGGGACGTACTTCCTCTGAGGCACTGATTACCTCCAGGAAGGGAGCCCTAGCTGCCAATTTTTTCCTTTTTTTATATAAGGACACTTGTCTCTGGGTTTAAATCCAGAGTATTTTACTGCTGTGGCCCACATGCTGCAGTCAGCCTCAGGAGCACTCTAACTGGCTTCTTATAGCTCTGCACTGTTAATGTTTGATTATATTGTGCTAGATTATGTTTTCTGTTAAAATTGCCTTGTTTGCATTTTATAGCTCAAGTTTTCTGATTAAATGAAAAATGCCTGTATTGTGTTCCTCATAAGACCAGCAGTGATCTCAGCTCAGGCATTTGAAACCCCCCTTTCACCTTTTTATGCTAGTATTGTGTTTTAAATAGCCCTGTTATTGCTCACTCATACTTGAAGTCACCTTGTATAACATCTTGGTCTGCAACACCCTCCCGTTCAAACCAGTTTGCGTTTCATTTCAGCTCCACGAGCAACCCCAACCCCTCTGACTTTTTTATTTAATTCTCCTCTGCCTTCTCCTTCCAGGTAGTCTGAAAGCCACAGGCTAGGTTCTCTGATGAACCTGACCTACCAGACTGCCACCTGCAGTCCAGGTCTGAAGCCACCAGAACCTCACAGAAACGTAGATACGGACTTGCCTTCAGGGACTGATTACCTCCAGGAAGGGAGCCCTAGCGGCCAATTTTTGCATTCTTTACATGATGACTGTTGTCTGTGGGTTTAAATACAGAGTCTTTTTCTGCTGTGACCCACTGGCTGCAGTCTGCCCCAGGAGCACTACGATTGGCTCCATATAGCTCTGCACTGTTAATGTTTGGTTATATTGTGCTAGATTATGTTTTCTGTTAAAACTGTCTTGTTTATATTTTATAGCTGAAGATTTCTGATTTAATGTAAATACCTGTATTGTGTTCCTCATAAGACCAGTAGCGATCTCATCTCAGGCCTTTGAAACCCCAGCTTCACCTTTTTTACACTAGTATTGTGTTTTAGATAGCCCTGTTATTTCTCACTCAGACTTGGAGGCACCTTGCCTAACTTCTTGGTCTGCAACCCCCCATTTTAGCCAGTCTGTATTTCTTTTTAGCTCCAAGAGCAGCTCAACACTCACTGACTTTCTTATTTAATTTTCCTCTGTCTTCTCCTTCCAGGTAGTCTGAGAGCCACAGCCTTGGTTCTCTGATGAACCTGACCTGCAAGACTGTCACCCGCATTCCAGGTCTGAAGCCACCAGCCCCTCACAGAAACATAGGTACGGACTTGCCCGCAGGGACTGATTACCTCCAGGAAGGGAGCCCTAGCTTCCAAATTTTACTTGCTCTACATGAGGACAGTTGTCTCTGGGTTTATATCCAGAGTCTTTTACTGTTGTGGCTCACTGGCTGCAGTGAGCCCCAGGAGCACTCCAGTTGGCTCCACATAACTCTGCACTGTTAATGTTTGATTATATTGTGCTACATTATGTTTTCTGTTAAAACTGTCTTGTTTGAATTTTATAGCTGAAGTTTTCTGATTTAATGTAGATGCCTGCATTGGTTTCCTCATAAGACCAGTAACGATCTCAGCTCAGGCCTTTGAAATGCCTCCTTCACCTTTTTACAGTAGTATTGTGTTTTAAAAAAGATCTTTTATTGCTCACTCAGACTTGGAGGCACCTTGCCTAACATCTAGGTCTGCAACACCCCCCCCCCCATTTGAGCAAGTCTGCATTTCTTTTAAGCTCCAAGAGCAGCCCCACCAGCTCTGAATTTCTTGTTTAATTCTCCTCTGCCTTCTCCTTCCAGGTAGTCTGAGAGCCACAGCTGTGGTTCTCTGATGAACCCAACCTGCCAGACTGCCATCCGCAGTCCAGTTTGAAGCCACTAGCCCCTCACAGAAATGCTGGTATGGACTTACCCCCAGCAATTGATTACCTCCAGGAAGGGAGCCCTAGCTGCCAATTTTTTCTTTCTTTACTTGAGGACAGTTGTCTCTGGATTTAAAACCAGAGTCTTTTTACTGCTGTGGACCACTGGTTGCAGTCAGCACCATGAGCATTCTGATTGGCTTCATATACAGTAGCTCTGCACTGTTAGTGTATGATTATCTTGTGCTAGATTATGTTTTCTGTTAAAACTGTCTTGTTTGTATTTTATAGTTGAAGTTTTCTGATTTAATGTAAATGCCTGTATTGTGTTCCTCATAAGACCAATAGTGATCTCATCTCAGGCCTTTGAACCCCCCCTTCACTTTTTATGTTTGTATTGTGTTTTATACAGCCCTGTTATTGCTCACTCAGACTTGGAGGCACCTCACCTAACATCTTGGTCTGCAACACCCTCCCCTGTTTAAGCCACTCTGCATTTCTTTTTAGCTCCACGAGCAGCCCCATCCCCTCTAACTTTCTTATTTAATGTTCCTCTGCCTTCTCCTTCCAGGTAGTCTGAGAGCCACAGCCGTGGTTCTCTGATGAACCTGACCTGCCATACTGCCATCCGTAGACCAGGTCTGGAGCCCCAGTGCCTCACAGAAATGGAGATACGGACTTGCCTTCAGGGACTGATTACCTCCAGGAAGGGAGCCCTAGCTGACAATTTTTGCTTTCTGTACATGAGGACTGTTGTCTGTGGGTTTAAATACAGAGTCTTTTTCTGCTGTGACCCACTGGCTGCAGTCTGCCCAAGGAGCACTACGATTGGCTCCATATAGCTCTCCACTGTTAATGTTTGGTTATATTGTGCTAGATTATGTTTCTGTTAAAACTGTCTTGTTTATATTTTATAGCTGAAAATTTCTGATTTAATGTAAATACCTGTATTGTGTTCCTCATAAGACCAGTAGCGATCTCATCTCAGGCCTTTGAAACCCCAACTTCACCTTTTTACACTAGTATTGTGTTTTAGATAGCCCTGTTATTTCTCACTCAGACTTGGAGGCACCTTGCCTAACTTCTTGGTCTGCAACCCCACCCCCCATTTTAGCCAGTCTGTATTTCTTTTTAGCTCCAAGAGCAGCTCCACCCCCACTGACTTTCTTATTTAATTCTCCTCTGTCTTCTCCTTCCAGGTTGTCTGAGAGCCACTGCCGTGGTTCTTTGATGAACCCAACCTGCCAGACTGCCACCTGCTGTCCAGGTCTGAAGCCACCAGCTCCTCACAGAAACACAGGGATGTGCTTCCTCTCTGGTGCTGATTACCTCCAGAAAGGGAGCCTTAGCTGCCAATATTTGCTTTCTTTACATGAGGACACTGGTCTGTGGGTTTAAATGCAGAGTCTTTTACTGCTGTGGTCCACTGGATTTTTCTGTTAAAACTGTCTTGTTTGTGTTTTATAGCTGAAGTTTTCTGATTTAATGTTAATGCTTGACTTGTGTTTCTCATATGACCAGTAGTGATCTCAGCTCAGGCCTTTGAAACCCCTCTTACCTTTTTACACTAGTATTGTGTTTTAAATAGCCCTGTTATTGCTCACTCAGACTTGGAGGCACCTTGCCTAACATTTTGGTCTGCAACACCACCACCTTGTTTAAGCCAGTCTGAATATCTTTTTAGCTCCATGAGCAGCCCCAGCCCCTCTGACATTCTTATTTAATTCTCCTCTACTTTCTCCTTCCAGGTAGTCTGAGAGCCACAGCTGTGGTTCACTGACTAACCTGACCTGCCCCACTTCCACCCACAGTCCATGTCTGAAGCCACCAGCACCTCACAGAAATGCAGGTATGGACTTGCCCTCACTGACTGATTGCCTCAAGGAAGAGACCCCTAGCTGTCAATTTTTGCCTTCTTTACATGAAGACAATGGTCTCTGGGTTTAAATCCAGAGTCTTTTACTACTGTGGTCCACTGGTTGCAGACACCCCCATGAGCACTCTGATTGTCTCCATATAGCTCTGCACTGTTCATGTTTAATTATATTGTGCTAGATTATGTTTTCTGTTAAAACTGTCTTGTTTGTATTTTTTAGCTGAAGTTTTCTGATTTAATGTAAATGCTTGTATTGTGTTCCTCATAAGACCAGTAACGATCTCAGCTCAGGCCTTTAAATGCCACCTTCTCCTTTTACACTAGTATTTTGTTTTAAATAGCCCTTTTATTGCACACTCAGACTTGGTGGCCATACCTCTCAACTGTCCCTGATTTTCAGGGATGTCCCTGATTTTGCCTCAAAATTTTCCTCTGTCCCTCGTAAAATTTGTGATTTTGTGACAGAACAGTGGGGCTTAAAAGCACAAAATAATATCAAACATTAAAGAAACATATTTGCTTTTCTTCAAAAAATGCATCTTAACACAAATCACTTTATTCTGTCAGCTTTCTGAGAGAATAGCACCAGTTTTTAAGATGTGTCCCTGATCTGGGGTCTTTGTCCCTGATTTTTTTAAGCCTTGTCCCTGATTTATGAGGAAAGAGGTTGAGAGGTATGTTGTTGGCAACTTGCTTAACATCTTGGTCCAGAACACCCCCCAAGTTTAAGCCAGTCGGCATTTCTTTTTATCTCCATGATCGGCCACACCCCCTCTGACTTTCTTATTTAATTCTCCTCTGCCTTCTCCTTCCAGGTAGTCTGAGAGCCACACCAGTGGTTCTCTGATGAACCCAACCTGCCAGACTGCCACCCGCAGTCCAGGTCTGAAGCCACCAGCCCCTCACAGAAACGCAGGCACAGACTTGCCCTCGCTGACTGATTTTCTCCAGGAAGGGAGCTCAATCTGCCTCTTTTTGCTTTCTTTACATGAGGACAGTGGTCTCTGGGTTTAAATCCAGGGTCTTTTACTGCTGTGGCCCACTAGCTAAAGTCAGCCCCAGGAGCACTCCAATTGGCTTTTATAGCTCTGCACAGTTAATGTTTGATTATATTGTGCTAGATTAAATTTTTCTGTTAAGTCTGTCTGGTTTGATTTTTATAGCTGAAGTTTTCTGATTTAATGTAAATGCCTGTTTTGT
Organism: Neoceratodus forsteri; assembly: GCA_016271365.2. Taxonomy (NCBI): domain Eukaryota; kingdom Metazoa; phylum Chordata; order Ceratodontiformes; family Ceratodontidae; genus Neoceratodus; species Neoceratodus forsteri. The sequence goes on along the minus strand of CM028131.1, from coordinate 951,478,736 downwards.
GTTCCTCATAAGACCAGTAGCGCTTTCAGCTCAGGCCAGTGAAACCCCCCTTTCACCTTTTTACGCTAGTAGTGTGTTATAGATTGCCCTGTTATTGCTCACTCAGACTTGGATTCATATTGCCAAACATTTTCGTCTGCAACTACCCCCCTCCCGCATTAGCCAGTCTGCATTTCTTTTTAGCTCCATGAGCAGCCCAACCCCCTCTGACTTTCTTATTTAATTGTCCTCTACTTTCTCCTTCCAGGTGGTCTGAGAGCAACAGCTGTGGTTCTTTGACGAACCCGACCTGCCACACTGCCACCCGCAGTCTTGGTCTGAAACCACCAGTCCTCACAGAAACACTGGTACAGACTTGCCCTCAGACACTGATTACTTCCAGGAATGGTGCCCTAACTGCCAATTTTTGCTTTCTTTACATGAGTACAGTTGTCTCTTGGTTTAAATCTAGAGTCTTTTACCGCTGTTGCCCTTCAAGATGCAGTCAGCCCCAGGAGCACTCCAATTGGCTCCTTATAGCTCTTCACTGTTAATGTTTGATTATATTGTGCTAAATTATGTTTTCTGCTAAAACTGTCTTGTTTGTATTTTATAGCTGAAGTTTTCTGATTTAATGTAAATGCCTGTATTGTGTTCCTCATAAGTCCAGTAGCGATCTCAACTCAGGTCTTTAAACCTCCCCTTCACCTTTTTACACCAGTGTTGTGTTTTATATAGCCCTGCTATTGCTCACTCAGACATGGAGGTACATTGCCTAACATCTTGGTCTGCAACCCCCCTGCCTTTAAGACAGTCTGCATTACTTTTTAGCTCCATGAGCAGCTCTACCCCCTATGACTTTCTTATTTAATTCTCCTCTGCCTTCTCCTTCCAGATTGTCTGAGAGCCACAGCCGAGATTCTCTGATGAACCCGACCTGACAGACTGCCACCCGCAGTCGAGGTCTGAAGCCACCAGCACCTCACAGAAACACAGGTACGGACTTGCCCTCAGGGAGTTATTACCTCCAGGATGAGAGCCCTAGATGCCTCTTTTTGCTTTCTTTACATGAGGACAGTTGTCTCTGGGTTTAAATCCAGACTCTTTTACTGCTGTGGCCCACTGGCTAAAGTCAGCCCCAGGAGCACTCCAATTGGCTCCATATAGCTCTGCACTGTTAATGTTTGATTTTATTGTGCTAGATTATGTTTTCTGCTAAAACTGTCTTGTTTGTATTTTATAGCTGAAGTTTTCTGATTTATTGTAAATGCCTGTATTGTGTTCCTCATAAGACCACTAGCTCTCTTAGCTCAGGCCAGTGAAACCCCCTTCACCTTTTTATGCTAGTATTGTGTTTTAAATTGCCCTGTTATTGCTCACTCAGACTTGGAGGCACCTTGCGTAACATCTTCATCTGCAACAACCCCCCCGCTTAAGCCATTCTGCATTTCTTTTTAGCTCCACGAGAAGCCCCTCTCCCTCTGACTTTCTTATTTAATTCTCCTCTTCCTTCTCCTTCCAGGTAGTCTGACAGCCACAGCCGTGGTTCTTTGATGAACCCGACCTGCCAGTCTGCCATCCGCAGTCCAGGTCTGAAGCCACCAGCCTCAACAGCTCTGCACTGTTAATGTTTGATTATATTGTGCTAGATTATGTTTTCTGTTAAAACTGTCTTGTTTGTATTTTATAGCTGAAGTTTTCTGATTTAATGTAAATGCCTTCATTGTGTTCCTCATAAGACCAGTAGTGATCTCAGCTCAGTTCTTTGAAACCCTCCTCACCTTTCTATGCTAGTATTGTGTTTTAAATAGGCCTGTTATTGCTCACTCTGATATGGAGGCACCTTGCTTAACATCTTAGTTCAGAACCCCCCCAGTTTAAGCCAGTCAACATTTCATTTTAGCTCCATGATTGGCCCCACCCCCTCTTACTTTCTTATTTAATTATCCTCTGCCTTCTCCTTTCAGATAGTCTGAGAGCCACATCAGTGGTTCTCTGATGAACCCGACCTGCAAAACTGCCACCCGCAGTCCAGGTCTGAAGCCACCTGCCCTTCAGAGAAATGCAGACATGGACATGCCCTCACTGACTGATTGCCTCCAGGAAAGGAGCCCTAGCTTACAATATTTGCTTTCCTTACATGGGGACAGTTGTCACTGGGTTAAATCCAGAGTCTTTTACTGCTGTGGCCCATGGGCTAAAGTCAGCCCCAGGAGCACTCCGATTGACTCCATATAGCTCTGCACTGTTAATGTTTGATTATATTGTGCTAGATTATGTTTTCTGTTAAAACTGTCTTGTTTGTATTTTATAACTGAGGTTTTCTGATTTAAAGCAGCAGTGCAATGAAAAATGTTCCTCCAAAAAACTAAATTTTCTGCTATGATTATAAGAAATATTGGAAAAACTCTTGATTTGGGTTTTCTGGGTGCTTCCTATAAACACAGCGTACTGTACATTTGCATTTTTATCTGGACTCTTATCCTCCTCGGATACTCAGTGTTATTTTTATGCAAAAATGAGGTGGCCATCTTTTTTTCTTGAGAAATAATTACTTTAAAACAGTCATAAAATTTTTAAATGATAATTAAAGCTGAAAATTTCACCACCCAAATAAACTGGAAGACATCTGGCACCATTTAGGAAGAAAAAAGGTAGGGTCAAATTTTAACCTATTTTCATTGCACTGCTGCTTTAATGTAAATGCCTGCACTGTGTTCCTCATTAGACCAGTAATGATCTCAGCTCAGGCCTTTGTAACCCCCTCACCTTTTTACGCTAGTATTGTGTTTTAAATAGCTGTGTTATTGCTCAGTTGGACTTGGAGGCACCTTGCCTAACATTGTGCTCTGCAACACCGCCCCCCATTTAAGGCAGTCTGAATATCTTTTTAGCTCCATGAACAACCCCAGCCCCTCTGACTTTCTTGTTTAATTCTCCTCTACTTTCTCCTTCCAGGTAGTCTGAGAGCAACAGCTGTGGTTCACTGACGAACCCGACCTGCCCCACTGCCACCCGCAGTCCATGTCTGAAGCCACTAGCCTCTCACAGAAACGCAGGTATGGACTTGCCCTCACTAACTGATTGCCTCCTGGAAGGGAGCCCTATCTTCCAATTTTTGCTTTCTTTACATGAGGACAGTTGTCTCTGGGTTTATTTTATTTATGTATTTATTTATTTGTACATCAGTTTACAAACCTTTGAGCCAGAGGCACATTTTCAAAGGTACCTCATCACAAAGAGGACAAATACAGTAAAACAATTTTGTTACATCATAACGGAGTACAACAAATGGTAAAACATGCTGACATATATTGGTTACAATTTTAAAGTTACAGGATTAGCAGAGCACAGGTTGGTACAGATGTGCAGTACTTCATAAACAAACAATGGTATGACCATATAAGCAGAGGGGTGCAGAGACTGGAGGAGGTGATAATAGGTAAGATAATGGGAAGTGGTTGGTAGTAGGTTGGGTGCAGCCACTCAGGGAGCTTTGTCAGAGCATATGAGCAAGGGCAACTTAGTAACAGTCAGAGCTACGCGTTTTAAGTAGGTGATTTTGAAAGGAGGTTTTAAAACAGGAGATCATGGAGGCATCAGAGATAGAGGTGGGGAGTGTGTTATACCAGGATAGGGCTCTGTAGCAATAGGCCCTTTGACCATGTGTGGTTCTTGCCCTGGGGACTAACAGTGTGGTTTTTGCAGGAGGTTCGTGTTTGTACTAGGGATTTTGCTTGGCGGATGGAGGCTGTCAACCCTGGTGGGGATAGTCCAAGGAGAGTTTTTTTTGTTATGAGGCAGGTTTGATATCTGAGATGTTCATCTAGGTCAAGCAGCATAGCCTTTGCATATAGTTGGCAGGTATGTGTTAACCTGGGGGCCCCTGTGATTAGCCTACAGGCCTTGTTTAATGTGAGGTGGATTTTTTTGAGGGTGGTCTGGTCTGCAGCACCATAAACTGGTAAACCATAATCCACAAGGGACAGTATAGAGGATGTGACCGCGAGTCGGAGGGTGTCAGGGGGGAGACAATTTTTGTAGCGGTATAGGATACCAAGTCGAATATTGGAAGCTGAGGCTAGGGCAGCGATGTGGTCATGGAATGTGAGCGCAGGGTCAAAAGAGATCCCAAGGTATTTATACGAGTAGACTTGCTAGAGTGGAAACTTGGTGCTAGAGAGGACCTGGAGTAGGAAATTGTTGGCTTTGTTTTGGGGGTGGGTGAAGAGCATGGTTTTGGTTTTTTTGAGATTTATTACAAGTCTATGCTCTTTAAACCAGGCTTCAGCATCATTATAAGATATTTGCAAGGAGTCCTGGAGGGCGATAGGGTTACGGTCAGAGGCAAAGATGACGGCATCATCTGCATACAGCAAAATTTTTCCAGTATATGCACCTGGCAGGGTATTGAGATATAGAGAAAAGAGCAAGGGTCCAAGGATGGAGCCTTGGGGAACACCAGAGCAGATAGGACAAGTGTTGGAGAGTGTCCCATTAATTTTAACACACTGAGAGTGGGCAGCCAGGTAGCTGGAGCAACAGGAGACAGGCCCAGTGGCAAAGCCAGCATGGCTGAGGGCATCCAGCAGGAGGGGATGGGAAACAGTGTTGAAGGCTTTTGATAAATCAGTGAACACTGCCCCCACCAGAGACCCCAAGTCCAGAGAAGAGTGTAGAAAATTTAAAAACTCTAGGAGGGCAGTGCCTGTACTGTGACCTGTATGGAAACCGTGCTGTTCAGGGCAGAGGATGTTGTATTTGGTTAGGTAATCCATAATTTGGGTGGCCTCCACTTTTTCTAAGGCTTTGGAGAGGGGTGAGAGAATGGAGATAGGCTGGTAATTACCGGCTAGGGACCTGTCACCACCCTTGTGTATGGGTGTGACTGTGGCAATTTTCCAAGCGGAGGGACATTGCCCCAGGCAGAGGGATTTATTGAGGAGACTAGTGATTGGGGCAAGGACCAGATCCAGTACCCAGTGGAGGAGACTGGGGTCTAGGGAGTCACTGCCAGTACTATTGCTCTTTAGGGCATTGATTAGGTGAGGTCTGACTTCTTGGGCAGTAACCCGGCGTAAATAGAAGCAAGGGCATGTGAGGTATGGAGCAGGTGGGGGGGAGGGTCAAAAAAGTCACTGGGGAGGACTGGACTAAGGTCAATGTAGGATATATTAAGAAAGTTGGCAATGAGGGCTGGGTCAGTGGAGACAGAGCCATCAATGTTGATCTGGGAGGGTGGGAAGGGTGTGTGCTCCCATTTAGTTGTTTGATATTGTCCCAGAAGATTCTTGCATTCCCCAAGAGGAGGTGAACGAGGACTGATAGTGATCAGCCTTAGCCTTTTGGATGGCCCAGGTACATTTGTTTCTTGCAGCTGCATACACCTGTCTGTCTGCGGGCCTTCCAGTTTCAGTGGCCAGGTGCCATAAATTATCCCTGTGCTTAAGTAGTTGAAGCAGGTCACGGGTAACCCAGGGTGCATTCGGCACTTTGGAATGGAGTACAGTTAGGGGTGCAAAAATGTCACAGGCTTTGTTGAATGTTTGGGAAAAAGGTTAGCGCCGTATCAATATCAGGGGTGTACTGTATGGGAAACCAATTAATTTGGGCCAGGAGTTGCTTAAGATGTTTCAGACCACCTGGTCTTAGATGCCGCCGTAGGGTGGGCTGTGCTATGGGTTTGGATATGGAGGTTGACCAGCGGAAAAGTATAGGGGAGTGGTCACTGAGTCAGGAAGGACTTGGATATCGCAGATTTGTGTAGGATGATTGGTGAGGACCACATCTAGAAGTGTGCTTGAGCCCCTCTTAGGATTCACCACTCTCATAGGTTGGGCAATGAGATGAGTCAGATCAATTGCTGCAAAGGAGTCACGGGTAGTAGAAGGTGAGGGGCTAAGCCAGTTAATGTTTAGATCGCCCACTAGGATTTGATCAGATGAGTGGTGTAGAGAAGTAAGGTACTCCGTTAACAAGACCAGTGCCAGCGCTTGATTATTTGGGGGTACGTAGGCTGTAGATAGATAGAGGGGGCTATAGAGGGATCCAGGGTCAGTTTTAGGTTTAGCGCCTGTGCCCCGAAATTGAGGGCAGGGGCTGGGAGGGCCAGTCTGGTGAGAGAGTCTCTGGTGTAGATCGCGCAACCCCCACTCCGTGTTTCAACCCAGTCCTCCTGGTAAAGGGAGTAACCTGGGAGGGAGAGAAAGGAGTCAGGGGTGGACTCTGATAGCCAGGTTTCCACCAGGGTAATAATGTCAGGTTTATGGAGTGTGACCCAACTTTGGAGTGAGTCAAATTTTTTCAGAAGGCTACAGATATTCATAGATGCAATATTACGCCCAGAAGATCCAGCAGTTGAGCAGTTGTGAGCTGTGCCAGGGTTGCGATGTATGTTACCTGTCAGGAGTAGTAGCATAATGACCACCCTGGACATGGGGCAGTGGAAAGTGAATTTGTGACCATGATGGTTGGAAGAGGAGGAGACCTTCAGAGCACAGGGGGTAGGCAGGGTAGCGGAGGCTGGAAAGGCTAGAACAATAAGCCTCCAGTAGGAGTCTTTTTCTTCTGTGGCCCACTGGTTGCAGTCAGCCTCAGGAGCACTCCAATTGTCTCCATATAGCTCTGCACTGTTAAATTTTAATTATATTGTGCTAGATTATGTTTTTTGTTAAAACAGTCTTGTTTGTATTTTATAGCTGAAGTTTTCTGATTTAATGTAAATGCCTGTATTGTGTTCCTCATAAGACCAGTAGCGATCTCAGCTCAGGCCTTTAAACCCCCCTCTTCTCCTTTTTATGCTAATATTGTGTTTTAAATAGCCCTGTAATTGCTCACTCAAATTTGGAGGCACCTTGCTTAACATCTTGGTCTGGAACACCTCCCCTTTTTGAGCCAGTCGGCATTTCTTTTCAGCTCAACGATCGGCCCCTCCCCCACTGACGTCCTAATTTAATTCTCCTCCGCCTTCTACTTCCAGGGAGTCTGAGAACCACATCAGGGGTTCTCTGATGAATCCCACCTGCCAGACTGCCACACGCAGTCCAGGTCTGAAGCCACCAGCCCCTCACAGAAACGCAGCCAAGGACTTGCCCTCAGGGACTGATTACAACCAGGAAAGGAGCCCTAGCTGCCAATTTTTGCTTTCTTTACATGAGGACAGTTGTCTCTGGGTTTAAATCCAGAATCTTTTACTATTGTGGCCCACTGGCTAAAGTCACCCCCAGAAGCACTTTGATTGGCTCCATATAGCTCTGCACTGTTAATGCTTGACTATATTGTGCTAGATTTTGTTTTCTGTTAAAATTGTCTGGTTTGTTTTTTATACCTGAAGTTTTCTGATTTAATGTAAATGCCTGTTTTGTGTTCCTCATAAGACCAGTAGCACTTTCAGCTTAGGCCAGTGAAACCCCCCTTCACCTTTTTACACTAATAGTGTGTTTTAGATTGCCCTGTTATTGCTCACTCAGCTTGGAGGCACCTTGCAAAACATCTTCATCTGCAACAACCCCCCTGAATAAGCCAGACTGCATTTCTTTTCAGCTGCACAAGCAGACCCACCCCCTCTGACTTTCTTTTTCAATTTTCCTTTGCCTTCTCCTTCTAGGTAGTCTGAGAGCCACAGCTGTGGTTCTTTGATGAACCCGACCTGCGACACTGCCACCCACAGTCCAGGTCTGGAGCCACCAGCCCCTCACAGAAATTCAGGTACGGGCTTGCCCTCAGACACTGATTACTTCCAGGAAGGGTACCCTAGCTGCCAATTTTTGCTTTCTTTACATGAGGACAGTTGTCTCTTGGTTTAAATCCAGAATCTTTTACTGCTGTTGCCCACTGGCTGCAGTCAGTCCCAGGAGCATTCCGATTGATTCAATATAGATCTTCACTGTTAATGTTTGATTATACTGTGCTAGATTATGTTTTCTGTTAAAACTGTCTTGTTTGTATTTCGTAGCTGAAGATTTCTGATTGAATATAAATGCCTGTAATATGTTCCTCTTAAGACCAGTAGTGATCTCTGCTCAGGCCTTTGAAACCCCCCTTCTCCTTTTCACACTGGTGTTGTGTTTTAAATAGCCCTGTTATTGCTCACTCAGACTTGGAAGCACTTTGCCTTACATCTTGGTCTGCAACACCCACCCCCCCCTTTAAGCCAGTCTCCATTTCTTTTTAACTCCTGGAGCAGCCCCACCCCCTCTGACTTTCTTTTTTAATTCTCCTCTGACTTCTCCTTCCAGGTTGTCTGAGAGCCACAGCCGTAGTTCTCTGATGAACCTGACCTGACAGACTGCCACCCGCAGTCCAGTTCTGAAGCCACCAGCCCCTCACAGAAAGACAGGTACGGACTTGCTCTCAGGGACTGATTACCTCCAGTAAGGGAGCCCTAGCAGCCAATTTTTGCTTTCTTTACATGAGGACAGTTGTCTCTTGGTTTAAATCCAGAGTCTTTTACTACTGTGGCCTACTGGTTACTGTCAACCCAAGGAGCACTCCGCTTGGCTCCATATAGCTCTGCACTGTAAATTTTTAATTATATTGTACTGGATTATGTTTTCTGTTAAAACAGTCTTGTTTGTATTTTATAGCTGAAGTTTTCTGATTTAAGGTAAACGCCTGTATTGTTGGTGCAGCCATGCTGTATTGGTGGGATACAGCAGAGAGAGTCTTTTGGACATTGGGCTGTCCTACCCCTCTTTCACTGCAGTTAGTTAACCTCCTACCTCCCAACGATTCCTGCTGGTATCTGGGCCGGTCGTTGATGCGCAGCACGAGCTGATCTGTTTAGGGGAGGGGATTTGGGAGGGTGGGGGAAGGGTGTCTACATCTGTGGTTGTTCAAAGTTATGGTTGCTGTTTGTAGTTTATGTTCAGGGCCTAGTGAGCCCCTTTCAGAAATACTCAGTTTTGTATGTTGTTAGTAGTTTAGGCATTCTGACTTCTGAGATTCTGATCTGTTTTCATCAAGGCTATCTCAAGAGAAAAGGTCTCCTTCTTTGGGGATTGGGTCTCTGACCTTGGTGTATGTGGATGCATATAGAGTTTGCCATGATCCTATCCAGGTCAAATGGAGACTAATTTTATCTACTGAAATGTCAGAGGCCTTAATTCTCCCATTAAACAGAAGAAAGTCTTGCTCCATCTGAAGAAGCTCAGACCTTCGGTAGCCATCCTTCAGGAGATGAAACTCTCCTCAGCTGAAGCTAGGAAGCTTAGACAGGGTTGGGTAGGAGAAGAGATATATAGTGTGGCAGACTCCCACAAGCGTGGGGTCTCTATACTCCTACATAAATCTCTGGGGTGGAAGGTTAAAAGACACATTCATGATGCAGAGGGGAGATGGATCATGGCTGAAATGGTGACCCCAGAAGGCCCACTAGTCTTAGTTAATTTATACGCCCCTAACCAGGACTGTCCCCTTTTTTTCCATATGGTTAACCAGGCCCTTATGGATTTCAACATCCACAAAGTCCCTATTTTACTGGGGGGTGACTTTAATCTGGTGCTTGACCACCTTCTGGATAGAAGCAACAAGACCCTTGAACCACATAGGCAGGCCAAGAAAGCCCTCCTGAGGTTAATGGATGAACATGGTCTGTTGGATGCGTGAAGGGCCCTACACCCTGGGGAGTGGGGTTACAATATGCTTCTCGCAGACTCATGGTTCATCCAGTAGACTAGACTTGTGGCTACTTTCTACTGAACTTTTTGACAGAGTGTCTACCTCTTGTATACACCTGATTTATGTCTCAGACCATACCCCTCTGGGAATTCAGGTTAAACTGGGACAGGACCACCCTCCTTCTTCCCCCTGGCATTTGGACCCCCTTCTGCTGGAGGACGGTGACTTTCAGAAATGGCTGGGGCCTGCAATTGCCAAGTATTGGACTAACAATGATAATGGGGAGGTCTCGGACACTACCCTATGTGAAGCCTTCAAGGCTACAATAAGGGGTGGGATAATGGCCTTCGCTTCAGCTAGGAGGCAGATCAGAGGGCTTTAGAAAAACAACTATATTTCCTGGAAGTGCAATATAAATCATTTCATGACAGACCTCCACCTCAGTCCTTACTCGCACATCTGGCGAGTACCAGAATTTCCCTGAATGCTCATCTCATCCGCCAGGCTGAATTGAATCTTAGGCGGGTACGTCATGCTTACTGGGAGGGTGGGGAAAAGGCTAGTAAACTCCTGGCATATAGCCTCAAACAGTGACAAATGTCCAGGAGGATACATGCTTTAAGGGATCACACTAGGGTCCCGTGTTACTCCTCGGTTGGGGTCAATGACATTATGGCTCAGTTTTATAGGCAGTTATATGCTTCCCCTGCTCCCCCAGCCTGCTTTCCATGCAAAAATTTCTGGATTCTTTGCCCATCCCTAAGCTCTCCCCATCAGAAGTTACAGTGCTGGAAGCCCCGATCACTGTGGAAGAAGTGGATAGGGCTATCCAATCCATGAATCTTCATAAAGCCCCTGGGACCGGTGGACTCCCCATAGATTTTTATAGGGTCCAAGGTGTTAACCTTGCTCTGTACTTAGTCCGGATGTTTAGGCACTCTCTACTCTCAGGAAGCTTACCCCTGTCCCTAAGGGAAGCTACTATTACTGTACTCCCTAAGAAGGGGAAGGACCCCCTTTCCCCGGGTAATTACTGTCCTATTTCCCTTATCAATGCAGATGCCAAAATACTGGCCAAGGTTCTTTCCAGTAGACTGGAGTCTTTCGTATCAAGGCTGGTTCCCCGTCCCAGGCTGGCTTTGTTAAGGGGCGCCTGGGATCTGATCATCACAGAACCCGCCTTTCAAAAATGCATTATTCCCAACTGTCGAAAAAACACTTTGTAGCCCTAGCCGTGGACTTTGAGAAGGTGTTTGATTCGGTAGAATGGTCTTATCTGTTTCATACCCTTTCCTCCATGGGGGTGGGACCTGATTTTCTCTCCTGGATCAAACTATTATATACCTCTCCCCTGGCTAGGGTTTTGACCAATGGCAATATATCAGTGCCCTTCCAGTTGCAGAAGGGTACAAGACAAGGTTGCTCGCTCTCCCCCCCTTTTGTTCATTCTTGCCATTGAACCCCTGGCCACTGCGCTTTGGGAAGTGCCCTCTATCCCTGGAATAACAATGGGAGGCATTACTTTTAAAACTGTTTTGTACGCTGATGACCTGCTGGTCACTACAGAATGCACTCCACAGGTGATTCAATCCATCTTGCATATATTGAATATATTCTCTGGAATTTCTGGCCTTAGGATCAATCATTCCAAAACAGAGGTCCTCCCTCTCAACTCGATGCCCTCTTGCATAGATGTTGTGGCTGTGAGTCTCAAATGGTCCCCAATGGCATAAAGTACCTGGGTATCATCCTAACTTGTCCAAAATGCTCACAGCTAACTTTTCTCCACTGGTGGAGTCTATTAAGGAGGACATGGTTCGTTGGAAAGCCTTAAGGCTTTCATTAGCCGGGAAAATAGACTCCATCAAGATGATGGTGGCCCCCAAGGTATTGTATCTGTTGTCCCATCTTCCTATACCTATTCCGTCAAAATGGTTTCAAAAATTGGTTGCAGTCATTGGTAATTTCCTGTGGGAGGGCTCCCATCCACGGTTTAGTAAGCTTAAACTTCGTCAGCACTGGAGTGGGGGCTGGGGCCTACCTTGGTTTCAGGGGTACCACATGGCCATTATCTCAGCCCGGACCACTTTATGGTTCTCTAGCATTGGCCCCACCTCACCTACCTGGCTCCCATTGGAGGCATCATTATTACAGGCTCCTTCCCCTGCAGTGGCATTGTATAGTTAAAAAAAAACCTTCCCTCTAATCTTCCCCCTCCCATTCTATTATCCATCCAACACTGGCAAAGAGTTCTAACTCTGCTAGGCCAGGACGTAACTCCCTGGAGGTTTTGGCCCCTTTGGAACAACCACGCCTTGGTAGTGGGTGGTAGTGTGATCCGTTGGAAGGTATGGGAGTTACAAGGTATTGTTTTAGTTCAGGATTTACTGCTCCCTGATTCTAGTTCATTGGATACTTTTGAGGCTTTAAGATCTAGATATCATTTCCCGACCTCTCATTTCTGGAGATATCTCCAGATCAGAGATGCTATCTCCCATCTACCTAATTTCCCCTGAAATAGAGGGTCACAATCAGGATCCCATCCTCTTACTTGTTGGTTACATCAACCCAGGAACAGAGCCAGTGAGATGTATTGGGCTCTTAGAGGTGCCACTGCAAACCCTACTTTGTCAGCTAAAGCCCAATGGGAAAAGGATTTTAATTCTTCTATCTCTGAGCCCCAATGGGACCATGCCTGGGTGAGACTGCATACGGTGTGTAGAGATGGACGCACCCATCTCACCATGAATAAAACCCTTCATAGGTGGTACAGAGATCCGGTTAAACTCAAAAAGATGGGGCTCCTTCAGCAGGACACTTGCTGGAGATGTGGTATTCAAGTTGCCCATCTTTTCCATATACTCTGGGAGTGTCCTTATCTCCAGCATTTCTGGACAACAATCCAGGATATGTGTACCTTTCTGTTCCCTCAAATAGTACCGAACCCCCCTCTTCTCCTTCTGGGTTGTGCCCCTTCCCATACACCCAAGCACTGTCTAGGGGCCTAGTGGGTTACCGCTGTCGGGGTGATAGCCAAACAGCTAATTTTAAGGAGGTGGCGGTCCCCGGAGGTTCCATCCTTCCAAGAGTTCCTTCAGGCTCTAGCCCTAGGAGCTATGTATGAGAGGCTCTCTAGTTTTGTGTGGGGTTCACTGGTCCAATTTGACAGACAGTGGCAACCATATCTCCAGTCTAAGTATTGTCACGATGTCCAACCCTAGGTGGTCAGTAATTCCCTAGGTACCCTTGTCTGGTCTGAGTTATAGGCTTTCCCGTTTTTTTTTCTACATTTGTCAAGGTTTTTTTTTGTATCTCAGAAGCAGTCTGCCTTTTTGTTCTCCCAGTTTTCGATGTATATAGTTCTAATTAGTAGTAGGCCTGTTCCAGGATGTAACCACTTCTACCATACATTGCCTTGGGCCCTATAGGTTATTGTTATTATCTTTCCTTTTTTTTTTGTTTTCTTTGGGCTCTTCAATTTATATCTCATGGCTTCCACTCTTTTGGGTGGGAGACTCTAGGTAGGTTTTGATCATTACCAATGACAGTGCTCTTAATTATTTTTTTTTTATCCTGCATGTAGTATCCTGGATGGGTGTATTAAGGTTGTGCTATGGTTGTATGTAACCTTTCAACACTATACTTTTGTTTGGTGCACCCTGTGTGAAATAACAATAAAATCTTTAAATACAAAAAAAAGCTTCCTTAAGGGGATAGAGATAGAGATAGAAAACAAAAAGGTAATTGACAAGATGGTTAAAACATCTAAAGAGGAACAATGGGCAATGGAAGAGCAAAAAAAAAAAGAAATTGAGTGTGAAAGAATAACCTTGGAAAATATGACTGAAGTAAAAGAAATTCATAAAGAATTACAGAAGGGTGATGATGACACTGAAGAATCTTTGGAATTGATTATGTTACCAGATGAGGAATATAGAAATGACCGCATTAGCAGAAAAATAAAAGGAACTAATTTAATTTTATGGGAGAGGGGAGAGAAGCAAGAATTAAATATAGAGAAGTCAGACATACAGAGCAATTAAATTAAAACAAAAATACTCTTAATATAGATGAAATGGAAAGAAAATGTCAAACTAAGATAAAAATAGAAGACTGCAAGAAGGAAATAAAACATAATAAAAATAACAAGAAGAAGAAAGGGAGAGGGGGAAAAAGGATTAAAAAAATACAAATACTAAACATAAGGCCAAGAATAATAGAGGTATTAGAGATTCAGGAAGTGAATTAAAGGATAAACAGGCTGAGGAAGGAATCCCCATAAATTACATGAAGAAGATCAAAAATATAGAGATGCTTCCAATAGTGGACAGTAAGGGAGCTAAAGATGAAACTAAAGAGACTCAGGCAAATATGAAACCTAAAGAAAATGTATTAAAATACATGGATCTTGACTTATTTATGAAAAAGGCAAAAAGCACAGATTATGTCTTAATAATGCATGGGATATAAATTCTCCCAGGATGAACTGAAGATATTCTGAGTGAAAATGTCTCTGCTGGCTTTAGCTAATGGAAATATTTGTAATGTATTCTATTTGAGTATAATAAGACCTGTAGCTAATGAGGACTGGAGAATGGTTGTATCAAATCAATTATTCATATTAAAAGCAATACAAGAGAATAAGGAAAAACTATTGCAGCTTGGAATTGAATGAGAAGAAATTATATCCTTAGGCACATTGTTTCCTGAGTATTATGCTATACATGACGTACTGTTTCAACAGCATAATAGTACATTTTCAATTTTTGGCATTGAGCAATTCCAGAATGCAGCTACAGTAGTAACTTGAAACAAAAGCTGCAAGAATTTCTAGAACTTATATTAAAAATAAGAAACATTGGCAGAGACATTTATAAGGTGAAAAGATGGGAACAAGGAGGACAAATTAGTATATGGCTAAAATGAATTTATGTTTATCATACAATTATGAACAAGAAAGAAGAGCTAGATCTTTTGGGCATATACATATATGATGAGAATGAAACTGAGGAAAATTCTGTTAATATAATACATGGTGATAATTGGAAAGATCTGGTTAAAAAATGGAGAGGAAAATGGGGAAGGAGAACAAGGAACATGACTACACATTGCTGTGCAATCTGTTAATATTGGCACTAAATGGCCTCTCAGGATATTAACATGGAATATATCAGGATTAAAAAATAAACTAGGTGATAATGAATTTCATAATTACATCAAGAAATTTGACATCATTAATTTTCAAGAGACATGGTTAAAGGAAGAAATGAATGTGAATGGATATACTAGTTATTTTAAACCCATTGTTCAGAAAAAAATTGGGGGAGAAAATCTGGAGGGTTACAAACATGTAGAATTAACAAGGTTTATTCCACTGAAGAAATAAAGATAGATAATGCATATTTGCTAAGAGTAAAGGTCAGTGCTTATAAAGATATTATTATATTTGTAAATGTATATATCACACCTATAATGAGAATAGAAGAAAGAAATATTATACTTGATTTTTTGAGTAAATGTTTAGATGATAATATGCTGGAAAATCCTACTTATAAATATATAATAATTGGGAATTTTAAAGCTTGATTAGGTTATTTAACACCTAACCTCCATACTGGTATTAACATTATTCATTACTTCCTGGCACCCTGTCTTTTTCTTATCTGCCACCCCATACACCCCTCTGTCACCCACCCCTACCCTTCCCCACCTCACCTCATCCCTCACAATCTGGCTGTCTCACCTCAGGTTACCACCCCATATCCTGTGACCACCCCTGATATATATCTAGGTGAATGTGTTCAATGGTCTGCTCTCTCCTCCACCACTTTGCTTTTGACAAGGTCTCTGGGGCTGATCCTTGTTTCTACCCCCCAGGACTGGAGCATCTACCGTCAGTTCATTCCATGAGGACAATCTCTCACCCCCCCTTTCTCCTGCACCTCACATCATATATATCTGGTCCACTCTGAACCATGCCCTGGCATCTGCCATCAATTAACTTCCCTTCCTTTGCCTCTTTATTAACTGACAAGACCTCTGTGCAGATTCCAGCTTCTTCCACCTTTTACTTCCCCTCTCCTCCTACCCCCTTTTTGTTTATGTTTGTTCTTTTTTTTCTTTTCTAGCACTTAGTATCAGGGTACTTACCCCAGTGCCCTTAGTAATGCACCAATAACTATTCCAAATAGCATGTAATTGTCCTCACTCATACTTTTGTATAGGAATTATTCCACTTTGCAATGTATCTACTGCTGTTGTTGCTGCTGTAGTTAACCTCCATAACTCCTCCTGCTGTTAACCCTTTAGATCTCTGCTGTTATTGTCCTTGTTCATTGTTATTTGAAGTGAAACCTATTTAAAAGAGCTTTGCTCAAAGGTGCAATCTGAATAATAAATAAATAAAATAAATAAACTATTTCAAGGAATGCTGAAAAACTGTTGTCAACTATGTCAAAGGTTAATATAACAGGAGAAAGGAAAAAATGGATAAATGTATAAATGAAAGAGGGAGAGAAGTGTAAATGACAAGAATCTTACTTTATTAAATGGACTTATACAAGATGATGAAATGGGAAAGTGTTCGTTCCTTAATGCAAGATAAAATTGATGGATGTGGTGATAGTGTAAGAAACAAAAATTATAAATATGAAATAGAAAATAAAGATATCAAAATAGCAAGAGAATTTCAGTATGTACATGTTACATTTACATCTAACCTGTCATAGATTTTGCATGGGTGAGTCTTAGTCTGTTAGCAGATAGTTTGAAATTGGAAGCTGCAGATAGAGTGGAAAGTGAGCATCTGCCACTGGAACTGAATATTACTTGGGGGTCATCCCTACATAATGTTGATATGAAAAGTGAAGATTATATAGGTAGAACAAGAAAGGGAATCAAATGGGAAAAAATAGAGATTTTATGAAGAAATTAAAATCAGGGGGATAATCCAAAATATGAGTTCCTTAATATCCTCAGAAGATGCATTGGAAATAAAGGCTTATAATAATATCGTAAAAGAGATTGTGACAATAGTTCAAAAAGAGTCAATTATATACAAGAGAACTAATGCAAAATGGCATGATTTGAAATGTAAAGAATTGAAATGAAAATTAAATCAACAATTCTGTCAGGTAAAAAAAAGACAAGAGAAAGGAAAACAGGAAAATATTAAATGATTTAAGGAAAGAGTGTAATGAATTGTTGCAAAAAGAAAACTATAGAATGGAAAATTGGAAATAATTAGAGGAAGCTATTTATAATAAGGATAGCAAAACATTTTGGAATATTGTGGTTAAAGGATGTGAGGATTTTAATGATAATGTGGAGTTATATATTGAACAAAATACTTGGGTAAGGTATTATAAAGACTTTTTCAGGATATCACATGTGAAGAGGACATACCTTTAGATCAGGATACACGGTTACCATGGAAGAAAAGAAATCAACCAAGAAGAGATACAGTAATTCAGTCTTCAGAGATAATTCACTCTTAGCATTCAAGAGACATAAAGCACCCGGCCCTGATGGTACCCATATTGATGTCATTTTGAATCTATTTGATTATTGGGTTCCAATTTTAAAGAAATGATTTAACACAATAGTAACATTAGGAATATTACCCAATTCATGGAACGATTCAGTTATTATACATTTATTTAAAAAAGGGAAATCTACAGAATCCATCATGTTATAGACCAATCTCTTTAATTGATACTAATCAAAAAATATTCACCAGGGTAATATAAAACCACATTCTGGAATGGATAAGAATTAATAAAAAAACAGATGCGTCACAAGCTAGGTTCATACATGGACATTCTACACTTGATCAATGTTTTGTTTATCCCATTTGATTTATAAGTATACTAAAATAAAAAAAATGCCTATTCATAGTTCTTAAGTCAGCATTTGATAGTGTAAATAGAAAATTATTACGGAATATATATGAAGACATTGGTTTAGAAAGAGATATATTAGAACTGATTAAATGCCTATATGCTAAAACAAATATTCAAATAAGATATAACATCGAAGATGAGAAAATGGAGAAATTTATAGGGAATAAGGGTGTTAGGCAGGGCTGTGTACTGTCACCCATCTTAATCAATTTATTTTTGAATTATACATTAATCAAATTATACAGGCAGGAATATCACATGCCCAGGATTGTAGACAGACACTGACCTTACCTTGCCTTTGTGGATGATATAGTTATTATTTCAACCAGTGCACTTGGGCTAAAAAGAATGATAAAGAACTTGCATTCAGATTTTATTAAAGCTTCCTTGGAAATCAATGTAGACAATACAACTTTGTTGGTATGTGGTGATAGTGTAAGAAACAAAGATCATAACTACGAAATAGGAAATAAAAATATAGAAATAGTAGAAGAATTTCAGTATCTACATATTACACTTACATCTAATCTGACATGGAATAAACACATAAGAGAAGTGGAAAGTAAAATAAGAAAATGTTTTCCCAATTTTGTTTCATTTTGAACATAAATTTGGAGGAAGTTTAATAAAAGCCATTTTAAAAATCATAAATGCAAAAACAAGAATGCAAGTTATCTATGTTTCAGAAATATGGGGGTTAAATAGTACAAATAAGATAGAGAAATTATTAAATAACTTTTATAAATGACTTTGGGGTTTACCTCAGGGAGTGCCATCAGCCTTAGTGATAGCTGAACTGGGACAACTTCCTCTCCATTGTTTAATCCAGGTAATATGTTATATATATATATATATATAGGTTTAAGGCATACAGTATGGAAATAATTAGGTTACTCTGGCCATGCTTAGAGGAGGAAATAAGATCTAAAGATGGAAATGTTACTTTTCCTAGGATGAGAACTTTAGAACAATGGACAAAACCTTATGGATTGCTTGATTTTATAACAGATACTTTAAGAGAATCATTTAGAGATATTCAAATACTAATTTAAAATAGAGTAAGATATACATTTAGACAAAAAGAACTTGAACATTCCACTGTTTAAAATAGGTGACTGGCAACACATAAGAAAAAGGTACTTACAGTTAATCAAAAGACCTGAATGAAGGAAAATATTAACTAAATATAGATTTGCAAATGATAATAGTGAAAGATTAAAAAAAATGTTTGGGGGGAAGAGAAGTCTAGTTCCAGTGGTAGATGCTGCTATGACCATGGAGAAGATGATGTAGTTCATCTTTTAATCATATGCCCATATATAATAAATATAGGATAGAACATCTTGGTGATATTTTGAGAGATATGACTTGCTCTCCTGATGAAATGATAGAGATACTTCTTAATAATGAAACAGCACATATCTTGGAGAAAGTAATACCTCTTTTTAAATGGTAGATTATACTAAATTGCACTTGAATACTGAAGAGGAAGTACATAGGTAACCCGATACAGAATAGAATTGCAAAAGTTGATGCACTTCATGGTTGGATCCCATTTATTTTATTAATAAGACCTGTTTTAAAAGTCTTTATGATGTGTCAATTAATTGTATGTTCTGTCTACATTGTAATGACATAACTTATCAAACAATAAATTGCACTGAATATATATATATATATATATAATATATATATATATATATATATATATATATATATATATATATATACATATATATATATATATATATATATATATATATTCTTTGCAAAAATGTGTTAATGCATCATTTAGAGTTAGATATAAAGTCAGGAAATGAGAGCTTTGGGATTCACCCCTACCCCTCCATCATGTACCACCATCCTCCACAGACTGACAGATGCTGGGCTGTGTCATTGGGGTTGTGAGACCCAAATGTCACCCCATTCCATGCGTAAGCATGTTGTCATGCCACAGTAAAGCAGAATGGGATAACATTTAGGCTTCACAACCTCAATGACACACCCCAGCATCTGTCAGTCTGTGGAGAATGGGGGATACATGATGGGGGGGTAGGAACTAACCCTAAAGGTCTCATTTCCTGACTCTTTGTACTTTTTTTTTAACTGCTTCGTAGATGTGAGGTAATGTGTGGTTGGATATAACCAGGCTTACTTTGTTAACACTTTTTCAGCATCCCTGTCTGGATTGTTTTCATCCACTTGCTCTCCCAAATTAAATCTTTTGTTCTTGCCTCAAGAAAGAATAAATGGTCTTACTTGCTACTAGACTTAGTTGGTCTTCGAGTGCAGCCATCAGGACAGAGGGTTGTAGTGTTTTATATATTAGCTTTCATCCTATTTCCTGTTATAGTTGAGGGATTCTTTTTGGTGGGAATTAAGGGGGGATTATTTAACCTTCGGCTGTTAGTTGGGTTGTGTGGTATTCAGCAGGGCATTTTGGTATATAGTACCTCTATTTGTTATATAAGAAACACACTTTTGGGGGGATATTTGTTTATGGTATTATAATTCTGAATGAGTATAAGTAATGTTTATAAATATGTTACCTGGAATATGAAAGGGTCTTACTCCCGGGTTAAACACTTTCAAATTCTTAAACACATTAGTCACTTAGTGGGTCTGATCATTTTTCTTTTGCAGGAAATGCATTTATTATCATCTGAGGTTTAGTTGTTTAAAACCTGGAATTCAACATGTTTATGGGGCTGGAGATGTAACATGTCGGGGGTTGTCGTATTAACTAAACAAGGTATTACTTTCACACTTCAGCAACTTATTACAGACCCAGAGGGTCATTATATCATTATTTCTGGCTTACTAAATAACACCAGAGTCCTTTTGGTCTGTGCTTATGGTCTGCATGTTGATTATCCTTCTTTTTTTCACCAAATTAACCAATCTGTTAACCCTCTTTTTATCCCTTCCCATTTTTATTGACTGGGTATGTTATATATAATGAAATTATATTTGGTTCCTGAATTGAGAAGATTATTGGCCAATGGTTTGCTTTTGTCTAAACTTGATTATGGAAGAATTGTTTTATTTACATTTGACCAATAATCTTTTCAACAGGTTGAACATGCTTTATAACTCTGTATGTAGGTTTGATACTGGTTTAAGGGCCTTGATGCATCACTGTTTGCTTTATGACACCATGGAATATCTTACATTTATGGGAACATGTGAAATTTAGGGCATTGATTTTTATGCATAAAATTGTTCTTCAGCTTATGCTGAATACTAACAGTATTAATTTTCCTCAATGTGTTAAAGCTTTCTCCAGATGTTTTCAAAACAAATATGTGTTTTCTTTCCCCCATTTTAAGTCAGCTACTGGTCAAAGATCTTTTAAATGCAAAGCAATTATTCTTTATAATAATTTCACTATGTTCCTTAGTAAGGTATTATGTCTTAATTTAAATCAGGTTTGTATAATCATTTGTTGTTCAATTCTAATTGTGTCTGCTTCTCTTAAAGATGAATTGTAGTCTATGGACTGGATATTCAAAAGGGTTGCGCCATGCACAATAGGGTTTCACCTGTGCAAGTCCGAAGTTGCTCCATTCTGCCATATTCAGCAGGAGGCAGTGGCGCCCCCCCCAAGTCAAGCTGAGCAACATCGCAATGCTAATGAAGGCATGCTGAACCAGAGGGGGAGGAACCATGCATAAACTGCACAGCCCGCTGAGTTGTGCAGGTGCAACCCCCAACCTGCGCCTGCACAACTTTGAGCAAAACAAAAAGGAGTAAGTTGAGGGCCACCCACAGTTGAGCTGCTGCATTGCAGGGCACAACACAACAGCTGCCACCTGTGGGTGGCCCTCAATGTACTCCCTGTGCCCCCCCTGCAGCCCAATCATGGGCATATAGTAACCCTCGACCCCCCGACTGGCCCGATCATGGGCATAAGTTAAAAAAAATCCTCCCACCCCCGACTGGCCCGATCGTGGGCATAAGTTAAACCCCACCCCGACTGGCCCAATCACAGGCATTGGTGAAATAAACCCCCACCCCCACTAGCCTGATCACGGGGAGCAAGGAGTCAACCCCAAAGAACATGTCCTGGTGGTCCAGTGGACCATGAAGCCCTGTCAGCGGGCAGCAAGATTTCAAACCCTCCCCAAGGGACATCCCTGGTGGTCCAGTGAACCATAAAAGCATGATAGTGGGCAGCAAAGTATTCAAACCCCCAAGGACCACCTACCTGGTGATCTAGTGGCCCCACCCACCACCCACAAGCCCCACCACCCGCTCTCCCCCATCATCCAGCAGGTGGCATCATCCCACCTGCCTGCCCTCCCACCGATGACTGCCCAGTAGTCTGCACACCCATTGGTTCAGAGCAGAGCCAATGGGCGTGCAACCATACCGTCAAGGCGGTCCAGATATGTGAATAGATTCATTCATTCACATATCTGAACGCTGTCTGTTGTAAATACGCCCGATTAGCTCTTGCTCTGAACCAATGGGCGCAGCTCCACCGGCAGTTAGTCAGCGGGTGGTGGGGCGGCAGGCGTGGGATGCTGCCACCCACCAGCTGATGGGGAGCGGTGGTGGGCTCATGGGTGGGTGGGTGAGCCACCAGATCACCAGGGTAGGTGGTCCCTGGGGGTTTGAACACTTTGCTGCCTGTGATCGGGCTTCATGGTCCACTAGACCACCAGGGATATGTCCTTGGGGGTTGAACACTTTGCTGCCCGCGATCTGGCTTCGCAGGTCCACTGACCACCAGGATATGTTCTTGGGGGTTGAACTTTTCTGCCCGCGATCGGGCTTCAAGGTCCACTGGACCACCAGGGATATGTTCTTGGGGGTTGAACTTTTCTGCTCATGATGGGCTAGTGGGGTGGGTTTTTTTCCATATGCCTGGTGGACGGCCAGTCAGGGTGGGGGATGTTTAACTTATGCCCGTGATCGGGCTGCAGGGGCATTGGTCCCCACCTGCCGCTGCCTGGTAGGGCCAGGCACAAGTCCTCAGGGATCGGTGCACCTGCATGCTAATGGAATGCAAATGGGGCCATAAATAGATGCAAATAGCCCCCCTGTGCCTTGCATGAATTATGGCCCCATTTGCATGTCACCTTTTGAATATCGGAAATTTGCGCATGCTCAATGGTACTTGTGCCACCACATCTTGAATGCTCCACTCTGACCACTTGCGGTGGCTCAAGTTCCACTGCACCATGCACAGTGGCTGTGGCCGGGGTGTGATATTCAAAGGAGTTGCTCAGTAGTGCAACTTCATTGAATATCGCCCCAGCCACACCCCTGCGCAACTATTTTGTGCATCGCAAGGGCTTGCACCACAGAATAGCGCAGTTTGAATATCCAGCCCTATGTATATTATGTACTGGTCACTGTGAAAAATTTCATTTTTGTTAATCTACTTACCACTTTAAATAAAAATGAAATGAAACTATAGGTTGGGACAGGAATTTAACTTTTACTCAGGACCTGGCTAGGTCTTCTAGGCTATGTGTTCGCTTAACTCCTGGACAATGTGCTTTACATAATTTTATCAGTTGAATAGGTTTGTATGATTCATGGATAGTCCTTAATCCTAATAGCAAAGAACTTACTTTTTACTCAGCTTCTCATCATTCTTGCTCCAGGACAAATTACTTTTTAGTAAGAAAGGTGATTCTTTGAGGTCTTTGTAATTCAGGGATTGCCTGAAGGGTCATATCAGATCATTCTCCAGTTTGGTTGTAGCATACACTGTCCTGTTCTCCTCTGGCAAATGCCCCTCCAATGTAGCAACCACCCTTCAGCATGACTTCCACCAGGTTCAGCTATGGTTTGCCTCACATCAACTATTCCTAAATGCCAAAAATACTGCCTTCATGACCTTTGGCACTAGGCAGAGACTGTCTAGGCTCCACCCTTTATCTTCTTCTCATACCCTTGATGGGACAATCCTAGAGGACACCTCCGCATTCAGATACCTTAGGGATTGGTTGGACCAACACCTCAACTTTTCTGGCTACATTGATGCCATCCTGAAAAAAACTGTGCCCCTAGCCTGGTGTCTTATTCAGGAACCATAGTTGCATCCCTCCTATAGCATGGTGTGATCTAGTCCAGAAGATGATCTTCCCAATTTTTGACTACTGTGATATAGTCTATGGTGCTGCTCCCAAATCCTCCCTAACCAGATTGGATACTATCTTTAACTCCTTCTGTCATTTTTCCCTTGATGCTGCATCACGCACTCATCACTGTGACCTCTACCACACCTTGTCCCTTCCCCCACTTGCCAACAGACACCCCACTCATTGTGCCAAACTCACTTCTAAATTTTGGTTAGGTGAACTTCACTCCTACTACTTATGCTCACTCTGTTCCCCCCTCCCTCATTCCACTATCTCAGATCCTCTGACACTCGCACTTTGTTGGTCCCCCATTGAACCACTGTCATTGGTCAGTCAGGCTTCACCATCATTTCCCACAAATCTGGAATGCCCTCCTCCCCCCAAATATGGCACTCCTCCTCCTCCTACTCCCTCGCCTCTGCCTTACATAACTTTCTCTCATCTTACTGCTCCTGCTTTAATCCTCCTTAACCATCCTCCTATACCTCTGCTCCACTCCATGGCTTACATTCCCTATTAAAACGTCCTCTCCCTGAGCATGCTTCACAGTATGCTCTCCTCTCCCTTCACCTCTTACCCCCTCACTCCTACCCCAAACATTTTACCATTGCCAACTTACCTCTGTTTAGTTTTGACCTCTGGCAGGCTTCTCAGCATTCTGGAGGGGTCTATCACTGGACAAGCATCCTCACCCCCCCCTTTCCTTTCTACCCAACTTGTCTTTGTCTAAATCTACCCTCTGTTTGGATTCTTAGCACCCTGGCAATGCCTAGTCTCAGGTAAGTTTCTTCCCTCTCTCCCTTCTTTTGTTCCTTTCCTCTTCTATCCCCCCATTCCCTCTGCCCAACCTGTCCTCACCTAATTCTAGCCCCTGGCTGGGTTCTCTGCATCCTGCAAGGGCCCAGCAATGGGAAATTATTCTTCCTTCACTCCCCCTCCTCCTCTATCCTTTCTACCCAACTAGTCCTCACCTGATTCTGGATCTCAGCATCCTGGAGCAGTCTAGTCTTAGGCAAGTTCTTCCTTCCCTCCTCTTCCCTCCTTTCCCTTCATCCTTTCTTTTCTTGCTTCCCAACTTGTCCTCAATTAGTTCTGCCCCCTGGCAGGATTTTCAGCATCCTGGAGGGGTCCTACACTGGTAAATGACTCGTCCTTCCCTCCACTTTCCCCTCCGTCCTTTCCACCTAACTCGTCCTCACCTGACTGTGCTCTCTGGCAGGGTTCTCAGTATCCTGAAGATGCCTAGTCTTAGGCAAGTTTCTCCCACCTCTCCTCCTCATTCCCTTTACCATTCCTTCCACTATCTCTACCCAACTTGTCCTTGCCTACTTCTGCCCCTTATTCTAAGTCCTCACCTCATTCCATCACTGGCAGTGATCTCCACACTCTGAAGGGGTCAGTTCCAGGTATGACTCATCCTTCCCCACCCTATCACTTACCCCAACCTCTCTCCTGCCCCTTTTATAGCCCCTGAACTTAAACAAAGGAATTAGTTCCCTTGGGCTAATAACTTGCACTTTTTGTCGTGTCTGAGGTGCTCCCACAATTTTTTTTTCCAATTGTTTAACCAGGCGAGACACACTAAGCTGAAAGCTTTTTTACAGGTGCAACCTGGGAGCACAGGGAAGTTAAGTGACTTGCGCAGAGCCACAGTATATGCAAGTGGGGCTGTGGGATTCAAACCCAGGTCTCCAGATTTGCAGCTCAGAGCCTTAAACTGCTCGCTATACTGCCTCCCTTATATTGATAGATCGCACTAGCCCTGTGTTAATCTTGTCCCTCTCAACTGATTTTTTGCTCACTTTTCTCTTATAATGTTCCCCACATTTTTATCCTCTCCTTCCCCAAGCTGGTTTCCCCTGTCTACCCCCTACCCTCCTTGATGTTCCCTCACTGCACCTCATTCATTCAATAATTGCTAAATAATCTGCCTCTTAACTGTGATCCATTCCTGCAAGGAGTTGGCTGCAAGGCTACATTAAATTTCTGTACTATGTTCCTCAGATATGCCACTTGTAATTAAATGCATATTCCACAGGTATGATATATTTAACTGTATGTTATGTCACAAATATGATTGTAAGATTATTTATGAGATTTTTTAACTGTATGTTTTGTTACAAATGTAAATAAATGTTTAATTTCTTGGATATGTTAAATATTAAACTGTATATCCAATTCTTCATCCAACTGTACCCCTCCCAGGTCACACAGGGAGACTAGCAACTTGTTGTTCATTGTGTCTTCCTGGTGAAACATTTCAATAAATAAATAAATAAAAATACCTTGATATCAACAAACAGCAATGACATTATTTGAAAAATTAATAACTCATTGTTAAAAGATGAATTCATGATGGCCCATCTTAAGGAAACTATTAAATGTTTTAGAATGTTAAAAAGAGCTTAATGGCTGAAGCAGATCCAGAACAGGCTGCTTTTAAATGCTTTATTAAAGGAGAACTTCTTTGTCTGGCAACTAAATGTAAATGGCACTGGCTAGTGAAAGCTGCTCAACTATTGTCCGAAATAAGGGATTTGGAAAATAGTCTAACCTCTAATGTTTCAGATTCAGTATGTCATGAACTGGTCTTCCTTTGGGATCTATATGCAGACCTCCTCCATGATCAGGCTGAGTATACCTTATTTAGGATGCACTCAAAATATGTCAATCAGCATGAAAAAGTAGGTCGCTTACTAGAGTCATGCCTTTGAAAGTTGAAGACATCTAGAATTTTCTTGTCTATTATTTTGAACAAGGATAATAGCATCAAAACTGAACCTAGAGATATAGTTTGGGAATTTGAAAGATTTTACTGTACCCTTTGTGGCCCCCCAGGATCCACCCTCTCGACTAGAAATTCAGCAACATTTGGTAGGTTTGAATTTTCCAGTTTTTTACGTTAGCTCAGTGTGAAACCCTGGCCAGACCTATAGACTTGTCCTAGATACTTACAGCTATTAAGCTTCTAGCACTCAATAAGGTGCCCAGTGCGGATGGTTTATTGACCAATTTTTATAATGTTTTTGCAGAAGAACTAGCCCCTATGTTGTTGAATTTTTACTCAGCAATTTATGCCCATGTTTTTTCTGATAATACCCTTTTGGAGGCTATGATAATCTTGTTGCCAAAACCTGGTAAAGATACTTGCAGGGTGGCTAACTATTGCCCAGTATCTCTCATGCTCTATGATATTAAAATCTTAGCTGAAGCATTAGCTACAGTACATGGGTTAATCAGGTCTTGTCCATTCTTATTTGCAGAGAACAAGAGGGCTTTATGCTCACAACATTATCATCAGATGACTTTCATAAGCTAGCCCATATCTTCTCTGCATCGGAGGACCCCTGTATACCTGTGTCATTGGGATTCCTCAATGTGGAGAAGGCCCTTGACAGAGTTAGTTAGTCTTTTTTTGTTTGATACTTCAATTAAATTTGGTTTTCCAGGTTCTTTTCTTGTTTGGTTATGAGTCCTTTATTCTTTTCCTACTGCTAAAAGTTACTGTAAATGGTATGTTTTCTTTGACCTTTTCATTGTATTGTATATGAGACAGGGTTGCCCTTATTCCCATTACTATTTTATTTGTTCCTAGAGCATTTATTATATAATCTCAAATGTAATTCCCATTTAAGAGGTATAACATTGAGCATAAACTCTTTCAATCTTTCAGCTTATGCTGATAATATTTTGTTATACATCAAGTACCTGACTAAATCTATCCTTGCTGCCCTCAATACTATACCGTAATCTGGCAGCATATCTAACTGTAAACTCAAGCTAAGACAGAAGTGATACCATTAAATACTGGGGTGTTTAATTCTGAGATGCAAGCCCTAGGCTTATCCTGGGCCTTGTCTCATTTTAAATACTTGGAAATATATCTTACAAGGGACTTATCTCAACTAAGGAAACTTAATCTTGATGACGTATTGTTGAATATAAAGCAGGATTTGTACAGGTGAAAAGGGCTTCCTTTTTCACTTTGGAGCAGAATTAATATTGTTAAAGTTAATGTTTTTCCCCAGCTATTTTATCTTTTGTACATGATAAATTTATGTCCTCCTCTGAGTTGGTTTCAGAAAGCACATACTTTAATGCCGCATTTTATTTGGCTTGATTTGTCAATTTAGCTGTTCCTGGGCTTCAGGGTGGGCTCAAACTTCCTCTTTTTCCCTTGATTACTTAGCTAGTCATGCAAATAAGTATCTTAGGTGGTCAGCTACCACAGGGAACAATATCTTTGCCTATAAACCTGTATGATTAGAGTAGGGCTTGGACCTCTTGAAATGACTAGGCTTATCTCCCTTGTCAGTGCCTTTTACTAACTATTGTTTACTTCCAAAATGACTTTGCAACTCCCACATAGTTCTTTCTCTTAAAGTCCATGGTCAACTTGGTAGACCCATGGGGTACCAATTCAGTAGAGATACTTCTCAGCTCATCTTTGGTAACCTTAATTTTAGATTGAGTGGCAACCCCCTCTCTGGAGACTGGTTTCCCCAGCTCAGACATACATATATTTGCAGTCTGCTTCATGAGGGTAGACCTAAAACATTAAAATAAATATCAAATTCTTTTGAGCTGGGTAATAAACATTTTCTCAAACTATTTCAACTTAAACATTTAATTATTGCTTATTTTGCCCACAACCTTGGTATCATAATTATGGTGATTTTTTTTGTGCTCATCTGAGGTGATAACTTCCCAGTATCATGTAGTTTCTAAACTTTACAATTTATTTCTCGTTCATCACTTTCAACTTTTTCAGGATATTGTCATAACTGAGGTCAAGTTTATTTTTTCAGACACACTGTTTAACTGGTATAAAATTTGGGGAGATTTATATAGGCTTATTGTTAATGATAAACGTAGATTCTGTCAATTGTACATCTTCACAAGCTTTATTATTTTCCATTCAAATTATTTAAAATGGGACATTTGTCTTTTCCAAATTGTATAAGGTGTGGTATGGAAGGCACACATTTTCATACCTTTTGGAAATGCCCCAGAGTTCAGTCTTTATTGGAACTTATCAGATCCTTAGCTGACCCATTTTGGGACATTGACTCTTTTTTTTCTTATTTCTGAGGTTTGCCTTGTTGGGTATTATGATGGCATTTCTGTTAATTAGCACAACTTCTTTATGGCTATGATCTGCGTGTCTGTTAAGAGAGTTGTTCTTAAGCACTAGTTAGATCAACAAGATATTTCTTACCAAGAATGGTTACAAGAGCTGTTATAAAATTTATGTCTAAAAAAATGATAGCAGTATTCATAATGATATATCTGCATATTCTGAGAAGTAGAGCAGGCTGTATTCATCTTTTTCAAAGTGATACCCTGGAGCAAGCCTCTCTACTATATTCTTTATTAATTCTAAATATTTCAATACTTTAACTTCTACATTTTACTGTTTTTCTATGGTTTGTTACTCTTGCATTTTACAGTGCGAAATCAGAAATGTTTGTAACATTCGACCATTTAATTCTGCATATTTTTTTTTCAATCATTGTATATTAGGCATATAGTTCTTTTTATAGTGGCTAATGGTTCCTGTGGAGTGTTAATGGGGTATACAGTTTTTCACAGTCTTAAGGGTGGGAGGCTTAATGTTTATAATTTCGGTTAGTTATTGTTAAGCTATATTATAATACTTATTATTTTTTGTTGCTGTTATTATTCTTGTTAATACTGTTGCTCATATTTTATAAATATAATAAAATAAAAAAAAGCTTCTAGGGAAGGTTCCGGGTATTACAGGGAATATAGATAGACTAAATTGACCTCTGGTCTTTTTCTTCCGTCGTTGTCTATGTTTCTATGTTTATTTTATCTGTTTAGTGTGAGAGATACCTGCTATGCTGATCCACACTGTTTTCGGGGGGTCTTCCTGATGGGATTGATAGTTCTGATGAGCTATGTTACTACTGAAGCTCCATTGTCAGTGCTAATCCTGCAAACATGCAGCTGTGCATAGGATTTTTACTTATCAAGGGGTGGAAAATACACACCTATCTGACTGTGTCATTCTACTTATTTTCTTTTTTATGTAATTGTTGTTAGTACTATATTCCATGATTGTTATTGCCTACCACAACAAATGTATGCAAAAATAATGGTTGTGTAAGTATGCTCAAAACAAAAATGGAAAGGTTATTCAAAAGAGTGTGTGCTGCACATATAGCACACAAAATAGCACCTGTACAAAGAATATGCAAAATGGCACTGATTCAAAAATTATTTACATTAGAAAAGTACTTCAAGAAAGACATTTTGCAATCTGCATAGGCACAGATCAGTTCATTAAATCAGCAGAAGTTAACAAAAATAACATTACGTGTTGCAGGGATCAATTAGTCTTTATGAGTAATTATTGACAGCCCTATGTTTTATATCTACATTCCCCTTTCATGATGTAATTTCTTGTGCTAATAATTTCAAAACTTGACATCTACAGCTGTAATAGTAGTGGGAACTTAATGTGTTACATTCTGACCTTAGAAGAGTTACAGGTCAGGCCAATAGCTTATGTGATTTCTCTTGGCAACAACACTGTCACTTTTCTTTCTACATAGTTTTTCTCCTTTAAGTTGTTTTTGTGAAAGCAGAAAGTCCAATTTTATGACACAACTTCTCTTTTTTTTTACTCTTTCTGGTCATGGACATGAATAAAAGAAAATAAAACTTTATGTCTCTAAAACATAGCAAGAAAATAAACACTTGGAGCTGATATCTGAAAATATGTGTAGTCAGTAGAATGTGGTGTATCGTTTTTCTTCCTGCATTGTTTTGTTGTAAAAAAACAAACATTTTAAAAATGTTAATAAAATTAGGTTTTTCAATGTCATGAAATCATGCCTTGTTTTTGTCACTCACAGGCCTGTTTTTGAGACTCACAAAACCTTTTTTGAGAGCTGCAACTCCTGCTTTCGTGATGGTCTGAATATGGGAAAAAAGAGAGATAGCTTTGCAGGGTTATGTGCAAAGGAAGCTAGAGGTCCTGGCCTGCTGCCCTGCTATGGGTATGGACACATGCATGTGAAGATGCAGCTGCTTCCCCAGTGACCTGTAGGACCATTCAAGAAGTCTGTTTTAGGTCAGGCGCAGTGTGTACAATGATGCAGCTGCTTAAGGCCACCCATAAAGTCTGCTACTGGAGTCGTGCAATATGTGTAATAATGTACCTGCTTTATAAGCGGCTTACACTGGGGAAGTTTAATGCAGGTCTGGTGCAATGTGAGTGATAATGCACCAGCTGTACATTTGCTTTGATCTGTGCCCATCAGGGCAATTGCTTTACATATGGCCTGCAGGACAACACAATAAGCAAACTACTATCACTGTCTATCTGAAAAAAGTTAGCAAACTAGTTGCAAAAAAACTTCATTAGTAAATAAGTTAGGTTTTAATATTAAAATGATAAAGGTAAGGAAATGTGATGATAGGGGTAATTTTGACCCCTAATTCTGCACACCCTGTCTACCACCCTCATGAACCCCACTGAACTGAATGCCAAAGCACGATATAGGTTTCATATATATGTTTTAGCTTCATAAGTAAATAACATAGTAAAAGAAATGCAGTTCTCCTGAATGACAAGCACTATGCTCATATGTTGTGAAACATCAGATTGCAGGACTTCTTTAGAAGGACTCGAGATGCCATTGAAAACAATAAAAAAGAAAAGAAAAAAGAAAACTTTGAGCACTACAAGGCAGAAGATGCATTATCACCTTGACTCATCATGAGGAAGTAAACCACTGCACCAATAATTTGGAATAGGATGATGCACTGCAACAACTATCAGTGATAAACCTATGAAATAAAGAACTTACACCCACTGAAACATCTATATTATCCAAGGGCTGAACTGTCTGCCCCACAGAAGAATTTAATGAAGTTAGATTCTGTGGACAGATGGAAGAATACATTACATGACTTCACCTAAAGATATACTTTGTTAATGACAGCAGCACATGAACAATGCAGCATAACCGCACAAAGAAATTATCAGGACCCCTCAGAATGCAAGCAGCCCCAAATAAAATGCCTACATTGACTGTGTCCATAACTTCCCAGATCCTAAACAAACAACAGAAACTCCTGCATAGTATCACACCACTAAAAAAAGGGCAATATAAACACTGGAAAACAAATCATAACATTGTAATAAGACAAGCTGATAAAAAAGAAAATGTAGCTGTGATTAATACAGAGGACTACCTCAAAGAGGCACACTGACAGCTGTCAGACATGAGACATGACTTATTACAAAGTACTCTCAGAGGATCCCAGTAAACAACATACAGAGGAATTTAAACTAATCATTAAATCTCTGCTGAACAATATCGAAGAACAGCTAAATAAACTAAATCCAAACAATGCAACTCTAGAAACATTCTACATGCTGCCTGAAATACAAAAATCTGGAAACCCAAGTTGACTCATCATCTGTGCAACTGGCATAGTCACAGAGAACATTTCATTACTCATATAATCCATTTTATCCATCCTAGTGATTGTTATCATTAATTTCATTCAGGACATGACAGATTTTCTCTGGAAACTGAAGCATATTGGACAACTACCACCTAGCACTATCCTAGCCACAATGGATGTCAATGCCCTTTACAGTAGTATCCCACACAAAGATTGCATATCAGTGTGTCAGAGATTTCCATGGGACTACACATCCACAAGACACATTCAATAAACCACTATCAGAACCTTAATAAAATTCATTCTAAATAGGTCTGGGCCAAATGAGCAAATTCTGATTTTGCAGAATGTTTGTGAAATTCCATGACATTTTGCAAAACTTTCATGAAATTTCATGGAATTTTCAGAAATGCATTAATTTGTCATACCTAGGTCAGTGTTGTAGCTAGAGATTTGAACATTGGTATGCTTATTGTTTGGAAGATTTCTAGATGAACATCATGTTTCATGACATATCGATAGGGGGCATGGATATTATAGGGGCTAGTAATCTGGTAATTTTATTAGTCACTGTCAGTGGCTCAGCAGGAGGCACACTTGTCTGTGAGGCTGGGATATTAGAGGTCTGTGTGTTCTATCCCCATGCCAGGCACTTGGATTGAATCCCAATACTGACACTGTAGCGCAGCATGAGGGGAACGCTCATTTCTAAGGTGCTGTCTTTCAAATGAGATTCTAAACCAAGGTCCCATCTGCCTGTTCTGGTGGTAGTTCAGGTGGATGTTGAAGATCCCATGGCGCTTCTCAAAAAGAGTAGGGGAATTTTGTTGGGGAAAAAGGGAGTAATATTTCTTGATCAAGCCAATGCTTTCTTATTAGTTACAATGTGCTCTTTGAGTATGTTGTATCTTCTCAACCAGTTACTTTACTGTTTCCATAACATATTATCACAAGCTTTCCATAATTGACACATTTGATTGTTTGAGCATTTTTCCACAGCTTTTTCATAGATTTGCCTGATTGCCACCTGTACAGTTCGCAATAACACCTCTGAGGCACAAAATGTTGCTGTAACTCCCTTTTACATCTGGCTTACCACAAATAATATTTTAGGATTGCAAACAAAACCTGCAAATTTTCCTTTGTGAACTGATCCTAACTTGGAGACTGTATAGTATATCTCTACTCCATATATGTAATAGTCTTAAACAGCTGAATTTCCCAATAATCTGCTATCAGATTCCCAAACTGTTTTGCATATGTACAGTCCAAAAATAAATGTTCCTGGGTTTCCAAAATCTGGTTACACCCCTGCCTTAGACAATATCGCTCCTGAAGTGCCTTATGTTTGTTATTGTTCTTAATGTTTAATTTACCGTGAATGGTTAACCAAAACACATACCAAGCAAATACTGGTATTCTTTTATTCAATAGTTGCTGGAAAATCTCTTGGCTACACTATTACTTCCATACATTGTGCTTTCACCATAGCTCCATAAATTGTGTTCCTATTTTGGAACTCAACTGCATCATATTCCACTTTTCATGTTATAATCTGTTGAAACATTCCTTTCACTTTTTTAGGTATAGCTTGAATTTTATTTAACAGTCTGCTTTTCTTAAGTTCCCAGGCTCTCATACATGGTGCAGCCCATTCCATTAATGACATATACCATCCTTTATTTGGATTCTTATGTGGTTCCATGATGTTATAGAAAAGAAAAATACTATAATAAAAGGCCACAGGGGTATCATACCTATCCCTCCTTCCTGAATGCTCTGATACGTAATATTTCTTTTAACATGATTCAGTCTACTCCCCCATAGTGCTCTAGAAAGAGACAAAATATCCTTGCTATCAATAACTTTGGAGGGGGTAGATGTAAATTACATATAATAATATAGGCATGATCATATTTGTTATCAGAAAATCCTTTTTTGTTTTGATATTGATCCATGCACCCATCTTGATATCATTCCTTCTGCTTTTATCAACTGTACTTCCCATTTCAAAACTTCAGAATTTCCTTTCCTGAACTTAATACTCAATATTGTGATGGGTTCATTTGTCAGGGCTATCCCTGCAAAATGAAGCTGTGTCTGAAACTCATTACCCAAATGACATCCAACACTTTTTTATGTTGATTGCGCACGTGCACAAGAAACATGTTGCTTCAGCTTTCTCCACAAGCAGGTTGTGGAGGCATGGCACTGTTGTGCCCAATGCCCCCACAGCCTGCAAAGGGCTTGTCCCTTTCCCCCAATGCCATGGCATGCTGCTGCTGACACTAGTTCAGCCAGCATGCCACAACTTTCTAAAAAAGCAGCCACTGCAATCAGGGGTCGCCTCATCATTGCAGCGTCAGTTATCCGCTGCAATGAGGGAGTGACCCGTCATTGCAAGGCGGATGTAAGACACCTGATATTGTTTGTGAATATGGCGGCTTGCGGCCGTGTTCACAAACAATATAACCCCCCAGTTTTCTTCCTGCTGATGGGGTGCCCAATCCCTGTCGGCATAATGAATCCCTCCCATTTTGTTCCTGCTGACAAGGTGCCCAATCCCCATCGGCACAATGAAACAGCTCCACCCCGTTTTGTTCCTGGCAACGGGGTGCCCAGTCCCCATCGGCATAATGAACCCCCCCATTTTGTTTCTGCCAATGGGGTGCTCAATCCCTGTCAGCATAATAAAACACCCCCCTGTTTTGTTTCTGCCAGTGGGGTGCCCAATCCCCATCAGCATAATGAACCCCTTGTTTTGTTTCTGCTGACAGGGTGCCCAATCCCCGTCAGCATAATGAAACACTCCCCCAATTTTGTTCCTGCTGATGGGGGTGCCCAATACCCCATCAGCTACTGCAGGCCCCCAAAGGAAAGCCTCTGCTGGCACACTGGGAACCCACCCCAGCATGCCAGATGCCCCTGTAAGGGAAAACTGTCCGTTGACGCTTTTTGTTTTTTTTTCTCCTGAAAAGAAGGAAACAGTCTCTCGACACTTGCCCTGCCCCCACCTGCAACCCACACCTACCCACTGTGCATCCTGCCTCCCACACCCCCCCTCACCCCATACTTACCTCCGGAGCTCAGCGCGATGATCTTCTGTGGACCGGGAGCACGTCTGCACTCTTCAAAGTCCACCATGAACTGAGGAAATGCCGGTAAGCTGTATAATGTAATAAATACATTTTTTTTCAGCTTTAGTGCATATCTCGGGCATTTTGGCAGAATTTGTTCACCAAATTTTCAGCATGGGGTTTTTGGGAGCCCTCCTCATGAATTCTTGAAAGGTGGTTTCACGTTCACTGTGTGGAATCACCCTTCAGGGCTGATTAACAAAATGACAGTGGCAGTGTTTATGAGGTGGGCTCTCAAAAAGCCTATGTTGCAAATTTGGTGGAAAAAATCCAAAAAATGACTGTTTTACCAGTGTGCGTTGGGTAGTTGCTATGTACGCTTGTAACTTCATGAATTTACAACATTTTCATACCAGATTTTCAACATTGACATTTTGTCATACCTCCTTGTGAGCAGTACAGCTGCCATTGTTCATATCCTGGCCGAAATATGTTTTCGCACTTACGGAACAGAATAGCGCGGTCACTGTGTGAAATCAGTGTTCAGGACAGATTAAAAAAATAACAGTGATACTATTCATGTGTAGAGGTCCTAAAATGCTTATGTTGAAAATTTGGTAATGATACTCTATAAAATGACTGTGTTATGAGCATGCATTGTGCAGTTGGCATGCACGTTAGTAACTTCACGAAGTTATAATATTTTCACTCCAGATTTTCAACATTGCCATTTTCCCAGACCTACTTATGAACAGTACAGCTGTCATTTTTCCCATCCTGGCTAAAATGTGTTTTCACACTTCTGGCACAGAATAGAGCGGTCGTTGTGGGAAATCACTGTTTGAGACAGACTAAGAAAATGACAATGATACTGTTCATGAGCACAGGTCCTAAAATGCCTATGTTGAAAATTTGGTGATGATAGCCCATCCATTGACTGCTGTTACAAGTGTGCGTTGCACACTTTCCACACACCCTTGTAACTTTGCAGATTTGTAATATTGTAGCACCAGATTTTCAACAGTGCCATTTTTTCACACCTCCTTATAAGCAGTACAGCTGTCATTTTTCACAGCCTGACCAAAATGTGTTTTCACAGTTCTAGTGCAGAATAACATGGTCACTGTGGGAACTCAGTGTTCAGGACATATTAAGTAAATGACAGTGGCACTGTTCATGAGCACAGGTCCTAAAATGCCTATGTTGAAAATTTGGTGATGATAGCCCATCAATTGACTGCTGTTACAAGTGTGCATTGCACACTTTCCACACACCCTTGTAACTTCGCAAATTTGTAATACTGTCACACCACATCTTCAACAGTGTCATTTTTTCACAACTCCTTATGAACACTACAGCTGTCATTTTTCACATCCTCGCTAAAATATGTTTTTGCACTCCTGCCAGACAATAGCATAGTCACTCTGGGAAATCACTGTTTGGGACAGATTAAGACCGACTGAGTGAGGAGGGGAATGACCGAGCTCAACTGAGCTCTGTCGGACTGCTGTGGATTTGTTTGTGTTCAGACAAAGGCCCCAACACCAAAGCCCAGTACAAAAGGGCAGCCTGCAGCACTGGGAGAAACAGAACAAGAGAGTGAATCAGGGAGGAGGAGTGAGCGAACTCACCAAAGTGCTGTCAGGAGTGCCTCGGATTTCTTTGTGGGCAGAAAAAGGCATCAGTACAGGCAGGGGCCCAGTACAAAAGGCCAGCCTGCAGTGGTGGAAGAAACAGTAAGAGCAAGTGAGACAAAGGGACTTAGTAAGCTCAACGGAGCTCTATCAGGACTGCTGGGATTTCTTTGTGGGCATAAAAAGGCACCAATGCAGGCAGGAGCCCTGTACAAAAGGGCAGCTTGTAGCACCAGGACAAACAGAATGAGCGATGAGAGAGGGAGACTGAGTGACCTCAACAGATCTCTGTCAGGACAGCTGTGGATTTCTTTGTGGACAGACAAAGGTGCCAACATAGCCAGGAGCCCAATACAAAAGTGCAGTCTGCGGCACCAAGAGAAATGGAACGAGTGAGTGACAGAGAGGAAGTGAGCATGCTCAACGGAGCTCTAGTGTGACTGCAGCAGATTTCTTTGTGGGCAGAAAATGCGGCAATGCAGGCAGGAGCCCAGTACAAAAGGCCAGCTTGCAGCACCGGCAGAAACGGAATGCGAGAGTGACAGAGGGGGAGTGAGCGAGCTCAGTGCTGCAGATTCCTTTGTGGGCAGAAAAAGACACCAACAGAGGCAGGAGCCCAGTACAAAAGGGCAGCCTGCAGCACCAGGAGTACCAGGCTGAGTGAGTGACAGAGGGGAATGAGTGACCTCAACGGAGCTCTGTCAGGAGAGCTGTGGATTTCTTTGTGGGTAGAAAAAGCCACCAACACAGGCAGGAGCCCAGTACAAAAGGGCAGCCTGCAGTGCCAGGAGAAACAGAATGAGCAAGTGAGACGGGGGCATGAGCCACCTCAGTGAATCTCTGCAGGAAAGCTGCAGATTTCTTCCTCAGCAGAACAAGGTGCCAATGCAGGCAGCAGCCCAGTACAAAAGAGCAGCCTGTAGCACTGGGACAAACAGACTGACCCAGTGACAGAGGGCCACTGAGCCAGCTCAACAGACCAACGCAATCAACATTCGGCATTGACAAATGCTTGTCCTTTATTGATACTAGAACCTAAAGCTTCTGAAAACTCCTGAAGATGGTTCTGTACCACACTTTCCTCTGTGGTTTCCTGAATTGCAATTACCACACTGTCTGCATATGCCAAAACTTTTAGTGGTGGAGTAGTCCCTGAAAGATACAGTCCTTGAATCTCAGGATCATTCTTTATTCATTGAAGCAACCGGTCTATGCCAAACACATACAACAAGGGACTCATAGGGCACCCTTGTCTCACCCCTCTACACACCCTAAATTGTCCCACCCTCCATCCATTTACTCTCAGGACTACTGTTGCTTCTTTATATAAACTTCTAGTCCAATTTACATATTTGGGTGGAATACCATAACGTAATAAAGTGGAGAATAATAATTCCTGAGAAAGAAAATCAAAGGCTTTCCTTTGGTGTAAACTTAATACCAACACTGTTTCCACCCCCATTTGACCTCTTAAAACAGTTTTCTGAGCTGTATTAAGTTCCCCTATATGCCCCTATGAGGAATTGCACATCCTTGTTCTTTACAGATAAGATCTCCTGCACAATTAATAATAATAATAATTTTATTTTTAAAGCGCCTTTCAAATTTTCAAAGTGCTGTACAAAACATACAATAAAAAGAAGACCAAACATTATAATACACTATAAAACATTCATAAAACCACAATTTTAACAACAATTTATATAATATTATAAAAAGCAATTTGGTACAAATGAGTTTTTAGGCTACTCTTAAATTCCCCTAGGGAGGTGCCCTGCTGTAACTGATGGGGTAGAGAATTCCAGAGAGTGGGGGCAGCATAGGAAAAATCTCTACAACCAGAAGAATTTAGACACACTCTCGGAATCTCTACCAACCCCTCGTCGGCCGAGCAGAGCGATCGGCCAGGGCAATAGGACACTAGAAGATCTTTCAGATAAGCTGGACCCTGGTCTTCTAGGGCTTTAAAAGTCAATAAACAGACTTTAAAGGTGATCTGCCACAGAACAGGGAGTCAGTGCAGTTCGCGCAGCACCGGGGTAATATGACAGGATCTGCTAGTTCCCATCAAAACATGGACCGCCGCATTCTGCACTAGCTGAAGGTGGTGGATTTCAACCCCAGAAAGCCCAAAATACTGGGAGTTGCAGTAGTCCAGACGAGAGGACACAAAGGCGTGGACCAACATAGGTAGCATGTCAGACAGAACGAGGTGTTTCACTCTAGCGATATTCCTAAGATGGTAAAAGGAAGTCTTGACGACTGCTGACACCTGTGAATGCAGTGTCAGCCTGTCATCCAAGATAACCCCTAGGTTACGCACCCATTCAGCGGTCAGAAGTGACACACCCCCAAGAAAAATTCCTGAGGGTAAAACAACAGGCGATCCCTCTATCCAACAGCTCAGGTCCACCACCAAAACCTCTGTCTTATCTGCATTCAATTTCAGCCAAATAGAATCCATCCAACCCTTGATTTCTTTCAGACAGTTGTTAAACACTGAGAGAGTTCTATCCTGGTCAGGAGCAAAAGTCAGGTATAGCTGGGTATCATCTGCATAGTAATGAAAACTCATCTTATACCATCTTATAATGTCTCCGAGGGGCAGCATATACACCGCCGTGAATAACATGGAAGAGAGCATAGAACCCTGAGGCACTCCACATAACAAAGATGTTGGGCCAGAGGAGAAAGGCCCCTGACACAACTCTTTGTGATCTCCCAGTGAGGAATGAAGTGAACCATCAAAGGACGGTTCCTGATATTCCACAGATCTGCCTCAGGTGTGCTAGCAACACCACATGATCCACGGTGTCAAAGGCTGATGAGAGATCAAGAAGAACTGGAATAGAACGTCTCTTCTGGTCTCTCGCCCTCAGAAGATCATTAAGCACCTGAACCAGCGCAGTCTCAGTGCTATGTCTTTTATGAAAACCCGATTGGAAGGGTTCGTAGATGCCATAGATGGTTAAATGGTTCTCCAATTGGGTCGCCACTACCTTCTCAATCACTTTCCCAATAAAGGGTAGGTTTGAGATGGGTCTGTAGTTTATGAAACAGTCAGGGTTCAAGGTAGCTTTCTTCAAGAGGAGTGTCACCACCGCCTCTTTCAGAGAGCTAGGAAACTCACCCAATTCCAAGGAGCACCAGACTATTTGAACAAGGATTCGACCGCTGATGTCGCAACAACCCAATATTAGGGAAGTCAGTCCAGGAGCCAAACTACAGCTCGTAGGGCACACACCATGGATAATTCTCATGACATCAACAAAATCAGGTCTGCTGAAGGAACACCAAGAAGACTGAGGTACCGTGAAATCATGCTGTCCAACAGCATCCCCCCTTAGAAGCCGCTGGACACAGATCTGTCCTGATGTCGGCCACCTTATTAGTGAAGAATCGAGCGAGCTCCTTGTAGTCTAATATTGAAAAAGCCTTCTGAACTTGTACACAGGCTGGACTGCACAGCCTGTCCACAGTTTGAAAAAGCTGAGCTGGTCGATTCCTGGCTACTGCAATCTCCCTGGACAGGAATTCTGCCTTCTTAAGGGAGATTGCAGATTGATAGACAGAATAATGGTCCATCAATCTAAGGCGGTTGGCATCAAGGGGGGATCTGTGCCAGCAGCGTTCTAATCTTCACCCCTGTCTCCACATTTCCCTCAATGTCCCACCAAACCAGGGTGCCTTGGGACGAAGGGAAAGGGGGCTTACACGAACAGGAGCAATAGTATCCAGAGCCAATGTAACAGCCTTATTATAGGCTGTCACCAAGGTCTCTGGACTACTGCTCGCCAACGCGGGTGATGAGAGGTCAAGAACCGCTGCAAGGCCCTGGGGTGTAATATCCCATAAAGGGCGGTATCTCGCCATCTCCACCGGGGTAGACCTTCTCAGGGGGGTGCTAAAACTGAATCTCACCATGTAGTGGTCTGACCAAATGACTGGTTCCACCACCAAATCGAAAGCATCAATCCCAAGGAGAAAGACTAAGTCCAAAGAGTGCCCAGATTTATGAGTAGCGGTGGAAACCACCTGTGTTAAAGCCCAAAGAGATCATTCATTGGAGGAAGTGATTACCAAATTGCGAGAGTTCATCGTAGACCCAGGCGTTGAAGTCACCCAGAACCATCAATCTGGGCAACTCAAATGACATGTCAACGATGAAGTCTGCCACTTCATGTAGGAACTGTTTACCATCTCCTGGTGGATGGTAGATGAGTACAATTCGAACACCAACACCCACTACAACTGTGCACTCGAAGGACTCAGCCTCCCCCATAACCACACTCATGAGGCCCAATTCTGTCTTAAAACAGACTGCAACACCCCCCACCCCTGCGGTCCAATCTTGGGCGGTGTATCACCGAATACCCCCCTGGAGTCATAGCTTCCAACGTGGGGCCTGGGTTTTCATCCAGCCAGGTCTCAGTGATTCAAGCCAAGTCCGCCAAACTAACAAGATCAGCTATAATGCCAGTCTTGTTTCTGACAGACCTAGCATTGCATAACACCGCCAGAGCTGAACGAACCTCGGAGGCCGTCAAGCTCATCTGCCCACTTAATTCTGTAGAGCCCTTGGGTATGGGCACCAGACATGGTAAACCATGATCTGGGTTCCATTTAGCCCCAGGGTGCCTTCTAGATCTAACTACCCCGACACAAAAAAAAACCCTTGTCCATCCTCCCTGGTTCTCAGCCCCCCACCCTCCTCCCTCTCCTTCGAGCAATTCCCAATGCTCTACAACATTGATAAATATCATAATGAAGAGGTGGAGGATAAAAAGGGTGGAGGGCGTGGAGCAAGAAGATGAATAGCACACCACCGTGGGGGTAATAGGCCGGCACATGCTGCTACAAAAACTACTAAAAACAACACAATAACACTAAAACGTCAAATAAACCCCAATATAAATCTACTGAACTAAATCAGCAACTTTCCAACCCCCACCTTGAAGAAAGTCAAGACAATCCCAGCAAAAATAAAATAAAATAAAAATAAATATATAAATAAAATAAAATCAAACAATTTCAAAACTACAATATATAATAACACATCCCTTCTCCCTCCCTCCCAGTCCTCTCATGACCAGGGAGAAGAGAGAGATAAAATAAATAAAATCACCCCCCCCAGCTCTCTCACCACTGCAGGGCACAAAGGAAAAATAAATATATATTTCTACACTCTCACTGTAGAATACTAACCAAAATATTTCCAAACAAATAATTCAGCACTCTCACTGCAGAATATTTCAAAATAAACAATTTCCACTCAACATATAACCCATCACACCACTGCCAGCCCTCTCACAACCAGGAGATGGGGAAATAAAATAAATAAAATAAATGGACACAAGGTCCTCTCACCACCTCGCTGTCCAACTCAAAAAGAAATGGACTGACTGGGAAAGAGTCAAATTTGATCACAGGTGGGAATCATCCATAAAAATCAAAAACAACAGACTCAGAATTTTATTTATCTTGATAAGATAAATAAAATAAATAAATAAAATATGGACACCCAGGTCATCTCACTACCGAGGAGAACCACACTGAGAGTTCAGGCCTTAAATCCTAAGCAAAGCAGAATAGTCCAAAATATCAGTTCTCCATAAAATGGGAGCCATAGAAAGAATACAAAGAAGGGGAGAATCCAGGGTGTTACTTGGCCTTAAAGTAAAGAGACCACAGAAACATTCAAACAAATCAAAGCCAGTTAAAAACTCTGAAGTAACAGCCAGCAATGGACCAGGGCCCCTCCGACTTCAAATCCAAGCACAGCCTGAAATATCTACAGCCCCACCACGATACCCGGGTAATGGCTACTCTGTAGCCAAACCTGCGAATCTAGAGGAACCATGATACGGTCGATACCCCAGTCAGCTCCCTGACTGAGCAACTACCATGACCCCCTGTGAAGCTGCAAAATCAGCTGGCGATTGACCCCTGGAGCAGGACCCACTCCTGTTGCTAACTAATAATTTCTCCAGGTACTCCAGGTAGAAAGTCCAAGGGTTCCAGATCCACAGGACACAAGCCCAGGCCCAGTACTCGGCTTCAAAACCAAACTTGCGTCCAAAATCCAAGATGTAGATCAAAAATCCATGAAATCAGACAAAATAAACAGCTTTCCACATTTCAGCTTTACACCCAGGCTGTCCTTAAAATAGGCCAGTACCCTTTATTCAACTCCCCTAGACTGCAGAGGTTTCTTGTATCTCTGCTTCAATCCACCTCACCCCTCAAATTCCTCACGGTTCCTCGCTCCTCAACTCCAGAAAAAGCCCAATAAAATGAGAAAAATTCAGTAAAATTCAGTAGGGAGTTCAAAGAAAAAAAAATAGAAGTCACTGCTTTCTCCGAGAGGTTCCCCATATCTCTGCTTCAGTCCACCTCGCCTCGCAAACTCCTTATGACTTCTCGCTCCTCTACTCCCAAAATAGCCCAATTAAACGAGGAGATTCAGTAGCCCCGACTGACGCTATACAGCGATCCGATGTTACGGGACAGGAATACAAACTAGCATTAAACTATAATCCGATGTTACGGGACGAAAAACAAAACAACATACAAGTGTCCCAGTAACAGTGAACGGTGGTAAACCACAGCAGCAGTACATAGAATGCTGGTAGTAAAAATAGCCCTGAACGATGCTTATAGAGCAGTCCAGAGTTACGGGCATAAATACAGACAATATACAGCACTTAATCTTCCAAAGAAAGATAAAACAAATAAAATGAACAAATAAAACTAAAAACAAATGCAAAGCAGTCACGTAGCAACTGACAGCACACCCAACCTGGCAGCCATCTCAGTGTAGTAGTATAATTAGCTAACCATTTAACAAAATCTTGCTTAAAATTGTTATTTTGATATGCATAAGACAAATAGGCCTCCAGTTCTTCAGGCATGTTCTTTCTCCTTTTTTAAATAACAGGATCAATTCTGGCTCCACTAAGGAGCCCGAAATTTCTAGAGTTTTTAATAACTCATTGAACAATTTAGTCAACTCTGCACTAGGGAGACTACTAAAAACTTTGTAAAATTTGGGTGGAAGCCCATCGGGTCATGGAGTAGAGTTATTCTTTAATGATTTTATCACCCCTAGCACCTCCTCTTCAGTCTTTGGAGCTATTAGCTACACAGATACATAGACAGTGTCGGCAGATAAGGACCTTCGGCCCACCCAGTCTGCCCATTTGAGCTTGTAAGTTTACTTTATGTTTTCCTGGAGAGTCTGTTGCCCCTTAAATCTGACCTCCAGAATTCCTTTATGTCTATCCCATGCATTCTTAAATCCTGTGATTGTTTCAGCCCCCACCACTTCCTCTGGCAGGGTGTTCCACTTGTCCACCGCCCGTT
This sequence comes from Neoceratodus forsteri, assembly GCA_016271365.2. NCBI lineage: Eukaryota > Metazoa > Chordata > Ceratodontiformes > Ceratodontidae > Neoceratodus > Neoceratodus forsteri. Next base: position 951,434,628 of record CM028131.1, on the reverse strand, counting down.
CTGTGAAAAAATTCTTCCTCACGTTCCTCTGAATCATCTTCCCTCCAACTTCATCCTATGCACTCTAGTCCTGGAACATCTTTTTCATTTAAAAAAAGTGTATTCCTGCACCCTGTTCCTCCCTGTAATATACTTGTATGCCTCCATCATATCTCCTCTCACCCTCCTCTCATCCAGGGAGTACATATTCAATTCCTTCAACCTGTCCTCATAGGACTTGTGATGCAAACCATGTACCATCTTTGTTGCCCTCCGCTGAACCTTCTCTACCCTTTCTATGTCCTTATGTGAGTAAGGTCTCCAGAACTGTACACTGTACTCCAGGTGGGGCCTCACTAGTGTCTTGTATAGTGGAATTATGATCTCCCTTTTTCTGCTGGTGATGCCCCTGCCTATGCTTCCCAGCATCCTACTTGCTTTACCTGCTGCCTTGTCACACTGTTTCCTCCTGCTCAAGGTTCATCAGAGATGATAACCCCAAGATCTCTTTCCTGCTTGGTGCATGCTATATCCTTACCTCCAATCTGATATATTGTGCCAGGGTTTTTGTGCCCCATATGCATTATCTTGCACTTCTTTGCATTGAATTTCAACTGCCAAACCCCTGACCATTCTTCAAGTTTCTGCAGGTCCCTTCTCATTCTGTCTACACCCTCTGGTGTGTCTACTCTGTTACAGAGCTTTGTGTCATCAGCGAACAGTGAAATTCTGCCTCCTAGGTCCTTGTGATGCAATCCATGTACCATCTTTGTTGCCCTCCTCTGAACCTTCTCTCCTCTGTCTATGTCCTTATATAGGTAAGGTCTCCAGTTCCCTTCTCATTCTGTCTACACCCTCTGGTGTGTCTATTCTGTTACAGAGCTTTATGTCATCAGCAAACAGGGAAATTCTGCCTTCAAGGTCCTGCGCAATGTCACTGATGAAGGTGTTGAATAGGACTGGCCCCAGCACTGATCCCTGTGGTACCCCACTAGTTACTTTTCCCTCTGTGGAGTGACAGCCATTTACCACCACTCTCTGTGTCCTGCTGCTGAGCCAGTTACCTACCCACTGCACTACTGTCCTGCCCACACCCATATTCCCCAGTTTATGTAATAGTCTTCTATGTGGCATAGTGTCAACGGCCTTGCTGAAGTCCAGATAGGCCATGTCCACTGCCCTCCCCTGATCCACCTCCCTAGTCACCCAGTCAAAAAAATTCAAAGAGGTTGGTCTGACATGACCTTTCCCTGGTGAACCATGCTGCCTTGGGTCCTGTAGTCCATTGACAACCAGATGTTCCACCAATCTCTCTTTCAGTAGTGCTTATATGATCTTCCCCACTACCAAGGTGAGGCTGACTCATCTGTAGTTCCCTGTTTCCTCTTTGTTCCCATTTTTGTACAAGGGGACTACATCTGCTGTCCTCCAGTCTTTGGGTACCTCCCCTGTTTCCAGTGATCAGCTAAACAGGATTGCCAGTGGTTCAGCCACCACCTCTGTTAGTTCTTTAAGGACCCTGGGATACACCCCATCTGGCCCCATTGCTTTATCAACTCTTATTACTTCCAGTTCCTTCAGGACCATTTCTCATGTAAAGGGATTTGTGTCCATTTCTGCACCATTCACACCCCTTGTACTCCCTTCAGACCCATTACCCTCCTCTTCCTCAGTAAAGACTGAGCAGAAATACCTGTACAATATGTCAGCTTTACTGTTGTCATCCCTCCACCCTTGGCCCCCTGTCCTCCCCCTTCAGTCTCACTATCCCTCCCTTTGCCTTTCTTTTTTCACTTATGTACCTGTAAAAGGTTTTGTCCCCTCTACCTACTGATTTTGCAATGTGCTCTTCTCTGAGCTTTGGCTTCCCTTACTGACCTCCCTGTCTCTCTTTGCTTCTCCTGGTACTTCTCACTATCCCCTTCTGCCTGTGTCTTTTTGTATTGCCTGATTGCAGTCTTTATGGCTTTCACTTTCTCTGCTACCTCCTTGGAAAACCATACTTACCTCCTCTTCCTTTTCCCCTTGCTAACCTGCTTAATGCATAATTCTGTTGTTCTTGTAATCCCCATTTTAAATACTGTCCACTGTTCCTCAACTCCTGATTAGTGCCCCTTTCCCCTTAATGCCTCTTTCAAGCATCTCCCCATTTTCCCAAAGTCTGCCCCCCCAAATCCAGGATACGTGTTTTTGTGTGGTTTGGTTCTGCTCCTTCTGTAATTTCAAACCACAATGACAGGTGGTCACTGTTCCCCAGGTGCTCCCTCACTGTTAGTCCCATCACACTGTCCCTGTTTGTGAGCACAAGGTCCAGTATTGCCCTCTGCTGAGTTGGTTCCATGACCAGTTGCTTGAGGAAGGCACCCTGAAGGGAGTCCAGGATAAATCTTCTCCTAGTTGATGCTGCTGCTGGGATGTTCCAGTCCATGTCTAGAATATTGAGGTCTCCAACCAGCAATACCTCACCCTTGTCTGCCATCCTTTGGATGGCTAGCATCAGGTCCCTATCTGTTTCTTCCTCCTGGGCTGGTGGTCTATAGACCACACATGTGCAGATGGCTGGTCCCATTTTCCTTTCCAGCTTAACCCACAGTATCTGTCCCCCATTTTGTTCCTCCTGGATCTTTTGTAAGAGCTTTCTCTTCTAACCATCCGAAATATCCAACTTTATTGTGTATTTCTGGTGTTAGGTTAAATGTTCTTGCTACATATTCATTTACTATTTTTAATATAGAGGCTCTGTCTCTAGTCACAATACCATTTTCATCTTCCAATTCCCAAATGATTTGTTTCTTATAATTATTTTGACTGTCTTTAAAGGGGTCAAAAGTTTGTTTACTGCTTACCTTGCTGAATCTTAATTTTTGCTTTAAAGATGTAGCCCTATCATACTGAAATTTAAACATTTCATTTTTTATCTGTTAAATTTGGGAACAAAAATCATGTCCTGTGGTTTCAGATAGTGAAATTAATCTATGAAGCTATTTCTAAATTATAAATGTTTAACATAATTATCTCTATTCTTTCTCCCTATTTGCTTTTGAAAATAAGTTTGAAAATCTTTCTTTGAAGCAACTCACCAATCTCTAAGAAAGTCATACATACACTGAACCTAAAGTCTGGCATCCCATAATCTTTGAAACTCTTTCACTATCCCCTCCTGTTCCAACAATGAAGTATTTAATTTCCATGTTGATTTCCCATGTTCTCCTTCCCACTGACAATCTATAAAAACAGTTGAATGATCTAAGAAGGCCAAAACCCTGGTTTCTGACCTTTTGACTTTTAAGGATTTTGTTACCAAGATGTAATCTATCCTTGTTTTTAGTGATCCTTTCTGAAAAGTAAATGCACCAGATTCATGAAGAATTCAATAAGTATCTTTTAACTGTGCTGTGACAAGAATGTCTTTAAGAGCATTTGAGTCACAGAACATTTTGTCTGTCCCTAAACCTCTATCTTCCTTCTGCATACAGCAATTAAAATCTGTCCCCCCAAACTATTGATCGTGCAGTACGCAGAAAAGGCTGAATCTTTCTAAAAAGTTCAACCCATAAAGCCTTCCCCTGTGGGGCATAGGTATTAATTAAATTAATCCTATTCCGTCTATAGGAGATATCCAAAATCAAAACTCTACTTGGATCTAGATCTACCAGCCTGGAAACTTTTAACTCTGAATTAGAAAACAAGATCCCCAACCCATCACATTTTTGTTGACCCTGAGACCAAAATGTGACCCCCTGTTTCCATTTTGCGTTACACTGTGCAATTTCCTTAAAGGTTTAAATTCTAGTGTCCTGAATCAAGATAACATCTGTTTTAAGAAGACTTAATTCATGTAAGGCTATCTCCCTTCATATCTCATTTTTGATATTATTAACATTTAAGGTTAAAATATGAAAATAGCCCATATATATTAGAAATTTCCAGTAATCAATTTTTTTTCTCTCAATCTGGTAGCCCATTGTTTTTTCCCCAACTCCCTTCCTCCTTCTCAGAGGAAGTCCCTTTTGAAGAGGCTATTGATGGAGAGTCAGACCCAGACCCGGAGTCTTCTCCATCTGAAACTATCATAGGTTTTTCAATGGGAAGTGCAGCAAATCTGTTAACTTGTAATTTTCCCCTTCTTGTCAAAATGTTCCTTTCTTCTCCCTAGGTTCTGAAAGTACTCCAGTTTTCTCCCTCATTCTTTTTTTATGTGTGACTTTTTTAAATGAATTCTCATTTTGTGATTTGGGAGGGCATGGATATCCTTCCAGGGTTGTGGGTCTCACTATATCCCACCTGATTCCCCCTTTCAGCACATTCCTTCTCTCCAACAATCATAGTTTGCTGGATGTTCTCCTGATTATTATCTCTGGATGAGCAGGCTAAGTCCACTTCTAAGACTGCCACTTTTTTCTGATTTTCTGGTATACCTGAACTTTATCTGTTGCTTGCCTCTCTCCCATTCTCTCCTCTTCCTCACGAGGTCTGAACTTTCTTTCCTTGTCATTAGATGTTTGTTTGACCAAACTCATGTTGTAACCTTTCTCTTTTACATATGCCTCTTTTTCTTTTATAATGTCTTGCATCCTTTTTTCTGAAGCCTGAGCACACCCTCTTTTCTGGGCCGGAGTTATCAGAGTATAACGTGAAAGGCCTTCCTCTGAGTTACGGGAGGCCCATGGACATTTAACATGGAGTGGCCTCCTTCCTCGAATAAATTACATCTAAACAAGTTCTTGCAGTTTGTGGAAAAGTGGACAATTTCCAAACAATGAGTGCATTTAGGTGAATCACATGCATTACTAAGGTGTAACCTAGAGCCACATTTATGGCATGATTTGGGTTGTCCCAGGTAGAACAAAGAGACTCTATCTTTCCCCAAAAAGAAACAACTGAGCAGGTGAACAATTCCACTGTTAGCCATGATCAGTTTGCATTTAACTTTCCAACCTCCTGTCCAGAACTGTTCTGAGTCAATAACTGGAGTAGGATGTTCCAGAACTTCACAATGCTGTTTTAACCAATATAAAATGTCATCTACATCCACTCCCTCATTCTTAAACAGTATAGTAATGGTTCTTACTGCAGGTTTTGTAATGGGGATAGCTAAAAAGGTAGCCCACACAGGTGAATCCTTTAATTCATTATACATCACCCAAAACCTGTCCAGAGCTTCCACTGTTTTAAAGCTCACATCATAATTAAAATCATCAGTGTGAATAAGGGCAAACACCTCCAAAGCATAGAATTTCAATGAGTCCTTCAATAACTTTCTCCCAATAAACACCCTACCAGGGGGGTTCTACAGGCCTCCTTTATACATTAAACAAATGACATTTCTCCTTGGCGCAGGTTCCTTAGTACTAGTCTTAAATAAATCAGCCATTCTCAGAAGGGGTTTAAACATTTTCTGCTTTGCAGGATCCTGCAATGTTTCTATTCCCAAACCCACAGATAGGTTTCTATTATTTTCCATTAGAGCAGGCCCCTCATGTGTCAATTTTATTTCATTAAGTACTTTTGTTTTCCAAAATTTGTTTATTAGTACTGGCTCTAGAGCAACTTTTGTCATTTTTACTCACTGTGTTAGTGCCCATGGGATTTGTATCTGTTGCTTTGGTTAATGCAATTGCACTATCTCTGTTCATGTCACCTGAAGGGTGTAAAATCTATTTTTGAAACATTTCCCCAGTCCCTGTGATAGCCATGCTGTTGTACTCTTGAATTTTAGGGTCTTGTGGGTCTGGTGACCATCTGTTTTCCATATGAACCCAGCCTGTGGCTTTTAATGCATCATCTGGGTCCTGGTCTTGTATTTCTGATCCTTTTGCCACTGTATCTCTTTTCCTTGATGTATGTGCCATCCCCAAAGTTTTATCATTTTTTCCTCTCTGTATTTGTGGCACTTGTACTTGCAACATTAACTTCTGTATACATTTCAAAACAGTTCAAATCACCAACCTTTTTTTCACCCAAGCATCCAGGCACCTTCTCTCTCTCTCCGTTCTTCCTGTGTACTCACTGGTTTCGTTCTGTGGAAAAGCACCTTGCGGTGCCTGTACAAGCTTTTGTTCTACTTTACCCAACTCTGGACCAAGCTCAATAGAGCCTCCACTTTCCTGATTGCAGCTTTCCTTTCTAATAATTTCCAAGCCAGCATTCTGCAAAATACAAGTAGCATCCTCTGTTCCAGACATAATCGGTGAAAAATCTATGCAGTCACTCTGGATCTCTATATTAGCTGGGGTTGGGGAGGAGACCCTCTCCCCTACCTCATGCACCTCCACACTCACTGGGTTGCAAGAGACAGTGGCCATTGAAGCAGTATTCATTGTATCCATGTGTACGAGGGAGGAGGCCATCTCCACTGCCACATCAGCACTTCTTCTTCTCCTGCTGTCCAGCTGCAAACTGTGCTCCTCCACTCTGCTCTCAGGAAGTAAAGCCCCCTATTGACAGAGATGGAAAATTTCCCTGGTGCCCTGGCTAAATTTCCCTCCATTCCCTAAAAATACCACCAACAGCTTAATCTTGTTCAAAGTTAATTGGCAGTCATCTATATCCCACTCCCCTGGGTCATGCCTTAAATAGGCAGAATCTGTCTAGTGCTCTTACCTGGTCAACAAAACCTAAATAAATAAATTATTAATGTGACCATTTCTGAAAATATTCCTATTCCACATTGGGAGCTGCACAATTTAAAATGTATATGCATACTTTCTTGGAGGAGCCATATAAACTGTAAATAGGATATTGGTTAAGCAAATTGTAAACGAGGAGTTCAAAATGTCACAATTTAATTGGTTAAATATAGTGACATGTTGATAGCTCCACTGCTATTACAGGCACACATTCAAGATTTGGTAGTATACCAAAGTAAATACTGTATATCCTGGAATCTAATTAAGCTGAACAGTTGTGGTTTAGTAGGTTAAAATTTATTTTGGATACGTTAGGAATTACTAATTGGCAAAATGTGCTCAAAAATTCATGAATGCATAAGTAATTACACTAGAATTCCACTTGTGGAATTTAACTTTCACAATGTACTTATCACATTCAATCCCCTTACCTGCAATGGCATCATGGCTCTGCAATACCTTCCAAAAATCCTGTGAAAGTGATGCCCAGCATAATACTTCATAATGACTAAAGATATCCAGACACATCTGTCACAATGGCCTAAGTTGCAGCTAGTTATAAAGATTTGTGTAACTTGGTGCTACTATTTTCAGATAGTAAAAATGTACATTGTTATCTGCAGGGTCATTAGACAGTCAGCAGATGGCATTGTACCAAAACAATGCTGCACATGCATAAGCTTCCACAAATCATTAAGTCAGTGAGATCTAATAGTTATCTAGCATATTGCAATAATTCAGGCTAGTGGACAGTGGTTATCCAGTGAACAAGGCAACTGAAATTGGCTGCCTACAAAGACGGTGACTCAATTACGATGCTTGTGTTCATGGCTACCTAGTGGGGGGGTGACTGGATACTGGAGTGGGCAAAATACCATGATGGGAAGCAGCAGGTATACATGCATGTGCAAATGCGTGGGGAGGGGGAGAGGCAGTGGAGGGATGGTATGTGGGAGGGGATGTGGTGGGCAGCTGCCAAGCTGGTCCACTAGTGTGGTGGGGATGGTGGTCAGCTGAGAGACACAGGGTGCAGGGTTCATGTCCAGCTTTTGGCATGGTATTTTGTTGCCGGCAGGTGGCTTTACATTTATTTAAGTTGTTCACCCCCATCCTGACATGCACGCCCCTGGAGTTGAGAATCCATAAGAAGAGGAGTGCAGGGGGCAATGCCCCCATGGTGGGGGTGCAGGGGAAGGATATACCCTGTTCACAGGGAAGTATCCTGATCAGGCTAAAAAATAAGACACATAGGTCTTGGGCACCATTTTTGTCCATTGTGCTAGTATGCATCACCGAAATTCATTTTCAGTCATGTACACTTGCCGTAACAATGATCACTATTCTGCGATTGCCATTATGACATAGAACCTGCACAGTGATGTCCAGGACCATTCTTCATAATTTATCCCTCAAGATAGTGACCTGACACTTGGCTCCACCATACTTTCAGTATGGGACCTCCTATCAGTACGACCTTGATGTCACTTTACTCAGCCTATTTACCTTCCTCTACAATGACAACTCCAGTGTATGACTGGCCAAAATATTTGGGCATGGCTTCAGCAAGAGTATTATAACATTCAACAATTTCACAAAAGCTCAAACAACTCAGCTTTAATTACTGATGTTAATTTGGAATATCTGGCTGCTTATAACTTGGACAGCCTTTAACCAAAAGATTAGAGAGTTGAGACACACTGCCTCTTTTTTCCCTATTGGTTTTTCTCCCATTAGGCAGATCATCTCTCAAGGATATACCCTGTTCACAGGGATATACCCTGATCAGGCTGAACACAGCTATCATTCAGTTGGCTCCCCATTTTTTCACCAACATTTTGTTCCTCCCATCTCCCATCTCCCCTGCTGGGTGCAGTGCCTCTGTTAGCCTTGCACAGCCACAGCTTAACCTGTGGCATAAGCAAGCTCCCTGACCCAGCCATGGAGTTTACTGTGCTGATGGAATCCACTACCAACCCTCCCCAATTGAGATGCACTGCTGAGCAGCAGTTGTCTTGGTCATGTCCTTCCTCATGATATGACTTCCCAGGCTTGCTTTTGAACCTGGGTCATCAGCATGACAGTTTGACACTCTGCTGCTGGGTCATGGGGTGACCTCAGAACTTAACATTTAGAGTCAATGAACCTAACAAAACTGGTGATATTCCATTTACTAATTTTAAACTTAAAGGGGATTAAAATTCTATAATATCCTAATCTGGGCAAGTTACCCTTATATCTTATACCCTTGGCTACAGGTGCCTACAATCTACATCTGAAGGTGACCACCTACAGACTATATGAATGTGCTCCAATAAAATATCCTTTTGCTCCATGAAAAGTCTAGGTCTGCCCCCTGGTATGAGTCTACTCATTGTATTGCTGCATTTTGTCTGCAGTGTACGTGATCGTACCTCAAAGCTGTCAAGAATCCATATTGGTATTGATGTGTTTTCATTTGCTATGTATTGTGATTGTACCTAAAACTGTCATGCATTTGAAATGTCCTGTACCCAAAACAAAAAGTTCTCTGTAACTAATTTCGGGTGGGCCTACCTGGTGAAAACAAATTAATAAATACATTAATAAATAAATAAATACAGTTGTGAAGTTTAAATAATTGCAAAATATAATTTTAAAAATGTCTGACTGTTTACAGTCTTATAAGTCAGTCATCTTTAAAGATAGAGATCTGATACTTGGTAAACTTCTATGTGGACCTTAGTAAAGTCATCATGCCAAATGTGGTTCAAACATTTTTTAAATTAGATGGAAATAACTAAAATTAAAATGTTGGCAACATTTCATAAAATTGTCAAGAAAATTTTGTGACATTTCACAGAAGCAAAATCAGAATTTCACTGGCAGAGGATAAATTTGGCCCAGCTATACTTCTGACACACAACATCGTGTGTAATGGCAAGCATTTTTTACAGATCATGGGGACAGCAATAGGCAAAAAAGTGGCACCACAATATGGTGGTATTTTCATGGCCAGTCTAGAAGATAATTTTTTAAAACCAGTTAAACCATTAGTTTACCCAGTGCTTGATTTACATATTATTGGGCCCTATGTACAACATTTAGCATGAGCACATTTCCAGGTGGCTGATGCATAATATGAATGTGACCACTATTGTAAATGGGGCAAATGGGGTTTGTACTTACTAGCATGCTGAACTGCTCCTCTAAAGAATGTCTTGGCATGACATTGCACAATTTCCATGGTGCTATATCATGATATTGACTCCAGCGTGAACACTGTCTATAATGTTCTACCCACAATCTCAGTTCTCACCTTATGGACCACTTCTGGGTTACTGAAGTTTTTATGTTTTGGTACTGTGGTACTCTCCTGGTGATTTAGTACCCCTCACAAACTCCAGCCCTTATACAGTCCCTGGCATCACACAGAACTCCCTCCCTTTCTCAGTTCCCCCCACATGCTACTTATTACTATACGGTCCATTACAAGTCCTTGTGGCCCTCTAGCTAGTGGTTGAGAGCAGAATTCTAACACCCATACCAACTGGCTGTATTGGTTCTACAGGCAGGAGGAATATGAAAACTCTGTGCTCACCACTGGTGAGGAATGTGATATTTTCTGCATGGCCCTACAATCAATTTACATGGCAACTCCCATACCTTCCTCCACATGGTTGTAATGTCAGTAGCAACCATGGAGAAAAAGGCTTGCAATCCCATAGAACATAGCACAACAGGATCGCTAATGGTTTACTGGGGCTAAGTGGTCAATCCCATCACTTTGTGACAGTACCATGTGCCCATGTACTGGTCTACCTGTCTTTGAATTGGGCCCCCAGTACTTCTTGGGCCCTAAGCACAGGCATAGTTTGCCTATATGTAAATACGGCCCTGAGTTTACCTCCAATGTATCAATGATACATTCCTCATTTGGACAGAAGGTGACAATCCCTTAAAAGGTTCCACCAGAATTTTAACAACTTTCACAACTCTGTAAAACTCACCATTGATTATTCTACCACCAGTATAAATTTCCTGGATACCATATCCAAATCGGTAATGATGGACATACACGAACTGCTGTTTACAGAAAACCCACTGACAGACATCATTACCTGTAGAATTCCAGCTTCCACCCAAGGCACACAAAAATCTATGATCAGTAGTCAGGCTATTAGATACCATCAGATCTGCTCAGATGACCTATCAAGAAAGAGACAGTTCACCTCACTTCATAATTCCTTCATCTAGCAGGGTCACTCCCCAAGACAAGATGACAAAGAAATAGAATGTGCCATTTAAATACCACAAGAAAATCTTCAGGAATACAGGCAAAAATATCAAACTTATTGTACACTCCAAGTTATTACATGAAGCCCCATGCTAGCACCCCTTTAACAAATGATTAAAGAACTACAACCCATGCTGTGTGAAGATATAAGAATTAGACACATACTGATTGAACTACCTGTCATTGCCTACTAGCAGCTTTCTAACTGTTCTAACATAAAAATTCATAGCAAACTCCCAGCAGATCAAAATAACCATGAAATGAGAGGAAAAACACCATGCAACAATGATGTTTGTCACATTCAGGGGCAAACTCTATTGTCCCCAGGACCCTGACCAATGGGGGTGTTGACTCAAAGGCAATAGCAATAGAATGGGGGGGAGGAAAGGGGAGGAGTAAGGGAAGTGAAGTTAGGATTAGTGACATCACCAAGTGAGGTCACAAAAGAGGTGGGGACTTGAGAAGCAAGAAAAGGAAATGATTGGGCAGCGGAAGTCAGGGAGGGCAATGAGGGGTTTATAAGCTGCTCCCCTGAGGCTCAAGCCTCACAATTTTGCTGCTACAGGATTTTCCACTAGCAGCTAATTCAAATTGGCAATTAAAAAAAAAACACACACAAAAAACAAAATCAACCAATTGGTTTTAAAATAATTGGTTAACTTTGTGCAGACAGTTTACCTTTTATACCACCAATCAGATATAAAGTATATATTTTAAGTAGCCGAAGGTTTTTGTTTTTTTGGTCTGAAGACTGTACAGCCCTGTTGATCATTGGTGAACAGCAGGAAGAAGATGGGTAAGGTAGCTTTTAATTGGTAAAAGTGTGACTGAGAAAGCAGCAGCACACATGCTGTTTGAAGCGCTAGGCTATGTTGCTTGAGGTTTGTGAGCCAGCATGGATATGTAGGCCAAAATGTTGTTTTTGTTGTTGGGACTTACCTCCAAGTTGCTACTGGCCAGAAACAGTGGAGGGAGCAGTTGGGCTGGTTTGTTTGCAGTGTGCCACAGGGCAGGAAGATACAGCTGCCTGTAGATTACCCCTAGGTTTCGGGGATGGCTCCCCTGTGTGGCACTCCATGATGAAAATCACTGCAGTCAGTGTCTGTTTCTCTCCATTTTAACAGAGTAACCATGTGGACAGGGGACCCACTCCAAAGCCAAAAAAGCAACCATGATTTGACAAGGGGACTGGACCAGGATGCATGGCATGGTATGGAACCACGTGGTACTTCACTCAGTTAGGCCAATGCTGCACTGGGGGGAGTGGATTTTTTCTAAGGAGAGGCGTGACTAGCAAGGGGACTGAGAGGGTATAAAAGCAAAACAATGGGAATCCCTGCAAAGGAAAAAAAATAATAACCATAGCAAGGGGCTGGGTAGTTGGAAGCAGGGGGAGAACACCACAGGCTGGAAGAGAGGCAGGGGGTGTGGGGGTTGAATAGCAAACATGGTTGCAGCAAAAATAAACAAAGGACAACCGCAAATTAGAAGCAAGCTTCAGATCACTATTTTGGAGCTGGGCAAATCAAAGGGGATGGTTGCCGTTTTGAGACATGGCGGGCAGCCACCATTTTTAACAGACAGTACCATTGTGGAGCTGGCATGTATTTAGCAGACAGTCTCCATTTCAAGACAGGGTGGGTGGCTACCATATTACATATGCCAGGCACAACTTTGAAGTTGGTCCACTGAGCCATCCAGTTCCCTGTTTAATCAGAGTTCACACATGCCCAAATTTACAATTTTTTAAATAAAATATAAACAAGATTGATTTTGTTTCTTGCAAGTTAATCCTAGTTTTGTCAGTATATATAAAAAGCATGTCTAGTATGAGCTCCTGACAAGATGAGCTACTAATTCTATTTAACAATTTTTAAAGGATATTGGGATAGTCAGTCAATGTCGTTTGACAAACTTCTGTTCATTTACACTTGCTGAAATTTTCCTGTTTACCCTATTTAGCATTGGCCTGCTTTCCATAGAAAATTACACACTTAAATAATACCTATTTTGAAGAATACTTTAAAACAGAAAGTGTCACATTATTGATGAAAGGCAGGAAGTAATTTAATAAAGCAAAAGACAAAATGGATGCTGGAAGAGAATGGGCGAATGGGTGGGAAAGGGGGTTACAGGAAGGTGCCATGGGATATGTATAAAGTGAGTTGGTTGTATACAGTCAAAAAAAAGGAAAATGAGAAAAGAAATAGGAATGAGACATGTTGCCTGCAATGGCTAATAAGGGAAGACAGGGTGAGGTATGGGGCATATCATAAGGGACCGCTAAGTAATTAGATTTATGCAAGTTGATAACTTTTTGAATTTGTGTTGCAGCCATGGTACAGCAAGATTAATTTAAGATGGCTCCCAAGAAGAACAAGATGATGAAGTCTGATGCCTACGCGGCCATTGTGGACCTGCCAGACAAGGCCAAAAAACTATGGGAGCTGGCCAAGGGCATGGACACTGGACAAGAGGAGAAGCAGAAAACAGAAAAGGGGAAGAAGAAGAACAGGGGCAACAAAAGGCCACCGGCAAGCCTGGCTAGCGCAGCACCTGGTGAGCTGGATGTGCCTTTGTCTCTCCCTCCAATGCCTGTGCCTGTGCCACTGCCCACCCCACAACCTGGTCCCATGCCTTTGCCTACACTGCTGCTACCACAGCCGGCATATTCTGTCAAGCCTGTATTGCCACGAGGTCCACCTGCTCCTCTGACACCCACAAATATTAACCTACCAGCTGGACCTGCAATGCCTGTGCTGGCCCTAGTTCCAGAGCCATCCCCAAGACCAGGTAATGAGGGTCTGAATATAGGCAGTAGTATAAAAGAATATGTAGAACATATGATGGGGCAATAGGGGATGATGGAATGGGTCAATTTGAGAAAGCACTGGCCAAGATTAGGAAAGATAAAAGGGAAAGAGGTTAAGACAGACACAGGGACAGCTGTGGGAGAGGGGCTGGGCACAAGGGAGTTAGGAACACCAGGCATGAGATTTGGGGAGAACATGACTCTGGTTACAAAAGAGAAGATTTGGAAGGGGGAATTTGTTGATATATTTGGTCTAGTGAGTAAGGAGGCTATAATAAAATACGACGACAAGGAAAGCATTGAGAAAAAGGATATAGTGGCAGCAGTAGTGCTCCTAGTAAAAGGGAAGGATGAAAAAGATCCAAATGGGAAGGCATGGGATGCCTGGTTGGTGAGTTTCATTATCTATTCAGCAATAGTGATAGAAAAGAAACTGGAGCTGTCTATACAGCTGCTGACTTATTCTTTGATAATAAGAAAGGCCAAGATGCAGGGAGGTAATAACTAGTTGCAATATGATGAACAATTTTGCCAAAGAATGGTGATCTTCGGAGACATCAGATGGGATACGCAACAATCAGACCTGTGGCTGGACTGCCTGATGGGAACAGGGGATAATGAAGAAGAAAGGGAAAAGAAGCTGAGCTTAGTGCAAAAATGCTGCTGGGCATATAATAGTGTTTTGCTCATGGCCACAGTTTCAATTTAGGCATGCTTGTTCAAAATGTGGGGAGAGCCACCCTGCGTCCAAGTGCAGGACTAACTGGTTCAATAAGGGCAATCAGAATAACCAGTCCTTTTGAGTGGGACAGGTGGGTTACAGGGGCAGCAGTGGAGCAGGGGGCACAGAGAGATGGGTTATGGGGGAGGGCAGGCCTACAATCAATGGAGCACAGCTGGACGATAAGTCCAAGACCAATCATGGAATATTAGACAAATGCCAGATGGCCATAAACCCATAAAATTACATGCCTTAGAACATTGGATAAGGGAATACCTGGACAGGGATGCAGCCCAAAAATTAGCAGAAGGATTTTGAGAGAGTTTTAGATTGCAGTTTAGGGAACCTAGGGTAAGCTGTACAGTCAGGAATTTGGGATCTGTTAAGGGAAGAGTTGCTGGAGCAAAAAATTCAGAAAGAAGTTAAAGTGGGCAGGGTAGAAGGACCATTCAGAGAAGTGCCCCTGCAGAACCTGAGGGTGTCCCCATTGGGCCTGATACAAAAGAAACAACTAGGAAAATTCAGAGTTATTCACCATTTGTCTTTTCCTGAAAGTGAGTCAGTAAATGACTACATAGAAGAAGAAGACAGCAAAGTGATGCATGCCACTTTAGAGAAAGCAGTACAACTTATCAGGGCAAGCTGGGGGCTTAGTTATCTAAAACTGATATTGAGGCAGCTTTCAGGCTCCTGTTGGTTCAGCCATAGGATTGGGATTTACTGGGATTCTGGGTAGGGAAACACTATTACTTTGACAAGGCCATGCCCATGGGGTGTTCCATAGCCTGTTCCACGGTCAAACTGTTTAGCAGTTGGCTGCAATGGGTTTTTCAACACAGATACCAGTACTGTATATGTCAGTAATCCACTATCTAGATGATTTTTTATTGCTAGGAAAAGGAAAAGCGGAAATGGAACTCATGCTATCTTGTTTCCAGGAGCTCTGCCAAGAGCTGGGTATCCCACTAACCCCTGACAATACAGAAGGGCCTAGCCAAAATACTAGAATTTCTGGGCATAGAAATAGATGCAGAAGCAGAGCTGTTTTGCTTGATTAGCCCAAAGGTACAGAAGCTTAAGCAACAGCTGCAAGCCACCAGGAGAAGGCGGGTGCAGTTACGGCAAGTACAACAGCCTATGGGGCACCTAAACTTTGTTGTACAGTTAATGGGCCAGGAGGGGCATTCACATGACACCTGGCCAGGGTGGCTAGGGGGGCCACTAAACCACATCAGTGGGTAGACATATTGAAAGGAACAAGGGCAGATTTGGAGATCTAAGTGGTTTTCTTGAAATAATCCAATGGGAAAATGTTTTGGTGGGATGACTGGTGCTTAACATGGATATAGAATTGTACACGAATGCAGCAGGGGGGCTAAGGATGGGGGCATATTTTAGGGGGAAGTGGTGCTCAGAAGCATGGCAAGAGGAGTAGAAAAAAGCAGGGTTAACAAAATACATCATCCTGTTAGAAATCTTATCGATATGGGTCTGTACACTCCTATAGGGAAAGGAGTTGAGGAACCAGAAAGTCACTTCCTGCTTAGGCAACAAAGCAGTGGTAGATGTTCTGAATAAAAGAGGGGGCCATGTCTGAGACAGTAATGCCAGTATTATGACAGTTACTACTACAGGCCTTAGATTCAACATGTCATTTAGGGCTAGGCATAAAGAGAAGATGCAGAAAGATATAGCTGATCACCTCTCCCATCTGCAGCTGGACAGATTCTGGGCCATCGTTCTGAGGGCAGAGATGCAGTGGACACCAGTACCAGTATTCATATGGGAGACTGACTGGAAGAAGCTGAGTTGCTGTTCCATAACTCCTGGTCACCTAGGACCCTGAAGGCATATGAAGGGTCATGTTGAGTTTTTCAGGCATTAAGAGAAAGACAGAATATGGAGGTAAGTGGGGCAGTTACTAAGGATCAAGTGGGAACATTTGTGGTACAAGAGTGGCAGAGAGGGGTAGCCCATGCAACAATGAGGTGCATCTGTCCACCATCAGCCTAATCTGTAGCATGAAGGGATGGGGGAACCCCACCAAAAGCATGTTAGTAAGGAGGATGATGCAGGGTTGGTTATGGATAAAAGGGAAGACTGAGGAAACAAGAAAGCCGATATCTGAGACTATGCTAGAGGGATTGGTTAAGGGAATGGCGATATTATTTGCCAAAATCTACACAGTGATGTGGCATGGAGCTTTCATGTGAGTGAGATAGTGGGGTATGGTGAAAAACTCAGTTAGAGAGATTTAACATGGGATAATACAATTTGGGAAAAGCGGGAGATAGTGCTGCACCTTAGAAGGTCCAATATAGATCAGACAGATCCAGGGACCAAGGTGTTGCTGAAACAGAGTCAGAACACCAACATATGCCCAATTCAGCGTGCGGGAAAAGGAGTGGGACATTGTTTAAACACGGGGATGGGAAATCAGTAACAGGCATGCAGGTGGTTGCTCTTTTGAAAAAGGGCATTAAGTTATTGGGTGAGGATCCCAAAAGATTCTCTTCACACTCCTTGCACATCACAGCAGCCTCTGAAGTGACGGCAAAAGGGAGGTCAAAGGAGAAGCAGAAGGTGCTAGGCCACTGGACTTCAAACTGTTACAAAAGATATGTGAGACCTCTACATGACTGATGCTTTAACAGTGTTTTTTTTTTCAGGTTCATGTATAAAAAAAGGGGGGTAGGCAGAAGGGAAGGGGGAGGGGGAGGGGATCAACAAGAATCATACTTACAATTGTTTTCTCATCAACAGGAGCGAGGAGGAGTTTAGAGGTCTGGATTTTCAGGCATTCATTTATATTTTGGGCAGAAAGGAGAGTGGCAAGAAGACCAGGGGGTTGGCACCTGTACCAGGATCCCAGGCAGTATAAACTAAGATGGAAAGGAGTCAGAACGATGAAGTGGGCCCATCGGCTACCTACACTATGGGAATTGAGAGAGACACAACCAGAGCCAGATATGTTAATCATCCATTTAGGTGGAAACGACATTGGGTCACAGCCCTGGCTTGACAATTATTATCAAATTAAGGAGGACATGTCAATGTCAATTTCAATGTTAATGTCAATGTCATCTTTATTTATAAAAAGCGCCTTTCAAAACCAAAGCGCCTGTACAGAATTAACATACCAATTAATAAAACTAACAATAACATATAAATACAATATCACTCATGCCCCCATAATGCAAAGCATCATGGGCTGCATATGCAAATCACCACAGAATATTATGCTGGTTCAACTTTAAGCAAAAATGGATGGCCCCAAAAGGCCGCTCACACAGTTTGCAAAGGGTGCCAATAAAAACATGTCTTCTGTTGGCACCTTATCAAACTATGAAGTACTATCACCATGCATTTTTGGCAAAACTTGAACAAGCATAATATATCATGTGCGCATTTCGTATATGAGACATGTATGATATTTTCTTTAACTTGGCTTCCTGGCCAATGCCCTTTGGGGTAACCATTGCCTCAGTGCTTGCACACAGAAGTTCTTTGTCTAATAACATATAAAATCCCATGGCTGCAATACTAATAATTGGCATATGCCATATTAAAAAGGAAAGTCTGTAATGCTGTTTTAAAACTTTGGATGTTTTAAAACATCAGAAAAATAAAAAATGGTGATCTGGGATCACCCCGGTGTAATCAGACATGGCGCCCAGGATGGTGTGGAGGTATACCCATAGCCATAGGGCTATTGATAAGGACATCAGGAAAATGAACCAAAGGGTGGGAGCATTATTTGTAGCAATGGGGGAGTGATTAGGAGAGGGACTGAGGAGCAAGATGGCAAATTGTACAGGAGTAGACATGGTTCACCTATCCGAGATGGGTAACCACATGTTTACTTGTGGTATAGATGACTGTGTTGAGGGTTGGAGAAAGGAGAGAGGCCCATAATAAAGGGAGGAAGCCTGCTGTCCTTCGTAAGCTGGTAGCAGGGTAGTGAAATGCAAGGAAAAATACAGGGGGGGGAAAAGGGAGGAGGGACAGGGGGACAGAAGACTGTAAAATGCAACAAAAATGAAGAAGAGCACTGGTGAACACTAGTGCCCTGAAAACAAAAAAATGAGGAGAACAGATCCCAGATGTACATCTGGAGGGAAGAAAAGGAAATTGTTGAAAGATAAGATGAAACTTAAAATGAGACAGACTGAAATATGATAATGTACATGTGTATTGGAAAATGGGGATTGTAAATAGCATACAGGAACAGGGTTTGAAGTTAAAAGGAAGAAAAGAAAGTAATTAAATATGATGTTAAACATGATGAGCAGAACAAAGGATGTAATGGATTCATATTTGTGAATTAAAGTTTGTTTAACAATCTGGGCACCCACAAACAGGTGTCTGTGATTTTATTGGCTGGGGTCTCGGGGTCAACAAAAAATGAAAGTCCTGCACCCACATATGCACACAGACCACCATCAAAACAGAACATAACTGCATAATAAAAATAAATGTATCCTGCACATGTCAATCAAGCAATATGTTTTACCTAATTCAGTGCAAAAGTGCAAAAAAGTGCACAATAGGATGCTATATAGGAGAAAAAAGGTAACCACTGCAAACCAGCATGAACCACCACTGCCTTACAGTATTAAACTAAATTATCAGCACACTAGTAGGACAGTATCTCTCCCAGTTAGGTCATTCCCTTTCAGATCTGTATGTCCTAAAACGAAAAGCCAACTTCAAAAACACACAGGAGTGAAGGACACAGGAATTAAAATATATCAAGCAGTGTAACTCGAACTGTAACAGGCACTGGATTTATGATACACTATGGAAAACTCCAATACAGCATGTTACTTTATAGAAATAGGCCTTTCTTACTTTTTCTTTCAGTGACTCCCCCCTTGCACTTTGTAACTCTAAAGTCATTACTATCCCTTGTTCCTGTCAAATTACCACTTCAAGACACCTATTCATGCTCTCTTACTAATATCTTAGCACTCCAGATGAACATCCCCTGACAGCTATAGACTTGTTCCTATTCATTGCCCACCCATCCCTCCTTTCAAGTTCTTCTCATCCTATTTTTTATGTCCTTTAAAGAGCCACTGATGCCTCAAGAACTTTGCAAAACATAATATCTGGACACAAAGCAGGTTTACATTTCTCATTAACTTTCTATTTCTTATCCCCATTATGTATTACTGAGGTCATATGCATGAAAACAGGATTGTTGTTCCTTGAGAGTTCACGAGCTCCTATTGCGTCTTCCTAACCTGATGTCATAATACTCTGTTTGTGATGTCACAGTTGTTTCCATGGCAACGTACTGTGATATCTCAACAGAAAATTTTAATTTTAGGTAGAGAATAAGCTAAGGAGGCAGATGAACTCTAAGAGATACAGATCTTGTTTTTGTGCAGATTTCTTCACTGATAAATGATAAAGAGGAGAAATATATAGAAATATATAGAAAACATATGAAATAACAGCTGAATTGTGTCTGAACATTATGTTTTTTTTAAGTTTTCTTAAAGGCGTCAGCTGCTCTTTAAGTCTTCTCACTAATCTGTCATAAATTATTTTGAAAAAAAAATGCATCACAGTCTACATAACTTCAACTTCTTTTGCTTAGTTCTTCTTCACCGACCTCTTTGGTTACAAGACTGACCTTTCTGCTGACCACCTGCCACAGTTATGCACTCATCCAGAAGTTACCCACCCCATCTTCCATCTAAAAATAACCTCTCAAAGAGAAGTACTCAAACTCTTACATGGTCTCAACCCTGACAGTTCTCCTGGTTTCGACTCCCTGCCACCTAAATTTCTCAAAGTTAGGAGCACCTGCTCTAGCTTATCCTAGTACACTACTAATCAAAAGCTCCTTCCTCACTCAATCCATCCCTAGCAAATGGAAGACAGCAGTCATTGTTCCTATATACAAGAGTGGACCAACCAACCTCATTGAAAACTATCATCTCATATCCATTTTATGCCCAACTGCTAAAATCCAAGAAAGAATACTATATAACCAGCTATATTCTTATCTTGAAATGACCAATGCCCTCATTATTCACCAACATGGATTTCGTAAACTACACACTACAGAATCTGCTCTCCTTTTTTTCCTTTTTTAATTCTTTCTTTATGCTGCCCATGGTCACCAAGTCCTCAGCCTGGTCACGGACTCCTGGACCCCTATCTCCATACAGGCCTTGACTTCTCAACACCCCTGACTTCCCCCATTGAGGTAGGGTTGTGGCACCTGAGCTTAGTGCCTCAAAGGTGGGACCAGAATCGGGAGCCGGTCTGGAGGCTGATTAGGGCCAGGGGCTGGCATCATGCATGGTGGCCGCAAGCAAGGTTTTTCCTTGTTTGAACCCCAGGGGTGGGGAGATGAAATGACATCCTGCATCCACCCAACCGCTCATATTTTCTTGATGCTAACACTTGCGATTCCTCCTGGCATTCACCAGGAGTCCTCATGCACTGGGCAGTTTCCCCATCCCTCCCCCCGAAGAAGGAGAGCAGTCCTGAGAGTGCTCAATCCTTCTCCCTGGCTGGCCCTCCAGTTCCCTGGGTCCATTCCCGAACCCAGGTCACTGGCATTGCAAGGGGAAACCCAACTGCTGCTCCAGCAGGCCAGCCGAATCTGCTCTCTTAAGAGTCACCACTGACATACTACAGGCCATGGATCATGGTGAAGCCACCAGGGCAGTCTTCATGTACCTCACAAAGGCTTTCAACCTCGTCAATCACTCTATTCTCATCTCAAAGCTCCGCCATCTTGGCCTTGATGATAAATCACTTTCCTGGATCTCATGCTATTTAACTAATCTCAGCGCATAAAATGGGCTGGAGTGTTATCATCTCTTTCTTCCATCACCTATGAAGTCCCCCCAAGGGTTATTTCCTTTGACCACTCTTATTCTCAATTTTCATTAATGATCTGCCGCAAAACTGTGGAGGGGCATCCGTTCAGCTCTATGCCAATGATGCCATCCTTTACAGATCCTCCAGCAATGTCAATTGCATAAATTCAGACCTGGAAAATGATTTCCAAATCCTAGATAAATGCTTCAAGGAAAACCTGTTGGTCCTGAACACCAAAAAGACCAAATCCATGCTATTCCATCATACCTACGTTGATACTTCCCTGACCCCCGGTAATCAAATCTGCCTCAGTATTATTGCTGGAAGGGGTTACGTGTTTCAAATACCTGGGACTAATTCTTGATGAACACCTATCCTTCGATTCACATGTAACTAGTAAAGTTAAGAATACTTACCAAAAGATTGGCTTCCTGTAGCACAGTGCTTCCTACCTCTTCAACCGTGCGAGAAGGACCATTGCTTCAGCTATCCTAATCCCAGTCCTCTTTTATGAGGCCCCAATAATTCACTCGGCCAAGACAACAATTCTGGACAAACTAAAAGTGGCCTGTCACAGAATTGCTTGCTTCAATTCCAAGGCCCAAGCCCTGGACCACCACTGTAATGTTCTAAACACCCTGGGTTGGCCAACTTTTGACACCAGGATGGACTTCCTGGTGGCCTGTGCCACCTTCAGACTCATCCACTTACCCTCCCCTCAAAGCCTATCTAATCTCCTCACCCTTAAAACCTCCCAGAAGATGTTCAGATCCTCCCATCTTCCTATCTTAAACTTACCCAGAACACAATTGGACATAGATAGTAGATTCTTCTCCTTCATAGCATCCCAGAAATGGAACAACCTCTCACAATCGCTGCTCGTATGTAAGTCTCTCCCCTTATTCAAACAACAGTATAAGGAAACTTTCTTCTCACCACCCATCTGTGATGGAACCTGCCACTAAAATCTCTTCTGTTTTCCTATTTCCCCTTAGCCCAACTGTGCAGTCCATCCTGACTCCACCCCACTTCGAACCTGTCTCTCAACCCCTCATTCTCACTATGCCTATCCTAACTTTCTTATTCTATCATGACTTTGTCTTCATTCCTATAGGAACAAGAATGTATGCCGTGACTGTTAACCCTACCATGCATACTGTATGTACCTTTCTACAATGTAATCTAGAGTTAAAAATATGCTTCATATTACCATTATTGTTTCTAATATTGTATGCTATTTAAATTGTACTTCCTGTAAACAGTTTTTCTGAAAATTGTAAAACCATGTATTATATAATACCTGCAAAAGATATGTATGGAAAATACTGTTCCCCGGATCGCTCCTGAAAAGGGACTTATTTGTCTCAGTTGGGCCCACCTATTCATCAAAATTCTAATAAATAATAGATAAATTAAATAGTTTGCTAATTGCACTTGAAGAAGGGACCAGAGAGTCCATGAAAGCTTGTGAATTATACTATATTTGTACAAGACTTATGTGGTTCAATAAAAAGTAACAAACTATCCAGAGACTCCAATTTTCTAAGGAACAATAGGAAACATAGAAACATAGAATTTGATGGCAGATAAGGACCGCTTGACCCACCCAGTCTGCCCATTTCCCTACCTAATGGATAAGCTGCAGATCCTAGTTAACCAGCAGGCCTACTTCTTCCTACCCCAACCCCCTAGAATTGCCTTATGACTGTCCCATGCATGCTTGAGATCCACCACTGTTTTTGACTCCACAACCTCCTCCGGAAGGCATTCCATGCTTCCACAACCCTTTCTGTGAAAACATACTTCCTTAAATTACCTCTGAGCCACCCCCCCATCTTCAAATTGTGCCCCCTTGTTCTTGCACACCTCTTTTTTTGAAAGATGCTACCCTCTAGGACTTTGTTGATTCCCTTGAGGTACTTGAAAGTTTCTACCATGTCCCCCCTCTCCCTCCTTTCCTCGAGGCTATACATATTAAGCTCCATAAGTCTTTCTTCATATGTCTTCCGGTGCAGCCCCTGCACCATTTTAGTTGCCCTCCTATGGACAGCTTCCATCCTGTCTATGTCTTTGCAGAGATTGGGTCTACAGAACTGCACGCAGTACTCCAGATGGGGTCTCACCAGCTGTCTGTACAGAGGGATAATAACTTCCTGTTTTCTACTGGTGATGCCTCTCCCTATGCATCCCAGTATCCCTCCAGCCCTCCTTGCTGCCCTCTCACATTGCTTGCCCAGCTTTAGGTCATCTGATATGAATACCCCCAGGTCCCTTTCCATTTTTGTTGTTGTTAGTATCTCACCCCATTGTGTACTCTTCCCCTGGGTTTTGTTTCCCAGGTGCATTACCTGCACTTCTTAGCATTGAATCTAAGCTGCCATACATTTGACCATTCCTCTAACCTTGCCAAGTCCCTTCTCATCCTTTCCACCCACCTTGTGCATCAACTCTGTTGCAGATCTTTGTGTCATCTGCAAAGAGACATACTTTTCCTTCAGTCCCTCTGCAATGTAGCTTATAAAGACATTGAAGAGGACCAGTCTAATACTGAACCCTCCGGTACCCACTTGTAACACTCTTCTTTCAGAGTGGACTCCATTTACTATTACTCTCTGTGTCCTATTCTCCAGCCAATTTTACCCAGGCTGTCATCTTGGGACCCATTCCCAGACTGGCTAACTTGTATATTAATCTTTGTGTGGGACTGTGTCAAATGCCTTGCTAAAGTCTAGGTAGGCCATGTCCACAGCCCCTCTCTGATCTACTACTTTGGTCACCCAGTCAAAGAAATCTATCAGATTTGTCTGGCATGACCTTCCGCTGTGAATCCATGCTGCCTTGGGTCCTGTGCCCTCTGGCCTCTAGATATTCGACAATTCTTTCCTTCAGAAGTGATTCCATCATTTTCCTACCACTGAGGTTAAACTAACAGGTCTGTAGTTTCCTGCTTCTGCCTTGCTCCCACTTTTGTGAAGGGGAATCACATCTGCCCTCCTCCAGTTCTCGGGTACCACCCCATCCTCCCATGATTTGTTAAAGAGGGTAGTCAGTGATGGCATTAATTCTACCCTTAGTTCTTTTAGAATTCTGGGATGAATCCCATCAGGCCCCATTGATTTGTCCACCTTCAGTTTTAAGAGTTCTTTCAGAACCCTTTGTTCTGTAAATGGGCTGGTATCAACTTCTATATCCAGAGTGTTTCTTCTGTTTGTTTTAGGTACCTCCCCCTCTTCTTTTGTAAATACTGAGCAAAAATATTTGTTTAGTATCTCTGCCTTTTCACAGTCACCTCTGCCCACCTCCCTCCCTTTATTAAGCCTCACTATCCTCTCCTTGGTCTTCCTTCGCTTCCTGATGTACCTATAAAAGGTTTTATCCCCCTTCTTAACTGAGTTGGCTATCTTTTCCTCGGTTTGGGCCTTTGCTGTTCTGACTGCCTTCCCAGCCTCCTTTTGCTTTAACTGATACAGTTATCTGTCCTGCTGCTTCTGTGATTTCTTGTACTTCCTGAATGCTTTCTTTTTCTCTTGAACCTTCACTGCCACTTCCTTTGAGAACCATAGTGGTTTCTTACATCGTTTAGTTTAGTTTATTTGCTTCACACAAAGGCTTGTTACCTCCGTGATGGCAGTTTTTATTATTCCCCATTGTTCTTCCACCCCTCCTTCCTGCCCATTTGCTAGTGCATTCCTTAGGCACTCACCCATTTAGGCAAAGTCAGCTCTCCTAAAGTCCAGTACTTTTGCCTTTGTTTGGCTTGACTCTATTGCTGTGTTTATTGTGAACCATATTGTTCAATGGTCTCTAGTTCCCAGAAGGCTACCCACTTCTACATCTGTGATCCTCTCTTCATCTCCATTTGAGAGAACCAGGTCTAAGTGGGCTCAAATACTAGTTGTCTAAGGCATGCCCACTGTAGGGCATCTAGAATAACCCCACTCTTCGAAGTGGCTGCTGCAACTGCACTCCAGTTAACATCTGGCATATTCAGATCACCCATCATCAATATCTCCCCTTTTTCTGCCATTCTAAGTATACTTTCTGTCATTTCCTTGTCCATTTCCTCCCCCTGAGAAGGGTGGTTTGTATACAACCCCTGTGCGGATTGTGGTGCCATTGCCAGTCTCCAAATTTACCCACAGTGCTTCTTCTCCTCCCTGTGGCTAAAATCATTTTACTAAATAACTGGAAACTATAAACTCATCTACAATGTATTAGATGTTACTGGGGGGGAAAACAGAACCTTGGTTATATACAGTATTTTTATTGAATGTGGTATGAAAAGGTTCTTGCTCTAAAAGGTGACCAATTACAATAGAATGAGATGGGGAGAATCATTTTTTGATACCATTGACTG
Organism: Neoceratodus forsteri; assembly: GCA_016271365.2. Classification (NCBI taxonomy): domain Eukaryota; kingdom Metazoa; phylum Chordata; order Ceratodontiformes; family Ceratodontidae; genus Neoceratodus; species Neoceratodus forsteri. The sequence continues at coordinate 951,409,014 of CM028131.1, read as the reverse complement.
TCTTTTCTAGCAATGCAGGAAAGAATGTGAAGTAAGGTTGCACATGCATACAGAACATTGGGCCAGATATTCAACAGGAGGTGCAAGCATGGTGCAAAGGCATCCAACCCAACAGGTGCTGTCTGACTGAATATCAATCCATGCTGACACAGTGCTAAGTGAAACTGCCCTGCCCTGACATGGACCTGGGCTGTATGTATCGCACAGGGTATAGCCTCCTTGGAACATATAGAGCTTGGACCCCTATGGGCTGTATTCAGCCACAACATGCAAATGAAACCATTAGGTATGCAGGGCACTAAGGGGCCATCTGAATGCCTACTATGGGCTCATTTTCATGGCACGCAACAGCCAAGTTGCATTCATCCTGCCGGTGTCATGACAAAGTCCCTGGTGTCTAGTGACACCCCCACCACCCAAGCACTCATCTCATGTCAGTTTTCATATCTCTGGTGTGTAGTGGCACCCCCCCCCAATCACCCATACTGTGTATAATGGCCATACTGCCTGGTGTCTAGTGGCACCCCTCACCCTCTGAAGGCCTGTCTCATGCAAATTTTTATATCCCTGGAGTCTAGTGGCATCCTTCACCACCCTATCACTCATGCCCCATGAGACAGAATGCCCTGGTGTCCTGTGATTCCACTTCCCCCCACAAATGTCCATTGACAGAAGTACAGGAGAGCATTAGTGGCCAGCAACCCCTCCACCCACACCACCTGAAAATAGAACATCACCCATCACATCTCCCAACTGACCAGTGTGTCCGAGACTATCTGAAGAATCCTGATAAAGTGATCATCACATCCCTCCTACTACCTCCAGAGCCTGTCACCATATTTGGATCCCTGGACAGCTTCAGGCACACTGGTGTGTTGGGTGGTGTCCTGTGTGTGGGCAGCCAATACACGGTATGGGTGCTGGGTTATGAGGGATGCCACCAGACAACATGCATATGTGAACTTACATGGGACAGGTGTTCAGGGGGTAGTGGTGCTACTAGATACCAGAAACATGTGAACTTACACAGGACAGATGTTTGGGGTGAGAGGTGCCACTAGACAACAAAGAGTATGGCCAATAAATGGTATGGGTGCTGGGGGGTGTCACTAGACACCAGAGATATGTGAACTTAAATGAGATGGGTGTTCGGAGGGGTTGGGGTGCCACTAGACACCGTAAAACTTGGCCAATACACAGTATGGGTGATGGGGTTGAGGGTGCCACAGGACTCCAGGGATATATAAACTTACACAGGACAGGTGTATGGGGAGTGGGGGTGCCTTAGCCTCCAAAGACTGTATCTTTGCAGTTTGATGGGTGATCAGGAAGGGGCAGTTGTAGTTCAGCCAAACTGCCATTGCTAGGGTGAGGGTGGAGGTTGGGGCTTATCCCTGTTTAAGCCATAGTTTGGGTGTGATAAATAGCTCCTCTTTGGGAGCTGTTGCTGCCATCCTAGCTTTCTATAGTATGCTGCTACACCCATATGCAGGAGGGAACACTCTCATTTGCATGTCCACATTGTTATTTTAGCACCTGAGTGCAAATGGATTTAGGGTGCCCTAACTGGGCTTCTGAATATGGCTCCACTTGTGTAGGCTGCAAACCAGGATAGCAACAGAACAAACCATGTTAGTACCAGCTGTAACGTTTGAATGTTCAGCCCCTTGTATTCAATCACTGCTCATGTTTCTCAGAGGTTCACAAGGCAAACAACAAATTATAATATCTCAAAAACTAACAATGATAGAGAAGAAAAATCAGTGGTAAAACTGTTTGCAAGTTCACTTGGTAATTGGTAGTATGTATTTTTCCACACTGTTTCATGCTTTTGAAGGTGTTATATGTCTTAAAATCCAAAATTTAAAACCAAAACCAAAAATTTGAAGTTCCTGTCAAACATATCATCACTGCATCTAAACAATATGGATTATGAATAGATATTCAAAATGTTTGACAAGCTAGTAGCTACAAAATGAGGTATTCATTATATATATATATATTTATAAAATGGGTAGAAAAATTATCTTTACTGGTTGGTTGAAACACATCACATGACCGTGCGTATATCAGAGCGCAACTGCACACCTGCATTTTCACCCCCCTCCAAAACAATTTTGCCACTTTATAAGATAGATAACCCACTCTAGGGTGTGCAGTCATGCTTTGAAATACGCATGCCTTGGGTGGTTGATGCACTAGGCCGCCTGGGCCAGGAATGCAATTCCCTGGCTTGCAGACTGTGCCACTCTTTACACCCCTCCACTTTGGAGGATCGATACTCGTGACTTTTGCTTGGTCATCTGGATGAGTGGGATCCTCCTGTTCTATACAAGGACACCCACTGAGCAATCTCCAGGGCTGAGGGGTCTGCCAAACAGTGAGCGGCTTTTGAGAAAGCTGCAGCCCAGACCACGGCAGGCACTTCTTTGTTGTCTGCAGTGGTTCCACTGGGCTTTGACACCACTTTCACTGGGGCGTTCCAGGACTTATGCCAGTCCCTTTCTATCCTCATGGAGGGCCCTTCTGTGGTTCCAAATCTTATAAGATGGAGTCCAAGTCAAAAACTCAGATGTCCCGTCACAGGTTGTGGGACTCTGAGTTCTCTCAGGCCTCGGATTCCCACAATCCTGTTTCGTCGACCTTCATCGATGAGTCAGGTTTGGCTGACACTTTGGTCCAGGCAACTGGCCCTATGGTGTCTCCATCGGACATGTCAGCTGAAACACAGGCCATCCAAGCTGTCAAGATTTTTCTCGATGCAGTTGACCTGTTGTCACAGCACAAAGGAGAAACTCCACTCTCCAGGACTCTGGTCCTGCCTCTCCAGATACAGGATTGGTTGGATCAGACTCCTGAGCCAGTCCCTAACCCTCAGCACTCCAAGTTTATGGGGGATCCTATGCATCCATCATTGGTTCCCACCTTCCCTCACCATCTGGTCTGCCAATAGCCAACAGCCAAGGTCAAGGTTGAGGTCCCACAGCTCGAGGTTGAGTAGCTCTCATCGGGATTGTGGATCTCACTCTTGACACTTGGAAAAGTGGCACCACCACTATTCCTCCTCATCTGTGGATGGCACTGAAAGAAGCTTATGTGGCAGCAGCTCCTTTTGGGTGGTGGCACAAAGCTAATGCTGGCTCCTACCTCGGCGATCCCATGGCTACCACTGCCTCAGCCAGAACCTGTTCCTACTTGTCCTCTGTTGGCCTGTCTGCCCACTCAGTTGGAACCCCTGCCAACTCAGCAGAAGGAGGGCAACCATCCTAAGTATGCCCATACTGTTCCCAGGCTTCTTATACAGCCATCTGTTATGGTCACTCAGGCTGATGAGCCCTACAGGGTTAGCGGGGATTTGGGAAGTCGACTGGTCTTTGACAAATCCTTGGAATCTGAGGCTTCATCCATGCATTCCTACCCTATTGACCTACAGTCAAGAGAGGATTTGTCAGGGGATCATGGCCCTACCTCCTTCAGGGCCATGTTCTCCCTTATTTTGGAGGCTATGGGGATCCAGCTGAAGCCCATTCAGAAATGGGCAAAATATACCCTCACTGAACTCCTTGGCTGGGACAGCTACCCAGGGGTTGCCTCCCCAGTAGCTGAAGCCATTCTTGGGCCCTCTTTGGAACTAACAATGTCAAGCCTTCTGCCCCACACTGCTGGACAAATGACTTACAAGTATGTGATTCCTATGGGTTCCCTCTCTGGGTTTACTGAACGCCCCATGGCTGAAGGCTTGGTTGCCAATTCGGTGATCAGGTGAACGGGCAATATCGGGGATGTTGACAAGCCTCCTGAAAAGGAATCCAAGAAACTGGATCGTGCAGCCAAGAAAGTATATGTGGCTTCATCTCTGGGCCTTCAGCAAGCAAGTTCAGCCTTAATGAAGGCCCACTTCGCTCATGCCTTGTTGGTCACCCTTGACCAGGTGCTCTCTTGACTCCCAGCTGACCTTCAGATGATTTTCAAACAAGTCCATGACCAAGGCCATGCTGTGGCTAAGCAGCAGCTCCAGATGGCCATGAATATGTAACTCCTGTGCCAGGTCCATGGCCTCAGCAGTGGATCTGTGTAACAGGGCTTGGATGAGGATCTTGACCTGGATGGTGGATACCCAGCACAAGCTGATGGATGTCCCCTTCCTGGGTACTGACTTGTTTGGGCCAGGGGTGGAGGGTCATTCTACCAGGATTGAGAAATCCAGTGACACCCTGGACTCTGTCACCTCCACCCAAAAGAACATCAAGGGCTCTAAACCCCAGAAGAAGTCATTTTGGTCTTACTCTGCCCCTATGACCAAGCCATCTCAGTCACCAGCTGGGCATTAGCAGGCCTGGCATGCCAGACCTAAGTCTGTAGCTTCCATTGTCTGGAAGCCTGGTGAGCAAGGCCCAGCTGTGTCCTCTGCTGGACCTGTCTCTGCCTACAAGCCTGCCCAGTGATAGGTCAGGGGTGCTCCCTCCCTGCCCATCCTGTCTCCCCTGGGTCCTCATGTGGGGGGGGGACAGCTCTGCCACTTTCTTTTTGTCTTGTCTAGTGTTACCAGGGACAGGGGGGCACACCCCTCAGGAAGATGTGGTATCCACAGAAATGTTGTCCACCATTCGGGAGGACATCACCTGTCTCCTCCAGAAGGAGATGGTGGTTCATGTCCCAGACCCACTTGCCAATCCACATTTTGTCTCCAAATACGTTCTAGTTCCAAAATGGATGGGGTGCTGGCACCCAATCTTAGATCTGCACAACCTGAACACATTTCTGTGGTCACACACCTTCAGGATGGTAACTCTGACCCAGATTATTCTGTCCCTGGAGCAGGACATGTGGTTCAGATCTCTGGACCTTTGGGATGCCTTCTTTCATTTTTCCATCCATCTGTCCCACCAGCAGTTCTTCTGGTTCTGCATGGAGGGGAATGTTTCTCAGCTCTGAGTTCCAGGCCATGCCCTACAGCCTCTCCTCAGCTCCCAGGGTCTTCACTAAATGCATAGCAGTTGTGGCAGTCTTCATGAGGTACCAAGGGGTCCTGGTGTACCTGTAACTGGATGATTGGCTGGTTTTGCAGGCCATTCCAAAGTGGAGGTGGAGCACTCCAGGGACCTTGCCCTCCAGACCTACTTAAGCCTTGGCATCCTGGTCAACATGGCCAAGTCAGAATTCATCCCCATGCAAGTGATTCACTTCATCAAGGCAGAGCTGGACTCTTGCCGAGCCCGAGCCAGGCTTCCTGTGGACAGGGTGGAAGATCTTTCTTCCTTTGCCCGATCATTTAAGGTTGGGAAGTAGCACCCTGCCAGGGACTTCTTGCACCTATTTGGCTACATGGTGGCCTGCACCAGCATAATCCATTTGGCCCACTGAAGAATGCATCCCCTGTAGTGGGGGCCAGCCCATCAGTGGTCTTAGCATCAGGGCCACCTTGACCAAGTGGTCACAGTGACCCAGTAGATGTGGGATGCCATCAAGTGGTGGTTAGTCCCAGAACATCTACAGGAAGGGATCTCATTTTTCTGTCCAGAACAAACAGTCACTCTCATGATCAATGCCTCCCTGATGGGCTAGGATGCCCACCTTGGGGAAGATATGGTCCACAGACTCTGGTCCCCTGAGGAGTCTCACTGTCATATCAACCTGCTGGAGCTTCGAGCTGTTCATCTGGCCCTGACAGCCTGCACTGAACATCTCTGGGGTCAGGTCATCCAGTTGCAGACAGACAACATGATGACCATGTACTACCTCAACAAGCAGGGCAGGACACATTCCCTACTTCTGTTCATGGAAGCATTCCACATCTGGACCATTGTGCTCAGCCTCAAGGTCAAATTGCTGGCTATTCATATGGCTTGAGTGTCCAATCAGTTGGCGGATGCCCTCAGCTGAGAGGGTGAGGTGTCTCAAGAGGGTTCCCTTCATTAGGAGGTAGTAGACCATCTGTTCTTCCAGTGCAGCACCCCTCAGGTGGATCTGTTTGCCTCTGAGGAGTTTGCCAAACTGAGGCTCTTTTGTGCCTGCCTCCATTAGCAGAGTATGCTGTAGGGAGATGCCTTCATAAGGCCCTGGATCCCAGACCTCCCTTATGCCTTCCCTCCTTTTTCTCTGATCCACAAGGGCCTGATCATAGCTTGGAGGGACATGGCATGGATGATCCCGGTGCTTCAGATAGGCCATACCAGTTCTGGTTCTTTGATCTCCTCAACCTCAGCAGCAGGCCTCCGTAGCATCTGCCACTTCACCCAGACCTGCTCTTGTAGTCTCAGGAGAAGGTCCTCCACCCAGATCTTCAATTCCTGCACCTGACAGCCTGGTTCCTGAGTGGCTAGAGTTCCAGGTTCTGGGTCTCTCTGATGAGGTCCTCCATGCAGTTGAGTCCTCTGGGAAGGGGTCAACTCATTGATGCTATGCCTTTAAATGGAAGAGATTCTCCATTTGGTGCCAGGGTAAGGAGCTTTACCCTTTGTTCTGTTCCATGGCCAGCATGCTTGATTAGTTGTGGTCCCTCTCTCAGTTGGGCCTTAGTCGACAACTCTCAAGGTGCACCTGGCAGCCATTTCTGCATACCAGTGAAGGCTGGTATACCGACAGTGGTGTAGAAGAAGGTGGTTGGGCACTTCTTTAAGGGCCTTAACCACATTTCCCCTCCCAGTGCGTGAACCACCACCACGTTGGGACTTGTTGCTGTAATTCAAAATGCTTATGGGCAAGCCATTCGAACCAATGCATAGGTGTGAAGTGTCACACCAGTTGTGGAAGATCGCCTTCTTGGTGGCTGTCACATCCACCAGAAGATCAGTGAGTTCTGGGTGCTCTAGGTGGAGTTTCCTTCCTAGTCTTCTACAGGGACAAGGTTGTCCTTCACCCCAACCTGAAGTTCCTTCCAAAGGTGGTCTCAGAGTTTCACCTTAACCAGGTGATCAATCTCCTGGTGTACTTTACCAGTCAAACTTTAGAGGCCAAGCACAGGCTCCATACTGTGGACCTGTGGTACACACTCGTCTACTACAAGGAACACATGGCTTGAGTTCAGGGAGAATTTTTACAGCTGTTTGTTACCAACACTGAAACTGCACCTGACAGACCAGCAGCAAAGCAGATGATTGACAGGTGGGTAGTCTCCTGCATTGATCTCTGCTATTGGTTGGTGGATAGGGAGCCTTCTGTATGGCTTAGGGCTCATTACACCAGACATACTCATTCCTCAGTGACTGCTTCCAGGGATGTCACTATCCGGCAGATCTGCAGGGCTGCTACCTGGAAGTCAGCACACACCTTCATCTCCCACTACCACATTAACCTTGAATCATGCCAATATGCTGGTTTTGGGGCCTCAGTTCTCCAATCTCTATTCCATAAATAGTGTGTGTGTGCCTTGCCCACTCCTCCCAAAGAACGGCTATGAATCTGCCAGAAGTGTGGATAATATACCATATACATGCCCCTACAAACAGATTACTCACCTGTAACTGTAGATGTAGAAGTGGTATATGGTGTACATCCACACAACTCACCTGATCTCCCCTGGCAAGTGACACTCTGGTCTTGCTTCCAGTGGGGAAGATCTGACATCACAGGGCTTTCCAGCAAGTCTTAAAGGGGAAAGGAATTCTCTCAGAAGTCTGGATGTACACCATATACCATTCCTAGAACTACAGTTACAGATGAGTATCCTGTTTTTCTACACCATTTGTTATTACTGGAGGTTCATAAATATTTGCTAATACTTACACTATTTTCAATTTTTTATATATATATACAAAGTAATACCATATTGTATAGAACTAGCATCTTCTATCACATACTTATGACCAATACCTCATTTTGTTACTAAGCTCTTTACAAGCAGTTGACATTTTGATAATTTGTTCATAAACTGCAGGGTTTACAAACAATGAGGATTTGTTGTACAGGAACTAAAAATTATTATTTTCCTTTTTTTTACATTTTGAGTGCATTATCAGGATTATAATACATATACTGTAACATTTTCAAAAGCATGGAATATAGAAACATAGAAACTTAGACTTTAATGGCAGATAAGGACTGCTTGGCCAACCTAGTCTGCCCATTTCCCTACTTATTGGATAAGCTGCAGATCCTAGTTAACCAACAGCCTACTTCTTCCCACACCCCACCAGAACTGCCTTATGTCTGATGCATTCTTGAATTCCCCTACTGTTTTTGACCCCACGACCTCCTCAGGAAGGACATTCAATGTGTCCACCACCCTCTCTGTGTAAAATTGCTTCCTTGCATTGCCTCTCTATCTTCAAATTGTGTCCCCTTGTTCTTACACATCTCTTTTTCTGAAATATGCTACCCTCTTGGACTTTGTTGATTCCCTTGAGGTACTTGAACGTTTCTATCATGTCTCCCTCTCCCTCCTTTCCTTAAGGGTATACATATTAAGCTCCTTTAGTCTCTCATCATATGGCTTCTGTTGTAGGCCCTGCACAATTTTAGTTTCCCTCCTCTGGGCTGCCTCCATCCTGTCTATGTCCTTGCAGAGATGGGGTCTCTGGTCTCCAGAACTGCACACAGTACTCCAGATGGGGTCTCACCAGCTGTCTGTACAGAGGAATAACAACTTCCTGTTTTCTACTTGTGATGCCTTCCCTATACATCCCAATATCCCCCCAGCCATCCTTATTGCCTTCTCACATTGCTTGCTTACCTTTAGGCCATCTGATATGAATACCCCCAGATCCCCTTCCACTTGTATTGCTGTTAATAACTCCCCCCAACTGTGTACTCTTCCCTTGGGTTTTTCTTTCCTAGGTGCATTACTTCACACTTCTTTGCATTGAATCTAAGCTGCCATACATTTGACCATTCCTCCACACTTGCTAATTCCCTTCTCATCCTTTCCACCCCTCCCCCTTGTGCATCAACCCTGTTGTAGATCTTTGTGTCATCTGCAAAGTGGCATACTTTTCCTTTCAGTCCCTCTGCAATGTCACTTATAAAGACATTAAAAAGGACCAGAAACATACTGAACCCTGCGGTACCCCGCCAGTAACCCCTCTTTCTTCAGAGTGAACTCTGTTTACTATTACCCTCTGTGTCCTGTTGTCCAGCCACTTTTTTTTACCCAGGCTACCACCCTGGGACCCATTCCCAGGCTGGCTACTTTGTTTATTAATCTTTTGTGTGGGACTGTTTTTTATTATTATTTATTTAGTTTTTGTTGACCAGGTAAGTGCACTAGACAAATCCTGCCTATTTTCAGGCATGACCCAGGGAAGGGGGATACAGATGAATGCCAACTGACCTTGAACCAGATTAAGCTATAGGTGGTATTTTTAATGAATGAGGGAAATTTGGCCAGGACACCGGGGAAATTCTCCTACTGCTTTGCTGTCAGTAGGGGGAACTGCTGACATCAGTCTGAAGAATGGCAGACCCTGCACAACCTCTCACAGAGATGGCTGGCCTTTTGAGTGCTGAAGGATCCTATATGGATATTGCTGTTTTTGCTGAAGATTCCCTTCCTTTGCGGGAAGCAGTTACGTCTACCAATATTTCATCTACAATTACGAGAGATACACTGGACAGTACTGGCGTGGCTCCAGTGTCGGAGATTAAATTGGAAAATGCTTGTGGTACTACATTACAGGAGTTTGAGTACTGTTTGTACAGGAATTGCTCTTGTTGAGTCTCCAAAGGACAGCTCAGAGTTGGCTGGGGCCAATAGAATGGACTCAGAGGTTACAGCGGGGAAACGGCGTTGTGAGGAAGCAGCTCCCTTACCACAAACTTCTTATTCAACATCACAAGCAAGGCGACTGCAGTTTGCACTATCACCTGATGAAGAGGACTTTTTGAATAATGATTGGTCGGCTGCTAAAGCACTTAGCGGGTCTGGGTGGATGTGCACAGATTTGGGACAATGGACTCTGGACTTTTCTTCGGGTATTCATCTGGATGTACGGCCGCAACAATGCATGCCACCAAAGATAAAAACCTGAGCTCAGGTAATGACTCTTTGTTTTCTTCAAGGGCCCAACCTAACAATCCAGTGCAAGTGGGAGGGGATTGAGCTGTAGCCTTGTCTAGGCCGAGCACATCCAAGGAGGGAGAACAGGGCTCTAGGCAGGGGTAGGCAGGTTCTAAGCAATTTGAGCCTGAAGATAATACTGCATAGCTGTCTCGTCGGATACCTATGTCAGAATTATTTAAAAACAAATTAGAACAGGCTCCAAGGTGGAATGCTGATAGACTACGATATAATGGGGGCCTGTTAAAACATCCTGATAGGTATTATGTCTCAAAACAACTTTTAAAGGGCTCCATGCATTTTTTTCCTTCTGATATCTATGCCTTGATTCATGTTTCTGGGGAAGACTCTTTCGATATAAGCTTTAAGAATAATGCTCATTTAGAGAAGTTTTGGGAAAGGTATTCTACTCTTAAATCCACTCCTTTATGGACTCCCTTTTATGCGATCCCCTTACACATCCCCAGATTCGATACATTACTATTATGTTCTAAAATGAGGGTGTGAATGTCAGTGACATTTACCACTGGCTTCAGAACTGGTGTGACAATTTAGGCTCCTCTGAAGCTATTCTTGACACAGAAGGGATATGGACTGGTGGATGGAAATTCAAGGTGAAACTTTTTCAGGTCAATTCTGACATCACTCATCTACCTAACAGTTTCTTTTTAGGAAAGGATAGGGGGGTTTGTTTCTATGGAGGGCAGCCTTGAGCCTGTTATAAATGTGGGGCAAAAACCCACATTAGCAGTGCTTGTGATATGTTAAAATGTTCATTGTGTGGGGGATATGGGCATTCAATGGATTTATGTGATAATATTTTCCAATGTAACCTTTGTGATGACAAAGGTCATGCATTCCATCAATGCCCATGGGCAAAACAGAATCATTCTGAAGGCTGGGATCAGGATGACTTGTTAAATAGGGCCCAAGAAAAATGGAGAGACTCCACCTGTAGTTCTCCTTCTGACGTACAAGGGGAAGGTACAGAGCAAAGAGACTCCTCAGTTGTAGCTGGACCTTCAGTGGTTGGGGATATAGACAAACCTACTTCTAGGCCACAACACACTGCTGAAGGTTCTATTAACACTTTTTCCAACAATAAAATGCCTTCTACCACTGCAAAACAGGTTATCACTAAGTCTATGCCACCGCCTTTTGAAACTGTTAAAGGTAGAAGGTTTACCAGGGCTTCTCTTCGACAAACAGTTATAGGCCCAATAACTACAGAAAATATTTTTGCACCTTTACAGGATGATGTAGGGGACTCTGATTTAGAATCAAACACTTCTCTTAGGTCAGAATTGGCTACTGAAGATGAGGACAGTAAGGCTACTGAGCTAGAGAAGGAAAAAAGGGAAGAAAGGGAAAAACAGAAAGGCGAGCCTTAGTCAGAAAGGAGGGTCTTAACCTAATTGAATACTTATGGCTACTTTACAGCTAGCTTCCTATAATGTATGTAGTTTGAAGGCATACAAAAAACAAATTTCTATATTAGCCTACTTAAATCTACTTAAACTGGATGTTATTTTTTTGCAGGAAACCAGAGTATCATCTGTTTTTGAGATAGATCAGTTAAAGAAACTCTGAATTTGGGGTCCTTCTTATTGGACATTTGGGCTGGATACTGCTGATGGGATAGAGATTTTGTTTAAAAATACTAACTTTAGAATTACCAAATTAGTTGATGTGAGGCCTAGGCGAGCTTTAGTTTTAGATTGTTCTTTAGGTGATTTTTCTTTTCGTTTTATTAACTTATATGCTCCACAAATTAAGTTAGCAAGAATTGAACTATTTGAGGAATTAAAACCCTTTCTTTATACTAGACGGCATATCATATGGGGTGGGGATTTCAATTGCGATATCGACATAAAATACTATTGGGATTCTGCAAAAAAAATGTATTGTGATTCGCATGCTTTACAACAAATTATTGGGGATGCAGGTCTCTCAGATGCATACAGAAGTTTACATTCTCTTTATGGGGCTACCTATCATAGACATATATATGCTACATGTATAGATATGGTTTTTGTGTCTAAATATATTAAGCCAATATCTAGTAAGGTTACACCGACAGAATTCTCAGATCATCACATATTAGTATGTGACTTTTGTTTATCTGATATGCCAACTAGAATGTTATCCACCATACAGAGGTGGAGATTAAATACATCTTTTTTAGATTTGCCAGATTATTACCATAATTTAGAAGTTTTTTTTTGCAGCCAAACATTCTACTATATGTATGTTTGACAATGTTTATAATTGGTGGTTAAATAGTAAAATGGAATTGAAGGCTTTATTTAACAGTTGGGGAAAGCACAGCGCTAATTCCCATTATTTAAAGTATTTAAATTATAGAAATCAGCTATATAAATTTATGTCTTTTCCACCAACGGACCATGCAAAATTCAAATCACAAATTTCTGAGATAAAACGACAGATGAAAATTTACCAATATGACAGGGCTACATCTTTAGAAATGGAGTTTAGATTTGGAACACAAAAATATCCTGCTTCTGACCCTTATAAAGCTTGTAAATCACGAATAGATAAAACTGTAATGTCTAGCCTATGTAAACCTGATGGCAGCATAGTAGATACAGATGCAGAAATATTGCTGGTAGTTCGGCAATATGTTATTGAGATGTTTTTTGATACCAGACATTCTGTGGCAGATGCTTTGCCTAAGAAGTTTTTGGCACCATTACCTCAGGTGGAAGAGTCTATGACACATCTTTTAACACAACCTATTTCTTCACAAGATGTTGAGGAGGTTATTAAACAATTAAATCTAGGTACTTCTCCTGGGTTAGATGGTATTCCCAATGATTTTTATAAAAAATGTGTTACATATATGGGTTCTTTCTTACCGTTGGTATTTAACTACATGTTAACTTCCACTTCACATTTCAAAGAATTTAATATTTCTCTTTTGAGTTATATTTATAAGAAAGGGGATAAGAAGTCACTATCTAATTGGAGACCTATTAGTCTCCTTAATAGTGATTACAACATTTTAGTTAAAATTCTGCATAATCGCCTGGTACAGGTAGCTGATTCATTAATTCATCCAGCTCAGACCTGTGCTATTCCCTATAGGAAAATCCAATATAATTTATATCTTTTAAGGGAACTTTTTGAGGCTAGTAAAATAAGGAATCGTCCAGGTTTAGTGGTAGCTTTAGACCAGGCTAAAGCCTTTGATAAGGTTCAGCATCCATATCTTTTTCATATACTGTTACAATATGGTATACCTAAGCAGTTTGTGCAGTGGGTTACTCTTCTTTATAACCAGGTGGCTATAAGCCTGATAGTTGATGGTCTTTTCGGAATAGAAATTAGACTTGGCAGAGGGGTTCGGCAAGGCTGCCTGTTAAGCCCCCTGCTCTATGATTTTGTGTTAGATCCAGTTATTCAGCAAATTCACTGGGATCAGCATATAATTGTTCTTTCACCAGCACCTCAGTTAGAAACTGAAAAAGTTACAGCATATGCTGACAATGTGACTTTATTAGTGGAGGATGTTATTTTCCCTTAAAAAGGCACTAGAATTTTTTAATTATTTGGGGAAATTTTCTGGTGCACAGCTTAATATGGAGCAGAGTTTTGTTTTTTCTTTAGATTTTGTGCAGCCTAGTAATACAGATTGTCTGGGAATTTCATTTTCTGCTTACCCCCAGAAAATTTTAGGTATTTGGTTTGGGCATGAAGATATGGCAACTTATAATTGGGAACGGCAGTTGATTCTGGGCGAAAGTAAAATTAATCTATGGAACCAATGGAAATTTTGAAAAAAAAATGTATTCTGATCATTAAAAAATTTTTATTGCCAGTTTTTCTTTATTTAAGTTACCTCTATCCACCACCGGTTAATTTAGAGACAAGACTGTATAGATTATTTTTTCAAATGGTGTGGGGAAATAGGTTGAATCCTGTTAAAAGGGACATTACATATCTTCCCATTAAGAAAGGGGGGTTACATGTGGTGAATCCTGTGGTTTTTTACCACTAGATCTTTTTAGTTTCTTCTTTTAACTTTCTATGAATTTGGCCACTTTGACATGGCAACATTGGGTACAGTTTCTATGGAAACAATATTTTCAGAAATGGACTTTACTACCTCCTAAGATTTTGGTGTCAGATAGTCTTCCATGTTACAGGATTTCCTCTTTGAAGAAATTGCATCAATGGAAAGTGTCATTTCAAAAATTACTTTCATTAGATAGAAAAACTTTTTATTCATATATAATATATGAAGTACAGCAAGTATCACTTCTTTTTCCGGAACGTATTCCCACTAGAATAACTTTTGCCTTGCATAAATTAACATACTTTAGATTAATAGTGCAGATATGGGATATTGTGTGGATTTCTGCTCAAGGGAGATTAGGAGTTAGAGGGAATCTTAAATATAAACCACAGTCTGACAGGTATTGCCTTAAGCCCACATGTATTAATATGGAGGAAAGTCAGTCACATTTCTTTCTAGAATGTGCCAATAGTAAATTATTTTGGAGTGAGGCAGCTATTCAATAGAATATGCCTTTTTGACCTTGCTTTCATATAATACCTTAATTTTAGGAGATTACACAGGTGTTTGGAAAAAATTTCAATAAAGTACTTTGAATTTTTTTTTGCATATATTCAATATTTTTTGTGGCAAGCCAGATGTTAATATGTATTAAAACAGCAGCAAGTTATGCATTCTATCATTATTTCACAAATTGAGGCAGGGATGCTACAAGTTAAAGAAAAAGATTCTCATAAATTTTCTGCAGAAAAACTGGTTCAATTCTGGAGATATTTTCCCTTTTGAATGTCTTTATAATCTACTGTGTTTGATTTTGTTTCTTTTGTCTATATTTGATGTTACTAGTTACATGATCGATTGTTTTGATGAAATTTCAGTTTTTTCTCTGATGTTATGTTTATTTTGCTTGATAAACTTCACCTACTCTTTTCAATAAGTGCCATGGGCTCTTTAACATCCAGCTGAACTACCACCAATCCAGGCAGATGGGACCTTGGTTTAACACCTCATCTGAAAGACAGCACCTCAGAAGTGCAGCACCCCTGTTATGCTGCACTACATTGTCAGTATTGGGATATTAACCCAGTGCCAGTGTCAAATGCCTTGCTAAATTCTAATTAGGCCATGTCCACAGCCCCTCCCTGGTCTACTACTTTGGTCACCCAGTCAAGGAAATCTGTTTGATTTGTCTGACATGACCATCCCACATATGCTAAAACAATGTGTACCATGAGTTAGTCAGTAAACAGAGGAACACTTTTGGTGCTGATACTGCTGGGAAGATTTTCAATGAGATCCACGCAAGATGTGTCTCCTGCTATTTTCAAAGCAGAACTGCTTCTAAATCTGTTAGACCATCTATGAGATGGCTTACAGGCATCCTGTGTTTGTGTCCAAAAATGTACACCACTGTATCAAAAATGGATGCAATTGCATCTCTTTTTGCCACAAATTGTGTCTTATTGTCATAAACTGATGCAACTTATGAAAATAACAGGATGCAAGAAAATGGACTCTGCCAGAGCATTCATTTTTCATCCAGGTCCAACCCTTTTGAAAATCCCGCCCTGTTTCTCTATCATTTTTTTTTAGTTTTTGAGATATTCATGTATTTCATTTTTGTTAACCAAGTAAGCTCACTCTCACTATGCAAAGGTTTTATGTGATAACAGCAACTCCTAATCAGTGCACAAACAAACAAAGAGTGAGACAAGAACTTCCCGACAGTCAAAGGGTGATGGACTGTAGATCAACCATTGCAAATAGTGATGGTCACTTACTGCATCTGAAAAACAGAAAATATATGTATTTTTATGTGGGGGGCTATGACCCCTGTGGCATGGGGTCATAATGTCACAAGACATTATAATGCATGGCTAAATTGTGCTGCCATTACAGCAGGATTTATGCCATGCAACATAAGTCTTTTTTCTGGGGGGGCTCTGCCCCCACACTCTCAGTTGTGGGGGGTTGTGTCCCCTGAACCCCCCACTAAATATTCTTAACTCCAGGGGGGTCAAACTTAGGGAGTGCACAAAGTCTTTAAAAAAATAAAATGTCTGGGATCAGGAACCTGGTCCCAGATGCAGTGCCTGGGTTCCTGCTGCTGAGGCTCTGTACAGTGAGCCACAGTAGCTGCTTGGCAGAACCTACTCCCAGCAGAGGTCTTATCCTCTGCCTAGGAATGTGTGAATGGTGCAATACTGTGTACAGCAGTATACACAGTATTGTACCATTCGCTGTCCTAGACAGTGCTTTTTCTGGTTAGCTATAATGTTGTACACTATTAAGCATATGACATTATGACCCGGTACAGACCCCTGCATCCCCGTCTGCAGGGGGCAAGCACTAAGCAGCCCCTGAAATAAAGATAATCAACTCCACAGGGGTGCAGACTTAGGGGAAAACATAAAGATTTAAAAAACAAAAATATTTTCTTTCTGGTAACTAGACCCAAACCCAGGTCACTTGCTTCAGGGGTGGTAGCATATACCACCATGCTACATGGCCAACTTGGCAATGTTAGCTCAACTATCATTCTATATCCTGCTCTAGTGAGAGTAGCTCCCTGCTATACTTGCTCTATAGGATACAGCGACTTCTTTCATCACTCGCTGTACTTCCAAGTGCTATTATTGAGTCGCTCATATTGAGTCGCTCAATAATAGGCTCTCATATAGGGTGTTACCCTACACAAATAATGCCTATTTTCAGGTACAACTCAGGAAATTACATAAAAGATTCCATACAAGGTACTAGATACAGTAGAAAACATTGCACTGCAATAGGCATTGTGAGGAAGAAATATGGCATTGCATCAGAGAAGGGGAATACTGTATATGCAAGGAAATACAATTATCAAATTCATCAATATGGTAAATAGTACAAAGGCTGTGCAAAGAGTTGTGGAAACGTAGAATAACATGACAATACTTTATAGTACATTGAACAAGAACATTAAGAAATATATTAATGGAACATCACGTCATAGGAAGGAAAATTTATATTAGTTTGCTTATAGTATCCATTTACACTAACCAGAATGCTGCAAAAAGGTGTCAGTGTGGCTCAGTTGGTAGAACATCTGCCTCTGGACTAGAAGGTCATGGGTTCTGATCACAAACTGGGACTGGATTCATCCCATTAATGCTGGCATCTGAGTGCAGAATTGGAGGGTGCTGTACTGTTGGGATGTGCTGTACTGTTGGGATGTGCTGTCCTTTGGATGAGACATTAAACCAAGGCCCCTTCCACCCATCTCTGGTGCTGTCCAGGTGGGAGTCCAGGTGGAAGTAAAAGAGCCCAAGGCACTTATCACAAAGAGCTGGGGATTTTCCCTGGTGTCCTAGCCAACATTCCCCATCCCATAAAACCAGTTTATGCAATTGTCCAAGGCTGTGTGTTGGTGTTGATGTGCAAAATGGTTGCCACAACACATTCAGTCATTTCACTACCAGTCTAGCATTGCTTGTAAAGTGCAGTAGGATACAGTGTGTATGAAAAGTGCTATATAGATGCTGATTCTTCTTCTTCTTATTATTATTATTATTATTATTATTATTATTATTGTTATTCACTAAAGTTGCACATATCTGCTGGATGCATTTTGGATACAATGGTGGCCAAAGTGTTAACAACAGATCTACAGTAGTACTCATTGAACTACTGACATTATGAAAAAAAGCCTCTACATACTGTACCATTACTCCATCCCTTGCACCTAAACATAAAAAAGATGCAGCAGCATTGACACACATGATTCTTCAGTGTGAGCTCTTTATAAAAAAATATCAAATCAATCATAGAAAAGGCATGGGGTCATTATGTCGCAAGACATACTGCCGCATAGCACAATTGCACTGCATTATTTTTGCCACGAGGTATATGTCTTTGTTCTGTGGGGGGCTCCACCCCCCCACAACCCTCATTATGGGGGGCTGCACCCCCTGGACTCCCCACTAAAGATTCTCAACTCTGGGGGGTCCAACTAGGGGAGTGCACAGGTCCGGGTTCTCTATAATGCCGTATGCTATTAAGCATGTGACATTATGACCCACTGCGCATAGAAAACACTATCACTATCATCATCATCATCCTCTGAGTGCCCCTAGTAAATAGCCCAGATGTGGAGGAGCTTCTTTACACCAATTGTAACTACTTTTTCTTAAAACGTTTTTTATTTTAACATTTTTTAAATTGTTTTCAAACATTTACCTCCAAAACTCATTGTATAAGTACAAAGAAGACCTTCCACGGTGTTGGTTGTTCTGTGAAGAATGCTCTTCCAGGTTCTAAAGGTGATAGGCCTGTGCTTCACTATGTATCTGGGTATGTGTTTAACACATAACATGTAACATCCCTGTAGTGTCTTTTTGCTTACTTCATGCATTGTAACATTTTATTATGCCGAAACATGTGACAGAACAAACTGTAGTCACAAACTGAGATAAAATTCTATTCACTTTGGATCAGAATAAACCTTCCATATTTGGGCAGGTTCACTTTCTAGAGCACTTAACTCACTCCTATTATTAATTCCAATTTTATTTATGTACAGTATATTGTAAACAGTGCATATCAATTTCTTGTCAAAGTGATACAAAACCCTGCCAGAACTATTCCCTGACTGACAGCAAAACATTCATGGATGGATATTCAATGAGAGGTGAAACATGGCACAAAAAGCTTGCACCATGCTTGTGGCTATGTACAGATCAGTGACTGCTATGTTCAGTTGGATAGTGGACCAGTGCTTATCTGACTATCAGTTCTTGTCAGTGCAGCGCAAAGTGAAACTGCACTGCCCTGACATTGACCTGGGCTGTATGCAACCCACAGGGATTAGTGATCCATGAACAGATAGCTCCAGCACACCTGTGGGCTATAATGAGCCACAACATGCAAATAAGCCCACTGGGTATGCAAGGCACTAATGGGCAATTTGCATGCCAATTATGGGTTCATTTGCATGGTGTGTCTTAGCCCCTTAGAACCCATCCTGTGCATGCTGGGATGTAGTGTTATATATCCCTGGTATCAAGTGGTACACCCAACCCCTCAAACACCCATCCAGCCTATGTATTCCTACCCATGTTGTCTAAGGTCATCCCCCACTCTTGAACACCAACCCCATTTAATTGTACATATCCCTGGTGTCTAGTGGCACACCCCACCCCCAAACACCTGTCCTGTGTACTTCTTCCTATCCCTGGTGTCTAGTGGCACCCCCAACCCTGAACAACCATCCTCTGTACCCTTCAAATGCACATCAACATATGGAACTGTAAGCATTGGCTGTTCAGTGTCCTCCCACCTGCCCCACCCATATACAGAATGCTACATGTCATGCCCCACCCTTTCTAGATTGTCTGATTGTGCTGGGATGTCTGATATAGCCATGGTGCAGTCTTCCTCTCACCTCCTCAACTGGCTGCTGTATGAAATGAAAGTGAACACACACACATGTGCTCACTATCAGCTCATACAGTAGCTGGCCAAGAAAGTGAAAGGAAGCCTTTGCCCGTCACCATAGCAGAGATCCCAACATATCCCCTGACACCCTGGTTGGGGGGGGGTGACAGGTAGTATTGTGTGTGGGTGGGGAGGCAGATGGGAGGATTCTGAACTTCCATTGTTTATCTTTCCATATATCAAGGGGCATTCAGGGGTGGGAGAAACACAGAACACCAGTGTGCTCAGTACTGTTGTACATGGGTGTACAGGTGTTGCCACTAGACACCATGGATAGGAAAACATACAATGGATGGGTGTTCATGGGGGAAGACACTAGACATCAGAGATAGGAAGCAGTACACCTGACATGTGTTTAGATCATGGGGGTTGCCACTAGACACCAGTGATAGGAATACATATACGGGACAGGTGTTCTAGGGTGTGGGTACCAGTTAAAGGAAGAAGAATGCTGAATGGGTGTTTGAGGGTACCAGTATACACAATAGATGAGAAGCAGTACACCGGAAGGGTGTCAGAGAGTGCCACTAGACTCCAGGGATGGGAAGAAGTGCACAGGCTGGGTGTTCAGAAGGTGGGGGGTGCCACTAGACACCAGGGATAGGAAGTTGTATATTGGATGGGTGTTTGGGGGTTGGGGGTACCATTAGACACCAGGGATATGAAGACATACACAGGACAGTTTCTCAGAGTTGAGGAGAGCACTACGAGACACCAGGGCTAGGAAGCAGTATGCCACACTGGTGTTTGGGAGGTGAGGGGTGCCGCCACTAGACAGCAAGGATAGGATGAAATACGTGGGACAGGTGTTTGGGGGTTGGGGGTACCATTAGGCACCAGGGATAGGAAGCACTACACAGGACAGGTGTTCAGTGGTGCTGCTAGACACCTGGGATAAGAAGCTGTTCACATGACAGGTGTTTGGGGGGTTGGGGTACCACATGGCACCAGGGATCAGAAGCACTATACTGTATGTATGTTTGGAGGGATGAGTAATACCGCTAGAAACCAGGGATATGAAGCAGTTCACAGGACAAGTGTTTGGGGTGGGTGGGTCCACTTGACACCAGAGATATGTACAATTAAATGGGTGGGTGTTTAATGGGTGGGGCTGCCACTCCACACCAAGGACAACATCATCACAGATGTAACAGAGGATCAGGGGGTGGGAGGCTGCAGTACAGCTGCTCTGCCATCTGTAGGCATCACAGGCTTATTGTCTGGTTAGGGCATGGTTTTTGGCCATTTATTTGTCTTTACAAACCTTTAAACTTACAGCTGCTCCCATATGAAGGAGGAGACCCACTCATTTGTATGAGAGCAGTGTTATGTTAGTGCCTGGGCACAAATGGGTTTCAGGCGAGCTACAATGGCCTCTGAATATGACCCCTTGGAGCACAAGCTGCAAATCCAGGTAGTGCATGGGCAAATTGGTACTAATGTTTTAATATCTTGTTTGAATAATGTTTGATCCAAATTCTTTATGTTCTGTATTACAAGCAGATTAGGGTTTGCCAGAAAGAGGTAATCTTCACTATCTTCAAGTATTTAGCTGTGGCATGTATTTTCCTTCTATCCAAAACATCATTTGGATTTTTGCAAGCCATACATTAATGAGAGAGAGAGAGAGAGAGAGAGAGAGAGAGAGAGACTTGCCCTGAAATTCCATGGATGGCTGATATATTATTTAAACTGTGCACTTTAGCATACTGTAAAGTCAAGATCTTTACAAGTTACTGTGTGTTTATGCCCGTACAATGGAGTGGAGATTGAGTTTAACCTCTGTTGACAATTATTACAGTAGTGCAGGTGCTGGTTCTTCAGATCGTTGTAAGCAATGTTTATGAGAATTCCCTACAGTCTTTGATTTTCTACTGTCTCATGTATATGTTAGAAATGCAAGTACAGCTCAGAAACACTTCACACAAGCTGTCCTTCTGCAAACAGCTAAGCATGTGCTTTATAATTAATAGTTAGAACTATTATCAGTGATTTACATCTACAGCTATTAGGAAGGTAAGCAATTTTGCTAGCAGCTGGCATATTTAATAAGGTAACAGCACCCTCTGTGCTTCAGACCTGCCATATACAGTTGCTTGTGTTATTTCAGCTTATAAATCCACATCAGTTCAGATGGCTAATTTGGTAGCTGAATAATCAAACTCTAAATGTAACAGTGTCTTAAATATGATAGTTTAAATATTGTATTATAAGCACTGCATAAAAACATGTTTCACACATGGATAAGAAGAAATTTACAAAAATATGGGGGTGAGAGAGAGAGAGGGAACACTAATAATGAAATTCTATGGTAACTCCATTTATAGTTCAGTGGAGTGTGCTGCACTTCTAGAATCAAGTAATTTGCCTTTTCTGTGAAACAGCCTGAGAAAATGATGTCACACATATGAGAAAGATAATGTATTCAAAATCTGTTAGCCTCTAAAATATTTCTAAAAAATGTTGTTTCCCAGGATCAAAGTGGAGTGATTATATATGTGTGTATATATATATATATATATATATATATATCATATGCAATAGACTGATGAAAAATATGTACAAACAGAGGAGAAGTAAGTGCCTCAGCTGGGATTTGAACCCAGGCCGCCCAGAATATAATTCCGGTTGCACTACCAACTGCTCCCCATTCTCTTATACTGTACCCATCTCAGCTCATTTACCCATAGAATGGGGTGAACATTAGGGCTGAGAACCCCAAGGCACAACCCACCCTTGTTGCTGCCTCCAAGGTGGGGGTGGGGTGTTAGGGTTGGAAACACAAACACCACATTTCACTTTTTTTGTCACTGTAACCAACCCTAACTAGTGCATTAACAAAGTTTTTTGCAAAGAATATCTACATATAGCTATATAGATATACAGCTTTATTTAAAGACACTATCCACTTTTTCACAATATGTTATTTTTTTTGGCTTATAACTAATTATTACACTTTCATTTATATCACCAGGAATAACAACAGAATACATTGATTATTTATAGACTACATAAAGTACCATATATGGGAAAGGTGAGCTGAATAGTCTTTCCAGATGAGCCCATTGTTCCTAAGCTAGCTTTAACTCACTTTCATGAAATTATTTTATTACAATTGCTAGTCTGTGCTTTATGAAAAAATCAAATATGACTGTCTTTTTAAGAATCCTCTTTTTTCATTCAAAAGGGCAGTACAGACTGCCAAATAACATGTAGCCTTCACTCACTTAAACCCATTCGCACAACAAATGACCCAAGACCATAGTGGCAAATCTGCTATAAAAAGACTTGATGATCCATATCCTAGGTCATTGAATCTCTTTCACACACACTCAGATAGAACTAGGGACTCAGCACTGCACTGTTGGGTACATTGCAGATTTTATCATTTAGATGGCTTTAATACCTGGTTTAGTTTAACTACAGGTCTAGATTTGCATTGACTCACATCAAATTCTTCACTACCACTTGAACATGCTTCATGAACAGTAACACAAAAATTGTACTGTGTTTTCAATCACACTGTGTGTATGCATGCATATTGCCACAAACCAGGCAATCATAAATGGGAGCTCTTACAGTAAGCAGCAAAACTAATGCCTAGGTTTTCAGTCCCAGAGATTCTGCTTTTCATCCTCCATTTTTTCTCAGAACATTTAGCTCTGCAAAGTCACTGTCAGTTCCTGCTCTTGCATTTAGTTATTCCTCATCTCTGAGCTCTCCATATCCCCTGCATCCCTACTCCCTTCAACCCTGATAGCTATCACCTTCTTTCTTCCTTTTTCCTTTCTTTCTCTACCACTTGTCCCATACCTCTCAGGTTAATCCTAACTTTGCCCTCATGTCCAGCAAGCAGTCTGGTCTTGACTACCTGGTCGGGCCCATCAGCATCCAGGGCAGGGCAGCACTGTTCTTTCCTCTCTACCTAACTATCCCCTTTGCCCAGCTGGCATTTCACATGCTCTACTCCTAAGTACTCAGTGTTGGTTATTTCATCTCTTCTCACCATAGTGGGATGATCTGTATTTTAATTTGTGCAGTTCTGTTCATGTTTTTGCATATTTATTGTTCTGTATTTTGATTTATTTACCAATCTGAACATATCATATTTGTACTGAATTTAGTGCTGTACAATCTGTAACTGCATTATCTCAGCATCCCTCAGTTATCCACCTCTCCACTAGGTTTTACCTGAAACACACTTGTACTTAGCATACAATGAAACCCACAAGTATACAATGTAGTGTCAAAGACTCCTGCATGACAAAATGAATTAACTGCTACTGAAATTGCACTGTTTTCTGCAGTAACTTTGCAGAATTCTGCATTATTCTGTATCACATTTCAAATCTATTTTACTTTCCTGGCAAAAACTTATAAACAAATCAATCAATCAATCACACAGGCATTGTACCAGTTGAGTGATAGACTTAAGTCCATTGCCTCAGCTTCTATAAATTCTAATGCAAATAACTTGCAATCTACAAAAGTGACTGTATTGAAAGTTTGATTCTAACTCCCTCTTGCTGATAATGGAGTTTGCTCTTTAAGGGGCAGACCAAGTTGTCCTGGTGCACCCCTTCCCTTTACCTGAAGATGGTGTGCTCAGAGGGGGAGGGAGGAAGGGCAGGGAGACAGAACAATAGACAGGCAACAGGAAGGGGATGGACTAAAGGAGGTACATAATGGGCAGTGCAGGAGTGGCTCAGCCACTTTTGCTGGAGTTTTGATCTTTCTAAACTGCAGCACATCAGATTGGCATTGATTGGAACAGAGGTTTGTGAGAATACTCAGGTAAGAAGAAAACTATGGTAGCCAAGTTTAAAGTGAAAGATGTATATGGCTTAAAAAAAATAATAACCTGGGTTTTATTCAGTGAATCTGTTTTAGGGCCAGGTGAAACAGGAACCAGAAAGTAGTAGAAACCCCCTTTTTTTTAAAAAAAAAGGAGAGTTTGCTAGTCGATGATAGGTAGCAATCTATGATGGTTTGTTATGAAGGAACATTCACCAGGAGGCAGTAGGTGATAAAGTTAGCAATTGGGGCTGAGAAGCAGGCTGAGGAATGGCCATTTAGAAGGGTGACAGCACCATATGGTTTGTAGTTTGTTCGGTCGGCAGGGCAGGAGCCCAGGTTGTTTAAAGGCTTCATAGCCGAAAAAATAGAAAATAAGAATTGTTGCTCCAAACTGTGTGTTTTTTGTTGTTGGGAGAGTGGAGACAGAGTATTTATGGACATAGCTTTGTTTGGTTGAGCAACGGGGCCTAGCGCATGTTCTGGTAAGGGCCTTGCAGCAGTTGGAAGCAAGCGCTACATTAGTAGCTTGTAGATTTCCTCTACAGTTCAGCAAAGCCTGGGATTAGTCCTTTAAAAATGAAAATTGATCAGGAAATGGTAATGACTAGGCCTCCTTCTGGCCTTAGTATTGAGGTGATGAGAAGTTTTGTTTACGGGGTTGGGGGAACAAGTTTGGAGCAGTATTGGGCTGAACAGGCTCTGTGGGATGGCGCTTGATCAGCAATGGGCTGGAAGAGTCAAAATGGATACAGAGGTGGATTGGGGAGGAAGAAAGAGACCTGGAGTGAGGGTCAGAAGAGGCAGCACACGTGCTGG
Organism: Neoceratodus forsteri; assembly: GCA_016271365.2. Classification (NCBI taxonomy): domain Eukaryota; kingdom Metazoa; phylum Chordata; order Ceratodontiformes; family Ceratodontidae; genus Neoceratodus; species Neoceratodus forsteri. The sequence goes on along the minus strand of CM028131.1, from coordinate 951,383,899 downwards.
CTTGCGGAGAGAGCGAGGGGGCTGGGGCTAGGATGGGGAGCCAGCACAGTCGGCCATGTGGCATGACATCACACACCATGGGGGGAAGCCCATGAGACAAACAGGGCACAGCAGAAGGGTGGGGGAGCCAGGTAGTAGCCCTCAGAAGCCAGTGGGATGATGTTTAAGCCAAAAAGGGCATTGGGCACATGGCAACGGCCTGGGAAGAGGGATAGCGTGGAGCCATCTCAGTTGGCCACATGGCATGACGTCACAAGCTGTGGGGTGAGGCCAATGAAATGAACAGGGCACAGGGGAAGGGTGGGGGGCCAGGTAGTGACCCTCAGGTGCCAGTGGGCTGTTTTTGATGCCAAAAAGGGCATCTGGTGCATTGCAATGGATTGAAAAGAGGGATGGTGTGGAGACAGCTCAGGCGGCCACATGGCATGATGTCACACACCATTGACTGAGGCTGCAAACAGGAATGGGGCACAAGGGGGAGTAGGGAGCCCAGTTGAGGCTTTCAGATGGGAGGTACAGGGGTGAGCGACACCACGCCTGTGGGTCAAGAGACTAGGAGGCAGTGGACAGTGTGCATAGGTGCAAGGGCCTAATCAGGATGGCCATGTGGCAGGAGGGAAGATGCCACAGCTGAGCAGTGCCTCAGGAAGGGATTGAGAGGGGAGAGATGCCAGGGGGAGGAAAGAAGGAAGGGCCCAGTGTGTGGCTCAGTCACTACCGCATCGAGGAGGGGGACAATGAGGAGGCTTAGAGGGCCATGCTGGGAGGCCAGCGGCCCCCAGAGGAAGGGGGAGAGTAGGCCAGGATGACTGGAAAAAGGCATGTTTTGTCACCGTTAGTCGACTGTCTCTTGAGAAAGAGGGCCTGGCCATGTGAGGGACTACTGCAGGCAGAGGTTTAATAATGGAATTTTCTTTTTCTTTTCTTCAGTTGTCTTCACAGTTTGCAAGAAGCAAGGCACATGGCACCAAAGCAGAGCAGGCCTTCGAAGGAAGACACCTACAGGGCTATAGTGGAGCTTGCAGAAAAAGCCAATAGAATGTGGGAGTTGGTGGAAGGGGAGGAACCAGGGAGATCCGGGGAGAAAAGGAAAGTGGAGAAGGTTACGGGGGCAGAAGGAAATGGCTGGCTGAGAGGCCACACAGCCCAACCAGGGTACAACCACTGATAGTGGGACCTACCAAGGTGGCTAGTCCACTACCTCTGCAGCCTGTTGACCCGGTACCATTAGTACCTCCACAGGACCAGGTAGTGGTTCCCCCAGTGGAGCCCAGACCGGATCACCAGTGCACAGAGGTTCATTCACTGCCACTATTAGTGCAACCAGTCTTTCAACCACAGGGGACCATACCTGGTCACTAGGAGGACAGCAGGCAGCAAGGAATGGATAAGGCCACAGGTAACACACCCGGCTCCATGGGTGACAGCATCAAAGAGTATATAAGCCAAATTGTTTCGGCACTCGGGATGGGGGTTTAGGGCAGATGGAGCCAGCACTGGCAGAGATTAGGTCAGACAAAGAGGTGCCAAAGGAAAAGGAAGGAGGAGTGGAGAAAGAGGGAAAAGGAATAAGGGAGATAGGAGCTCCTGGGATGAAAGTAGGGGAACACGTCCCATTGGCCACAAAAGAAAAAATATGGAAGGGGGAGTATGTGGATATTTTCACATTAGTAAGCCGGGAAGTGGCAGCAAAATACAAAGAAACAAAGAATATAGGAAAGAGTGAAATGGCAGCAGCGGTAGTTTTGTTAGGTAAGAAAGAGGAGGACAAATTCACTAAAGGGAAGACTTGGGAGGGACGGTTTGTAGGTTTCACTACATTCTCAGCCATAATATTGGAGAAAAGGCTGGAGTTGGGCATCCCACTTATCACGTACTCCCTGATAATAAGGCGGGCGAAGGCAAAAGGGGGTGTGGGGTGGATATACTATGACGAATTCTTTCAGCAAAGAATGACAAAATATGGGGATGTAAGATGGGACGTGAAGCGATTAGATTTGTGGACAGAGTATGTAACTGATCAGTCCACACCCGTGGGGGAGTTGGGGAAGAAAGGAGTGTTGCCCCAGAGGTGTTGTTGGGCTTACAATAGGGCCTTTTGTTCCTGGCCACAATGCCACTTTCAGCACGCATGTTCAAAATGTGGGGGAACACATTCAGCGAGCAGATGCAGGATGACATGGATCCAGGGAGCCCAAGGATCAGGGGTGCAAGGAACAGGTCAACAGTTTTTTTCATGAGGGGTAGGGGTATAAGAGGCAGGCATGGAATAGAGGGGGGAGAGGCAGGGGGCATGCAAGTAGAGGGAGTCAGAATCACTGACCAGCAAGGCCAGGCATCACTCAATGGGGAAGACTTTGGCGGAGGAGAAGAGAAGAAGGCAAGGGAGCAATTTAAAGAAGCAAGAACCCCCATCAGGATAGAGGCAGGGAAAGAATGGTTGGGCAGATGCCCGAATAGACAAGTAGTAGAGATGATTGGAAAAGGTTTTCACACAGGTTTTTCATAGCAGTGTGAGGGCCCAAGGCAAGTGAGAGAGGCGAACAATCTGGGTTCAGTAAAAGGGAGAGAAGAAATGTTAAGTCAAAAGATAGAGAAGGAAAAGGCAGCAGGGAGAGGAGAAGGACCATATGATACCTCCCATTGCAGAATATGAGGATTTCTCCATTGGGCTTGGTCCCCAAAAAACAGGAGGGAGAATACAGGGTGATTCACCACCTATCCTTTCCGGAAGGGGATTCGCTGAATGATTTTATCCGCGAAGAATATAGTAAAGTGATATATGCCACATTAGAAGATGCAGTCCAGATCATCCGAGCAACTGCTGATGCATGGATGGCAAAAACGGATATAGAGTCCGCTTTCAGGTTACTTCCAGTTAGGAGAAAAGACTGGGACCTGTTGTGGTTTAAAATCAGGGGCAGTACTATTTTGACAAAGCCATGCCCATGGGATGTTCTATAGCATGTGCGACATTCGAAGCATTCAGCCCCTGTTTATAGTGGATATTTCAAGTAAGAGCTGGTTAGAAAACAGTCATTCACTATTTGGATGATTTCCTTTTTATAGGCAGTGGGAGAAGAGAGACAGAAAAAATATTGGCCAGTTTTCAAGAGCTGTGCAGAGAATTAGGGGTTCTGTCGGCACCAGAAAAAACAGATGGGCCCAGTAAGGTGCTAGAATTTCTGGGTATTGAGATAGATGCCCTGTGGGAAATATTTAGGCTGCCAGACAAAAACGTGGAGAAACTGAAGGAGCTGATTCAAATACATACCAGTAGGAGGAGAGTACAACTAAAACAGGTACAACAAGTATTGGGACACCTGAACTTCGCATGCAGGGCTATTGGGCCAGGGAGGGCTTTCACTAAAAGGTTAGCAAGGGCTACAGCCGGGGTGACTAGACCACACCACTGGGTAGACATGATGAAAGGAGTCTAGGATGATTTTAAGGTATGGGAGGAATTCATCAGCACCTATAATGGCTGCTCCTTCTGGCATGAGGAATGGGTTTATGACACAGACCTTGATCTTTACACAGATGCAGCCGGGGGTCTAGGTATGGGGGGGCTATCTGAGGGGCAGATGGTTCGCAGAGACGTGGCCTACAGACTGGGTGAGGGATGGTAAGGTAAAAGATATTCCATTGTTGGAGATCATGCCCATTTGGGCCTGCACCCTGGTTTGGGGGGAAGAATTACGGACTCAGAAGGTGACCTTCTGGTGTGATAATAAGGCAATGGTAGAGGTTTTAAACAACAGGGGAGCCAGCTCAGAAACTGTCATGCAGGTCTTTCAACATTTGGTGCTAAGGGCCTTGCAGTTGAACTTGTCATTCAGAGCCAAACACATAGAAGGGGTACACAATACCCTGGCTGACAGCCTTCCCTGTCTGCAGCTGGATCACTTCTGGAGGCTGGCACCAACAGCAGAGGAGCAAAAAACACCCACACCAATGAACATCTGGGACATTGGCAAGAAGGAACAGAACTGTTGTTTCACAGTTCATGGGCACCACAGACTCTGAGGGCTGATGAGGGGACCTGGTGAGTGTTTCAAACATTCAGGGCAACACACCACATGGAGATAAGTAGGCCACTCACAGAAGAACAGCTAGGGAAGTTCACTGTAGAACAATGGCAAAGAGGAACAGCCCACAGCACGATGGGGGTCAATTGGCAGGGATTTGTGTAGTTTTCAGCCTAAAAGGGTGGAAGGACGCGACAAAATCAATGTTCATTAGAAGAATGATGCAGGGGTGGGGTAGGTTAAAACAGAGAACTATGGATGGTAGAAGACCAATAGGGGAGCAATGGCTTGCCATACTAAAAGGTGTTTTACCAGCAATCTGCAGATCAAAAGCTGAGGCCCAGCTATTTCACACAATTTATGAGGTAATGTTTGCAGGGGCCATGAGAGTGAGTGAGGTGGTGGGACATGGCAGTAAGGAAAAAGAAGGGGGATTGGAATGGGAAGACATAAGCTAGGGGATGAAAGAGATGCAAATCATGATTAAGAGGTCAAAGACATATCAAAAGAGACAGGGTTGCATGGTAACACTTAAGAATCACGTAGATGACGCAGTGTGCCCAGTAAAGGCTTTGTGGGCTTTCGCAGTAGAGCATGGGAATAGGACAGGGAGATTATATGTACATGGAGTTGGAAGGAAGGTCACAAGTTATCAAGTCACGGCCTTGCTCAAAAAAGGCATGCAGTTCCTGGGGGAGGACCCAATTAATTACTCATCCCACTCCGTATGGATAGGGGCTGCCTCACAGTGGGCAGCGGCAGGTGAGACAGTGAATAATATATTGGAAAAGGGGTACTGGTGGTCTGCCAGTTACAAGAGATACATTTGAGCACTGCAGTATGGAGGCTAATGTATCACCTGTGTTTTGTTACAGATTCAGAGCCACATTGAAGGGGGGACATGGAGGGGTGATACGGGAAAGGGGAAGCTAAGACCATATAAAAGATATTTATTTTGCTTAAACCCTATAGAAAGAGGGAGGATCACAGAAGTCTGGATCTGCGGCCACTCTTATATTTATTGGGCGGAAAGGAGAGCTGAGAAAAAAGCTGGGAGAAAACAGCTGTACCAAGATGTGAGAAAATGTAGGTTGGTTTGAGGCAGCTTCTGGGGATGAGTTGGGCACAACTGCTTCCTACCCTGAAAGAAATGAAGAAGTGGTGATCCATCCCAGACCTAATTATTGTACATCTAGTGGGTAATGACCTGGGGGGTAAGCCATGGGTGGACACATACATGCAGGTAAAAAGGGACCTAGAGACAATACAGCAGTGGTGGCCTGGGGTATGCCTTGCCTGGTCAGATATGATCCCAAGTAGGGTTTGCAGACATGAGCACAGCCACAGAGCTGTACATAGGGACAGGAGAAAGATGAATAGAAGAGTAGGGACACTGATAAGGAAAATGGGAGGACACATAATACTGCAGGGTGTGGAAGAGTGGGTAGAGGAATTCTACAGGTCAGATGGTGTGCATCTGTCAGATCTAGTCATAGACATGTTTAATACAGAAATGATGGGTTTTATAGAAACATGGAGGAGGCATGTAGAAAATGGAAAATAAATAAAAAATAAAAAAATAGAGAAGGACCAGGAAGGAGGTCACCTGAGTGATGGAGGAACAATGTATTTATTTATTTGGTTTTTGCTTACCGGGTAAGTACACTAGACAACAATATTGCCTATATTCAGGCACGACCTGGGAGAGTACAGACAGGGGAGACCAGAGTCAAAAAGAGTATTTCATGATGCAGCATGAGTTGAGAACAAACATTTGAACGGTATACGGCCAGGTACAGTCATTATCAGTGATGACAAAGAGAAACAGATAACATTATATTAATTATTTTCATCTGATGATACATCAATGAATAAATTGAAACAACAAACAGCAAACAAAACTTAAATGAAGTAGCATTATAACAATAGGATTTCTGCTGGATGTGGGAAATTTTCAGATTTTGGAGACCAGCAGGAAATCAGTAAGTGCCATAGGGAGGAGAAAATGCTAGGAGAGAGGCTCAAGTTACAGCACAAAAGCAGCAGTCAGATTCTAATAGGTGTGCCCGAAGACTCAGTTTAAAGGCCTTGTGAGATTTGGAGAGTTTGATGTGGGAGGGAATGGAGTTCCAGGAGTGGGGGGCAGATATGGCGAAGGATTGTTCTCCTTTTTGTTTGAGGAATCTGGGGATTTCAAGTTGGGTTTGAGCAAATGCCCTGAGGAGGTATGCTTGGGAGGGCTCAGTTAATAGTTCGGCATGTATTTAGGGGACCCCATTCTGATCATAATATCAATTGTACAGCCTGCAGAATAGTGTCTGAGCGAGTCTGGGGAGAGCCAATTTAGTTTCGAGTAGAGCAGGCAATGATGGGTAAGTCTGTGAGTGGAGAGAGCAAATCTGCATATACTGTTATAGCAGGTGCTCCATTTCTGGAGCGCTCCTTTGCTAGCTTTAAGGTAAACCTAAGAGCAATATGTTAGAGCAGGGAGGAGAAATCCTTGTGTAATAGCAAGCCGGGCAGCATCATTGAGGGAGGACCTAATTTTAAAGGCAAGACCAAGTTTTGAGTAAACTGTCTTACATGTAGCCTCAACGTGGAGGTTAAAGACAAGAGATGGGTAGAGTGACTCCTAGATACCTGAAGGAGGTAACAAATTCAAGAGGGGAGTCATCTAGAGAATGTATCAATAAGTCTGGAGTAAGAGATCTGATTCTTGCCGGGGGGCCAAAAAGCATAGTTACAGTTTTCTTAGCATTCATTAGGAGCCTGTTCTGTAGTAACCATTGCTGCAAGCAGCTGAAGTCTGCTTGAAGATGTGCTCTTACTGATAAGGGATCTTTACCACTGGAGAGAAGCACCATGTCATCATCATAAAGGATTAACGAGAAGGAGCAGGGAAGGGAGGGCAAGTTGTTAATGAAAAGGGAGAAAAGTAGTGGGCCAAGAATAGATCCTTGAGGGACTCCTACAGGGGAAAGATTTGAGACAGCGGATTCAATTTGGACAAATTGCAACCTCCCTGAGAGGTAGCTATCAAACCAGGAGATGGTCGACAGGTCAAAGCCAAGGTGGGACAGTTTGGAAAGTAGCAGAGAGTGATTCACAAGGTCAAATGCCTTTGTGAGATCGATAAATATGGCCCCAGTGAGCAGGCTCTTATCCATCGCTGTAAGGACTGCATTTGTCAGCTGAAGTAGAGCAGTTGTGGTGCTGTGTCCTGTTCAGAATCCATGCTGGGTAGGGGATATAAGGTTGTTAAGGTGCAGGTAATTTGTGACCTGAGTAGCGATGGCCTTCTCGAGAAGTTTATTTAGGGTAGAGAGAATGGCAATCGGTCTATAGTTTGACATATTTTTTATATCCCCTTTTTTGTGAACAAGGACAATGCGAGCAGTTTTCCACAATGTTGGCACTGTTTGGGTTATTATGGAAAGAGTAAAGATTCTTGCAATAGGAACAGCAAGGGCAGGGGCTGCCTGCTTCAAGAAGCTTGGCAGTAGCCCATCCGGGCCAGCAGATCCGTAGGTGGATACTGATTTGAGGAGATGCAGCGCTTCGGTGGAGGAGACTAATGTGAGATGAAAAGGGGTTTCATGTGAAAGTTGCACCTCAGGAGGAGGTGAAAGAGGTTGGTTGAATTTCTCAGTGTATTCGGAGAGATCCGAGAATTGTGCATTAAGAGCATTAGCAATAGTAGGTAACTTATTACAGTTTGCCTCATTCAGTGTCATGTTGGTAATGGCCATCTTGGGCCTTTGCCCAATGACATTTTTGATGTGGTTCCAAAAACTCCTGGTACCACCTGCTGAAGATTGGAGAAGCTTAAGGCAGTAGCTCCTTTTAGCCTTCCAAATATCTTTTTTGCAGGCATTTCTCAGTTGTTTATAGTTAACCCAGTCTTCTGATTGTCGGGACTTCTTTGCCAAGGTCCAGGCCTTGTCTCTTTTTTTCATGGCTCGAATGAGGTCTTTTTTTAGCCATTTATTAGGGGATCCCCTGAGACGCCTTTTTTTCAGAGGGATGTGCAGATCCTGAAGGGTCAGAAGCTGAGACATCAGGTATTCAAGTGCTGTGTTTACATCATCAGTGTGATAGATGGGAGACCAGTCTATATTATTAATATCCTCGAGATATGCATTTCGGTTTAGTTTGGAAAAATCCCGAAATTGAATGATTCTTGGTGGGGTTTAAGGCAGTGGCCATTCCAGATACAGAACATAAGCTGGTGATCACTAATAGAATCGAAAAGGTCCCTGCAGCAATTATTTTATTTGCAATACCCTAAATTGAGGGAAAGCCAGCATTCAATGCAAGCTGGAGACCAGCTAATGGGGAAAAGGGGGGAAGGGGAAGAAAATGGAATAGGATGAAAACAAGAAGAAGCTGAAATAGGAAAAGCGGTCTCGATTCTCACGTTACCTAACAGGAAAAGAGAAGAAGAAGGCACCCAGGTTTTTACCTGGGGGAGCAAGAAGAGGAAGAAAGAGGGATGATCAGAGATTGATATATGGATGCAATAAAATGCAATTGTGAAAGATATAATAATAAAATATGATGAGATGGAAAATGGAATTATGATATATAATAAATTAACAGCCAATCTGAGCACAACAACATACAATGGTCTCTGTCTTTTTGTGAGGGAAAAGGGGGGAATCCGGGACAATGGAGTTTGCCCTTTAAGGGGCAGACCAAATTGTCCTGTTGCACCCCTCCCCTTTACCTGAAGATGGTGTGCTCAGAGGGGGAGGGGGGAAGGCCAAGGAGACAGAACAATAGGCAGGCAACAGGAAGGGAAGGGGCTAAAGGTGGTACATAATGGGCAGCACAGGACTGGTTCAGCCACTTTTGCTGGAGTTCTGATTCCTCCCACCCACCCTTGAATTATAGAACATGAGGGGAAGACAGTCAAAAAGGGACTGTATGGAAGGTCTGTCAGAGGTGGATGACAGAATTGTCCGGTTGGACGGTTATTGGACTGCCAAAGGTGGATGGCAGACAGAGAAAAAAGGGGAAAAGAAGGGGAAGGGGGAAAGAAAAAGGAATAAGATGAAAAGAAGAAGAAGCTGAAAGAGGAAAAGCAGTCTCAGTTCTCACCGTTACCTAACAGGAAAAGAGAAGAAGAAGGCACCCAGGTTTTCACCTGAGGGAGCAAGAAGAAGAAGAAAGAGGGATGATCAGAGATTGATATATGGATGCAATAAAATGCAATTGCGAAAGATATAATAATAAAAGATGATGAGATGGATAATGGAATTATGATATATAATAAATTAATTGCCAATTTGAGCACAACATACAATGGTTTTTGTCTTTTTGTTAGGGGAAAAAGGGGGAATCCGGGACTACAGAGTTACCCTACTGAGTTTCTTGGCTATTCCCATGTAAAATGTAAAATCCAGGTTGCTATCCTTGTGCAGATAGAAACATTATCTGATTCCAAAATCTTACTTAGGGAATAAAATTCTTAGCTGTCCGAATACCTGCCAAAAACATATCAGATTCCCAAGGGTGGATCCAGGATTTTAAAAGCAGTCCTGTGGCAATAATAAAAGGGGAGATAATTAAATGAGTTGGATGATAAGGAAACAGGTTGAACCCATCTATATCCTTTTTGCAACACACAGGATAACTTTGGGCAGTGGGCCACATCCAAGTTTATTTTACTTATGTTAGAAATATGTTTTGTAATGATGAGATATAATAGTAAATAACATACAAATCAGGGAATGATCCTTGGTAATGCTGGATATGACACTGTCAGAACCAGCCTTATCCCCTCCACTTGCCCTTTAGTAAATGCAGTTTCAAAATGCAAAATCATAGATTAGACTTTTTTGCAACTGAAAAGATAGCATCTGTATTTCACATAGGCTACCTGTGGGATTTGCCAGGTCTGTACTACAAAAAAGACAAAAGAAAACCTTATAACATGGCTATGAAAAATGCCAGCTTTTAATTTGCTAACACTCATCACCTGACCATGAATTAATTTCCTGTTAATCCACAGTTTCCCCACCAAAGTCATCTGACAACAGAGCATCTGCTTGGTGCGCCCCCTGCGCCACAGTGTTAGTGTTGCATGTGTTTATCAGCTGATACACACAGCAGATCACCAAGTCATGCAGAGAAGCACGATGAGTGTTACCTATGTTGTGAACTTCTCTCTGTGTGGCAATGTGTCTGCCACTTAATGGGTGGATAGCCACTATGGGCATGAAGAGGCCACACCAAAGAGACTCAAAGTAGAAGAAACACAGGGCAGCTGGCCCCAATCACAATCTATGGGCCAGCATGTATTTTTGACGTCCAGTGAACTAGATGCACTGGAAACCAAAAAAATGAGCCAAACACCCACAAAATCACTACCTGGACAGATAATGTGTTACAAGGCTGGCTAAGCTCTACATGTCACAACATCGATCTCACCACAATATCATCTGTTGACTTAGCCCACATCCTGCGACAGTTCTATGGCTGTGTGCGCAGCACTGTGGGAAACAATATACTGTCATCTTGTTCATAGGATTTTGCACTGGACCGAACAAGCACTTGAAGAGTGCCCAGATTAACAGAAACATTAATATTGTGGCTGATCCAAAGTTCACAGCTGCAAACAATGTGTATTTGGTCATGCTGGAAGAATAAAGGTGCGCTGTACATGACATGTCCACACATCACCCTGAATCAGTGAGGCAGATCTGCAGGCAATCCAAAAATGGCCCAAGCTAAGGCCACATACTGCCTGTGGTCTGGTATAAAGAGTATGGTTTGTGCTGCAACTGGGCTTAGAATGACATGGCCATGAAGGACTAACAAAAGTGAGATACACCTCCTTCACACTAGCAACTGATGAGTGTGGCAAAAATACTTCACCCTGTCATTTAACAAAGCCACCAAGAACCATAATGTCATCAATGAGAAACACAGAGACTCACTCAGAGGTGTGCTATTTGCACTACCAAATAACCCTGACTATCCAGTCTGACTATTTAAACAGTATGTCTCTAAATGCCAGACGGATCCGCCTGCCTTTTGCCTGCACCCCAAAAAGTTACCGCAGTGTGTCCTTGACCATCAACAGTGCTGGCATGGCAAATGACCCATGGGGGAAAATTATTTAGGAGACATGATGGAATAAATCTGCAGTGATGCTGCACTAAGAAGAGGTTACACAAACTACTCCATTAGGAGCACAGCAGTGCAGCAGCTGTCAGAAGTGGGACTTGCAGGAGATTATGACTGTGATGGGGCATCACTGTAAAAACAGCCTGAAAAATTACTTGTCCACATCCACCAGTGATCGTGAAAAGTGGTTTCATATTTTATCCAGCAGCACAAAGAAAGCTACACAAAGCACCACTATCAGCAAAGGACCTCAACCAGCAGATGAGCCACACCCAAAGAGACCTCAGAGTATCCCTCAGTCAGATGTGAAACCTGCAACAAGCCACAGCCCACCAGACATGATGACATGCAATCCCTTTACCCTGCAGAACTTCACCATCAATGAAATGATCAATTTCAGCTACTACAATGCAGATGTGAATAATACACATCAGTAAAGGAGGCCAGTGCTGTGGTGGCATAACTGCAGGAGGCATGATTTCTAGACCATGCCATTTTTCTCCTGCTCCATGCAGCAGTGTTTCTGTTTGCTGTATATTACATTTGTGAAAAGACAGCACATACCTTTTGTCATCCAGGTTTGTGATATGAAGCACTGTTTCTTGTGTGAAACATGTCTGTGTTGTTTGTTCGCTATGACATTTGCAATATGAGTTGACATGGAAGCATCAATGCTGTTTAATGCCTGTATCCATTGCTGTTTGCTATTCTTAACAGATGTGTGACCGTAGCATGTTGCAATGCCATGTGGCAGTAATTAGCTCCTGCATTTGGAAACAAGTAAAGTTTGCTGTTGCTGTTGTTACATAAACTTCACTGTTGCTGTTGTAAAACCATGTGTCAGGGTCGCATGTAAAGTTTGCTGTTGCCACTTTGTGCACTTGTTCTCTAGTTTTTTTTTTGCATTTCATTCCTTTCTTCTGTTGCTGTTGTTACATAAACTTCGCTGTTGCTGTTGTAAAACCATGCGTCAGGGTCACATGTAAAGTTTGCTCTTGCTGTTGTTAAATAAACTCCGGTGTTGCTGTTGTAAAACCATGTAACATGGTTGTATTTCTTGTAATGTACAGACTCCATGGCACATTTTTTATAGCCATGTTATAAGTTCATTAAACCACTCCAGAGCATGGGTTAACTATGGAATTAATCCATGCCCTGGTGGTTGAAAACTAGAGGCCTCAGGCCTCGTGCCTCACAGCCCCACCCCCAGTCATGGATTAATTCCTCAGTAACCCACTCTCTGTTATCCTTACATATCTTACAGAGATGACATTGTTCCATTGGGATGGAGGAAGACTAACAATGTTAGGTAGGACTGCAAAAACAGCCACTCATCCATCCAACTGGTCTCATGCCAAGAATCCCAAATACACGGGAAGGGAATATAAAGAAAAGGGGAAACAATATCAGTGAAACAATCTCCAATGTCAAATTTCCAAATGTCTGTCATCCCCCTGGGCATATATTTTGCATCAAACTGCAGTTTGTGTCTGCAGGCTATTTTCACTTGTAAATGGTTTTAGTTTTGCACCAGTTTATTGACCATAACAGCCATGAAATAATCAAACTGTCTTCACATATGGCAGTCATTTTTGGTTGTTAAATCAACTTGGCATAGTATGTCAGAGCTAAGATGCCTATACAGTGGGAAGAACCCTTCCCATATCCAACATTACAGCAAGGATTATTGACTCAAATGGAGACCAAGTTATGTGACCCTAGTTTACAAAGTTAACCAGAGATTGTGTTGGAATTGAAACCAAGGACCTTCTTGTTCATAGTTCTGGGCAGAAGGTCTGGACTACAGTGCCTCCTTAAGGTAAGATTTGAAGTTTTCACCCCAGCCCCCTCCCATTTTCTCTTTTTGTAGCAACACATGCTTCTTGCAGTATTTAAGGGACATGCTGGGTATCAAGAATGTGGAAGTCAAAGCTATATAAGCAGAAATATCATAGTTATATACCATTTTGGGTGATGTCTGCCAAGCAAAAACAGGCTGTCAGAGCAGAAAACTCACCCTGGATCTTGGTAGTCATCACATATATACACCCCAAGAAAACCACTTTTCCCTCTTTCGAACAACATGTGCTTCTTGCATTATTTAGAGAACACACTGGGGATCATGTGTCTGGAATGCCAGGTTAATGTAAGCAGAAATATCAATGTTCTAAGTCATTTTGTGTAATGTCTGCCAAGCAAAGGCAGGCACTCAGAGTACAAAAGTCACCCTAGATCTTGGCAGTCATCACATAAAACTATGACCCAAGATCCCTTTGTTTAGCAAGTTTGCCTAAAACAACACAGATGCACCCATTAAAAACTTTTAACCATGTAAACCACAGTATACTGAATACTATAAATATATCCACGCACTGATGATACATTTCAATATTTCTTTACTTACTTTTCTTTTTAATTTCTTTCTTGTTATTTCTCTCTGTATGTACTGCACAGTACTGTCCAGTGGACATCCCTGTCTGATATGCAGGACTCAAGACTCCTATCCATTATTGTTGCTCTGAAAGACAGAAGATGAAAATGTGTTTTTATTGCTGAGCATAGAAAGTGCCATTTCTTCAAACTCATAGTTTATTATGATTGCCAGTATGCACTTGGTTCCCTACCACCTGCCACTCCAAGTTGAGGGTATTCACAAAGTTGTTCCATTGTGGGTCAGTAATGGTGGAAATGGTGTGCCATCTCCCAGGACTGACTGGTGCTTTCCTGCTCCTATTGACCTCCCATATGTCAGAAACTCTCTCAATGTTATAGACAACCCTTCAGCATTCTGTAACAATAGAAGACTGAAGGTTAGTTTTTTTTTTATTCTGTGCATTTCACAACCTATTTTCATGTAGGGAAGACAAATGTATTACAGTTATATTACTGTACAGTATTTTAAAGTACATTAAAATGCGTACCTGCTGTACTCACTTGGACTAAATTCAGGACTCAATAACACTGCATGGGGCCAGTGAAAAGCCACCCTGTGGGTAAAGAAATGTCACTATAAAGTGGTCCAGAGGTGTTTGCAGTCCTGCTTTAGTCTTTTTTTAATCAGCTGTTGTGTGCAATGTGTATTATGCTTCTCATTCCTGGGATTTATCTTTCCTAGAAGGAGGGATCTGAGGGTTTTCACTACAGTACTGCTAATATCATTAACCTCAATGTTCACTCATTTTTATGGCTGCATAGTGTCAGAGCTATGCTGATGTTTTGCTATCAGGAGATGGGGTCTAACCAGAATTCCTAATGCAGAATAGCTGTCTTATTATGGTGGAGTGGAGTTGAAGCACAGCTTTCTGCAAATCTGTCCATGTCCTCCCCATTCACTGAAATGTGTTTACTTCCTCTCTCCTCCCCCTCCTCAACACACTATTTTCTTGCTCCAAACAGTAAATGTTAATTTTTTTTTGTTCCCAATGAAGCTGCACTCTTGTGTGCCTACCCCAGCTGCAGATAACATTTTCATCAGAGCCTAACATGTTGGGTGAGAAGAGGACAGTGTACAGGCAGCAGTAGGAGCTGAGATAGCAAGCCTAGCTATCATAGTGCATCAGAGTTCAAAGGTGAATCTGTTCATAGAGAATGTTTCTGCAACCCCCCAGGGAAAAGTAGAAGAGTCCTGCTGCATTTTTGTTCCACTGGTGGCACCATAGCATCCTTGAACAGAAACCACAGAAATTCACTTTTGTTATGTTCAGTGAGCAAGGAGCAAAATAGTGACACATGCACAAAGAGAAAAAATAAGAAAACACTCTGTAGTTCTTTCACAGGCGCCAGCCCTTGCTGATGTATCATTACATGTTCATGTAGCTTTTAATATCTGTATCTGGTGATATTGATTTAAATTAATTTTTCATACTCAGTTGATCCCTGTAATTGTGCACAGAAGTATTTTAAACCCCCTCATGAACTACACAATGTGTTGACAGCTACTTTGGTGAAAACCAGCATTTTCTTTGAAAACCACCACTGCATTACATACTGTGCTTCAGTGATGTTCCATGTGGGGGAGAATGCTGCTCTCTGTCATGCAGTGACAGTGCAAAAATACAAGGGCTGCAATAGCGGTCATCTTGTTTCACCTGAGTCATTTGCTTGTCATGAAGCGCAGTCTTTATAATATTTTGTTATTTAAAAATAGTGCTGCTTCCATAGTTATAGTTGCCATGACACCTGTAATATGGTGTACTGTTTTGTTGCAGCCTGCACTAGTGACAGCCAGAAAGCAGAGTGTAGACAGATTTCTTTTCACACATTCCCACAAGATGCCTCACTGTGTTTGAAGTGTACAGCTGCAGCTAAAAAGTAATAAATACACCAGCTCTCATTAAATTACAGCAGAAATACTAGAATTAAATGTCTACTAATTTGTGAAAGAGTTAAGAGGTTATGGTGATAATGCTTTTGAGGGTACGATAAAACGTGAGTGTCAACACACATATGACTGCTATAAACTTTCAATAGATTCAAGTCGAACTAATTGATTTCTAGCAAGAGTACATTCTTACAATGGCTGCTCACACACACTCACACACACACACACACACACACACACACACACACATTTATCTAAAAAACAATTCTGAAGATATTTCCTAAAAATTCAAACCTTGATTTATAAAATGCTTTCCTTTAAAAGTGTTGCTAGCATGATCACATTAGTTTGAAGTTTCCAATATTTTTCAGAGGGTGATGAAATGTTTTAAGAAAAACAGTTGTCACTCAGAAAAGAATGTCAACAAACACTGCAACCACAGCATACTATCTTCATAGAATTTTTCATGCCTTTTTCCATTTTTCTCTGTAAAATAGAAAGTGTCAAAACTGAGTGGCCAATTAAGGGGCCACTCTACACTTCAGCATGATACCGTAAGCATATGCTTCAGCTATTACAGTGCATTGGATAATACATTCTTATTTCTTTTTTTCCCCTTTCAAGGGGTTATAACACAGATTAGTTGCCATTATAATGAGTGTTTGTAAAAAGTCTTTGACTGCCCCAAACTGACCTCAAAGTGCTTTTGTTTATGACGTAATAATGACAACACCCTGTGATATCACAAACCATAAGTGTGAGGTTATATGGAGACAGCCAGAGTCCTTTTCAAAGGCACAGTTACTGCTGTAGGTTTACATGAGTTGGTGATTGGTCACCTTGTCTTTGATTCCAGGTAATCAATCGCCAGCTCCATTTGCATTTAGATGAAGGGCAGCATTCAGTGCTCACAGAAGAGAAGGCGCTTACATGCAGGATAATATTCGATTACAAGGTAATTGATTACAATGTAATCAATTTTACCCTGCATGTAAATGGGGTAGAAGTTTACTGAGCATATGCATTGAATCGGTTTCAGCTCCACTCTCATCTACATGACTTGTGAGCACTGATATCAAGGTAAGTAATGCACTTGTTCAGTGCACATGGATCAGTCCCAAGATTGATCACACCTGCAACATGAGCATCATTTACATACAAGATTAGAATCAATTACAAAGTAACTTATTATGCTGTAATCTATTCTAACCCTGCATGTAAATGGAGTTAGTGATACTGTGCCATCTGACATATTTAGTAGATCAATGACAGTGGAAAGTAACAAAAGATATCTAGAAAACATTTATGTTAAAGAACTGTTTGCAGCTATTTATTTAGTAGTGACATTCTCTTTAATAATACAGGAGTTTGAGAGTAAAACTAGCTTTATCATGTATTTCTTTCAGGAAATAAGCCTGAAAGCCCAATATAAAAAGCCATTAAGTAAGCACTATTTTACACAGAAGGAAATCAAGCCGTGATCCATGACAACTGATATAGTTTATGTATTAGATTGTTCTCTTTTTATCCTTACTATAAGGTTAAACTCATACACATATATGCAGCAATATTATGTAGTCAGATCTTGCAATTTTCTTGGTAGATTTTTACTGAGTTTATGCTCCCTAGTTGACTGTTTTAATCAGGGAGTGCAGTGATTAAGCTGAATTCTTTAAGGGAAGAAAACATATAACTACAGTCCAATGGGAGAAACACAAAAAGCTATGTGAACCATTTACAGCTGCACCTAAAAAGAAATAAACCAGCTCTGTTCACCCAAGAAGGTGCTGAATTGCAAAGGTATCTCTGGTCTCCTTTTCTCTCTTGGTGGCATTTGAAAGTGTAAAGCTTTGAATACCAATTGATGAACTGAATATATTAGAATCTCTCCTAATCCTACTGATCCTGTCCCCAAGTGCTTCTTTGTATGTGGGGGCAACATATATAGATCTAAGTGAAAATTTTCATAATCCTGGAAATGTGGAAACAGGTCCACAGTGTGAGAGATGGTGAGGAAAAGACACCCCGGCAAAGGAAACTGTTGGAAGAGCCATTGTCTTCCAGGACATGAAGGGTTTCTCCTCATCTTCTCTGAGCTGCTGGGAGGAGAGAAGTAAACCCACCCAGTGGAAATAAACAGTTGCAAAGCATCATCACACACTTGAGCAACCCCACAAAATGGAGATGCTGAGAAACTCCCACACTATCGCCTTTCTGCGGTTTCTACTCTGGGGGCTGGCCATTAATGTGCTGACTTCATTATTTCAAATGACAACTTAGTTTGCTACATAGCAAATCATCATGTTGGATCCAATCCATAAAGTCCATGTGCATCGCAGTGTAGTAAAATTTTAATCTGTGTGTTAATGCAATTGTTATTCTGTTAACATATTACAATTGAAGTACCTTGACAGACCTTGGAGAACTACATCCCTATAAGGCAAAAATACTGCACTGAAACTGTTCATGACAAAGTATTCCACAGGGACATGAGGAAGCAGTAAAGAAAGTAGACATTTGGTACATCTAGGTTTCCCCCTCACCAAATCAGAGGGTGCAATAACCATGTAAAGGGCATTTAATGTCCTCAGAGCTTACCTGGTTGCCAAATTTTAAATACATATAAAAATATAAAGGTGGCTATTGTTTTCCCCATAGGGAATCAGTGAAAACAAAAAGTCATAATACCACCCTTGTGACATCAGATCAATGGTAACGTGAGATGGAATGTTCAGAGAGTTCCATATATTACACAAAAATGACAGTAAACAATCAGTAACTAGGTTTGTCATTCCATATCAGGATTCCAGTGACATCATAAACCACCAGAATCCCTGATGTAATAACAGCTTTGCAACTGATGGTTTCTATGTATTATTCTATTTTTTTGTTTGTTTTTTACTTTCCTTTTAGGAACATAGTTCTCTTTAATTTTAAAACCATATACCAGTATCCATATGCATGGTTAAAATATAATTTTGAGATGCAGTATAGTTGTATTTCATGAAGGCATATTTTCCTACTGTTCTACATTTCAAGAGACAACCCTCATTTTAATCCTTAAAGTGATTTTGTGATCTTTTTCCTCAAATGTATGATTTACCATGTTTGGTAGGTCATGTTGGTGATGACCTGTTTCTCTACTTTTTAAACTTTTATTTTCAGTCTATATTTATGTAGAAGGGATTGTAGTTTGGCCCTAATGAGGTGGTCAGCTGATCCCTTCCATGTTCTGATTTGAAATTAATGGGACTTGATTTTCCTTCCTGTTTAATGCCTTATGATGATGAGTTGGAGTTCAATGAAGGCCGCCACTCGACTAACAAGGCCCTTGTTATTCGAGCAGAGGCCTTCATTAGTCTCCAATTTGCCATTACAAGGTATTAAATAGGAAGGAAAATCAAGTCCCATTCATTTCAATGGGGTGTGCCCCACATTCTCCTTTGTTACATGTCAGAGCGTGTGGGTGTATACCTCAATCAGGAAGTGGAAGGAATCAGCTGTCCACCTCATATGGGCCAAACAATGATCTCTTCCACATATATATAGACTGAAAATAAAAGTTCAAGAATTATAAAAATGGGCTCTTGCCGGCCTAATTTACCATATCCTGAAAGTGGTACCTTAGGATCAGAAAAGCATTTTAAAAACAACAGCTTTGTCCCACATCACTCCCACATGGAAAAAGGTGCTGTCCACACAGAGAAGGCTTTGTTAACTTGAACTTTGAAGGAGAAATTTAAATGATTTGAAAGTGCTCAGTATAAATTAAAGAATTATAAAGATAAATGCACTGGTCTTTAGTCTTTAGAGTTTGTAACTCCATATTTGATTATGTGGCCCATATTATGAGGGCCAGTGTCCTTCATTTTCCCACATTTTGAGTTTTTGCTGGCTTGGAATGACATTTTAGTGGGGATTTAAAAATGTTCACATATGGGGCTCATGAGGTGGGGTGAAGCAGCCTCTCCCTTTTCTAGGCTATATCACTACCTTCACATTGCTTGCAGCCATATTGGCTATGCTGACATATTGCTATCAGAAGAAGGGGTCTGACTGGAATTTCTAATGCAGCACAGCTGTGTTGTTACAGTGGAGTGGAGTCAAAGCACAACTTCTTGCAAATCTGTCTGTGTCCTTCCTATTCACTATAATGTGTTTCCTTCATCTTCTTCTCCCCCTCCCTGCCATACTATTTTCTTGCTGCAAACTGTAAACTTTCTAGTCTGTTACTCCCAGCAGAGCCACACTCTTGTGTGCCTATCCCAGTTGCAGATAACATTTTCACCAGAGCCTGGCATGTTGGGCAAGAAGAGGACATTGTTCTGGCAGCAGTAGGAGCTGAGATGGAGAGCCTAGCCA
This sequence comes from Neoceratodus forsteri, assembly GCA_016271365.2. Taxonomy (NCBI): domain Eukaryota; kingdom Metazoa; phylum Chordata; order Ceratodontiformes; family Ceratodontidae; genus Neoceratodus; species Neoceratodus forsteri. Next base: position 951,364,057 of record CM028131.1, on the reverse strand, counting down.
TCATAGTGCAGTAGAGTTCAAAGGCAGAGAACACTTCTACAAAATCCCCAAGGGAAAAGCAGAGAAGACCTGCTGTATTATTCTCCCACTGATGGCACCATAGCACCCTTGAAAAGAAACCACAGAAGTTCAACTTTTGTTATGTTCAGTGAGTGAGGAGCAACATAGTGACACATGCGCACAAAAAAGATAAAAAAACACTCTGTAGTTCTTTCTCCTATGCCAGTCCTTGCTGATATATCATCACATCTTAATAACAAGGCCTATTTTGTTTTCCTCTCCTCCCCATACTGCCTGCACAGAGCATAATGTATGTAAATGTGGCCATAGGCATTCATCTAGAAAAACAGAAAGGTTCATATGGGATGGGAGACTTGGAATTGTTACTTTCCAAAGCAAATGAATACACTGATGTCTGTTCATTTTTTGACCATGATGTTGTTATGTTTGCATCCTCCTACTAGCAGGCTGTTGCAGGCTGCAATAATAAAGCCAGTTTGTGTACTTGTTCTCTAGTTGTTTTTTTTTTGCATTTCATTCCTTCTTTCACTGGGGCCACTGATCCTACTAATCTTTCCCCAGCTCAAACTCAGCTCCATTGTAGTTCTCAATCAATCACATTTTTATTAGTCACTCATAATGGGTGAACATCATGATTATTACAACATATCTTTACAAAGATAAGCAATGCTAAAAACAAAACAATTAAATAGACTGTGCAAAATGCATAAAAACTATTTGTTCCAAATGAATAAATGTCACATGGGTATGGCACATGTATAACAAAAGTTAATTTCATTGACAAGTAAATATCAGTTAGTTTGAATAAATTCAGTGCTTAATTTTCTTGGATCTGTAAAGTTTCTTTTCAATTTTCATTACAGAAGCCAAGAAGTTTATAATAATCACAGTCTCTTCTGGAGTTCTAGGGAGTAATAGTATGAAAATGGGACCATAGTTAGCATCTGCATATATGGTGAGAGTCTTTAATAGATACTGGTTTCTAGGTTTGACATAGAGAGGACAGTTCATAAGCACATATGTTATAGAATCTTGAAAACCTTTATTACAAAGGCAAAGATTAGCAGTCTGCGTTGTTATATTGTGTGTCATTATTTTATTAAAATAAATATTCTTGGAAGAAATTAGTTCAAATCTGGCCCATGTTATATTTTATTTTTGTTCTGGGGAAATGGGAATAAACAGATATTCCTCCAAAAAATGTCATTTTCTATTTTTTTATACTAAAGGGCACACTTTTGATTTCACATTTTTTCCATATCCTTGTTATGTGCAAAAGTAAATAATTTTTCTTTAGTAGTTCTTTATATTGAGGTGCAATATTTATGTTTCTGTTAAAATCAGTCCAGAGATGTTGCACATTTATACTGGATATAACCTTTTATAATGAGTCCAGACATTTAGATCATATCCCCTTATTTGCCCACCTTATTTTTTCAGTTAAAAACTCATGGTCAGTTTATTATAAGGGTTGTTTATAATCTTCAACCAATAATTTATCAAGTGGATGTCTTTATTAATATTTATTTGGATTCTACCCAAGTTTGCCCTTGCCATGGCATTGGAGGTGGAATTAGCCACTTTGAAAAGGGCTTTGTAGTAATATGATAAGGGGCTTTACAGATTATTACAGTTATCTGAGCCCCACACTTCTGCTCCATATAGGATACCTGGATTTATTTTTGATTCTCTAGCTATTAGTGTGGGTAATATTGTCTTTCCTCCGTATTGATAATTACATTTTAATAAAGCTTTTGCTCTGACATTTGCTTTAATATTTTTCTCTTTAATGTGTTTAGTCCATCTAGCATTAGAAAACATTTTGTATGCCTAAATAGGTGTATTCTTTTACTATTTCCACCATTTCAGTACCAATATGGATTTGATATTTATCGTGGGTGTTGGGATTAAGCCCCATTATTTTGAGTTTAGTTTTCTTTAAATTCATTTTAAGTTCTAGTAGTATTGTATATTTTTGATAAAACTTATAAATTTTCTTTTGAAGACCAACTCTTGGCAGAGAAAAGAGCACAATGTCATCTGCATAAGCTAATGAATGAAGCAGATGATTATTGATTAAAGGGGCATCTAACTGGGTAGACTCTTCATATTCCAATAAGATGTTAATATAAATGTTAAATTAGGAAGGTGCTAGCAGGCACCCCTGCTTGACACCCCTATTAGAACTAAAATAATCTGTGAGGTCAACATTATTATTATATCTAACTGTAGTAGAGATACTGGTGTATAACAAATAAATAGGTAATAGGAGAGAGGGGTTGAGATCTTTTTTAAATACAATATCTCATAGAATATTTATGTTTATCATATCAAATGCTGTGGACAAGTCCACACACAGGATAAACAATTCAATTTAAATAATAAATGTATTTCTCAATGAGGTGGGCAAAATCAAAAATATTATCAATAGCCAAGAATCCATCTCTAAAGCCTGCTTGGTGCAGAAACAACATAAGATTGATATCAGTCCAGTAAGTTAGTCCATCAGGTATTATTCTACTAAAAATGCTAGATGAAATATCAAGTAAACTGATTGGATGGAAGTTATTAAGGTAGTACACTGAGTCTTTTTTATGTATCGGGGCTATGATGTTATTAGTCCATGCTTTATGGATATATTTGTGTGTTAAGCATAAATTAAAAAAAAATGCAAGTTAGAGTTGGGATCAAAAAAACACTATATTCCTTGTAGATTTTAGGTGGAATAAGGTCCAGGCCAGGGACCTTATTATTCTTTAATTTATGAATGGAGGCTTCAATATCCTGTTCAGTTAGGGACATTGGGGTATATTTGATGTGCATAATGTTTTTACTGGGAATAGTACTGACCTCAATTGGGTCATTAGTAATAAAAATCACATTGAAATACTTCACCCAAGTCTCTTTGGGAATATAAACTGAAAGAGATGGTTGGCATAGATTAACTCCTTTAGCCATTAATTTCCAAAACCTATTATTATCCTTTGTCTGGATGGCTATGAACATTTCTTTCCATTAAGTGTTCTGTAACTCAGTTCCTTTCTCTTGTAAAAATCTCACATATTGTTTTCTGACTTGATTTAAATAAGTAACATTATTTCTAGTGGGGTGATTTTTTTTGTCCATCTTATTAAACTGTTTAATTCTTTCTTTGCTTTCTTGCAGGCCATATCAAACCAGGTTTGATTTGTAGATGAGGTGGATACATCATCTTCAGTATATAGTTTACTTTTAATTTTTTAATTTAATTGATGTATCTTTAGTTTCATAATTTGAAAAGGAGTAAAACTAACATTATTCAAAAAAGATTCATTTATTTCCCAGTCATCTAGAATATCTCTTATTATATTAGTACTCAATTTAGAGTGGATAAGTCTATTTCTACCTGTTGTTCCTAGGGGGTTAAACAGTTGATTAGATCTTCACCACTGATTTGATTATTAAATATGGATACAGTTAACTCCAAAGGGGCATGATCCCTTTCTGATCTAATTTTAATGGAAAGGTTACTAAATAAATTATAATTCTCTGGACTACATATAATGTAGTCAATAGTAGTCTGCCCATTATGTGAAAAATAAATGGCATTTTCTTGTATGACCCCAGGAAGTCTACCATTTAATATCAATAATGTATTATCCTCTATTAGCTTTTGGAATTCAGAGCTATTATTATTTCTGTGCTTGTCCATACACTGCCTTATATTGCATTCACTCAGGTTCATCAGTGTCTCTAGTATTTCTATGTTATCATAATTAGTGATCCTAGCTTTGAAGTCCCCAGCAGCTATAAAGGCACTATGTGGATAGTTTTTAAAGGCAATATCAATGTCTTTAGATAATTTTGTCCAGATTTCTGAAGTTCAGATATTTGTCTGTTTGGGGGAATGTAAACATTTATAGTTGTAAGTAATTGAGATCCCCATTTTGTGAATATTATGATTTAATTTGAATTAATTTAAAACATTTCTATATCTGAGATATTCCTTCCTATTTTAGTATGAGTCAATATACCACCCACGGGCCTTCCAGATTTATTCCATTTAACTTCTGGGGAACAGCAGGTTTGAAATCCATTTATATTTACAGTATTCAGAGCCCAAGTCTCTTGGAAAAGAATTATGTCAACTTTAGTTACATACCATACCCAGTCAGAATCAGCTGTCATTCCCTGAATCCCTGTGACGTTCCAACTCAAAACATTTGCTTCACTATTTGAGGCATGAACTTTATTACTATCCCATTCTTAAAAAGAGATATAGTCTTCTAGTCAATCTCTGCTTTCATCCTGAGGTGAGATTTATCCCTTGTTATTCAGGTTGTTCATATCTAGCAATAATATACCTGCATGAGCTACTGTTATTTGTTTGCCCCTTCTAATAACTGTTTGGAAAGCCCATTGAATGCACATGTCAAATTGATCTGATTTCCTGTTCCTCTAGGTAACATTCTTCCAACTTTTTGAACCTTATGTTTATCAATTTCTAAACCCACAACACTTGGTAATAGTGTGATGATAAAAGACCAGCATTTCATCATTTTCACCATATAGTCTCTCAACTCCAAATATAGATAAAGTGTGTGAATCTTTTAAAATGTCTAAATCTCCTGTAACTTCGCCCTGTTGGAAATTCCTTTTTAGTGTTGAGGTAAAGATTTCTTGTGTTAATTTATCTTTCAAATCACCTTCTAGCCCCAGAACATTTAGCCTCTTTAGATTAGCCTATAATTTCTTTGCAAGTTCTATTTCAGCAACCACTACATAAACCAGGTTTTCTACATTTCTATCTTTGTGTACCATCAGAATGTCTTCTTTATTCAATTGTATACCCAGTTCTGCTGTAAATAGGTGTTCTATTAGTTCTTTTAAGGAGTCCTTAGATTCATTGCCTTTCAAGAAGAGCCCCTTGATCATAATAGTCACCTCCTTTCCAGTTAATTTCAATCTTTCTTGCTTATTATTATCTGTTTTGTGTTCATAACATTGATCTGTTTTAGCATCCTGCATATTACTTTGCTCATTCTTTTTTGAGCCCTGATCATTAGTTGATACAATTTTGGGGAGGGATTTTTTTTTCTATGTTAATCTGAGCTTCCAGTGGAACAGCCACAGTGTCTTGCTTTTTCACTGATGTCTTGATTATCTGTTTGTTTGACCTTATTCTTTTTTTTCTTTCTGTTTTTTTCTTCCCCTTTGTTGAGTACTTTTTCTTTTTTTATTTTAGCTGCATCTCTAGGTGTATTGCAATATTAATTGAAGAGAAAGATAATCTGTGTGTCCCAATGTGATGTTCAGTGTCCCCCATTTTCTTTATCAAACTTTCCAGTTATTTCTGTACTATATTTGTAAACTCCTGAAATCTACTTCTTATATCATTTAGGGCTTCTAGGAGAACAATATTTGCCATTACAGGATGTCCTAAAGCCTTAACTGTATAATTCAACACAGTGTTGGGGCATTGGGCCACACATTCTGTTCTATTTCTACTTGTTCAATTTCTCTGTCTAAATTTTGGAATACAGTGTTTGGTAATCCAGCCAATATTGAAATATTTTCATGGAACCTTACAGGTGAAATCAGGATACAAGAATTATCTGAAGGCTCAAATGGGCTAAACAATTCCATTTTTATTTCTCCCCTATCTGGTGGTTTTGCATAGATTTTGCAGTTTTGTTATTTAGACTGTCTTCACTTTCAGCGTTCTCTACCATAATTGACTGTTCTTGCTTTTTATTTTCTGCAATGTTGGAGTTTACTGTCTTAAAGAAATTGGTAATGTCTTTCTGAGGGGCTTCCTGCTTGAGCTTCTGTTTCTTTTTCCTTATTTTTTTCCTTTGTTTTTCATATTAATGTCATTGTTTGGCCCATCTAGATTTCCAACTGCCTTTTTTTTCTTTACTATGCTAGGCTAACTGAGTTCCCCCTTCTCTACTGTCCTGCTTTAATAGGGGAATCTCTCCTCCCTTTTGATTATTTTCATCCTTGATTTCAGAGCTGTGACAGGCAGTGATGGCAGTTTGGTTATCTAATGGATATTCATTCTTAACATTTAGTTTAACCTTAACTGCATAAGAAAAATGTTATTTTTTTCTGTAGGAGATGATGTGATAATCTGTAGGAATGTGGAAATCTGTAAGGTCCCTTTAAAAACACAACCCTGTTTCTCTTTTCCACCCTTTATCTGGGTAGAAACTATCTTTCCACTGTAAGTATTCATTACAATGTTAATACTATTTAGAACACACTGTTAAAAGTTAACAGGAGAATATAATGTTGCTTCAGATAAATGAAAACAAATATATGCAATTCAAAAAATCCCCAGAAAAAATAATATTCAATGGACTGAAAACAAGAAAGAAAAAAGTATTGTAGCAGTTCCTTGGTACCGCAGATAAGTCCACAGTGTCTGTTTAGAAAGAGAACATTCTCTGTCAAGTCTTTTTTCAAAATGTTACTCAGCCGTCCCCTTGCCATTGAGGTGCTTGGTATGTGACAGACACAGGAGCAGATAAAGATGCTTGTGTCAAGTATCAGGACTCTGCTGCTCTTGCAGGTCTCCCGTAGAATGGTGAAAAGACTTTGATAATTAGTTTCTTGTAGGAGTTTAGTTCCTGAGTTCCACAGTGTTTGAGAAAAAAGTCTTTGAGTTCCTTTCTGCTTCTTTTCTCATTTAATTGAAAGGTGCTTACAATCTGCTCTCTTTATTATATTCAGATGTGGATGCACTTGAGGGAAAAAAAGAAAAGGCAGAAGGAGAACAGGTACTGTAGATGCATGATGTACCCAAAGGCTAAGTATGTATTATCTAACTAGCTGCCCAAATAGCTACTTAGGTAGTTCTTAATTTTTTTTAAGTTGGTTTGGCATTTAACACTTAGGAGTACGTCTACTAAAGCACTTAATTTTTTATCAGTTAAGCAATATTTAGCATCATACAAAAAACACACAGTAATTTGAATACATAAGAGTTTAAACAGTGTTTAAACTAATGTACTGTGCTTCAATAAATGCTCAGAACACTTATAGCAGTTGTGAATAAGATTTATACAATGATATTTTAGGTAGCATCAAGATAATATCACTAATGTTTAAAACTGAGAACAGTGTAGAGTGCTTACTTTTCAAATTAGATTCCCCTTCATACCTCTCCAGTATGAAGACTGGGCATACATAGAGTTGTGATGTTTAGCAGAGGTGCTCTGAGAAGACAGGGCACTGGCAGTCCACAAAGCACTTTCAGATGGACTGAAAGATATAAAAAAAAGACTACCTGCTCCAAATGCCATGTAGTCTTTCTTAAACATAAGCTAAGAGATATGTATAGTTTGAAGCAAATGAAAGGACTTTGTGAATCTTCATGGATTGTCTCTGTTAATTTCTAAGTACACTCAATCCACGATCTCCAGCAAGAGATTGTCTGGAAAAGACACTTGAGCATGTGTACTTAAATAAACAGCCATTAGATTGTCTGTTCATGATATACTGCAATGGGTAAGTTAAATATCTAAGTGGAGGTACAGGTAGTTATCAAAGTAGTTATCAAACAACCATATGGTGAATATGAGAAATTAAAATCTGACTGCTTAAAGAGAATCAGACACCTCCGTTAACACCTGAGCTACCTCTATTAGGTCTTAGCCTTATTCTGAAATTAATCAATTTTATAAATCTGTTCTGATAGCTGTCTTTACCTTCACACTCCTACTCCCCAAACTCAATTAATAATTAACAAACTTTTGTGCAGATTAAGTGGATTAAGAACAGTATTGAATTAGTCAGAAAGGCAATTACTGTATAACCTCAGTCCTTAATGGATTTTCCCCAATGTTTAGCAAGTAATATTCAAAGACATAGGGCCAGATTTTCAATGCCTTATGTAGGAAGCAAGGTGCTTGCATCAAGCAGTTGTGCCATAACTGGCACCAACCAGCCAAAGATGTGACCAGGAGCTATTCAGCAAACCAGCCTGTAGTGAATACAGACTTCTTGCGGCAAACGGGGTTTGTGCCAGACTTGCACCACAAAAATGGCCATGGCATGGTGCTAGGGGGCTTGTGGCAGATGAAGGCTGCCATATCCTCTAAACTCAAATTCCGAGACCCCTCCCATAAGACAATGGTCTAAGTACTGTTAGATCGTCAAAAAGCAGGCATACAGTACTTAGACACCCTCTGGAAAGGTTGCCAGTAAGTGTAACATTTGAAGTACTTTTATGCCCTGGTGATCCAGTTGGTACCCCCCTTAGCCCAAATCCACTGGTAAGTTTCACATATGAAGTATTGTAATGCCCTGGTGATCCAGTTGGCACCCCCTAGCCCTGATTCCCCAACTATTGAAATATGTCAGCCCCCCAGGCCCAATCCCAATCATATTAATAAATATGCCCTTGTGGGCTACCAGACCCCCAGTCTTGACCCTGATATCCCTATCATTGAAGCCTCTGTGGGCCAGTGGCCCCTCAGCCCAGATCCCAAATTCCTAAACCCTGAAATATTTACAAGTCAGTTACTTAAATAAAAATATTCCCTAATCACTGTAACCATGGTGGTCTAGTGGCCCCCACCTGGCAGTGCCAGACCACTCTGCTCACCCTCACCCATACCCAGCCAGTGACTGGCACAGCCCACCTCTCACCACTACAGTCAGCCACTGACTGAGCTCTTCTATGAGTGCATACTGTAAATAGTACATGCTCAGTGAATGACAGCTGCTGCCATTCACTGAGCATGTACTATTTACATGACGCGCTCATAGGAGAACTCAGTTGGCAGCTAGCCATGGTGATGAGAGGTGTGCTGTGCTAGTCATTTGCTGGGTATGGGTGGGGGGAGTGAGGTGGTTTGGCACTGCTGGGTGTCGGTCCTCTAGAACACTAGGGTTACAGTGATTGGGGGATATTTTTATTTAAGGAACTGACTTGTAAATATTTTGGGTTCAGGGATTGGGGCAGGGGGTCCACTAGCCCACAGGGTCCAGAACACAGGGACAGATGGTGCAAGCTGCCATTGTCACAGCTTGTGGTAAATCTTTGAAAATCCAACCCATAGGACCTAAATAATATGGTATAAAAAGAGCATCTGCTTGCTTAATATCTGATAGTTATAATCAGCAGTTAATTAAAATGTGAATGAAGAGATGCAAATGAATCAAAAATGGGGCTCAACAAATTAGTGGTAAACATAAAATGTAAAACAAAAACATAGACACTTCACCCACATAAAAATACTTTGTACTGTATGACGTCTGTAGCCTCATCTAAGCCAAGTAAAAGTTTTGAGACTTTCTCTCTCCAGAATATTTGCTAAAAACACTGGGAATAAGAAGTGGCATATTATGTAATTTAAAAACAGTAAAACAGTAATAAAAATGCTTGGCACAGCACTTGAAGCATTTGAACAAGCAATTTAAACAAGATAAGTTGCACAAAGCTCCCAAATCTCCAAAATCTTTCAAAATTTAAATAAAGCATCAACAAATTTCAGTAATGAGGAGAGACAACTAGTAGAAGAAATGTGGCTGTGGCTCCTCTAGCAGTGTCCAGCCCTCTGCAGCACTACCCTGCCACTTCAACTCCTAGAGTGGGCTCCCCACTGTCGCAACTCCAACACCAGGTGTAGCACCACAGAACAGCTAGGGGAACCACATTATTCAGTCAGCTCTAGAGGGTCTGGAAAGGGTTTTGAAGTAACACAACAGTCAAAACCAAGATTCAGTACTAACACAGTTTCTCCCTCAACTACGCAGGCAACGATGGCATACCTGCTCAAAATGAGGGGTTAGAGTTTTAGCATCCCTGCTGATCTGGCTTCTCCTCAGCAAGATCAACGTACAGCCTCTTCTCTGTTTCTTGCTAGTTGCTATGTGGGCAGGAAGTCTGATTACTCTCAGGCACAGGCAAGCAGATTGGTGGAGAATGAAATCACTGTTCTGTTTGAAATGACTAGCAACTTCAATTTCAGTTTCTGAGTAAAATCTCTCTCTCTCTCTCTCTCTCTCTCTCTCTCTCTCTCTCTCTCTCTCTCCTTACTTCACCTGGCATTTATTGTTACATGTTATCACTGCTATGTACTTTGGAGCACTGCTTGTGATGTAAAGTGTAGCTTTTTCTAGTCACAGTACTGTAGGTATGTGCTGAGCCTGTGTTGCTTACACATTCAGCAAACAGTAGTATGACTGGAGTGACTGTAACTGCGGCCAGAAATCCAGTGAAACAGAATTGCAAAAACAAAGCAAGCTCATCCTAGATTAAATATTCTGAAGGGGATATATTTATGTAACGTCATTAAGGAGCACTTCATAAGCCTAAAACATCCCTCAAACATACAGTATCTATTGTTTCAAAAGTGTCCAATAACAGCATTAAGCAACCAGTTTCATTTTAATATCCAGAGAGGTAGAATTACAGGTTAGTGAAACCCTGATATTTCAGTGTATCTCTTAAAAGTTTAGATAGATGGATGCCAACACCATTCTCAAAGCACTTCAAAAAGAAGGAGATGTCCATATGGTATTTTTAGGACTGCAGTACTACCAGATTGATTTGACCTTTTCCTTGTAACTCCAGGGCAATTTTCTGTGTTTTCCTGTAGATTACATTATTTCCTATGGAAGACAAACTGTTTTATTTGTCCATATAATCAGTGTGAGTCTATGGGACTAATTTCACTGTAGATTGCTCAATGTCTCTGTAAAATAAAGGAACAACTAGAGCTGGGAGCCCAGGGACTGCAAGGTAAAACTGGTTTTAAAGTTGAAAGTTTAAAGCCGGCCCTGTGGTGCTAAGGGTCGAGGCACCGAGTGTCACACCTCGTTCCATGCCAGTGACCCACATGCAGGAATGAGTGCAGGCCACCAGTGGTCAGCAGGTAGTTTGGAAGATTTTAACCATAAATTAATTATCCTGGATTCAGCCAAAGTATGAAGATAGAATAAACCCACCTCAACTCACACAAAGCAAGAGGGTGTCATTTTTGGAAACCCAATGTTGAGCACAAGGTTTATATGGCAGGTTTCTCTAGGCAGTCCAGGTATTTGTGGTCTCAAATTTCAGAGGTGTATAATATTTGTTAATCATATTTTTCTTTGATGGCTTGCAATAAAGGTCTAACTGAAGCCCTCCCATTTCAAGCCACACACATATTCCCATAATCAAAAAATATAATATTAAGGGAGTCAAACCAAAATGGTTAACTAAACAAACAAAAATACTTATTACTAAGAAGCAAAAGGCTTTATTCAATTCATGGCATCGGGTACCATTTCTGATTGGCAAAAGTATTAATGAAATCAAAAAAGATGCAAAAATACAGTTGGAAGGAAAAAGAGGAACCTGGGAAGAAGCTTAGCATTAACTGCAAATAAAGTCAACAGCAAGTTATTCTTCAGATATGTAAACTCATTCAAAAAAGTTTAACATCTGTAGGCCCCTTGAAAATTGATGATAATATTACAAACTTGCCTAAGGATATGGCTGTGGAATTTAATCAATATTGCATCACTGTTTTCTCTAAAAAAGAAAAGAGACCCTATATCCTTAATATCATCAAAACTGGGCAAAATGCAAATGTCTGCTGGATTTCAAATGAAAGAATCATACAAAAAACTAAGCATATTAAGGAAGGTAGTCCCCCTGTACTGGATAAAATAACTAGTAAAATACTAAACCATATTTATTTATTTATTTAAATTGTTTCACCAGGAAAAGCACGCTGAGCAAGAAGTGCTTGTCTTCTGGTGTGACCTGGGGGGAGGGGTACAGTGAGGAAGAAGACAAGGGTAGTCCAGGTCCTAACATATAAACATACCATTACAATACAGTTGAAAACATTTGACAGAAACAGTTGGGCGTAGCTGACAATTTACCCTTACTTATAGTATAGTAGCAATTACATGGGGAAGTCATGCTTTATATCTTGAAAACATATAATTAGATAATACAGCTGCACATGTTTGACAGGAATAGGTGAGTGTGGATTGATATATATACACCCTAATAGTCGAGAGTAAACATAGAATAGGATTCTTAGAATGGGAGTGGTGTACAGGCCACTATCTCAGACGGAGGAGTTAGACAGAAAACTAGTGGGACAGATCAGGAGGACCTGCGAGAAGGGTAGTGTGGTGATTGTGGGGGACTTCAACATGCCAGGAGTGGACTGGAGCACCCCAACAACCAGGAACAGAAGGGAACAGGTACTGCTGGATGCCTTCCAGGACAGCATCCTGCTGCAAATGGTCAGTGAACCAACCAGGTTAGGAAATACCCTTGACCTTGTGCTGGCAAATGGGGACTTTGTGAGACAACTTACAGTGGAGGAACCGCTGTCAGGGAGTGACCACCGGTCAGTATGGCTCACATTGGATATGGGCAAGGAAGGAGTGGAATCTGGCACAATAGTGCTAGACTTCAGGAGGGCTGACTTTGGGAGGATGGGGGAAGTGGTAAAAGGGTACCTGGTCAGAATTCAATCTAGTATGGACACTAACCAGAGGTGGGAGCTCATAAAGCTGGGGATAGTGGAGGCAACCAAAACCTGCTGCAAACCCAGAGCAAGAAGGCTAGGGCTAAGAAACCAATCTGGTTGAGCAAGGAGGTCATGGAAAAGGTAAGGAGGAAAAGCCTGCCTTTAGGAAGTACAAGAAACAGGAAGGGGAGGACAGGGAGGAGTACTTGACAGAATCGAAGGAGGTGACAAGGGCAGTAAGGGAGCCAAAGCATCTACGGAACTCAGGCTGGCACAAGGCATTAAGAAGGGGGAGAAGGACTTCTTTAAGTACATCAGGGAGAAAAGGAGCTGTAAGGACCACATAGTAAGGATTAGGAAGGAGAGGGGCTGGGTGGAAGCAGGGTGCGATAAGGCGGAAGCACTAAATGAGTACTTCTGCTCAGTATTTACTAAAGAGAAGAGGGGGGTGACACCCAAGGTGGGAGAAATGGCAGAAGCAGGGGAAGTGGTGACAGATGGGAAATCATGGAGCAGAGTTCGAGAGGGTTTGAAGGCACTGAGGGTGGACAAGGCACCAGGCCCAGATGGCATCCACTCCAGGGTACTGAAGGAGCTGGCAGAGGTCCTTGCAGGACCTTTGCAGACCTATTTAATGCCTCACTACATTCGAGGGTGTACCTCAGGACTGGAGGATGGCTCATGGTGCCCTCACAAGAGTGGCCCCAAGGATGAAATGGGAACTACAGACCAGTGAGCCTCACATCCATCGTGGGTAAGCTAATGGAGACTATCCTGAAGGAGAGGCTGGTGGCCTCCTAGAGGCCAAAGGACTACAGGACAGCAGACAGCATGGCTTCATACATGGCAGATCCTGCCAAACCAACCTGGTCGAGTTCTATGACTGGGTAACTAGGCAACTGGACAGGGGCCATGCAGTGGATGTCCTGTATCTGGACTTCAGTAAGCATTCGACTCAGTACCACATGGAAGGCTGGGAAGGAAGTTAGTAGGCACAGGGCGGGTGCAAAGCTGGTGAGATGGGTAGGAAACTGGCTGCACGGAAGGCAACAGAGGGTGGTGGTGGGTGGGGAGCTCTCACACCCAAGGGCAGTGATGAGCGGTGTTCCACAGGGCTCAGTGTTGGGACCAGTGTTGTTTGGGATATTCATTGCAGACATATCATGGGACATCAAAAGCAAGATTAGTCTATTTGCTGATGATACCAAGGTAGGTGCGGTGGTGGATGACCTAGGGGGATGGCAGGGGTTGCAGGATGATCTGGTAAAGCTTGAAACCTGGTCAGACACCTAGCAACTGGGCTTTAATGCCAAAAGTGCAAGGTGCTGCATTTTGGGATGAAGAACCCAAGAAGGAGTTACCAGCTGGGGAGTGAGCTAGCATCAGACAGAGGAGGAGAGGATCTGGGTGTGCTCATTACAGGGTCAATGAACAACTCGGCACAATGTAGGAAGGCAGCTGCAAAGGCCAACAAAATGCTGGGTTATATTGCAAGGGGTATATCCTCGAGGAGGGAGGAGGTGATTTTGCCACTGTATGAGGTCATTAGTTAGACCACACCTGAGTACTGCGTGCAGTACTGGCGTCCCGTATCCGAAGAGGGACATTAAGTTACTGGAGGGTGCAGGCGAGTGACAAAGATGATCAAGGGGCTGGGGACTTATCATAGGAGAGGAGGTTGAAGGAGTTGAACATGTACTCACTGGAGGAGAGGAGAGACAGGGTGACATGATTGAAACCTTTAAATACATGAAAGGAATAAACAAGATGGGTACAGAGGGCTGTTCAAAGTAAGGAGGGAGGGCCACCAGGGCCATGATATGAGACTGGGCGAGGAAAGTTCAGGAAGGAGATGAGAGACACTTTTTTACAGAGAGGGTGGTGGCTGGGTGGAATGCGTTACCTGCTGAAGTGTTATGCAGTAGAAGAGTGGACTGCTTCAAACGAGGATGGGACAGGACAAGGGGGAGGGTTAATGAAGGGGAAGGGTGGAAGAGAGGGGCAGCTGCAGAATAAGGGATGCTAGTTGCACATTCGAGCAGACTTGATAGACCTCTAGGCCTTTATCTGCTTGCAAATTTCGTATGTTCGTAGTTAAAATGAGGAAATCCTGCTAAGGTATTGGGTTGTAGTATATAATGAGATTGAGGAAAGTTCAAACTAGCTAGCACAAAAGTTGGGATCATGTGCAGTAGTTGGTTGTGGTTAGCAAAGTAACACCATTGGGCCTACTGGGAGAAGAAATATAGGCATGTCTGAGGTAGAATGGATTGGAGAGTTAGCTGCAGGAGCAGTTTACTGAGCAGTGGTTGGCAAGGGCATAAGATAATGAGCGGACAGAGGAAGAGTGGTGAATTTCAGAGGGAAAAGAGTTCCAGAGTTGAGGGAAGCAGTGGAAGAAGGTGGCCTGGCCGGCTTGGGTCTGACATCTGGGGACTAACAGGAGCCGGCAGTCCAGGGACCACAGAGCATAGGTGGGTGCCAGAGGGGGCAATAGTACAGAGGTCAGGTAAACTGGGAGGGTACCAAACCAGTTCTTCGAGACAAACTGAGCACAGTGTATTTGGCGGTGGTTCTCAAGAGAGGGGAGAGCAAGGGAGCGGTATAGCTTGCAGCAGTGGGTGCAAGGAGGAGCGTCAAGAGCGAACTGGTAGAAAGCATTAAAAAGGGTATCCAGTTTGGATAAAACTGACTTGTGGGTGGCACTGTAAACAATATCACAATAATCAAAGGAGGGAAGTATCATCTTCTGGATAAGCTCATGATGGACCAGATAGGGGAGGCTAGAACAGCTCTGATGTAAAGCTCCGAGCTTGGGGTGGAGGTTTGTTAGTATAGAGTCAGCATGGACTGCAAAGGTAAGGTGGAGGTCAAGCCAAACTCCAAGATGCTGGAAGGAGGTGATGTTCTTCAGCTCTGACCCATCAAGGGTGTGGAAAAATGGGAGGAAGGGGATCCTGGCCAGTCGTTGGGATGTACCAAAAGTCATAGTTACAGTTTTTTGCAATTAGAGAGAGCTGGTGAGAGTCGAACCAGAGCTGGACTTTATTAAAATCTGCCTGGTGGGTTGAGACAACTGAGGCTGGAGAGGAACCAGAAGAAAGTAGGACAGTATAGTCAGCATACATGTGGATCGAGGAGGCAGAACAAGTTTCGGGCAGGTTGTTTAGAAAAATAGAGAATAGGATAGGCCCAAGCACCGATCCTTGGGGGACACCGGTGGACATGGGGAGGGGAGGGGATATGACATCCTCAATCCTGACAGACTCAGTGTGGTCTGCAAGATAGGCACTGAACCAGGCAGTAGCAGATGTGGAGAGGCCAGAGTCAGAGAGGCTAGATAGTAACAGAGTGTGGGAGACTGTATCAAAGGCCTTGACCAGATCGATGAAAATGGCAAAGGTGATGAGACCTCTATCCATTCCAGATTGGATTGTGTCAGTGAGCCTTAGTAAAGAGGAGGCAGTGGAGTGATCTTTCCTGACTCTGGACTGGTAGTGTGTGAAAAAATTTGAGTTGGTGAGATAGGTTAGCTGGGCAGGGAGGAGGGATATTGTTCGATAGTTGGAGGTGGAGGAGGAGCACCCCCTTTGTGGAGAGGGATAACAATGGCATGCTTCCAGGACAGAGGGACAGATGCAATGGCGAAGGATAGATTTAGGAAGTAGGCAATAGGGGTGGCTATAGCAGAGGCCGAGAGGAACAGAAGTTTGGGGTCTAGTCCATCCTGGGGAATTCCCATTTGAGGGGCTTAATGTTAGCAGGTCTTCTAGAGCTTAATTCGGAGAGATTTCCCTGAAGGAGAAAATACCTGTATTTTGAGGTAGTTTTTGTCCTGTTGTTGGTGGAGATGGTGACATGGGGGGTAAGGAGGAAAGGAGTGAAGAAGTGCAGGTGGAGAAATATAAGTTAAACTCAGCAGCTACTGAGATAGGATCTGAGAATGTGGAGTTGTTTACACTAAGGAGAGGCGAGGGCTTGGCCCTGGGGGTGAGAAGAGGGAGTGTATGACCTTTCAGAATTTGGAGGGGCTAATAAGGTTAGATTGCAGGGAGGATCTAAAGTACTCTGCTTTAGCTAGTCAAGTTGATCTAGTGCACATGTTGCACAGATATCTGTAGTGGGAGAGGTCCAGAGGTAGGGCTGAGGCTTCAAAAGCTCGCCATGCTGAGTCACGAGCATTTATACAAGTTGTGAGCTCTTGGGAGATCGAAGGCAGGGGTACCACGTACCCTAGTACGTCGTAGCGGAAGATGGGAATTCCATATCTTAGGGAACGTGTTTTTGAAGTGAAGTAGGGTGTCATCTATCAGGTTGGGGGGGAGCCAGTTAGCTAGGACAAAGTCATTTAGGAGGAGAGACATTTAGGGATTTGAACGACTGTTGGACTAAGAACATATGGGGGATTTGAGATGGTGGACTTTGCGAACAATTTAGATGACATAGTGATCACTCATAGAGCTAGGGAGTAGGCCTGTTTGGATAACTCTGTGAGGATGGGAAGTCAGAGCCCAGTCGATAAGGGAGTGGTCACCTGATTTAAGGTTTAGGTGGGTGGACTCAGTGATGACTTGGCTTAAATTGAGGGCAGCGACATCCATCTGGGTTTTGTTGAGGACCGGGGCTAACCAGTTTAGGTTAAGGTCACCCATAGCATATAATTCCCCGGTGTGTGCTCGTGAACTGATTTGTGTAAGAAGGTCAGTAACAGTTGTGGCAGGGGTACCTGGTCAGCAGTAGATTTCGGCAATGGATATGGGCAGCGAGAAAGGTAGTGTGAGCTGGAGCAGCAAGAGTTTGTATTCTTTAGGTTCAGTTTTAGATAAGAATATTTTGTAGCATATGTCCAAACTTATGAAGATGGCTACGCCGCCACCTCTCATGTCTCTGTCCTGGTGGGCCATCATGTAACCAGGGATTGCAACTGAGGAGTCAGGAATATTTTTGTTAAGCCAAGTTTCAGAGAGGATGAGGACATCAGGGGCATGTAGTGCAGCGAGAACTTGTAGCTGGTTGATTTTAAGTGGTAGGCTATGAATATTTAGGTGAAGGAAACAGAAGCCTTTGTGGAGGGGGTAACCTGGCAGTTGGGAGGGGATGGGATGCTGGGTGGGGGTGCTGGCTGAGGTTGGTGAGGATGTGGTGGTCGAGGTTCCCGGATTTGGGTATATGTCTGCTGCTATGAGAAAAAGGAGGGTGAAGGATAGGTGTTGAGCTAGTATACAGAGGTAGCTTGGAACGGAAGAGCCCCGCCGTGAGTGGGGGCAAGGATGGACATTTGTGTGGGTAACAGGGGTCAGGTGAGAAGCAAGTAGGTGCAGGAGAGTCCAGGAGGGGGAGGGCCTGATTAGGAAGGGGGGGCGTATAGTGGAGTGTGCCCAGGTAGGAGTGGGTAGGAGAGAGAGTGCAGGGTTGGAGGGCCAAGGAGGAGTTACAATATATTCCAAGTAGGGGGAGGGGGCATGGGAAAGGTAGGCGGCATGGTGGAGTGGAGAGGTGGGAGGCAGGAGTATAGACAACTGAGTAGAGGTAAACCACTAGCCACAGTGGATGTGGTGCTGGGATTTTGTAGCAGCTTCTTAGACAAGGGGGTAATTATGAGGAGAAAGGAGCCAGAGATTGGCTGGGACGAATGTGTTTGTTGGTCCCTAGGAGGGCGAATGGCCAATAGGCCTAGGAGGTGAAACAGAAAGAATGGGAATTCTAGAGTACAGGTGAGTCAGTGGAAGAGTGCACTGTGCCTGAGGACTAGAGAATGGCCTATGCTGTTCCAATTCATGGAAAGGAGTCCAAGATGTGTATAGCTAATTACAGACTTATAAACCTCACTTCGATACTTGGAAAAATATTGGAATCATTCATCAACGATAAGATTCTTGAACATCTAAATAAAACATTAGACACTGATGAACAACAACATTGTTTCAGAAAATCCAGGTCATGTATAACCAATCTGGCCACCATTTATGAGAATGATAGCCAAGAAATTTACAATAATAGACCTATGAATGACACTCCCTGACAAAGAGGTATAGTACTTCAGAGTGCTGGGGCTGGTTGTCTGGGTTCAAGAAGCTTTGTAATGCCAATTTGCTTTTGAAGATACAGTAATGTTTTATTAAATGCAGATGTTTGGTGTGCTGGCTGTTCTTTGTTGTCTGTGAATATTGTTTACCTGGATTGTCAAAATGGCGTTTGATCTCATTCTTTATAGTGCCGTCACTGAAAAACTGAATGTGTTGGGATTGGAAAACAATCTTATCACATGGATTGCAGCTTGGTTGAACAACAGGTCTCACAGAGTACTGATTAACAGTTTATTACCACCCAGTGGTGGAGTGTTGGGTGGGGTGCCTGAGGGGTCTGTTCTGGGCCCTATCTTGGTTAACATCTTTCTAGCAGATTTATACAAAGAGCTTATCAACTAGTGCTCTAAGTATTCCAATGACACCAACTTTGGTGGGCTATGCAGCACAGAAGAACAAATAGCAACAATCCAACATGACCATAGTAAAATAAAAGAGTGGTCCGACACTTGGGGTATATTCTTTGATAAGGACAAATGTGATGTATTGCATTTTGGTGAAAACAATCCCAGACAAGGGCTCAGCACTTCAGGCCATGGGAATTCAAAATGATCTTGGGATATTGGTAGACTTTAATTTCAAATTTGAGGCATATAATAATAGTGCTATAGCAAAAGCCAACAGAAGCTGGTGGAATGTGCTGCCTAGGGGGCTGGTGGAGGCAGAGACGGTGGAGGGGTTCGGGGGGGTAGGCACAGGGGAAGGGTTCTGGAAGCAAAATCCAATACAGCGAGAATGTCCAGAACTGGGAAGGGAGAAGCCAGAGAAGGCGAGGGTGGCAGCAAGGTCAGCTCCCAGGATGGGGGCTGACCAAACGAGCAGACGTGAAAGACCGTTAGGCCTATTCTACTGGCATTTTAGTATGTAGTATGTAGTAACATCAGGAGGTCCATAAAGTCTAGAAATAGTAATGTACTGATATCCCTGTATAGAGTGTATGTATGCAGATACTTGATTATGGCTCACCATTCTGGGATCCCTATAAAAGCAAACAAATTAACAGCACTGAGCGCTTACAGAGGCACATAACAAAATCAATTAGGGAGATGAGAAATTTGGACTATTTGAGCTGCCTGGATAATATTACATTATCCTCTTTGGAATCTAGAAGGATTAGCAGGGAATTAATGGTTGTTTGTGATATACTGAAACGTGTAGAATTAATGGTCTCTTTAAACATGGATTTCAAATGAGACTTCAAAGAAGTGAGAGGTCATCCTTTATGCCTAAAAGAAAACAGAGTGAGAACAGAGAAGCGGAATTACTTCTTCACCAAGAAAGTGGTGAGGGCATGGACAGCAAAAATAAAAGTGTGTTCAAAAAAAGGTTGGGCAGTTCACATGAACATATTGCTTTTATCTGCTCTATATACTGCAGTAAACTCTAATATAGTGACTGACCCACAATAGTGCTTTTCAGTGGTTTGGTGAAAAAATGTTAATCACTTCCAAAGTTATTAAATTGTACAATATTGGGTTCTGAGCATGCTCAGTACAGTCTTTTGAATAGAGATCTTGAATGAAAAAATAATTTGGCCTAAACAAAAAAAGGATCCTTTTTCACTTGGAGTCAATCTTTTTTCATGAGGAAAAGTTCCTTTTTCGTTTGCTGACATCTTGTATTCCATTTTTTTTTACAAAAATTACAAAACCACCCAAAATGGCATCCTGCAGCGAGATCAAAACATGTATCTTGCTCTTCAGGACTCTGTTACCTAGATTCTGCACTTTACTGTTAGACAAATGCCCCAAAATGTCTTTATTTTAACATTTTAAGCCCTTTTTGTCACTTGCTTCAGCTTTTCTCGATTGTTTTTTTTTGTATAAATGAAAAAGGATTCTGTGTGATGAAAAAGGATTTTGGTAAGTATTTCCCTGGTGTCTAGTGGCACCCACCACCTTCTGATTGATGTCCCCATTATAATTATTTCTCTGGTATCTAGTGGCTCACTCCACCCTGGAATCACAGCCTCTTCTTAATTTTTGTTTCCCTTGTGTCTAGTGACACCCCCATACATCCCATGTCCCTCACTAACTGTAAAGAAGAAAACAGTCCCTCAATGTCTTTTTCCCCTGTAAAAAAGAAAATGGTCCCTCGGTGATGAGACCCCCCCCACAACAATCTCCCAAGGAACATCCACCACCCTGCACCTCCCAGACCTCCCTCCCTCACTCACTTGAACAGGTCCGAGCGTGTAGATTCACTCTCTGATCAAAGACACATCTTGCTGCTGGAAATGACAATTGCTGTATAAGGCAAGTGTAGTTCAATGTATTTCAATGAGGTTTTCAACTTTGGTGCATAACCTTGCCATTTTTGCATATTTTGAAACCACATTTTCAACATGCCATTTTTGAGACCCCACCTCATGCACAATGTCAGTGGAATTATGCAAATCTTGGCATGATTGCTTGGTAAAATCACATTTGGGTGGGATTTGAAAATGTTCACAGCCCTTGTACAAGAGGTGGGGTCATAAGAAGGGTATGCTCAAAATATGGGGTTAAAATGGCACAGTTATGTTCATCCATTGAAATTAAGCTATGTTCACTTGTAACTTCCATAATTTTCAATATTTTCACCCAAAATTTTGAACATACAGTAACCATTTCTTCACACCAACTCATGAACATGACAACTATCATTTTTCAAATCTGCACCAACATGTGTTTTCATGCTTCTGGCACAGAATGATGTTATGGTGGTGCATAATGATGTTTTGACTGGGATTTGAAAAGCGTAAGTACAGGGTTCATGAGGTTGGATAATAACAAGACTATGCTGACAATTTGATTGCTGTTGTGCTACAAATGGAAGCGCAGAGCTCAGAGGCCCCTGCCCTTCTACAGCAACATCAATATACACACCTATGGAGGGGTGGGATTGCAGGGCAGGCAAACAAGGATACAATTACACTATCTGAAAAACTGCAGATGGATGGGACTGCAAGGCTCAAAAAGTAAGGACATTCTTTGCAAAAAAATGAAGCAACAAAAGTAGGGAACGGTGACTTTAGGCATCCCAAACCTAAAACCTCATCCCACCCAAAAGAAATCAGGGATGGAGTCTTCCTTGGGGTTGTCAACCCTAAAGGTACCATTCTATACACTTCTGAAACATACACACCTGTGTCCATCACATCCGACCTTTCTTGCAATGGGATGAACTTTAGCATTCATAAACCCAAGGAAGATTTCATCCCTGATTTGTTTTAGGAGTGGGGGTGGAATTTATGGTTGATAAGCCTAAAGTTACATTTCCCTACTTTTGTCGCTTTAGCCATAACCCTAAATGTGGCATTAATGGAGATTTTTGCAAAGAATATTTATATTTAGGGTTGAGCAGGGCTTTCTATGTTAAACCTGAAATTCTGCACTTTAATATGTTCACAGTTGTTCAAAGGATTTTCACATAATTTTGCATGTGCAGTCTTTTTGGGTAGATTGCTTGAGGTGGCAAGTTTTGTTCTTGTGGGATGTGCAGATTCTGAGATCCAGATAGTGAAAAAACACTAAAATTCACATTTTTCGAATTTGTTTGTCATTACACTGCACCCAGATGATTTGGAATTTTAGTTTGAAATGTTGAGGGTAGAAAGGGCTTGGGTTGAAGAAATGCCTTTTGCTTGTTTGCTGAAAAAATAGTAATCTTTTCCAAAGTTACTACATTTTAATGTTCCCATTATTTTCAATGGGAAATTAGCTTTCCTGGATAGCTTCTTGGACCGAAAAAAGAATGTGGTCAAAGGAAAAAGGATTCTTTTTCATTAGGTGCCAATCCTTTTTCATGAGAAAAAAATTCCTTTTTTCATTTTCCATGATGTTGTTTTTAGTTTTTTTCATTAAAAGATTTATTGAAAGCAGACAAAAATGAGGTCCTCTACAGACACTAACACATGTATCTTGCTCATCAGACTCCGACAACTGGACTCTGTAGTTTCCTAATGGCAAAATGATCCTGGAATGTCTTTTTTTAAAGATTTTAAATCCTTTTTCATCACCCATTAAGATCCTGTTTTGTGATTCCTTTTTCATTCAAACAGAATAGGATCACGAGTCTTGAAAAAGGCTTTTGGAATAAGTTTTTTTTAATGGTTTCTTCATGAGTCCTTTTCCATTTGAATGATAAAATATCCCTTCTTGTGAAAAAGGATTTAGGACTTAGTCATCTTTCTGATTCCTTCCTCATGACAAAAGATCCTTTTCCATTTCATATTTTCATTCAAATGAAAAAAGATACCTTATAAGGAAAAAGGATTTCAGACTTAGTTTTCCTGCCAATTCCTTTCTCATGACAAGGGATATTTTTTCATTTCATATTTCCATTTAAACAAAAAAGGATCTCTTGACATTACATCTGCTACTGTGCCGTCCTGCTGGAAATCAGCACATATCCTCCCTCTATTTAAATCTGGTGACCCATGCGATGTAAACAACTTTAGGCCATATTTCCATATTGCCTATCCTTTCTAAAGTTCTAGAAAAACTGATCCATATTCAGTTAAAATCTCACTTGGAAACCTTCTCTCTCATTAACCCAGCTCAATCTGGCTTCCGGGCTAATCATAGCACAATCACTGCACTAGCAAAAGTAACCAATGATTGGATCTCTGCTATAGATGCTAAGAAGGTAACTGGTGCAGTCTTTTTGGACCTCAGCAAAGCTTTTGATGCTGTTGATCACAGACTATTAGTCAACTGCCTTGCAAAGTTGGGTGCCACATACCATACCACCCAGTGGTTCTCTATCTACCTAACTGGAAGATTCCAAAGAGTAAAGGTGGAAGGCTTTTTTTCTGCTGCCTTTCTAGTTGCAAGAGGAGTCCCACAAGGATCCATCTTAGGCCCTATCTTGTTTTCTTTGTACATTAATGACTTAGATGCTAACATATCTATGTCCAATCTGCACTTTTTTGCAGATGATACTGTGTTGTATACTTCTGGCTCATCGTTCTCTGAAGTCAAGGGAGTGCTTCAAACGGACTTCGCACAACTTGAGCATAATCTAATAAAGGCAAAGCTTCTGCTCAATGCTAAGAAGACTAAAGCGATGATATTCTCCCACAGTACTGTCACAGGCCCCCCCAATACCCTTGCCCAAGACTTCATTGTCACCAGCTAAATGAGCCTCTGGAAGTTGTAACCAAATTTAAATATCTGGGTATCTGGATTGACAATAAATTATCTTTCAATGACCACATCGAAGATGTCTCTAGAAGGTTAAAAGCAAGGTTAGGTTTTTTCTACAGAAATAGGCCCTTTTCCCCTTGAAACTTGAAAAAAGCTTATACAGGCCACTTTTCTCCCCCTTCTCGACTATGGCAATGTAATCTATTCCTCCACCACTCTTGCAAATCTAAGTAAACTGGACATCCTTTATCACCGTGCGTTACGGTTCATTACCAACTCCCCTTACGGTTCGCACCACTGTGACTTATATGCAGCTGTTGGTTGGACATCCCTTTCTACTAGATGCCTGCTCCATGCTGGGCTATGGACTCTTAAACTGCTCCTGCAGAAATTGCCAAGCTATCTCTCTTCCCTTATTAGTATCTCACATAGTGCATACTGTTAAGAAAATCTGACTTTATTATGCTTGACATACCAAGGACGGACTTCCTTTGGTAAACGTGCTATTGCATATGCCCTTCCCTCCGTTTGGAACCAATTACAAACCGTACTGAAACTAACTAGCACAGTTTCAATAAACTTCTACAAATCACTAAGTTCAGCCAAAATAAAAGGCACCTGTAACTGTTATTAAGTCTCTTCCTTCCCCATGTGTGCCATATTTATCCACTGGTAAGGTATAATTGATTTGTCATATTAACTGCTTTCCCTTCCCCTTCCCCTTCTACTCCTGGCTTGATCTATGCTTACGCTCCACTGCTACTCTATCAAATCACTCCTCCCCCCCATATCAGTTGTAGTCTGTTGTTTGTTCTAGCTGCCAAAACATATGCATTGCACACACCAGTCATCATGTTTCATTTATCAGTATGCAACCTGTAAGTCGCTTCCCTGTTTCATATCAATGTTTACCACCTGCGGTCACCCTATGTGGTACCCTTGTATACATATCCAGCCTGTATCATGTAACGTGCATTTCATGTATATACTGTTATTACCTATCTGTGTTTGTACTTTAAGTGTTTATGTTACAGGACCTCCTTGTGAGTGAGCTTGCTCAATGGAGTTTTCCTGCAATAAACTTGAACTTGAACTTGAAAAAAGATTTAGGACTTAGTTATTGCCAGATTCTTTTACATTTGAAAGAATCCTTTTTTGTTCCCATTTTTAATTGGTACAGCAAAGGATTTATTCAAAGGAAAAAAGTATTTTCCATGCACTCACCCTACAAAAGGCTTTATCAAAGATAATGACCCCTAGTGGATTATAAAAATAATAATCCACTAGGGGATCACAATCTTTGATGAAGCCTTCTGTAAGGTGAAAGATCAGAATTCAGCTTTGTCTTCTTCCTGACCCAGAAGGGTCAGTTGTTTTTGTTGGCAAACATCTAAATAAATGGAGTATTGAAAGTCAAATACTGTTTGGGACTCTCCATTAATATCTGTGCATAGGTGACTGCCTTGACTTTAGTTTTGGTCTGCCCCTTGATGTCCTTGTTTTTAAACCTGTAAAAGGAAAGGTCCGTCAGTTATGCGCACCCTCCAAACACACTTCCAACTGAGCACCCAAAGCACTGAAACCCCCAGACCTCTCCACATACCCTCATTCACCCGAACAGATCCCAATCTGAAGATCCACCCTCCAATATATCTTGCTGCTAGAACTGGCAACTGCAGTGTAAGACACTAAGGTAAATGTGGTTCAATATATTTTGCATTTGCCTTAGTTTCTCATATTGCAGTTACAGTTCCAACACCAAGATGTGGCTTTGATTGAAGAGTTGATCTTCACATTGGGACTTATTCAGGTTAGTGAAGGTGTATGTGTGTGGAGGGGTCTGAAGGTGTGCAGGGTGGTAGATGCTCAGTGGGAGATGGTTTTCAGCTTGTAGACAGCCTTGGAAGGGTAGGGGGCAACACTAGACACCAGGAATAAATGGAATAGGTATGTATGGGGTTGGGCATGAGAGTGTGGTGGCCACCGCTAGATGTCAGAGATTGCTATAAATATTTATGGGGATGGGAATGGGAGGTGGGGGTACCACTGGAAAACAGTGAATAATATTTGAAATTTAAATGTAAACATTAGGAAAAAAATACATCAACTCGGTGTCACAGATGTGGAAAATAAGGAGGAATGCTTGTGCATGTATCATTTGACTCTTCTGATATAATGATTTGAAATGAAAAAAAGCAAACATTAAAGCATGTTGGGCCTTCAGGATCTGTTTACTCTGAAGATAATGCATAATGGGTAGTGTGACAACAAGAGAGGTAACTGTTTTATTTCCTGGTATCCACCTGTACCCCCCACCTTCCAGTTCCCTTCCCCATAAATATTTATAGCAATCCCTGTTGTCCAGTGGGGGCCCCCACCCTCTCATGCCTGACCCCATACATGTTCCCTTTATCCTTGGTATCTAGTGGCACCCCTACCTTCCCATGGCTGTCTCCAAGCTGAAATGAACAAAACTGTCCCTAAATATCCTTTTTTTAAACTTGTAAAAAAATAAGGTTTATTGGTGATCTATGCCCCCTGAAACCCACCTCCCACTGAGCACCCATCACCCCACACACCTGGACCCCCTCCTCACACACCCTCACTCACCTGAACAGTTCCCATTGAGGTGATCAACTTTCCCATTGAAGACACATCCTGCTGCTGGAACCAGAGACTGCAACATGAGAAACTAAATGCGGTACAATGTATTTCAACAAGGTTTTCAGTTTTGGTGCACAACGTTGTCATTTTGGCTTATTTTGAAACCACATTTTTCAACATAGGCTTTCTGAGACCCCACCTCATGAATAATGTCAGTAGATTTGCACAAATCCCACCCAAAAGGCAAATTCATGGTCGGTTGGCAAAATCACCTTTTGGTCAGGATTTGAACATTTTCATTGACATTGTTCATGAGGTGGGCCTATAAGTAGGGTATATTGAAAATTTGTGCTCAAAATATGCCAAAATGACAATGTTATGAACCTCCATTGACATTTCACATTGCTGGCTTGGAACTTTCATAATTTTAAATGTTTTCTCCCCAAACATTCAACATAGTCATTACTTTACACCACCTCATAAACATAATGTCTAGCATTTTTCAAATCTGGGGCAACATGTATTTTCAATCCTCTGGTGCACAGTCATGTTGCAGTGGTGAACAATACATGTTTTGGCATGTGTTTGATCATTTTCAGAACTGGGTTCATGAGGAGGGTTAATACAAAGGCTATTCTAACAGTTTGGTTGCTCTTGTCATTCAAAAGGAACACAACAACATAAATACAGTATATGCATCTATAAAGGGATGGGAGCACAGGTCCTAGAGGGCTTTGCACTTCCACAGGCAAATAAGGATGCGATTATACTATCTGAAAGAGTATGGATGCATAGGAGTGCAGGACCCACAGGGCCCTGTGCTCTCACAGGGAAATAACAATACAATTATACAATATACTGCATTTATTCTTTTCTTCTAAAAAAATGTGTACAAGGTAAACATGGTGCTCACAGCTATAACGACATGAATTCTCAAAAAGCTGTGGCACACACATCCCATTAATGAGATTAAACATGGAGCTACTAAAAAATATACTTTATTGTACCAACACCAGATACCTGATGCGTTTCGGACACCAAGTCCTTTATCAAAGGTTAAACAATTACTCAAAAAGACACCAGTTAATTACTAATCCAAACATGACGTCATAATGACATATTCACATTTCATTGGACACCATACTTATTGCACAAATTCAAAAATCCACAAATCAAACATACTTAAATACAACATAAAAGTGCAGAAACAATAGCATTAATAAACATTCATACATAACAATTCTTAAAAAAACTCATAAAAATTAATTATTAATCTATCTCTGCTCCAGATATGGTTGAGTTCCAAATTTGCATTGATGCCTGTTTTTTTATGTGCCCTCAATCTGAGGATCCATCCATTTTCTTTCCTCAGGATTTTATTCCGAAAGTTACCACCCCTCTGGTCAAAAAAAAAAATGTTCAATTCCCATAAATTTAAACATGTGCATTTAATTTTATTTTTCTAGAACATATCCTGCAGTTGAATATACTGCATTTATTATAGTTTGGGATACGGGATCACTTCTATGTTAAACCCAGCATTTTGCGCCTTAATAACTTTGATACTGTTCAACAGATTTGCATATTTTGTCTGAATCTGTTATGTGGTTTCTGAGATACAGAGTGTCAAAAATCCCTAAATTTAAATGTTTTTTGCTGTTTCTTTGTCCACCTGTACCTCAGAAACTGTTTTGGCTTATGGTCTGAAATTGTCCAGATAGGAAGCCTTTGCCTCACAGATGTGCCTTTTGAACATTTGGTGAAAAAATATTAATCCACTTAAAAGTTATAAAATTTTAAATTTCCCATTATTTTCTACAGGAAAAATTAGATATCCTGCACAAAAATAGATTCATTTTTGCAGGAGCTACTGTATTTTCACAGACAGGTTCATGAAGTGTTGCAGAAAGCCTAATACATTTTTGCAGAATGCTCCTGTGTGCTCCATCTTATTTTTCAGTTAGCAAGAGACCGAATATAAAGAAAACACGTAAAAATGAATGGAGTAGAAAGAAGAAACATTAGAACTTAGCTAAGCAGATCCCATTTAGATACATTCTTTTTTTTTATTTTGTCCCAAAACAACTTTTCAGGGCACCCAAAATCCTGGGTGCTGAGCTCAGCGAGAGGGCCGCTGCTCCTGCATTATCTGTATGAGGAATTTCTTGATTTCTGTAGCCATAGCTGGAACTCGTGCTGCCAGCTGCAGTTTATGCTGTGAGCCACCCTTTTCTCTGGTGTCTAATGGCACCCCCACTCCCATATCTTTCTCTGGTGTCTAGTGGCACCTACCACCCTCCAATTTCCATAAAGTGTGTGTGTGTGTGTGTATATATATATATATATATATATATATATATATATATATATATATATATACACGCATACTTATATATACATATATAGCTATACTATAACCTGGATGCCTACCCCCAATGTAAGATGTCCCCCCACCCAGTCTCTTGTGTTATTTGCTGACATTGGGAGGCTCAATCCCCATGTCAGCATTACAAGCCCCCACAGGAGTGTGGGACCATGGAGAGCCTACCTCCAGTGTCCCCAAATATTTATTTAGTTGTATTTTTTTACTTCTTTATATAATCTGACACCAGGATGCCCACCCTTGGTGTCAGATGTCCCCCCACCCACAGCCTATTCTGTTAATATTTGCTGATATTGGGAACCCATTCCCCATTTTGATATTACAAGCTCTCTCCCTCCAGCAGTGTGGGACACTGGGCAGCCCACTCTCAGTGTCCCCAAATATTAATGTAATTGTATGTGTAAAAAGAAAACAGTCCCCCAACATATTGTTTTAGCCTAAAAAAATGGTCCCTTGTCATCCCGCCATCCCCCTCCCCAATCCTGGCCCTCCCACTGAGCACCCACCACCCCACACCCCCCTTACCCTTTACTTACCTCTGGCCATCAGAGGCTGTAATCTTCTGTAGACTGAGACACATCTGTACTTTTCAAAGCTGAATTGTGAACTGAGAAATCAAGGTAAGTGCCATATAATGTATTTCAATGGTGTGTTGATGTGCCTCAAGGTTGTCAGCCCTAACGCTCACCCCATTCCATCATTAGAAAAGCTGAGATGTATGGAGCACATGAGAATGGGATGATCATTAAGTCTGACAACCTTGAGGCACACCCCACACCTGATTTGTGAAGATGCAGGAAAGGGCAAACTGTAATGATTTTTTTCTGTTGCTGCATGTAGGGTGGGTATGGGGTGTTAAGGTTGGAAACCCTAACACAACATTTCCCTACTTCTGTGGCCTTAACCCTAACTGGTGCACTTACAATGTTTTTTGCAATGAAGTTCCTTACTTTTTATGATAGTATACTCAAATCCTCAGGAATCTTCATTTGCTGCCTCTCTGGGCCCTGCACTCCTATCCATCCATTGAAGCATACTATCTCTTTACATTATGGGGAGGACAAGGAAATATAAACACTGCAAAACACCAATACATTAATAAGAGTTCACATATATATATAAAAAAGCATAGAAGTATGTAGAGATACAATGGTATAACTAGTTACTAAAATTATTTAATTTATATAACCATGGCATGTAATAGGAACAGTATCCATGATGCCAATGCAGCTGTCCTATTGCAATAGTAGGTAGGGGATACAGTTATGGAAGAGTGGCACAACGGGCAGTAGATAATATGAGCAAACAATGAATCGAAGGGTAGGATTAGGTGGGGTCAGAGGCAATTACAGGAATTAGCTGAGAAGTCCCAGAGGAGGGTTTTGGGGGAGGAATGAAAAGGAGGTAGATTGAATAGCAAGGAGAGAGATTGGACCAGAGCTTAGGGAATCTGAAGGAGAAATAACAAGATGGCAATTGTCACAGCACAAAAAAATGTCAAGGATTGATGAGAACTCAGAGCATCTGCAACATCAAATTTTTCATTTCAGGACATCACATTTTTCATTTTGCAACATTAAATTTGTAATTTTGTGACATGCATCCACAATATCAAAATGTTCATTTCATGACATCAAATTTGTTATTTTAGGATATCAAATTTTTAATTTCGCAACATCAGATATTTAATTTCGCACCAATATGTTATCTCAAAAACCCTACTGCATATGGACAGGTAAGAAAACATGAAATTTCAAAGCCTTATAATGTAACTCTGTAACCCTTTAAGATTTTTTCACCACTACCTTAGGACATGACACGTATTCCCTTCACATCTGGGAAAAAAATTCCATTCCATGTAGGCTGTAGGCAAAAGTAAATAAAGAGCAGTTAAGTACGGGGAAAAACGTTAGCCTTTTACAAAAAATTATATATATGTGGATATCAGAAACTGCTCGAGCTGCCATCATGAAAATTTTCACAGGTCAAGACCCTGCCTCCTAGACAACACATACACATTTTCTGCTCATTTCATGGAACTGTGCCAAAGATGTTCATTTGCAAATTTAGGGGCTTAACATTGAACACCCTACTCAACCCTGACCATGGTGGTGCTACCACACCACTAATATATATATATATATATATATATATATATATATATACATATATACACATATATACACACAGTATTCAAGAGACAAAGTGTGACATTCATACAGTCATAAAAAGTTTTATAATTAGGCATGATTCAACCTTAATTTTAATGTGTATATGTGGTAGCTGCATAATGCAAAATATAAAGATAGTTCTGTATTTCTAAATTTGGAAAAATGGCACAGTTATTTATGACATGTAAACTACTTTCGTGAGTAACTCAGTGTCCATTATGAATTAATTCCCATTTCTAGTAATAAATAACATTTTCAAATGCAGTGTCTCTGTCTTCTATTTAAGTGTATTAGTTTGCAACATCTAATGATTTAATATTCTTAAATACCTATATGTTGCTATCTATCCTCCAGTGTAGACAGCATGAAAAATACAAACAGGAGGTTACCAAAGTTTCATTACTTCATGCTTATACTGTTTATGTCCAGTCTCATGCCTTTCGCACTTAAGCTTGACATCAAGTAGAAAGATAAACATGAACAAATCACTTGGTTGTATTTGATTTATTATATGACCATCTCTGTTGCATAAAACTACTGTGGGTAACACAGACACCACAGTAGTAATGCAGCATGTGAAATACATAGTACAGCTTTTATTAATGGCTTATTATCAACCAAACAGCCAGTACACATTGATAAGTACCATGACACATCAGGGGCCATTTTGACATCACTGTAGTTCCACAGAGCCAGACTGAGAAGAGACCCAACCACAGTTAACAACCAGAAAGCACCCAGGCAAATTGTTTGGTACCAATAACTATATATGAGAGTGCCACATAATGCTTCCTGGCAACCCCATGCCAGCCTTTGAGGGGAAAATGATGCCAAAATATCACACTGGCACACCCTAAGCTCACCACCACTTGCATCACAGGGATGCCGCTGCAGCAGGGTTTTTGTTCTGCATGTGGAATGCCACATCCAAACTACTCTACAAGTCAAAACAATATACCAAAGTTCCCCATGAACAAGCAAAGACTAGGCAAGATACAGCTGGATGTTACACAGTGGGCCTGGGCAACATTAGGTGTCATTTTGACATCACTGTACCTCCACAGAGTCAAACTGAGGGCAGGCCCAACCACAGTTACCAACCAGAAAGCACACAGGCACTCTGTCTGGTGTTGATAACTATAGATGCAGTCACTGCATGGCATCCCCTGGCAACCCAGTGCCAGCCATTATGGGGAAAATGATGCCAAAATATCACACAGCCCTACCCTGTGCTTACCACCATGTGCATCACAGGGACACCGCTGCTGCAGGGTTCTTGTACTGCGCATGGAATACCACATCCAAACTGCTTGAGTCAGGCCCAGGTGATGTATTTTTTTCATTTTTTTCAAACAGTTCCAAGATATTATGCTAACACTTGACATTTAATTTTTGGGTAGTCTCATTATAAATAAATCTGCTAAATGTTTTTGCCAGATGAATCCAAACCACTGATATTGCCCAACAGGCACTAGTACACCAGGCAATGACCAGATTCCAGTACTACACATGGTATGCCTCCCATACCCCTGAATGTACTAAGCAATGCCATGAGCAGCCTTTCTGAGGTAAGTTCAAGTGCTATATTTTTTTATTTTTAAATAGTTCCAACATATTGTGCCATCACTTGGCATCTAAAGTAGAAACAGTCTTATTATAAATAAATCAGGAAAATGTTTTTGGCAAATGAATCCAAAACAATGATGTTGCTCTACATGGACTAGTACACCCAGGCAATGACACAGTTATTACACATGGTACCCCCCCGATGCCATGAGGAGCCATTTTGAGGTAGGCCCAAGTGCTGTATTCTTTTATTTTTAAACAGTTCCAACATATGATGCCACCATGTGATGTCTAGTTTAGAAGCAGCCTCGTTCCTACACATGGTAACCCCCATAACCTTGAATGAACTGACTAATGCCATAAGAAGCATTTTTAAAGGTAGGCCCCATTGCAGTAGTTTTTTTTTTATTTCACACCATTCCAATATATTATGCAACCACCCACACCTGATCCCCTAGTTCAGTATGCCAGTACAAAGATGCTCCTTTATAATCTTACATCAAGAAAGGCAATGTTATCATTTTAAAATAACACCACACAGACACAGACACACACACACACACACACACACACACACACACACACACACCCCTACCTTAACCGGAGCCAGCATCACCCCTTCTTTCCAAAAATTATAAGCATCTCTCACAAATAGCATTTATTTTTATTTAAAACATTTTAAGAGTGCAGCTTTTATATTCATTCCACATACACACTTCTAAAACAGAGCCATTATAGAAACATAGAAACACAGAAACATGGAATTTGACAGCAGATAAGAACCGCTTGGCCCACCCAGTCTGCCCATTTCCCTACCTAATGGATAAGCTGCAGATTCTAGTTAACCAACAGCCTACTTCTTCATAAAATCAACAGGTGCAGCATTCATTTGACAAATACACATTCTTACAATTTACCAGTAGGAACCTGACAGGTTTTGTTTTTTCCCCATTTAAACATGATTAAAGTCATCAGCAGGGGAAAGTTTACCTATATTAGCAATATTCTGAAAAAATCTAATTATACAATGAAAACCCGCTGGATGGATTGTAAACAAAAATTATAAATCTCAAACAAAACTCTATTTGATTAGACTGCTCACATATATGCACAGCCCTATTTTGAAGAGGGGCCCTTCACAAACAGCTGGGCCATGAAAGAACACACAAATTTAACTTTTCTGCCCCAAAGATGATAGAACACAACTACTGCACTATAGCCAGATAGTATTTAATATGCCCTATTTAAACAGTACCAGCACCAGAAGAAAGTTCACCTGATAAATGTACCAAACAAAACTTTAAAATATACCATTTAATATACCCCATTTAAAAACTAACCACACCAGAAGAAAGTTCTGCTGATATACTTCCCATACACAACAATAAACTATACTATTTAATATGCCCCATTTACATAGTGCTAGAACCAGAGTAAAGTTCTGCTGATATACTTTCCAAATAAAACTTCTAAATAAACTCATTGTGCTGCACAGCCCACTAATCCAATCATCCTCTGTTTTGAAGAAGGGCCCTTCCCAAACAACTGGATCATGAAGTCTTAAGGTGAATACTTTATTGTTTCTGTCCCCAAAATTACACAGACTAACAGCTGCACTTTAGCCAGTCACTATTTAATATACACACACAACAGGAGTGGTGGTGAAAATGAAAGATAAAAAAGATATCTTAGTCGGTGACATCAGCAATAGCAAGATATCAAAAAATATCATTGTTACTGTTGTCACAATGGATATATTTTCAGTTACTTTCATCACAGTGGAATACTGAACCAATCTGAGAGCAGCTTCTACAATGCTGATGACATTACAATGCTTAATGCAGAACTAAAACAAACAGCTAAAATCAAATCAAAAGAGCAACTTTTTAAAATAAATTGCAGATTTGAAAGCTATAACTTTTAAACTACTGTTGTATGTATCAAATATACAACAGCCTGGCTAAAAACAGGCAATTTATCTTCACTTGTGAGTGTGCAGGACTTTCACAACTCACTCGTGGCTCTGCCACTCATAAGTTATGGTCCTGCTCCCTCACACATGAAGATTAATTGCATATTTTGAGTCAGGCTATTGTTTATCCTACAATATATCTTTTTGGCAAAAAACTCAGTTAATTCAACTTTTAGGGTTCTTTCTACTGAGATAAAATCGAGAAAATTCAATGTTAGGGTTTTTAAGCCTAACTCCAAATTCCACCCCACATACACACACACACACACACACACACACACACACACTCAGAAACACACACACACATACATCACATATACAAGTGAGGGATGGTACAAGCAACACAACCAATCAGAAACAGATGCCATAAGGTAAGAGAAAGAACATACAACTTTGTAAACATAGCACAACAGGCATCCATCATCATGTTTCACCAACTGTATCACTTCTGCTACCATCCCAGTGTCTTGGAGGGTACACCAACATGTGGTGCAAGGATATGAGATGGTCACTGCATGAACTGTATACCTATATGCAGATACTTTAAGAGTACAGATAACTCCTCGTACTAACAGATGGTGAGTTTAACCATATAATTTCATCCCTCCATTGAGATACAACAACACTGTGGATATGTTATACTGATACGCCAAGCTTTTATGTACTCTGCACTACCGTACCTGCATCACCAAAGTACACCAGTGTCTATATATTGTTATATGTATATGTATATATATATATGTATCTATATATGTATGTTCATATGTCACATTATCTTAAGGTGATTATTAAAATACTGCAGTAACATTCATTCATCAAGGTATACATACAATCCAATCTATATGTCACAATGACAGTACAGGGTGGTTTCTCTTCTGTATTCTCATTCCTGTTTTGACATGACACACTGCAATGTATAAGTCACACTACCTATATATCAGAATGTGAAGAGTGGAACATATCAGTACTGTGACAGATGCATTGTGTTGTGCAGCTCCAGTGCAAGTATTGTGATATGTTTACAGAGTTGCATGTTCTTTCTCTTACCTTATGGTGTCTGTTTCTGATTGGTTGTGTTGCCTTGTACTGTCCCCCTCTTGTAAGTGTGTCGTGTGTGTGTGTGTGTGTGTGTGTGTGTGTGTGTGTAGATGTGGGTTGGGGATGGAATTCGTAGTTAGGGTTGAAAACCCTAATGTCAAATTTCCTCACTTTTGTCACTGTAGAAACAACCCTAACTGTTGCATTAACAGCTTTTTGCAAAGAATTTCATTCCTTTTTCTGACATTGTAATACAGTAAACAAATACACAGCTGTAAAAGCATACTTTTCCATTGAGAGCATGCATCCTCTACAGTACCATTGTACCATACCCTACAGATGTGCCACAGTAAGAGATAAGAAGCATAAAACCTTTTGTTTGACATGTCAAACTATACTGTAGCTTCTATACACATCTATGCATAGTAACATTGTCAGTGTATTGATTAACACTTATTTTCAATCCTAAAGTATGTATCATTTATATACAGTTTTCAAGAAACACAACAGAGACAGAAGACAAGTTTTAAAAAATATTTATTAATCATTAAGTGCTAATTCTGTTTTAAAGAAGGCCAAATTGTACAACTCACTCAGTCTCATACCACTACTGTGTAACTGCATCACAGAAGTATATATAAAAGTGGGGGAAAAGTGACATGAGACTGAGCAAGTCAATGTTCCTGGGGTGGGCAAAAACCAAATGCATTAAACAATTAAAAAGCTATGAACTCCAAAGCATCAAATGATAACATTGCTACAGTAGTGCATTACTATGTTAGAATACTTTACCATTATGTGCATCTGGAAAAATTCCTCACCTGTCCCCTTAATAAAGGCAGTCATAAAAAATCAAGAACATACTGTCAACTGATATTGAGCAGAGTGTGTGATTCAAAATAGCATTGCATAAACAATGAACACTTAATATCTCACTACACATAACACCCATTTTAAATACAGTCCTATAATTTTAACAGCAATAATATTATTATTCAATTAAACCATTTGTATTAGTAATTTTATAATTAACACTGTATCATAACATAGAAACATAGAAGTTGATGGCAGATAAGGACCGCAAGACCCATCCAGTCTGCCCATTTCTTTTTCTACCTTATAAATGTGCCATTGGCCTTTGCTCTGTCAGTGGCCTATCTATTCATAGTCATTTGTATTGCTCCCTTATGCCTATCCCATGCCTGTTTGAAGCCCTGCATTGTATTCATAGCCACCACTTTGTGCTAAGCCATTCCATGCATCCACCACCCTTTCTGTGAAAAGAATTTCCTCACATTCCCCCAATCGGCCCCCCTAATCTCATGCTGTGTCCTCTTGTCCTGCTATTTTTCTTATATTTAAACATGTTAGACACTTTCACCTTGTTAATGCCCTTAAGGTGTTTGAATGCCTCGATCATATCACCTCTCTCCTCCTTTGCTCAAGGGTATACATATTGAGCTCCGTTAATCTGTCCTGATATGTCTTCTGATGCAGTCCCTGCACCATTTTGGTTGCCCTTCTCTGGACTGTCTCAATTTGGTTAATGTCCTTGTGAAGGTGTGGCCTCAATACTGCATGCAGTACTCCAGATGGGGCCTAACCAGTGTCTTGTAAAGAGGATTATTACTTCTCTTACAACTTGTATACTCTACTAATACACCCTAACACCCCTAGCCTCACCTACTGCTTTAGAGGTCTGCTTGGATGATTTCAGGTCATCAGTGATGATGATGCCCAAGTCTCTTTCTTCCTTTGTGACTGCTAGCAACTCCCCTCCCAGCCTATAGGTGGCTTCAGGGTTTCTCTTCCCTATGTGCATGATTTTGCACTTATTTGCATTAAATCCCAGTTGCCACTCTTCTGACCATTTTGCTAGTTTATCCAGATCTCGTCTCATTCTGCCCACCCCATCTGGATCATCTACTCTGTTGCAGATCTTGATGTCATCTGCAAACAGACAAGCCTTACCCTCTAGTCCATCTGCAAGGTCACTAATGAAGATGTTGAAGAGGACTGGCCCCAGGACTGATCCCTGAGGTACCCCACTTGTGACTTGCATCTCTTCTGACTGTATACCATTTACCACCACTCTCTGTTTTCTGCCCGTCAACCAGTTTGCCACCCAGTTGACCAACTTCTGACCCACCCCAAGCCTACCCAGCTTATTTATCAATCTTCTATGTGGAACAGTGTCAAAAGCTTTGCTGAAGTCAAGGTAGGTGACATCAACTGCTCCCCCTTGGTCCACCACTCTGGTTACCCAGTCAAAGAAATCTATGAGATTAGTTTGACAGGACCTTCCTTTTATAAACCCATGCTGTCTTGGATCCTGTGCCCCTATGGATTCCAGGTGTTGCACTATCCTTTCCTTAAGGAGTGCCTCCATAATCTTGCCCACTACTGAGGTAAGACTGATTGGTCTGTAGTTCTCCGCCTCCTCCCTGCTACCACTTGTGTGGAGCAGGATCACATGAGCCCTTCTCCAGTCTTCTGGAACCTCTCCTGTGCTCAGAGACTCACTAAAAAGTTCTGTTAATGGCTCTGCTTGTTCCACCTTTAGCTCCTTAAGTACCCTGGGATATATGCCATCAGGTCCCATTGCCTTATCCACCCTGAGCTTAGCAAGCTCTTGTAGGACCCTTTCTTTTGTGAAGGGAGTAGTGCTCACCTCCTCCCCTGTGTCCATGATGCTGAGCTGTGGGCCCTGCCCTACCTTCTCTTCGGTAAATACTGAGCAAAGTATCTATTTAGGATAGATGCCTTTACAGGGTCCTCCTCTCACATGCTCCCTTTCTCCATTAAGCTTAGCAATACCTCCTCTGGACTTTCCTTTCACTAATGTATCTATAGAAAGTCTTGTCACCTTCTTTTTCTATTCGTGCTAGTGTTTCCTCAGTTTGGGACTTTGCCTGCCTTACTGCCTTCCCTGCTTCCCTTAGGGCAGTTTGGTATGCCTCCTCATCTTCATCCCGCTGTGTTCCCTTATATTTCCTGAAGGCCAGCTTTTTGGCTCTGACCTTTTCTGCTACTGTTTTTGAGAACCAAAGTGGTTTCCTTCTTCTTTTGCACTTCCTTTTCTCTCTAACACAATGGGATGTTGCTTCAAGTATTGCATCCTTAATGCTTGCCCACTTTGCCTGTACCCCCTCACCTGTGTTTCTTTTGCCATGGCTAGTTTAACTCTGTTGGCCATCTTATCAAAGTCAGCTCCTCTGAAGTCCCAAATTTTTGCCTTGGAATGGGATGATTTAGATGTAGTAGCCAAACTGAACCATACCATGTGATGGTCACTGGCTCCCAGGTGACCTTCTACCTGGAGATATGTGATCCCTTCCTTGTTAGTCAGTACTAGATCTAGGATAGCCCTGTCTCTTGTGGGTTGCTGTACCAGTTGTTTGAGGCCTTACCCCTGCAGGGAATCCACTATGTGTCTAGTTCTGGCAGATGTTCCTGCTGGTATTGACCAATCTGTATCCGGCATGTTGAAGTCTCCCATTATCAGAACCTCCCCCTTTAGCTGTCATGTTTTGTATATATTCTAACAGTAATGTGTCTATGTCCTCTCCCCCTGGTCTGGGGGCCTGTAGACAACCCCAGTTCTTATGACTGTCCCATTTCCTGTTTCAAGGGTGACCCACAGTTCTTCTGGCTCCTTATGTGTATTCTGAATTTCTGTAGCTTTGATATTTTCATTGACATACAGAATTATTAATAAGAAAATCTAAGTAATGAAATAATCACAAGTCACATATTAATAAAAATGTTTGATAGTTACTAAGTATTAAACATATAAAACATATTAAACATATAAACATTTCCGTTAAACATCAGAATACATAGTATTCAGATACTGCATTAATAACATGTAAAATACTGTCCTGCTATTACTATGTAGAACACAAAAAAATACCTGTGAAGTGTTATGTAATTTTTACTATTGTTAGAAATTTTAATATTACAGTTCTCACACAAAGAAACAGTATTGATTCTTTACAGAGATATACACAATAGTTACAAATATGTTTAACTTTTAATATATATATACAATATTAACAATAACTATTTCTCTAACCATCCATATCCTAGGCCTACATACAGTGTTTTGCTCCCACAACTAAGTAAAATTGGCAGAAATGTGCCACCTGAACTGGACAGTATAGAGGTATCAGTGAAAGACATGCTGTACACATGGAATATTAGGCACTTCCTTCCTGTGCTTTGAAAGTATTGCACAACAGTATGTGTGCAAACACATACAAAGCTCAGGCATCAGCTTTCTTGCACTATCTCTCATCATGCATTACAAGGCAGATGTGAGTCATTTATATAGTGCACTATGACTAGAGTACAATGTCGAACACCAAGCATAGTCATGTTTGTAAATGTATGTAAGGTGCACAGTATTGCCATACAATGGTGTGACAGCTATCAAACCATATTCAATGTAACATGCTTCAGCAATGCAGAAATAAACAGGTCAGTACAGCACAATTGCATGGTTCTGCAATATTTATGTATCGGTAATAAGAGTGCTCCATAGTCAAAGCAATTGTTGAATGTAATGTGACTAAGCAGACAGCCCGCACCAATTAAAGCCCACTTAGGCTGCGTTGATGCTAAGATCCACAGCAACACCTACTTTCACTGTTAGCATCATAAATACCTGCATCTACATACTCAATTACTGCAAATATTCATAAAGTGATACGAAAAGAGCTGCACATGTCCAGTAAAGGTTGCGCATAACACTCTTATGACTACAACAGTGTGTCAAACAGCTTAATGAGATATTCATGCACTACTCTTTTGACAGGTGAAGGTCATTGTAATTTTTCAGAACCAGGACATAAGCATCTTTCAGATTACGAAGCAATCTCTTTTTAAAAGTGCTCACATAGTCATTACATTCCATCCAGCCGTTGCTGTACCTGAGACATGTAACATAATGTCCTGAATGAACAGATGCTCCATGGTGGAATATCACAGCCTGAGTATCAAAACATGCTCCCATTAATTGTACTCTTCCAGCAACAAAATCAGTGATCGGTGTGTCAATTCATAGTCCATTTGCATCAAATCTCTGCAAGACCAAAAGAAGATATTGAGAAGAGTATCTAATTCTTATGGACTGAATGCACTCTCCTCTACAGTGGGTACACCTGCAGCCACACTCTGCATTCCTGAGCAGTTGTCTGAATTTAACAGAATGTGCCTGTGGAACATACAATGAAATCCACACCATGTTTTCTGTTACTTCTTTGTGTGAATGTCAACAAGACAGGCAAGTGTACTTTATCACATATGTGACAGTAAAGTACTGTCACATTGAAATCTGATCTGATTCCAGGCTGTTAATGGCAGCCATCATAAACTCAGTCACATCTTGCTGAATGTTATTAGAGAATGTTTGATGGCCCTCATATCCATCCAAGACAATCTGTAAGGGTGTCAGAGTCTGCATGCTATTGTCATGCTTATCACTAACATGCATAACCTTCTTTAGTGATTAAGACAGTGGTGTATCATGTGAAGATTTGATAGTGGCAACAAAGTCAGACATGTGGAGAAATTCTTGCATTGCAGAGTTTGCATAGCAGTTTACTCCAGTGCTATTGTCAAATGCTGGGACAACAGCCATCCCAAGCGTCTTCTTCCATGGTGGAGATATTGTCTGTTGTTGAGTTCTGGATTCCTTCTTTGTGCTGTCTGCATTAAATATTGGTCTATCTGTCTGGTGCCTCTTTTTTATGCCAGAAACTGTCACTGTAGCATTGCATTCTGCCACATTCATGGGTAGCAGTATAAGAGCAACAACAAGAA
This sequence comes from Neoceratodus forsteri, assembly GCA_016271365.2. NCBI lineage: Eukaryota > Metazoa > Chordata > Ceratodontiformes > Ceratodontidae > Neoceratodus > Neoceratodus forsteri. The sequence goes on along the minus strand of CM028131.1, from coordinate 951,322,800 downwards.
AAAAGTAGCTCCAGCACCCACTGTGCAAATGCCACTACAACTGTAAATCAGAAAAAGGCACTGCACAAGCACTTCTTGAAATATGTTGTTTACTCACATAAAAGAGCCAAAAACACACAGTGCCGTACAAGGTGACAACAGCTACCTCACACAATGAAAAATGCCTAACCAGTTTCGTTCATGCATGCTTCATCAGGGACTAACCTTTCCATTCACAAAACACCATTTAAATGGTAAAACAGACTTAAAGTGACAGTGCACCACAAACATATCAGATATGTTGGTTCATTCATGTCAACCAGTTCATAAGCCAAGCTCTTATTGGCTTCTCTCACCCTCTGCATGACTGTTTTAGTTGTAGACATTGTCAATTCTGTGTGACCATAGCTAGGAATACTACTTTTTAAACTTTCAAGTGAAGCAGGCAATATTATATAAGACAGTTTAGCAATTGCTCCTTGGTTAGTGTAGTCTACCTGGCTACTTATACCTGCAAAGCTTTTTATGTAGGTAACACAACTCATGCTTTCAGAACAAGATTGTGTGAACATCAGAGTGACATTAGATGTCACAATGAAAAAAAAATGCTTTGGTTGGACATCTTAACCAGTACACTATAGTACTGAACATAAGTTTCAGTTCTGTGGTATAAAGAAAGTTAATGTTGGCCCTAGGGGTGGTGACCTTGAAAACCAGATTGTCTGTAGAGAATCATTTTGGATTTATTATTTAGGTGCCTTACAGAGTCCAGGATTAAAAGATGTCTTTGACATTGCACCTTTTTATGGAACAAATATGTTAGATCATGAGTGATTAAGAACAACTAAACACTGATATGATGCTATAAATATGTTTTTTGCAATAAAATATAACATATCTTTTTATGCTTTACCCCTCCCCCCTTTTTACTTTCCCTTCTTTTTGTTTTTGTTTATCTTTTGGTTAGATTTACCCAAGCAGTCTGATATATCATAGCTGTGCCTTCTGCATCTTTAATGGTCCAAGATGATTGAGCACTACTGTGTTAAATATATGCTGTGGTTTTGGTACTGTTGTATTAACTAGGTACCTAATTAACTATTATATTATTTAGGTTTGGTACTTAAAAATGTATATTTAGATTTATTTTTATATGCATTTAAGGTGTGTATATTATTACAGTACTATTTACAGCAATATTACTTTTCCAGCATGATATTAATATTGATTGTGGTGTACTATCACTTTAAGTCTGTTTGACCATTTAAATGATGTTTTATGAATGGAAAGGTTAGTCCCTGATGAAGTGCGCATGCACAAAACTGGTCGGGCATTTTTCATTGTTTGAGGTAGCTGTTGTCACCTTGTATGGTACTGTGTGTTTTTGGCTCTTTTATATGAGTAAACAATATATTTCAAAAAGTGCTTGTGCGGTGCCTTTTTCCAATTTATAGCACTATAAGAGGCAATGTTGGCTGGTGAAGAGTATGTAGTCTGTTGTACTCGGCAATACATCGTCTGTCGGCACGTATTTTAGGTGATGCTATACAGATGATATACAAGTCAGCCAAAGTCCATACGCATGAAAGTGCAACATAGTTCATGCCACCTTTGAATATGCCAGTGCCTATTTCGACCATTGCTGAGTCCAGACTTAGGCCTTGTAACTTGTGTATGGACACAGCATATGCAACACGCACAGGAAACTGTTTCCTCATTATATATATTTATGTCTTTCACAAGCTGAAACTCTGTAGCCATCCTAGAAATAGGCAAAGACTGTTCAATGTTGTTGAATTTCACAATGAGTGCCTCTACAAATGTCTTTCGTACATTATACTGAAAGTCAACTATATGTCCCATTGCACCATTCACCATGCCTCGCTCTACATCAAGATTTCGATGTAGCATGATGTGTGCATTGATGCACACAGTTAGAACTGCTTCTAATCCAGCTGTGTGAGACACAACTGACTTTAGTTCAGACAATCGTTCAGTCAGCTTTGCTACCAGATTCCGACTCAAGACTGCACCATCAATGGTGCCAAGAGCATTCAGAGTAATGATTTCTTGACCCTGTCTCTGCAACATAATGCTGTTAAATTCAGCACACTGCTTCACTCTAGGCATAAGACACATGATTCAAGCAGATTCTGAGTACATATTAGTGAAAGCATCACATGCAACAGTAAGAGAACAGCACTCAGTGCTGACATATTATGTGTTCAACAGACAAACATTATGTTGTGACAATGATCCAATGAGAGCCTGATCCAAAAGTATGTTATACCGAAGGTCACGGCTGTGTCGCATGTTTTCATACAGCTCAATGTAAATGAACAGCTCCCAAAGATTTATCTCTCCAATGCACTCTATTGTATTTTTTGCTTACTTCACAGTCAGTGCTGTAAAGTCATGCTCTCCATTCACAGGTACAAGTTGCAGAAAGTCACCAAACACAACAATAATCTTACCACCAAATTGCTGACCATCATCAGTCCTAAGTACCTTTTGGAGATGCAGATGGATACATGCAAGCCTGACATTTGAGACCATACTAATCTCATCAATGATGAGAAGTTTCATTTTGAGAAACATTGGTTGCAGCTCAGATGCCACCTCACAGGAAACTGTTCAGTACTTTCCAGTTTTGCCATGCTCTACAGGTAGCATAAACAACTGGTGTAGATATACCACCAATGTTGTATCTGCTAAACCTGTAGGAAGAGTCACAGCTACAGACATCACTTCTCCTGCATGTCTCCTTATCTTCATTGTGATAGCTTCAATAACAAAACTCTTGCCTGTGCCAGCAGAACCACTAACAAACATTAGCAATGGCTCATACTTTTCACATGTACATTTTTTTCCACTTATGAAGGATGCCATGTCTAATAGCTTCAGTGACAGCAACATAAGCAGCATACTGCTGCCTCTTCAACTGGTCAATCAGTACAGTAGGATCCTCTATCGCATGAGAAGAATGTTCCATGGCACTTTTGACTTCACTCATTAGAACCACAGGATTATTCATTGATAGATGAGCTCCAAGAGTACCCTCTCCTTTAGGATCCATATTTTCCTGAGAATTTTCTGGGGTATCTTCCACAAGCTGTTTCTTAGCTTGCTCCATCTGCTTCTTCTCTAATTCTAGTCTAAGAACGTATGTTTCGTACTGTTCACTCTTGAAAGTCTCATATGTAAGGTCGAACTGTTCCTCATATGTCTCACAGTCTCCTTTCAGTGTCCTCTCATCCCTCCATGGCTTAAAGAGGAACATTAGAGCAAAGTAGTAATGCTCCTTGCTGTCAGTGGTAGACAGACTCAATTTACAACAGTCAATCAGTCATGGTTTCTTCCTTTTAGCAAGCCATCCATCAAAGTCCCTAACTTTGTAAATCTCTCGAGTCTCATCAGGTGCTGCATCAATCTTGTAGTCGTACCACTTAGCAACATGGCACAGGCACATATCATCCATCACATTAGCCCAAATTGGGTAGTAAATATCAATCAGGTTATTCTTCAAAATATTTTTTGAAGAAGGGCAGTTCACAACCAGTTCTTCAATCTCATCATGAGACTTCAAAACACACTTTCATTTCTATTTGTAGTTGACATTAAGAAACTGTACAGTATCCAACACGCCATACAAGTGTGTCCCAATCAAACAATCACTGGCCTCATATGCTCCGCTTTCCCTATGAGACTGTGTCTTTAATCCCAATGACCACAGCTGTGAACTCAATGATTGGCTGGAAGTTACAATATCTTCCCAAAGTTCAAGCAAACTGGGTTGCTCATGTTTTGTGATGTACAATGTGACGTACCGAACAAGAGACAGAGAGTTATCTGCAACAAACTGCACATCAATGTTTGCCTGCCACATCAGGAAAAGAGTAGGATTGTAGTCATTGATGAATACCTCATTCTCCTGTCTGGGTAACTCATATACCCTCTTAGTGGACTTTGCCTTGAGATGGTGATGCATGGCTGAGAACAAGTCATTCATACCTCCCTGCTGGCAGACATGTCTGGAGAAACAAAACTGATACCTGGTGTACCACTCATTATGACTCTTAACTGGTTGGTGACAGTACTTCCCACAAAGATGCCCCTGAAACATTTGCACCAGCTTCCAGAGTGTTGGAATATCATACTTGTCAGGGATGTGGCAAGTCACATAACATTGAATGAACTTCAGCACTTTAGCTGTTTCATTCTTGCCGATATGAGAATCATCTTTAATCAACAACAGTATATGCATGTGTGACACACCTCATGCCTGAGATATTCTGTCCTCCAAAAGTAGAGCTCAACTAACCCAAGAGGAGGATTGTCCTTTGACAAAATGAATGTCAATATCTCATGGAAATGATGGTGAAAATGCCGGGACACAGAAACTGGATAAAGTGAGCACATCTCACCAAGAGTCATTGATGAAATGCTATGAACATCAGAACTGGCCCACCTCAATAGTTCAACTAACTGATCCCAGCTGTACTCTGCACAGCTTAGAGTTATGAACCAAGTAGCTGCACCATACTCACGCAACATAGTCATGACCTCCGAGTGTCTACGATGTCAGTATTCTTTTGTGTCACATAGACTTGAGACTATAGATATCAAATTCACCTGTAGTGTTTCATCCTTTTCTGTCAGCCATTGCAGAAACTCAACCACTGTCATACCTTCCAATGGTCTAGTCAATCGGAGTGTATGTGCAATGAATGCAGAGAGTATACTAAGCTCAATCTCCCACAACAGGTGGAACAAATATTGAATGTTCCTATGAAATTTACCATCCTTGTTTAACACCCTCTATGTACGGTATTCAGCAACTGGAACATGAACCTCATGTTCATCCAGACGACCTCCTGTTCCTTTAGGGAGTGTATCTGGAAAACATTGTGCTTCAAGTTGTTCCTCCCATATGTTGAGAGGGCTACCTTCAACCTGTGTCATCTGATACAGGTCAATGTTATCACCAATGGGATCTCTGCCACATAAAGGGTGAATTGTGTACTGTTCATACACATCTTCATGAGTTGCGACATCAACCTTCTCAGTGCTTGGCTTCCTAGTGTCTACTAATCCAAATTGAGCACTCATACCTCACAGTTCATATATGTCAAGCTCACCATAGAAAGAATTATTGCTCTTCAGATAGTGTAGAGCACTTTTCACTTCCTATACATTGACAACATCTTGCCAAATGACCTTGGATTTTGTAGGTACACCATTTACTAGTATAGCCATACTGTTTCCCTTTGAGATTGTCTCCGCATTCTGTTTCAGAGGAAGTTTTAAATACAGCACAGCCCTTTCAGAGACTTGACAAGCTCCTTTTGGGGCACTTTATGTGTTCTTGTGCTCAGTCATAGAATTATCTGAAATAGTCTCATGGTTTGTATCAGTATCCACTCAAACATGTTCAGTGCAGCAGGTGTGACATCTGCATCCTTCTTGTTCAAAACAGATCTTGGTGGCAGAGTGTTATTTTTCACCTTTGACAAACAGTAGTGACACATAATGACCACTGGGTCCAAGTCAAAGTCATTCTTTACTAGTAAGGAGGCCAACAACTGTGCCCACATGTCATTAAAAGATTTTATCTTTTCCAGATCAATTGTTACAGATTGCGACCTGTAAAGTAGTCTGTGACAAGAGACACACATAGAGTCAAACTTCTCTCTCTTATCCATTTCAAACTTGGCAATGGGTTTTCTGAATGATTTCAGTATCTTGCATTCCTGAAGAGTGAGACTACATGATACAGAGGCAGATGTGTCATCACAGGGTGCATCATAATGTTTACTGTTACGTTGCACATCCTGTATCACAAGTTTTGCAGCTTCCATGTCTCCTACTTTCAATGACTCATCAAGCTGTTTATATACTGACACAGCTTCTCACCCGGTATATTTTGTGCAGAAAGCTGAGCATCATATGATTGTGTATAGCAATCATACGCATGTGATGAAATACACTCTTGCACACACCGCTATCTAAGCAAGCCAAGGGATGTCCAAACAACCCTTTATGCTTGTGAATGTCACAGAGATTAATCTTATATAATAAGTCATATCTCTGTTTCTTCTTCATTGCAAGACATTTCTTTACAAACTGTGCAATAGCATCAAACTATGCTTGCCTCAGATTGCAGGTGTTATCACATCTCCACGATGCACAACTTTTGCTTGGCGGCCTCAGTTGCTGAGTCTGTTTCATCATCTGCAACACATGGTTCTTCACCTCACATCACACTCAACACATTACAAGCATTACCAACCTCATCAACAGAAATAACAACTTCCTTGAAAAGTGGTTTGTAAGACTCCTGCCAGAAAAAAGCCTCTGAGTGCTGTTTATGCAGTCAAATGCCTTGGAAGACTTCACAAAAGTTGTCTCTGTTGGGAGTGTCAACATTTTGGAGCCTACTGAGAACAGACTGCACTGTAGCAGTGAAGTGTTCAACCTTTCTCATCATTTTGTTCCACAAACGTGAAAGAACAGCAAAGGCCATATTCACAAATCTACGAGCTCTAAGTCATAGTTTCATCAAAGACAGTTGACTCTTTAGTCATCTGCCTTGACACTTCATTATGGTAGAAGTAATCTGATCAACTTTAGCCTTTGAATCTAACTTTTGGAAACATTTCAACTTGCTAAGATGGCCACAAATAGCAGAACTGTGCTTTTTGTTTATGGGCTGCAAGAGAAATGTTTCCAACCTGTGCAGCTCTGCTATGCACCGCTATCACAACATCAGGCTGAAGGAGCGAGCACTGTCCATTTCTTCCTAAGCAAGAAACTGAGGCAGGCATCTCACAATCACCAGGCAATCTTTCCTGTTAATAGACCTTTCACTGTCCTTAACTTTCCTAGTGGCATTTTTTCTGCCTACAGTACTCTCCATCAACTTAACATCACTGTTATACTTATCTTTTATATGCTTACTCTGCTGTCTATGTCTTGTAGGCATTCTCTCTCTAAAAAAAAAGCAGGTTTCAGTCAATTTAATGATACAGGATCACACATCTATGAAACAAAAAAAAATGTTGTATCAGTTACCTGTTGCCACAAATATTTGTCAATAAACACTTCAAATGAATACCATCACAAAAATATGCTACTGTGTACCTTCAGCTAATAAATAACATATGCAGGGCCAGATATTCAAAACTTTCCACCAGACAAAAAACGTTTGCACAGGTTTAGCACTGGATTAGCATGGGTCTGCTATTTTCAAAAGGCCAAATAGTGTGGGCAAACTGCATTAGTGCAGGGCAAAATCATAATGTATGCAAGGGGCAAACTGACATGAATACAGGTGCAATGCTATATTCAGTGACTAGTGCCGTGCTAAGTGGTTTTGTGTGACTCAGAGCTACACTTAGCTCAGTGCACATTACCACCCAGTAAAAGCTTGTCTTAACCCTGGGCAATCAGCTTTGCATGGTATCTGTGCGGCTTTTGCACAGCTTTGCATGACCCTAACAAGTAAATATGACACATAGACAAAGCCAAACATAGAGGAAACATGCTGCTTACTGATGTCATCACAATGATGCCATCATCTGCCACCAGTCCCAGCCATGCCAGGCAGTAAGTGGTGACCTTGCCATCAGTGGAAAGCAAGGCAGTGTGGCCATACAGCACACACCTGTGGACCACTCTTTTGTGGACACCAACAGATGCCAGCACACACATGCAGCACTGTGGGCATGAAGGATGTTGAGGGGAGAGTGTATGGGTGACCAGACTGTGCCACAGACCATGTGTGGCCACAAGGCTGGGACACATCATTCAGTGCACAAGGGCCAGCATTGGGAATACCCCAACACCAGTGTGCCTTTCTGATAATATATGCCCCCCTGGCCACATACCGCACAGCTGTACAACTGCCACAGCACATAAAGCCAGACTTTATATGTCACTGTGAGCATCCCATGCCAGAGGTGCAGCATCTGTGGGTCACACAACAGCATAACAGTAATGTCCACTGTCAGTAAACACCTGCAGGTTGGGCCTCTCACTGTGTATAGTGCAGTCAGCATCACTGCCCTACACACCATAGGCATTGCTGTATCCACACTACTGACCCCCTTGCTACTGTAGTGTCTGCTGTGCACTGTAGCATGATCTACAGAGTGACAGTTGCATGCAGCACCACCACCATCTGTGCCTATGCCAAGCTGTCCCAGTACAGTTGCAGGCAGCAGTGCATATGAAAGTACAGCGTTCACAACTGTATAATATTCCCCAAACTGTTTGCACAGCGCTAACACGTTTGCGCAGGTTTAGCGCAGGGCTAAACCATTAGCCTGGTGCAAACTACATGCAAATCAGGGCATAATGAGATGCTAATTTGGATGTTTGCCCAGAGATTACCTAAGTAGGCTCATTTGCATGTCACTTTTGAATATAGCAAAGTTATGGTTTAGCCCCGTGCTAAACCCGAGCAAACATATTAGCACTGCACAAACAGTTTGGGAATATCTTACAGTTTTGCACACTATACTTTCACATACGCTGCTGCCTGCAGCTGTACTGGGTCCACGCATTTGCTGGCACACACATTGGCCACATAGTTCACCTCTACCTACCTTCACATCACTGTGCACTGTGTTGCTGTTCTGGTTTGCACTTCCTGGTTGCCATATTCAGAGCTGTCTTATTCCAGGGCTAAGTTTGCCCTGCATTCCCAGCCCAGTTTGCCCTGCCTCATTCCCATGCTATATTCAGAAGCTGTTTGCCCTGGGCTATTCCTTTTGAATATGGCTTGCTTTGTGCACCGGGTTAAGTTTGCCCACCGGGCAGTGCTAATTTTGCCCCAGGGCTAAGTTATGAATATCTGGCCTGCAATCTCTTACATTTTCAACCTATGTGAACAAGCCTCATTGAAATGCAATTTCTAACCACAGTACTGTTCAACCTTCTTAAAAAATACCCAATTGAAATGTAATATGTTGTCACATCTCAAAAATGTTTATAGCAAAAGTTTTTGAGCTACGTGACCGAGGAACACTATAAACACTATGTTGTGGAGCACAAAAAAAGTTACACCTCCAGTTTTCAAACTACATGAGACAGCCTGAGTGAGATATATTATGTTTATTAGGTCTAAAAATGTAAGTGCAAAAATTCTCAAGGTCCATGGATAATCATCATTGAAATGCAAAATGTTGGTATCCTAAAATGTTATTGCAAAAGTTTTCAAGTTCCATGGACAACTTTCACTGAAAAACATTATGTTATTAAATTCAAAAAATGTTATTGTGAAAGTTTTCATGTTCCATGGACGGGTTCTATTGAAATGCATTATGTTGGTAAGGCTAAAAAATGCTTTTGCGAAAGTTTTCAAGCTCCATGTGTGAGTTTCATTGAAAAGCATTATGTTATGGAAGTCATAAAATGTTATCGCAAAACCTTTTGAGCTCCATAGGTGAGTCCCATTGAAATGCATTATGTTGTTGAGGTCATATAACATTTGCATTAAAGTTTTTGACCTACATGGATGAGTCCCATTGAAATACATTATATTGTTGAGGTTAAAAAATGTAACCGTGTCAGGAGGCCTTGTGCTCCCCTCTTTCTTTAAGTACTACATTGTCTCACATATTAGTAAAGTGGTACATTGGAATAAACTGAATAGCTTAGTGGCCCCAAACTCTTATGTGCCTTTCTGGGTCCATATTGAGAGTGATTTAGTTCTTAAATATTCATCAACTCTAAATTCAATTGCCTATACCACCATTAAACTCCTTCCCAAGCCACTGAAAAACACGCCTATTGGATGGTCTCTAAAAGTTCTGCAGCAGGCTCAGAAGCTCCTAAAGGTGAACTGGCAGAACTCACCGGAACAAATTTTGATACATCACATCCACTTTTTAATACAGCAGGCTCCGATTTCTTCTATGTTTTGGGGGCCGATAGCTGGATTACGACTGGGGGATTTGGCACCCTAAGGGAAGCTAATATCATATGAACAAGCCTGTATCCAATTCCCAGAATTAAAAGGGTATAATTTCAAATTTCGACAAAATTTGTGGCTCAATAAAAGCTCACCTGCACAGGATGAAAACATGGGTGAAAATCAGGACCGAGTTGTCCTTGTTGCTTAAAGTTGCAGACCAACCCCATTCTGTTTCTAGAGTTTATAATGTGTTGCAGAGGATAGATGAGGGTTTGCCCTCTTGTGTTAGTCATTATTGGAGGCAGAGATTAGAGATGACAGTGGACAGTGGAGTATGGGAGCAGATATGGGTAAATAATCATAAATATATTAGGCAGGATAGATATAAACTATAGCAATTTAATATCATGCACAACATGTATTATACTCCTGCTAGACTTCACAGGATGGGTAAGCTATCATCACCTATCTGTAACAGGTGTGAAGCCAAAGAAGGGGACTTGTTCCATGTACTGTGGGAGTGCGCTAAGATTCAGTCTTTCTGGAGGGCAATTTGCACTTCATTACCATCGATAATAGGCCTGGAGCTCTTTTTTACACCATAAATTTGTTTATTGAGTAGCTTCCCCAGAGGCATGACTAGGCAAAAAAAGTTGTACGTGGCTATTATATTGGCTACGGCCAAAGCTGTCATCCAAAGGCACTGGATGGACACCATTACTCCACCAGTCCTAGAATGGTATAAGGAGATTACGATTGTATTAAAATTGGAGTTACACATAGCCAGAATGAACAACAGGATCCAGTCCTATGGCTCCAGTTGGGGCCTATTGGATGCTGTTCTAGCTACTTGGCAAGCTTAGTCTGTCTAGCCATAGAAAATGCCCCCCTGCTAGATGTATCCTTTGATTCTTGTTTTTCTTCCTACTGAGAATCCTCGTGGTGCCTCAATCTGTACGAAGATGCTGTTTGGGTGGTGGGTGTTGGGTAGGGATGGGATGGGGTAAAGTTGTATTAGGCTACCTCATTAATTGTGAGGTCAATCTTGTTTATCTCAATGATATTGTTCTTGTAAACATGTGTATATGATAATGGCACATGTAACTTGCAAGTGTCAGCCTGATTAGGGCTGTATAACTCATGTATCATCACTGTGCCAATAAAGTAAACTGAATTAAAAAAAAAAACGTAACCGTGAAAGTTTTTGAACTACACAGACATACCCCATAGAAATGCATTATGTTCTTGAGCTAATAAAATGTTACTGTGAAAGTTTTCAAGCTCCATGAATGAGTTCCATTGAAATGTATTATGTTTTAGAGGTTAAAAAATGTAACTGTGAAAGTTTTCAGGCTTCACACACATACCCCATAGAAAAGCATTATGTTCTCGAGCTAAGGAAATATTACCATGAAAGTTTTTGAGCCCCATGAATGAGCCCCATTTAAATGCATTATGTTGCTGAAGTAAAAAAAAAATGTTACTGTGAATATTTTCAAGCTCAGTGAACAACCCCCATATAAAACAACATGGTGCCTAGGCCAAAAAAATGTAATCTTGAAAATTTCCAGGCTACAAATAGTAAAGTATGAGGCTCTCCCATAGATAGCATTGAAGTTTGTGCACAATCAAAAAATTTTATCATGCAAACATTTTGTTGTTGAGCTACTGTGACCTTCTACCTTTCCCTACCATGATGCATTGTAACCAGGAAATGAGTAAAATCTGTTTCTATAAATGCTAGCAACCAGAAAATGGTGCAACAATGACACATTTAAGCAACACACCTGTGATATATAGCTGAAATCACAGAAATACATCATATTAATTAGTAAATTGGTGAAAATGAGACCAAATTATGAACTTGCTCCACTAAGAGCAGCCATGTTTTTTTCTAAAAAAAAAACACCCACATACCACATCTAACAAATCACAGACTACTGAGACAACATTGACACGCCACAATAGCAAATGATATCACACCACTAATTTATGCAAAAAATGTATGTTTGTAACATGGATATACATATGTATCTACAGGCTCGGGGAGGATGAGGTTACCTGGCACAAGAGACCTAGGTTTGGCTACTCTGCACAGGGGCACCCAAGTAAATCCAACTACAGGAAGCAATAACTGTAGTGTCCAGAACCAGAATAGGGATTTTTCAGTGTGGCTTTATTTATTAACTCACTGAACCTAAACAAAGCACTGCATGGTCCCCCAAAGGGCTACGTTACTGTAATGTAGATTAGAGGTTAAACACAGCGGTCCATTTTAGGAATGAACACATTACTACAGATGTTTGGCTTTGGACCCACCAGGCACTCAGCCAGGACTTTGCATGTGCATTGGATACATAACCCGACTGGCTCGGCTCCCCTGCCGGCCACTCGACTGACGGTCCACTTGGCGAATGAACCCAAACATTACTTGGAAAGACATCCCATCAAACAAGGAGGATCCCAAACTGTGGCTCCCCACACCACTTGAAGTCTGCGACTCCTAGAGAGATTTGTTTTCATACTTCCAGTTGAAACTCCCATCAAACAAGGAGACTCCCATCCAACAAGGAGTAATTTTCCCATCCTGTGGCTCCCCACACCACTTAGAGTCTGTGACTCCTAGAGAGATTTTCAAGTTGCGACCCACGTCTGGGTACCCACCCCATCACTGGCCAAGCGCATGAGGCAAGTAGCAAAAACACAGAAGAAATCCGTAGAGGTGGACCTGGTTATTAAAGATGGGGGGTTTTCCCACCTCCAGCTCCCACAGCCCATACCCGGCCATTTCTCTGGACACACAGAAAACTTTAGACTTTAAAATGTAGATTGAACGGTGGATGACCTGAAGCACCCCCTCTACAGCGAACTTTAAATCCATTTAAACTTTAAACAGTTGACTGCTCTATTTGTTTGTCCTAGTTGACATAGTCCTCCCAAATAGCAGTCCACATTTATTCCCCAACTGAAGAAAAAAGTTGTTTGCCCCTTCCAATGGAGCCAAACACTCACCCATTCATTGCAGGTGCCCCACAGGCGAAGTACTGTAACCTTTGCTGTTATACATGAACAAACTGAACTTAAAACAGGCAGCTTTCTTCCCAGGGTGGGAGAAGGAGATTGCCCCTGGAACCCACAGAGAACTTTACTCCCCCCCAGAGGGAGGGGGGCACTGAGACCGGAGGAGCGGTCTCCACCACTTTAAAAAGGTAAAATACAGGAACAGTTCCTTTTTTCTGAGTGAGAAATCACACTGCACACTAATGCTTCCTTCTTGCTTAAGGACAAATGGAAGACTCTCTTTGAATTTCCCAAAGTTCTAAACTTCACTCCCTGAGCTGGAGATTCCAAAGTGGCTCATGCAGCTGTGACAGTTCTATAATGATGTCATCTCTTAAATCTCAGCTGTGACTGAGGACAGAGTGAGACAGTGTGAAACCCATTTAACTGGAGTTTCACAAGCTGTCTTCCCTGCCTACCACTAGGTCTTACTGGGATTCTAGTAACCCCGGCTAGCAAAGGGGTTACACTCTCCCTTGACCAGGAAAATGACTTCCCCCAGTCATTATGCACTCGGCCTTAGGCCATCCCACCCTATGTGCTACCTGCGGAGGGGGGTGATCAGGCCCCCTCCTACCATGTGCGAGCACAGGTAGGCAACACTAAGGGCCTAGAGGCCTATAGCTGACATATCAGCCTCTACTCTATCCACTTACTATAGACACCTAGTGGCTCTGGTAGAAACATCCAGAGCATAGCCCTGATAGATCAGCACTGCGGCCCCTACTGCAGATCAGGGCCACAGCCTGTCCACCCCCCTAACCCTCTAGGGAAAATTTGTCTGCCTCTAACATAACATCCCAAACAAAACAAAACCCGGGGACCTCCCCCACCTTGGGCAGCCTGCAACTACAACCTTTAGCAATAATAACACAGTACATTTAAATTCTACACCATAAGCACTGACGAGGGACTCTGATGAGCCCCTCCTCCTCTTCTTGTCTTCTCTTCTGTCTTCCAGGAACACCTGTAAGAAAAGACAAAAACAAAAAAAAACACATCCTAATTTGCATGTACAGTCTATCTAAACAACAACAATGACAACAACAACAACCCTTACCACACAGAAAAAGAACTGAACAATCCCGAAAAAGAACTGAACAATCCCAAAAAGGAAAAAGATTTTTTTTTTTTATTTTTTTAGAAAAAGGTACAAAACAGTATTTACATTAAAGTACAATGACATTGGTAGCAATACACCTTTGGGGGGGGACGGAATGCCCTAAATGTCCCACTAGTGACTACAAGGCCCGAAGGCGAGTCCATTAAAGAGTCTCTCCTGGGCCGGAGCCCCGTGAAGCATAGTTCTTTAAGGCAATAATCCCGAAGGGGAGAGTCTTTGTGGACAGTTCACACACTGTTTGAAGTCTGTAGTGTAGGGTGTGTATTGCAATGTCATAAAGATAGAATAAAAAGGGTTTTGCGGACTTACCAGCCTCTTGAAGTATTCGGACATCTCAAACCTGGTCCCTTCCAAAGACTTTCCCTGGCAGCATTTCTTCTGATACAGCTGGGTGGACATCTTCTGGGAACCCACAGGAGTGCACATCTGGAAACAACTGGGCTGATGTCATAACTGGAGAAGGAACCTTAGACAGGAACAAAAGGAAAAACAGCTGGTCCGACGTCATCCGATTACCAGGCGATGAACAGGAAAACAGCTGGGCTGGTGTCCTCTCTGGATCTGAAGTCATCTGGTGGTACCAGTAGATGTTTTCTGAATAGGGCAGTGCACTGTGGACTGAAGATTATGGGGCACCTGATTTCTTGCTTATTCATATTGGCAGTTCAATAAGGGCACTTCACAGTCTAGATGTGGCAGTATTGACTATCACTGCTCGGCTCTCCATTTTGTAGGCACGAGCTTAATTACTGGGAGGTCCTTGCACTGAGGCCAATAGTAGAGGGGGTCAGGGGCTTGAATTATTACTCCATCTGGATGCACATAATTCACATAGTGGGAGACTTTGCATCCCTCTCCGTCCACTATTCTCACTCTGTCCATAAACAGTGTCCTGCCTCTCTTCCACTGAGTATACTTTTCATGGAACAGTCTATTCTTTACATGCTGGTTAGCCCCAGGATGCACATGTTTCATTGCTTCATCCCAGATCCAGGATTTTCTGCAGTTCTCAATCTCCTCCCAGACTCTCCAAGGAAAGGTAGGAAAGGTCATACCAAAGATTTCATTGGCCTTTCACTACAACCAGTCTCTCCTCTTTACTTGCTTTGGTCAATATGAGACCGCTGGCCTGGCTTGGGGGTGGCCAGTCCTGGTTCTGCCAGCTTCACATCCTCAATGAAATTAAAAATGGATCCCTGACTTCTTCTTCTTCTGGTGAAGCCAGGACAGTGGCATCACCACCTTCCTGAACACATTCCTCCGAGGCAAGATCTTGAGGCTGTGTACCCATTCCTTTCTCACAAGGCTACATAGGTTCCCCCTTATCTTCCTCGTCACTGAGGATCTGAGCCCCAGGAGTGAGCAGTAGTTCTCACCCCTGAGACTATCCATTCATCACTGGGAGCGAGGTCGATACCTCCCACTCAAAGGCCTCCCGCATCTCATCTTCACCTTCGAGACTTGGACTAGGCCCCCCCACCCAGGGGACTATTGATGCTTTATCTGAACTTACCTTCTGAGATCCAGCATCCAATGCTTCAATTTCAGATTCAGTCTCTAATTCTGCACTCTCTAACTTTGTGCCACACTCCCCCGAGGGACCTTCCTCCACAGACTCCGCCTGATGCTGTGTGCTGCCAACTGCAGATTCTTGAAGTTGTGTCCATGTGGGAGCCAAACGAATTTGAGGCACTTTATACAAGCCATATTTTTGTAGACATCCAGCACAGTGAGGAATCATGAAGACATCCTTTCCAGCACTCAAGCACATCTGGCATACATGCACTGGATAATTAGAAATTGCCACATCAGGAGGGAGTTGCCCTCTATAGCACCAATTTTCAATATCTCTCAATCTATTTACTGCTGCTGTTACTGCAACCCGGGCATGATCCGGGTAACGAGCTGGTCCTGAGGCCATAACTGCAGAAAACAAACAAAAGTTCACTGTAACTGAAAGTCCCACTTTAAATGAACACACTCTGTAGCTTTAAAATGGCTCCTCTGCTGCTGTGTTTACTTTACTACCCCACCCTGTAATGGTGGCGGCAGCACTCCTGTGCATCAACATTCAGACTCTGGGTCAAGCCACTGCGCACCTGATTTACATCAGCTACTAATAACTTTTACTTCAAACTGCACAACTTGCTCTGTTCTGGCTGTTCACACATTTACAGGATTTTCCTTGGACTTTTCACTTGCTGGCAACATTCATTTAAATACAGTCCCTTTTAAAACTTCAGGTTTCAGCACAGGATTGCCTGCTTTTACTAGTGTTGCACTTATTTTACAACCCACAGTCTCGCTCTGGCAGCAAACTTTAAACTGAGGCTACTTTCATTGCTATGCACACATTTAATGGCTTTACAGACTTGCACTTGCCAGCGGGACATCACACAATCGCTACTTGCAAAGCAACTATACAGCTGCACACACATTTTATATGGCATTATCTGAAAATCACTGATTTGAGCAGTTTTAATTCGTTTACTCACTGTTATTGAAGCAGATTGCTGCGATGGGGTAAAACGGCCTGCAACCAGATTTTGAAGGCCTCAGATTGCAAACGGGCGGGCGTCTCCGCAATCGTAGTATTAACCACACAATTCACTGATCCAACGATCGATAAGCAGGTTGAGCCCAATTTTTAACTGGAAAGTCACTTTTTTACTGTTTACATCGCTTTGAACACTTTGCAAACGCTTCTCCACTGCCAGTACACACACTACTCTCTGTCTCCCTCTCGAATGCTGATTCAGACTCTGAGAGCTGGCTGAGGGGCGGGACTAATGGCAAACTGACCAACCACATGACGCCATGCAAATGAGCCTCTTTTTCCTCACGAGGGCTCCTCTCCTCACGGCGATTGTCGAGCAGGAAAATTTAAACTGAAAAGATGCACTTTTTTTTTCCAACTGACTCCATGGCTGGAGCCCATTTCAACCATGTAACATTGCCATTAACTCTGCAGTCTCTAGTATTGCACAGAAAGCATTTCCAATGTCCAGGGCATAATTTCTCTGTTGCTACCCCTAGTTTTCCACACTTTCCTTCACAGAACTTTATTTTAAAACTGACGAATGCTGTAAACTATGTTGATGCAGGATGAGGACACACACTTTGGCTTTACAGCTCCTTGGTAAACAGTTGGCATTTGTTAAACAGCAGCACAAGATTCACAGCACACAGCACACACTAGGGAAATTGCTTCAACTTTTTTGGGCTACCGACTGCCAGATAGCCAAACGCTTAGCCTACTTGCCCAAGCACCTTCCTTCCCAAACAAATCCAAAGCGGTGCCTCAATTTTTGTAACATGGATATACATATGTATCTACGGGTTCGGGGAAGGATGAGGTTACCTGGCACAAGAGACCTAGGTTTGGTTACTCTGCACAGGGGCACCCAAGTAAATCCAACTACAGGAAGCAATAACTGTAATGTCCAGAACCAGAATTGGGATTTTTCAGTGTGGCTTTATTTATTAACTCACTGAACCTAAACAAAGCACTGCATGGTCCCCCAAAGGGCTACGTTACTGTAATGCAGATTAGAGGTTAAACACAGCGGTCCATTTTAGGAATGAACACATTACTACAGATGTCTGGCTTTGGACCCACCAGGCACTCATCCCGGACTTTACATGCGCATTGGAAACATAGCCTGACTGGCCCGGCTCCCCTGCCAGCCACTCGACTGATGGTCCATTTGGCGAATGAACCCAAACATTACTTGGAAAGACATCCCATCAAACAAGGAGGCTCCCAAACTGTGGATCCCCACACCACTTGAAGTCTGCGACTCCTACAGAGATTTGTTTTCGTACTTCCAATTGAAACTCCCATCAAACAAGGAGACTCCCATCCAACAAAGAGTAATTTTACCATCCTGTGGCTCCCCACACCACTTAGAGTCTGTGACTCCTAGAGAGATTTTCAAGTTGCGACCCACATCTGGGTACCCACCCCATCACTGGCTGCTATGAGGCAAGTAGCAAAACACAGAAGAAATCCATAGAGGTGGACCTGGTTACTAAAAGATGGGGTTTTCCACCTCCAGCTCCCACAGCCCATACCCAGCCATTTCTCTGGACACAGAGAAAACTTTAGACTTTAAAATGTAGATTGAACGGTGGATGACCTGAAGCACCCCCTCTACAGCGAACTTTAAATCCATTTAAACTTTAAACAGTTGACTGCTCTATTTGTTTGTCCTAGTTGACATAGTCCTCCTAAATAGCAGTCCACATTTATTTCCCAACTGAAGAAAAAAGTTGTTTGCCCCTTCCAATGGAGCCAAACACTCACCCATTCATTGCAGGTGCCCCACAGGCAAAGTACTATAACCTTTGCTGTTATACATGAACAGACTGAACTTAAAACAGGCAGCTTTTTTCCCAGGGTGGGAGAAGGGGATTGCCCCTGGAACCCACAGAGAACTTTACTCCCCGAGGGAAGGGGGCACTGAGACCGGGGGAGCAGTCTCCACCACTTTAAAAAGGTAAAATACAGGAACAGTTCCTTTTTTCTGAGTGAGAAATCACACTGCACACTAATGCTTCCTTCTTGCTTAAGGACAAATGGAAGACTCTCTTTGAATTTCCCAAAGTTCTAAACTTCACTCCCTGAGCTGGAGATTCCAAAGTGGCTCATGCAGCTGCGACAGTTCTATAATGATGTCATCTCTCAAGTCTCAGCTGTGACTGAGGACAGAGTGAGACAGTGTGAAACCCATTTAACTGGAGTTTCACAAGCTGCCTTCCCTGCGCCTATCACTAGATCTTACTGGGATTCTAGTAACCCCGGGTAACAAAGGGGTTACATGTTTATTTTTAAAAAGTATGTACCACAGGAAATAGTTTAAGACAGCCAATCATACTGTAATAAAAACTAAGAAGAAGGAAATACCACCACGTTGATGAAAACAGCCTGTAAGTACAGCATTAACAGTAAGTACATCATCTCAAAATTAATTGAAAATGTGAACTTCCAAATATTAACTGTTAAAAAATAGTGCTGTTTTAAAGCTAATATCTTCCTATCTTCCGTAGTCTAAGTTTCACAATGTTAAATAATTGATTTCATTGTTAATTTTAACAGTTTAAGACAAACCTTGAAACAATACTCACCACCACCCATATTAGTTCAAAAGGGACTCCCACAGAACAAGCACGTGTGTATCAATTAGCTAGCTGCAAATCAGAATGCATCTTCTGCTGTGTTCTTTCAAAGCATCCAAAAAGAGAGACATTCATTTCATCCAAAACAAAACTGTGTTTAGTCTGTGCCACAGCCAATAACAAAATATTTTCTGGCACAGATGAAGAGTAATTTTTCTATTGGCATCTTAGAAGTAATAACAGCCAATACATATGTAGTTTAGCACTGTTCTTATCTGTCTCAGGAAGAAGAAAAAATCTATTACAAAATTCCTGCTACAGTTGTTCAGATGCCACTAGCCAGCAACAGACTCAGACTGTCTTGTTGAGCTCCCTGTCACTCTGTTTTTAAAGAAACTTGGAGCATGGCAGAAAACTCCACAATCACGGTGTGGATGGTACGCAGCAGTTTAATTCATTGAGGTTGTGAATATACCAAGAGAAGTCACTTTGGCAATAACTTGAACCTACCAAATTGCAAGGGGTTCACTGGTTTGGCAAGGTAGGGATGAGATGGGAACATCTCATGTCAACCATGCAACACCTCTTGAGCAACCACTTTGTGCCAGACATACTGCTGATTCATCTAGGAGGGAATGATTTGGGTGACAAAAGTTGGATAGATTTAGTTGCTGAAGCTAAATTGAACCTAGCTTCCCTTATAGAGATGTTACCCCCTGTAAAATAATCTATTCAGATATTTACAGAGTGTATGGTCTGGCATGCAGATCAACATATGAATCGGCTCAACAGAGCAAGAAAAAAAGTAAACATTCATATCTCTGCATTTCTATGTGATCTGGGCATGTACACGATGTCACCCTGAAATCAAGTATTGTAAAGATTGGCTGTACCCAAGAGATGGAGTGCACTTCTCAGACACTGGCAATTGTCTGTTTTTGGGAGACCTCCGACATGGCATCTTCTCTGTGATCTGAAGAAAAGTGTGTCTTCAGAAAGTGCACAAACCAAAAAAAGGCTCTTTTAAGAGCCAACTGTCTTTGTCAAAAATAGAACTAGAAACACATTTTAAAGAATAGCATTCAACTAAACAATACTGCACAACACAGCACATGTTGGACAACCATAACATCACACCTGGCCTGGTTAGACTCAATCTTATCACCTTGGCCCACCCACAGTGAGGATGGTGTGTATGGGGGGGGGGGAGTTATGTGCATAGTTTTTGGTGTGGGGTTGTAAGATGTGTATTTGTGGTGTTGGAGACAGCAGTCGCATTTCCAAGAAATAGCAAAACAAATTGAGCATCTGGACTCCCTGTCAAACAAACATAGGGGCTGCTGGGGGTAAGAGGGTGATGGAGTGGGCAAGGTATCTGTGTGTGAGTAAGGGGGGGTAGTGTAATTTTCAAAAAATGACACAAGTCATTCTGTGTCTCCTATCCCTCATCCTCCCATGGTGGTTACTCAGGAGGAACGGGGGTGTATGTCTGTAGAGGGTGGTGGTGGGGGAGTATCATTTCCAAGAAATAGCAAAAAAAGCATAGTTTTTTTGCACACCATCACCCACCCATGGGGGCTACCCAGGAAAGGTGGGAGACAAGGTGCGTGAATGGTGCTGTGGATGGGGAGGGATGAGAGAGCATACTTTTCAACAAAGAACAGAACAAATTGTACATCTACAGTCCCTCACACACTCACAGGCCTGATCAGGGGAATGAAGTGGTGTTAAAGTCTGTGTATGTCTGTGGTGGGGGGACCCCAATTTAAAAGAAATAAGGAAAGTAATTGTATGGCTGCACTCCCTCACCTACCCATATGGGCTATTTTGTTTTGAGGGGGGAGGTCAAGGTCTGCGTGTGTGTTTGTCATGTGTATTTTGCATACTTCACAGCAAATAACACAAGTGATAGTATGTCTGCATAAGCTGCCCATTTCTGCATAATCAAACACATCTGGAGCAAAAAAAACAAATATGTGTAAGTGAGAGGGTGGGGCCCTTCAGGCCCCACGCTCCCACCAAGCTGCCTATTTGTGCATAATCATACACATCTGTGTCAAACAAAGTACCTCTCCAAAAACAAATATTTGTAACTTGGAGCATGGGGCCCGAATGTGCATAATCATATGTATCTGTGGCAAACAAATCATCTCTCGTCAAACCGATATCTGTCAGCAGGAATGTGGGTCCCATTTGTGCATAATTATATATGTCTGTGGCATCATATGCCTCATGGAATTGTGCTTCCACTTACACATCAGTACAGAACAACACAACAGCCCCCAGAGCAACCAAAAGTTGTAATAATCATATGCATATGCCATTGCAATACTAATTTCCAAATATCTCAGTAACCATATAAGGTAGAAATAAAATTCAAAATTCATGGTATTAATGGTTTGCCAACCTACTTCTTTACTTAGTGTCCCTATAGAGGAACTAAGAATTTTTGTGATGAAAAATCCATATCTCGAACTGTTTTCAAGATTCAGGCACTGAAAGGCATCATGGGTGCCACAATGTTATCCTATGGGAACATTTCTCAACTTTGGAATGCTGTAACGTGCTGTAATGTGCCTGATTAATGTTTTCATACCAAGCCACAAAAGGTACATCTGTGGCACTATAGCTTGCCACCCTAAAAATTTCAAACCATTAGCACAATCCATCTTGCCATAATGAAGTGTCAAATAAACAACACATAGTAAAATGTGTTTGTGCAGTGTTACTGTGATTATTTTAATGTTTTCAAGATTCTCCTCTCTCTATAATGGGAATGTTGTCACAAACAGAAAAATTTTGCCACAGTTACTTTTGTTCCTGAGCTCGAATGTTTGTGTGGCAACAAAAAATTTTGCCAAGATCAAAATATGATAAAGATTAAAAAAAAACATATTTGCAGACAACCTACACAGATGCTAATGCCAGGGTCATGTTCCCCAGGGCCCAATTAGGTAAACACAACTGTTGGTATTTACCAAAGTGCATTATTTTATGAATTACAATTTTTTTTCTCTGTCACTAACTGAAAAACAAGGTGGTGGTAGCACAAAAACAATTTTGGGGAGCTCGATAACAAAATTGTGATCGCAAAAGTTTTCACAATGCACATATAAATTTTCCCATAGGCTATAATGGGGCATGGAAAATTGAATAACTTTGGAAAGGAGCAATATTTTTTCACCAAATCTTCAAAAGGCACCAGTTCAACTCAGGACACATGTAGACAAATACATTTGAAGCCACTCAGATGCATTCTTCAGTCCATTATGGCTTACGTGATTTTACACATTTTGAGCAGCCCATGGTTCCACAACTGTACATTTGACTGGAACAAAACTTTCCGAATCTGGAGAGCTATGGTAAGCAGTTGTGCATTTCAATTTCAGGCAAATCAAACAAACTGTTGCAAAGTTATGAAAGTGCAAACTTTGAGGTTTAACATAGACGTGACCATGCAGCCCTAACAACACCAGCCCTACCGTGTAGGTATTATATATATGTATATATATATATATATATATATATATATATATGATATGCAATGGGGCTACTGGAAATATTGCTGATATTTCCCCCAAGTGCAACTTGACCTTACGCCACTCGCGAGGTAAAAAGGTGAAACTGCATGAGGGGGGAAATAGCAGTGATATTTCCAGTAGCCCCATTGCATATTTCATTTATGCAATGCTGTTGTTTTGGTTTTGATTTTATTATTTTTTACATTTTGTAGTGTCAGTGGCTCAATAGGTAGCACACTCTCCTCCGAGGCTGGGAGATCAGAGGGATGTGGTTTCAGTTCCCACATCTGGCACTTGGGTTAATATCCCAATACTGACACTGTTGTGCAGCATGAGGGGGTGCTGCACTTCTGAGGTGCTGTCTTTTAGATGAGACATTAAATCAAGGTCCCATCTGCCTGGATTTGTGGTAGTTCAGGTAGATACTAAAGATCCCATGGCACTTATCAAAAAAGATTAGGGGAATTTTTTATTACGATAACATCAAAAACAAAGAATTTTAAACAGTGTTGAGTCACACAAACCAATATACAAACCATAGGGCAAGAAAGATTCAAATAAATACAAAACAGTGTTAAATGACACAAAATTATTTGAATCATACCACAATTAAATAAGTATTACATTCATACATTTTCCAACAAGATTCCTTGTAATCATTTAGCCACCAAAATTAAATCATATTACTAAAAGGAACCCCCCCTCCCATCTTAAGAGTAGGGGAGAATTTATTGTAAAGACACATACAACAGTTCCTGTGAATTACATCTTGTACAACAGTGTATACACAATTAATTTACAATAGTACCAAAATATTTCAGACATCATTCAACTTTCCCTTTATCAATCCTAACCCTGTCACACCTTTCCCTCAATACCTCTTATTTATTTATATTTAATAAAGTAATTAAACCCTTTCCTCCATTGTAACACCTTATGTGATGAATGAAACACTACATCATTAGCATACACTTTCTGCAATTCCTGTACTACTAAAATAGCAAAACTTTCATGTGACATTTTCCTTTGGTACAATACCCATTGACATCTAGCTTGCCATAATTAGTATAGAATACAATAAAAGAAGACCTGCAATGTGTTCTGATGAAGGTGCTGAAATCCTAAATTGTATTTCCCCAATACTAATACTTCAAATGTTGTATGTTTGAACCACTTCATGTTCCATTTCAACCTTAAATAATCCCACAATGCCAAAGTATAGGAATATTCCAGAAAGAAATGCTCCATAGTTTCAGTTTTATTGATGCACTCAATATAGGGGCAGTTACATTCTTCTAGAACCTTATGCTTGGCATTCCCCCTTAAGTTTATTCTGCCATACACAGTAAGCCATAGGTGTTCCCCATTTTTGGGGTATCCTGGGGTGTGTAAGTTGTCTCAGGAGCAATAGGTTATCTACCAAGGGGCAATTCTTAAAACTAGGTTTGGAGGGATATGTTCTGGCCATAATCTTGCAGTATAAATGCTAGCTAGTAATACTTTGTATAGAAAATTTTGTGACATACCATCTATATAATATTTGTGCTGCCAGTTTTAAATAACTTGGAATATAAATGTGCTGATTCAATTTTGGAGTCACTCGTTCCATGCTTAAAAATATTGGCCTAAAGTCTGCCTCATCCAAACGTGTTGATGTTCCCCTGTACAAGTCAGCACACTCAAAATTGCCTGTGAAAAAAACAATACATGCAGAAAAAACACTGGATCTATCATATCTAAACCACCCTCTGATTTCCCCAGACACATAAAACATCTCTTACAGGGTTTAATTTGCTACCCCATAGCAATTGAAAACTTAAGCTATATAATTTGGTATCATACTGTGCAGGTAAAGGAAAAATCATAGCAACATACTGCAGCATTGGAATTATGAACTGTTTAAGTATTCCACTCCTTTTGAGTTTGGAGACCTTTCAATGCCTCCATCATTGAATCTTTAAATCCATTTTGAGAACAGCTTTATTCCAATTATCTTCTGGAAAATTCTGTGGCCCATACAGAATTCCTAATATCTCTTATCAGCTCCCTCGAGATTTTTATACCTGCCACTTCCACTGGGACCATACACCCCCACCCCCCAAAAAAAAACCTTTACTCTTATTATAATTCAATTTGGAGTTGGAGACTTTCCTATATTTTGTGATTTCTTGTATAAAGAACTGAATCTGATCATGGTTTTCAAAAAACCCACAAATATCATCTGCATATGCCTGCACCTGTAGATTATAATGAAAACCAGGGCCAGATAAACCCTTCTATTTGGGATGTTTAGTCGGTATTTGTAGGATTGAATCCAATGAAAATGCATATAGAAGGGGGCTTAAATGACATCTCTTACTATCTCCCAATGGGAGCTCAAACCCAGATCCAACCTTTCCCTTTATCAGAGGCTTCACAAAAAAAGATCAGTGCAGATATTTCAGTTGATCAATTCATTTTGCTGGAAAATGATATAATTCCAGAACTGCATATAAGAAAGGGTGAAAAACTCTATTGAAAGCCTTTTCCTGATCAGAGGACACCAAACAGCCAGTGACCCCTGTTAAGTTAAGATGCTCTATTGCATCTCTAATAATCATTAATGCCTACTGAATTTTCCTAATTGGGAGCCCACAAAACTGGTACGGTGAGATTACTAAAGAGGCATACTGCTTCAGTCGATTGTTAATAATATGAGCTAAAATTTTATCATCAGTATTTAGCAATACTATAGGTCTCC
This sequence comes from Neoceratodus forsteri, assembly GCA_016271365.2. Classification (NCBI taxonomy): domain Eukaryota; kingdom Metazoa; phylum Chordata; order Ceratodontiformes; family Ceratodontidae; genus Neoceratodus; species Neoceratodus forsteri. The sequence goes on along the minus strand of CM028131.1, from coordinate 951,297,343 downwards.
AGTTGACAATTTCAATGTGTCCCCTTTTTTATTAAGATAGAGAAGCAAGCCTTCTGTAAAAGAAGGAAAAATAGAGTTTGTGGAAAAAATATATGAATATACCTTTTCTAAACAAATAGCTAAATGCCTATTGAAAGTTTTGTAAAATGTATTCAGAATGCCATCCAAGCAAGGAGAAGTTTCATTTTTCAGAGCCTTTATGGCTGATTCAGTGTCTTGCACCATTATAGGGGCCTGCAGTTTATTGATTTCTTCTGGAAATACTGGAACACTTACCCCTTCCAAAAAAATCCTGTATTTCTTCCTCCATAATTGGCTGCTCAGGCTGTAATGATTGTTAATGGGTTTTTATCAATTCCTCAATCCCATCTGTTGAACTAACTTTAAGCATATTTGCAGATACTAAAAAAAATCAAAAGTCGTGCCATTCCTGATCTGTTTGCATGCCTCATAGGGGTCTTCAATAAGGGATTTTTGTGTCCCATAATACAGCCTTGCCTGGATTGGTTTAGCCCTATCATATTGATATCGTTTCATGGCCTCCTTAATTTCATTAATTTGAGATGCATAGTCATGATTTGAATGATTTGCAAGAGTGTATAATTTTTGCAATTGTCCTCTTAAAGATAACTATTTTAAAAAAATTCTCATTCCCTGTTTTCCCTCCATTATTTTTAACCCAGTTTGTAATACCCTTCTTTGTATTGGTCCACCATTTCCCTATGTTAGAGCACAAAAATAACACCAACAGTCTAGCTTCAAGGAGGTGACTCATATTCCATTGTACTAAAGGCTCCCCCAAAACTGAGGTGTTTAGTTTCCTCCTGCCAAACCCTTTAGGGTTGCCAGCCACGTGATCTAGCTGTAGTCTTAAAAAAAGATGATCAGAACATTTTACTGGCTCTATACATAAAACCCCTTTAGTTAGATTGGGCAAAAGAAAAATATAATCTATAATAGTTTTAAAGGAATTCCTCATGTAAGTAAATTTAGAGCCCTCTGTGTGTGAACTGTGCCTGTCTATCGTGCCTGCAGTATCAATTATCTGTGTTAGTGCATTAGAATCACAATAGATTTTATTACCATCATCTCTTTTCCTTTTTTTCCCTTTAAAAATGCTGCAGTTGAAATCCTCACAAAAGAAAACCTTGGATGTGGTCACTAAATAGGGTTGAATTAATTTCATGTGGCTAACCTTGTCTGCTTTGATCTGTGGATTGTAAATATTTATGAATCTGCAACCATTTCCCCCCAGAGCTTATCTAAAATTAAAACTCTGCCTGGGACTGGGTCCACCTCCTTCTGTAAAGAAAGGAATGAATTATGAATTAAACAAAATCCCCACCCCATCTGCGGTATCTGATCCAAATGACCAATAGGAAGGTCCCCATAGCCATTCCTTTTTGAACATCCACACTTGTTCATCAGAATTCATCCAGGACTCCTGTAAAAAACATATATCCAAACATTTTCTGTGTACATAATGAAATACAGCTTGCCTTTTCATTGTGTTTAATAATCTATGTATGTTTACAGACGCTATTTTACACTCAGCCAGTTTAAGCAGAAAGAACAGCAAAACCCCATACTACAGAGTCTAATTTTTCTTCCTTTTCTTTTTCTTCTTCCCTTTATAAGCATTTTGTTCTGGACTTAGATTCTCATGTTCTGCAGGGGATTTGGGGGGATCCAATTCCCCTGCTTCCATGTCAGAGTCCCCCCCAGGTGGAAAAGAGGGCCACATAGGAATTGTTCATTTCCAAAGAAGGTGTACTCAGGGGAGGAGGGTTTTTGGCCTCACTTTCATGGTGGCCCTTCTGCATGAAAGGGGGGGGGTCTGAACAGAGGGAACTGTCACCCCACTCTCTGAGCTTGCTGGTTCCTCATAGCAAACTGGAGTAAACAACCCTGGAGCCTACACTGCACAAGACTCCAAAGTCCCTTCCCTGATGTAGATGGGGTATCCCCATTGAGGAATTATTAATTTCTTCTTCTTCCTTGGATCTTGGGGGAGGAGGAGGAGGAGGAGGGTGGGTACTGCACAGAAATACCAGCAGCTTGAGCCGTGCAGCTACCGAATCCTGTGCTTTCTGAATAAGCAATTCAGGGCTGATGCAAGAGACCTTGTTTCGTGCTGCCCAGGGGCACTCCTCAAACACATGGCCATAATCCTGGCACAAATCACACTTTGTGTGATTTGCACACTGCATGGTTATTTTACCTATTTTGCCACAGTTGTCACACCTGGGCCTATCACATGTGCTAGATAAATGAGTCCTAGAACCACATGTATAGTATGCCCTGGGCTGATCCGCATAAAAACAAACCCCTTGGTCATTGCCCAACATGAAAGAGTTTGGGATATGTTTGATACCTTTTTCATGCTGTCTTAATTTTACTTTATATTTCCAACCTCCAGTCCAAAACAATTCACTATCCAAAATTCTCTCAGGTTCCCCCAGAATGTCAAATTTTTGTGCCAACCAGTACGTTACTTGAACCCCCTCATTCCTAAACATCACTGTTGCATACTTAATTAGTGGTTTGGTCAATGGAATAACCACAAAGGGGGTCCATGTAGGGGGAAAACTCCACTTGCCCATATCTCTACCAGAAAAGATCTAGGGCATAGGCTGAACGAAAACTCACAACAAAATTGTCTTATATGTTAATAAGTGCGTATACTTCCCTGGGGTTAAAATGCAATGAATATTTCAGCAATGTCTTCCCTATATTATATCTGTCTGGCCTATCTTTAAGTCCCTCTTTATATTGGATGTGCACTGCATTCTGTCTGGGTGCTGCCTCCTTTTTAACTTTGGAAAAAAGTTCAGATACCAAGGGCTTTCTTGTGAAATCAGTGTCCTGCCCAACATCAGGCTCCTGTTCCATTGCAGTTCCCAAGTTTTGTGTGTTTATAGAAGTGGTCAAGGCTTTACCAAAGTCATTATGTCTCTCTGAATCCTCTGAATCCTTTGGTCTTATAAATTGCTCTGGCAGAGCCGTTGCCCCTTGCCCTGCATTCTGAATGATATCTGCAGAAGTTTTCCTGATTTGTCCATTTGTTTTAGGAGCCCACTGAGGGGAAGCCTGAGATAGGTTAAAATATTCATCCCAAGTCGGGTCAGGTAGCCTAATAGCCCCCCGGAGACTGCTTCCACCCACCCTCCATAAGGGCTTTCTGAGCGGACCAAGTGCCACAATGGGAGAGGGGTGCTACCTGTAAACATAGCTTCACTGACTGTGGAATGCTTTCAGAGATTGCTCCAAGATTTATTTTTGTCAGTGTTAGTGCTGCCCTTTTGTCCTTAACCTCTGTTCTCTCATTTCTTAAACTCCCTCCTTTAAAGGAAAAGCACATGAGTCCTTCTTGTAAACCACCAGACCTTTGATATTTTATTTCCTCCAGATTCCTTTTAGCACTGACCAGCCCCTCAGGCTGCTTAAAAATGAACCCAGCTGTTTTCAACATTGTAACAGGAGCCCTGTTTTTCTCAACCAGTTCTGCTTCTTCCAAAGTCTCTGGTAAAGCATTCATTTGCAATTTAGGAAGCACCTCTACTTTTTCCTCTTGTGAGAGAGAAACTGTCTCTTTTATGCTTTCAGCAGACACAATACTTTTATCATCAGTTTGCACAGTGCAGACTTTTGAGCCAATGTCAGAAAAGAAAAGGGACTTACCCTGCCCTGTCAGGGTGTTTGATGCTGCTGCATCAGAAGGGCCTGTGACAGGCCAAGTGCTGGCAATGACATGAGGAATTTCTGACTTCAGATGTGCAATTCGCACTGCAAGGTGCTCACTCTCTGATTCTGTTCATCCTGTAAAGACTGTTGCAGCTCTTGCAATTTTTGCTCCACATTTCCTGGTACCACTGTTTCCTCATGCATATCTGAGTTAACACTTAGATCTTCTGTAGTTATGTAGACATCTATGATGTCTTCCGCAGAATCTTCTAAAATAAAAGTTTGTTCAGCAGAAATTTCAGCCTCTGGCATATTCAAGATAGAAGAGGTGGCCTTCTCTCCTATCTCTACAGCATCTGCACCTTCCAGTCCTCCTTCTTCTCCTGGATCCACAGAGGCAGCCATCTTGGCCAAAGACCAGGATGTCAAAGGTTCCACTAGAGGTGAGTAGGGGAATTTCTCCGGTGTCCTGGCCAAATTTCCCCCATTCACTAAAAATACCACCAACAGCTTAATCTGGTTCAGTTTCAGTTGCTTACCATCTGTATCCCCCCTGCCCCCGGTTGCCCTGAAAAAGGGACTTCTAGGCCCAGTGAGCTTACCGGGTCAACAAAATTCAATAGATAAATAATAAATAAATAAATATATGTATATTTTTATTTTTCTTCCACTTCAGTGTTTCATTGCAGGTCTTTCTTGTAGGTAGGGATGCTAGCATGGTAGCTAGGCTCCGTACATGCTTGTGTTACTGAATGTGGCATTTTATAGGCTGTTTTCTATTGTGTGGGAGGGATAAATAAGTTTTTAAACATGGCAACATTGCCCCCACTTTGTGAGGGAGCAAGGTTTCTGGACAGCATATATTTTAAATTTTGTTTTTGTTTTTCCTTGGGTATCTTTTAATGGATTATTTACCTGGTTGATCCTGCTGTTTGTATTCCATGGCAATACTGAGGTGTGAGGGATTCAACTCTTGAGGAGCAGTTGGTTGTGGTGCCTTCTGTCTAGTAGAGGAGCTGGTTGCCAGCTCCCAGAGACAGTGTGACTCAGTCGTAGGTGAGTGGAAATGGTGGGAAGATGGTCGGTAGCTTTGTGCTGTATGAAAGGATGTGAGAGGATTTTGCAAATGGCAGAGGCTAACAGTATTGTGGAGGAGTTCCTTGTGCTCCATTTCACTGAGTAAAACCGTTCATTGCCAGCCAGGGGGAGGTTGTATAAATGTCTGGAGGAGATCCTCTATTGTTGGGGACTGGCATGTCTATCTGGTCAGGAAGAGAAGGAAAGCAGCAGTGAAGAGACAGTGGCAATGACGGTAAGCTGGAGGGTGTGAATTAGTAATTGCTGTGTGTGCAGGAATTTAAGAAGAAAAAAACACTTTTTGTAAATCTACGATGTGGGGAGAGGTTGGAGAAATGTCCAGAGAACATATGTTGTTGGAGACTGTGAAGTTGTTGGTATGCAGCCTAAAATGTGCAGACAGGATTAAAAAAAAATTGTAAACCTCCACTGTGGTATGTTGGGGTGACGGGGGGAGTTTGTAGAAGTTTTCTATTTACATTTTTCTAAATGACTTCCCCAAGGGTTTTATCTTCTGCTGAAAAAATATTTGGGGGAGAACGTGAAAGTGTTCTGCGTACTGCAGGAGAGAAATTAAACTACAGAGTGAGAGCTGGCATGAAAGTGAGCAGGTGAAAGTGGGACACTGATTGTAGTGCTCGTGCTGCCAGCTCCCACCAATCAAAACCTTTGTGAGGAGTTGTGGAGAAGTGCAGATAGTGCCTCTGTATGACCTACTGTGAGGATAAATGACCTTCAGTGAGGATAAATATGATATTCTCAGTGTAGGTCTGGCAACCCAAAAATATGGCTGTTATTTGCCAATTTCTATTCTCACCCTCATTGCATAGATAGATAGATAGATAGATAGATAGATAGATAGATATACATTTATGAAATGCCAAATATTTTTGCTCAGGGTTTACAAATGAAGAGGGGGAAATACCTAAGACAAACAATAGAAACACTCTTGATACAGAAATTGATACCAGCCCATTTACAGAAGAAAGGGTCCTGAAAGAACTCTTAAAACTGAAGGTGGACAAAGCAATGGGGCCTGATGGGATTTATCCTAGAATTCTAAAAGAACTAAGGGTAGAACAAGTGACACCACTGACTACCCTCTTTAACAAATCATGGGAGGATGGGGTGGTACCCGAGGTCTGGAGGAGGGCAGATGTGATTCCCCTTCACAAAAGTGGAAGCAAGGCAGAAGCAGGAAACTACAGACCTGTTAGTTTAACCTCAGTGATAGGGAAAATGATGGAATCACTGCTGAAGGAAAGAATTGTCGAGTACCTCAAGGCCAGAGGGGCACAGGACCCAAGACAGCATGGATTAACAGTGGGAAGGTCATGCCAGATGAATCTGATAGATTTCTTTGAATGGGTGACCAAAGCAGTAGATCAGGGAGGGGCTGTAGAAATGGCCTACCTAGACTTTATCAAGGCATTTGACACAGTCCCACACAAAAGATTAATATACAAGTTAACCAGCCTGGGAGTGGGTCCCAAGATGACAGCCTGGGTAAAGAATTGGCTGGAGAATAGGACACAGAGAGTAATAGTAAATGGAGTCCACTCTGAAGAAAAGGGGGTTACTAGTGGGGTAACGCAAGATTCAGTATTAGATCGGTCCTCTTCAATGTCTTTATGTTTACATTGCAGAGGGACTGAAGGAAAAGTATGTCTCTTGCAGATGACACAAAGAGATCTGCAACAGAGTTGAGCACAAGGTGGGGTGGAAAGGATGAGAAGGACTTGGCAAGGTTAGAGGAATGGTCAAATGTATGGCAGCTTAGATTCAATGCTAAGAAGTGCAAGTAATGCACCTGGGAAACAAAAACCCAGGGGAAGAGCACACAATGGGGGGTGAGATACTAACAACAACAAAAATGGAAAGGGACCTGGGGGTAGTCATATCAGATGACCTAAAGGTGGGCAATCAATGTGAGAGGGCAGCAAGAACTGCTTGGGGGATCCTGGGATGCATAGGGAGAGGCATCACCAGTAGAAAACAGGAAGTTATTATCCCTCTGTACAGACTGCTGGTGAGACCCCATCTGGAGTACAGCATGCAGTTCTGGAGACCCAATCTCCTCAAAGACATAGACAGGATGGAAGCTGTCCAGAGGAGGGCAACTAAAATGGTGCAGGGTCTGCAGCAGAAGACATATGAAGAGAGACTTAAGGAGCTTAATATGTAAGGCCTCGAGGAAAGGAGGGAGAGGGGGGACATGATAGAAACTTTCAAGTACCTCAAGGGAATCAACAAAGTCCAAGAGGGTAGCATCTTTCAAAAAAAGAGGTGTGCAAGAACAAGGCAGCACAATTTGAAGATGGGGGGTGGCTCAGTGGTAATTTAAGGAAGTATTTTTTCACAGAGAGGGTTGTGGATGCATGGAACGGCCTTCCGGAGGAGGTTGTGGAGTCAAAAACAGTGGTGGAATTCAAGCATGCATGGGACAGTCATAAGGCAATTCTAGGGGGTGGGGGTAGGAAGAACTAGGCTGTTGGTTAACTAGAATCTGCAGCTTATCCATTACATAGGGAAATGGGCAGACTGGGTGGGCCAAGCTGTCCTTATCTGCCATCAAATTCTATGTTTCTATGTTTCTATATGCAGGGGGGACCTGTGTGATATATGATTTATGCACACGAGTGCTGTTTGACCTTGGTTAACCTCATGAGTGGCATAAGCCACAAGTGAGGTGGCCAAGGGCAAACAACACAACTGTGCAGACGTCATATATCACACAGGTCCCCTCTGCATATTTCATTTATGCAATAGGGAAGGACCTCATGTGTATCTGTACTTTATAAATAATGTTTTTTGAAATAAAAAAATATGGAAATGTGTGTGGATTTATTTTGTGCTTTGTCAGGTTGATGCACCATCCTCTGTGGTCTGTTACAGCTGATTGGCTGAAAGAATGGCTTGAGTGTTTTTTAAAGAAAAAAATGGCAGCTGGGTTTAGCGAGCAGGAAGAATACAGGAAAACGTTGGGTGAGTTTAGTGAGCGCTCGCCGACAGAATAGTACTTGCTGTTATGAAATGCTTTTTTGTTTTTAAAAGCTATTTCTTGATGAGAGCTGTAAATTCAGAGTACAGCAATTGGTATTGGGAAGAAGAGGTGACCAAGTTGACGGACCCATAGTGGCAATGTGAGCAAGACAGCTGGGCAGAAAGAAAAAAAACAACTGCGGTTTTGGAGAGAAACAATTTTAATTTCAGGTCAGCAGTTCTGTTGTTTGTGGGTGATGGAAGTAGGGAAGAGATTTAAAAAGAGCTGCAGTTTGGCGATTCAGCAGTTGTTTACAAATCAATCAGGGGCTGAGGCAGTGTGAGATGTGCTAAGGAAGGAGATAGTGGTGACAAGAGTGCGAGTGACAAATGCCGGAACATGGTCTGTGATTAAACCGCGTTTTTTGCATGGGAGGAACAAATTTACATGGATGATGCTGAGGAAAGGGTTCAAAAAAATAGAAAGTAGATTTTTAAACTGGATGCATTACTGTGGATGGGGCAAAATCTGTACACAGCAGTACTGACTGTGTGTGACTGTGAGAAAGTGAAAGTGTGTCAAACAAGGAAGTAGTCCAACACTGTATGTATAAATGGTCACTGTATGTATAAATTTATTTATACATTCAGTGACTCAGATAAACACATTTATCACACTCAATATATGTCCACCCCGCTGCATAAATATATATATATATCTGGGTGTAATTATTTCCAAGGAGTTGAACTTTAAAAATCGCAGTCATGATTTGTAAAGCTACTGTAATGGAATATTGGGGAGTATTAGGAGATATAGTCATAGCAGAGAGAGTAATGTTTTTGTGCCATTGTACTCCTCACTTGTTAGACCAAATCTAGAGTACTGCGCAAATATTGCCACCCTACCACAAAACTGATACTAGGGCTATAGAGGGAGTGAAACACAAAGCTACTAAACTGATAACAAGAATTAAACATTTAAGTTAGGCAGACAGATTGAATGATTTAAACATGTTTACCCTTGAATACAGAGGATTAAGGGAAGATATATGACTAATACTGAAGGCTCTCGACAACACTGATTTATGGGAATCTCTGGGCCTGTAATTAAGAAACCAGCAATATGTCACAGGGGGTAATTTGTTACAGATAAAAGGTGAGAGATTTGTCACCAACAAGAGGGGTGCATGGTTCAGCCAGAGAGTGATTCCTTTATGGAATTCGCTCCTCCATGAGGCAGTTGGAAGTCATGGTATGTAAGAGTTTAAGAAAAAATTTGATGAATTTAATAGAAAGCACAATATTTTGCACTTAGGCAGGCGGTGAACAGTTATTATCAATTTACCTTCTTTGTTCATAAACTAGCTATATACTGTATATATATGTGTGTGTATATATATATATATATATATATATATATATATATATATAAAATACAAAATCACACATACCCCCACAATGCAAAGCATCATGGGCTGCATATGCAAATCACCACAGAGTGTTATGCTGGTTCAACTTTAAGCAGAATTGCATGGTGCCGAAAGGCCTCTCACACAGTTTGCAAAGGATGCTAACAGATGACAGACACGTGTTTCGTCCTACCAGGACTCATCAGTATGTCTCATCTGTTTGACACCCCAGTGGAATGAACCAGCTACCCTAAGGCTCCCTGACTTGGACCTCCCCCCCCGGAATTGAGAATCTTTAGTGGGGGGGTCTGGGGTGAAGCCCCTCATAAGGGGGGGGGGTGTGGGGGCAGAGCCCCACACAGAATAAAGACATGTGCCTCATGGCATACATTGCACTGTATTGGCACCATGATTTTGCCATGCGGCATAATGTCTTGCAACATTATGACCCCATGCCCATTAAAGAGCAGCCACCAGGACATATGATGTATAGACCAGTGTCGGTGGTGGCTGGAGTGGGGTAGATGGGATAGAATGAAACAGCACCATATTGTCCCATTGAAAAGGAATCCAGAGGCTTCTTCCAAGCATAAGAGCACAAAGGAAAAACACCAAGTAGGCCCACACTGAGACACCAGGGTGATAGTAAATTCAACTACAGGGTGCTGATAGCTTTTGATGGGAAAACTTGCCTCTTTCACTTTTTTCCCCTCTTTCTCTACCTTCTTATTTCTTTTCTTACTTCCTACTTCTTGTTTCACTTTTGTCTCACTTCCACCTTAAACTCTGCATTTTCTCTAAAATATATGTTACTTAATTTCTCTGTTTATCCCCTACCTCTACTCATGTCTCTTCTCTGGCTACTACTGGTTCCCAGTACTAACCCATTTTGCCCTTTATTTTTACAGCTCTGACAGGATGCTGATGATCTGTCCATAAAATAAGTATTGTTTCATATTTATCTTTCCCTGTCTGTTATATGTTCTCCCTAAAGAACTATGGATACTCTTGTGACCCCCATCACTATTCTTATTTTATAGGCATGATTGCATGTCAACTTGTGACCCCCCCCCCCCATTTAAGGCTGTTCTGGGTGCAGGTAAGAAATCCCTAACTTATTATCTATGTTTAGTAGTGGTGGGCGAAGTGGCCTCAATTCGCTTGGTAAAGTGATCCGGAGTGAAGAGCCAAATTAGAAGTGCTCCGCAGTGAAGTGGAGTACTTCCTCGCTATTAATGGTAGCATAAAAGTACAGATACATTGAAAATAATGTATCGCCTCACTTCGCTTTGTTTTAAGCTCCAAAGGCGAATTTTGCAGTGATTCATGGGATTTCAGGTCACATGGGCTCTAGATTTTTCTACACAGACTCAGTTTGGGGTAATGTGTGTATGAAGTTGTAGGAGACAATCTGCTCTGAGAGCTCTGCAATTCAAACTTTCTAAAAGCTGTTAAAAAATCCTTTTGGGGTCATTTGTTTGCTGAAAATTTTAGTTCATTGATTATAGGAAATCCTCCTGTGCTCATATCATCGAGCGTGTATTGTTTGCTTGTGGATTTTGAAATTTAATGTACAATATTCAGTGTGTGTACTGAGAGACAGTGGCAGTGTGCTTTGGGGGAGGAGGGTATCTGTGGTGTAGGTAGATTAACTTGGTGAAGAAGACAGTGCTTTCAGTTTTGGTGATATTTTTCTTGTATAACTGTGTTAATGTACACACGGTAATATTTTCAATAATTGTTGCCATTTTTTTGCTGATTGTTGTGGTGCAGCAGTGCGTAATTTTTAATTTGTTTAAAATATGTGGTTATATTACTGAAGTTTTTAATTTGCTACTCATTACTTAGTGTGTGTTTGAGTATGTGTGTGATGCATGTCGTCAAATCAGACACCTTTTATTGTGCTACATAATTTCAGCAATGTGAACCTGCTATCCACTGCAGCTATGTAATTTTTGTACTTCTTTGTGGTATCTTTACTAGTACTAGTGACTGTTACTGCAGCAGTGCAGTACACCCCCCACTGAGGCTCGCCAAACCGGCAAAGGAATTCTTTTCCAGATTTGAATTTCTGATGGTGAGCACTGGTTAGGTGTTGTGCCTTTGCATCTGCATCTCTTCGGTGCACAGCGCAGTCTTAATCTGTCGGTGCATGTGCATCTTTTTAGGGCCCAATCTCCATCTCTAACTTAAGTCACAATTGTTTCTTTGGCTTCCCTTCAGAGTACTGGACAGGTGTGGTGCATAATTCTGCATGAACATTATACTCATTAATATGCATTTTTAAGTCAGGACCATCATCATGAGTCACTCGTGATACAAATCATGTTCTTCATCATCACAGTCACAAATCACGATTTATGATCACGTCACAAATCGGAACATTAATCTTTTTTAATAGTTACTTGGATGTATTGTAAGCCTGTTTTGTAGTATCTCTCCATGTTTCACCACCCCACCATTACACTCATTAATGAGTGTTTTTAAGTCGGGGAGTTTAATGCCACCCCTCACTGGGGCCCAGGGAAGTACAGCCATAGGCATTTGTGTTTCTTCATCATCAAGGTCACAAACGCAGTCACAAATCTCAATTTACAATTATATCACGAATCACAACATTAATTTTTTTACTAGTTACTTGGATGTATTGTAAGCCTGTTTTGTAGTATCTCTCAAGGCTTCACTATTCCACCATTGTACTCATTAATAAGTGTTTTTAAGTCAGGGATTTGGACAGTGTCTGCAGTACATACACAGACTGGAAAGAAGGCTGACTGCACACATGCAGTTTAGCACAGTATACTTGCACTGCTCCGAATACAAAGTGTCATGCATACTGAAGACAACAAAAAGGGCATAATTACATACAAGGGTTAGGGATGGTGGAGGAATACATTTTATAACACAGCAAGGAAGGTGTGGGGGGCACATGGTGTGAGGAAAAAAAAACTAATGTGGGATCTTATGGTGATCCTGCAGCAGTTCCAGCATTGACATAATTTGCAACTGATGTCCCGCTATGCAATCCTGGTGAAGCAGCAGGTACTTCTGTGGCCCTCCTCTTCTTAGGGATGCCGCCCTGCACAGCTGCACCCTCTGCCACAGAACGGCCAGGAGGTGCAGGCATGGTCCGTTCTGTGGCAGCCTGCCACTCCAACAGGTGGTGATTGAGCATGTAGGTGTACTGGCCCCTAGTCCCCAGGTGAGTCCCCCGGGGGCCACAGTGCACCTCCACCTCACATAGGCAGCACTTGACCACGCTGCTGTCCCCCTGACACAGTCAAAAAACTGCCAAAGAATGGAGGTGCAGGGAGAACCAAGCACAGGCAGGGGGGGCCAGATGAAGTGGTAGCCGACTGGTTACGGTGCTGAACAGGGATGGGATCCACACCTGGGCATGGGGGAACAGGCACATCCTGCTCCAGAGGACTTGGTGCTGGACTTGGTGGTAGTGGTGGTGGTTCAACTGCCTCAGGGTCAGGACAGGAGGTGGTGCTGTTCCTGCTTCTGGGGAGGGGGGGCAAACAAAGAACTACTTATAAAGGAATGAAAAATACAATTTACAGAAAGAACACATTAAGTAAATAAGAGTACAGAAAAGACAAAACAATGTAGCTTTTAAAAAAGCTGTTGGGTCTAAATCAAAGTTTAAATCTTCATCTCACTCTGATTCTCAAAGTATCAGCAGTCATAAAACACACTCCTCTCTCTCCGTCTGCACAAGAGAAAGTAAAAGTGTCTGCTTGTATGACTCACTTCCTTCCTGCCTAGCTAAAGAGCATGTGACTTACAGTACTGTAAGCCATGTGATGTGTGGGGGGGGGCTGCCAAATCTGAAACACCAAGTCGATCACTTAGAATCATAATGAGGAAGACGAGGTCCATTAAAAACAATGACTTTGCCTTACTTCGCATTGCCATTCCACCTTAACTCGAAGTGGTAATGACAAGAAGGAGTGAGCACTACGTGCTCACTCCTCATAGTGGAATTAACGATACGAAGTCTCACCTGTTCACTTCGCCAGTGGAATTTTAATGTGCTGCATCTCTAATGCTAAGTGGATAAGCCATCAATCACAATTCCCCTTCCTGTCCAGTGAGTCCAAGGCTGACAAAAGGGATGGGGTCACTCCCATGGCATCTTCATGGGGGCTATAATCAATTTGAATGCATAACAACTTAGGGAAAAAGATCCTGTTTTAATTAAAATGTCTTCAGTAATAAACAACTTCTGGTCAAAGATAAAATTATTGTATACATTAACAGTTAATGATTAACTTGATGTGAAAAAAAAACATAAGCTTGACTACACCCACAAGCTTGTTTCTTTATGTGCACTGGCCTAAAGCACCCAACCCTGCAGGCTGTTGGGCTCCTCTTGTGACCAGTACTGCAAAGAAACATCGCTGCTCTTCCTTCTGCTAGAGAAAGGTTCACACTGGGGTCCCTAAGGGAGCTAACAGCCTTGCAGGAATGCTTCTGGCCAGTGTATATACAAAAACAGACTTGTAGGCCCAGTCCAGCTTCTTGTGTTTTTCTCATATCAGGTTAATCATATCAGCCATTTTGGCTCTTACCAGAGTTTGTCAGTTTTGGGATATTGTGAGCATCTAATTAGATATTTAATGTGTAATTCACATCAGTTTTGTGCATAAGCTTATATGTGTATAGGTATTTAATCCATGCATAAAGTGAACCCCCTACCACCAGTGGTGGCCCACACAGGACTGTACTTTACTTTGAGTTTGACCTCAAAGTTTCATGCAAGTGACTTTATGCCAAAAAACATTATGTCTCAAAACAGTATTGCATTTTACACTCACCATTTTTTCTGTCCTGCTGAAATCAAACCTAAAACTTAGAAACATAGAATTTGATGGTAAATAAAAACCTTTTGACCCATCCAGTATGCCCATTTCTCCCTACCTACTCTATTACATCAGACTGTGCCCTATCCACAGTTTTCTCCCTCCTCCTTTCTTTCTTTCCACTATGATTCATTTAGGCTTATCCCATGCATTCTTGAACCCCACCACTGCTTTTGCCCCCACCAGCTCTGCTGGAAGGCTGGTCCAGAAATCCACCACTCTTCCTGTGAAGAAGTGCTTCCTCACATCTGTCCTGAATCTATGCCCTCAAGCATCATAGCATGTCCCCTTGTTCTTGAGCACATTTTCTTCTGAATATACTCTGCTCCTGTACCTTATTTACCCCATGAGGTATTTAAAGGTCTCTATCATATATCCCCTCTCCCTCCTCTGTTCCATGATGTACATATTGAGGTTCTTTAGTGGCTCCTCATAGGGATTTTTATGCAGGCCCAGCACCATTTTAGTTGCACTCCTCTGGACTCTCTCCACTCTGTCCACGTCCTTCTGAAGATGTGGTCTCCAGAACTGGACACAATACTCTACCTGGGGTCTTACTAACAATCTCTGCAGAGGCAACACCACCACTCTCTTTCTGCTGGTGATACTGCTCCCTAGCCACCCCAGCATCCCACTTGCCCTCCCTTCTGCCTTGTCGTACTGCCTGACTACCTTTAGGTCATCCAAGATGATTACCCCCAGGTCTCTTTCCTGCTTGGAGGATGTCGATACCACTCCATCCATTTTGTACTCCACCCCTGGGTTTCTGTACCCTAAGTGCATTATTTTGCACTTTTTTGCATTGAAACACAGATGCCATACTCTTGACTACTCCTCCAGTTTTCTCAGGTCTCTGCCCATCCTCACCCTCCCCACCCTATGGAGTGTCCATTCTGTTGTAGAGTTTGGTGTCATCTGCAAAGAGGCAGACTTTCCTTTCAGCTCCTCTGCAATGTCACTTATACATATATTAGTTGCAAAACACTTTGGTAATACATCAGTTAGTATTGAAGCAACCAAAGTAGGAAAATAAGGCATTAGGGTTTCAAACCATAACACGCCCCACCCCACTCCTATTCCCTCCATACACCAAGAGGCATTGTGATATGCCTTTGACTTTTCAGCCCTAACACTCACCCCATTCCATGTGTAAGGAAGCTGAGATGGTACAGTATAGGAGAATGGTGTGAAAGTTAGGTCCGAAACCCCCAAAGCACACCCCAATGCCTGTTGGTGTGTGGAGAGTGTGGTGGGGTGGGGTGGGGTGGTAGAGGTGGGGGGAATGTTAGGGTTCAAAATCCTAATGCCTCATTTCCATACTTTTGTTGCTTCAACCCTAACTGATGCATTAACAAAGCTTTTTGCAATTAATTTCCTTACTTTTTGAGAAAGTGTAATCTTACTCTTATATGTTATCAGTCTATAGTGTGTTGTGGTCTCTCTGGGCCCTGCACTCCTATGTAATAATAAGTGTATATATATTGTAATTAACCCTCATCTGCCATCTTCATAATAGTATTACTGTACATTGTTGGAGCATAGGGTCCATCTATCCATAAGTGTAGACACTGTAATGAACTGTCATGCTCCCAGTATTGCACAATGGAGGGCCCTACAGTCCCATTACTGCATAATTGTATCCATGTGTGGAAGCGTATGGCCATCTTGTCCCTCTGCTCCCATCTACCTATAATTGTAGAGACGCAGCACAGACCTAGAGACATTCCAAGTAACCCTTGTACTGCAAATGTCGCAATAGCTCAGTAACTGTAGGAACATTTGGAAACATTCCACTGCATCTGTAATCATGGACTGGCAACCTGCATTGTTGCTTAGTAATGGTGTACTAAGCTGCAGTTAGCGAAAAATCCATATCTCAAACCATTTTCAAAATATAGGCATTGAAAGTTACTGTGTCCGCCAACATTTTATTCTATGGGAAATTTCCAAACTTTGAAATGTTATAAGTATGGAAGCTATTCAAATTTTATCACCAAACCAGCACAGGTCACATCTTTTGAGCAAGTGATTTGTACTCTGAAAATTTCAGCCTGAAAGTCCAGACCATTTCTTTTCAGTGAAATGACAAAGAAACAGTAAACTTTAGAAATTCTTTTCGTGAGCTGTCAAAATCCTTTTTCGGAAGCCACATCCCTTTTCGCAAGGTGTCAAAATCCCTTTTTGCATCACAAAAAGGGATTTCTGACAGAGCTGTCTGGTCCCACGAATCCAAATCCCTTTTCTCGATGCGAAAATCAATTTTGACACCTCATGAAAAGGGAATCGGCAGGCAAAAAGAGATTTTGACAACTCACAAAAAGAGATTTGAGTTGTCAAACCTGATGGCTTGCAGGTAATCCCTTTTTGCAATACAAAAAGGAATTAACATCTTGCAAAAGGGTTTGGCTCGTGAAAGGATTTATCGATAGAGGATTGTAAACTTAAACTCTTTTGGAGAGGTGTCAAAACCTTTTCGCCAGCCAAACCTTTTTACATGGTGTCAAAATCCCTTTTCACATCACGAAAAGGGATTAACCACAGGGCCATCAGGTCTGACTACCCAGTCCCTTTCCATGAGCTGTCAAAATCCCTTTTCATGAGATGTCAAAATTTATCACGAAAAGGGATTGGAAACAAGTTAAGAAATGTTTTTTTTTATATCAAAAATAAATATTCTGGGGCCACAATAAAGTAAACCAAAGGCAGAGAACTGTAAAGGATGTCCACGTGAGCAAAGTACATACTTTGAAGTCTCCAGAAGACATCCCTGGGTAAAGTTAAAATGTTTTGTTTGGGCTGGAAAAATGAAAACAAGATGACAGCTAGCAAAACAGGAATTTTTTTGTCACAAAGAGGGATTTAATGAATCCCTTTTTGCAAGTTTTCAGAATCCCTTTTCATGAGTCCTAAATCCCTTTTTGCACCATGCAGCTATCCAAAAGACTGAACTGAGCATGCTCAGAACCCAACATTTCTAAATTAAATAACTTTGGAACTGATTAATATACTTTTCACCAAACCAATGCTGGCTTGTTCTTTGGGGGCAAGCTCTTTCTTCCTTGAAACATTCAGACCAAAATTCCAAATGGTGTGGTTGCAGTATGATGAAGACAAAACACCCAAAACAGGAAAAAAAAGCAGTTTTTCCAGTTTTCTCACTATGCACAGCATGAAATTCGCTCATCTGATCGTATTAAAACTTGGTAGGTCAAGGGAACTATCCCTCAGGACAGTGTTTACCAAATTTCATGCAAATCCACAGAATGGTTGCAAAGTTATTAAAGTGCAAAATCTGAGGTTTTAACATTAAACTACCTACTCAACCCTAACTATAATTTAAGAGGACCAGTCCCAGTACTGATCCCTGAGGCACCCCACTGGTCACCCTCCCTTCCTTGGAGTGAACTTCCCTTACCACCACCTTCTGTTGCCTATCCCAAAACCAATTTCTTATCCAGTTTACCAACTTTGGACCCACTCCTAAGCTATCCAGCTTGCTCACTAGTCTCCTATATGGAATGGAGTTGAATGCCTTACTGAAATCTAGGTAGGCCACATCCACCACTTCACCCTGATCTAGTTCATTGGTCATCCAGTTAAGGAAATCTATCACGTTCATTTGCCATGATCTCCCCTGTAAAACCATGCTGTTCTGTGTCATGTAACCCACTGGATTCAAAATATTTCACATCCTTTCCTTCAGCAGTGATTCCATTAACCTTTCCACCACAGATGTCTGGTTGACTTTACTATAATTGCTAGCCTCCTCTATGCTAAGAGTTTTATGTTGTGGGACTACATCCACCCTGTTCCAATCCTCTGAAACCACTGCAGTTTCCAGTGGGCTGTTAAATAGAACTGATGGAGTAGCAGCCAGTATTTCCCTGTACTCCCTCAATACACTTGGATGCACCCCATCTGGCACCATTGCTTTGTCAACCTTCAGATTAGCAAGTCCTTCAGGACTCTTGAATCCAAGAAAGGATTAGTGTCCACCTCCCTCACTAGAAAGATTTGTTACTTTTTTGTGGTCCCTCCTTTTCTCCTTCCTTTGTAAACACTGAATATAACTGTTTGTTCAGGATTTCTGCCTTTTACTGGTCCCCCTCCGCACAGTTCCTCCCTTCCCTTTTTAACCTTAAAATCTCACCCCTGGTCATCTTCTTTTCACTTTCAAATCTAAAAAATGTTTTGTCCCCTTTTGGTACCTCCTGGGCTTTTCTCTCTTCAGTTTGTGCCTTTGTGCTCCCTACTGCCTTCCCTGCTTCCCTCTGTTTCCCTGGATCCACTGCCACATTGTCCTCTCGCTGTGTCTCCCTATACCTTCTGAATGCTACTCTTTTAGATTTTTTCTTTTCAGCCACCTCTTTTAAGAAACATAGTAATCTCTTTCACCTCTTGCTTTTGCTCTTTGTGAGATACAGAGATGTATTGCCTTTACTATACTTCCTTTTATCTTTGCCCACTGTTCTCCCACCCCTCCTAGGTCCTCCCTGAGTCTTCAACCATCTTTTTAAAATCTGCCTTCCTGAAGTCCAGGCCACTTGTCCTTGCGTGGTTTGATTCTGTAGCCATCCTTATACTGAACCATACTGTACAGTGATCACTGGTCCCTGGGTGGTCTTCCACCCATTTTTTTTTATCACAGCTGATATTTCTACACCATCCCCCTGACAGCCCCCTTCTGTCTGACCCCCCCAGCTCCATCCCCCGGAATTACTGGGGCTTACCTTATACCCAGCCCAAGAGCAGTGTCTGCGGGTAGTAGGTCATCATACTGCTGCTGGGGATTTTTTCCTCCTTTTTTCACCCCTTTTGCATCCATGCACCATGCAATGGGTGCAGCAGCTGTCTCCACCTCCACAGAGGCAGCCAAGCACCCTGGGCAAGGGTGAGTATCCTAGCTGTGCCATTCACAGCACAGACCCCCCACCCCAAGGAAGGAGAGCTGTAAAGCTCAATCCTTACCTCCCCGCTGGCATCTGAGTTACCCGAGTCCATTCCTGAACCCTGATCACCAGTTTGGCATGAGGTGTGGCTTCCTGCTCCTCAACCCTCAGCACCACCGGGCTGGCTGCCTTCCACCCATCTTGACATCTGTAGCACTATCCCTGTTAGTGAGTACCATGTCCAGGATAGCCTGATCATGAGTGGGTTCACTGACTAGTTGCCTGAGGAATGCCCCCTGAAGAGTGTCCAGGATGTCACTACTTCTAGCTGAAGCCACTGCTGGAAGGCTGTAATCCACATCTGGCAGATTTAAGTCTCCCACCTGTAGCACCTCCCCTTTTTCTCTCATCTTGTGTGGGGCTTCCACCAATACCTTATCTAATTCCTCCTTCTGTGCTAGAGGTCTGTAGATCACTCCATTGTGAATAATAGCTCCATTTCCTGTCTCAAGTGTGATGAATAGTACATCTGCCTCCCGCTGTATTCCCTGTATCTCTGTGGCTTTTATGCTCTTCCTCACATAAAGCACCACACCTTCTCCTTTCCTTCCCACCTGGTCCTTCCTGAACAGAGTATAGTGGTATGGCCATGTCCCAGTCATGGTTTTCAGAGCACCAAAACTCAGTAATGGCCACAATATCCAGGTCAGCCTCTGCCATGATGGCCTCTGGGTCTGAAATCGTATTTCCTAAACTTCTAGCATTCACACACATGACCTTCCAGATATTGTTTCCACTCTGTTTGTTGAACCCCTGTTTTCCTTTTTGCCCTCCTTCCTTCCCACCTCTCTTTTTAATGTACCAGTTCCTTTCAACATTTATCTTTACTATCCGACTCCCTTTATTAATTTGAACCCTGGAGGATTCCTCTCCCCTCAGGTTCTTCTTACTCTCAACTTCAGCCTGTAGGTGGAGGCAGCTTCTGACTCCCCAATTCCTTCTTACACACCCCTTGGCTAGTTTAAAAGTTCATCAAAGTAACATTTAAACCACCCACTGAGGATTGTGGTTCCCCTCCCAGATGGGTGTAGGCCATCACACCTGTATAGGCTCTTATCTTCTCAGGTGTGTCCCCAGTCCTCAGTGTAGCTGAACCCTTCCTCTCTGCACCATCACTTCAGCCATGAGCTGAAGCTTCTGGTATGGAGTTCTCTCTCCTGTACCCTATCATAGATAGGCAGCACCTCAGCAAAAGCTGCTGTGCAAACTACCTGTCAAAGATCCCTCCCCAGCTCCCTAAACTCCTCCTGCACTATCCCAGCTCCATCCCTAGTTAGGTCATTAGTCTCCAGGTGGACAGTGACATCCAGCTCTCCCTCCTGTCCTGACCTGCTGCCCTAGTGATCCTCAGAATTTGCTTTCCATCCCTTCGGGCCATGGCACTAGGTAGGCATCTAACCTGCCTCTCCACCACCTTTCCTGTTCTCAGATCTATCCTCCTCACAATTTAGTCCCCCATCAGAAGTTGCATCATCCTCCTCTGGGGTCCTCTACCACCCTCCATGGGGTATCTACTATGAAGGGCCTTCAAATTTCCCTTGGTCACTACTGTGGTTGCTTCCTCCTGGCAGTCACACCCCACCAGCATAGTGCAGAAATTCTGTACTGGTACAGGTTGAGGAATGTACCTCTGTCCCACCACACCCACCCTTCCATTGCCCACCCTTGTCCATCTGTTCCTCCTCACTGGCATCCTCTGAGGTAACAATGGAAGACTTGGTGTCCTCTGGGTGGGAAAAGAGGTCTCCCAAATCCTAGACAGCTCAGCCTATAATCTAGAGACCTCCTCCCTCAACCCAGAGAGGTATGTGCAAATGGGGCAGCACCACAGTCTCCAGAAGGTGTCTCTGAAAACTGCTACCCCACCAGCCACTCCACTGTACCAATCCCAGAATTTTCAACCTCTATTCTCCCTGTGTTACCTGGAGATATTGTTATACCCTAACCCCTGATGCAGTGTTTCTAGTTTCCCCTTTTCTATTTCTTTTTGAGCTCCCCTGTGCCTTCTTTAAATCTTTATTATTATTTATGTATTTTAGAGTTGGTAACCGGGAAAAGCACACTGAGCTGAAGCTCACTTCTAGCAGTGACCTGGGGGCACAAACAGTGTGAAACATACAGTCACAAAGGTATTGCAATATACAGATGGGTACAATAAGATATGATACACAAGAAATAGAATCAAAGGGTAACATGACCATATGGGTTATAAAGATGTGAGGCAAATTAAGTGCAGAGGAGAATCATACAATGAAGTCAGAGACATCCAGGAAATGTCTCCCAGAGAATTGGAGTAGGGGTAGGAGGCTGATGGTGTAGAAGAGGGACATATATACTCCTGCCCTTGATAGGGAGTTGATCCTATTCCTAGTTTTGGCCTACCTTTCACCTTCCACCCTTCCCAGCAGTGATTGTTACAGAGAAGTGAAGAGGCGCCTTGCCATAGTCGACCAGTAGAGTCCCCTACTTCTCCGCTTCCTTCTGCTGATTCCTACTGATGCCTATGATGCCAGTCACCTGTTCCATTCATTCACTCTTCCACTAACTTACTAGACATGAACATGTGAGACAGGGTGGCGGTAACTGCTCTTCCTGGTGGTGCACTGTTGGCTGTGAGAGGTCAATTATCAAGTAGCTGAGGCCCAAGGCCAGATAATTGGCACCCCTCCCCCAAACTACAGGGCTAGTCACAGGTCTTATACTATGGCCCCTTAATGTGGGCTAATCTGGCTACTCTCAAATTTAGCCTTGACCAAAAGCAACTAAGCACTGTATCTTACCTATGTGCTCACATCTCCTATTATTTTTTTCCATACAGCTGTTTTCTCCTCAGTAGGTTGGCTCCGGCAGGCTATCAGCCCTGTCCATACAACCTCTGTCCAGCATCCACCCCCTTGACCAAACATCCCCAAGAATTTCTCTATGGGTTGGTCCTTGTGGTGGGTCCAGGAAGGGAAAGGTCATCTTCTACCCACCCGGTGACACTAATCCAGAAATGGGGTGGGGTGGTGGTCTGGTGGTGGTGTGGGAATGGGGGCAGGCAGGCAGGGCTTGAAAAAGTCGATGCCTTCCCTTTTTCAATTTTCTCCACATCCCCTAGCCATGGCAGCATGTAAGTGTATGCACATGGAGGAGCACACATGCTATGGAACCATGACCCTTGCCTTTTATGACACTCAACTCCACTGCTGCCACCAGCCACCACCAGATAGCAGCCAAGGAGTGAGACATCATCTCTTCCTATCACTGGGAGAGGAGGGAGGAGCAGTCCATCAGATGTTTGATCCTCTCCCCCCCAGGCCAACCCTCGGTGTCCCAAACTCTTTCCTGAACTTGGGTCACCAGAATGGGAGAGGTAAAGTGCATAGCACCTCAGCCCTCTATGCCACCAGGCTGGCGTCTCCCATCATTTTTTTTACAAGTTTGCAGACCAATCATTGAAGTCTGAATAAGTTGGCAGCTACCTTGTGTTAACCTCACTGTGTTGTTGTCATGGTGACCAGGTGACAATCTGATTGTGGGCAGTTGGAAACTGAAAATCATCCTGCTGCAATTACAGTATCCCAACAGGTATGGAAATTTCTAGTTTGCACTCACTACAGCTTTATAAAGTACATGCGTGCCTGTCTTAGACAACACAATACATTTTGGCCCAGCAGTGTTATTTCTGAAAAGCCAGGCCCTCAGGAGAGAAAAAAAAAACTGTGACTGAATTTTCAGGGAAACCATGTCCATGGAGATGCCCCTGTCCTCCCTGGAACACTTAATGAAATGTGGCCTCACTCCTGTGTCTTATACATATTATTGTTTTTGGCTGGTGTTGGTGGTGGTGGGTGGGGAGTTGTTATTGAAATTGTTTACAGTGTAATAAATGTTTACGTACTGTGCAATACAGTATACATTACCTTTGTAAATGTCACTGTAACAGAAAACATGACAAACATATTAACAGCATATTCACAGATGCAGACCAATCTGAGTCATTACAGCAGTGCAGTAGAGCACAAAACAAATCTGCAAAATAAAACAAGTCACACAAATACAGTACATACTCTTCAGCAGCAATATAATTCATATTCCATGTGTGAGTCCCTACTTGGCAACCACAACTGGCAACACTTTCTGCAAGTGTGCAATGCATCATCTGTAGTGTAGTCTTTTTAAAGTCTTCCAGAATTGCTTAATGGCATCAATGAGTTCTTGGTTTGTCTGTGTTTTTTTCTATCTCAAGATAAATGTTTTCATGGTATGCTACACTATCTCAGTCAGATTCATACAGTATCTAGAGACTTGGTGGTAACGACCAAAAAAGAGTAAAACACCTGTGATGGCCATTGTTGTGTTTAGTGTGGCTACTGTGCAATACTTACTCAAGTGGTATTCTGACCCAATTAATTCCAGCAGCAGCAATAGACACTGCTGATGCAGTATGTTTAAGGTAATTTTTCTGAAGGAAGTTATGTCTGTCCAGATGTTTCTTTCTTATGTATTTCTTCACTGCTCACATGATGATATGTTCCCTAAAGAATTCACTATTCATGGTTCCTGTGGGTATGAAGCAAGTACAGGTAAAGTGGCATGACAGGAGACAGTAACTTCTTAAGTGTTTGACTCTTAAATTTGAGCATCACTAATCCTCAAAAATGTGCAGTGGGCTGTGCCTCCAGTTGGCTAGGAAACCCCAGACATGAAGCTTTAGGGGATGTTTTAGCTTTAGGTTCAAGGAGTCTCTGCCCTTCTTATGAAATGTCATCAAAGCAAATTTCTTCAAAGACACTGTCATCTCATCTCAAAACAAACCCTGGTCAGAGCCACTGTGGCTGCTAATACATTAACTTGATAAGGGTGTTTCATAGCCTTAAACATAAAGATGAATTGCTGTAGTCAGCTCTGTGTGTAAATAACATTTTTGGTAAAGGTAGATCATTGTATCAGTTAATCCTGTGTTTTCCATGTGTTAAATGTGAGTGTCAAGTGTGTGTTATACTATATGTGGAAAGGATGAGAAGGGACTTGGCGAGGTTGGAGGAATGGTCAGAAGTATGGCAGCTAGGATTCAATGCAAATAAGTGCAAAATAATGCACCTGGGAAACAAGAACCCAGGGGAAGAATACACAATGGGGGGGGGGAGGTAGTAACAACAACAAAAAAGGAAAGGGACATGGGGTAATCATATCAGATGACCTTAAGGTTAGCAAGCAATGTGAGAAGGCAGTAGGGAGGGCTGGGGGTATACTGGCATGCATAGGGAGAGGCATCAGCAGCAGAAAATAGGAAGTTGTTATCCCTCTGTACAGACAGTTGGTGAGACCCCATTTGGAGTACTGTGTCCAGTTCTGGAGACCCCATCTCTGCAAGGACATAGACAGGATAGAGGCAGTCCAGAGGAGGGCAACTAAAATGGTGCAGGGTCTGCAAGAGAAGCTGTATGAGAAGAGACTAAAGGAGCTTAATATGTATACCCTTGAGGAAAGAAGGGAGAGGGGGGACATGATAGAAACTTTTAAGTACCTCAGTGGAATCAACAAAGTCCAAGAGGGTAGCATCTTTCAGAAAAAGAGACGTGCAAGAACAAGGGGAAACAATTTAAAGATAGAGGGGCGGTTCAGGGGCAATGTGAGGAAGTATTATTTCACAGAGAGGGTAGTGGATGCATGGAACAGCCTTCCTGAGGAGGTTGTGGGGTCTAAAACTGTGGGAAAATTCAAGAATGCATGGGACAGACATAAGGCAATTCTTGTGGGGGCTATCAAGAAATAGGCTGTTGGTTAACTAGGATCTTCGGCCTATCCTGTAGGTAGGGAAATGGGAAGACTAGATGGGCCAAGCGGTCCTTATCTGCCGTCAAAGTCTATGTTTCTATGATTCTATGTAGAGGTAGAGAGAGGGAGCTCTGCACCAAGGGCTTCAAGTAATGGTATAAAGAATGGTGCAAGGAGGAGAGGTATGTCTACATTGGGGACTGTGGACCAAGCTAGAAGGATAAGAACCCATAATGAGGTGATGGCCTGCTTCATCCATGAGGTAACCACAGTCCTCAGTGGACGATTCAAATGTTACTTCAATAGACAGTTAAAGTAGTCAGGGGTGTGATGGAAGTAATAAGGGAGGCAGAAAGTGGTCCACTCCATGCCAAGATAGAGAGTAGGGAGGTCCCAAGGGAAGAGATTCCCACCAGGATGCAAGTTATTCAAGGAAGCAGCAGGGTGGCAAAGGAAGAAGGGGGACATGAGCAATCAAGGTGTGGAAAGGGGAACAATTTGAAAAAGCAGAAAGCAGCAAGAAAAGAGGTGCGGGCTGTCAAAATTGTGCAAGGTCTGCATCAGAAGCCCTATGAAGAGAGACTCAAAGAGTTCAATATGTACACCCTGGATGAGAGAAGGGAGATTAGGGATGCTAGTGAGACCTTTAAATACCTCTTGGTGGTTAATAAGGTACAGGAAGGAAACATGCTTCAGAGAAAAAGGTGCTATAAAACAAGGGGTCATGATTTGAAGCTGGAAGAAGGTAAATTCAGGAGAGATGTGAGGAAGTAGTTCTTCACAGAAAGGGTAGTGGATTCCTGGAATAGCCTTCCATGGGGGGCAGTGGGGGTGAAACCGGCGGTAGGTTTCAATAATGCCTGTGACAGGCACAAAGAAATCCTAGGAGGAAGGAAGGGGGTGGAAGGTGAAAGAAACAGTGCTGTAGAGCAAGTTTGGTCTGCAGCAAAAGTGATCATAATTAAAAATGGGCAGACTGGATGGGCCCATCTGTCATTATCTGCCATCAGTTTCTATGTTTATGTAACCCCCCACTGGGAGATTACTAGTCTATTCTTCCCTCCCTGAGTCTTTGTGGCCTAATTTGGCCCAGTAGAGAAAAGGGTTAATTCTTCTCAAGCACTCAGGTGCAGCATCCTGAATTTCAGGAGGTCACCACAGGTGTGTGAGAGGATAAAGCCCAGCAGTTTAGGTGTGAGGGGGAGTTCTGGTCAGAGGAGTGAATGGCGAGGGAATGAGAGTGAGTCGAGGCCGGGCGGGGGCAATTGTCCACTCCAGCCCCTGGTCTGTGGCACTTGGGGGGACAGAGGAAGACATGGGGGCCTGTAGCCACAAGCTGCACAGTATCTTGGAGGGCAGCTAAAGTGAAAAGGGGAGCCTGCAGCCCCAAGTCACAGAGTGCCCTGGCAGCCTGTGCTGATTCTTATAGGGATCCAGTGGGCAAGAATGCATCAGGGAGTGTAGTGTCCAGCGAGTGAGTTGCCTTGGAGCTCCATGGGATGTGTCCCCCTTCTCAACTGGTGGACAGTTGCTGTAAGTTCTATGAAAGGATGCAGGGATCATGAGGTAACCCACAAATCCCTAAGCTGCGAGGATTGCATGTCCCAAGGGAGATCCATTGAGTCAGTGCGTAGAAAGAGAGAGAGAAAGAGAGAGATGGGTATCATTGAGAGTTTGGGTGCCTGTGAAGAATACTGGACTGTTAGGCACTGTGAACTGTTTTGGGTCTTGTGCTGCATTCAAACTTTTGTGACCATAGTGGTCTTGAGTTAATGCTGACATAAAGACTGTGTGACCTCCTCGATCCAGGTAAAAGCTACTATTTTGGAAATACCGGTCATGTGAAAGCTGTATGTGTTCCCTACGAATTAACTGATGCTAGCCGGAAATATGTGTGAATATGTTTAATGAATTTGGGATCCCTGTTGTTTCTTCAAGTTCCACATGGACATTCAGTTGTTGAAAGGAACTGTTTAATGTGAATTATACAATGGCAAGAAAATTTCCTGGACTCTGATTGGTCAGTGTGTGCCTGAGACAGTGATGATATTACATAATAACATCACTGTGTTGATTTTTTGGAGGATGATATGCATTTTTTTTCCAGAAACAAAGATATACAGCCTCACTAAAAATCTACTAAAAACATTTTTATTTTTATTTTTGTTTTGTATAACATCGAGCCATTGTATAATTGCAATAAGGCACTCCAAGGTGTGTGTTATCTTGTAATAACATCACTCCTGGGGTGACGCTATTACACGATAATACACACCTTGTCATGCCTTATTACTTAATTAACCTCTTGTTTTCATCCAGCACCAGCGAGGAAAAGGGATCCTGTGTATGACATCTGGGCATGGATAACATGGCCAATGGATGTGTTTCTGCTGTTGTGGGCATCCCCATCCCATGGACATATTCGATCCATACCCCTAGACAGGGGGAGAGATGATTACATTTCCTTGTATGACAGGTTATGTGATTCAAATGGATAAGGCACACAGCTGTTACAGTTTTGCACTCATGCAGTTGGTTTACAGAGCAAGTTTAGATACAAATGTGTGTGGTGGTTGTTGGGTGAGGAGTAAGGAGATGTGGGCTTCAGGATCAAACAAAACTAAAAATAAAACAAATTAAATGCCTGTGCCATTTAGTACTATGCACTCCTTCAAGCCAAGCAGTGATAAACATTACATACATATTCTGTAGGTTGCAGTCAGTGATTTCAGAAATACATTTTTTTTTCAAGCCATCAGCCTCTGTTCAGTGCTCATAGTAAGCTTTATTTGTAAAAGGCTGGGAAATAACTTAAAAGTTTAAGTTGACAAAAAAGTCAAGTAAGTTATCACGTTTGGTCAGCTTCACCTTTCAGCATTTCCCTGTATAGGTCTGGTGCTTAGAAAGAGACACACACACACACACACACACACACACACACACACACACACACTTAGGAGACAGAGAGAGAGAGAGAGATGTGTAATCTAAATGTCTGCTGGAGCAATGCAGTCTCATTACAAACTCAATTTTGACCAACAGGCAGTGGTGTAGTGCTAAATATAGAAGAGTGGGGTCTCCATGAACTATGAAGTCCTCAATCTCCCACAGGCCAAGGGTCTGGGGGACCTCAAAAGCTGTCAGTTTTAGATGCATGCTGGTGCATTTTGAGGGTCATTTTGAAACTATCTGACTGCTTTTACAGCCTTTTTTGACTTGTAATAAACAACCAATTTCAATATCAAAATAACCACTTTTTATTTTGTTTAAAAAAAAATGTCAAAACTAAAGCAAGAATTCCTACTCCAGCCACCCTTCAAACATCCGACTATATGCCACTTCTGTTGAGTAAAGTCAGCTATCTCTGCAACAGGAATTGCTTGTTACCTTAAAAACTAAACAGAAGACTCTGCCCCCCCCCAACAGTGCACCACACAGTCAAACATACAAGGTAGCAAGAAAGGCACACAAAACACCAGCCTGTAGGTGCATGAGTCTGTCACACAGCAGACATGTACACAGACCATCCATGCCAGAAAATGGAACTGATGCACAGGACCCATTGGAGGGTCCCTCAAGGCCCAACATTGACACAGGATGGTTCTATGTGATAACGACGAAAGCCTAAAGGCGATCGCCATTATCGCAAAGTCAGAGTGCTGAAAACATTTTCGGCACTCTGACACCCCGGCACACAGGAAAACAGCACCGGAACATATACTGTATTTCAATGCTTTCTGTGTGTGGGGGGGCTTCGTACCTCCCACACACCCCCTTCGCCCCCCACATCCCTCTACTAAAGGATTCTATACTCCAAGGAGGGTTCAAGTTGGGGGAGTTAAAACATGTAAAAACAAAAGTTTCGGGCCGGGCGCAATAAAATAGCACCAGTGCCTGGACCCGAACCTGGTACCTCACCCACCCCAACCACAGGCCAACCCCCGATGCCATGACACAGCTCGGCAATCCACCACAGTGCCACCCCCTACAGGTCCTCCACCCCCTCCCAGCCCACACTCACCATGTTCACTCCCCACATGTGTACATTTAGAGACATCCTGTCACTTATTTCGCCCACCCCCCCATCCACTCACCCTACCCTCCCATCGGCATGAGGGATTCGCTGGGGAATGAGTCGCCTATGGACGGTGACCTTCCCCATGAGCCCTTCTCATGGTTTACCACACAGGATGTATACCAGGTTATGAATGCCTTATCTGCATTTAACCTGAACTAAGATGTTTGGATCAGGGAGGGTAAGGCTCAGCAGAGACAGCTGCATGACCATAATTATCACTGCTCCACAGTTGGATGATGTTTTCCATTAATATCCAGTACATGGCAGCCAACCCCCAAATCCCCATATGTCATACACTGGAACCACAACACCATCAAGCACTCCAGCATAACCCACACATGACAGCCAATCTACAGGGGTGCACAGCCAACTGTAACAGATGATGACCTAATGCCAAGCACATCCAGTGGCATGCACACAGCCCAGTCACATGGGAAGGGCAGGAGCAATGCCAGTGGTAGGCTCAGCCCACCCTAAACTCCCACTCAGAAGTCATCCCAGACACCAAAGCCAAAAAACACACATGACCTAATGCCTCATCCGAATGCAGCACAGGGTTTAATGTTGAAGAATTGCAATCCACCATCAGATACATGTGAATTCAGTTCATAAGTCCCCTGCTCGCTGGCAGCAGGGGGATGGGAGGCTGGCAAGAAGGGGCAAGCTTGTGGGAAAGAGAGATCACTCAAGTCACTGGACACAGCCCAGACCCTTAATGTCAGATAAGGCCATTCAGTACAAACAAAATTATTAATATCAAACAGCACACCTACCTCACTGCTCCTTTTATGATAAAGCCAGGCTGATTAAAAATTCATATTGTTTTGTTGGCACTGACCATCTAATTCACTCATTCCTGGCCAAGTCCCAGCTCCCGACTTATGAGAATTAATCCCTCACAGGCTCATATGGCATGACTAGTCGGTTGATCCCTGCTCACACTCCACATAGTAGCAGCTGCACCTCCAGTCACACAGGTACAGCTAGCTGCTTGCTGGGTTAGAGGATTTCTGCAGTACATTCTCGATACTATAGATCTGTCTTTCACATGAGCAAAAAGTACCAGCGTCAAGATGAGAACAAAGTTATCACTGCCAGGTTATTAAGTTATTAATCATTTATGGAGAAGACATTTAAACATGCACTACTGCTTTGCCACATTAAATAAGTTAATTAAATAAATCCACTATACTGCTCTATCCTAGCAAAATACGTAGTAAAAGCTGGACCCCACTGAAAATGAGAAAGTGCCTCTCACTTGGGCTATTCTGGGTAATTATAAAAATGGGTAAAAGGAGGACCCCACTGAAAAAAAATATTGCATCTCCACTGTACTATCCTGGGTAAATACAGTGTAAAACCCAGGTCAAACAGAACCTCCCCCCCCCCCCGCACACAAGATATCACAACTTATCTGGGTTATCCAGAGTGAATACGACAGCGGGTCGTGAGGGTAATGGGTGTTTTGCTCTCCCCAACGCCTCTCGTGGTCGTGGAGAGCCTGCTTGTGCTCCCAGGACTGACCGCCGGAACTCCACCCCTCAAGCCAGAAGGTACGACGATCGCAGGGAGCCTGGACTCAGCTCCTTTGTTCAATTTTGAATTTTGGCTCCTTCTAGAGCATTGCCCCTGTGGCTCGTGCTGTACTGCTCTGCCGTGGTTCTGGCCCCGCCGGCGCTGTGTGCTGGCTCCCCACCGCCCCCCTTGGTCGGCTCTCACATTTATAGGCTGCTGGAAGGTCAGGTGATGCTGCCAAAACCTATCAGCCTAGTTTCAGGTTTGCAGGTTATCACCTCTCACCAGCAGTGGCCACTACCACAATCCTACAGCTCTGCTCTAGTATTCCTCTACTTCAAACATGTACTTTTATCTACTAGCAGTGCTCACCACAGTTATGCCCGTCACCTCACTACCCCACGCAAACCTGCCTTTAAATAACCTTGTTCCTTGCATTTTTCTCTCACCTTCACCCTCCCCCCCCCGCCAATCCCCAAGGGCTGGCAATTCCACACATCCACCCCTTCGTGGATCATAAGCCCCTCAATCATTCCCCTGTCCTTCTCCATGAGAATACGAGTCCTAATTAACCTAGGTGCTGGTATCCCTCCCCATGCCGCACACCTGTACAGATCCAGTCCCAAATCAAGACTTACATGGTGAAATACTACTAGATATCTCACCCTGCTGCTTCTCATGGCGGGTGACATTGAAACTAACCCTGGCCCAATATCCAATCACAACCACGCGGTTCCTCCAAAGGGACTTAGCCTACTCCATCTGAACATCCGCAGCCTACTAAAAAAAATGCCTGAGCTGCAAGTCACCATCCAAACTCTCAAGCCAGACATCTGCATTATATCCGAGACTTGGCTCAAACCTCACCATACGGATGCCTCAATAGCCATCCGGGGGTATACTGCAATCAGGCAGGGCTGCCTAGGCCCTAAGAAAGGTGGAAGCATAGCCATGTATATGTCAACTAGCCTTAATTACACTCCTGTCCAAATCACAAGCCTATCTCCCCAGATTGAAACTAAGCTGATTAAACTCCTGCTGCCACACTCCTCCCTGGTATATGTTGCTGGCATCTGTTCCGCCCCGACTACTCCTGGTGATACCATCATCAATCATCTAGCCGCCCTAAAAGCTTTGGCTGCCACAGGTGAACTCCACATCCTAGGTGACTTAAATCATAACTGGCTTGCACCCGCCTGCGCGAAAATACGCAGCAGTGTCAAAGCCCTCAACCTTTCCCAACTAATAGAACAGCCCACGCGCCTAAATCCCACAACAAGCAACCACTCCCTCCTGGACTGGGCTCTCACCTCACACCCACACAGAATAATCAAGGCTGGCATCCTTCCTGACTCCTTGAGTGATCACCGCATGGTCTACATGTCTAGGAAAGTGCACAGACCAACAAACCACCTCCTCCTAGGTTGATCCTTACAAGAGCTTACAAATCCTCTGTCTCCAATCACCTTAAATGATATCGTACTTGCTGACTGGTCTTTATCAATCTACGCCCTCAATCGACCACGCTTTTGATAGGTTCAGAAAACAGCTCCTTACCATATGGGACTATCATGCCCCCCTAAGAAAGAAAAGAGTTAGAGATTACCACCTCCCTTGGGTATCTGCTGACATAATTAGTAAATGTATAGCAAGGGATCAGGCCTGGAAAAATCACAGGAGACTAAAATCCCCCACATCTCTGCAACATTACCGCACCCTCCGAAACAATTGCACTAAAGCCATAAGACAGGAAAAAAACTACTATTTCCGAGATGCCCTCACCAAAAATCTGAGTCATACCTCCAAATTCTGGAAAACCATTAAAACCCTGTTCTCTCCCCCAGCCCAGCCACCCTCTCCTACCCTAAACCTTCAGGGCAACATCATATCAACCCCCAGCGAAGTTGCATCCACTTTCAACTCCTTTTTCTCTACTAGTGCCAAATCTCTCCTAGACAACCAACAGCCTTATGCAACCGCCAACAACCACCCTGCCATACCCCTGCCAACCTCAAGCATGCCCTCCTTCTCCTTTCGGCCACTCTCCCCAGCAGAAGTTTTTGCTGCTCTACGCTCCCTCAACCCAAACAAAGGCAAGTGCCCGCAAGGTCTCGACACCAAACTCCTCTTCCTATCAGCCCCTGCAATAGCCACCCCCCTAGCCGACCTACTAAACCTCTCTTTCACCACGGCAAAAATTCTAGCTGCCTGGAAGGAAGCTGTAATCATCCCCCTACCTAAAAGGGGCGACCCATCTGAGCCGGGCAACTACTGCCCGATCTCTTTCCTACCGGCTCTGGCCAAGCTGCAAGAGCAGCTCGTACTCACCCAACTAACACAATTCCTTGACTCCACCTCTTTCTTCACTCCATTCCAGTCGGGCTTTTGCAAAAATCATTCCACCATCACAGCTTTGCTAAGGCTCTCTAATGATATCTCTTTGGGTATGGACAAGGGCCTTGTCACCTCTGCTAATTTTATTGACTTGGCCAAAGCCTTTGATACTGTGTCCCACTCTAAACTTCTCTCAAAATTGCAACACGCAGGCCTCTCTCAGCCCGCCTCTAACTGGTTCCATGCCTATCTGTCAGGCAGAGTGCAGGCTGTAAAAATTGGCTCTCACATCTCCTCCCCGCTTCCAGTGAACATGGGGTTCCCCCAGGGCTCGGTCCTTGGTCCCCTACTTTTCTCTATTTTCTTATATTATCTGCCTCAAGTCTGCTCTAACTCAGCATTACAAATGTACACAGACGATACAGTACTGTACACCTCTGGCCCCTCTACCGATGACACAATTGCATCTCTTCAACGGGATTTCGATGCCGTACAAACTTGGCTTAGGTCCAACCAGCTTATCCTAAATGCTAAGAAAACCATCTCCATAACTTTCGGCACCCATCCTAAGCTATCCCGGCCAGCAGCCCCCCCTGTCTTCCACACCCTGGATGGATCCAAACTAGATTCCTACACCTCCTTCAGGTACCTAGGGGTCTGGCTGGATCAACACCTTGATTTCCATGCCCACATCGAATCACTACAGAAAAAACTCCACACTAAATTAGAAGCACTGTACCGGTACAAAGGCACCCTTCCCACCTCTGTCAGGAGGGAGCTAGTCCTCAAAATGATCCGCCCCATTTTTGACTACAGTGACGTGGTCTACAGTGCCGCCCCTCCATCTACCTTGGCCAGCCTGGACCTCCTCTATCACTCGTTCTGTCGTTATGCACTCGACTTCCCTCCCTCCACCCATCACTGTGACCTGTACAGCGCCCTCTCCTTCCAATCTCTAGAGTCTCAGCGTAAACTACATTGTACAAATCTTATTTTCAAATACTGGTCAAATACCTTCCCCCTCTACCTCAGCTGTGCTCTAGCAACCCAACCACCCCCAGCTTACCCCCTCAGAGCTTCAGATTCAAAACAGCTCCAAGTACCTTTCATGCGCACCTCTAAGGGCCAAATGGCCTTCATGCATCAACTGCCCAAACTATGGAATGAGCTACCTGCAGACATCAGGCTCTCAGCTTCCCACTGGGCTCTTAAACCACACCTGAGGTCCCACTTCTCAGATGTATGTAACTGCCACCCACATATTTAGCTGTCATATATAATGCCTTTGTACCTGCTGTCTGCTGCCTACCCACACTGATGTACTGTGACTATTGCTAACTACTCTAGACCTATGTAACACTGATGTACTGTGATTTAACTGTATCTAGTCTTGACCTATGTAACCCCAGGTCGCATCTGAAAATGAGCGGTCCCCGCTCAGAATGCTTATCTGGTAAATCTCTTAAATAAATAAATAAAATCCTGTATATTGTAAAGTTGTAAAAACAGGACACTACAGCAGAACCACACTGAAAAGTAGATGTTGCATGTAAGATGATCTGTCCTGCGAAAATATATTGTAAAAGCATCAAGTTCACCAACCTTGTAGCTGTCTTGTATATTCCTGGTGGTCTACTGGTCCCTGCCATAAGGGCCTCTTACCCCCTCCCAACTCACCCTCTCAGGCACCCGCCAGCCGTGGTCTCATAATGCAAACGGCAGCAATAGTACTGACTGGCACAGCCCTCTGCTCACCACCTCAACTGGTTTCAATATGATGGTCTCTGAGCAATCGCAAGTATTGTATAAACACCTGTGTATTCTGTACTCATGATTGCTCACTGGCAACCAGATGGTGGCCAGCCAATTTGGTTTGTAGAGGGCTGTGTAGGTCGCTGTTACTATTGCTGTACTTTGGTTTCAGTGACCGGGGGGGAGGAGCTTGTGAGGAGAATGGTCCTGAGTAGGCAGGTTGACAGAGGATCAGATGGAGGGGACCATTAGACCACCAGGAATATTCAAGACAACTACAGGATGGTTGATTTTGGGTGCAAGAACCACTACACCAACAGGAATATTCAAGACAGCTACAGGACAGGTGATCAGGGAGTTGGAGGCCACTAGACTGCCAGGAATATTCAAGACAGCTGCAGGACAGTCAATTGGGGGGTACAGGAACCACTACACCACCAGGAATATTTCAGACTGCTACAGGACAGGTGAATATGGTGGTGCAAGGGGCCACTAGATCCCAAGGAATATGTAAGACATCTACAGAGTGGGAGGGCGTTGCACACATGTTAATTGGCCCATAATGGGCATGCAAATGGGTCATAGCACCTTCCATGCCCAAAGGGGTCATTAGCATGTTAGAGCTAAATATGTCCCACAAGAGCCCTGCCATTATCCCATTTGAGCTGCGCTACCTCCATTGTGCTTCTGTCAGACATATTTAGTCTGGGTCTGTGTCAGCATAGTGCAGAGTCACTATGCGCTGTACCAACATGGCCCCATATTTAGACAGTTTGCATGCTCCCATTGCAGTGACCTAATTATCTGAATATTGCCCACTAGGCAGGCTGTGTGCAAACTGCCACAGATTGCACATGGCCAGTTCTGAA
Source organism: Neoceratodus forsteri (assembly GCA_016271365.2). Lineage (NCBI taxonomy): Eukaryota > Metazoa > Chordata > Ceratodontiformes > Ceratodontidae > Neoceratodus > Neoceratodus forsteri. The sequence continues at coordinate 951,262,063 of CM028131.1, read as the reverse complement.
TATGGGGGCCTACACTCCTTAGCCCAGTGGAACCCAATGTCCATGAAACAATGGCTCATGGGGGTAAGAAAGGGTTGCTTATAGCCTCAAGATACTGTTGTTCTAACTTGTAAAAGCATGAAAGTGTATTCCAAGTTTAATGTCATAGGTACTCTATCTTATTGTTTACATGTTTGATTATATTACTAAATAGAGGAGACTCTTGCTTACAGTACTTTGCAAGTTGCAGAGGGAAGATAGCCATTAGACACAGGCACAAATAAAACTGTCACTTTATTATCAATCAAGCAGTATTTCCAGATAAACTCCTTACAAATGCACAAACAGTGTAACCACCCAAATATATCCACAGGATTGTCAATACAAAACCTGGACAGAGGGTTACATGATCTTTATTTACCTTAGGGAAAGTAACTTTAAATTAGCAAACAAATGGATTTACTAAAAAATGAGTCTGCCTGTTTTACTCAGTTAGAGGCTCATCACAATGACTGTCTGTCACAGCCCAGTGACTCCACGGCCACAAGCTTAAACCTGCTCTCAAATCACCTTGTGCTCTTCTGTTAAGGAATTCAGCAGAGAAACAACAGTATGAAACAAAGTTCCCTTACAGCTCTGCTTCAGGACTGTTCAGTTGCTGATTTAAGACTACTTCCCGGAAAACTTCATAAAAAAAAAAAATCATTGAAGACTTTAAGAAGTATGACGGTACTACACCCCTACCAACAAGGCATTGTTTAGATAACAATGTGTAAAAAGAGGGTTTAGGTGTTTTTTATCACTAAAACAAGCTGCCTGTATTGTTTACACTCCACTGATTGTAACTGGCGCTGGCAGGATAATGCTACATGTAGGAAAGGAACTCTTTCTTTTTCTCTCTCCCCCCCCTCGGCATAGTGATTTCAGGTAGCTGAAGGATCATGGTTCATGTCAGAAACTGTGCTTCGGAAGGAGTCTGAAGTGCTCTTTTTCCCTGCAGCCGTAAAAATTATGTCATGGAACATCTTCATTTTCTTGATCAACATCTTAGCCTGCTGAACTGACATAACTTTTTTTACACCCCTGATCATGGGGCAAAGCTTGAGGAAGCAAAGATGAGCTGTGACATGAAACTGTATGTGATAACCAATGAGGAAATGTTATATTGATAATCTTCCTTTTTTGGGTGGCTTTATCATGCCTGCCAGTATGTCCACCCCATATGGTGGTGCATCCTCTTTACAGAGAGACAATGCCACTACCCAATGTTCAGCAACCAGACATTCCACAGTTTCCCCCTAGTGTTGGCCTCACCATCCTCATTTAGCATACTGTCCACAAGTAGCATTGTTTCCTTGTGTGCAAAAAGGAGGTAAGTTTTTTAAGCAAACTACAGTACAGAAAGAGCTACAATGTTAGGCAAACAAAATACAGTAGGTGAACTATAAACTAAAATTCTTTAAATTTATAATACTATATAGTGTATAATGTATAGTGTATAATGAGGTGAGAAAACAATGATGTACTGTATGGCATTTAAATCTAAGGTGCATACGGATGCAGATTGTGGGCCACAGCAAACATATATCTGGGACAGGACATTTCAGGTGTACCCTCTGCCCACTATAAGTGATGGAGACCTTTGTGCTCTTCAGAAACACCTGAATCTTGGTAACATTTTTTCCCTTCAGTCCTCATCCTCCTGATGACTGTGCTGATCTCCACTGCTGTCTTCTTCATCATTGTCACTGTCAGGTTTGATTCCAGCAAAGGAGTGCCCATCTGTAAAGGTGCATAATTTATTTATAAAGATCAAAAAGTACCACATCACTTTACCTGTGGTCCAGTGTTATAAAGGAATGAACCTATGACATTTCATGATGCACACCATGTCACCAGATGCCATATGTGCTCACCCTACATAAGGCCCAAAAAATGCTATAATGCCCATTGCACAGAACCATTTCAGGAGAATTGTCAGTCCTGTATCACCAGACTGTTGCACCTTAGAAGAAGATTATTTCTTGTGGAAGAAAATCCAGTGAGGTAGCATCTTGACCACTGAGAAGTATTGGCCTGGTAAGGCAGTATAGCGCAGTGGTATAAGGCTCTGAGTTGCAGATCTGGAGACATGGGTTTGAATCCCATGACCGCTTAGGTGCATACTGTGTGATCCTGAGCAAGTTACTTAACTTCTTTGTGCTCCCAGGTTGCATCTGGAAACAAGCTTCAGCTTAGTGTGCTACTCCTGGTTAAACAATGTTCCTTCCCTCCTGAATAGGACGCCACCTGTGACCAGGCTGTCTGCTGCAGCAGGAATGGAGAACTTTGAAGGAGAAACTACAGATAAGGGGAAGGAAAAGACAGCAACTGAGGACAAAGGCACCCAAGGTAGAGTACAGTATAGTTCAGTTAATTTATTAGATTTTCGCATCCATGATATGTTTTACAGTGTATTGTATCTTGTTCAGATAATGTAAAGTACAGTACATATGTTTTTGCACAGAACAGTATGCCAGTCACTTTTTGGTACTGTGATGTAAATGATTTTCTTTAATTTTAACAGTGTAGGTTTGTAGATAAAATGGGTGACATCGGAACATCAAGCAGCAGCAAAGAAAAAACTACACATGAGGAAGAAAATATCTCACATGAAGTATAAAACAGAGAAGGAAGGGAACAACAGCTGGAGGAGGAACAACCAGAGACTGAGAGAGAAATGGAACAGGAAAGCAAGGAGGAACAAACAGGGGTTAGCAGAGAAATGAATGAAGGCTGAGAAAAAATGCCATGTGTGTCTGAACAAGCACAGAAGGAAGCAGTAACAGTACTCAGAACTAAACTACATAACATGGCTGACAGGGTAATGAGCCTCAAGAAAAAGATGGCTCTCATTCTCTAGCTGTTACAGATGCACGGTGGCATGTGCAGTCCAGTGCTTTCACATCCATGTGAGTTACCACGTGTTTCATTCATACAGCTTCTGGAATATGAAGTGCAGATTCCAAGCCTTGGCAACAGTGATGACACAGAACTAATAAACTCTGACAGGCCCCCACTTGTTCCGTTTGTGCCTTCTAATGAGGATAGTAGCATTACTCTGACATTTTCTCCTCATGAAATGCTGTTTGTGTGAGGTTAAAGAACTAGAACTAATGACAATGGCAGGCTGGGGTATCTGATTGCTCTGGTTTTGCAGACACTGGCCTCAGAATCAATATCTTTCCACGGGTAAAAAAACATCATTTGGGATGGGAACAGGGGAAAGTGGCTGATACCAACAGCACAGAAACATGAAAACATAGAATTTGCCAGCAGATAATGATCACTTGGCCCACCTAGTCTGCCCATTTCTCCCTGCCTGTAGTATCCTTCAGATCCTACTTGATCTTCAGCCCATACGCTATGAGGTGTTATGGTTTGTAAGGAGGCACTTTGAGGTTGGCAGCAGCCACATACAGTATAAAGGGGAAGGATAAATGAACAGTTGAGAAACCCAAGAAAGACTGGAAATATGACAGATATGTAAAATTATTATTTGTTTTTCTGTAATGCTTTTAGAATGAATCTCATAAGTTAAAATTTGTTTTTTGTATCTCACATAATTTCAGTGTACTATTATGACACCTAGCCAGGCAGCAGATAGAGGTGTGAATTCAGGTTTGCTAATTTCAGTTGCAGGGTAAGGGGTGTCAACATAATCTTAGGTCTAGAAATTCTGAAAGAAATGTGGCAAGAAGTTACAGTATAGAGGGATGGCTTGCTGTTGATATCCTCATACTTTATACTGTGACTGTGTATATTAATTTCAGTATTTCTATAAACCTTCTCAAAAAACTGCATGTAATATGGCCAGAAAATGTCAGGATTATATTTTTTAATTACTGTATTTTTGGTTTAATTTAGCACATACAGGTACAGATCTGTACAGTATATCGCAGATAAAGTTAGGGCTGTGCAGAAAACTGATTTCTGATATTTGTATTTGTATTTGGGTCACTAATATTTGTATTTGTCAAGTTCTTGCATTATTAATAAAAAAAACAAATTGGCCATTTCAGACCTCTGTATTTGTTAAAAACAGCACAGTATCAAGGGTATTTGAGTTTTCATCAGAAATAAAGTCTCCATTCATAATATATGATGAACTTATTACATTTAGTAGGTAGATTAATAGGTTATCATCAAGTTCCCAAAAAATTCAACATACATGGTCAGTGGCAGGCATATTGTTTTTACCTTGTGCATCTTGCCCAGTGTCACACATTCTAAATGATGCCTTACATGGCATATACTATGGTTATCCACCCAGATTTCTCTGCTACTTTATGAGACAATGGGCTCAATTCTTGAATAGGGCTTGGACTGGTGCAAGCTGCATCGAAGAGCAGCTTGTGCCAAAGCGCGTTGTGCCAAGGACCATGCAATAGAGTCTATTACAGGAGGAGTCCTGGGGTTTAAGTCCTCAAACTTGTGGCAGCCATTCCCATGCAGCAAACACATGGCACATGGGAGGGGTCTGCTGCAGGCTCCTAGTGAAAATGCAAATGATCCCCCATCCTCGATCCATGTAGGAAATACAAAAATGGCAGTTTCCCTGGCAGGCTAGTGCCCCCCTCCCTGATCCCGAAGCCCCACTGTGATTAAAAAATGGCAATTTGCCTAGTAGTCTACTGGCCCCCTTCCCTGATCACTGATCCCCTGTGATTATAAAATGAAATTTTCCCCAGTCGTCTAGTTGCCCCCATCCCTGATCCCCAATCCCCATTGTGAATAAATAATAAAAATTGCCCCAGTAAGCAAGTGCCCCCCCATCTGGTCCCCAATCCCCATCCCAAGACAAATTACATGCTCCCTGGTCATCTAGTGCCCCGCCCCCAATTTCTGATCACTCATAATAATTATTAAATTATCTCTGGTGGTTCAGTGGACCGCTCCAGTCCCAATCCCCTGTAAGCTGCAAAACCCACATACCTGGTGGTCTAGTGGACCTTCCCATCCAGGCATTGACCTACCACCCCACACACCCCCATCCCATAATCAAGCCAGTGACTGGCTCAGCTCACCACTCACCTTTGTGGCCAGCCACAGACTATGCTCTGAATGAGCATGCACTGTATATAGTATGCACTCAGTGCATGACAACAGCTGTCATTCACTGAGCACGTACTATATGCAGTATGCACTCATTCAGAGCACAGTTGGCGGCTGGCAGCAGAGGTGAGCAATGGGCTGAACCAGTCCCTAGCTCGGTTATGGGATGGGGAAGTGTGGGGCAGTATGGCAATGCTGAGTGAGGAGGGTCCACTTGACCACCAGGTATGTGGGTTTTGCAATTTATAGGGGATCAGGGCTGGAGTGGTCAAGTGGACCATCAGGGATAATTAAATAAATTATTATGAGTGATCAGGAATTGGGGAGGCACAAGATGACCAGGGAACATGTAGTTTGTCTTGGGGGGGGCACTTGCTTTCCAAGGCAATATTCATTATTTAATCACAATGGGGATCGGGTTTTGTGAGGGGGGCACTAGACTACGAGGGTGTGACTTATGCATACCACAGATGATTGATGCTTGGGGTGGCAGCAGTACATTGTTGCAAAAGTGTCCACTACTCCCAGAGGGTAAAATTCTAAGTCCCCCTAGACCAGCCAGAGCTGGTCTAAGGGAACTTAGAATTTCACCCTCTGGGTGTATTTTGTGAATTTCAAAGTATAGAGCTTTGGCATCCTGCATTTTCCAAATGCCCCCAGCAACTTGCTGGAGCCTGTTTTGTGGCACACAGGTGGTACAAGCCTGGTTTGGGGCAGGCAGCCTACCGGCAATGCAGGCTGCCTTTCTGAATCACTCCCGGTGCATCTTTTGGTGCAAGGGGCACCTTGTGCCATGTTCTGTGGTGCACACCCCTTGCGCCCATCTAGGAACTTTGAGAATCAGGCCCAATAAATTTAAAAAAAAGGTTGGTGACTGCAGGTCATGAAAAATTACTATGACCTTGTGCTTCTTGCCCAGTGTCACACATTGTACTATTTAATTTTTTTTTATTTGAAAAACTAATTTGAGAAACACTTAACGAAAGGGCTGACTCTGTATGTTAGGTCCCTCCACCCTCCCATATTATTGCAGATGCTATAACTGGCACAGTTTTGGAAAAGTAAGATCAAAGCATGGGTCATGGACTCATGACTCATGGTAACTTTGCCTCCAAAGTTAGTTGCCTAACCCAAAGTTACTATGGACCATTCCCTAAGCATACTTTACCACTGTCATTCTGAGTCACACTAGCCTCAGCCAAGGTGTAACATAGCTTACATGTCAGGCTGGTGGACTGATGCATCCAGCATCCAAGACAACAACTGATGCTGAATGCAGCCCATGGGCCCTGTCATGCAGAGCAACTAAGCAATGGATTGCTTTTTTCATTCTGTTGGTCTTTCAGGAACTATGTTGCAGCTACTGAGGACAATAATAAATGATGCATCACATTATATATACTATGGCTGTTAACCTACATTTCTCTACTATTTACTGAGACAATACATGTTAAAACAGGTTGGTGACTGCAGAACCAAACTGAAAATTGAATATATACATTATTTCTTTGAGAAACAGCAAAGTATGAAACTCAGACCGATCCAGCCTACCTGTATCAGCTGGAATTGACAGGATGAACTGTAACTTATGGTACCACTAGCTCAATAAATAATAGTGGTGAAGAAACAAATAAAATATCAGGTGAACGTTAAAAAAGAAAATCACGTAAGTAATGTTCCGTTAAGTGCAACACAATACATATATGTCACTAATAGTCATACTCTAGCAATGGAAGATTTATTTTCAGGAAAACAAGCTCTTCTACCTGCTCTGGCTTGAGACTGGACCTGTGGGGAACGACAACATCACCTGCAGTACTACAGTAAATATTCTTTTAGAAGGCACACTCGTAGGAGGACAGCATAAATACTTTACAGCAGCTTGAGTGAGTGCAGGTCACACCATCTTTTTTGACATCAAGTATTTTAAGGGATCTGTTTTGAAGTGTTGCTTTTGTTCCCCCAAGTAACTAAGCACCATATTCTCTGCACTAATAGTATTCCTAAAGATGCAATCTTCATCTGAGTCTGAGTCTTCTAAAAGACTGATGTGAGCCCACATATCCCACCCAGACTGTAGTGTTGGAGCTGTAGTGGTTTCATCTGCTGCCAGTGCATTGCCAAATCCAGTGGCATCACTTCATTTTCTGTGATTGATGCTCATCATTAACAGTACCATGAGCAAACTGACCTTCCATGTTACCGAAAGCAGGCATAGTGCTTTAACGGTACCGGGTCTGTACCATGCAAGAAAGACATTGCATTATTGGCCGTGCTTTGTAGAGAGTGCATGGCTTTACAGCGACAGGGGTAGAACAGCGGTAGGGAATTATCACTATCCCTGTTGCTGTACACTTTTCTGGAAAGGGATCAAGTTGCCATGTGCTTGGTGCCTGGTCATGCAACTCCCATGGTGGAGTGGCTAACGCACCAGCAAACGGCAGAATGGGAGACCTGGGATCGTGGTCCAGTTCCCCCCAGGTCTCCCTGTGCTGCAACGTTTTGCAGCTTTTTTTTTTGTGCAAGAAACAACCCCCCCCAAGTTACTCCCCATCCCCAAAGTCCGCCTCAAGAGTTTGTTATATTAGTTCAGGAGGGTATTGGGGGTGAAGCCCCTCACATCAGGCGGGGTGTGTGAGGGGGGGCAAAGCTCCCTGGCAGAAAAACAAGAAAGCCCTTTATTTTAAAGAGCATGTGCTGTTTGTGTTGGGTCAGTGTTTTACCTGATGATATGGAAGTAGGCTGTTGGTTAACTAGGATCTGCAGCTTATCCATTAGGTAGGGAAATGGGCAGACTAGGCAGGCCAAACAGTCCTTATCTGCCATCAAATTCTATGTTTCTATGCAGCATACACTCTTTTGCTTGTGGCATTGCCTGCTGTACAGTTTTTGTTTTAGGTGGCATGACCTCAAGCTGTCTTTAACATATTGAATCTCCCTTACTAAGTAATTTTTAAAAGATGCTGTGACCTCATTTGGTAAAACAGACTTTTAAATGAGGATCAAGAATTGTTGAAAGAACATACCTTTTGTCTTCAAAGACTCTGTCAAAACACCTGTGAAGTTGTTCAATGAAAACATTTGCAAGAGAAGCAACCTCTTGAGGAACATCCTTTTTTTGCTGGAATGCTTCCATCTTGTGCAACAAGATGCGAATCATGGGTATGACCTGACTTAGGGAAGACAATTCAGCACTCAAGTCCTTTGTTGCTTGTTCAAATGGTCTTAACACATCAACAAGAGCCTTTATTACACCCCACTGCATTCGAGTTACACTGGCATCAATATCATGCTCAATCGCCATTGCATGCAGTGCCAGTTTTTGTTTTAGCAGTCGTTCCAAAATATAAAATGTTGAATTCCACCAGGTCTCAACATCTTGGATCAAGCATTGCTATGGATTATTACTGTAGTTTCCTCTTGGAAACTGCTCTCTTATGCAACTGATTTTACTGAACAATGAAACTGACCACAGATTTTTTGTGCAATGCTGAGTAAATTACATGTCACTTTGTTACCACCAATGGTGTTACGCACAACAAGATTTACAGTGTGTGCAGAACAGGGAACATGTTCAAATCCTCCATCACTGATTGCTTGCAACAGATTTCTAGCATTATCAGTAACAAACATGTCAGGATTTAATTTGTTTGCATAGCTCCAGTTATTCATCATAGCATTTACTGTATATTGAGCAAGATATTGGCAGCAGTATATTCTCCCTCAAAAACCGCAACTTGCAACAGAACCATTTTTTGCAATGCACTAGCACAATCTGTGTCCAGATCTGATCCAGCAGCATTCTGCACTTCATTTTCATTTCCAACAAACTGCACCCAGTGAACTGTTAAAGACAGGTATGCACTACAAGCACTAGTGCTTTTCCAAATGTTAGAAGTGAAGTGAATAATACCACTTTTAGCACGTTATTTTTTCACAAATTTTGTTTTTCACTGCAGTATAAATGGAAGGTAAGATAGTATGGTTAAATGTGGTATGAGATGGAAGACAGTAAAGAGGTTCAAGTAACTTCACAAGCCTTTCGAAACTAGTGGCTTCAACAAGAGAGAAACACTGGAGGTCAAGTGGTATTACTCACCTATGCGTTTTGTGATTTTGCATGAGAGAAGGTGATTTGAAGAAAAAAACCTGCCTTGATTCAAAGGCTTGCATTATAGTGGTTTGCTTCTGCTTGATCCCTTGGCTGTCTGAAGAAACATTATGGATACATAATTCACGGTGACATTTTTTTAGATGATTCCTCAAACCAGTGAGGGCAAGATGGCTTATTTGCCTACCTTGACTAATACAAGCTTTGCAGTGTACACAGACAAATAGCTGTTGTGACATCTTCTGGATGCAAAATAAAAGGCTGCCATTCAGTGGATGTGACCCTGGAACAATTTGACTTGTGTGAAGAAAATGAAGAATCTTTTTTGCTGAAAATTTGTGGGACAAATTAGACAGGAATAAGGTAGAAGCAGACACTGGTGCTGCTGGTGGAATACTAACACTAGTGTCATTATTATTTCTCACATCTTCAGAAGGAAAAGAGAGGTCTAAAAAAATCTGTTTCATTTGACTCATTTACAATATCATCATTTGAACTGCAAGTGTTAATTAAGGTAGATGAACTACAAACAGAATTAGCCAATGTTGCTGGAGTGGTGATGGCACTGGATTTGGCATGTTGTTTCCTAGGAGTACACAGCAGGTCACTTGTTTCTAAGACGATGGAGCCAGTGGCAGTATCGCTAGAAGTAGCATCAGTAGTAGCAATCAAGTAATTATTTTTTTCTATTATATTAGCGCTTCGGGCCAGGAACATCGCGGCCAAAATATCATGGCGGAAACAACGCGGACATAACCTCGCAGTCCGGAAAATTATGCAGTGCATAATACAGCCAGGACACAATGTCACTGGGCAGCAATGCTGCAGACAGAAGACACACACAGCAATAGTGCACCTGCAAAGGAACCAGGAACATGGACAATAGCAAGGTGTGGTGTGGGGGGGGTGCTGGCACACTGGCATATAGCAGGGAAACCGCCGCCAGTCGATACTGGGACAGTACACTGCAGGACCCACATGGCTCCACCACAATGCCACAGACAGGGGCAAGCACTAGCACTGGCACCAGGTGGAACAAAGGAGCATTGGGGTAACAATGACAGTGGGACACACTGGGTGGTGGACAGGGTGTGAAGGACACAGCTGCACATGGAGCTCACAGGACAGTGCCAGTGGATGGGGGGGAGGGCAAGGCACCCTGCTCCACAGTGCAAGGACACACAATGTATCCCTGAGTTGGGGCGGGGCAAAGGACCATGGAGATCAGTATTGACATGACAGCAGATGGATGCAGGCCACACTGGAAACATGCACTGTACGCCTGCATAAATGGCTGCTCCTGTGCATCCCCGGTCAGTGTCTCTGTGCAGTGTGTGGTATCCTGACCCGGGTGCTGTCTGGCATATGCTGTTATGTGCTGCGATGTCCTGTGCCGATGACATTGAGGAAGGCACTGTTGTTTCTGCTTTGTTGTGGTCTGTGATGTTTTTACCCGCGATGTTCCTGGCCTGAACCATATTAACACTAGCAGCAGTTGTGCTAACAACAGTAGTTGTTTTGCTGGGAATGTTTGCACTGAGAAGAGTAGTGCTGCTGCTACCACTGGCATCATTATTCTTATTTTCAGTGGAAGGTGTAGTTTCACTGCATTTCACTGATTTCAGAAAAGAGAGGAAAGTGAGCTTCTTTGCAGCAGATGATTGTCCATTACTGCTGCTACCACTGCCACTACTAGTACTGGTTGTAGATCAAGTTGGTTGGTGAGCAGATGTACTAAAAGAAGTTTGTTGTTTTTTAATCAGTAGATTAGGTGCTTTAGAAAACAGACTTAATTTTTTGTAACAATATGACCAGATCTTGTTTTCTTCACTCCAAATGGCACTTTTGCTGTTTTTTTTTTTGTTTTGTTTTTTAGTTTTTGTTGACCAGGTAAGTGCACTAGACAAACCCTGCCTATTTTTAGGCATGACCCATGGGAGAGGGATACTGATACTGATGAATTCCAACTGACCTTGATCCAGATTAAGCTGTTGGTGGTAGTTTTAGTGAATGAGGGAAATTTGGCCAGGACACCGGGGAAATTCCCCTACTCTGTCAGAGGGGACTCCTTGTCCAAGATGGAGGACGCTTTACTACCAGCAGCTGCTGGAGCTGTTGAGACAGGAGACCTGGTCTCGACTCCTGTCTCTGTACTTGAGGAGACCGCGATTGAAAACAGAAAGGATATACCTGTATCTTCATTAGAGGAAGACGATTTACAGGAGGTACCAGTTATTCCATGGATGATTCCTTTGAAAGAGGCCCGTAGCATTGCAGTTAATCAGCTTCACAATGAATGTATGGGGGATTGCAAGAGGTACACACTTCCTTCGAAGCGGAACCTTTGAGTCAGGAAGCGCCTGAACCGCACGACTGCTTCATGGAGACGGACCGCTGTAGAACGTCAGCCGAGAAGGATTCACTGCAGAGTCTACGGAGATTACAACAAGCCGGTTCACCTCTGGATACAAAGGGCACCTTGATTCCAGTCCTGGAAGACTCACTTCGTGTTTCTGAGCAGGTACCGTGTCACACATCAACGGAGGTAGTTTCTGTCTCTCCTATTCTGGTGGAGAAATCGGCAAATACTTTTTTGGAGGGGAATTTGCCCTCTGCATCTCTGACTGCAATATCACCATCCCAGCCCTCTAATATTAAGGAGAACCCTACAGTCGCCCCTGCATGGTCCATAGATGCTGTGATAAGGGTGGCAGGATGGGTGAAAGACCCTAAAGGGGTTTCATGGGTATCGGGGTTATCCCCAACAAAATCCCCTAATACTGTGCAAGACTTGTCTCTTGAGGAGGGTGAACTGATTCCCCAAACGGCAACTGACCCTATGGAACTCCCTGATGAGCTTTGTCTGACCCAAAATCCTATCCTGGGCCTTCACAGGGTCCATGCTAAACAGACTTTTTCTGGTTCTGATCCCATGGACGAAGAGACCCCAGCCACTACTCGACCTCCTTTTCCTCAAACAGGGCCTGCAGGTCTTTTTCTTCTCTGTTTAAATTCCGTTTCTGGCTGCTAAGCGGCATAATGCTGTTAGCTTTCATATAAAGGTGGACTTGAGGATCCCCTGACCGTGTATATGGCTAGAACATTGTTGAAGGATTCCATGAAGTTTTTGCCCATGAAATATATGCCCTGATACACGCCTCAGGAGAACTAAATTTTGATATTAGTTTTCAGACATCTCGAGGCCTTGACCGCTTTTGGTCAAAATATCATGCCTTGTGTAACACTGCTCTTTGGACCCCATTTCAGGCCATTCCCCTCTCTAAACCTGCCTTCAAGATAATCACTGTCATGTTTCGTAATGAAGGTGTAGATGTTTCAAATATTGTTTACTGGTTAAAACAACGATGTACTTTACAGGGTCAGCCAGAGGCAATCTTGGACTCGGAAAACATATGGACAGGGGGTTGGAAATTTAAAGTCATGCTGAATGTTTCTGAATCTGGACCTGTGCATTTACCAAATTCCTTTTTTTTAGGTCGAGATAGGGGAGTTTTGTTTTACCCAGGTCAGCCTAAAGCATGTTATAGATGTGGGAACCCCCTCACACCTGAGCAGTGCTGCGATAAGATTAAATGTCTCAACTGTGGTGAAATGGGTCATGTAGGTCTGCACTGTTTGAATGACTGTAGGTGTAATCTTTGCGACGAGATGGGTCACACATTTCAGTCATGTCCCTGGGCTGCACACTCTAAAGTAACACATGATGGAGGTGTGGATCAGCGTTTTGTAATCTCTCAAGCACAGAAAGCTTGTTTCCGCACTACAATGGATGCCCCTTCTACAGAAGTGTCTCTCCCCCAAAACAAAGGCTGTGAAAGTCTCTTGTAGCACTGTACCTTTGTCAGTCAGCAAAGATTTACCTTCTGGGAAGGTACTAACATTAGCTAGCCCTGCGGAGACAGAGGCTGTGGAGCAGGTCCCAAGCTCTAGTACCATGCCTTCCCCCTGTGAACCTACAATAGTAATAAATCGCAGATCATTGTGATCTGGTTCCCGCACTGTAACGTCCCCTCCACAGGCCTGCATTGCATCCCCTATTGCACTATCAAATGCCTTCGAGGTGCTTCAGCCAATATCGGATGATGCAGGTGGTGAATCTGACTCTTCCTCTATCGCTTCTTCCCTCCCAGAAGGCCTCGATGACTCTGTACCACCATTAGGCACTGGTCTTTCACATAAACGGAAGGCTAAGGTGAGATTGAAAGGGACTAAGGTAGCAGGAAAGAGAAAAACTTGATTGTATTGGTTACTTTCCTTATGAGCTGATATGTCACTATTTACATGCCATACTGTTAATACAAATAGTTTGAAAAGTGTAGATAAGAGATGATTGGTGTTTTCCTTTTTGAGGCTTTTACCATTAGGGATATTTCTTTTACAAGACGCAAGATTCCGTACTGTGCAGGAGACTCGATTGGCTCAACGAGATTGGCTTATGGGCCCCTCCTTTTGGTCGATAGGCCAAGACTCCTGCTCTGGTCTTGGCATTCTGATTAACATTCCAGATTTTAGGCTCTTGAAGCTGTTTGATCTGGTCCCTGGTAGAGTTTTAATTTTGGATTTCTTGCTCGGGCAATGCCCATATCGGGTGGTAAATGTCTATGCCCCCCAAATCAAAACTGAGCGAATAGCTATTTTTGATTTAATTCATCCTTATTTACACTCTTCCTTTCGAATCATATTGTCTGGTGACTTTAACTGTGGACTTAGTCTTCAGGATAAGAGTTCCTTTGCTACCAACAAGAAAATGTACTGTGATTCACTTGTATTGGGACGCATGATTCGTACTGCCCGTTTGTCGGATTCTTATTTATCTTTCACAAAACAGCATACTCCCACTTTCCAAAAGGGTAAGCTGGCTACCTGTATTGATTTTGTTTTTACCTCCAGTACTTTAGTAGTCGCTTCGGCTGTAGTACAGGCAATAGCCTTCTCTGACCATAAGCTGCTCTCTGTCAGTTTTGGATCTCCTGCCAGTTGTGGTAGAGGGCCCGGTTTCTGGAAATTCAATGTTTCTTTATTACAGGTACCATCACTTCAGCAAACCCTTTTGTCATTTATTCATGCTTGTAAGTCTGTATACCCTATGTATGATGATCCAATGAGGTGGTGGATGGATACTAAACGTACTTTAACTGGGATGTTGAAATCATATAGTCATTTAAAAAGTAGGTCTGATTATCTGGTATATCTACAGAAAAGGGCTCATTTCCAGTCTTTACTGTCACTAGCATACTTGATAGGACCGGATTTGTTACAACAAATTCACTTATTGAGGAAGGACATGTTGGACTTTCAGTCTAAAAAGTCGCAACAACTGTACCATCAACATAGTTATGCGATGAAAGGTACTCGGGAAATAGTTTGCCCATTTGAATCTAATTATCATCAGAATGCCCATAAATCAATGTCATGTCTTATCAATGCAAATGGAGACCTTTGTACCTCTCACTTGGATATATGTCAAATTGTTACTGACCATACAGCCGCATTGTTTTCCCCGTTACCTAAAGCGTCAGAGGACTTAAAACGATTATAAGGTACCCTTGAAATTCCAACTCCCTCCATGCAGAATGTAGACTCTGCATGTCAACCTTTCACAGAACAAGAAATTCGGCTAGCTATATCTTCACTGCCCCTGCGTCGGACCCCTGGCCCTGATGGTCTCCCCACTGCCTTATATAAATTTATGGGGGAACACCTCCTTCCAGAACTGACCTCTGTGTTTGCTTCCCTCCTTGCAACTGAACACATTCCCTTGGAGTTTACTAAGGGCATACTAATCTATGTTTATAAGCGGAAAGGTGACATTAGGTCCCTCGACAACTGGCACCCCATATGCATGTTAAACACGGATTTTAAGATATTGACGAAACTTATCGCACAACGTTTGCTTAGGCTGGCTGAAATAATAATTCATCCAGCCCAATCCTGCTTCTCTACCTAATAGGAGAATTTCTGATCATTTAATTCTCCTCCGTGAACTATTTTCTCATGGTTTCTCGGACTCGTTTCTGGCTTATTGTTTCAGTCGATCAAAAGCTGCCTTGACTCCGTTAGCCATGATTTTCTATGGACTGTATTGCATTTCTTACATATTCCTGATGAGATGATCCACTGGATTCAGACACTGTATGAGACGCGACACAGTCGCCTTTAATTAATGGTTGGGCAGGCCCGATGATCCCGGTGAAACGAGGAGTTCGCCAGGGATGTCCTTTAAGCCCTCTATTATATGTTTTTTTTCTGGATGTATTGCTTCAACGTCTTAATGATCATCCCCAAATTCGTGCCATCTCATGTTCGGCACTGCGATCTCCGTTTACTGCGATTGCATATGCGGACGATGTGTGTTTCTTAGTAGCTGACGAAGCTTCGGCGCTTGTGTCTCTCCAAGAATGGTCCTCTTTTGGTGCAATATCTGTAGCAAGTATAAATTTTGGTAAGAGTATGGAAATTTGACTGGGTTCCTCCTCCCATTCTTCGGACACTATAGGCCCTTTACATGTGACTGAAAGCCAACTCCGTATACTGGGTATTTACTTTGGGTGAAGAGATTCTGATTCATTCAACTGGGAAGAGAAGCTAAAACATGGCAAAAGCATGGTGACCTCTTGGAATAAAGGTCAGATTGGGAAGAGAAAACGTGTTTTTCTGATTAAAACTTATCTTCTCCCTCTGTTTTTGTATTTGAGTTACGTTTTCCCTATCCCAAAACGATTGGAAACTATGGTTTTTAGTGTATTTTTTCAGGCCCTCTGGGGCAGTTGGTTGAATCCGATTAAGAGGAATACTACTTACTTGCCTATTTTTGAAGGAGGTATTCTGATGATTAACCCGTTGCTTTTCTTCACTAGTATTTTCCTTTCGGCCAACCTGTGGCCTTTACTGGTGAACACCCAAAAAGGGTGGGAAGCGTGGTTCTACAACTCTTGTAGGTATTGGTTTCATAAGTGGGAACATAATTCTTTAGGAGTGTTGCGACAACAAGGGGATGTTCCGGTATATGTAAAGCATATGTTTCTTCGTTTAAAACAATGGAAAGTGTCGCCTCAGACTCTTATTTCGAATCCGCACAAGGCTTTATATAAAATACTTTTGTCCTCTGTTTGTCAGGTGCAAGCCCCTTTTCCAAAATGTCCGGATAGTTGTCTACCCTCACTTCTAACCCTGTTACGTGGTTCTAGAATCCCTGACCACATGTGGGACTTCCACTGGTTATCATGTCACGAACGTAAAATGTAAAAGCAAATCATAAACACAAACAGTCTCAGGACAGGTTTTGCTCTAGACCTCTTTGTATAGCTACCCCGGAGATGATATCTCATTTGTTTTTTGATTGCTCTTATATTACAAATTGGTGGCCTTATTTAGCTGATTCCTGGGACGTTCATGTATTTTCCACAGTTACATATCAGAATATCATGTATGGTGTCTTTTCTTCCCACTGGTCTGCCTGGCACAGAGACACTCTGAATCTTGTATTTCTTGTTATTAAATGGAATATTTGGATGTCAAGATGTATGTTTACACTACAACAAAAATTGTGCTCTTATTAGGAACTTGAAGAGAAGATACTAGCGGATTTACGGAAAATATACAAACATGAAAGGACTTTGTATTCGGCACAGTCTCTGTTGGCCTTGTGGACGGCCCTCCCATGGATCATGAACACTGATTCAGCCATAACTTGAAGGACTTATACTGCATTTTTGTTATTTCTCCATCTCCTTTTCTTGCTTGGTTTCTCTGTATATTTCTAATTGATGTATTTTGTGTTGGCTTCTTTGTACAATTTTTGCTTAAATAAAAATGTCCCCTACTCTGTAGGTGGGTGGCGCTGTCCGTCTGTTTGCAGAGATGGAGGACCTCAGTTGGAAGGAGGTAGTGGATGAGGCTGGTCATGGATTAGGAGCTCAGGAGCTACCCATGGTAGAAAATGTGTTGGAAGAAGGAAGCCAGAATGAAGGCAGAAACTGAGCCGAGGCTTCGGAGTCATAGGATTTAGCATTTCAAAATGACATGGATATATCTGCAGAAGTGCTACTGCAAGAAGGACTGGACAGAAAGAAACTTCAATTACTGGATTTAATAAATACAGCAGAGAGAGATTTTCATACATGCCAGATGAAACTGGAAGCAGAACGCAATAAACAAAAACGTTCTCCAACCAGTCCGTTTAATAACGGAGGGAAATGCTTTGGGCAACAGGACGGTAGTAATATTGAGAATTCACAAACCATGACAGACCTGAATGGAGAAGGTATACAAGATACAATGGTTGAGCATTCGTGCTCATTATCAGCATGGTCCCCAGGATATGCTTTGCAACAAGCTGGCCGGTTGTGGGCTGGGGATAAATGGGTTCCTGACCCTTCGATTCCCATTCCCGGTGGCTCTACTTCAACTTTGAAAGGAATTGCTATACCCAAGCCAGTCTCTGGGCTAACAATGGATAGTCATATTTCTAAGTCTTCGGTTGCTGATAGTGCGAATGCGCAACTTCAAGGAGAGGCTACTGATTTTTTAGGTGCGCAAGACGCCGGTGGCAACCTCAAACTTCTAACTCCCCTACTGAGTCAATGCCCTTCTAAGGATATTTCTGCAATGGAGCTTGATATAGCAAGGGAATGAGACCGTAAGCTACACACCGCATTTGGACACGAGAAAAGATCTAGGCAAAACTGTGAGTACTGAGAAACCAGTAGGTTTGGGCACTAAAACATTTGCAGGCTTGTTTAAAAAACCAGCAGAATCAGCGAAACGCAGGTTTTTGGTGTGTTTGCGATATTGAGGAAGAGCCCCTATAGCACCAGACAGACTTTGGGTGGGGAAGGTCTTGCTAATTGATTCTATGGGCTTTTCACCAACTGAAGTATATGCTTTCATACATCCTCCAGGAGAACATAATTACGATATTAGTTTCTGCTCTGTTATCTCTTTAGACAAGTTTTGGAGGCTTTATTATGACTTAAAAGATCAAGAAGACTGGAGGGATTTCCAGGCTATCCCTATCATGAAACCCACGGTTAAAACTGTTACGATTCTTTTCCGAAATGAAGGAGTGAATATCGCAAATATTCTTTTTTGGTTAAAAAAAAGATGTTTTGTTCAGGATAAACCTCGGCCTATTCTGGATGGGAATGGATTTTGGACAGGAGGCTGGACAATTCAAGTTCAATTAAACCGGGATGATGAGGGCATTCAACACCTGCCTAGTTCTTTTTTTTGGGGGGGAGGGATAGGGGCATAATTTTTTATGCTGGTCAGCCAAAAAGTTGTTTTAAGTGCGGGTCATTAACCATTTGAATACTTCATGTGACCAGATTAAATGTTTCTACTGTGGCATGTTAGGTCACACAGCAGCAGACTGTGTTGCTCCCTCGGTTTGTAACTTATGCAATGAAGTTAATCATTCCTTTTCAGATTGTCCATGGAAAAACACGGATACTGAAGATTCCTCAGGCCAGAAATCCTTTTTGTCACAAGCTAAAGACTCTCATCAAGAACAAGAAGGAATAGAGACAGGGCATATGTTTTGAGGTAGACGTAGAGGCAGAGGACGGGGTGGATTAAATATGGATGGCAGGCAAGCTAAATTTCAAGCTGCCCCTAACTTGATGAGACCTGAGGAGCCTATTATTGAGGTATTGTTAGTAAAACAGACAGAAGCTACTCCCTTAGGATCATCTCAGGAGTCCAGTAGGGAAGAAAAAGAAACACCATTTGTGACACCACAGGGGTCCCCACAACAGTCAACTATACTGATGGGTAATGAATCCCGCTTTTTGACAAAAGTAGTAGAACCTAGCAACAGAGGGGAGCACGAGGATTTACAAGAACTTAATGACAGTATGTTACCTACCAAAGGGAGAGTCCGTAGTAATATGTCTGTTTCCCCATTACCTTTAGGAAACAGATTTTCTGTTCTTTCATTGTGGGGTGATCAGGTAGAACAAGCTCACCCTATCCCTATCTCTATAGAGAAAACAGTTATTCCAGCGACATTGTCACCTGTCCCTGGACACGCACTAGGAAATAAACAGCCAGAAGCCAGGAAACGGGTGGCTAGGTCAAGCAATAAAATAATTAAACCTCCACCTTAAAACCTTTTACATTATCGGTAGCTTTCCTAAATGTGAATAGCTTAAAATCTCATGTAAAACATCAAACGACGTTTGGAATTCTTTCCTCCTTCAGATATGATGTATTTATATTACAAGACACACATTTAAACACAAATTCTGAGACGTCTAGAGCTAGTAAAGAATGACATTGGGGTACATCTTTCTGGTCCTTTGGGGATGAAAGATGTAGTGGGGTAGGAATATGTTTTACTACAATGGATGTGAAACTTATTAAATTGGTAGATATAGAACCAGGAAGGGCATTGCTAGTGGATGTTATATAAAAAGCCTTACGTGTAGGTTGATAGCAATTTACGACCCTCAGATGAAGGCCTTTAGAACAGAGTTATTACAAAAGATACAGCCTTATTTGTACACAGGTAGACATCTATTTTTTTGTGGGGATTTTAATATAAATTTTCTGCAAAAGAATGTACTGGGAAAGCAGTATTGTGATAAGACATGTTTAAAATAAATTCTTTCTCTAGCTGGTTTGAGAGATTCTCATCAATTAGGGAGGAATTCAGCTAAACCAACCTTTTTTAAAGGAGGTTTAACATCATGAATAGACTTTATTTTTGTACAAAAATCACTGTTAATAACCAATTTACTTTATGTACCAATAGAAACTTCGGATCATATCATGATTGGTATAACAATAGATTTTCCTCAATGTAGGAGGAAAGGACCTGGGTTTTGGAAGTTGAATGCTTCTTTTTTAAGTATCCCATCAGTCTTAAAAGACTTAGAAATAATTATTCAAGATCACATCACGACAATAGATCTGCATGATGACAGGGTGAGTTGGTGAGATGCTTTTAATCTTTGTTTAATAGGATATTTTCAGGCACAGGGACGATTGAAAGCTGAAACGAAAAGAGAGGAGTATTTGTCTCTTCAGCACTCTCTGCAAAATTTAATTTCCAGTCAAACTGAATATGGAATAGATTTATCTAAAAATATTGCACAGATTAAACAAACAATGATACAGTATCAATATGATCGTATGGAGTCATTAATTAGGGAACAATCCTTTGGGACGCAAGGTAAAAATGCTCAAGTTAATCCCTTTTTAGCTTGTAAAATGAGGATGATAAAAGACTTTTTTCTAGGCTAAAAAATAAGGAAAATAAGTTACTAACTGATAATGTCGGTATCATGGATTTTTTAGACCAACATGTAATTAATAACTTTGGGGTTCAAAATTCAGACTTTGGTTTTACGTCGCAGTTATTAGCAGTAGCAGATCTCCCTCGTGTAGAGAAGGATTTACAACATGCAATGGTAGCTTAATTTATGGAGGCGGAATTGGGATCTGTAATTGTATTTTTTAAAAATGGGGTTTCTCCGGGCTCTGATGGATTGCCGGGAGAACTATATAAAATTTTATGGAAATTAATGCCTAAAGATTTATTGTCACTATATTATTCCTTGATTTCTGATATGATTTTACCAACACAAATGTATGAAGGATTATTAATCTTTCTATTTAAGAAAGGAGATCATTCAGATATAGGCAATTGGAGGCCTCTGACCTTATTGAATGTTGATTTTAAAATATTTTCTAAACTTTTAGGGAATAGATTATTCATAGTACTGCCAGATTTAATTAATGAATAACAATATTGTGCAGTTCCAGGGAGGAAAATAAATGATGCTTTGATCTATATTAGAGAAATTATGACCTTAGGGATGGGAAGCATGGGAGGAATGGGATGCTTTTTAGTAAGCTTAGATCAAGCTAAAGCCTTTGACGAGGTATCGCAAGAATATGTATGGGAGTGTTTGAAGGCATTTGGTATACTGACTATATTTGTGCAATGGGTACAGCTGTGCTATGCATTAGCAAATGTGATTCCATTAGAAAATGGATGGAAAGGAGGAAAACATAGAGTGTTGAAAGGAGTTAGACAAGGGTGCCCGCTTAGTCCCCTATTATACGTTTTTGCCTTGGACCCTTTATTGAGGATAATAAACAGATCTCCCTTGATAAGAGCTATTCCGTTGGACACGATAAGCCAGACTAAAATTATTGCTTATGTGGATGATATCTGTCTTATTTTACCTGATGAAACTTCAATAATGATAGCATGCAGCACCATTACCAAATTAGGAAGAATTATGGGTGCACAAATTAATAGTGTGAAAACTAAATGTATCAGCATCTCAGGGTTTCCTAATTTTCCATCTAAAGTGGGAAGTTTTTGGATTGAAAGACAACCGTGCAAAATCCACTTTGGTGGTAGGGATAGCTCAATGGATAACTGGAAAATAGCTTTGCAGGAGGGTAACTCTAAAGTAGCAATTTGGAACAAGAATAAATTATCAAAAAAGAAAAGGATATATTTAATTAAAACTTATTTAATACACATCTTTTAATTTTTAAATAATGTTTTTTTAATACCCAAAACTATGGAGACTTCATTAATGAGATTTTTTTTTGTGGGGTATGGGGTAGCCGTCTAAACCCATTAAATGCAATACCTTGTATTTAGATATTAAGGAGGGGGGTTTGGGAATGGTTAATCCTGTCCTTTTTTTCTTTTCAAATTTTGTATGCTCAAATCTGATTCCCGTTATTAGAGGTAATCATAAAGTTTGGGATACGTTACTCACTGCACATTTAAAGGGTGTATTGTGTGAATGGAGGAATGGAACATTTATGCATCAAAATAAAAGACACCCTCAATTGATGGAAAGTTGGAGGGAGATTTTTGATAAAATAAAGTGTTGGAAAATTAGGTGGGGAGTAGTTTTGAACATCTCCAGGAAAGAAATGTATAAAAATGTTTTGGAGCAGTTTTTTCATGAAACTTCTTTTTTTTAAATTTACTAAGGAGGTATGTTTAGAGATATCCAAATATATAACTAATCCTCGTATCCTGCAACATATGTGGGATATTTCTTGGTTGGGTATTCATGGAAGAATAAATGTACGTAGTAAACAGAAACATAAGTCAATACATGAGCGTTATTGCCCAAGGGAAAAGTGTGTATCTATTTTGGAAACTATGGATCATATGTATTTTGACTGTTATTATGCTATGGAATTTTGGGACATAGTTAAACAACGCTGGAAGAAAGGCTTACTGATTCCACCCACTAAAGAGAGTTTATATTATGGCTCCTTTAATAAAGGAACACCTGAGGGTATTTATAGTACATTGCAAGTGATACATACCTTTTTTTTGTATTGGATGTGGATCAGCAGATGCAAGTTATTATTGCAGCAGCAGGTAATTCTTCCAATCAATTTGGTGCATATAGTGGAGACTGAAATAGGGAAACTGAAGCTTTTGGAGAAAACTAAGCTTCCATCAAAACGTTGGGGAACTTTATGGAATGCATTTGATTATTTATCATAATATATATGGGAATTATGACATTACGGCAGCTGAGAGACAGTTTTTCTTTTTTCTGGGAAGGATTAGCAATGAACTATGCTTTTCAAGGTAACTATACTTATTTCAAATATCTCTGCTTGTTATCCTGTGGAAAAAAATTATTATGAAGCATTTCTCTGAATTTAGCTGCATTTAGTTATGCTGTAAGAAACAGCAATTTGTATTGCCTACAAGATTATTTGTACTATATTATGGTGAAGTTATGTATTATTGTAGGATGAAATACTTGTCTATCTTATTTTTTCTTTTATATTATGATTTAGTGTGGAGCAACACTGTTTCTGAATGTATGTATTTTTGTAAGTGTTAATAAAAAAATTCCCCTACTCTTTTCGATAAGTGCCATGGGATCTTTAACATCCACCTGAACTACCACCAATCCAGGCAGATGGGACCTCGGTTTAACATCTCATCTGAAAGATGGCACCTCAGAAATGCAGCACACCTCTCATGCTGCACTACAGTGTCAGTACTGGGATATTAACCCAAGTGCCAGATGTGGGAACTGAATGCACAGCCCTCTGATCTCCCGGCCTCAGAGGCAAGTGTGCTACCTACTGAGCCACTGACACCGCTGTTGGCAGAGCACAAAGACTATTGGTGTTGTCCTCATCACTGCTGCTGCTGACTGAACCTTTATTTGTTCTTTTGCTTATGGTGAGGTGATAAAATGGTGGTGACACTGGAAAAATACACTGAGCTACAGAGCCTAATATAGACAAGACCAGATTTTTTTAATGGTCACATGGGGAAAGGTGCACAACATATCTGACACTCTGCACCACTAATTTCTTTTTTTAATGGTCACACTGGCAAGATGAACAAGGAAACTGACACTCTACGCCACTATGGTGCCTCAAGAAAAGATTAAGGAATAGTTTTT
Organism: Neoceratodus forsteri; assembly: GCA_016271365.2. Taxonomy (NCBI): domain Eukaryota; kingdom Metazoa; phylum Chordata; order Ceratodontiformes; family Ceratodontidae; genus Neoceratodus; species Neoceratodus forsteri. The sequence goes on along the minus strand of CM028131.1, from coordinate 951,238,444 downwards.
TTATGTGGTCATGCTGGGCAAGATGCAGAACATATCTGACCCTCTGCAACACTAATTTCTTTTTTTAATAGTCACACTGGCAAGATGATCAAGATAACTGACATTCTGCACCACTACGGTTCCACAAGAAAAGATGAAATAACTGTTTTTTTTTTTATATGGTCAAACTGGGCAAGATGCACAATGTAACTGACTCTGCATCACTAATTTATTTTTTTAATGGTCACACTGGCAAGATGAAAAAGGAAACTGGCACTCTGCACCACTATGGTGCCTCAAGAAAAGATTAAAGAACTGTTTTTTTTATATGGTCACACTGGGCAAGAAGCACAACATAATTGACCCTCTACAACACTAATTTATTTTTTATATGGTCACACTGGGCAAGACGCACAATGTAACTGACCCTCTGCATCACTAATTTCCTTTTTTTATGGTCACACTGGCAAGATGAACAAGGAAACTGAGACTCTGCACCACTACAGTGCCTCAAAAAAAAGAAGTGTTTTTTTTTTTTTAAATGATCACACTGGTCAAGATGCACAACGTAACTGACCCTCTGCACCACCACCACTAATTTCTTTTTTTTAATGGTCACACTGGGCAAGATGAACAAGGAAACTAACACTCTGCACCACTATGGTGAAACTAATTTTGTCACACTGGCAAGACACACAAGGCAACTGACCATGCCTGTACCACTATTTTGTTTTTTAAATGAACAGCCTGAGCAAGATGAACAACCCTGTGACTGCACCACTCTTCTTTCTTTTTCTTTAGTTCTTTAAGTTCTCACTAGTTGCTGCTGAGTTCCTCTGTCCTCCCAGGGCAGGCACAATCTCATTGCTACACACACCCCTGGCTCTGCCTTCCCTCACTTGACTTCAGTAAGGTTTTTATTTTTTAACTTTCTGGCAATAAACAAAAATGTATTATATATATATATATATATATATATAGATATAGATATATAGATATACATAGATATATATATCTTTGTCTTCAGCTTTCAGTTATTGTTATCTTTATTCAGATTTATTTTTATATCAGTTGTGCTGACTAAGTTTCTCCACCCTACTCAGTCCCCACAATAAACCCCATTGAATCAGTCCCCTCCCCACAAGTTCCCAACCCCAGTGAATTTAGCAACACACTTTTCCTTTTTTATGTTTTCAAATCTTGCAGTTCAGTACAGTGAGTGAGACTGTTCCACCAACCACCTTCTACTGTCTTCTGCCCTCTCCACAATGATTGCTCACCTCCCTTCCCCTCCCCCACACCAGACTTTACTGCATGCAGTCAATGATATAGTTTATTTTATACTTTTACTTTTATTTAATGTCTCTTTTGTTATATATAAATCTGTATGGTACACAGGTGGTTAAGGTGGGCCCAAAGGAGTTCAAGCCCCCAAATGCACAAACAGAAACAAAACATGTTCAGGTTGAAGCTGCAGCACCTAAAGGCAAGCAAACAAATATGCAGTCCCTATCACAAGCTGCGGCGATATGGTGCCTCTTCCAATGGGCACCATGCAAGGGAGACTTCTAGCTCTGCCCCCTCACTGCATCAGCCAATAGCCAGCACTGACAGGCGGTCTCAACTCTGCTATAAGCTTTCCAACCTTCCAGTCTGGCTTAATCTGGCCAATCACTCTCTTCTGGAGACTTTTTTGGCTCCCTCCTGATTTCTGATGCATGCAAGCATTTTGGAATGCCGGCATCTGTGTCAATCAGGTGACTGCCAGCTGGGCTCCTGGCTATCTGGATTGAGGAGCACCATCACCAGCCAGTGAGGTAGTCAGGTATAACAACAGTACATGTTAAAAAAAAAAGAATCATTGTGGTGGGTTTACTTTTAAAGCAAAAATACCATCCCAAAATATGCTGGTATTCGGGTTTTGGTTTAGCAACATGAATACCAACATCTTCGGGGGTATTTGTGTCAAATAATATTCGGCTTGCAATGCCCTCGATAAATTACATTTCAATTGTTTGTCCCATTACAACTGCTGAACAATGCAGTGTGCATTGCCCCTTTATATACAGTGCAGCATGAAAGCTGCACAGATAAAACCACAAAGACAAAAAGAGCTAGTCAAAAATAGCGCATACACAAACACACATGCCAAAACTGTGATCGCTGTCAATGGTGAAAACAGTGCCACAGTGACTTGCTGCTATGAATCTTAGCATTATGCCTTAATAATGTAGTGACAGAAGGGATGTAGCATTCAGCATATCTGCCCCATGTACTATGCAACAATGACTATATCCAGTTTTAGTATGGACACACATTTAAGTTTATGAAATTAACTGCTACTCCTACCTATGCTGTGTACTATAATCCTCATTTATTTATTTATTTACATATTTATATAGTTAGTTTTTGTTGACCTGGAAAGGAGTTCTAGGCAATTCTGCCTATTTTCAGTCTCATTCCAGGGGAGAGAGGGAAGATACAGATGCAGTCTAACATACAGAACCAGATTAAGCTGCTGATGGTATTTTAGTGCATGGGGTGAACTTTGTCCAGGACACCAGGGAAATTCCTTCTACTCCATTGGTAGGTGATGCTGCTGACCACCAGTGGGATGGCCAGTTCTGAGAAGAAGCTGGTGAGGATGGATGTCAAGGAGGCTGGGAAATTTGTCTCATCCCCTGCATCAAATTTTACTGAGACTGAAGTATTCTTTGATGCAGATGGACGGACACCTTGAGAATGTTCCTTTAATTAAAGGAGCTACTGAACATACCTCAATGAGTCTTCAGGAACAAGAGGTACCCTCTTTAAATATGTCTACTATAACAATGAGCAATGCTTTGCAAGCCAGTGAGTTACAAAAACTATTACAAAAAGAACATTTTTTAAACTAGACAACTAGAAATTCGCAGTGCTCAAAGTACATTGTAATTTCCAGAGTCAGAATCCAATATGGACCTCCCTGATGACCAAGTCAGCAGTTAGAGTATTCCCTTAGCAACCACTGAACTGCCTGTACTACAAACTTGCTCCCAAATTACATCTACTTTGAATAAAATCATTCATCAAATTTCCTAAGATCAAAGTAGAACTATGGTCTTTATGTTTTTGGCTACTCAGAAACTGGGTAAAGAGAAAATATAACAAGAAGTACAGTGTCCAGCTAATATACAACCAGGTGTCTGTCTTCAAACAAAGCCTTGGTCAGCCCCTACATCTCTGTCAACTAGTGGCCCTCATTTTCAGAAAATGGGTTTTGGAAATTGCCAAATAAGATATTTATAGCTTTAGATACGGCAACTTCTTCACCAACTGCTGCATCTGTCAAAACTGGAAATCTAGAAAAAGTGAAACAAACATGTCACTACAGAGAGTAATGATACAACAAATTATGGAGCATGTACCAACAGACAATACTTTAGCGAACACTTTGGGGGTTCAGTCGGGAATGGCACATGTAGGGGCCTGTGCTCCTGGCCAAAGACTCCCCCCTGACAGTGCTAAGAGTCTGGGGACTCAGTCAGGAATGGCACATATAGGGGCTAGCGCTCCTGGCCTAAGACTCCCCCCCGGCAATATAAATGTAGGTTGTACAGAGGCAGATCGAACTGACCATAAACAGACACCTGTGAGAACCGAAGGAGCTTTAAATAAAGGAATGTGTGAGAAAAAAATCTCAATTCTTAAAATGCTGGGAGATGATAATGGGCAAAGTAAAAAATAGAGAGATGAACTCCTGAAAAACTGTGAATCTCTTATATTATTAATTAAGAACATACATACAGAACCTTAATCTTCTTGCACAAATTCAACAGGCACAAACAATCCTCCATCCTCCTCTACATGTACAGTTCAAAATCAAACTTCTTCAACTGCCACAGCTGTACAAGCAGCATTTGGTGTTAAACCTCTAATAGCTTATAACAGCTCCTGGACAGCAGATGCAGCATTAGAAGCAGCTGGATGGCTGCAAACAGAGGATGGACAAAGGATCCCTGACCCAGATTGGGATCCTGGTATAGACTCCCAAGCCTCTGACTCTCCGGAATGGCACCCAATGGGGGCGCTCAATATCAAAAACCCCTCTTCCTGCTTCGGCATCTATTACCAAGGTACAACAGCATTGCTCCCCTGAAGTGTATAACATGACAGCATCAAAAATAGAATAACAAATTATTGATCTTAATAACCAATCTGCAGTTAATACTAATATCTCAGGATACCTTCCCACAATTGATGTTGGTCATCTCAATATTCCTTCTGCTAATATTTAACCTCTTACAACTTCTGAATCTGCAGATTCTTCCCAGAATAAACAGTCTTGGACCTCTGACAATCTGGGTTTTGGGGGCACTTCCTGCCAATCCCCCCAACATGCCGTTACAAGAATAATACATCTGAATCCCTGCCCCATAGAATGCTGTTCGCCTACTGTACAAGGGAGGTCTGGATCCACAGCCTAAAAGACAATATGCTGGAAAAATATTAATTAAAGATTCTCTCCATTTTTCATTGGCTGATGTATTTGCAATTATTCATATTTCTGGGGAAGACAATTCCAATATAGGTTTCAGCACCTCATAACTATTGGAAGCTTTTTGTTACAAATATAACCAATTGAAATTTTCCCCCGCTATGGACTCCCTTTATCACAATTCCATTGACAAAGCCACTGATAAAGATGTTAACCATCATGTTTTGTAATGAGAATCTGCCAGTAGGAAACATCTACTTTAGCCCTGGCTACAACAAAAGTGTGAGGTTATGAGCCCTCCTGAGGCTACTCTTGATGGTGAACACTTTTGGACTGGTGGGTGGAAATTTAAAGTGAAGCTCCAGCAAGCAGAGGATGGAATTTGTCACCTACCAAATTGCTTTTTTTGGTATGAGGTCATGGTGTTTGTTTTTATGCTGGGTAACCTAAGGCTTTCTACTGGTGTGGCGATGCACACATCAGTTGCGATAAACTGCAGTGTAGCCTCTGCAATGAAGTAGAACACACCAACTTTCAATGTACAAATCGTACTAGATCTAACCTGTGTGAAGAATATAGCCATATGTACTAGGATTACCCATGGGCATCTTCAAATAGATCAAATGATGATCTTATTAGCAAGGCCCAAGCTGATGCTGTTACTTCATTAGAGGCCGTTTTCCCCCACCTATGATTATTCTAGAACCTCCAGTTCCAGAACCATGAACATCTTCATTGGATAGTACTGGGGGGCCCCCATCTGAAACAAATAATATCAATAGTCCAGAGGCACTTCTCCAACCTGTCAGTTATTCAGACTCCAAGGAACAGGATCCTACAAATGACCAAATGGACATGGGCCCACCATTATCATGGGCTACACCACACTCTCGCAGAAGATCCATGAGACTGACAAACAAAGAAGGGTCAACACAGGATCTTGATGCTGACAACTCTTTTGGGATGCTTTCAAATGTCTCTTGGGGAGATTCTGAAATGGAGGAAGTAGTGTTTGATACCCCTTCAATGGTACTGGACAGTACCCCTCCTATAGAAAAAGTATACGAAGGGAACAAGAAGAGAAGGAAAAAACAATAGGTTATTTTTCCAAAGAATGCATCACACTGTTGTAGCTTCTATAATTGTTATAGTTTAAGAAATTTTAAGAAAAAACAGGCAGTTTACCAGCTTGTTTAGGACATGCATAATGCTATTTTGCTTCTACAAGAAACATGGATGAGTATAGTCTCTCAAATGCCTACTTTTCAATCAGAATGGCCCTGGGGACCTTCCTATTGGTCCTTTGGTGATGGTAGAGGTGATGGTTTAGGGATTCTTTTTTCTGGTGACTGATTTTCAATTTTTCAGGCTTATAGGCCTTATTTCCGTAAGGGCACTGATTCTAGATAGTTATTGGGACAAAGAACCTTGTAGGATACTGGCTATGTATGCCCCCCAACTTAAAGCAGATAGGGTCACCCTTTTTGAGATCATTCAACCCTTTCTAACCACAGCCAAAATTGTTATAATAGGTGGGGATTTCAACTGTTCAGTTATGATTTCTAACAGGTGTAACACCCTGAAACAAATATATTGTGATTCTTTAGCCTTTAACAAATGTATCAACATGGCAGAACTAATTGACTGTGCAGATTTCATGAGCAAGGGACCTACTTTACATATAAAAGGGCATGATATACAACTTTTAATTGACTGTATTTTTATTTATTAAAATTTGATAGTACAATCCATTGAATTTATTTAAGTTGAGTTTTCTGACCATTTGATGGTCAAAACATGCCTGGGAAGGAACTTAGACAAACCAATTTCCAGATCTCACTGGAAGCTAAATATTACTATGCTATCTGATTCTAGTATTAAAAAACATATTCTGAATTTATTGATAACACGAGCATTAATGTTTGACTTACATGAAGACACAGGACAATGGTGTCTGAACAACAAATCACACATTCAACAATATTTTCAGTCATGTGGGAAGTCTCTCTCTAAGTTACATTTTTTTTATTACCTAAAATTACGATCTCAGCTACAATATTTATTATCTTTATCCCTTCTTGCAAACATAGAGATTTCTTCTCAGATTTGGATGCTTAAAACACAAATGAAAACATTGCAATATGATAAGGAGAGTTATATTAGAGCAAAAAAAAAAAATGACCCATGTGCAGCTTGTAAGACAAAAGGAAATGTGGCTTCCTTTTCCTTACTGCCGAATGGTAATGGGGTAATAGTGATCTCCCCTAAGGAAGTAACCAAAATTGTAATGAACTATTTAAACTCTTCAACTAAGACTGCAACCACCCCAGATAAAGATGTATTGAATTATCTTGCTAATTTATCTAGTCACCAGTTTTTAAATATGGAACTTGATCAATTAACAGTTTGAATTTCTGCACAGGAAATTTTGAAAGTAATAGGCTCCTTGAAAACAGGGGCAGCCCTGAGGGAGGATGGCATATCTTATGAATTTTGCTAATCTTTTCCCTCTGAACTGGCATTATGCTTAGAAAAAGTGTTTGATTATTTCCTAAATATAAAAAGAGAAGTGTCTAGTTATTTTACTAAGAGAACAGTTATATTTTGTTTAAATCAGGAGACAGGCACCTTTTCCAGAACTGGAGACCAATTAGTCTACTGAACTCTGACCTTAAAATTCTGTCCCAGATCCTTCATTTGAGGCTTAGGAAATTAACCAATTCTTTCATTCACCCTGTACAGTTTTGTGGATTGCCAGATAGATCCATCCACCATCCCCTAATTATTTTGAGAGAAATATGGGAATTTTATAATAACACTCAACATAAAAGCTATATTATATCTTTGGATCATCAGAAAGCATATTACAGGATTAGTCATGCTTTTCTGTTTCACATTTTACAGACTTATGATATTCTGGACACTTATTTCTTGACTAAAATTATTATATAATAATGCTATCCTTTATCCTGTGCTTCTGGGCCAATTAGGAGCTGAAACTAAAGTTCGAGAAGGAGTATGTCAGGGCTGCCCCTTAAGCCCATTATTGTATATTTTATCCTTGAATTTATTATTAGAAAAAAATATGCTAAACACTTCCATTTTAGGGTTCTCTGGTACATCTCCAAATGATGAGATTAAAATTCTAGCATATACAGATACTACCTGCCTATTATTGAAAACATAAATAGTATTTATGAAACCCAGAAAGAACTTGATTTATTCTTTAGATTATCACAAGCCCCCTCTTAAAATTGCAAAAAGCAAAATTCACCCTATAGGATATTGTGGGCCCCTTTCATCTCATATTGCAGTACTCCCTATACAGTACAAGTCACATTAAACTGTTCCGCCAATTAGTTGGTTTAGCATTGTTTTTTACAGTTGGCAATGCATTGGCAACTCATAATGCTTTATTTTTCTATACTTAACCAGCTCAAGCACAATGTTTGTAAAATGTTTTTGCAGCTCAATTGGAATGCGTCTGCAGTCCTGTCATAGTGCAATCCAAAACTGAGTTTTAATTCTTAAGAAACAGTTTGTGCACAGCACTGAACTGGATCCAGCAACGCTTATGCAACTCAATCAGAAATGCTACAACAACTGATTGGAGGAACAATTTAATGTGACTTGTACTGTAGTATCTGGGCCTGTCAACATTTTGGGTCTCCTGTTTGGCTCCTCGATTATGGCTCAGCAAAATTGGGAACTGGCCTTAAATATATGTGAAACTAAGGTTAATTCTTGGAAAGGCTGGGAAATGTCTAAATTCAAAACAGTATACATAATCAAACAATTTTTAATTCCTTGCTTACTATATGTTGGTTAAATTTTTCTGCTCCCTTTAGTTCTTGAGACTAAAATTTATAGTATTTTTTTCAATTGCTCTGGGTAAGCCAGGGTAAATCCTATCAAATGGGGTTACACCTATTTAACCAAAGCAAAGGAGGATTTGGGATGTTCGACCCTATAGTTTTTTCCACTCTCTATTTTTGACCCAGTCATTAAAACTATCACTTCAGCCACAGGTCTCTTCCATTATTTGTGGGTTTGTAATCATTTTCAGATCTTTTTAAATAAATGGATAGATGTCCCTCCTTAAATTCTCACAGGATTTACAAATACCACAGTTTCTTAAACGCTCAATCCAGAAATTGCATAAGTGGACTATTTCTTAATCATTCTTAACATCTGCAAACAGGAAACACCTGTATGTGCATATCTTGGGAAATATTGGCCCTACAGTACCAGAATTTATAAATTGTTATTCAAATAAAATTGAGAAAGCCTTATGCCTTTTAAATTAGAAACGCGTGCCACCTAAAATGTGGGAAGTATTGTGGCTCATTGCATATGATAAATTAAATGTTCAAGGGAATAGTAAATATAAACCCATGGAAGAAAGATCCTGCCCATATACTGATTGTACTGCTTCTGAGTAATCCATGGAGCATTTTGCTTTAAACTGTGCATATCTGAAAATTGTATGGAAATGTTTAGCACATCAATTATCATATGAAGTGCTGGGTATTTACTCTAGACCTTTTTCAAAATGTCATACAGGAACTCTTTCAGTATTCGTAGCAGTACTGAAATTTTATCTTTCGCAGGTTAGGGTTCAGTGTGTTATACGGCAACAATGAATGCCTTTTCCAATTTTTAAACAGTTATGTGAAAATGCTTTGATAGAAATTTATGAGGGAAATGTGGCATTACATCCATTACATAAAGTTACAATGTGGTGGAAAGGGCTTTCCTTTTTTTTAAATACAAGTGACCATTAAATGGCTTATTTTAACATTATTGTATGGTTTTCAGCTTATGTGATCTGATGTATTTTTGTTTTCTTGAGTTACGTTGTGTATTATACATTTGTGTTTTTGATTCCTTCAATAAAAAACTCCCCTACTCTTGGCTGGTGGTGCTGTTGGACCACTGTTCAAGATGACAGACTCAGGTGTTGTGAAGGAGGTTGTGCAGCAGACTGGGGAACTGTTCTCACCCCCAGTCAATGGAAGGTTTGAGGATGAAGCTATGGAGACAACAGTTATGGAAATGCAGATAGAAATGACTGAAAGTGGTACTACCTGTGCTCCAATAGAGAATCTAATATGCTCTGAAATAGAGATGGCATCTACATCCAGTAGTGGGGTTGCCAATGTGACCGATAAAGTCCTGTAGGGTAGAACTTCACAGGAAAAGTGCAAGACCGATGGACTTGAAGGGGGTCTCTGACCCAAGTTTACAACACCGAGTTTCAGTGCAGGGCAACTCCCTTAAGGCACAGCTGGTAAAATCAGCACCAGAACCATCACTGGTTGGGGATGAACAAAAACAACAGGCAGACAAGCAGGATACAGCAGAACTTTGGACAGTGCAACAACACATGAAATCGTTTGGATTACCTGATTCAGATGCGGCTCACGATTTTGCCACTTGGTCTTATGAAAAAACTCATATGTTGGTGGGTTGGATTCAATCTGCTGAAGGAAAATGAACACCAGACCTTGCTTGGGTCAATTTTTCAAAATTGGAGGCTGCATGTACATCTTCCAGGCAGGCTATTTGAGCAGTTTGGCCAGTCCTTTACTAACAAAGCGGGCCTCTATCAGAGCATGTATTACCTCTTCTGGTCCAGTTTTAGCTGGAGGTGATTGGCCTGCTGGTGTACAATATTTGCCTTGCTGGACTGAATTTTGGCCACTTTTGGTGAATGAGGTCCTTCAGGTGCTCACCAGTTTGCATCTCACCACCTGTGCCCAGGGCCCAGGTCCGACATGGCTTGTCAACAGCTGCTGGATTCCTTTGGATCAGTGTTTGTTGAGATCATCAATGAATCATTAAGTGAGGTAGTTTTTCCTGTGTCTTTGAAAGAGGATGTAGTGAGACCCTCTGTAAAAAAACATCTCTTGATCCTGACGTTCTTGCAAACTATATGCCTGTCTCTAATCTTCCCTTTTCAGGGAAGCTTATTGAGAATGTGGTGATTGACCAACTCGTTGAGAACCTGGAGACACTATCCATCTACAAACCTCTCCAGCTGGGATTTCAGCCTTGGCACAGCACTGAGACAGCTTTGGTCTGGGGCGCACATGATCTCCTCATGGCAAGGGACTAAGGGCACTATACTATCCTGGTGCTATTGGACTTATCATTAGCATTTGACACGATTGATCACAAGGTGATATTGGATCATCTGTGGGACTATGTGGGTGCTACTGGCACAGTATAGTGTTGGTTTCTGTCATATTTAACAAGAAGATCACAGCTTGTGGTCCTAGGAAATTTTTCCTCAGGTTCCTTCGCGCTGCCTTGTGGTGTTCTGCAGGGTCCATCTTGGCACCTCTGTTGTTCTCTGTGTATATGTTGCCACTTAGATCATTAGATGATACAATCTGGGGTTTCACTGCTATGCAGATGATACCCAGCTGTATCTGTCCTGTGCCCCTGATGATCTTTCTGCCTCAGATACATTGACTCATTGTTTAGCTGAGATTAATGACTGGATGTCTGCTAACTGCAAATGAAATCTCCCAATAAAAAATCTCAACAAAGTTTAAAAAAAAGAAAAAAACACTCCCCACACAAAAAATATTCTTAAAAAAGTCTCAAATAAACACCGGAAACTGCTTTGTTTTCCCAATGCCTTGATACCATGGATCAGCAAATGTTCTCTGTTTTACTTTGGACATACACCCTTCCTCTAGTGGACCAATGACTAAACCTACTTCCTTTAAATGCTCAGGAACATATTCTCACTCCTTCACACACATTGAGGGCACAACATGGAACTCTAATTCTTACAGGGTGTTGTAAGCCACTTTTATCCTTGGCCTCGCATAAGAATTTGTTCCAGACCAGTGCTGGCTGCCTAGTTCTGGGGCAATTTCGCTTTCCTCTCCTTTTGTGTGGGCGGCGCTCTCACAACATCTGGTGTTATTCTCGGAGGGGCAAGACAAAAATGTTCCTACTTTATGCTGCTAATAAACCTTTTCTACTGTTGCTACTACTTGCAGGGGATGTTCATCCTAACTCAGGACTGCACAATACCAGGCCCAAGATAGAAAATAAGGGATGTGGCTTAAAGATTTCCACTGTGAACATTGGCATCCTACTACCCCAAATAGCTCAGTTTGAGGCATGGATGCACTTGCACTGCTTTGACATCATCTGTCTCACTGAGACGTCGCTAACTGCAAAACCTAAGGATACTGCCATAGTGCTGCATGGTTATGATGCCTTTAGACTAGACAGAGTAGGTGAAAGAGGTGGGGGCTGTCTGATTTATGTACAGAAATCCATTCAAGGAACTGTTCTGCCTATAACGGGTATCTCAGGTGACCATGAGCTGCTCACTGTCAAAGTACTCTGTGGCCTCAATAACAAGTCTCTAACTATTGTCACTGTTTATTTACTGCTAAGAATCGCTAAGGCAAGGCTTTCCATAGTGTTGGAGGCTCTCTCCAAAATCGATATGAACTTGGAAATCATCATCACTGGGGATTTCTATTTAAATTGGCTTATCAAGGAGTCAGACCACTGGAAGGACCTTGTCGCCAAAGTGTACCTCACACAAATGGTATCTGAACCTACCAGACTGAACTATAAAAGTGGCAACAATACACTAATACACTGGATACTTGCCAGCTGCCCTGAATGTATTACCAATGTAACAGTACTACCAGACTCTTTAAGTGATCATTCGCCGATTATTTGCACATGGTCAAATAAATTTAAAAAAGCCTCTCCCACCTGCATTGAAAGTAGATCATCAGGAAGGGCCAAATAAGTGCATTTAAAACAGCGCTATCACAGATCAACTGGACTCCCTTTGATGAGCAGCAAGACATAGATCTTGCACTGAAGTATCTTACAGACAAATCAAATTCTATATACGACACATTTGCCCCCCTCAGGAAGAGAAATATCAGGGGCTACAATAATGGCTGGATTACTGGGGACATCCTGGAACAGATGTGGCTTATGGACAATCTCTGGTGCAGGGCAAGGCTCTCAAGTAGACAAGTAGATTACTAAAAATTCAAAGCAGCCAGGAATAGGTGCACTAACCTTATCAGGGCTGCCAAAGCTAACTTTTATAAGGAACAGATGAACATGAAATGGGGTGATGGCAAGAGATTTTGGGAGAACATAAAGGATATTTTAGGTAAAGAGGATAGAAAGCACCATAGAATGCTTAACTTAAATGGCACATCCACCTCTGACCCCTAAACCATCGCTGAAACATTTAAAGCAGCATTCTCGGATCTGAGCTCTGTACTCCCCCCCCTAGCTACCTCCAAGCCAGTGAACCCCCTCCTGATTACCCCTAGTGATGACCATCATCAGCCAGATTTCTACTTTAAACATGTTACTGTTAAGGAGGCTAGGACTTATGTAAAAAAAGTTCTTGGAAAAACAAGGCAGGGCAGTGATAGAATCAACATGAAGCTGGCAGCCATCACTCATGACAAAATCATAATCCCCATTTTGAAAATTTTTAACCAATCCCTGACCATGGCTAAATTCCCTCCTGTACGGAAGCTGACACTAGTCACTCCAGTGCATAAAAGTGGGGGACCAGTCATGCATTGCAAAGTATAGGCCCATCTCAATACTTTCTCCTCTGTCTAAGGCATTGGAAAGGATTGTTGCTGACCAAATCACTGACTACCTTCAGAAAAACAGTCTTCAGAACCATAGGGCTACTACTGCCCTGGCTAACTTCTCTGAATATGTCCATAAGGCCCTGGACAGTGGTAACTTGGTGGGATCTATTTTTATAGATCTAACCAAGGTCTTTAACACTATAAACCACCCCATCCTGCTAGAGCAAATGCAAGCCTTGGGACTGGCAGCAGGTCCAGTCAAGAGGTTTCAAAACTACCTGGACCTCCGGTCACAGAGTGTCAAAATAGAAACAGTTATCTTCAGTACAAGACACATCACTCCCAGTGTCCCTCATGGGTCCATCTTGGGAGCCCTCCTTTTCAGTCTATTCCTGAATTCTCTTCCTGCAGCTTGTAAGACCAAAATAATTTTGTACACAGATAATGCGGTTATCCTTAGTAACACCTCCCAAACTGAACTTCTGCAAAGTGAACTTCAGACTACCTTTCAACAACCGGAGAACTGGTTTAGCTCCAAATAACTACTGCTCAACTACAAAAAAAAATAAAATCACGATTATCTCAAGTCATCAGCGCAAAAAAAAAAAACACCCTTCACTTTCCATCACCAACAATAAGGCTGCACCTATTGAACAAATGCACTCTTTTAAGTACCTCGGGGTCCACATAGATGATACCTTCTCATTCGTGCCACCTATAGACCAGGTGGTAAACGTGATGAATGCCAAATTAGGGGTCCTTTACACACATAAGCAGTACCTAACACCCTGTGCCCTTCACCTAGCTGTGTCCAGCTCCATTATATCAATGATTGACTATGGGCTGGTTGTGAATGGGGCCACATCTGACACTGCACTCAAGCGTATAGTCACAACACTCAATTAGGCTTGTAGACTAACACTTGGAGCAGATAAGGTTATGCACTCTTGTACTCTCTTTGAACAAACCAAGTGGCTCAACCTGAATAACAGGATAAAGTATCAAGTATGCCTCCTTGGAAAAAAAGCATTGCTTGGCCTAACACCACCCTGAATAATTGATACTCTTCGAGCTACCAGATATAGCTATAATACAAGGGGTAAGACAGGATCCCATATTGTTGTCCCCTTCTGAAGAACCACTCTTGGCCAATGCACTTTCACCTACAGGGTCCCCCTGTGGCTGAATGACATACCTGTTAAAATAAATAACATTGCAAACCTACCATCATTCAAACCAGAATTGAAACAACACCTTGTCTCTCAGGGAACCTGTGCCTGTAGGTAGAAGACCTGACCAACCCACTCACCAGCTCTTCCTGCTTACCTCTGAGGTACTTCCACCACTGGTACCGCTGGAATGATATGTCCGGTATTCCCCTGTCAACTCAATCCCTAAGGCATGCCACCTTTCCCCTTCCCCCCTCCCCTCCTGTATATTACCAGTATTTCTCCACCTCTCTATTTTTTTAGCACTTAGCCACCCCTCCTCCTACTGGACTCCCACCTATACCCCTGCCTGTCCACTGTCATCTTCTTTTACTGAAACTGACTTACTGACAATGCCTATCTAACTTGGCTGCTCTGTGAAAAACAACTGATTGTTGCTCCACTCCTGGGACTCCCATTAATACCCCTGACTGTCCTCCATCACCTTCTTTCACTGAAACAGACTTGTTGACAATGCCTTTCTACCTTTGCTGCTCTTTAAAACACACCTGATTGTTGACCTCACTCCTGGAGAATTTTGTAACTATCCCATACCTGTGATTGTTATTGACATTGTCTTTGTTGTGTTAAACTCTGTTCTTGCTATCTGACATGTAACCTTTGAAAATGAGCATCTTACTCAAAGGTAGTCTCTGAATAAATAAATACATACATAAATAAATAAATAAATATAACTGGCTGTGTCTCAACCCCAGCAAGACAGAGGTTATGGTAATCCAGCTAGGTTGTCGGGGTATTCTCACTAAAGGGAGGCTGCCCACCCTCATGGTGGATGGTCACCTCATGTCAGTGACAGGAGTGGTCAAGGATCTTGGCATTATTTTTGATGATCGGCTTGACCTTGAAAAACAGGTCACATTGGTCATTAGGGTGTTTTTTTTTTCCATGTCTGGAATATCACTAGGATCCATTCATTCTTGACCCCCACTGACCTGACTGCAGTTGTCCATGCCTTTGTCACTAGCTGACTTGATTACTCTAGGGCCCTTTACCTGGGGCTGTCTGGAGGTTTGATGCATTGCCTGCAGCTAGTGCAGAATGCTGCAGGCCAGGATGTTGACTGGCACCTCTATGAGGGACCATGTCATTCCTGTCCTACGCTCTCTGCACTGGCTGCCTGTGAGTGTGCGCATCACCTTCAAGATAGGCTTGTTAACATTCAAGGCCCTACATGGTCTGGGACCTGACTACCTTAATGAGCTCCTGATTCCATACTATCCTCTCTGCCCCTTTCTCCTCCGAAGCTGACCTATTTATCGTACCACCTTCTTGTTTAAGAAGATCGAGAGATAGGGCTTTTGGGGTGTCTGTGCCACTCCTTTGGAACTCTCTACTTCCTTAGATTAAGGCTGCCAGCTAGATGGAGGCCTTTAAAACCTTTTAAAACTTATTTATTTGAAAAAGCTTTTAATTTAATTTAAAGTAATTTATTATGGGGTTGTTCATTTTATTTTATTGTTATTTTGTAAAGCTCTCTGAGCCCTTGGAAAGGGCACTATATAAATAAAATTTGCCTTGCTTGCCTTGCCTATTCAGTCAATGGATTGTCCGCACTAGAACAGAGGGCAGGAGTGGGGACTTCACTAAAGGTTACCGAACAGAACACAGGGTATCCGAGAAGCTCCACAGCACCTCAGGTAATGCTGGTTGATTCCTTGCAACAAAATTCAAATTCACAGAATGTTCAGGACAGTGATGAATCAGCTCCTGTATCAGGGTTCTCTGGAGATGCCTTACAGGAGATGCAGCCACTCCAGACAGACAAAAGCAATGTGGCACAGCCCGAACCTATGGATTTCATTGGCAGCCCCCAAATGTACAGAATGATACACGTAGTGATGTGCTGGATGAGGAAATCCCATCCAGGTCTAACGTCCGCCTCCCCTCCTCCTCCCCAGCAAGACTGACCCCAGAGGGCTTCAGGTCCTACATTTTTGATTTATTCTACAATAAACTTGAACAGGCACCCAGAAAGAATGCTATTCATATTAAATATAGAGGTGGCACTCTGGACCATCCGGACAGGGTCTATGTGGCTCAGCGCTTATTGAACGACTCAATGAATTTCCAAGGCTCAGATATATATGCCCTCATAAACATGTTTTTGATGTCAATTTTTGATCTTTTGCTAATTTAAATACGTTTTGGACTAAATATAATTCTCTGAAAACTACCCTGTTATGGATTCATTTTGGGCAACCCTGCTTACAAAATCCTTTGCAAAATCAGTTACTGCAATGTTTCAGAATGAGGGGGTGAATGTCAGTGACACTGATTATTTACTGCAGAATTACTGTAATGTATTGGGCCTCTAGGAACTGTTATTGATTTAGAGGGCATTTGGATGGGGGATGGCACTTTAAAGTTAAGCTGTTCCAGACTGACACTGAAATGCAACATTTTACGAATAGTCTATTTTTTAGGGAGGGATAAAGGTATTTGTTTTTATGTTGGCCAACCAAAGGCCTGCTACAAATGTGGCTCCAGAACCCACCTTAGTAGTGTATGTGACCATCTTAAATGTGACTTTTGTGGAGACTTTGGCTGTGTGAGCATGGTCTGTAGTAATGTATTCAAATGTAATCTTTGTGAAGAAACTGGCCATGATTACCACCAATGTACTTGGGCTGGTCAAAATAGGACTGACAGTTGGAATCAGGAGAATTTGGTGAAGAAAGCACAGGACAAAATGTGAACCACACTAGGCCCAATTTGGATCCTGAGCCAACACCTACACTTACCCACACTGCCACCCCCTCGGCACCTACGGAAACTGCTCAGGGGCCAAGTGTGGAGAAAGACCCTCTACTCAGCTCTAGTACTGTCTATCCCCCCCCCAAGAACAGACTGAGTATACTACCCAGATAGCTCAGTAGATCCCAGCCCTGCCAGATAATCATTACAAACCTGTGCCAGGAGTCTCGGATCCAGGATTAGTGGTAGCACACACACACACACACACACACACACACACATGCAAGCAGATGTTCAGGTCCCTAATATAAGTAGACTCATTAGAGCAGTTACAAAACAGGCCACTGCTAACAATAGCATTCCTCTACAAAACTCCTTTCAAGTCCTTCAGGGACATAAGATTGGAGGGTCAGAACCAGACTCAGACATTTCCTCGGTATCTGGAGTTACTTCAGAAGTAGACCTAGATGAAGATCTGAACCACATCCCCTTATTCACCAAGACGGAAAAGAGGAAAAATAGGAAATTACTCTCCTCAAAGGGTGGTCCGGATGGGAAATAACTCTTCCTTAGTTACATATGACTTCCCTACACATTGCCTCAGTCAGTGTCTGCAGTATGAAGAACAACAGAACACGGATTACAAACCTTTCTTATTTGCAACACTCTCCATATGACATCATTTGTTTGCAGAAGACTAGATTGCATACTTTATTTGACATAAATCAGGCAAGGGGAGGCTGGATGTGGGGACCATCTTATTGTACCATTGGGAAGGATATGAAGGATGGGATAGGCATATTGTTTCAGGGCACTGATTTTTCTAATGACAAACTAATGGATTTTCTACCAGACAGAGCCCTCCTCTTAGATTTCATGTACAGAGGCCTACCTTTGAGGCATATTAATACCTATGTTTCTCAGTCAAAAACTTCTAGGATAGAACACTTTGAAAAAAAAATACCTCTTCTCTACACCTCCAGACATATTATTGGGGGGAAGGGGGGCATGAACTGCTGTTTAGATACTAAAATGAAGGACACCATCCAACAGAAGGTATACTGTGATACCCATGCGTTACATAATATTTTACAGACTGCCAATTTAACTGATGCCATTAGAAGTGTATCTAAAGAATCTGATTTCATATGTTTTAGAAATTTGTCACCAGGATGGATTTTATTTTCTCTCATGATATATTTTGTCCAGTAATGTTATCCTTTCCTCTTGTGAATTTTTGGACCATATATTACTAGCTTGTGAAATAGACTTTGGTAAAATTCCTACCAGATTTCTGTCCACCCCTAGAAGATGGAGGCATAACACCTTGGCATTACAAAAAGATAAGATTAAACAAAATGTTTCCCTATTCCTAGAAGCCAGATCCTCTGTCTTATGCTTTTATGATAACCTTTGGGAGTTGTGGGCTGATACCAAATGGGAGTTTCTTTTTTATACAGTTTGGTAAGCACTCTGCAAACATCAACTATTTACAATATAGAAATCAATTGTACAAATAAATGTCTTTACCCCCGGAAGACAGAAATAAATGTGCATCACAGATAGACCAGGTTAAGTCACAGATGTTTTAATACCAATGTAACAGGGCATCATCATTAGAGGCTAAGATGCGGTTTGACAATGAAAAGCAACCCTTTTCAGCTCCCTTCCAGTCTTGTATATATAGACTGGATATCTCTTTTATGGATGGTTTTGATGATACCATTTAGAATCTACATTCCACGAATATGGATATGCTGTAGGCAGTACAGAGTTCATTGCATATGTCTCTTGGGAGGGCCAAACCCCTAGGGAATGACTTAGCATCCTTTATGACAGCACCAGGACCTCAACTTTCTGAAGCGCAACAAGTTTTCTTGGACTCACACACTACGGTGGGGGGGAATGTTGCAAGATTATTTCCACACTGAAATTGGGATCTTCTTCAGGAACTGATGCGATTCCACATGAGTTTCATATTACCTTTGCTCAGGGATTAAGTCTCCTTTTGGAAAATTATATAATTAAACAACAATGCATGACAAGCTGTGATATATCATGGGATATTGTCATGCCTCGAGTGAGTTGTGAGGCACAAGGTGAAGCCCAGTGCCTCATGCACCTCAGAAGTGATGATATCCCATGATATACCACACCCTGGAATGCATTATTGCTATTATGAACTGGCTTAAACATTTTATTAGTAAAAAAAAAGTTTTAACAACTTAAAAAATGCCTTTTTTAGGATGTTGGAGGAGTATCTTTAAAGAAAATAGTCCCTGAAGGACTGTGGGCAGCTGGTGATGCTCTTATATGTGGAGTTTGTTGAAGAGTTGGTGCTGTGATCTGTGTCACTCTCTCAGCAGTACTGTCTTTTTCCTGTGTTTGACCTGGTCCCACTGTCTGCTGTGGGATCAGGTGAAGAGCTGTGTGGAATTTCTATTTATTTTGTGAAAACTCACTCTGCTGAGAAGTGGGCTCTGAATCTCTTCATGCACGTGGATGGTTTCAGTTTTGTGGTGGAACTCTGTAAATTGTCAGCAGTGGTTACTGGAAGGGGAGATCACCTGTGGAAATATGTGGTAGCATTAAACTTTGCTGTGTGAGGAATGTAGTACAAATCTAGAGGTTTTGTTTTACGAAGCAGTTTGAATGCATCTCGCGAGGGGCCATTGTGGTACCGGGGGATGATTGCACATGACCATGACTGACTGTTGCTGCTGTATTTTGATCACCATGGCAGTTTTGATTGTTGTGGCACTTTTGTGCGGAGAGCAGTTGGTTTTTTGTGTGCCGCAGTCAGCGGCAGTGATTTAGTGTGTGTATTTTTTTCAAACTGCTGTTTTAGCATTTGACTCGGTTGGGACCGCTGGACATGGCAAGTTGCAGTCAGAGGAATTTGTCCAAGTAAGGAGGCTGGTGGCTGGAGGTTTTTTGAAGCCCGATATCATCACTGCTTCAAAAATGTTTCAGCCAATCAGCTTTCTCCATTTATGATCTCCAGTTTGTAATCTTATTTTGACTTCTCCCGATATTTGCCCTGCTTTTGGAACTTCCATTATGACATTTCTTCACAAAAGAAGGAGTGAAACAATATTTGTATAATTGGAGACGTATCATTCTCCTGAATGCTGATTATAAAATACTTTCTAAGCTAATCTGTAACAGACTCTAGACAGTAGCAGACTCCTTAATAGCACCAGTATAGATGTGTTCCTTTCTCACCAGGAACATTACACAGAATGTATTGTTATTAAGGGATATTTTTGAGTTGTTTAGACAAGGGAAAATTTCTGGGTCTACTTTGTCACGTGACCAGTCTAAGGCATTTGACAGGGTATCTCAAAAGTACCTATATCAAGTCCTTCATTCTTATAATATTCCTCTAAAAATGTCTCAGTGGATTAGATGTTTATATCAGGGTGCTACGATATTACCATCAGTAAATAGACTAATTGGGGAGGCCATTCCTTTAAAAGTTGTGGTACGGCAAGGGTGCCCATTAAGCACCTTTTTATATACTCTCAGGATTGATCCTTTGATTAGGCAGATTATGTGAGACACCAGTATGCTAGGAATTTCTCCAAGGGATGGTATGGAAGTACAAGAAGTAGCTGCTTATGCAGATGATATCTGCTTATTTATCAGGGATTGACAGTCAGGAGACAAGGCTTTGCGAGTTCTTCACTCGTTTTCAAATATTTCTGTAGCTCAAATAAACACTGAGAAAAGCATTGGTTTGGAGATAGGTACCACTCTGACATGTCCCCAGCATATAGCCACAATATTGATATCCCCCGCTCCAGTGAACATTCTGGGGATCACTTTCAGACATGGCAATTTTGCACAGATCAACTGGGAGAATCTCCTGGAAGTCTATGAAAGGAAAATACAAATCTGGAAGTCATGAACATTTTCCAAGAAAGAAAGAGTCTTATCATAATTTTTTTTTTATAATCTATTTTTACCTACCTTAGTTTTATATAACACCCCCCCCCACACACACACACAGCCCTGTAAACCAGGTTGTTTATTGCCTTCTTTCAGCTGGTATGGGGAAGTAGGCTAAATCTTATAAAAAGAGACTATACTTATTTACCTCAAAAGAAGGGAGAGCTGCATACGATTCACCCTTAGTTTTTTACCATGCCTTTTTTTAAATCTTCTATAAAACATAGGGAGTGTACCATATCACACCCTTGGCAGGTTTGGACTAAACTGCTTTTGGAGACTTATATGGGATACTCAGACAACTCATATCCGAGGTGTTTTACAAGCACCAGAATTTGTGCTACCCTCCTGGGGTAAGGCACGTCAATGGAAGTTATCTACGATGATTATAATGTCTATTCCAAGATAACAGCTCTATGCATACATTTTGGAGACTACATCAGCTACAGCAGTTGAGTGTCCATGGTGCTTCCTATTGAAAATGCATTTGGCACTGATACTTTAAAATGATCCCCAGATCCCCCCAAAACCTGAAATGTGGTATAGCTGTGTTGCCATAGGAAATCGGGAGTGAAAAGTAACCTCAAGCAAAAATCCCTAGAAGAGAGATAATGCCTCAGAACTGAGTGTGATAACATTGAGGAGTCTCAGGAACATTTATTTTTACAATGTTCTCATGGTAAACAATTTTGGAATTTTTTGATGGTGCAATGGCATTGGCCTTTTCTACGACAGGTAATATATGAAACTTTGATACTACAGGATTATACAGGTATTTATAAAAACTATCAGCTTAGTACTTTAAATATGATCTTTTCATGTGTCAAATTTCTTTTCTGACAATCAAAATGACAATATTTGTTACATCAGATACACTCCTTAGATTTAGCCATAGTAAGAATAATTGGATTCACTTTGTCACAAATTAAAACACAGGAGTACTGTAAGTTTAGAAGAGATCAAGCAGAATACCTTTGGAAAAAAGTGAATTGGTTGTGATCAATGTATGGGGGTTTCATACATAGCTTCTCCAACCATGACATGGTAGTTACTGAGTGCATGTATCCCAGGAATGACTTATAATTCATTTTCTGTCTTTGGAACATTGTATAATGTTGTTTCTTTCTGTATGTACTAATGCAATTCTTTTGTGCAAAAAATGTTCCTGTGTGTAGTTGACAGATGTTTATGATTTTGTTTTCAATAAAAATGTCCCTACTCTGCAGTAGGTTTCCCTAGGCCATTGAGTGTGCTGACAAGATGTTGACTGTGGCTGACACAGAGAACATTGCTGTGTTGAGAGTAGGGGAGAGAGAGAGTCCTCCCCTGTCTCCGCTCTTTCAGAGGCTACAAACAGTTTGGAGAATTCTGCTTTACCGATCATGGCATCTTCAGATATTACCTTCACTCCTGGATACAACAATACTGAGCTCTCTTCGGAGGCTGCACTTCATGAATACAAACACAGTTAACAAGCCAATTTGATGGTGAAGAAACAGCAACTGATTAATCTCATTGGGGAAAAGGAACAATTATTTCATTTATGGAAGACCCGGCTGGCAGCGGCATCCTTCATGCTGACAAGATCAGCAGGTAAGCCAACACAAGGCCACTTTCCTATACAAACGTCTTGCACTGACAACATGCTAGAGCCCACTGCTATTCCATTCCAGACTGAATGGTCAAATTCATCTCCTTTGTTAGTTTCTCAGGGTCCCTTACCTGATGAGGACACTTGATGGAACTGCCGAATCCTTGTCTCCAGATGAAGGCATGTCCTTTTCTCCCCTCGTTCCTTCTTCTAGAGCTGGGTCTCAGACTGGCCTGCAATGTACAAGACATTCAGTACTCAGCCCACTGAAGACTGTGAGGGTGATATGGTACTGTGAGAAGCCAAAATCAGTCAACTCAAGACTTTTCCCAATGACTCCCTAATGATGCCTCTTGTGGCAGACAGGGTATTTGAAGATAGGATGTTTGTTTTGGCTGTGCAAAGCATCTCAAATGTCCAATCTATGGGGCTGCAACCACCCTCCCTGGCTATTCCACACCAAATTCTTCAACTTCCACAGATGAGATTCCTTGCACCCCATCACGCCCACGAGTGGGTGCCTGGGACCACTCTCTGCTGAAGATACTGTACGTTCTGGTCCATCATTTCCTTCTTTTGTATCAGAAGGGAACTCCAGCCCTGGGAACCTCCAGACCAGCCTGTACACACCTGAACTGTTGCCTTCTCTGGCTGGGCCACCCATGAGTGGATTCTTGGATAATTCAAGCCCTGACTTTGCTAAGGCATACAGTATACTGTAGATAGGAGTCTTTTGTACCCAGTATGATTGAGTCCTGAATTCCACGTACTTCAGCCCACATTTTTGTGGACACTTGGTCTGCAGAGGCAGCCCTCTTAGTGGCTAGATGGATGCTGGCATCTGATGGGGTCACATGGGTTCTGGAACTGACCCCCAACCACCCACTGTTACTGCCTCAATCAGCAGTGATATTACAGATAGCCTCAATGCTCCTCTTTCATCCGTGATTTCCCAGGACACTGCACACCAGACAACAGTCCTGCAACTATCTTTTAGACATTCCAGCACTGCATCTACAACAATGACTGTCCAGGGTCCACAGTCACAGAGAGTGGGGGGTGCCTCCCCCTCCTTTGACCCCAGCATGCCTTGTCCCCTGATCACAAAAATGTCAGACTTATTTTCCATAGATAGAGAACCCCATCCTCTTCCAGAATGTTGTCTGGCTTTGCTACAAGGGAGGGCTGGACTATCCCCTTGGATCAGACCTATGTTATCAGAAAATTATTGAAGGATGCTTTGGGATTTTTGACTGCTGGCCTACAGTATATGCGGTAATCCATGTTGCTGGGGAGGAAATTTTTGAAATACATTTTTGCACTTTGGTCATGTTATACCAGTTTTGGTTAAAGTATGAAAAGATTAAACTCTCACCCTTGTGGATCCCAATTATTGCAGTCCCCCGACCAAACCCATGGTTAAACTGGTGACTTTTCTATTTTGCAATGAGTGCATAAACATCTCAGATGTTTTGTATTGGGTGTTGAAACGTTGAGAGGTGATAGACACACCAACTCCAATTATTGACACAGAACAGTTTTGGACAGTGGGCTGGAAATGTAAGGTTCAGTTGCATCAATCAGCTGCTGGTATCGAACATCTACCAGGTAGTTTTTATATAGGTAGGGATAAAGGAATCTGCTTCTACCTGGAGCAGCTCAATAGTGCCACAAGTATGGAGCCTGAACCCATCTCATCTTTACCTGTGATGCAGCCCAGTACTTGGGTTGCTTAGGCTATGACCATCATCTACAAGATTGCCCCAATCCATATCACTGTAATCTGTGGGATGAACAGGGCCATTCCTTTCAGGACTGCCCTTGGGCATCCCATAACAGAATTGATGGCCTCAACTGAGATGCAATCATTGGTCAAGGCCAAATGCAGGATGCTCCTACAGAGCAGTCACTGATTTTTGATGGCATTGTCCACATCCCATAACTAAGTCAGTGACTGGCACAGCCCGCCAATCACCACCATGGCCAACCAATGACTGAGCCCTGAATGGGCATTTAATTTATATACTAAACACTCAGTGAATGACAGCTGTTGTCATTCACTGAGTGCATACTGTATACAACAGTACACTCTCATTCAGAGTTCATCCAGCAGCTGGCTGTAGTCATGAGCAGTGGGCTGTGCCAGTCACTGGCTCAGTTATGGGATGGGTGAGTGTAGTGGTAGGGCACTGTGGGTGGGGGGTCCACTAGACCACCAGGTAATTTTGATTTTCACCTAATGGCTGATTGGGGCTGTAGTGGTCCACTAGCCCACCAGGGATATATTAACTAGTTATACTGGTGATCAGGGCTGGGGGGGGACTAAACTACAAGGGATATAGTAACTATTTTTTAGACAATAAGGGCTGGGTGGGATGCTAGATCACCAGGGATATGGACTATTTTTACATATGTACAGCACAGGCAGATCAGGGTGGGGGGTGTGGGGTGGGGGTGTGGAGGGAATTAGATTACCATGGACTGGTGCATGGCCACTCAGAATCTTGCAGCACACCATGGCCATGCAGCTGCACCATCCATTAGGTGCACTGCCATGGTTGTCACAAGCTACTGGACTTTGCCATCCGGACCCAGCCAAATTAAAAATCAGGTGCTGGTTCACTGGTGCACCGTCATTTGATGTAGCCCTAGAAAGTTGCATCTTGTGATCATCTAAGGGCTGTTTGAGAATCAGACACACAGTCCTCATATCTAGGTTCTTGAAAATCCTTCTCTGTCTCCACATATTGTTTCTTGTTCCATTTTCAAAGGCTGACAGTTTGCTGGACTAAAGCTACATTACCTCAAGATTAAAGTGGAGTCAGCCAATCTGCTTACATGGGAACAAAACTGCATTTGGTGTTTTGACATTTATTGATTTCTAATATTATTCTAGTGAATTACTTATTAATGTTACAGTATATGAATATATGAGGACATTGCTTACATGACAAAACATACAATAGATTTAGTAAAATAATGAACAACTAACAAAGTATCATAACCTGCCACACTCAAGCCTCTTGTTATAGGCACATTTTATTTGTGTGCCTTGCAAACAACTCTATAAGCTGAACCTACAGTGTCTTTACAGTCATATAGAATACTTTACAGTAATGATTTGAGTACAGTAACTGTTTTGCAAATTTAATTATGGAAGGAATGACATGTATAACCAATAAAAATAAATTTTAAGTAACCATGAATTTCATGAGTGACAAATGATCACAGAATCAGTCTCATGCATTACCACAACCCTGTTTATGGTAGGAGCACATTTGTACCTCAGCTACACTGAGGAGAAAAGGAATGAATATTTGTAGTTTTTCCTACCAATCGAGTTTAACATTAGTGGAATTTAGTTATTTATGGTACATTCTAAATAAATAATTATTATTCCAGCTGGATTAGTACTTTATTCATTATTACTCACTCATTACTTTGTTATGCTTCATGGAATACATAGTTAATTTTTTTAGGCTTGTGTGTCAGTGCAAACTCCTTTATGTGTATCTAGTTTTAGGGATTTCCAGTAAAATGACTATAGAAAGCAATGCATTTCAGCCCACAGTGCCCTTTGAAATGTTATTGTGTGACCAACTGGCAAGGTATAGGCAGAGAATATCATTTGTATTGATCTGACATTATCTGAATTCTGGGTGGATAGCAATTAGATTACCAAAGTTTATTTCTGTACAAATATTGTCCTTGGCCTATCCCACTATAAAACATTATACATAAGTAAATAGATAATTAAATAAGAGTCTGGCTTGTCTTCAGAAAAAAAAAACACATCAGACACTATGTAATAAATCATTTTCCAAGTAAAATTTTCTTTATAACAATATAAATGTTTCAGTCACCAAGTCACGTTAGATAGACATTTTATTAGTAAATCCAGTACATGACTTTACAGACAATATTTGCAATGAAACTGCAAAACAAATTCAACAAAACTCCTGTTCATTTTTTGTATTTGCTAGATTTGTACTTGATGCAGATATCAGAATTCATCATTGTGCCTTGCAAAATGCCTTGAATTTGTCAAATCTTGAACAAAGTTACCTGCTGTAATACAGGGAAGGTGTTTAATCCTCATAGACTAGATGGAATATTTGGGTCTTTTTCTGTTTTACCTATTTCTATGTTTCACAAGAAAAAAATATCCTACACAAAGTCAAAAAGTGTAATTATTATTTGCTTAGTAAGCCTGTTAACATGAATGTCTGTAAATGAATAAGGTTTAAATGAAAACACTCCTAATATAAAAGGACATGCAAAATATTTAATTGGCTAATTCTAAAAGTTGGTACCAAAAATTGTCTCTTTCTAAAACAATTTAATTAGTTTTAAATGTAAATAAATAAATCAGCCTAATATTAGACTATATTTGTTATACACATGTATTCAAATTGCTATGTTAAAATTATCTTCTTTTATAATCTTGTTGTGTTCCAATTAGAAATGGAACTATTTGTCCATCTTTATCGTTTACCTAGTTGTATTTTTAACACTAAGGTCTAGTTCACAGTTAGCTATGTCTACTGTACTATATATGGTATACTTCCAGATAAGGTAAGGAATGTAAGGAATAAGACACAATAAGGTGTGGTTTATGGAATAATAAGAACACACGCTAGGTGCGTAACAAGGTACAAGGCACTTGTGCTGAGTGCCTTTAGCACCTGGGAAGTGCTCTTATCAGCCCATAAACCACACCTCAGAGTGTCCTATTCTGCTTATAAATTGGGTCCCCTAATTAAATACTTGAGAAGAAAAAACACAAAATTGCCCCCCAAAATGTGAAAATTAGTTTTTAATAGTCAAAATTAAAACAATAGTCCCCTTATTGATTTCTGAAGTGTTTTGTGGCCAGGAAAGGATGCACCTCCACCCACCCATGAGTACTGGTCAGGTTATTCCTTCCCACACACACTGTATTTATCAGCTTGTTTTTTGTATTAGACCCCCTCACCCAATACATTTCCATTGAGGGTGTCTTGTCTTTGGTACCAAGGAACACTCAGAGTGGCCATTGGATTTACAGTGAGCAGCCAATTTCATTAACAGCCAGAGTGACCCTCATCAGTTGCCAATTCCTTCCTACACACACTAATCAGCTCTGCTTGTTTTATATTACATTCCCTCTCACATATATTTTTCAAGAGGGTGTCTTGTCTTTGGTACCAAGGAATGCACAGAGCTGCTGCTGGATTCACAGTGAGTGACTGATTTCATTGACAGTGAGTGTGTCCCTCACCAGCTGCTGTATTAGTGTGTTCTGCTTCATGCTTCATCTTCTTGAGCTAGCGGCCTACCGATTATTGCAGTTTGATCATGCCGCTCACTCTAACAAACTCAACTTTCCTGGGAACTTTACTTTTTTTTTAAGAAGAA
The DNA here is from genome assembly GCA_016271365.2 of Neoceratodus forsteri. NCBI lineage: Eukaryota > Metazoa > Chordata > Ceratodontiformes > Ceratodontidae > Neoceratodus > Neoceratodus forsteri. The sequence continues at coordinate 951,210,517 of CM028131.1, read as the reverse complement.
GCCAGAAGGAGAAGGAAACATATTCAATTCAGTGCTTTACAGTAACTGGTAATTGCTATTTTTCTTTGAAACTTAGATTGTGGGCTTTTAGTGACACTGTACTTTCTTTGTTGTCTTTACTTAGAATTGTTTTTGGACTGTCGAAAATTTAAAATGTAGTGGTGGTGTATTTCTTTGCTGTCTTTAATTGCTGCAAATTTAGTCTTGGCTTGCCTGACTTGCCCTGTAGTTTGGGTGAGGGGTGTTAATCGTCTGGCCTCTGACCTCAGCTACGTGATAACTGGAGGTGAGGCTTAGGCAGAGTTGAGGTAGCAAGTGAGTTTTGTTTTCTCAGAAGAAGCCAGAAGGGGAAGGAAACATATTCAATTCAGTGCTTTACAGTAACTGGTAATTGCTATTTTCCTTTTAAACTTAGATTGTGGGCTTTTACTGACACTGTACTTTCTTTGTTGTCTTTACTTAGAATTGTTTTTGGGCTGTTGAAAATTTAAAACGTAGTGGTGGTGTATTTCTTTGCTGTCTTTAATTGCTGCAAATTTTCACCCCCTTCCCCTCTCCCCAACTCTTAATTATATGCCCTGTTAAATCTGATTGACAGGAGCTAAACACAGGGGATAGTAAGGGGTGTGGAGTAGGAGGGGCATAAGGGGGAAGAAGCCCACCCTCAGCATGACAAGTGTTTTGACTCATTTATTTATTTATTGGTTTATTAACTTGTTTTAAAAAAAAAGTATCTGATGATCAGTGGCAGGATTTTTAGGACAGTAAATTAATAAAAAGGGAACTAGGAGAGCTTCAGTAGCAGACAAGTAGTGGAATAGCAGTATAACTGCAGTATAATGTGGGGAGTGGTGCAATGTAGTGGCAGTGGGGCAGCCATATTCAGGCAGACCTTCTGGACACTGAGGTGCTGCCCTATCTGCATGCATCTCTCTGGACTGCGCGATGAGGTAGCCAGACACAGAACAGAAGTAAACTGGGTCAGGAGTACCATGACCCCTATCCAGAGACCACCCAGTCCAATGCAACTGCCTCAAAGGATGCAGAGAATGAGGAGCACTTGGATGACAGTGGGCTCAGGGAGGGTTAGAGCGGTCAGGCAGAGGCACATACCAGATCCTATTCCACTCAAGAACTCATATGCCACACTGGCAAATGGGGACAACCAAATAGAGGTACCCAGAGAAGTGGAAGGAAAGGATGTGGAGGTTAGCCAAGCAGGTGACCTCAGTGGGGAGAGCAGTGTACCCCAGAGGAAAAGGAAGTGAATCCTGGTGGGGGACTCCATCATAAGAGGGATCCAGCTAGGAACACAGCAGGGGGAGGACAGGGAGGTGAGGTGCCTACTAGGTGCCACAGCATGAAGGGATGGAAGGAAGATCCTGGGAATCACTGGGAAGGCAAGATGGGAGGGTGAGCTGAATGTCATTATCCACCTAGGTACTAATGACCCGGCAAATGGGGAGCCAAAGGAAGTTCAGGAAGAGATTAGGAAATTGGTGAGGGGTCTCAAGCAAGTAGCTACTTCTGTCACTTTATCAGAAGTACTACCTGTGAGAGGCAAGGGAGAGCATAAGGGTGCATGCACCAGGAATTTTAACTCATGGTTGAAGAACTGGTGCTGTGAGGAAGGGTTTGGATTCATTGGTGGCTGGGGACCCACCTGGAGGGATGGAGGTTTGTTCAAGCCTGATGGCCTGCATCCATCCTGGAGGGGAATCCAAGCACTCAATGATAAGTTTAAATACTACATTGACAAGCATTTAAACTAGCAAAGGGGGGTGGCAGGCCAGTAAGGAGGGTACCTACTTGCTCACCCCCCACAGCTAGCAGTGGAACCAGTGAACCGGAGGAGTGGCTATCTCTACAAAGCAGTGTGCAAAAGATGGAGATTAGCACCCAAGAGGTGGATAGGCAGAAAAGGGGCAAAATTCAGCAGAAGGGAAGACAGCAAGGAGAACCAGGGATAAAGGACAACCAAGAAAGGGGCAGGAGTAGAACACTGAAACAGTCTAGGGAGGTCAAATCAAGGAAAGCCATGTGTGCCAATGCCAGGAGCCTGAGCAACAAGATGGAAGATCTGGAGGCTGTCATGGTGCAGTCAGACCTGGACATTGTGGCCATCACTGAAACCTGGTGTAATGATAACCATGACTGGGATATGGCCATACTTGGCTACAACATATTCAGAAGAGACATGGCAGGTAGGAAGGGAGGAGGAGTGGCACTGTATGTGAAAAATGACATAAGGGCCACAGAGATCCAGGAAGAACAAAATGGGGGAGAGATACTGTGGGTTAAGCTGGAAAGGAAAATGGGGCCAGCCATCCATACAGGTGTGCTCTATAGACCACAAGCCCAGGAGGAAGAAACAGATAGGGAGCTGATGCTAGCCATCCAAAGGATGGCAGACAAGGGGGAGGTAGTACTGGTTGAAGACTTCAATATGCCAGATGTGGACTGGAGCATCCTAGCAGCATCAACAAGGAGCAGATTTATCCTGGACTCCCTTCAGGGCGCCTTTCTCAAGCAACTGGTCATGGAACCAACTCGGCAGAAGGCAATACTGGACCTTGTGCACACAAACAGGGACAGTGTGATGGGGGTAACAGTGGGGGAGCACCTAGGGAACAGTGACCACCAGTCATTGTGGCTTAAAATCACAGAAAAGGCAGAACCAAACCACACAAAAACATGTATCCTGAAATTTAGGGGGGCAGACTGTGGGAAAATGGGGAGATACTTGAAAGAGGCATTAAGGGGAATGGGGCAGGAATCAGTGGTTGAGGAACAGTGGGCAGTATTTAAAATGGGGATTACAAAAGCAACAGAATTATGCATTAAGCAGGTTAGCAAAGAGGAAAAGGAAGAGGAGACCATTATGGTTTTCCAAAGAGGTAGCAAAGAAAGTGAAAGCCAAAAAGATTGCACTCAGGCAATACAAAAAGACACAGGCAGAAGGGGATAGGGAGAAGTACCAGGAGAAGCAAAGGGAGGCAGGGAGGTCAGTAAGGGAAGCCAAAGCTCAGACAGAAGAACACATTGCAAAATCAGTGGGTAGAGGGGACAAAACCTTTTACAGGTACATAGTGAAAAAAGAAAGGCAAAGGGAGGGATAGTGAGACTGAAAGGGGAGGATGGGGGCCGCGTGGAGGATGACAACAGTGAAACTGACATATTGAACAGGTATTTCTGCTCAGTCTTTACTGAGGAAGAGTAGGGTAATGGGTCTGAAGGGAGTACAAGGGGTGAGAATGGTGTAGACATGGACTCAAGTCCCTTTACATGAGAAAGGGTTCTGAAGGAACTGGAAGTAATAAGAGTTGATAAAGCAATGAGGCCAGATGGAGTGCACCCCAGGGTCCTTAAAGAACTAAGAGAGGTGGTGGCTGAACCTCTGGCTATCCTGTTTATCTGATCACTGGAAACAGGGGAGGTACCCAAAGACTGGAGGACAGCAGATGTAGTCCCATTACACAAAAGTGGGAACAAAGAGGAAGCGGGGAACTACAGACCAGTCAGCCTCACCTCGGTAGTGGGGAAGATCATGGAAGCACTACTGAAGGAGAGATTGGTGGAACATCTGGTTGTCAATGGACTATAGGACCCAAGGCAGCATGGTTTCACCAGAGGGAGGTCATGTCAGACCAACCTGGTTGAATTTTTTGTCTGGGTGACTAGGGAGGTGGATCAAGGGAGGGCAGTGGACATGGCCGATCTGGACTTCAGCAAGGCCTTTGACACTCTGCTACATAGAAGACTATTACACAAATTGAGGAATGTGGGTGTGGGCAGGACAGTAGTGTGGTTGGTGAGTAACTGGCTGGGCGGCAGGACACAGAGGGTGGTGGTAAATGGCTGTCACTCCACAGAGGGAAGAGTGACAAGTGGGGTACCACAGGGGTCAGTGCTGGGACTGGTTCTATTCAACATCTTCATCAGTGACATTGCGCAGGACCTAGAAGGCAGAATTTCACTGTTCGCTGATGACACAAAGCTCTGTAACAGAGTAGACACCAGAGGGTGTAGACAGAATGAGAAGGGACCTGCAGAAACTTGAAGAATGGTCAGGGATTTGGCAGTTGAAATTCAATGCAAAGAAATGCAAGATAATGTATATGGGGCACAAAACCCCTGGCACACTATATCAGTTGGGGGGTGAGGATATAGCATGCACCAAGCAGGAAAGGGATCTTGGGGTTATCTTCTCTGATGACCTCAAGGTCGGGAAACAGTGTGACAAGGCAGCAGGTAAAACAAATAGGATGCTGGGATGCATAGGCAGGGCATCACCAGCAGGAAAAGGGAGGTCATAATTCACTATACAAGACACTAGTGAGTCCCCACCTGGAGTACAGTGTACAGTTCTGGAGACCTTACCTACGTAAGGGCATAGACAGGGTAAAGACAGTTCAGAGGAGGGCAACAAAGATGGTACATGGATTGCATCAAAAGTCCTATGAGGACAGGTTGAAGGAACTGAACATGTACTCCCGGGAGGAGAGGAGGGAGAGAGGGGATATGATAGAGACATACAAGTATCTTACAGGGAGGAACAGGGTGCAGGAATACACTATTTTTAAGCAAAAAAGATGTTGCAGAACTAGAGGGCATGGGATGAAGTTGGAGGGAGGACAACTCAGAGGAAACGTGAGGAAGAATTTCTTCACAGAACGGGTGGTGGACAAGTGGAATACCCTGCCAGAGGAGGTGGTGGGGGCTGAAACAATCATGGGATTTAAGAATGCATGGGATAGACATAAAGGAATTCTGGAGGTCAGGGGTAAGGGGCAACAGACTTCTAGGAAAACATAAACTGAACTTACAAGCTCAAATGGGCAGACTGGGTGGGCCATAGGCCCTTATCTGCCGACACTGTCTATGTATCTATGTATCTATGTTTTCCATGTGCCATTGTTTTATTGGTGGTGGAGTGATGGCAAGTGCCTTTACTACCAGTAGCCAGGTTTACTGCAGTGAGTGAGTGTAGCCGCAGTTTAGGTTCGAAAAGAGAAAAAATAAATAAGTAAAGAAACTACAGACTGATCATTTCTATGCTGCTTTAGGTACTTAACATTATTTACTGGAGTGCAGCATGCATTTATGTGGGGGTTAGGGTTGATGGTGCTACTGCCTAGAGACTGTACGCTTGAACCACAATGGAAAATCATTTTGGCAGGCATGGATCTTTGGCTGCACTGCATCCTGGTTGGCTAAAGAAGTACTGGTTGGCACAATATGCCCTGATAAGGACACGACCAAAGGAACCTCTTAGCCAATCAGGATGCAAAATATTCCCAACCCATTTTATAATATACAGTAATATATTTTATGGAAATTTAATCAACATATATGTCAAATTAATTTAAAATAATTATGACAGGATAACCCACACCAGTGTGGACTAGTTATTTCATTTTCAGGTGAATCTCAGAGCCAGCACTCAGAGATTCATCTAATGAGATTTATACAAACTCCAGAATACAGCAGATTAGAAGCACTTGAATAAGCATTAGTCCATTTAATTGTAAGTCAAAACCACATCATTTTGCAGAACTGGAAAAACCATATACAGTGTATTACAGCTGAGCAGAATATATACTTCCACTGGTGAAATTTATGTGTAATGGCTCTGCTTCTGAAATGCTTTTCAGATGTTTTGATAAATCCCTTAACATTTTGAAAGTCTTTTAATTGAAACCAGCTTCAGTTTTCATTTTTTATGTAAATCGTGGATTGATTTTCAGCACTTTGCAGGAATTAAATTCACGGTTTATGTAAACCATGTAACAATAACTTGTGGTTTATGTAAACCATGAATTACTAATGCAAGGCTTGAATAAAAAAGGCCATTTTGGAGTTTCGGAACTCCACTCCTGATGGAATTCCATAGAATTCAGAAGATCTTCTGAAATTCCACAGGATTTCATCAGAAACAGAATTTGATAATGCCTCACAGCTACACAATATACCTCATTAGGAGTTTTTATTTTTTCAAAATGCACATAACCCTTTAACACTGTTCTGTCTGCCCCTGTCTGTGACATACATTATGAAGTGCCCTACTCATAGGCATTGTAACACCTGACCTGATTGATGTTGTAACTAATGGAAAATGTAAAAAAGAATCACATTTCACCTTGTTGGGGCTAGCATGCAAGAATGATTGCACTGCTAGTTCAAACAAACTGGGTTCAGTGAAATGCTACTGAAGTCAGCTCCAGAACTCACAGCTTGGTCCTCCTGCCAGCAACCTTATGTAACTATTTTTCCCAAGTTACAGTATATAAACCTGTAGTTGTAGAAAGATTTGAAAAAAGGAAAAGTAACAATGGGTGGTATGGGGCATGTGTTCCCAAAGTGTTCAGATGCAAGGTATTAATAAGAATGCACCAGGGAAGGACTTATTAGAATGCAGCAACATAGACAGATTTTTATTCTTGTTTATTTATTTAATCTAGGATTACAAGTACCTTTGAGCCGAGGTTCTTTTACAAAGGTTCCACGTCACGGATAAACAAACAACAAGGAAATAATACTGAGTTAACAGTAAAGCAATTCGTGTACTATTGTCTGTCTAAAGAGAGGAGAGAGGGAGAGCGGGGAATGCAGCCAGAAGCATTTGTCAAGTAAACTTGGAAGGACAGATGGAGGAGGAGAAGAGGGGGAAGGGTGAGGGGGAGGAATAAGTGCAGCAATAGGGGCATGGAGAGACTAAAAAGGCGGTAAGAAGGCCTGGGTTTTTATGTTGTCACCTCAGAAGTCTAGGGGAAGGAGACTGGTAAGGAGCCAGAGGGCTTAGCAGTAGGATTTAGAATGTTACTGTTGTGCACAACTTCAGAATACTGCACGGATGAGATTTTAGGAGGTCACTCAGTTACAATGTTTGAATGCAGCAAGGAAACAATCTCAGAAAGTGGCTAGGACACACAATTTTGGAATGTGGCAATAATGCTGAAATTTAGAATGTGGTGAAGTCACAAATTTTAGAATGTGGCAGAGATGCAAACTTTCAAAATGTGGGAGACACATAATTGCAGAATGTTGCAGAGATGTTTATTTTCATAATGTGTCAAGAATGTATAATTTTGGCATGTGTTGTTGATTAGAATTGTATGACATCACGAAACTTCACTTTGTTAAATGCTTCCTTAAGTTTTCTAACTTTAACAAATGCAAAGTGCAACTTAACACAGTTCTTCAGATAGCAAAGTGCATACATCACTGAATGAAGTAGTACTACACTCACAAAGTACTAGGCAAAGAGGTGTGACTAATTGCAGATTTATTTAATAATGAAACAAACAACAACAAAAAAACATTATCTATGCTATTGACACCCACCCTCTCCCAGCACACCATCTATTTTTATAACATACCCACCCACCTTTCCCCCAAGTAGGCCCTCACTTCCCTCCTCATCCCTGTCCCCTGTAATATTTCACAAACCAGAAGCAATAAGCTCTACACATCTGATTGCCTTTTCTGGGTCACAAAACCAAGTTCCCATCATTTCCTCACTCCCATCCTTGTGATTTAATTACAGAAATCTAAATCTCTTTCTCATGCTCTTGTGAATAAAAGTCTCCAAACCCCAGTTGCATGGGTCTCTCAATAGCTGTAAAGATGCACCTCCACATGTTTGCTTATTGAACCACAATCCCCTCCCACCACACCTTCTGTTTTTAAACATATCCCTCCACCTGTCCCCCCACTAGGCCCCTACTTAACCTCTCCCCTCTGTTCCCTGCAAGGTATTACAAACCAGAAACAATACTTACATTTGATTGCCCTCTTCCACCCACAAAACCAGGTTCCCCTTGTCCCGACTTCCCTGTGATTCAATCACAAACTAATCCCTCTTCCTACCTTCTTGCAAGTCAATACCCCTTCCTCCCCCAAAGTCCCTAAACCTCAGTTTTGTGAGTGTCCCATAGGTGTAAGGAAAACAAAATCCTACAATGGATTGAGTATCTCTGCTCTTCACTGTTTGGATAGAGATGACTGATAAGTGATATCTATCCAAATAGTAATACCTATAATCACTGTTTTTGTATACCATGTTCATACCTGTTAACCTGTTAAAACTCATGTTCTGTTGTCATATGAAATACCGTATTATTCTGTATTATATGTAATTTGCATTATGTCCCAGGTCCATCCTGTAAATGAGTTTTTCCTCAATGATGTTTTGCCTGGTATAATAAAGATTGATTGATTGGCTGATATCTGTATCACATATATTGCTGCTGGTTTGTAAAACATTGCAAGGGACAGAGGGGAGCAGGAAAGTGAGGGTGCATTGAGAAAATGGCTGAGGGTATATGTTAAAAAACAGATAGTGGGGGAGGGAATAAACCCAGAGGTTGTTTTTTTTTTTTTTTTTGCATTGTGTTATTAAATAAAAAAAACTGTGAAGTTGGTGTGTGATCAAGGAACTTCACAAAGCTTCTCAAAGTGCAAGTTTCCCTTCATTTGCACCAATGTTGCTAGCAAATTAAAAATTCACAATACCTCTAGTGGTGTTGCACAATTTTAGAGTGTGGTGGTAATGCTATAGTTTAGATTATGGTGTCAAATTGCAATTTCACAATGTTGAATTGACATGAAATTTCTAAATGTCTCAGAGATGTACAGTTTCAGAATGCAGTGTTGGCAAGCAATTCTGGAATGTATCAAGGATGAATATTTTCAGAATGTGGTGGGATGTGTAATTTTGAAGTGTGGCAGTAATGCATATTTTCAGAAAGAGACAGGGATGCACCATTTTGAAATGTGACAGGGAAGCACAATTTTGGAATGTGGCAGGGACATACAATTTCAGAATGTGGCAGAGCCACACATTTTGGAAAAGTGGGACTGAAATATTTTTGAACATGGCATGGGTGAGCATTTTTGGAATGTGATGAGGATGGGCAATTTTAAAAAGTGGTAGTGACAGTTTCTGAATGTGGCAGGAAGGCACAGTTTCAGAATACAGCAATAATAAAACACCATTTCAGAATGGGGAAAGACATGCAATTTCAGAATGTGGCAGGAATGCACAATTTTGAAATATGGCATGGATGCACAATGTCAGAATTTTGTCTGGGGCACATCATTTCAAAATGTGGTCAAGATGCTCATTATTGGAAGATGGCATGGATGCACAAAGTCAGAATGTCGCAGGGATGGCCAATGATGGAATTAGGAAGGAAACATACAATTCTGGAATGTAGGAGAGATGCACAATTTTGGAATGTACCAGGGATCTGCAAGTTCAGAATTTGAAGGGATGCCCATTTTCAGAATGTGGGGATGTGCAACTTTGGAGAGTAATGGGATAAACCTTTCTAGGATTTGACAGGGACAGGCAGTTTTGGAATATGGTGGTGACACGCAATTCCAGAATTTGGTAAGAAGGCACAGTTTCAGAATTTGGCTCGGATACATATTTTTCAGAATGTGGTGGGAATGGAACATTTTGGAATGTGGGTGGGAAACACAAGTTTAAAATGTGGTGGGGATGCAAAATATTGGAATGTTGTGGGGGTGCATTTTAGAATTTGACAGATGTGCAATTTCAGAATGTGGCGAGATAAATTTTAGAATATGCCAGGGTTACACAATTTTTGGAATGTGGTGAGGCTGTGCATTTTCAGAATTTGGCAGAGATGTGCAATTTTGGACTGTGGCAGTGACACAATTTTGGAATGTGGTGGGGATGCACAATATCAGAATGTGGCATCATACACAATTTTGGACTGTAGTAGGGATGTGCATTTTTGGAATGTGGCAGGGATGGGCAAATTTGGAATGGGGCAGGGATGCAAAATGTTTGAATTTGGCAGGGATGCAAAATTGTTAAATGTGGTGGGGCTGTGCCTTTTCAGAATCTGGAGGGGATATGCAGTTTTGGAACATGGTTGTAACACAATTTAGGAATGTGGTGGGGATACACATCAGAATGTGGCTTCATACACAGTTTTGGATTGTGCCAGGGATGTGTATTTTTGGAGTGGCAGGGAGGTGCAATTTTGGAATGTGGCAGGGGGTGCATTTCCCTGTCTCATTTTTAGATTGCATGCCCCCACTTCATTCAGAGATTTTGCTTTCTTGCCACATTATGAGATTTCATGCCCCCACCACTTTCTAACTGTGTGGGTTTCTGCCACATTTAGAGACTGAATATTCCCACTACATTTTCAGATTGCATGTCCATCATTACAAAATTATGTGATACAACCACATTCCAAGATTGCACTTGCTTGCTGTATTGTGAGATTGAATGTCCCTCATTCCAAAATGAAGTATCTCCCCATTCTAAAATTGCATATTCCTACCACATTCTAAGACTGAATTTCTACCAGCACATTCTGAAGCTGTACATTCCCACCTGTATCACCCCTTTTCATCGACACCCTGATGGCAAAACAAGGAAAAGGACCATAAGGTGACATTTGCGGGAATGGTCCATTTTCCTTGTTTCACCTTCCCCCAGTGTTCTGCCCCCTCCCAGACCAACTCCAACCTGGAGTTGGAATCTTAGAGTTTGGGAGGCACAGGGGGGCAGAGCCCCTGCATGGGAGGGTGCGGGCACAGCCCCCCACAGAAAACAAGTTGGTATTGTGCTGCCACTGTGGGGGAGGTCGGCATTTTTGCTGACTGGAAAACTTGGTGCTTCCATTCCCTCCATAATCTGAAATTGTGCATCCCCACCATATTTTGAGACTGTATATCCCTCATTCCAAAATTATGTGTCCCTGCCACTTTCTGGGAGTGCCCATACTCACCATATTCTGAAATTGTATGTCCCTTATTCTGAATGTTGTGTCTCCTCATGACAACTATGCTATGTATTTTTTTTTATTATCATCAATGCCACTGTAAAGTATTTCAGCTGAGGTTTGAAGTATGATCTAAACTAAAAATTCCATTCTTGTATGGCTCAAGTTTCTGGGCATTTAGTTGAGAGTGGTTTAGTCTTTTTTCCTCAGAGTACAAGCAGGTTGTGTGAGGACAGCAAAAGTTCCTGTCCTGTAAATGCTGTTTGCTTTACTTAAACATCAAGGGTTGAGCCCCTTTTCATCTAAAGACGCTATATTTTCACCATAAACAAATGGCTCATCCAGCTAGATGACACCCTGATAGGCCAGGAGATAGAGGAACAATAGAAGCTGAAGACAATTCACACCAGTTTGGACTTGTTCGGGGAAGAGGTGGTTCTCAGAGATCAAAGTGAGATCCAAGGTGTGATGCCAGAGAGGTATGTCAGATGATGTGGGTATAGTGGGCTGACTGGCCAAAGGTATTTCTGTTGTGTATTTGCTCTGGGAAATCACTTATGTTTGAGACATTGGACTGATAACATTGTCGGTCTGAATCTGTACAACTCAGAGTCTACTCTGTTTAGAAATTTAGCTAGCTTTCAGTTATGTTTTTCTATGTGATCGCTATCTTTTCAAATGTTTGTTTTTCTTTTGTGCAGAATACTGTATTACCCATAGTCTTTAGTGTGCATAATCCTCTAAGATAGCACCGTGGGGTTTGATTTGAGCCCCCCTGAAGGTCCATGCTCTGTGGAGATGGTGCGTTGCCACCCTTTACAGGGACTGTCCCCAACAGAACTACAGGAGGTGCTGGACCTATCAAGTGTGGAGGCTGCATGTGCAGTTGGAATGGAGAAGGCAGTGGCGGTCTATAATTGGGCCATCACTGCCGCCTTTGATTTAGTCACACCCAATCATGTCCAACCCCTATCTACTTGCTGAAGACTTCCCTGGTTTGTCGGGGAACTTAAAAAGTTAAAGATTAGAACCCAGATGTTGGAGAAATGTTAGAGGAGATCTGGCCTGATGGAGGACAAATTGCCCCAAGATCTCATTATAATGACTATCAGGGGGCAATCTCCCAGAACAAGGCAGATGTTTTGTCTAGGGGGATTACAGTGGCAAGGAACAGACCAGCTCAGCTCTTCCACATGGTTGATAGGCTATTACATCCTGCCTGTCTCCATGTGGGGGGTCAGGTTGAAACACGAGGTGCGAAGAGTTTGCTCTCTTCATTGCCAAAAAAGTGTCCTCTATCAGAGCAGAGATCTCCTCCAGCATCACTCAAAGGGGTTGCTTGATTCATCCTGAGTCTTGCCAGAGCATTCCTCTTGCGTTGACTGAGTCTGATCCAGTTGAAGTGGAGGAGGTGGTGGAGTTTGTCTCAAGGCTGTGATCAACGCAGTGTAATCTGGACCCAGGTCCAATTCAACTTTTAGTCAGATGTTTGGACCTGATTGGATCTGTAGTGGCTGAGATCATCCAGAGTTTCCTGAGGAGAGAGGTATTTCCATCGGCCCTGAAAGAGGGCCTGCTTAGGCTCCTATTGAAGAAACTTTCATTGGACCCAGATTGTCTCAGCAACTACAAATCGGTCTCTAACCTCCCATTTTTAGGGACGGTTATAGAAAAAGGTGGTGGCCATTCAGCTCCAGCTGCATCTAACCTCTTTCTCCATTTATGAGCCCTTCCAGTTTGGGTTTAGGGCCTGGCACAGTATGGAAACCACCTTGGTGAAAGTGCTTAATCATCCCCTGATGGTGAGAGACAGGAGAGAGTGTACTATTTTGGCCCTCCTGAATCTCTTTGCAGTGTTTGACACCATAAACCATGAGATGCTGCTTAACCAACTGCAATACTGGTGTGGCCTGTCCAGAAATGTCATCAAATGGTTCAGGTCATACTTGACAGCCAGTGTGCAGAGGGTGACAATGGAGTTAGCCTCATCTAACCCAAAGCCACTGCTCTGTTGAGATCAACAGGGATTGGTCTTGTTGCCTTTGCTGTTCGCAGTGTATATGCTGCCATTAGAAGACATTATCAGGTGATATGGGCTGGGTTTTCATTGTGATGCTGATGATTCCCAGCTTTACTTGTCCTGTGCACAAGGTAACCAGATGGTGGCCTCTATGTTAAATAATTTCCTGGAGGAGATCCAGACTTGGATGACTTACAACTGGCTTCAACTTAACCAAAATAAGACTGAAATAGTGGTAGTGGACCCAGGTCATGGTGGTGGTAGTGGGGAATTTGGGAGACCCCCCATTTCTTGTACTGGGAAGGGTCCCATTGACTTCCTCCACAAGGGTGAAGGATCTAGGTGTGATCCTCAATGATGCTTTGGCACTGGATGCTCAGGTATCTGCTGTCGTAAAAGCCAGATTTTATCATCTGAGAAACATAATCCAGATCCAGAACCTAATACCATCTGATGACCTGACCACACTGGTTCATGCTTTTGCCACATCCGGGCTGGATTATTGCAATTTTAGTGAGTCTCTGAGCACAGGAGAGGTCCCAGAAGACTGGAGAAGGGCTCATGTGATCCCAATCCACAAGAGTGGTAGCAGGGAGGAGGCGGGGAACTACAGACCAGTCAGTCTTTCCTCAGTAGTGGGCAAGATTATGGAGGCACTCCTTAAGGAAAGGATAGTGCAACACCTGGAATCCATAGGGCATAGGATCCAAGACAGCATGGGTTTACAAAGGAAGGTCCTGTCAAATTAATCTCATAGATTTCTTTGACTGGGTAACCAGAGTGGTGGACCAAGGGGAGCAGTTGATGTCACCTACCTTGACTTCAGCAACGCTTTGACACTGTTCCACATAGAAGATTGATAAATAAGCTGGGTAGGCTCAGGGTGGGTCAGAAGTTGGTCAACTGGGTGGAAAACTGGTTGTGGGCAGAAAACAGAGAGTGGTGGTAAATGGTATACAGTCAGAAGAGATGCAAGTCACAAGTGGGGTACCTCAGGGATCAGTCCTGGGGCCAGTCTTCTTCAACATCTTCATTAGTGACCTTGCAGATGGACTAGAGGGTAAGGCTTGTCTGTTTGCAGATGACACCAAGATCTGCAACAGAGTAGAAGATCCAGATGGGGTGGGCAGAATGAGAAGAGATCTGGATAAACTAGCAAAATGGTCAGAAGAGTGGCAACTGGGATTTAATGCAAATAAGTGCAAAATCATGCACATAGGGAAGAGAAACCCTGAAGCCACCTATAGGCTGGGAGGGGAGTTGCTAGCAGTCACAAAGGAAGAAAGAGACTTGGGCATCATCATCACTGATGACCTGAAATCATCCAAGCAGACCTCTAAAGCAGTAGGTAAGGCTAGGGGGTGTTAGGGTGTATTAGTAGGGTATCATAAGTCATAAGAGGAGGTAATAACCCCTCTTTACAAGACACTAGTTAGGCCCCATCTGGAGTACTGCGTGCAGTATGGAGGCCACACCTTCACAAGGACATTAACCAAATTGAGGCAGTCCAGAAGGGCAGCAAAATGGTGCAGGGACTGCATCAGAAGACATATCAGGACAGATTAACAGAGCTCAATATGTATACCCTTGAGCAAAGGGGAGAGAGGTGATATGATCGAGGCATTCAAACACCTTAAGGGCATTAACAAGGTGAAAGAGTCTAACATGTTCAAATATAAGAAAAATAGCAGGACAAGAGGACACAGCATGAGATTAGAGGGGGCTGATTAAGGGGAATGTGAGGAAATTCTTTTTCACAGAAAGGGTGGTGGATGCATGGAATGGCTTACCACAAGAAGTGGTGGCTATGAATACAGTGCAGGGCTTCAAACAGGCATGGGATAGGCATAAGGGAGCAATACAAATGACTATGAATAGATAGGCCACTGACAGAGCAAAGGCCGATGGCACATTTATAAGGTAGAAAAAGAAATGGGCAGACTGGATGGGCCTTGCGGTCCTTATCTGCCATCAACTTCTATGTTTCTATGTTTCTAATGTCCTGTACCTTGGGCTATCAGGAGGCAACCTCCTCCGGCTGCAGTTGGTGCAGAACATGGCAGCAAGGTTGTTGACGGTCTTACATAGGTGTGATCATATTACACCCATCCTCTGTGAACTGCACTGGCTGCCAGTTAGTTGGAGGATTGTCTTCAAGGTCGGTTTGCCAATTTATAGGGCCCTACATGAAAGTCTGCCTGCAAGATTTCCTCATTCTTCATTGCCTGTCCTGACTTCTTCATTCCACTGAGGGTTGCCTTCTTAGGGTTCCCAAGGTTAGGATGCAGCATTCAGGTGACTGTGCATTTTCTGTTTCCATGCCAACCCTGTGGAACTCACTACTTAATCATCTTTGAGAGGCACCCTCAGTGGAAAACTTTAAGAAGGGCTTAAAGACCTTTTCTTTTTTTTTAACCAGGCTTTTAACTTATAAATAAATATGTATTTTAGGTGAAGTATCTTAAAGTGTAAAAATAGATGATAATGCCATTTGTTAGCTCCATTTGAATTTAGTTTATGGTTTTGTTTATTATATTGTATATTGTGTTAATTGATATGTGAAGCACTCAGGGTCCCCGTGAGGGGGCGCTATATAAATAAAGTATCTATCTATCTATGTAAATATCATGGAGAATAAAATGTTTGCATATATATATATATATATATATATATATATATATATAAATGTGTGTATATATATCATTCTTTCTGTGACAAACTCCTCTAAAGTATGGATAACCAGGAGTAAATTGAAAAGTCTGTGATCCATTTCCAAATGAGACAAGCTATTAAACTACCATATCTAAAGCAATGTGTTCTAAGCTGTGACTAAAGAGTGAGTCATTTGTCTTTTAGGAAAGGACACAGTACTGTGTGAGCAGTGGCTCTGTTGATATTTGAGCTTGGTACCCTGAATGAGAGATAAGCTATGTGGTGGCATATCAAGGTGACCATTCAGGCATCTGAAGGGCTGTGAAAACCAGAAGTGGTGCAAACTGAGTTCTGGGTCAGAACCAGTCTCTGACATTACTCCATTCTGAGATTGCATGTCCCCAAGACATTCTGAGATTGCCTGTCCCTGACACATTTCAAGATTGTGTGCCCTTGCCACATTCTGGGATTACATGTTCTCACCACATTCCATGACTGCATGTCTCTCATTCAAAATTGTGTCCATCCACATTCTGAATTGTTCCTGCTATATTCCAAAATTATATATCCGTACTGTTTTCTGAAGCTGAGTCTCTGTTGCTTTGCAAAATTTTGACCCCAACACATGCAGAAATGTCACCACTGCAGTATTCTGAAATTGTTCACAGCCTTTACATTCCAAATCCATGTTCACCATCACATTCTAAAACCACCTACCCACTACATTCTAAAGTATAGTATCATGCATCTGAACAATCTGAAAACCCATGCGCTACACCTTGCCTGGTGTCAGAGTATTTTTTTTTTCAAATGATTACAACTACAGTTTCTTGAACTTTGAAGAAATTAATCTTATAAGGCTGCTGACAGGGAAGACAAAGCTAGTGCAATCAGGATTACAAAACAACTTGTAACATTTAAATGAAGTATATAACTGTTATCGGTGTACATAGCTAGTGTTGAGGTATACCTCGAGGTAACTCACGTACCACTGAGCCACTCAAGTTGATGTGGTGATTAGATAAAGTTTGCAGTGCTGGAGGTATACCCTCAGGGCACCACGCACTCTCCCCTCAGCACTGCCAAACATTTATATGATTACCACGTGAACTTGAATGCCTCAATTGTACCTTGAGGTACCTCAAGGTATACCTCAGCACTTCTAAACTTTTATACGATTACCACTGTAGAGATCTCATTTTTGGTATAAGGCTTAGTGGGAATATATTAATTGTATTTCTGCAATTACTTATGGCATGATCCACTCTTTAATGAAAAACAAATCAATTATATCATCAAGACAGTTACACCAAATACATATATATATATATTAGAGGCAAAAAACTCAGTTTAATGCATCAGTTAGGGTTGTTCCATGGCGACAAATGAGAGGAAATTTGGTGTTAGGGTTGAAAGCCCCCCTTGGACCCTCCTCAGCCCCCCCCCAACTGGCATCAGGGTGTGCGATGGGGTCATTGACCCTAACTCTCACCCAATCACATGTGTAAAGAAGCTGAGGTAAGGAGAATGGGGCAAGAGTTAGACTGATGACCCCATCACACACCCAGATGCCAGTTGGGGGGTGGGCTGGGGGTCCAAGGAGGCTTTCAACCCTAACACCAAATTTCCTCACTTTTTTTGTTGTGTAACAACCCTAACTGATGCATTAAACAGAGTTTTTTGCCTCTAATTTCCCTTATCTTTGAGAATGAGGGTGATAAATAGTGAATGGAATGCGGTGGGGCCCCTCGCTCCCACCACATGATGTCTTGTCACATAGTAATAAGAACAGCAATGCAAACACAAGCACCAACAGTTACGCACATAGTGATGCAAATGTAAATGGTAAAGCAAATGTTACTAGAAATGCTAGAGCAAAGTGACACTGAAGCGAACAGTGACAGAAACGGACATGCAAGCATGTATGAAAATGCAACTGTTAACATGCACAGTGATGGCACCAGTATTTTAAACACAAATGTTAAGTGTTACAGCAAAAAGAACGTCAAAGGGAACAGAAACAGAAATGCGAACAGAAGTGCGCATGTAAATGCAAACTGTAATGCGCACGTGCACGGTACCACAATTGTAAATGCAAATGGTAAAGTTAACATGAAGAATAATGCCAAAGAAAACAGAAATGGAAATGGGAACAGAAGCATTTAAGAAAATGCAAACTGTAATGCGCAGTCACGTTACCACAATTGTAAATAGAAATGTTAATGGTAACAGCAACAATAACGCCAAAGGAAACAGAAACAGAAACATGAATGCAAGCGCACTGAAACTCAAACAGTAACATGCACGGGCACAGTACCGCAATTGTAAACACAACTGGTAAAGTTAACACGAAGAATAATGCCAAAGGAAACAGAAACAGAAACCAGAAAGCAAGCACATACAGAAATGCAAACCCTAACGCGCATGGTCACGTTACCACAATTGTAAATGTAAATGGTAATGGTAACAGCAACAGTAACGCCAAAGGAAACAGAAACGCAAAAGGAAATGCAAGCGCATATGGAAATGCAAAACGTAACGTGTGCGATCACAGTACGGCAATTGGAAGCATAAATGGTAACATTAACAGCAGAAATAACAGCAAAGTAAAGAGAAATGGAAACATGAGCACAAGTGAGTATGCAAACAGGAATGCAAAGGGTAACGCACATGATGGCGTACACGGAAGCGGTAACGCAAATGCATACGGAAACACAAGTGGTAATGGTAACTGTAACAGTAATGGAAGCGCACACCCTGGTTTTGCCCAGCAGCTACATAGAGAAACACAGAGTGTACAAAGAATGTATGCATAATAATGGGCCTCAGAGCAGAAAATGAGCTGTTGGAATACTAAATTGCTTGTATATCAGTAACCATACAACGTAGAAAAAAAAAAAAAATCACATGATTCATGATTTTCCTGGCTATGTTTTTGCTAAATGTATAGCCCATAGGGGTACACATTGTCATGATGAAAATTCCGTATCTTGCACCATTTTCGACATACGAGCCTCGAAAGGCGCAACGTACGCCACCATGTTAGTCTATGGGAAAAGATGCCAACTTCAGAGTACTGTAACATGGTATTCATGCAATATTTTGTCACCAAACCATGAAAAGGCACATCTGAGAGATGTCGGCTGCATTCCCTCCAAATTTCAGCCCAAAACTCCAAACCGTTCTTTTGCAGCGGAGTGACAAAGAATTGCTGTCATTTTCCCACAGACTAGAAAAGTACTGTCTCAATTTGCAAAAGCTTTCACAAAAATTTGCAACACTTTCTTGAGCACGAAAGTACTTTGTGAAAGTACTTTTTCGAGAAATTTAAAAAACATATTTCTGGGGTGTTTTACCCCAAAATAAAGACATGGCTAGCATCCTCAAGGTCTGACTAGATGAATACAAAAAGAATTAGGTTGCTAGAGGGTCCCAAATTTAAATGCCAAGCATTTTTCTGATCACTAACTGAAAACAAGATGGCAGATTTGCAAAAGTAAGAGGGCCATTTACGAAAGTAAAAAATGCATTTGCGACACTGTTGAACTTTTTGTTAACTTTTCCCATTGACTTATAATGGGAAATTGTTTTTTGAATAACTTTTGAACCGTTTAATATTTTTTCATGAAATCTTTGAAAGGCACATTGGGGAACCTGGCCGCATGTTCCATAAAGAATTTGGGCCAGTCGTGCAAACCGTGCGACCTGTAGGCGCGACCATAGAATTCCAGAAAAGGTGTAAATGCAGCGTAGATCATGCTTAATAACTCTGCAGCCGTGTATCCAACCGGTATGAAACTTGGCAGATCCCAAGGCGTATGGATCTTAATTGTGTTTTCCAAATTTCAGGCAAATCTGTCAAATGGTTGCAAAGTTATTAAGGTGCAACATTTTGGGTTTAACATGTAAATGGCTCCTCTACCATATATATATATATATATATATAACACACACACACACACACACACACACACACAGTGGAGTCAGCCATGATGAAGTGCAGTAACTTGCAGTAATGACATATCACAAAATCCTGCATGACAAAAGGTCTTAATTGCCATTGACTTACAATGGTCCCTGCAGTAAATTGTAGTATTTTGTGATATTCTGCAACATTTCTGCACTTCATCCTGGCTGTCACATCTGTATATTCAATAAGACATGGAGTGGTGCACATCAGAAAGTTTTAACACATTGCCAGGGATGTAGTAAGGCATGAAGCTGCATGCTGAGGACCTTCATCCCATGGCTGTGCATTAGAACTGTCTAATGCAAATCACATCTCTGGGGTATCTTATTGTGCTTATAAAATGGAATTCTATATTTTATATGCTTGTAAAAATGTATTGGTCAAAATATTAAGAAAGCAAAGTCTCTTACTTGTTTTTGTATGACATGGTTCTTTCACCTGCATTGTTTTTTTGTTTTGCCTTAGGACATTTCCACTGTGGCCTCCATAGCAGTAGTTTTTGGTGGTCAAGTTCTGTAGTTCCGCAGGCATCCCCCATCCACATGGAGCTCATGCATGCATGAAATTGGAGTAGTTTGGTTTAATTTGGGCTTAGTTCAATCAATGTTTCCTTTTTGTTAATTTTTTTCTGATTTTTGTTCGAGTGTGAGAGAGAGCAATTTAGTATGTGGTGGCAGGAAGTGATGTAATAGCTGTTGTATTCTGTCAGGATTGTCTGGCATCAGTGAAGAAAAGTATACATTAGATTGGTACCTTTACAAACATAATGGGGCAATATGTGTTTTTTTTCTTATTGTTTGTTATTTAAGAGGAAGGCACATGTTAGTGAGCTACAGCCACATTCCATGAGCCAGGTGCTGTATTCAGCAAGATAAGCAGTGAGCAGGTGCAGGAATGAGTGAGCAAGTGAGTGGGTAGGTGATGATGTCATTCCCACTCCAGCTTCATTGCATGCCCTCTGATTCTGGTGCTCTTCCTCATTTGAAAGAGACTCCCGTCATGCATCATGTTGACCCCATGAGGTACTTGTAGGTCTCTGTCATGTCGCCTCTCACTCTGCTCATGTACTTGTAGGTCTCTGTCATGTCCCCTCTCACTCTGCTCCCTTTTAGGGTACACATGTTGAGAACCCTCAGTGTCTTTTTGTAGTGTTTTTGGTGCAACCTCTGCACCATTTTTGTTGTAATTTTCTGAACTGCCTCCACCATGTCTATTTCCTTCCTGATATGTAGCCTCTAGAACTGGATACAATACTCCAGGTGGGGTCCCACCCATGACCGATACAGTGGCAACACCACCTCCCTCTTCTTGCTGGAGATATCTCTCCATGTGCATCCAAACATCCTACTGGCCCTACCCACTGCTTTGTCGCACTGCCCTGCCACTTTGAGATCATCAGACATGATATTACCAAGGTCCCTTCCCTGCTTAGTGACTGAGTATACCCCCCATCCTGTACTCAGTTTTTCTTTCCTACGCCTTAGGTGAATGGCATTGAACTCCAACTGCCATGCCCCTGACCACTCCTCGAGTTTCTCAAAATCTCAATATATTTAAAAAAAAAGTATTTATGAGATGGAAAGCTGAACCTCAGTTTAGCAGGCAAAAAAGCAGCCTGTAAAATGATTGCCTTCCCTTAGCTGCTATATAAAATCACAATCTTCCCATGCAGATCCCAAAACATGTGTTCACCAAAGTGAATCACTGGTATCCAATTTTATCTGAGACAGTAAGCACTCTAGGTTCAATGCATAGAAACATAGGGCTTCTGAAATAAAAAGCAGATAGAGTCTTCCAAGATCCCACATGTATCATTTTGCTGCTGGTATCAAACATGATCTCTATTGTCTGTCGCCCCCCCCCCCCCACATTAAAATATAGCATTTGACTCTAAATAGAACAAGATCTGGATAAACCCTAAGCTGGTATTCCTCATCCAAGAGTTTGATGTTTTTGCCCCAACCATTCAGTATGAACATATGGCATGGGAAGTTCTTCTAAAATCCCTGTGGAATTCACAACAACATATATTCAAATGGAAACCATTATGGCCAAATCCAAGCATCAGAACAGAAGCTAAATCAATCAAATTACCTAGCTGGTGCATTAAAGGCATACAAAACCTGCAACATATCATGGAAGTCTCCTTGTGTGTTCTAGATTTGTTATCTAATGTTATGATAAAATATGATCTCCCAAAGAATAAGTTTTGAAACTATCTTCAGCTTCAGCACTCTAGCTCTCCTCTGCCAGACTCTTCCCTGGTAATCTGTAACCAGCCCTAGATATCTTACTGAATCATTGGTTTCCTTTCCCAAAACGGTTAGCATATAGGACGGACTCCACACTCCTAACTCTTTACACCACTTCCCACCTGAAATCGAAAACAGACTGGTAAGCAGATTTAGATACAACTATTTCAATAAAGAAATGGAATTGGTGTCTTAGAACTACATATACTAATTTCAGGAATGTAAGATACCAGCTCATTCAAATAAAATCCTCCAGAGATGGTACTGAATTCCAGAGGTGCTCAAAAAAATGGGGCTCTTGAACAAGAACTTATGCTGAAGGTGCCAGACTGCACAATATACCTTACTTCATGTCAGGTGGTCGTGCCTGTCTCTACAACCTTCAAGGTCCTAGATTCAGGCTTTTTACATACAGGTACTAAGAAAACCTTTCCCAACTGATACATATTTTTGGATGTCAGGGAGTACGGAAATAAATGATCGTATTAACTTCCCAGGGCCTGATTCTGAAAGCCCTAAGACTAATGCAAAGTGCCTGCATCAAACATAAATGATGCAAGTGGCACCTTGCGAGAAAAGATGCAGCTTCCCCTATTCAGAAAGGTGGTCTACATCAGAATGGGGAACTGCTGCATCACTCTTTCGACAAATTTCGGGGTGTGCCAGGTTGAAAGGGAACTTGTGCCATGGCGGGGCTTCAACATCCCCTTTTTGGGGGGATTCTGAAAGCCCCACCATGGACACAGGAAAAGGAACCACTTAGACCAGCCAGGATGTGGTTTAAGTTGCTTGCACCACAGGAACAGGGTGGACATTGCACCGCTGGGTGCATAAGGGACAGGGGGTGGCAGAGGATGAGTCAGGGGGAGAGCTATGGCAGACTGTCACTGAATCATGATAACTCTTGTAAATGCCAGCATGTAAACGGTACTGTACTACAGTGTACAGTGACAAGTACCTTGACAGTATGTACATTTCCAGCCCTAAAAAACACTGTAAAGGTGGGACCATTGATACATCAGCAGAATGCAGCATCATAGCGTACCATAACACAGCAGACAGCGTGACTGTACAGTGATGTCTGAATCACCTCCAGGCAGGGGGGTCCGGATCCCTGTGGCAATTCCCGAAGGTGCCCAACTGTTTGGTGCTGTGAGCAATGTGCAGCAAATCGGGGACATTGGTGCCAGGACCCTGCTTTTTACAGAATCAGGTGCAGGGTCCCTGGTGCACCCCAAGGTTGTTGCATCTGAGGAGCGACACCACTTGCGTCACTCCAAGGTATCTTTGAGACTCGGGTCCCAATCTCTACTAGAAAGTTACTTATTCTGGTCACCCTAGAGAGAAGAAAAAACAGATTCTTCTGAAATTGAAAACTGCCCTAGTACCCTCTCTAACAGAATGGCTAAAGTCTCTGTCTAAGTTTATTATATGAAAGGCTGTCTCAGTCTAGTAATTACATACATACAATAGGTTTGAAGAAACATGGACCACAATGTTTCAAACAGTTATCTTGGAGGATATGTAATAGCCTTTACCTTGTAACCAGGTTAGTTATATTCCAGTTGGAGAAACCTGAACTCTGAATTCTATTACAATTTTGTTACTTTACTAGGGTTCCCAATAGTTCTAGTCCATTTGACATTCTTGAGAATGCAGCTATTTCTCAATATTATATAGAATTCCTATAGAGTATGATTTTGAAAACGTAAAAGCAGAATTTGTGCAGTACATTATCTTTTGTCTCAGTAATGTTTCTAAACACTCCTAATAGCACACCTTAAAACCCCACACTTGCAGCTAGCCATCTTATTAATTTATTTTGAATGTATTCTACCAGGTAACCACAAGACCATCACAGAGTCTATTTTTGTGTGTGAGCATGGAAAATTATAAGGCAATACAGAACAATAAAACAACAGCAACACAGTGGCATATTACAAGCTGCAAAAACATATTAGCAATTACATAGGCAGAGGATTGAAATTACAAACAAACGTGAACACCATCTTCCTCTCCTCCCCTTCCCTCTCCTCTCCTCTCCTCTCCAGAGTTGCAAAAACCCTGCACTCTTCACGCACTTTCTTCGTAACAATTTTGCTACTTAATCTAGTTTATATCTTAAAGAGACATTGTCCGCAATTTGGGGTAATTTTAAACTGCCTGTAATTAAGGTGTCTGCTGCTGAGACACAGAGAGAAGGAGAGAGAGAGAAAGAAGCCAGAGATTCCTTAAATCAAGGAGGTTATTATCTAGACTACACTGAACTGAATTATTACTTTTTGGACCTGTGTAAGTAACTAGTATTGATTCTGTTTTTGGAGTTGACATGTCTTAGTTTTAACTTTAATTTGCCAGGGAGGAACTGTAGCTGGGAGATATTTGCAGTCATTTGTGACTAGACCTGGCACTTCACTTCTGTGAAATATGTATCTGAAAGAAGGAAGGAAGGCACTCCCCAGGGTGGAGGGTCAGAGTTGTAATTGATTGTTTCTGGACTGCATAGGTTTACTCCCTCTCACCCTTCCCCACACCCCACCTGCACCAAGCGCATAACTTCCTTTATAGCAGGGGTTCTGACATCACTTCCCCAAAACTGCTAACAACATACACCTGTTCATATCCTTAAAGGCACAGCACACTGAATAGGGACTAGAGACACTCACAAGCTTACACACCCTAAAACAAGAACAAAAAAACAAACAAAAGAAAAGCATCTGTAACAGGAAGAGACACAGGCATGTGGTGAGTGGTGCAATGTACTGGCTGTGGAGCAGCAGTCTTCCAGGAGACATTCTGGAAACTGAATTGCTGCCCTATTTGTAGGCACCACTCTGGTCTGAGGGAGGAGGTTGCTTGTCTCCACGCTGACCTGGCAATGATTTGGAAAACCTGCTCCCTCACCCAGGGACCACCCAGACCACAGCCACTACCTCAGAGATTGCCAAGAAAGAGGAGTGGTTGGACCAAGGTGGGCTCAGGGAGGGTGAGGGTAGTGGAACAGAGGCTCATCCCTCCAGTTGTGCCTCCCCACAATTCATTCGCCACAGAGAGCTGTACCAGTTAAAGCAGAAGGACGTGGGGAAGGCAGTCAGAACAGCAAAGGCCCAAACTGAGGAAAATATAGCCAATTTGGTTAAGAAGGGGGATAAAAACTTTTATAGGTATATTAGGGAGAAAAGAAAGATAAAGGCAGGAATACTGAGGATGAATAAAGAGGAAGGTGGTTGGGCAGAGAGCGACAGTGAAAAAGCAGGGATACTGAAGGAATATTTCTGCTCAGTATTCACAGTGGAAAAGCTGGGAGGGGGGACCTTATCCAGTCAATAGAAGCACTCTGGATGGGGGGGGTGATATTAATCCTTTCACAGAATAAAGGGTTCTGAAAGAACTCTTAAAACTGAAGGTGGATAAAGCAATGGGGCCCGAAGGGATTCACCCCAGAATTCTAAAAGAACTAAGGGAAGAACTAGTAACACCACTGACTACCTTTTTTAATAAATCATGGGAAGATGGTGTGGTACCTGAGGACTGGAGAAGGATGGATGTGATTCCCCTTCACAAAAGTGGGAGCAAGACAGAGGCAGGAAACTACAGACCTGTCAGTTTGACCTCAGTGGTAGGGAAAATGATGGAATCACTTCTGAAGGAAAGAATTATTGAGTACCTAGAGGCCAGTGGGGCACAGGACCCAAGGCAGCATGGATTCACAGCAGGAAGGTCATGTCAAACAAATCTAATTGATTTCTTTGACTGGGTGACCAAAGTAGTAGACCAGGGAGGGGCTGTGGACATGGCCTACCAAGACTTTAGCAAGGCATTTGACGCGGTCCTGCACAAAAGATTAATAAACAAATTAGCCAGCCTGGGAGTGGGTCCCTGGGTGGTAGCCTGGATAAACCACTGGCTGGACAACAGGACACAGTGGGTAATAGTAAATGGAGTCCACAGTGAAGACAGGAGGGTTACTAGTGGGGTACCACAGGGTTCAGTACTGGGGCCGGTTCTTTTTAATGTCTTTATAAGTGACATTGCAGAGGGGCTGGAGGGGAAGGTATGTCTCTTTGCAGATGACACAAAGATCTGCAACAGGCTTGATATGCAAGGTGGGATGGAAAGGATGAAAAGGGACTCGGCAAGGTTGGAGGAATGGTCAAATGTATGGCAGCTTAGATTCAACACAGAGAATTGCAAAGTAATGCAACTGGGAAACAAAAACCCAGGACAAGAGTACACAATGGGGGTGAGATACTGACAACAAAAATAGAAAGGAACCTGGGGGTAGTCATGTCAGATGACCTAACAGTGGGCCAGCAATGTGAGAAGGCAGTAAGGAGGGCTGGGGAGATACTGGAATGCATAGGGAGAGGCATCACCAGTAGAAAACAGGAAGTTGTTGGCCCTCTGTACAGACAGTTGGTAAGACCACATCTGGAGTACTGTGTACAGTTCTGGAGATCCCATCTCCGCAAAGACATACTGTAGACAGGGTGGAGGCTGTCCAGAGGTGGGCAACCAAAATGGTGCTGGGTCTGCATCAGAAGGCATATGAAGAAAGACTAAAGGAGATTAAGATGTATAGCCTCGAGGAAAGAAGGGAGAGGGGGGACATGATAGAAACGTTCAAATACCTCAAGGGAATCAACAAAGTCCAAGAAGGTAGCATCTTTCAAAAAAGAGATGTGCAAGAGCAAGAGGCACAATTTGAAGATAGAGGGGATGGCTCAAGGGTAATGTGAGGAAGTATTTCTTCACAGAGAGGGTGTAGATGCAAGGAACAGCCTTCCTGAGGAGGTCATAGAGTCAAAAACAGTGGGAGGATTGAAGAATGCATGGGACAGACATAAGGCAATTCTAGTGAGGGATAGGAGGAAGTAGCCTGTTGGTTAACTAGGATCTGCAGCGTATCCATTAGGTAGGGAAATGGGCATACTAGGTGGGCCAAGCGGTCCTTATCTGCCATCAGATTCTCTGTTTCTAAGTTTCTATGATAAGCTTTATGAATGTAAATTACATACATGGTAGTAGCTTTGCACAGTAGTGCAAGATATTTCTTAGTCTTGTAAAAAAAGATATTTTGGTCATCCCGACCAGAATGTTGGGGGTGTGCATCCCTGAGCTAGAATGGCAAGGAACCAAAGGGAGACTTGTTCATGAATGAGTTTCTTATGTCTTGACATACATGTGAAAATGACGGTATTTTTTACTGTTCATGATAGAGATTTGCACAAAGATATTCCAACTGAAAAACAAGCACAGTAACCTGTTTTATTTTGTATATAACAACTGGAGCTGTGACTCTGGGCATGCAAGTGCCTGACGTCACAGCTGCAATTGTTATATACAAAATAAAATGGATTACAACACTCGTTTTTCAGTTGGAATTACCATGCAAATCTTTATCATAAACAGTAAAAGATATGGCCCTTTTTGCATATATGTCCAGAAATAAGCAACTTGTTCGTGAATGAGTCTCCTCTTGGCTCTGCACCATTCTAGCTCAGGCATACATGGTCCCGACATTTTGGTTAAGATGACTGAAATGTTTTTTTACAAGCCTAAGAAATATGTTGCGTTACTGTGCAGCTCTACTGCCCTGTAAGTATTTTACCTTCATAAAACTTGCTGCAGACACTTTAATTACAAGCAGTTTAAAATTGCCCCAATAGGCTAACAGTGTCCCTTTAACATTCAGTGTAGTCTATAATTTTGAATGTCCATGTACCCATGGTTTTGTTACAAGCATTTTGCATTTCATAGGCTGCACACTTCCCTCGCACTTATCCTTGCTGCACCTGTTACTTATGTATCTTGCAAACTTTTTACATTGTTTATTTCTGGAATTTGATACTCATACAAACATATGAACATACAAAGAAGCCAGCAGAAAAAGACAATTTGGTCTGTCTAGTCTGCTTGTATTGCAGGGTCCTCGGCTTATGCTACATAGCCCTGCCTTCATATCCATGTGTCCATCCATGCCCCATACTTTCCCTTTGTGCCTATCCCAGCATCTCTTGAAGCTGGCCACTGACTTCATTGAGATCATTTCCTCTGGCAGCACATTCCAACTGGCCACCACTCTCTCTGTGAAGAAATGCTTCCTAACCTCCCTCCTAAACTCTCCCCTTCCAGATTTAGACTGGATCACCTTGTGGTTTTGGCTGCCACATAGCTTAAAGAAACCCTCCTTATCTACCCTATTTATCCCTTTCAAGTACTGAAGGTCTCTATCATGCCCCTCTCTCCGTCCTCTCCTCCCGGGAGTACATTTTCAAAGCCCCCAACCTCTACTCATATGTTTTACCCTGCTGATCCATAATCATCCTAGTTGCCCTCCTCTGGACTGTCTCTAGTAGGCTGATGTCTTTTGTAAGGTGCAGATAGCAGTATCTAACTCCATACTCTAGATGTGACCCACCAGCGACCTGTACAAGGGCAGTATAACCTCCTTCCACCTACTGCTGACTCCTCTGGCTATACAACCCAGCATCTTGTTTGTCCTTGCTGCTGCATTTTTGTACTGTGTGGAGTGCTTCAGGTCACTAGTAATCATCACTCCCACATCCTTCTCCTCCTCTCTTGCTGCTACCTGGACCCTCCCACATAGTACTCCATCCTTGGATTCTAGGCTCCAATATGCATAGCCTTGCATTTCTTGGCATTGAAGCCAAGCTGCCAAATCCCAGACCACTGCTCAAGTTTTTGCAGGTCTTCCTGCAGGTCTTGTATTCCTTCTACTGGGTTCACCCTTCCACAGTGTTTGGCGTCATCTGTGAATAGGCATATTTTGTCCTTAATGCCATCACCATTATCACTAATGAAGACATTGAACAACACCAGCCCCAGTACAGAGCACTGCAGGGCCCAGTTGGTGACTTCCCTGATGCTGGATAACTCTCCACACACTACCCTCTGGATCCTGTCCTTCAGCCATCTTTCTACCCACTTGGTCATTTTTCCCCAACCCTGAGACCCACCAACTTCCAAATCAACCTCTTGTGGAATAAGGAGTCAGAGCTTCTCCTCTAGATACCCTACCAACATTTCCTTAAGTATGGTCTTCAATGAGCTTGCACATGACTGAGGTCAGACTGACTGGTCTGTAATTCCCTGGGTCATCCTTGGGACCATTTTTATGGAGGGGCACCACATATGCTTTTCTCCAATCCTGTGGAACCATGCCAGACTCCAGGGAACTATTGAACAGGCCTGTCAGAGCCCCTGCAAGCTCCTCTTCCAACTCTCTCAGTACCCTTGGGTGCATGCCATCTGGGCTTGGTGATGTGTCCTCCTTCAATACTAGCAGTCCCTCACTCTATTCCCTTGATCACCACATCCACACTCCCTTCCCCGCCCACCCGTCTTCTCTCCCCTGTAGGCAGCAGTCCATCTTTTTCCCTGATGGAGATGAAGCAGAAGTATTAGTTCAGCATTTCAGCCTTTCCCCATTCTCCTTTACTCATTCCTCCACTTTCAGAAGCCTTACAATCCCATTCTTCTTGTCCCTTTTCTTGCTTATGTAGTGAAAGAAGGCCTTCTCCCCCTTTTTGATTCCCTCAGTTATCTGCAGTTCTTTTTGTGTTTTAGCCTGCCACACTGTCTTGCTTGCCACATACCATACATTTATATTGTTCCTGTACATGCAGCTGTTGTTGTCATTATATTTGTTGTTGCTGTGTCTCTCCCTCTTGTAACCTTCCTGGAGTTGCACCTGGAAATGAGCTCTGATACAGCATACCTATCCCAATCACCAAATGCTGAATAAATGAATGAATGAATGGAGTGAGTGAGTGAGTGAGTGAGTGAGTGAGTGAGTGAGTGAGTGAATACAGTACATACATGATCCTCTAAATCACTAAGATTCATCTCTGTGATTTTGGTTAGTAGAATATATAGGATTGTTTCCTTAAAATAAACCTATTTAAATCTGCAAACAGTATAAGTGCACTATCAGGATTGTGTCTAGGAATGAGCTTTGGCTCAACATGCCTTTCATGTTCATCAGTGCTCAAATAAATAACTAAAAGTCATCTCTGCACTAGGAATAGAGTATAATAATCCTTTCTATACTTCTTAAATCTTAAAAAATTAAAATCCTTCTGAATAGCTTTCTGCAGCACAACTGTCCAGCTGTTGGCACCTCCACCTCCAAGCCAATCCAGTACTCACAAAGTAGTTAATTCATTTTCCAGCTTTACTGCTTTAATAATTTGTTATTTATCTGGGTGTGTATTCTTTAGCTTAAATGTAAAGCTATGAAGACCAATGCAGGATTTCCAAAATAATCTGTTAAGAATCTACTGGTGACCAATTTCAAAGCATATGTCTTTCCATACTGTTAGACCACTACTACATCCAAATTATGTGTGTAAAGAAACCCTGCAACTGTGGCACAAAAATAACACAAATTGCATTTGTGTTAATTTTATGTCACAAATCATGACTTTCTGTCATGCATCCATTGAAAAAGCAGCAGGGCTACTTGGACTCAATAAATATGCAAGCATAGAATGCATTTTCTTCTCTAGCTGACTTTTTTGACCACCTTCTCACACACACAACACACTCTAAATTCTGCAACAACTGTGTATAATTGCTTAACATTTTATTTTTTTATAAAGCATACAAATGACTGTTAATCTTGCCTTGTGGTATAGGAACACTGAAGCATAGAATTTGTCAGCAGAAAAGGACGACCCAGTCTGCCTAGATGATTTCTGACTAGTCTGTCTCCACAGACCCTAACTGGTCTCCAGCATTGCTCCCTCCTCCCTACCCATTTCTTAATATTCCTCTGTGTCTATCCCATGCATGCTTGAAGCCCCCTACAGTTTTCGCCTCCACCACTTCCACTGGCAGTCTATTCTAGGAGTCCATCACTCTTTCAGTGAAGTAGTACTTTCTCATATCCCTTCTAAACTTTCCCACTCCAGCTTCACTGCATGTCCTCTGGTTCTGAAGCTCTTCCTCATTTGAAAGATAATACCCTCCTGTACTCTGTTCACCCCCATGAAGCACTTGTGGGTTTCCATCATGTCTCCTCTTGCTCTCCTCTCCTCCTGGGTGTACATATTGAGATCCTTCAATCTCTTCTCATAGGCCTTTTTTTTTGCAACCCTTTCATCATTTTTGTTGCTCTTCTCTGGACAGCCTCCACCTTGTCTATGTCCTTCCTGAGGTGTGACCACCAGAGCTGGACATAATACTCCAGATGGGATCTCAACAGTGACCAATATAGTGACAACATCACCTCCCTCCTGCTGAAGATATTTCTCCCTATGCATCCCAACATCCCAGAGGCCCTATCCACTGCTTTGTCACACTGCCCTGCCACTTCGAGGTCATCAGCCTTAATAAGCCCAAGGTCCTTTTTCTGCTTGGTAACTGACAGTACCTCCCCATCCTATACTCAGCTCTTGGATTCCTATGCCCTAGGTGGTCTTGAACCCAAACTATTATGCTCTTGACCACTCCTCAAGTTTCCCAAGAACATTAGAGTGAGTGCTATTAACCTCCATCCTCTGTCATCTATCCATTAACCAATTTCTTACTAAATTCACTGCTTTGGAGCCTACCCCTAAGCTATTCAATTTATTAATCAGACTCCTGTGTGGCACAGTGTCGAAGACCTTGCTGAAGTCCAGATAGGCCACATCCACTGCCCTTCCCTGATTTATTTTCCTTGTCATCCAGTCAAAGAACTCAATCAGATTCTTCTGCTGTGACATCCTCACTGTAAATCCATGCTGTCTTTGGTCTTACAGCTTTTTGCATTTAAGATACTCTGCCAACCTTTCCTTTAACAGTGTTTCCCTTAATTTCCCCATCAGTCATGTGAGGCTCACTTGCCTATAGTTACTAGCCACTTCCCTGCTCCTGCCATATACTGATTCAGTATATGAATGGGGTACAGTGGTGAGCTAGTTAGTTGTTGTGTCTGTGGGGTACTCTTCCCCAGGGGCATGCTCTGCCCCATCTGCAGAACAGTTGTGGCACTCCAAACTCAGCTGGCAGCAGCAAGACATGAGATATCTCTGCTGAGTCACCAGCTCAGCTGGGTCCAGCACACCACATCCCCACTCCCCCAGAGGCCCACTGGTTTGGGGGTGTGGAGTGTGGGGGGAGGGGAGAGAGCCAGACTAGCCACTATGAAGTTGTCCAGAACCACTCCATCCATATGGCAAATTGCTTTGCAACCCTGGAGGAGACTCAGGCACCTGAATCCACTGGGGAGGACTTAGAGTCAGTCAATGGAAAGGGGCAGGACAACTTGATGATATCTGATGGGAAAAAACGGAAGCAATCAATTAAGAGAGTCATGGTAGTCGGGAATTCAGTGGTCAAGGGGGGTAAAGAGGTTGGTGGAAGGAGGGTTGTATTGGTGGGGAAGGATGGTCAGATGCCTCCTTGGGGCAACAGCCATCTAGGATGTAGGTAGGATAGGGAGGATGGTGGATGGAGAAGCTGCGGGGACTGGTCCACATGAGTACCAATCATCTCGCTAACTAGACTGTAGAGATAGTGAACCAGGACTTTTCTAGTCTGGCAGACAGATTAAAGACATACTCCGCCTCTATGGCCTTCTCTGAGATCCTCCCTGTGTGGGGCAGAGGGAGGAGCAGTGTAAGAGTAAGGAAGGAGGTGACAGAGGTAATTAATTGGTGGCTGAGAGGTTGGTATCAAGAGAAAGGGTGCCTCTTTGTGGGGGACTGGAGTGACTTCTGGGACAGGAGACTTTTCAAGGGTGACAGTCTTTACCTGATTAAGAAGGGGGCTAGTGCACTGGGTCAGAGGTTTGACATCTGTATTGGACAGTTCAACTGACAGTGGGGGAGACTAAGTGAAGGATAACCAAGCTGTTAGGTGAAAGAAATGGGAAGCTAGCTAGTAATCCTCCGAATCTTGGGCTTGTAGAGGCACAATGGTCAAAAATGGGGCTACTGTCCAAAATGGGATGGGGGAAGGGATCATGGTGGGGCACAGAGCCTGCACACAACAGGAACAGAAGGGGACGAGGGAGGAAAAATAACAAAGGACAGGTAAATAGCCAAAGGGGGATCAAGGGTAAGATGGAAAGGGTCAGCCTCAATGCCAGGAGTCTAGGTAATAAAATCAGCAAGCCCTGGGCAATGATGGCAGACACTGAGGCAGACCTTGTACTCATCACAGAGACTTGGGCCTCAGAGAATAACATCTGGTATCTGAATGTCCCAGGCTACACCATGTTAAGGAAGGATAGAGAAAAAGGTGAAGGGGAGGTGTAGCCCTCTGTGTCAGGCATGACATTGAGACAGTGGAGGATGGACAGATCAGGGGCACTAATGAGGATGCAGAGTCATTGTGGGTGCAGCTCACAGCAGCCTCAGGCAAGAAAATATGGGGTGGGGGTGATCTATAGACTGTCAGAACAGGCAGAGGAGAGGGATAGCTTGACGAAGAGTTAGTCAGGGGAGTGTCAAAAGGGGAGGTGATGTTGGTGGGGTGACCTGAACTTGCCAGACATAGACTTGGAGGTTGGCAAGAGCACCAGAAGTCAGGTCTTGCTTGATGCAGTCCAGGACTGACTGCTGCTGCTGCAGCTACAGTGGTTGGAGAACCCACAAAGCCAGCTGCCATTCTCTATGTGGTGCTCTCCAACTTGGAGGTGGTAGGAGTGGTGTGGGTAGGAAAGCCACAAGGGAACAGCGACCATAAATCTATCTGGTTGGAGCTAGCCATGGGGACCGGCAAACCCCAATTAAAGGCTGAGGTTATTAATTTTAGAAGGCAGACTTTAACAGGATGAGGGAGCTGGTTCAGGATAAGTTAGTCAGGGTAGAGTGGACAGCAGGGGTGGAGGAAAAATAAGAGTAAATACAGGGGGCCATTCTCAAGGCATCCAATATATGCCTGAAGACAGTAACCAAGAAAAACAGGTACAAGTGACAAATGTGGTTCATGGAAAGAGTCAGAGTAGCAGTGAGGGCCAAATAAAAGGCCTTCATAATGTACCAAGAAAAGAAGGGGGAACAAGAATAGGAGAATACCAACTAAGAACTAGGAAAGCTAGGAAGGCAGTTAAGGAAGCTAAAGCAGACATGGAGCGGCATACTGCTGATGAGGTTAAGAGTGGATAGAAGAAATTCTTCAAGTATATAAGGGAAAAAAGAAAGAAGGGGGCATTGTTAGGCTGAGGGAGGGAAGGGGGGTAATAGAGGAGAACAGGCAAATGGCAGCTGTCCTAAATGACTACTTTTGCTCTGTCTTTACCAAGGATGACAGGGGACCCTTACCAGAAAGTGGTATCAAGGCTGCTGATAAAGGGGTCAGCAAAGATGAGGCAGCCTGTATTCACCAGAGAAAGGGTCTGGAAAGAGTTAGTGGCACTCAAGATAGATAAGGCTCAGGGACTGGATGGGATGCATGCGACAGTGCTCAGAGAGTTGGCAGTGGAACTCACTGAACCCCTGGTGGTACTGTTCAATAGTTTGCTACAGTCAGGGATAGTTCCAAAGAACTGTGGGGTGAAGGATGTGGTTCTGCTCCATACGAGGGAGGGTACAGGGAGCAGATGAAGAAGTACAGACCTGTCAGTCTTACTTCAATTGTAGGGAAACTGATGGAGTCACTAGTCAAAGAAGACATTCTGGACTACCTGGAAAGCAATGGCCTCCATGACAGTAAGTAACATGGGTCTGTGGCAGGGAGGTCTTGTCATATGATTCTAATAGTTTTCTTTGACTAGGTGATGAAGACACTGGATAAGGGCCATGCCATTGAGCTGCCTGATTTTGATTTCAGCAAAGCCTTTGACTCAGTGAGTCACAGGTGATTACTGAAAAAGATGGAAGAACTGGGGGCAACATAATTGGATAGGTAGAAACTTGACTAAGGGGTAGGCAGCAAAGGGTCATTGTAAGTGGGGTCAAATCAGAAGAGAGGGAGGTCACAAGTGGAGTGCCAAAGGGATCTGTCCTGGTCCTTATCATCTTTGATATGCTCATCAATGATATTGGAGAAGGAATCCAGGGCAGGTTGTGTCTCTTCACAGATGACTCAGTGCTCTGAGGGAGGGTGGACAGCAATGAGGGAATTAGGGAGATGTAACATGACCTGCATAGAGTGGAGAGGTGGTTTAAGGTCTGGCAGTTAAATTTCAATGCCAGAAAGTGCAAAGTGAAGCACCTAGTGAGCAAGAACTCCAGGACAGAGTACTGGATGGAAGGATTAAGCTGAACACCACAACTATGGAAAGGGACCTAGAAGTCTTCATTAGCAACACCCTCAAACAATCAAGTCAATGCAATAAGGCCATTAGTAAGGCAAATGGAATGTTGGGATGTATTGGGGGGTTTAGGCAGTAGAAGGAAAGAGATAATATTACATTTTTATTGGCAAATGGTGAGGCCACACCTGGAGTACTGCACCCAGTTCTGGAGTCCTCACCTCAGGAAGTATAAGGACAGGCTAGAGACAGTGCAATGAAGGGTGACTAGGATGATAGAGGGTCTGCAGGGCTGATCTTAAGAAGAGTGGCAAAAGGGGCTAAACATGTACTTACATAGGTCTAGGTGGGAGAAATCCTTCTTCACAGAAAGAGTGGTGGTTTCCTGGAACAGTTTACTAGCCAAGGTGGTGGGGACAAAAACAGTGGTAGGGTTGAAGAAAGCATGGGATAGGTATAAGGGAATCCTAGTGGAAAGGAATTGGGGTAAGGAGAAAGAGCTAGAGAACAAGTAGGTTCTGCATTGATACTGTACATATGGAAAAATGGGTAGACTTGGTGGGCCAAACAGTCCTTATCTGCCAACAATTTATATGGTTCTATGAGAGGGGTGATATGAAAGATACCTTCAAATTCCTAAAAGGAATCAATAAGGAGAACTGCAAAAATTTACTGAGCATAACCACAAATTCGAGGTCATGGGGGCATGAGTGGAAACTGAAAGGGGGAAGGCTTAAGAGGGATATGGGGAAGTATTACTTTACTGAGAGGGTGGTGGTACCATGGAACAGTCAGCCAGCTGAGGTGGTAGGAGTAAACACCATAAATGGTTTCAAGTACAGTTGGAACAGACTGAAGGCTATTGTGGCTCCTCAGGGCAATAGTAGCAGGGATGAGAGTAGGTGCAGGGAAGGGAGGACTAGCGCCCTGGATAACAATTAGATCCCAAGGAGAGATAGAGAACCATGGACAGATTGGACAGACCATTGGTCTTTTCCTGCCAACAATGTCTATGTTTGGGGGTGTAGTCTGGCCGTTAACCAAGATGGCCGCTTAGAGAATCAGCAGAGACCTACTCAGGGCTAAATTCAAAATAAATACCTGTTCCGAGCAGCTCTTCTAATATTCAGCAGTTACTGAAGGAAAGGGGAATACCTGCTGAACTGAAAGACCAAATCTATGAATCTTCACACCCCTCCAAAAAGCTCCTACACTCATGGTAAGCTCCCATCCAAACTAGCTGCATGGCCAGCTACCATGCCAATGCAGCAGACCCTCAGTCTGGGAAATGTTTGCTAGCATGCTACAGTGAATGGAGGATGTAACATCAGCTACAAATAATGCCATTGTTGCTATCCAACATATAGACGCAAAGGTTGGCCAAAATGAACAAAGGGTTGCCACGCAGGAGAAAACGCTGGATGGGCACTGCCTTACACTTCAGGAGCAGGCCAACAAATACAGTCTTTACAAGAAAAGCTGGATGATCTGGAAAACAGGTGCTGCAGGAACAATCTGCAGCTCCTCGGGTTTCTGGAGAGATGTGAACAAGGATGTGCCAGAGAATTCCTTGCTAAAACCCTTCCTATGATCCTTGGTTTGCCTGAAAGAGTGTTTTTCATGACTGAACGTGCCCACCATTCACTACAGCATAAACCGAGGATCGGTGAAGGGCCCAGACCCATTCTTGCTCAATTTTTGAACTATGTTGAAAAGGGTCACCATCCAGGAGCGAACGAGAGAGATCAGACCCCTATCATTGAAAGGTCACAGAATCCTGATGTTTCAGGACTACTCCCAGGACCTTGCACAGAAAAGGAAGGAGTTTACTGAGGCCAGGATGAGACTTCATGAACTGAATATGTCTCCTTTACGGTACCCTGCTGTACTATGGTTTACCCACAATGGCACCGTACTCCAGTTCACAACACCCTCTTCAACCATGTACTATATTAACAAGACGTAGCCACCTAGGAACTCTGCCCTGGATCAACGTTCCCTACACAGCAGAAGCTGATCTCCAAGGCCCTCCTGCCTACTAGCTCCTCCGAACTCTATGTGGGTCCCCTTCAGTGCATGGACAATGTCCCTCAAGCCCCATTGGATGGACAACACCAGAGGGAAAAAATCTCACCCAGGTTCAAGAAAATGGCCGCAACAAGCCCACCACCTGGGGCGTGAACACTCACTAGAGAGAGCGCCAGCTGAACACAGATCTGAAGAGAGGTCTGTACAGACTGTTATAACTAGTCCGTACTTTTCCAGCAATAGCTTTGCTCCTCTCCAAGACTTGCTTCAAACTGAGGATCTGGTGCCAGAACCGATGTCTATGGACTTCTCCAACCCTGGATACTCCACTGCAGGTCTGACTGAAGCATCGGACCCTCCCACGTGGGCCACCATTGCTGTGGGCCCCTGTACACCTGACACTGAAGACTCTTCCCCAGACATAGGCCGGGATTGTCTGGTGCCGCTACTGGAGCAATGGATTGTGACTGTGAAGACAGCAGGACTGGAGAATGTGCAGCAACCAACGATACCAGGATGAAAAATGGTTCAGATAAGTGAAGTTTTCTGTTTAGCAGGGTAGAGCACCAGGGAGTGACTGGGTAGGATGGCCATAGGAGGGGCAGCAGGGGACTCAGGAGGGCACACAGAATCTAGTGTAAGAATCCCATGGTGATTGTTCCTCCCCCCCACCGCTTTCCTCTTCCCCAGGTGGGTGGTCACTATTTTATTTCCTACTTAAGAGAATAGGCATCTGGACTGGTGTGATAGCTTTCCCCACTTGCTCCTCACACTACCCATCCCTGCTAAATAGTGCACCTTGCTTGATTTTATCCGAAATGTACTGTGCATGCAGGTTCGAATATTGGTGCACTTGTTAGATGTTTTAGTGTTGCCTGCTTCACTAGATAAAAGTTAGCTATCCGGGCACCATTGCACAGCAGACTTTCATCTGCAGATGTATGTGCCTGTACCTCCAAATCGTATCTCCTCTATGACCCCACCGATGTAAAAGCATCATGCAGGATGGGCCTTGGCCACACCCCTACTGGGGGATTGGGTGCTAGGAAAGCAATAATGGTGTCTCCTGCCCCCCACCCCCAGCCTTTACCCCTATCAGACACTCTCTTTTACTCATCTCCATGCTGCCCCCCCCTTTTCCCATTGAAGAGATGAGGCTGGGGAGTAGTCACCCCACACACACCCCTCCTGGAAAGCATGCTTTCTCCAGACTAGGATGACATGGTCAACACAGAGGGATGATGTCCATCTGAATACCCCCACAGGGGGGCAATAGCCCCCCTGCTGATCTCTCCAGCATACATGGTGCATGTGGAGAGGAAATACATGAGCACACCCTCCCAGAATGTTCCCGTGCTCCCCCGACTCCCCTCCCAGGTGCTGCAATAGACATATGACGGAACATATGTCTCCTAACTGATGCACAGCCCCTGAGTAGTGAGCAGGCTGATATTAGCTTACCCTACTGAAACTCTTGAAGTGGACAAGAGGGACTACACTTCCCTCTTACACCCCCAGGGGATAATTGGCCCTTCTACCGAACAGGCTTCGGCCAGCTACAGGTCAAGGCACATACCCCCTAAGACAAGCTTTTGTTTAACACGTATAAACTGGCAGCTGTGGTTTGCTGCTGTGCATATAACTTGGACACCATATATACTGTTAAAGGTGTCAGATCTATCTGTTCTTTGTGGCTGTCTTCATTTTGCAGTGTTGTATCAATTCGCATTGTGAGTTGGTGTTTAGTAAAGCAGTAACCTAGGAGAAATTGTGCTTAACTGTCCCCTAAATAGAGAGCTGATAGCTGTACATCAAGCTGGTACAAGATAGGCTGCCTCGAAAACCGAGCAGACCCTACTCGAATCCCATAATCCATTACAAGGTCTTTCGCCCCTGGAGCTCAGATGGGAGAATTAGTTTGTCTCTCATGGAATGTAAGGGGTCTGAACACCCTGATCAAAAGGAATAAATTGTATCTCACCTCAAACAAGTGGGAGCACAGGTGGCCTTTCCCCAAGAGACAAAACTCACCCAGAACGGCCACGCTGCATTAGTAATAGACTTTGTGGGCCAGGAGATACACACAAGTGCACCCATGAGAAAGAGGGGAGTAGCAATATTGATCCATAAAGCACTACTATGGGTCCACACAAGCACTCTGGCTGACCCAGATGGGAGATGGGGGATTAGCAGCTTTGACACCCCCATGGAACTGATCACCCTGTATAACTGCAGTGCTCCTAACCAAGATGACCCTACCTGCTTTCATAGGCTGGCTGACACAATCACCTCAGGCTTAACCAGAAACTCTCCCCTGCTGGTGGGAGGTGACTTCAATGTCACTTTAGACTCCCTCCTCAACAGAAATTCCACCAGCAGGGAGATCCACTTGAGGGGGGCTGATGCGCTGTCACAGCTACTGAAGGACTATGGGCTCACAGACACCTGGTTCCTCTTCCACCCCCAAACCTGAGATTACATTTATCATTTTGAGATCCATGCATCCTATAGTAGATTAGACTTCTGGCTTACCTCCCCCTCTCTGACCCACAATCTGCTGAGCTCCACCATCCTCCCGAGGATTATTTCAGACCATAGCCTGGTCCAACTCCTTCTAACTTGGGGTGCTCCAGACCCTCATAGATCCTCATGGAAAATAGACCCTGCCCTAACACGAGACCCTGAATTTACCACATGGTTGCACTCCGAGACAACCTACTTTCTAAAAAGCAACCCCATATCTGACACATCAGAAGGAAACACATGGGAGGCCTACAAGACCAGCATCAGAGGGGCGATTCTGGAGTATGCCTTCAGGAAAAGGAGAGAATGGGAGCATCATTTAAAAGAGTTGGAAGCAAACCTGATCAAGGCAGAGACCCTATAAAAAGCCATGCCCTCACCCAACCCTAACCACCACATGTAGAGAGGTACTGGGCTTGAGGCTGGAAATCAACCAGCTCCTGTTGGGAAAATGCAAAACAGCTATCCTTACGCTCAAGCATAAATTCTAGGAAAAGGGTGACAAAGCGGGGAAGATTCTGGCCTACCAGGTGAGAAAACCGCTAGTAGAAAGACATATCCCGGGACTAAAGAACTCCCCAGGACAGGGGGTCACCTCCCCGGAGGGCGGCAACACCATCATGACGTCTTTCTACACAGTCCTTTATAGTTCCACACACTCAGGGCCCCTCCCCTCTAAGAAACAGGTGTTTCTGGACAGACTGGCCCTGCCCAAATGGAATGCTCAGGAAACAGACAGCCTAGAAGCCCCAATAACTGCCCTGGAAGTGGCTGAAGTCATAGCGGCCTTTAAAAAATCACCTGGTGGGGGATGGATTTATAGTGGAGTTCTATCAGATTGCAGTGGAACTTGTCACCCTTCTGTTGATGCTACTGTACAAAGAGGTAGACACTAAAGGGGAACTACCTCCTACACTCCGAGAGACGGTGATCACTGTCATTCCCAAGAAAGGCAAGGATGCAACTTTAAAGGTGAACTATAGGCCCATATCCTTGATTAAAATGTGAACAGCAAGATTTATGCAAAGATTCATGCCTCCAGACTTAGCCCACTTCATATTAGGCTGATCCACCCCTCCCAGGTGGGTTTCATTCCAGGGAGACAGAGCGCAGACCACATCAGATCTCTAATTAATCTTATGAGACAAACCAAAAGTCTTCAGTCCTCTGTGGCAGCTATTACTGTAGACTTTGAAAAGGCATTTGATTCCCTGGAATGGGACTACCTCTTAAAGGTACTGGCCCACTTGGGAATAGGAGACACCTACACCACATGGGTTTGCTCTATATACACAGGCCCCCAAGTACTGGTACTCACAAACCAACTCCTCTCAGCCACTTTTGCCCTCAGTAGGGGGACTAGACAGGAATGCTTCCTCTCACCCCTGCTATTTGTCTTGGCAGTGGAACCATTCGCAGTGGCCATTAGAGCGTACCCGGGAATAGCAGGAATAAAAATAGGCCATAGGGCCTACCCTACTCTGATGTACACAGATAATTTCCTCATACCGGTGGCAGATGCACAAGCCTCACTGCCCTCTCTCTTAACACTCCTGGACAAAGAGCCGGAAATGATGCCTCTTAACCAGTATTGTTACCAGAGCATTGCAACTGACCTGGGCCTAATATGGGCCCCACAGGGCCTCCCATATCTAGGGATACAAATTACCCCTGGGACTGACTCCATATGGGAGGCTAACCTCCAACCCCTACTGACCTCCACAAAAACTGAATTTGACAGATGGAAGCTACTGCAACTTACCCTAACTGGCAAGACTGCAGCGGTCAAGATGATCTCTGCCCCAAAGTTCTTCTACCTCCTCTCTCATATCCCTCTGGACCATCCCACCAGATGGATACAGGCCATAGATAAAATGATAGGAGACTTTCTTTGGGAAGGAAACAAGCCACGTTTTAGCCACAACAAACTGAGGGCTCACTGGTCTGGAAGGGATAGAGCCTCCCTTGGATGGAGGAGTATAAGATGTCCTTGCAGTCAGCACAGATGGTG
Source organism: Neoceratodus forsteri (assembly GCA_016271365.2). Classification (NCBI taxonomy): domain Eukaryota; kingdom Metazoa; phylum Chordata; order Ceratodontiformes; family Ceratodontidae; genus Neoceratodus; species Neoceratodus forsteri. The sequence continues at coordinate 951,169,088 of CM028131.1, read as the reverse complement.
CATTGGGCCAGACCTGTCTCTCTGAAGTCCCCCCAATGGGTGGACATGGAAACCTGAGCAGGGCAAGTGGCAGACCCCAAAGCACTATTCTTTAGGACTGGTCACCACCCAAACATCTCCCACCCCATCATCTCCCTGTCCGTCAAAAGCTGGGCTCATGCCTATCAAAAACTGGGATTCACATCCTTCCCCATACAGGTTGCCCCACTGTGGAATAACCCTGGCATCAAGCTAGACAGCAACTCTGTCTACTGGGCTTCATGGCGGGAAAAGGAATCTCTATGGTTACTTACATACTGGACACATCACATGCTAGAGTAGCCCCCTTCCTGACCTTACAAGCAAAATGGGGACTCCAAAAATTGGACTTCTGGAGGTTCCTCCAGATCAGGGAGGCCATCAGCCCCATCCTCCATACCTATGCCACCACGCAAATGCCCAACCTGATTGCCAAATGGCAAAGCCACCCTAGGGGACTTGCAGATAAAATTTATACCAAAACTGGGAGATACCCTCCTTACCAATCGGAAGACTCCAGAGTGAATTGAGAGAAAATGCTGGGGGGGGGGGAGTGGTTATCCAGCCCAACCAATGGGACAAGGCATGGACAGACTCTCTTCGATAGTTCAAGGATGCCCGCAGCCACCTTGTACAAAACAAGATTTCACATTCTTGGTACAGAACCCCTGCTGTCCTATACAGGGCCAAACTCACATACACAGATGCATGCTGGAGGTGTGGGACCCCTGAAGAAAACCTTTACCATATACCATGGAAATGTTCAGCCATTAAGAATCTATGCCATCAGGTCATCCAGACAGGGAGTAATGTCCTCCAAACCCAAATCCCCAGCTCACCACACTTCTTCCTCCTGGGAATCAAGTTTAACCCCCTCACCTCTCACCACAGGCCAACAGATGGTTGGCACCTTTAGCACTACAAACCAAGGGGGTTATACTGTGCAAATGGAGATCCCTACCACCCCCACTCTAGGAGAGGCACTGTCCTCTCTTACTTCCCTAGCCAGCAGAGACAGGCTGTCACACAGTCACAGCAATGAACTATAAAAATTTCATGAATGCTGTAGTGCCTTCATGGCATGCACTGTTTGTTGAACAAGTTGTGTATGTATATGTATGCTTACTGGTAATTGTTCCACCATTTTGACACCTATAATCCTATCTCCTCCAATATGGTTGGTGTACTTTGTGTGTATGTTTTGTTTTTTGTTGCAGGACGCCCATCCCACCCTGGAGTACTGAAGAATACCTCAATCTGTGATCCTACAGGATGCCTTGAAGCCTGGATATAAAGGATCCCAATTCCAATCGGAGGGGATACGCCCATCACTAACCCACCTCAAACCACTCCAAGGAGTAAGTACTCTTTCAGTTTTGATATCACAGTTCACCCATGCCACACACCTGCTGCCTATAATTCCCACATCCCCTATGCCCCGGCCCTCCCGGAGACAGCAACAGGGTATTTCCTTTATCTTAATGAGACTCAAGCCTGGCTGAGAGTCCATTGGTGTACAACCCTTCAATCCCCATTTGCTCTATCAGAGGGTATGGGAAATAAGGTACAGGAAGCCAACTGATGCCCACCTGAACAAATACCCTATTCGATGCCCTACTTATCAAATCCTGAGAGGGTCAACCATAATGCTTAGAAGCCATGGGATCAGATGGTCTGATGATCTGAAACTACTCACAAGCCCCCTTCCCAAGGGGATGTGGGGCCCATGTTAGTTACTTACTTGTCAATATAATATACTGAAATACAGTCACCTCATGCCATGTCAATAAAGTGAAGTGCGTAATTGTTGCTATTGTTACTGTACCCTGTATCAACCTGATATGTGTGGATGAGGCTTTGCTACATGTAACCAACACAGATCCCTACTCTGGTTCTACTGTTCAGATTTTCTGAAAACTCAATTAAAAGTTACTGAAAAAACAATGTCTATGTTTCTATGTAGTGGGGCCACATCTGCTCTCCTCCAGTCGTCCTGAACAACACCTGAGTCCAGTGAGCTGTTAAATAAGGCCTTGAATGGGTCAGTCAACACCTCCCTGAGTTCATTCAGTACCCTTGGGTGTGTCATATCCAGTCCCATTGCCTTATCCACTTTCACAGTTGCACGTCCTTTCAGGACTCTCTCCTCTGACAGTGGACTTGAGTCTGCCTCCTCACACCGTTTCTTCCTGTTAATCACAGTTGGCCCATCTCCCCTCCCTCCAAACTATTGATTTATAGTACCTTAAAGATGAACACCTAAATACATTGATGTATAAACACATACAAACATTACTGTACCATTGCAAGCAGTACAATTCACTATGCAAGCCTTACCATAACAAGTGAGACAATGTTAAGCTCTCAGGCTAAATGAAACAGGTTAGATGTGAATCAGCAGAGTGGACTTAAGGGAACTGTGATTCTGGCAGATCTCAACAGTGAGCTGACAGGATAGATGGATGTGCCTGAATAAATCAGTGAGTAGCCTAAGGCTGATATTGTACAAGAGGCAGTACTTGCCAGGCCAGCATGCAGCCGTGACAGGGTTGAGATTTTTAATGAAGGTTAAGTGTAAACATTTAGGTGCAGAAGCCAAGTGTGTTGAAAGCAATATTTTATCTTTTAACAAGCACAATCTGAATCAGTTCATTTTGGCTCAGCCACTCTCTCTCTCTCTCTTCTCTCTCTCTCTCTCTCTCTCTCTCAATCTCTTTCTCACTGTCTCTGTCTCTCTCTCTCTCTCTCTCTCTCTCCTGCAGAAGCACAATATTCTTCACAGCAAAGATGTACTGTAAAAGAAATAAAACACATCATTGCCTATAAACCTAAGGCTGCCACATTGATTATTTTTTCACAGGTGCTTGGTGTCAGTGTCAGTGTCAGTGGCTCAGCAGGTAGCACACTCACCTTTGAGATTGGAAGATTGTGGGTTCTATCCCCACACCAGGCACTTGGGATAAATCCCAATACTGACACTGTAGTGCAGCGGGGAGGGGGTTGCACTCCTGAGGTTCTGTCTTTTGGATGAGGTGTTATACCGAGGTCCCATCTGCCTGGTGAGGTGGATGTTCAAGATCCCATGGGACTTCTTGAAAAGAAGGGGAATTTTCCCAGTGCCCTAGCCAAATTTATCCCCATTTGCTAAAAATACCACCAACAGCTTAATCTGGTTCAAGGTCAGTTGGCATTCATCTGTATCCCCCTCCCCTGGGTCGAGCCTGAAAGCAGGCAGAATTTGTCTAGTGCACTTACCTGGAAAAACTAAATAAATAAAATTATTCTGGTTGAATTGTAATCTTTTAAAAACAAGATGAGTATGTTTTATTCTTTATAGTATATGGTTGAGTGTTGTTGTGTATGGATTTTCATACATTCAAAAATCTCATTGTACTACAGTTCAAAGGTCAAAAAACTTATTGTAGTATAGTAGCAATGTCACTACTATACTACAACTTTTTCATTAAAAATTGGAGTGTAAGGTGTCTGTTACGAGCCAGTCTCTCACATTTTGAAATGCTCCCCACTCAGCTCCTCATAGCTCATCCCCCAAACAGCTTCTTTGCACACATACAAATTCTTTATTACCAAGATTCACCCCTGCACCCTCTGCTCCTCAAGGTTCTCGCCAATGATCTGAACCCCCTCAAACTAAATAAAGGCAGCAGCCACTAGCCTGTAAATAAACTCTCTCTAGACAACTGACTAACCGCTTCACTCTCAGCCTGCCCACTCAGGTCCTCCTGGTCTGTCCCCCAACAGCTTCCCCACACACACACACTCATAAACTGCATTTTCAAAAAACATATACTACATAAAATAACAAATAGTTAACTATGCTCAAACAGGGCTGTGTTTCCAGGGCTGGCCCGGTGGCATTAAGGATTGAGGCACTGGATGCCACACTTCACGCCATGCCAGCGACCCCATTTTGGGAGTGGACTCGGGCTGCTGGGGGTCAGCCAGGGAGGGAGATAATTGAGCATCTGATGGACTGCTCTCCTCTCCCGAGGTGGGTTGTGGGTGTCACTCAGCACTTATGCGGCCCCCAGTGGAGATCAGGGGGCTTGCAGTGGCCATTACAATAAGTGGTGGAGCATCTGCAGATGTCAACAGTGTGCTACGCAAATGTCATTGCATGTCTGCACTTGGGGGGGGGACCACAAACAAGGAAACAACTCCTACTCTCAGTAGCAACAGTGGGGACCAGGGGCCAACCTCTATGCTGAGCGACGGGTCCTCAGTCCACCTTCAGTGCTCCCCTCTTTTCATGGCAGTCTGTCTAGATTTCAGAAAGGTTGCCAGGAAGAAGACAGTGGTCCCACCATGGGGGACTTAGATCCGGGGAGGCCTGGGTGTCAATGGAGCAAGGTAGGAGTGGGCCAAGGACCAAAGCTGTGAGAGGGACTTCAGGTGGGTGGGACAAGGTCATGTCTTGAGTCCCCACTGGAAAGAGTCCAAGGGATCAGAGTGAGTTGGCGCATAAAGAGAGTTAAAAAAAAGGCGGTGTTTCCATCTCAGGGATTTGATGACATCATAGGGACCTCTTGAGCGTCACTCTCAAGGTCTATGATGTCAGCAAATCCCCTCAATGTAAACACAACCTTGTCTTGCTCAGTTACCTATTTATTATTCCATATAATAACTGGAGAGCATTTTTTCCAGTAGGGAAACTCGGGTTATAATTTGCCGTTATAACCAGCTGGTTAAAATAGCAAGCATGTGCTGGATTTTCCTCGCTCCACATATGTGCCAGCTACGGTCTTCCCTTTGTCAACCATGACACTTCACCTCCTCCTCCAGTTGAGCACTTAGACTCCAGAGTAAGTTGTACAATAATGTACTTTAAGGCATACATTCATTTTACTGCACTTTTGGGGGAAATTGGTAAAACAAAGCAAAACAACAAAAAAAAAGTAAATGGACAGGCACTTTCTTCAACCTAAACGTGACTGGTGCTTCAACCCAACCACAGTTGCACAAAAATTTATTTTTTTATTGGTAAAATTGCTGTGGTGAAAACACACTCACCAGCAATTATATAAAACAAACCATGGGGTAGTGTGTAAAACTCAGATTTTACACTCACCCTTGATGTTGGATAATAGTATAAACCCTCAAGCTTTGCTCTCTGTATTTATGTAGCATTTAACACCTCAGGTGTGTGTAAAATTCTCATTAGGTGCACTACCCCTTGATTTATTTTATATGTTAGTATTTCCTAGTTTTATTTTACAACTTATTTACCTTAGATACCACTGCTGAAGTGTAATGTCTAATTTACAGTGTGGTCCTATGCCCACCAATTTCCAAAGCTGGATGGACAGTAGCACTAAGAGGTTAAGTGACTTGTCCAAGCTCACACAGTAAGTATTTGGTTCTGGTATGGTTTGAACCTGTGATCTCCCCCTTCTACCAATTACATATGATATGAACTATCAGGTCTTAGCATGTTGTTCATATACAGTAGTTAGTGATCTGGGTAATAAACATACACTTTTGTATTACATGTTTATGGTGTGCACCATTTGCACCTTGTCCCGCCTGCCTGAAGTCCCAATCACACCTTTGTGGTTCTTTTCTGTTCAGCAGCACCCTTCCCATATCAGCAGTGAGCACAGTCTTTTTATGAGAGTCAGCAGATCTCCTAGTTCCCAAGGGACATGATGGAATTAGAAATTACTATTTCAGTTTGGCATCAAGGTACAGAGCTTAAAATATGTTTCATACAATCAAGGGAAAACATACTTTAAAGGTTATTGTTTCAAAATAATTGAATGTAGTGGTTTGATTTTTCTTTTTTTAAACAATTGAATTCCTCCTTTTTCCAATAGAGTTGTTCTACAGAAAAAGTCAGCCACTGTAAACTGAAGCAATGAAGAAAAAAATGCTCAAGTTGTAACAGTATGGAAAGTTCTAAAAAATATTTTATTTATTTATTTCTTGAATTACAATACCTTTGAGCCAGAGGCTCTTTTACAAAGGTTCTACATCAGGTAAAAGACAGACACTGTTACATAGTAAGTTACAAAAAACAGGTAAAGTGAACAGTGCATAAAGACAAAATTAAAGTGTAAACTTAAGGAGAATACAAAACAACAATGCAGCCAGGCAAAGGATATATCATGATGGAGGGGTAGAATAGGAGTGGGGAGGGAGTATGGGAAGGAGGATAAGACAAACAGAATAGGGAAGTTTAGATCACTGTGAATGGGGATGGGGGTAGAAATACAGGTCTATGGGGGGTTCAAAATAGTTGCAATGTTTACATGGTGTAGATTGCCTTTTTTTCTTTTGAAATTTCACAGATCTTCGACAGTTTTGCAAACCCAAATCTACTACAGACTCAGACTTCTGTTTTGATGAAAAAATGGCATGCACTAAAGTGAAACTGCAAAACTGTATTCACATGAACTGTCTAGGAAAGAGAACCATTCTGGGAAGATCCCCTGCCCCAGTCTAGAGGCAGGGATCACATCTCCTCAAAGCAAATTAACTATTTCATTTGTAGTTATATAGTAGGTTTATATATACTCTTTTTATGTTAAATGCATTAATCTTTGTAACTATTGACAGTTATCTATTTATTGTTTTTTGCTGGTGGTGTTTTTTTTTTAAGAAGTGATTTGGAGTGCTGGAAGGTGCTGTATTAAAATGAATACTTAACTTCCTATCTGCAGTTTGTGGCATATCATGTCAGGATGGTGAGAAAGAAAATACTGCAGTGTCTAAGTTATCATTGTTTTGGGTCATTTAAATATGAGCCCCCATGAACCAAGAATGTCAAAGTTCTCTTATTTCTTAGTCAGCATTCACAACTCCGGCATACAAATAAGGAAGGCAGAGACTTACAGCGGAGCCAGCCAGGATCTAATATAGTACACTGTTTTCTTAAAGAAATTGAAAATGTATAGAGGTTGCTTAAATAATATGAAATTGATTACAAAATGTCTTCAGATGAATATTACATATTTAATGAATATTTTATCTTTTTTTTTAATTTTGTGAATGTTAATCTTACAGGTTATAGCACAAGTTCAAATATTCTCAGATAGTTCTAACTGGCTTCAGCATATGGTACAGAGACAAAGTATCTCATATTTTCTGATGAGGTAATTACTGCTGAATTCATTATGTATCCTAAAAATTGCTGTTCTGACATCAGCTCCCACAGAGAAGATGGCAGTGATACATGGCGACCTTTCCTGGTCAAGCTTGCCTTACTTAAAGTGAATGTTCTCCAGAGGGTGCCTTTTCTAGTGTTGAAATAAATTAGGCTTCCTTGTAGTTGACTGTGTACTTTTCATAATTCTGATCAAAGTGTGCACTACATTGCCTCTAGGAATGTTTAACTCCTAAGGGTTCTAAATTAGATTTTCATATCAATATGCTAGGGTTATGGCTTCCAATATGTAATTACTCCCATTTAATCTCATCTGTTCATATGCAATTAAATACATTTATTCTAACTTTTTAGCCACCTTTAGAACAGGCATAAACAAAATATTCTGCACTTGATAGACCATACAGTTCAGAAAATAAAGTTAAAAGTATATGGGGCTGACCCAGTGGTGAGAGGGCTGAAACACCAGCCAACTTACCTCTTACCACACTGGCAACCTGGGTTCAGGAAAAGTGCAGGGCCATTCAGTGGTTGAACAGGGGAGGGAGGATTGAACATCTCAGGGATGGTTCTCCTCTCTTGGGAAGGGGGGACTCTGAATTCTATCACTTGCCTGCCACCAGGGGGAGGTCAGGTGGCAGCACTGGCAGGGCAGGCAGGTGTGTGTGGGGGGAGGGATGTGCTGACAAAAAACTCATGTGTGTCAACATGGATATGCATGGGCATGTTGCATACGGATGCCTCAAGGACGAAATGGTGGGAAATGCCATGGCTTACTTGGCATACCCCTCAGCAGCCCCCACAGACACTGAACAATCCTACATGGCAGACCACCCACAAATATGGCTCTGTGTATGTGGTGGTTAACCCTTAAGTTCACAAGATGGGCTGGTGTTGGGGCTGAAGGGGGGGTGCAACTGAGACCAGGGATAATGGTGGAGAAAAACATTTGTATTAAAAAAAGCTACATTTGAATTCTATAAAAAAAGAAAATGGCATTTTGAGCAGGAGACAAATGGAAATTAAAAAGTCAATGCTATTCAAAAATATGCCACAATAAACATAAGCACATAAAAACAGTACAAAAAGCCAGAGAACATCAACACAGAAGCACTCAGGTAAGGGTCACCTGGTTCAAACGTGCTCCTTCCCATGTACATTCCACAATGCTTTGCATTATGGGGTATGCATAATTTTGCATTTCTTACAGTACAGTACAATGCTATGTACAATTGACAACAGTTGTTAATATTACTATTACTTAATTTATTTTAATTATGTAGACCAGTAGAAGCTCACTAACCAGAACCTTATTTCCAGGTGTGGGGGGGGGGGGCAAAAAGGGGGAAAATAATGTGAACAAGAAAGTGATGAATGCAATTTAAATTAAACAAGATATCATATAGATGCAAAGTGAAAATCTCTAGAAAAAAGTGCAATGGTATAGGTGATAAGTCAAACAAATTGTAAAAACAAAGTGATGTAGTGCAAAGGTAACCAGGGATCAAAAATAAGCCAGTGGTGCTGGGAAAATTGAGAAAAATCCTTTTCGTGCACTTTTTCAAACTTATCCCACTTTGACAAATTTAAAAGCAATTTCACAAATTTGCAGCTTTGTATTTTAATCTCATCATTTTGCATTTCAAAAAGGTTTTGTTTGGTTACAGAATGTACAGTTTTGCTTAATTTGGTGGTGGAACAGAGGCACATCCTTCCAGTTGTACCTCTCCACAATTCATATGCCATTCTGGCATAGTGTAGTTCCTCTATGGAGGCACCCACAGTGGTGATCAAGGAGGATGCTGGGAACCTCCACAAAGGACAGTCATAGGAGGGTGTCATGGGACCCCACAGGGGAAGGAAAAATCTCCTTGGGGGGACTCCATTGTTAGGAGGGTAGAACTGGGGAAGGAAGGGGAGAGGGAGGTAAGGTGCCTGCCTGGCACCATGGCTTGGAGGGACAGAGAGCAAATCCTCAGGATCATGGGAGCAGCTGCACCGGGAGGGAGCTGGATGTCATTGTCCACCTAGGGAGAAATGACCTGGCTGGGAAAGGGATCAGACCAGTGCAGAAAGAGTTTGTGGAGTTGGGGAAGGGCCTTAGACAAGTAGCATGCACAGTAACCTTCTCGGAGGTGCTGCCTGTCTATGGCATGGGTGAGGCTAGAGTGCTCCACACCATGGGATTCAATCAGTGATTGAAAAACTGGTGCATAGCTCAGGGGTTTGACTTCACTGGGGACTAAGGGTCCCCTTGGAATGATGCAGGCCTATACTGGCACAATGGTCTACATCTGTCCAGGAGGGTAACCAGGATCCTAGGTGATAGGTTTAAATGCTTAAATGGCAAGCATTTAAACTAGCCAAGGGGGGAGGCACTGGAAAGGAGCAGGGAAATCCTAGCCCCCCCCAAAAAAAATCAAAAGGCTAGAATGACAGGGATGGGGCAAAAAGGGGTAAGGCCATCAAGAAATGGAGGGTAATGAGTACCAGTGCCCGTAGTCTGGGCAACAAGCTAGGCTGTCCCAGATTCCTGTTATGTACAGTCCCAAGTACGTTGACACTTTCTAGCCTAAGAGGGTCGTCCACCACCAGGGGACCTCACTGATCATCCAGGACTGCACAGACCTCTTCTTTGAGGTCCATGCTAAGGAATGTCCCAAGCTGGATAACATTAGACCCTGCCATAACCACTACATTCACCATGGCTATGCCATTGCTGCTCCCAATGGCTTCATGACCTTCAGCTCCAGTCTGCCCTTTGGCATTGCCACAAGAGTGGGGGAAGAGCAGACCACTTTGGTACAGAATGAATTGGAGGGCAAGAAAGGGATTTCAGTACTCAACCTGCCCCCATTCCTGCAGGACTTCCTCGTGCTTCTCCCACCAGAGCAGCAGGAGCTGGTCCGGCAGGTGCTGAGTGTGAAGAGCCTCATTAACAAAGTCTTTAATTACTGTTTTCTCAAGAACATATACCCCAGAGCATTGAAGCACAGGTGGCTCGAGCCTGGACTATCTGCTGTTACTTAGCCTGCATGCTGCATGAACCCATGGGACTGCTATGAGACTGGATGTTCTTGTTTAGACAGATATTGTAGTGTGGTCACTGTTGGGGGAACATGACATATTTTTGGCCAGAAATGAGCAGAAAATTCTCTCCTGTGTGTGAGAATGGGGACATGACATGCTTTTGGCTAAAGAGAAGCAGAAATCTCTCTCTTGCAAATGGCATGTCCAGAGCAAGGGGGAGCCAGATGCAGAAGAACCGACTATTCTGAGAGGTGGGGAGGGGGTGAAATACTGACAACAACAAAAATGGAAAGGGACGGGGTGGTCATATCAGATGAACTAAAGGTGGGCCAGCAATGTGAGAAGGCAGTAAGGAGGGCTGGGGGGATATTGGGATGCATAGGGAGAGGCATCACTGGTAGAAAAGAGGACGTTGTTGGCCCTCTGTGTAGACAGTTGGTAAGACCACATCTGGAGTACTGTGTACAGTTCTGGAAACCCCATCTCTGCAAAGACATAGACAGGGTGGAGGCTGTCCAGAGGAGGGCAGCCAAAATGGTGCAGAGTCTGCACCAGAAGACATATGAAGAAAGACTAAAGGAGCTTAAGATGTATAGCCTTGAGGAAAGGAGGGAGAGGGGGGCATGATAGAAACTTTCAAATACCTCAAAGGAGTCAACAAAGTCCAAGAGGGTGGCATCTTTCAGAAAAAGAGATGTGCAAGCACAAGGGGGCACAATTTGAAGATAGAGGGTGGACGGCTCAGAGGTAATGTGAGGAAGTATTTCTTCACAGAGAGAGTTGTAGATGCATGGAACAGCCTTCCTGAGGAGGTTGTAGAGTCAAAAACAGTAGGGGAATGCAAGAATGCATGGGACAGACATAAGGCAATTCTAGTGGGGGGGTAGGAGAAAGTAGGCTATTGGTTAACTAGGATCTGCAGCTTATCCATTAGGTAGAGAAATGGGCAGACTAGGTGGGTGAAGCGGTCCTTATCCACCATCAGATTCTATGTTTCTATTCTATGTTTCTGAACTTCTGGCCTTGATGGAAGAGGGATGCCTGGATATTGTGGTAATCACAGAAACATGGTACACAGAGAACCATGACTGGGATGTTAACATACCAGGGTACATAACCTACAGGAAGGACATGGAGGGTAGAAGAGGGGGAGGAGTAGCTATCTATGAAAGGGAAGGGATAAAAGCAATGGAACAAAAGAGTAAACAGGGAGGAGAGGAGGCACTGTGGGTCACCTTAGAGACTGGAAATGGCATCACAATCCACACGGGGTTGTATACAGACCCCATCTCAGGGAGAGGGAATGGACAAGGATATGATAGAAGGCATCCTTAGGATGGCAGAGAAAGGGGAGATACTGCTGATGGGGGACCTGAATATGCCAGATGTTAACTGGAGCACCTTTGCTGCAGCCACATCAAAGAGCAGGGCCATTCTCAATGCCCTAAAGGGGGCATGCCTCAGACAGCTAGTGTTGGAACCCACTTGGGAGGGAGCATTCTTAGACCATGTACTCTCAAATGGGGACAGTGAGAGGATCTCAGATCTAGAAGTGGGTAGCCATCTGGGAACAAGTGACCACCAAACACTGTGGTTCACGATAAACTCAACTGCAGAGTCAAGCCATACAAAAGTGAGGGTACTGGACTTCAGGATGGCTGACTTTGGCATAATGGGAGAGTGCCATAGAAAAGCACTGGCAAACAGGCAAGAGGGAGGGGTGGAGCAACAATGGGGAAACATCAAAACTGCCATCACAGAGGCAACAAGCCTTTGTGTGAAGCAAATAAACAAATAAAAAAAAAAAGCCACTGTGACTCCCAAAAGAGGAGACGGGGAAGGTTAGGGAGAAAAAAATAGCATTTAGGAAGTATAAGGAAACATAGAAGGAACAGGACAGAGAGCTGTAGCAGTTAAGGCAGAAGGAAGCAGGAAGGCAATCAGAATACCAAAGGCCCAAACTGAGGAAAAGATAGCCAATTTGGTTAAGAAGAAGGATAAAACCTTTTATAGGTACATTAGGGAGCATAGAAAGACAAAGGGAGGGATAGTGAGGCTGAATAGAATGGATGGTGGGTGGGCAGAGAGGGACAGTGAAAAAGCAGGGATACTGAATGAATACTTCTGCTTAGTATTCACAAAAGAGGAGGAGGGGGAGGTACCTAATCCAATTAACAGAAGCACTCTTGATAGGGGGATCGATCCCAGTCCTTTCACAGATGAAAGGGTTCTGAAAGAACTCCTAAAACTGAAGGTGGACAAAGCAATGGGGCCTGATGGGATTCACCCCAGAATTCTAAAAGAATTAAGGGGAGAACTAGTGATGCCACTGACTACCCTTTTTAACAAATCATGGGAGGATGATGTGGTGTCTGAGGACCGGAGGAGGACAGATGTGATTCCCCTTCACAAAAGTGGGAGCAAGACAGAGGCAGGAAACTACAAACCTATCAGTTTGACCTCTGTGGTAGGGAAATGATGGAATCACTTCTAAATGAAAGAATTGTTGAGTACCTAGAGGCCAGTGGGGCACAGGACCCAAGGCAGCATAGATTCACAGCGGGAAGGTCATGTCAGATGAATCTAATAGATTTCTTTGACTGGGAGACCAAAGTAGTAGACCAGGGAGGGGCTGTGGTCATGGCCTATCTAGACTTTAGCAAGGCATTTGACACAGGCCAACACAAAAGATTAATAAACAAATTAGCCAGCCTGGGAGTGGGTCCCATGGTGGTAGCCTGGGTAAAACATTGGCTGGACAACAGGACAAAGAAGGTAATAGTAAACGGAGTCAACTCTGAAGAAAGGGGGGTTACTAGTGGGGTACAGCAGGGTTCAGTACTGGGTCCAGTCCTTTTTAATGTCTGTATAAGTGACATTGCAGATGGACTGGAAGGAAAAGTATGCCACTTTGCAGATGACACAAAGATCTGCAGCAGGGTTGATACACAAGGGGGCATGGAAAGGATGAGAAGGGGCGTGGAAAGGTTGGAGGAATGGTCAGAAGTATGGCAGCTAGGATTCAATGCAAAGAAGTGCAAAATAATGCACCTGGGAAACAAAAACCCAGGGGAAGAGTACACAATGGGGGGAGGTAGTAACAACAACAAAAATGGAAAGTGACCTGGTGGTAATCATATCAAATGACCTTAAGGCTGGCAAGCATTGTGAGAAGGCAGTAGGGAGGGCTGGGGGATACTGGGTTGTATAGGGAGAGGCATCACCATCAGAAAACAGGAAGTTGTTATCCCTCTGTACAGACAATTGGTGAGACCCCATCTGGAGTACTGCATCCAGTTCTGGAGACTCCATCTCCACAAGGACATAAACAGGATGGAGGCAGTCCAGAGGAGGGCAGCTAAAATGGTGCAGTGTCTGGAAGAGAAGTCATATGAGGAGAGACTAAAGGAGCTTAATATGTATACCCTTGAGGAAAGGAAGGAGAAGGGGGGGCATGATAGAAACTTTTAAATACCTCAGTGGAATCAACAAAATCCAAGAGGGTAGCATCTTTCAGGAAAAGATATGTGCAAAAACAAGGGGACACAATTCGAAGATAGAGGGGGGACGGCTCAGAGACAATGTGAGGAAGTATTTTTTTCACAGAGAGGGTGATGGCTGCATGGAACCGCCTTCCTGAGGAGCTTGTGGGTTCTAAAACTGCAAGAGAATTCAAGAATGCATGGGACTGACATAAGGCAATTCTTGTGGGTGGTAGGAAGAAATAGGCTGTTGGTTAACTAGGATCTTCAGCTTATTCAGTAGGTTAGGGAAATGGGTAGACTAGGTGGGCCAAGTGGTCCTTATCTGCCATCAAAGTCTATGTTTCTATTTGGGTAACAATCGTGCTAGAGGTCACAGATGTATAGTAATTTTGTGATATTGAAGACTTCTATAATCACCATGTGTTTCTTTAGGGCAAAGTGCTTGAAACTGTGCATTATTTTATTTCAAGTTTAGAAACACATACTGTAGTTCAAAAAGTGAACCATGTTTCTTTATAAAAAATTGCATGATTCGCCAACAGTGTGTTTCTTGAAGGGAATGATTTTTCACATGATTTCTGACAGTCTTGCAATGAGCGTGCTCTGATTCTGGGCAGAGGACTTTGTGCATTCCAGAGACATCTCTCTCAGCAGTTAGACCTGTTCTGAATTCAATCTACAGTACTCTTTGGAAAAACAAACTTGAGAAGCTTGTTTCTTTCTTGTGTAACAAGTAGAGATGGGTGAAATCAACAAACTTCACTCTATGAAATATTTCACGGATTCCACTTAATACATGAAGCGCAATATGTGAAATTCACCAATTCGCTGAGGCCAGATCGAATGCGAAGTGTGGAATTTTGAGGGCAAAATTCCACACTTCCCACACAAACTTTGGCCACAGTGTTAAAAAAGTACATAAATCCTTGGTGTCTATTCCAGATACAATTTGAATCATTTACAATCACCCTTGCCCCCACATACCCCACCCCTTGCAAATTGCTGGCCAGTCGGTCACAATGTAAAAATATATAAAATTTAAAAGAAAATTAAATCCCCATTCCCTCCTGTCTAGTGGACCCACCCACTCCCTGCCAATCGCTGGACACAGTTTTAAAAAATTACTACACTCACCCCCCACCCCCACCAATCACAGGTCAGTCATCCACAATATAAAAATATACCTAATTTTTTTATTGAACTAAATCCCCATTCCCTGGTGTGTAGGACTCCACCACTCATTCCCATCAGGAAGTGCCTGACACCAGTGTTACAACACCACCCCTCTGAGCCCGGGTCCATGCCAAATGGCCACTGGCACAGCCCTCCACTCAGGTCCACAGCTGGCAGCCAACTGAGTTCTTAATGAATGAATGTGTGCTTGTACAAGCATGCACGCATTCATTGAGAGCTTAGTTGGGCTGCCAGCCATGGAGGTGAGTGGAGGGTTGTGCCGGTGGTCTGCTTGGGCTGGACTCAGGAGAGGGGAGCGGGTAATGTTGTCTGTTATGGCACTGGTGTGGGGCACTCCCTGATGGGGTAGGGTGGGTGGGGGTCCCCAGTGAATGGGGGATTTTATAAAAAATTATTTATATTTTTACATTGAGCCCGACTGGCTGGCAATCAGCAGGGGGTGGGAGCCTGGGGTGATTGTTGTAATTTTTAAACTGTGTCCGTGATCAGTGGGGAATGATGGAGGGTCCACTAGACACCAGGGAATGGGGGATTTAATAAAAAAAAATATACATATTTTTACATTGTGGCAAACTGGCCAACAATCGGAGGAGGGTGTGGTGGTGGGTGAGTGTAAATGATTCAAACTGTGTCTGGTGATTGGCAGGGGGACCACTAGACACCAGGGATAACTCACGGGTAGTGTTGGGGGATTCCACATTTGTAACCTCTATTTGCTTTGGGTTTTTAAGTGCAATTTGCACTTAAAAACCCTAAAAGTAATCTCACTCCCTAAAATTACACAGGATATGGTAGAGAGAATAAAAGCCCAGATTAGAGCAGAAGAACTAAAGAGAGTAGTTTCATACAGTAAAACCTTGAAAACACCAGGCCCAGATGGTTTACCTTCTGAATGGTACAAGACATTTTTCAAATAATTGGCACCAGCCTTGTTGACAGCTTTTCAGGAGATTCAGGAGAGTGGGTCCTCCTTGGGCCTATACTAATATTTCCTCCATTCTTAAACCAAATAAGCCAGCGGATCAACCCACTTCTTACTGGCCCATATCCATTTTGAATATGGATTACAAGTTGTTCATGTTTATTCTAGCTTTTAGAATTGATGAGATGCTGCCACATCTTACAAACCCTGACCAGTCAGGATTTATTCGCTCCTGTCAAACCACAGATAACATACGTAGGACACTACAACTGCTAGATCATGTAAATCAGAGGTAGACGCCAGCAGTTTTTGTCAGCCTCGATGCTAACAAAGCTTTCAACCAAGTTAGGTGGTCCTTTTTATGGCAGACGTTGTCCATATTTGGATTTCCAGAGGAATTTATAGCCTTACTACAGCGTAAATATTCTTCTCCCAAGGTATACCTTAAAATAAATGTGCAGTTATCAACCTTAATATCTCTTAGTATGGGGACAAGACAGGGTTGTCCTCTGTCACCCCTGCTCTTTGCTCTCTATATAGAGCCCTAAGCCGAATGCATATGACAACACCCATTGATCCAAGGGATACCGTTCGGTGGAAGAAGTTTCACCATATCCTTGTATGCGGATGATATATTGTTGATATTGCTGGACCCAGAAACTTCTATTCCAGCAACATTGGATGTGATTAATGTTTTTTGTGCTATATCTGGCTACCAAATAAGTAAACAGAAAACTAGGATATAGACTATAAATTTCGCCCTGACCCAAGAATTGAAACAACTTCTCCCTGCCAGCTGGAGAAATAATAAGATGAAATATATTGGGGTGAACATCCCTAACCAATTAGAGTATCTGGATCTCTTTAATTTAGAACCACTGTCCCTAGAGATAGAATCTTTAATGGGAACATGGTCTCATCTATTTTTGTCATTTTATTCTAGAATACATGCTAGTCACATGACAGTTTTCCCTAAGATATTATACTTTTTCCAGACATTGCCTCTCAACCCACCCCAGTTTTATTTTGTGTCTTGGAATAGAATGATGTCCAGGTTTGTATGGGCTGAAAAACAACCAAGGATTTGTGGGTCACTACTACAACTATCAACAGATAAAGGAGGCCTTAGTCTTCCAAATCTGAGAGACTATCACAGAGCAGTAACCTGCAAAATAGTTATGACTCTGGCTTAGTAAGCAGTTGGACCCAACCTGGAAATATATTGAATTTGTTTTAAATTACTTTCTTAATATCCTCCCTATAGTGTTTGCCCCTCTTTCCTCATCCCCAAAACTTAGGGATTTCACCTTTGGAACCCATTAACACCTTAAAAACCTGGCAAGAGACTTGAGCCTTTCCACAGTTAGAGGAAATATTTTATTATTTTTGATTACTAGTTAGTGAGAGAGATTTTATTCCTGCACAGATGGATCATGCCTTTAGTGAATGGCATGCCAGGAGGCTGTCAATGATATATCAATTTCTGGATGTGCAGGGAGTGCTACACTTTGCTTCTCAACAAACAGCTTTCCACCTTCCGAATTCCCATCATTATAGGTATTTACAGATGAGAACATTCTTGCCTCAGAAAAAATGCCCTGGAATGCTTTTTCTGAACCCTGTCCCTCTGATGGGCCTTTTGGTAGAGGCCATCCAAGGTTGTGAAACCAAACACTGGATAGGTTATATTTATAAGGCCCTGAGGGAATATTGGCAAGAATCAACAAGAGACATATTACAGACTTGGAATTTAGAGTTACAAACACACCTGACATATGAGAAGTGGGTGGAGCCAATTGTACCCTCCATGAAAGTCTCTCAAGCCCCATACTGCGTTGAATTTATATGGAAATGCAGGCTTCGATTCTTTAATACGCCTGAAAAATTAGTTGAATTTTTTCCAGCCGATTATGGCATATATTGGAGGGACTGTGAAAAGTTACTGGCTAATATGACTCACATCTTCTATACCTGTCCAATGATAGTCCAGTACTGGCGAAACATTGAAACTAGTTTATGACAATTGGTGGAAATTGACTTAACACTTTCTCCACAGCTGGTGTTGCTAGGTAAGGGTGACTCAATTCCTTAGTAAAAGTAAAGTATATTTATATTTGGCTGCAGCAAAAAGTAATACTCGTCTTTGGAGAACCAGTGCTACCCCTACATCGGACATGTGGCACAAGGAGTTGTCTGAAATCTACTATTTAGAATGGACCATTGCCAAAAGAACAGGTAGAATTAAGCATTTTAAACTGGCATGGAGGCCTTGGGTTTTTTATATTACCCCGATAGATATGTATTTTGTTCCCTGAGTATTATAGAGTGTTGGATAATTAGCTCGAAAATACATTCTGATATATGTGATGTGTTTATTGAGGTCTCAGGATATGTCATCCCTATGCTGCTATAGTTATGTAAAAGTAATAATGAATGTCTTTATCCCATGTCACTGTGTACATTGTATCCCTGCTGATATGCTGGAAAAATACAAAAATAAAGAATATAAAAAAAAAAGTAAGGCAAAGTCACACAAATGGCAAATTCCAATCAATTTGGGACAATTTCGCGAACTGCTCTGTGAAGGCGAATTTGGCGACTGCCGCATATTCACCCACAAAGTAAAACTTTGCCGCATCTCTAGCGACAAGCCAGATACAGGTCTGTAGTGACTAGTTTGCTGTTATTGGTCCAGTAGCATTAGCTTACAGAGTTGCTTTATTAGATTCTCATATTGGGCCATATACATGAATGAAATTGTTGCCTACACGCCACGTATCCGAGGTGCATAGGCAACCTTAAATGTGAGTGTTCCACCTCCCTTATAACCTCCACTACTCCTCGCTACCACTTTAAAACTATATCCCAGCATGAAGCTGCCCCACCCCTGCTAAAGGCCCTCAGCAAATCCAGGTTTAGTAGCGGCTCTTTGGATCTTAAACTACTCAGGATAACCCTCTCCAAGGTACTATACCCCCTCACTGTGCTGCTGAACGCTCCCTATCTCTAAGGCAATTCCGCTAAAATGGAAAACAGCCCTCATCACACCCATCCTCAAGAGTGGTGATTGTACCCAGCCTGGGAACTACTGCCTCATTTCAATTCTGTCACCTCTCTCCAAAGTCCTTGAAAAATTTGCCTTTATAGCTCAATGACTACCTCTCCAAGTATAACCTCCTGTGCTCCGAGCAGCATGGTTTCTGCAACAGTCACAGCACCACAACAGCTATTCTGGAGTTTACCAATGCCCTACATGCATCCTTTGATATAGGCCATATCGCTGGTGCCATCTACATAGACCTATCTAAAGCATTTGATACAGTTCACCAGCCAGTTGTCTCTCACAGGAGTCAACTGGCTGGTTTGCCAGCTACCTGTCCAACAGAACACAAAAAGTAAGGCTGGCTCATACTCAGTCATCCCTGCTCCAAGTCTCTTCTGGGGTTTCTCAGTGATCGATTCTTGGTCCCCTGCTGTTTACCCTATTTCTCAACTCCCTGCCCAAGGCATGTTCTGGGAATCTACTTCTGTATGCGGACAATGCTGTCTTATACAACACCCATACTGATCCTGCCTCCCTGCAGCACACCCTCCAAAGATCCTTTAGTGAGGCAGAATCATGGTTTGTTGAACATAGACTCATTCTGCACTATAAAAAAACAAAGTCTATGTTATTCGCACATGCCCGAAATAAAAACAGTGGTCACCCACTGCTCATTCAAAACTCCCTTAATGAACCACTTGAACAGGTCACCTCATTAAAATACCTAGGTATCACTTTTGACTATGGTCTCACCTACCACGACCACATCCACTGGCTAAGCTCTGCCATTAATGTGCGTATTGGCCTACTGCATCGATACAAGCCCTGCCTCCCCCTGAATCACTTCAGCTGGCTATCTCCTCTTCATTTTTTTCTCTCATAGACTATGTTATCTTAGTATATGGGGCAGTCGATAGCACACACCTTAACAAAATCAGGGTGGCACTGAATAAGGCCTTCATTGGCCACCAACTGTGACCGCTCACACATAACTGCACACTCTACTCCACCACCAACTGGCTAAACTTTGATGGGTGCCTCAAATATCAGACTTGTCTCTTTGCTAATAAAATCACTGCTGGCCTTATGCCCCCAACCCTTGTCCCTATGCTTCAACCACCCTTGACTACCAGGCACACCTGTCAATCTGAGACTACCCACTACCTGGTCCCCCTTTGCAAAACGTTGATGGGACAAAGAACCTTTAGATACTGGGCCCCACTATGGCTCAACTCACTCCCAAAAATTCTCCTTGCAGAAGCCAAACTTGGTCAGTTCAAATCTCTCCTTCAGCACCATATAACCCAGGATACTGTCTGTGACTGCCACTGATCTACTACCACACCGACTGCTATCATATGACAATGGACCCTAACTCAGTCCTGCCTGAGTCTTAATGTTATCTCTTATCACTGTTTGCACCTGTCTGCTGTAAATAACCTTTATTACCTGTATTATGTAACTCTGTAACTCATTTTGCAATTGCATTCCTTGACGTAGAGCCTTTGTAAAGGAGTCTCTGATTCAAAGGTATTAATTCTGATATTTTCAATAAAATAAAAAAAAATAAAATAAATACTGCACAATGGGGGTCCTGTGGACCACCAGTAACATTCACTAAGGAGGTGCAAGTCACTTACGCTTGCTCCACCTTAGCCCCATGGGTGAATCTGTGCAGGGGGGTGTCGGGGGCATGCCTGCACTACACGACATTCACTAAGCTGCGTGGTGCTAGGCACAGGGGGGATGCTGGGTATGCCATCTGAGACGAGGCATAATCCAGTATACACACCCCCGTGTACTCCATCTGCCTGGAGTGGTGGTACTGGGCAATGGACCTCCTTTGTGCCACAACCCACTAGCCTGCAGGGGAGGGCTGGGCCACTGGTTTGGGTGAGTGCCTGACAGTGGTCCACATGTTAACACTTTCTGCAGCTTAGTCCCGCTCAATGCGCCTGCTGCTTGGACACAAGGGATCCACTGTTGGACCAGGTATGGGCATCTGATTGGATGCCTGGCTCTGTCTGCAACTTTGCCCCTGACCACCTGTGTGACCCTGTGCATCGAGGGGGAATGGCCATGGACAGGCACCCCACAGGTGTATGCTGTCATGTATTCCATGCACCCTGCACCTGTCTGGGTCTGCATAGGTACGCAGGTGGGGTACATGCCTCAGGTAGGGCCCATTGACAGAGAATCAGTAGTTTGGAGAAAGGAAATTATTTTTCTCAGCCATGTTATTTAGGAGTAGTGTTGTTTAGTAGCATGTGTGCAGTTGCATAATGCATGTCAACATGCAAAACTCTAGACTTCTCAGCATTAACATGTGCAGCAGCAGCATTAAATTGAGAAGCAAATAGCAAGAATTCATAGCACATTTTTATGGCAGCAGTGGGTGTAGCCCTGCAGACATCTTGCGAGCACTGTGGAGAAAAGGGAACTTAGCGGATACCAAATGGACTTTTTCAACAGTGGAGGAAAACGGCAATCACTGTGCATTCACCCTGCACTATTTTGTCCACCGGTACCGATGGAACATGACACTGTCCACTATGTCCAAGATGGCTGGTGGAGTTTTCTGCTCAATCGCAATGACTTGCATATGCACACTGAACTCCAGGGCATGGCAGCACAGCCCACTGGATCTAAGATGGCCACTGGAGCCCAGTGCGCATGCACGAGTCATCGCACATGTGCAGAAAACTCCACCGGTCATCTTGGACACGTCAGACAATGCCATGTTCCTCCGTCAGCTCATTTTAGCATGCCTTGTATTGATCAACAAAAGTACATGACAGATAAACACACACAAGACAGAATACATACAAACAAAAAATGAGAGTGATATGATATGCTTATTGGGTTTCTTTCAAATAAAACAGTTGCACTTAGCGTTAGACCTCAAAGGGCAAAATTCCACACTTCCCACACAAACTTTGGCCACAGTGTTAAAAAAGTACATAAATCCTTGGTGTCTATTCCAGATACAATTTGAATCATTTACAATCACCCTTGCCCCCACATACCCCACCCCTTGCAAATTGCTGGCCAGTCGGTCACAATGTAAAAATATATAAAATTTAAAAGAAAATTAAATCCCCATTCCCTCCTGTCTAGTGGACCCACCCACTCCCTGCCAATCGCTGGACACAGTTTTAAAAAATTACTACACTCACCCCACCCACCTGTCCACAGGTCAGTCAGCCACAATATAAAATATACCTAATTTTTTTTGAGACTAAATCCCCATTCCCTGGTGTATAGTGGACCCCACCCACCCCACCCCATCAGGAAGTGCCTGACACTGATGTTACAACACCACCCCTCTGAGCCCGGGTCCATGCCAAATGGCCACTGGCACAGCCCTCCACTCAGGTCCACAGCTGGCAGCCAACTGAGTTCTTAATGAATGAATGTGTGCTTGTGCAAGCATGCACGCATTCATTGGAGAGCTTAGTTGGGCTGCCAGCCATGGAGGTGAGTAGAGGTTGTGCCGGTGGTCTGCTTGGGCTGGACTCCCAGGAGAGGGAGCGGGTAATGTTGTCTGTTATGGCACTGTGTGGGGCACCCCTGATGGGGTAGGGTGGGTGGGGGTCCCCAGTGAATGGGGGATTTTATAAAAAAAATTATTTATATTTTTACATTGAGCCCGACTGGCCGGCAATCAGCAGGGGGGTGTGGGAGCCTGGGGTGATTGTTGTAATTTTTGAAACTGTGTCCGGTGATCAGTGGGGAATGATGGAGGGTCCACTAGACACCAGGGAATGGGGGATTTAATAAAAAAAATATACATATTTTTACATTGTGGCAAACTGGCCAACAATCGGAGGAGGGTGTGGTGGTGGGTGAGTGTAAATGATTCAAACTGTGTCTGGTGATTGGCAGGGGGACCACTAGACACCAGGGATAACTCATGGGTAGTGTTGGGGGATTCCACATTTGTAACCTCTATTTGCTTTGGGTTTTTAAGTGCAATTTGCACTTAAAAACCCTAAAAGTAATCTCACTCCCTAAAATTACACAGGATATGGTAGAGAGAATAAAAGCCCAGATTAGAGCAGAAGAACTAAAGAGAGTAGTTTCATACAGTAAAACCTTGAAAACACCAGGCCCAGATGGTTTACCTTCTGAATGGTACAAGACATTTTTCAAATAATTGGCACCAGCCTTGTTGACAGCTTTTCAGGAGATTCAGGAGAGTGGGTCCTCCTTGGGCCTATACTAATATTTCCTCCATTCTTAAACCAAATAAGCCAGCGGATCAACCCACTTCTTACTGGCCCATATCCATTTTGAATATGGATTACAAGTTGTTCATGTTTATTCTAGCTTTTAGAATTGATGAGATGCTGCCACATCTTACAAACCCTGACCAGTCAGGATTTATTTGCTCCTGTCAAACCACAGATAACATACGTAGGACACTACAACTGCTAGATCATGTAAATCAGAGGTAGACGCCAGCAGTTTTTGTCAGCCTCGATGCTAACAAAGCTTTCAACCAAGTTAGGTGGTCCTTTATGGCAGACGTTGTCCATATTTGGATTTCAGAGGAATTTATAGCCTTACTACAGCGTAAATATTCTTCTCCCAAGGTATACCTTAAAATAAATGTGCAGTTATCAACCTTAATATCTCTTAGTATGGGGACAAGACAGGGTTGTCCTCTGTCACCCCTGCTCTTTGCTCTCTATATAGAGCCCTAAGCCGAATGCATATGACAACACCCATTGATCCAAGGGATACCGCTCGTGGAAGAAGTTTCACCATATCCTTGTATGCGGATGATATATTGTTGATATTGCTGGACCCAGAAACTTCTATTCCAGCAACATTGGATGTGATTAATGTTTTTTGTGCTATATCTGGCTACCAAATAAGTAAACAGAAAACTAGGATATAGACTATAAATTTCGCCTGACCCAAGAATTGAAACAACTTCTCCTGCCAGCTGGAGAAATAATAAGATGAAATATATTGGGGTGAACATCCCTAACCAATTAGAGTATCTGGATCTCTTTAATTTAGAACCACTGTCCCTAGAGATAGAATCTTAATGGGAACATGGTCTCATCTATTTTGTCATTTTATTCTAGAATACATGCTAGTCACATGACAGTTTTCCTAAGATATTATACTTTTTCCAGACATTGCCTCTCAACCCACCCCAGTTTTATTTTGTGTCTTGGAATAGAATGATGTCCAGGTTTGTATGGGCTGAAAAACAACCAAGGATTTGTGGGTCACTACTACAACTATCAACAGATAAAGGAGGCCTTAGTCTTCCAAATCTGAGAGACTATCACAGAGCAGTAACCTGCAAAATAGTTATGACTTGGCTTAGTAAGCAGTTGGACCCAACCTGGAAATATATTGAATTTGTTTTAAATTACTTTCTTAATATCCTCCCTATAGTGTTTGCCCCTCTTTCCTCATCCCCAAAACTTAGGGATTTCACCTTTGGAACCCATTAACACCTTAAAAACCTGGCAAGAGACTTGAGCCCTTCCACAGTTAGAGGAAATATTTTATTATTTTTGATTACTAGTTAGTGAGAGAGATTTTATTCCTGCACAGATGGATCATGCCTTTAGTGAATGGCATGCCAGGAGGCTGTCAATGATATATCAATTTCTGGATGTGCAGGGAGTGCTACACTTTGCTTCTCAACAAACAGCTTTCCACCTTCCGAATTCCCATCATTATAGGTATTTACAGATGAGAACATTCTTGCCTCAGAAAAAAAAATGCCCTGGAATGCTTTTCTGAACCCTGTCCCCCCTCTGATGGGCCTTTTGGTAGAGGCCATCCAAGGTTGTGAAACCAAACACTGGATAGGTTATATTTATAAGGCCCTGAGGGAATATTGGCAAGAATCAACAAGAGACATATTACAGACTTGGAATTTAGAGTTACAAACACACCTGACATATGAGAAGTGGGTGGAGTCAATTGTACCCTCCATGAAAGTCTCTCAAGCCCCATACTGCGTTGAATTTATATGGAAATGCAGGCTTCGATTCTTTAATACGCCTGAAAAATTAGTTGAATTTTTTCCAGCCGATTATGGCATATATTGGAGGGACTGTGAAAAGTTACTGGCTAATATGACTCACATCTTCTATACCTGTCCAATGATAGTCCAGTACTGGCGAAACATTGAAACTAGTTTATGACAATTGGTGGAAATTGACTTAACACTTTCTCCACAGCTGGTGTTGCTAGGTAAGGGTGACTCAATTCCCCTTAGTAAAAGTAAAGTATATTTATATTTGGCTGCAGCAAAAAAGTAATAACTCGTCTTTGGAGAACCAGTGCTACCCCTACATCGGACATGTGGCACAAGGAGTTGTCTGAAATCTACTATTTAGAATGGACCATTGCCAAAAGAACAGGTAGAATTAAGCATTTTAAACTGGCATGGAGGCCTTGGGTTTTTTATATTACCCCGATAGATATGTATTTTGTTCCCTGAGTATTATAGAGTGTTGGATAATTAGCTCGAAAATACATTCTGATATATGTGATGTGTTTATTGAGGTCTCAGGATATGTCATCCCTATGCTGCTATAGTTATGTAAAAGTAATAATGAATGTCTTTATCCCATGTCACTGTGTACATTGTATCCCTGCTGATATGCTGGAAAATACAAAATAAAGAATATAAAAAAGTAAGGCAAAGTCACACAAATGGCAAATTCAATCAATTTGGGACAATTTCATGAACTGCTCTGTGAAGGCGAATTGGCGACTGCCGCATATTCACCCACAAAGTAAAACTGCCGTATCTCTAGCGACAAGCCAGATACAGGTCTGTAGTGACTAGTTTGCTGTTATTGGTCCAGTAGCATTAGCTTACAGAGTTGCTTTATTAGATTCTCATATTGGGCCATATACATGAATGAAATTGTTGCCTCACACGCCACGTATCCGAGGTGCATAGGCAACCTTAAATGTGAGTGTTCCACCTCCCTTATAACCTCCACTACTCCTCGCTACCACTTTAAAACTATATCCCAGCATGAAGCTGCCCCACCCCTGCTAAAGGCCCTCAGCAAATCCAGGTTTAGTAGCGGCTCTTTGGATCTTAAACTACTCAGGATAACCCTCTCCAAGGTACTATACCCCCTCACTGTGCTGCTGAACCGCTCCCTATCTCTAAGGCAATTCCGCACAAAATGGAAAACAGCCCTCATCACACCCATCCTCAAGAGTGGTGATTGTACCCAGCCTGGGAACTACTGCCTCATTTCAATTCTGTCACCTCTCTCCAAAGTCCTTGAAAAAAATTGTCGCCTTATAGCTCAATGACTACCTCTCCAAGTATAACCTCCTGTGCTCCGAGCAGCATGGTTTCTGCAACAGTCACAGCACCACAACAGCTATTCTGGAGTTTACCAATGCCCTACATGCATCCTTTGATATAGGCCATATCGCTGGTGCCATCTACATAGACCTATCTAAAGCATTTGATACAGTTCACCAGCCAATTGTCTCTCACAGGAGTCAACTGGCTGGTTTGCCAGTACCTGTCCAACAGAACACAAAAAGTAAGGCTGGCTCATACTCAGTCATCCCTGCTCCAAGTCTCTTCTGGGGTTTCTCAGTGATCGATTCTTGGTCCCCTGCTGTTTACCTATTTCTCAACTCCCTGCCCAAGGCATGTTCTGGGAATCTACTTCTGTATGCGGACAATGCTGTCTTATACAACACCCATACTGATCCTGCCTCCCTGCAAGCACACCCTCCAAAGATCCTTTAGTGAGGCAGAATCATGGTTTGTTGAACATAGACTCATTCTGCACTATAAAAACAAAGTCTATGTTATTCGCATGCCAAATAAAAACAGTGGTCACCCACTGCTCATTCAAAACTCCCTTAATGAACCACTTGAACAGGTCACCTCATTAAAATACCTAGGTATCACTTTTGACTATGGTCTCACCTACCACGACCACATCCACTGGCTAAGCTCTGCCATTAATGTGCGTATTGGCCTACTGCATCGATACAAGCCCTGCCTCCCCCTGAATCACTTCAGCTGGCTATCTCCTCTTCATTTTTTTCTCTCATAGACTATGTTATCTTAGTATATGGGGCAGTCGATAGCACACACCCTTAACAAAATCAGGGTGGCACTGAATAAGGCCTTCATTGGCCACCAACTGTGACCGGCTCACACATAACTGCACACTCTACTCCACCACCAACTGGCTAAACTTTGATGGGTGCCTCAAATATCAGACTTGTCTCTTTGCTAATAAAATCACTGCTGGCCTTATGCCCCCAACCCTTGTCCCTATGCTTCAACCACCCTTGACTACCAGGCACACCTGTCAATCTGAGACTACCCACTACCTGGTCCCCCTTTGCAAAACGTTGATGGGACAAAGAACCTTTAGATACTGGGCCCCACTATGGCTCAACTCACTCCCAAAAATTCTCCTTGCAGAAGCCAAACTTGGTCAGTTCAAATCTCTCCTTCAGCACCATATAACCCAGGATACTGTCTGTGACTGCCACTGATCTACTACCACACCGACTGCTATCATATGACAATGGACCCTAACCCAGTCCTGCCTGAGTCTTAATGTTATCTCTTATCACTGTTTGCACCTGTCTGTTGTAAATAACCTTTATTACCTGTATTATGTAACTCTGTAACTCATTTTGCAATTGCATTCCTTGACGTAGAGCCTTTGTAAAGGAGTCTCTGATTCAAAGGTATTAATTCTGATATTTTCAATAAAATAAAAAAAAATAAAATAAATACTGCACAATGGGGGTCCTGTGGACCACCAGTAACATTCACTAAGGAGGTGCAAGTCACTTACGCTTGCTCCACCTTAGCCCCATGGGTGAATCTGTGCAGGGGGGTGTCGAGGGCATGCCTGCGCCACGACATTCACTAAGCTGCATTGGTGCTAGGCACAGGGGGATGCTGGGTATGCCATCTGAGACGAGGCATAATCCAGTATACACACCCGTGTACTCCATCTGCCTGGAGTGGTGGTACTGGGCAATGGACCTCCTTTGTGCCACAACCCACTAGCCTGCAGGGGAGGGCTGGGCCACTGGTTTGGGTGAGTGCCTGACAGTGGTCCACATGTTAACACTTTCTGCAGCTTAGTCCCGCTCAATGCGCCTGCTGCTTGGACACAAGGGATCCACTGTTGGACCAGGTATGGGCATCTGATTGGATGCCTGGCTCTGTCTGCAACTTTGCCCCTGACCACCTGTGTGACCCTGTGCATCGAGGGGGAATGGCCATGGACAGGCACCCCACAGGTGTATGCTGTCATGTATTCCATGCACCCTGCACCTGTCTGGGTCTGCATAGGTACGCAGGTGGGGTACATGCCTCAGGTAGGGCCCATTGACAGAGAATCAGTAGTTTGGAGAAAGGAAATTATTTTTCTCAGCCATGTTATTTAGGAGTAGTGTTGTTTAGTAGCATGTGTGCAGTTGCATAATGCATGTCAACATGCAAAACTCTAGACTTCTCAGCATTAACATGTGCAGCAGCAGCATTAAATTGAGAAGCAAATAGCAAGAATTCATTGCACATTTTTATGGCAGCAGTGGGTGTAGCCCTGCAGACATCTTGCGAGCACTGTGGAGAAAAGGGAACTTAGCGGATACCAAATGGACTTTTTCAACAGTGGAGGAAAACGGCAATCACTGTGCATTCACCCTGCACTATTTTGTCCACCGGTACCGATGGAACATGACACTGTCCACTATGTCCAAGATGGCTGGTGGAGTTTTCTGCTCAATCGCAATGACTTGCATATGCACACTGAACTCCAGGGCATGGCAGCACAGCCCACTGGATCTAAGATGGCCACTGGAGCCCAGTGCGCATGCACGAAGTCATCGCATTGCAGAAAACTCCACCGGTCATCTTGGACACGCCAGACAATGCCATGTTCCTCCGTCAGCTCATTTTAGCATGCCTTGTATTGATCAACAAAAGTACATGACAGATAAACACACACAAGACAGAATACATACAAACAAAAAATGAGAGTGATATGATATGCTTATTGGGTTTCTTTCAAATAAAACAGTTGCACTTAGCGTTAGACCTCAGATGGTAAAGTAACAAAAAAAATATGCTGGATCATTAAAAAAAATGTTTTGCTTCAGTTTCTTTCCCTGTTATCTTTCCTTCCCTCTGGTCCATGCCCTCTTTTCCTCCTTTCTCCACACATCTGAATCACATTCCTTTGCTATTCTCACTCCAAAACTTCTGCTGGGCAATTTGCTTTCTCTTCCCATCTTTCTCTTCTCTGGAACAACCTCCCTCTGGCTCTTAGTACCTCCTTCTCCTCATGACTTTTTTTTAAAGATTTCCTTTGTTACATCTCCATCAATACCTGCTCCTGCAACCAACCCTCCCTCTCAATACTTCTTAGGATATGATGCTCCACTTCTCCCTCTTCATCTCTCTCCATCCATCACCTTCTACTCCTTTTATTACTTAATGTCGGCCCCTTCCTGCCTAGAGTTGTTCTCCTCAGTGTTCTAACAACCTTTGCCTTCTTCTCGATAGGACTTCCTTTATTGCCTAGAGCCCCACTCTTGTCTCTTACCTATTAGTAGCTTTTTCTTCCACATAGATATTTTATTGTACATTCATTGATTCATTTTTACCTTACCCACCTTTTTTTCAGCACTTCTCTTCTATTATTTTTTTTCTCATGGTAATATCACTGTATTTCTATTACTGTATGTCCCATTTGCATTTTGTACAACACTGTTCAGGTAGATTGCAAATACTGTAGTTAAGATGACTTGATCCAGCCATTTTGGACTTCTTTATTTGATGGCTGTCCTTTTTGTTGCAATACCCCCACCCCATTCCCCAGGTCATAGCTGAAAAAGGGCATGTAGTGTGCCTTGCAGGTCATCAATTAATATGGTTGCTGCAGCCATTTTAGAACCATCTCAGGACAAAAAAAACAGCCTTTCCAGAATCTTCAGGTGACAGAAGGAAGTTTTCTGCTCAATAAAAATGGTTTAAGATTTGCCGTAGCAACCAAACTGCATGTGAAAATTTGCTGAAGCATAATTGCTTTTCAAGACTTAATGAAACAAGTCTTTATAAATTGGAAAGGGAACTCCTTTCAGTCTGCATTGCTCTATAAGCAAAAAAACATTTATTCCTGCCATGTTGCTGCTTCATTATCCTGGAAAAGACAGCATGGGATTTCTAGAAACAAATCCGCATGATTGTTTACCTGCTGTACTTGGGTTACTCCATCAGTTTCCTCTTGCACTCTGTTCTGTTATCCTCTTGTTGGGTGAAAGCCATTTGTTAAAGTGCAACCCAAAAGAAATCTACTTTACTCTCCACTCCACTCCACACATTCCATGCCCTCATTCAGCAAGCGGTATTTATTCTGTATGTAACTCAGAAAGAACAGCAACATAAGTTAACTAGTGGCCCATCCAGAGTAATGTGGCAGTGATTTGTGGGTACAGCTATGCTTGTGTGGGTGGGGTGGGGGGAAGTGAGTTGTGAAGGGGTGTTCCCTTATCTTATTGGTAATGAGAACAGACTCCTTGCTCCACTATCATTCTACTTCCCCTCTAGCAGTTGTATACCTGAAGTGCCTTTGGCTGAGTGCATCCGAAGCAGCAGATGTTGATGGTGGTTTCAGTCTGAGACTGTGCTGTTAATCTCTGAAGGTCACTTGGAGATGGGTTACCTGCACTGCTCACATGGTGGAAATGTTCTCTTCCTCCTCTTTCTGTAAAGGGTTGCAGCAGAAATGGTAAGCTCATGGGTCTCCAGGTGACTCAGATGTGATTTGGTGGAGGGGCCAACTGCTGAGTGACACTGACAGCAATAGTCACGATATCATCAGAGTTATTCTCTGCTATTGTTCTGGAGATGTTTTACAGCTGATCATCTCAAATACTGGGTGATTCTTTGGTCCCAGCACCCAGAAACATCTTTCAGTTTAGAGGGTTGTGAGCCTACTGGTAAGCAGTACACATGTGATGGGATCGCTGAGTGAACTGACTCTCAATATTAAAAAAGGATTTACAAATGTGAATTCTGTACAAAATACTCCATCCACTGGAAAGCTATAACAAGGTAGCCTGTGGGCTCTATTGCTACAGTAGTGTGTTTGTCTGCTCAGTTAATATATTGTCGGAAGTTAGTGTTTTTGTTTAAAAATGGTGATCTGGTGATACACTTTTATCAATACTTTCTCTCTGAGTTGTCTGTCTCCTTCCCCACCCCACCCCCATGAGTACACAGCCTTGGAGAGGTTCATTGGTTGCTTGTTGAGTGTGCAGTCTTTAAATGTAAGCTGTAATGGGAAGCAAGGATTAATCACTGGTGGAATTACCTAGGATCATAACTCAGTCAAGAGTGTTAATAATAGTACTGCTCAAGTGTCTGTGGGAGTTGTAGTCACAAACAGTAATTATGGCAATCATCAATACAGGCATCTGTGAGAGAAAGGCTGCCTTTCTTCAGTGCACATAGGGGACAATGAAATTAAATATTATTGAAAGACAGGCATTTAGAAGTTGTAGGAGAGCTTTGAGGAAATAGGTGGAGAGAAGTACAGTACATGTTGCAGGTGAGGGAGCAAGTGGAAGGCTGTTAATGAACATTGTAAATTGGGATGAAGGTTGCTTGGAATTTACCAAATGAAATTGGATTAAATGGATTCTGATCTAATTTTTGGATTTGGGATTTCTGGATTTGCAGTCTGAAAGTCCTAAACCATAAACTGAATCCTAAAACCTATTTCTTATAGGTATTTAGGATTTCAAATCCAAATCCTAAATCCAATTTTTATGTCCTTTTAGAATTTGAAACTGAATCAGATTAGGATTCAGAAGTTCCTAAAATCATAAATCCTCAAATTGGATCAGCATTGGTTAATTCGGAGTATCCCTAATTAGGATGTCTGCAATCAATGTAAATTATATTGAAATAAAAAACAGTTTAATAAAGAAAAACAAACACTGCTTTAAAGAAAAGTGTGTTGACAGGTGTCTAATTGATGCTGGTAAGTTCTACTAGCTGTTAACTGTTCTAGAAGAAAAAATGGCTGCCATTTTATTTTTAAAATTCTAAAGGCTGGCAGAAGGATTTGTTTTATGTTGTGCATCCTGATTGTCAGTGTTTTTTTTTTCGTGTTGGCTGTGTGGTCCCACTGCATAGATCTTAGCCAATAAAGACACAGGGATTTCCCTACCCATAAATCACCTGCAACATCATTCAAACCACAGGTAGCAGTCTGCTGCAACTTTCTGAGTTCAGTCTGCTCAAACTAGATGGTAAGTTAGGAAGGAGTCTTGCTGCCATGCAAGCTGGTGGGATATGCATCATGGTTATGAAGCAGGAGGAGGCCACAGGATACCAACAAAGTATTCCATTAGGCCAAGGACAGGATGGGGACCACTGGAAAACACAGCAGTGTACCTTAGGTCAGGGTAGCAGGGGAATCAGTGGCCACAATGACTGCTTAGAAGAAGGGGGTAGGAACCAAGGGATGCCATGAACTTTTTGGAACAGTGGTTAGAAGAGGAAGGGGGTGGGATCTGGAAGTCAAGAAATGCTAGGAATAAGGGGGTGGCTGGTGACCATCAGATGGCCATGTGCTCAGTACTGCAAATGCAGTGCAATGTGTGAGGAAGCAGTTTACTGTTGTGCCCCAGTTACAGTGGCACTCTGATATGTTAGCAGGTGCAATACCAAACAGTACCTGCTAACACCTGAAATGATTGAATCACACTTTTAGGGATGTCTCTTTCCCCCATATGGAGAGATTTTTCTCACTGAAAATCAGCATTTTCATGACACACATTTGCAGGATAAAATCATTCCTTTTGCACTTCCTCTGATTGAGACTGATACTTTTAAGTTCACCTATAAAATATGTTTGTCGGTGTATCTTCTTATTTTTCTTCTATCTATCTATCTATCTATCTATCTATCTATCTATCTATCTATCTATCTATCTATCTATCTATCTATCTATCTATCTATCCATCCATCCATCCATCTATCCATCTATCTACCCATCCATCTATCCATCCAACTATCTATCTATCTATCTATCTATCTATCTATCTATCTATCTATCTATCTATCTATGTGTTTTCAGTCCCTGCAGTTTCAAACTATCAAGATTTTATTATGTCTCTTAGGCTTTGTTTCTTTTAGTTTTTATGGCTGCAGGCCCATCTTGCTATCACTTGAGAAATAAACTCTGGCCAGAGCCAACAATGCTGCAGGTGAAGAATGTGGGGTAAAATTATTGAAATGCATCAAAGTTAGGAGCATGTGTTTGCAAAATGTAACGTAGGCTTATAAATGCGTTATTCTGTAATATTTCTGCACCACATTTCCAACATAGCCTTATTATAAAAAGATACACAATAAGGTACAGGAGGGAAGCATTTTTCAGAAAAAAATGCACTCAGGAACAAGGAGACCTGATATGAAGCTGGGGGGTTAATTTCAGGAGAGATGTGAGGAAGTACTTCTTCAAAGACAGAGTGGTGGATTCCTGGAACAGCATTTCATTGGAGATGGTAAGAGCAAAAACAGTAGTTGGGTTCCAAAATGCATGGGATAGGCACAATGGAATCTCAGTGAAAAGGGGGAGGAAGAACTGACCAGAGCTCATGTAGGATCTGTGGTGTTTCTGTAGGCAGGGAAAAATGGGCAGACTGGAGGGTGAGGGCAAATGGTCATTATCTGCAAGCAATCTCTTTGTTTCTATGTTTCTGGTTCCAAAAGGGGGGGCACCATACATGGTGCAGGGCCAGCGCTCAGGGAAGTAGGGCAGTCAGCTTTCAAATGCAGAAGCAAAGAATCCAAAAGTCCTGAGCACTCACAAAGGAAACTAGTAGCCAAGCACAGCATAATGCTGAAAATTCTTTAATGGCAGTAACATCACGAACTGTGTTAATTACAAATGTAATCCAATACAAGCCAAGAAAGCTGACAAATGGAATGAATGCTAGATATAAAGGTATGGCAACAGGTAAAAAAGTCTTTATGGCTATAGGAAGCCCAAGCACTTCAACTCTTGACGAGTCTTCCTCAGGAGTGTGGCTAGTTAATCTTTTAAAAAAAGATTTCAAATCCCATTGCTTGTTTAAAACAGCAAGTGTAATACTTTGTAATTCATAAATCCAAGATAATTTTTTCCACAGTAGTCTTTTCACTTGTTCTCCCCCCCCCCCCCACATATGACTCACACTCTCAATGCCTATGAACTTTAATTCTCTAGGATCTGAATTATGGCAATCAAGCAAATAACTACCAAGTGGGATGCCAAGTCTCCTATTAATAATACTGCTCAATGGTCTTGTGTGCTAGTTTTCAAGCTGTGTACTGTTGTACGCACATATGTCTTATTGCAGTTACACCATAGAACATATGTGTGAAAGTCAGTACTGCAATTAACAAATTCACATGTCTCCAACTTTAAATCTTCATGAAGAGGTATACAAACTCTTTACCAGGCCATGCATATGTGCATACATCACAATTGTAGCATTTGAAGAAGCCTTTTGGTTTCTATGGTAACCTTTGGTTATTAATGATAGCTAACTGATTTGTTTCAAATCAGCTATAGACTAATTTATCTCTCTGACTGTTTGCTTTACATAAAAGGGACAGAAATTTTGTATTAGTTGGCAGTAGTTACAGTATTAATGTTCCTAGTTAGAGAATGAAAGCCTTGCCTCCAAACAAGCTATGTTTAACTGTACCATAATAAACACTGATGTGAAAAACTGTATATGCAATTGCTTTCTTTTCATGGACAACATTCTCGTCATTGAACCAGTAATTTGGAGTTTTTACTATGTTATGGTTTGTGTACAGTACGCTAAACATGAGCTATTGTCCTATCAGAACCATACTTAGAGTTCTGTGCATAAACCATGACAAAGTTAAAACTCCAGATTACCAGTTCTGTGAACAGAACTATAATGGAATACTGCCCATAAAAACAGATCAATGCAAAATACAGTTTTTTTACATATCTTTCTATTCAGGTACATGTACATAAGGATAATTTAGGCTTACAGATATGGTTTTGCTATATGGGGACATTACAAACAGCTGCCAATTAAATTAGTGCATAGGGTATCACCCACCGCTGAAGTCACATTGTCACCATGCAGGATAGGGCAGTTACAATAAATTATATTGTTGATTTTACCTGCCAAATAATTGAATTTACCAACAAAAGTAACCGGACCAGGTTCATGAATTTTTTTTTTCCTAGAGGATTTTCATTGTTCTTTTTTCAGTAAATCAGCTTTATATCTAGTCTTTTTCAGTAATGTTTTGTTATAAACCCTATAAAGAAATCTCATCTTCAGTTCATTAGCCTGTAAGTCATATGGTTCAGATGAACTACGTTTTCTTTTTAATCTTTTTTCTTTATTATTCTTTCCCTGTCTCCAGTTGGCCATGTTCAGGAGGAAGCTCCAGCCCCATCCCCCCCGACATCCACCATCAGCATTGACCATCTACCCCCAGAGGTTGCCCACACTGTTTGGGTCAGTGGTGGATCCCCAGGCCCCCTCTGAAGATTGGATCCAGTGCCAATCAGTGCCCAGCTGGTTGGATAGTGGGACCTGTGAGCCCCTCCATCATCCAACCAATGGAGATGTGTTTTTTTTGGGGGGAGGAAAGGGCATGCAATGATGCTAGTTGCGATGTCTGACACGCTCCCATGCATGGCATGCTGGACATCGGCCTCACCTCCACACACCTTGTAGCGCATCAGTGTTCCATCCCCCAACCTCCGCTAGGGGCCAGACAAGCACCAATCACTGGCCCCCCTCCCCAGAGGAAGAGAGCTGTCCTTGGGGTGCTCAGTCCTCCTTCTCCTCCCCAGCCAGTCAGTGGCAACCTGCTCGCATTGCGAACACCAGTCATCGGTGTGGCAGGAGGTAAGGCATGATGCTTCAGGCCTCCATGCCACAGGGCCAGCCACTATTTTCTTTTTAATCTTAAAAATTGACTATAAGGATACAATTTTTCAAAGGCATTGAATGCGTACTATCTGCACATGGAACCACATTTGCAGCAGTGTTTTTCTGAAGCAGTAAGTTTCAAATATTTCTTCTTTGCCATGTTTGTCTCATGTCTCCTGTCAGTAGAAATATCACTTCTGAAAATAGTAGTATTACAAGTAGCTGCCTTGGAAACACTTGTCCCTTGAATTCAGTTTCAGTTTCAGTTTCTTTATTTGACCAACCAGGATTCCAAGGTATCATAATTATTTAAAACATTTATATACAGAGAAAGGATAAAAACATTTTTTTATACAGGATGATTGTACACATCATAAAAAACACATTAATACCATAGGCAGTACTTATCCATAGAAAACATTATTTATTTAGTTTTTTTAACTAGGTATAGCACACTAAGCTGAAAGCTTTTTTACAGGAGCGACCTGGGAGCACAAGGAGGTTAAGTGACTTGCTCAGGGTCACACAGTATGCAAGTGGAAGCTGTGGGATTCAAACCCAGGTCTGGTCTGTTGGATGTCACCAGATTTGCACCTCAGAGCCTTAGTCCACTGCGCTATACTGCCTCCTAACAGAGTTTCTAGAGCATTGATCCAGCAATATTTATAATATCATACCTATCTCTACTTTTGATTAGACAGCCTATAGTTTCTTTTTTGCACTTAAATATAGAGCTCAGGAATTTTGCAATCAAAATTGCATCATCTGGACTTTGAGGGTGCAACAGAATAAATATCAAGTCATAACTAGTGTCTGCATAAATCTCCAGATAATCCTTCAGTAATTGATCCCTAGCCTTTTTATACAGAGGGCATATCAATATCATGTGTTTTACAGTTTCTTCATGCCCTTTATTACATGGACAAAACCTCTCCACCCCGTTACACCATCATTAGCACCTCCACCATTGAAATATATATACTTTGAGTTAACTAACCCCATACTCATCCAAGTAATGGCTTTTCTATATGATGGGATCAGAGAGAAAGACAGATATATCTCTAAAGCATGATCGATTTTATTCTCTTTATACCATAAAGCACATTTTCACTTTCTGATAGATGTCATATCTAGGGTTTTCCCTGGGGAGTACAGTTTTTTCTTAATCAGTTCTCTATATTGAGGAAGAATTAAAATCACCCTAATATGATCATTCCATAAATGACCCATTTTTATCCTATCTAATTTACTTCTGAGAGCATTAAGCCATGCGGATGGTGAGCCGTTATCTACCCACTGCTTTTTTCTTGGAGACATATTTTTGGGAGTATATTTTTCCCAGGATTTATTATCCTAATCCAATATGAAATTAATGTGAGGTCTTTAAAACAATAGATCGAACTCTCCCCAGTTCTGCCCTAACCATAGCATTTGAGGAAGAGCTAGGAAGCTTTAGAAGTGCTTTATAATAGCATGACAGGGGTTTCTCCAACTCCACCTTATTCACATATCCCCAAACTTCAAATCTATATCACAAAAGAGACTGAATTGTTTGCCTCACCAGCTATAAGAGCAGGGGTGACTATGTTTCCTCCATAGACATAATTAAACTTTAACAGAGCCCTAGCAGCAAGCTTTGCTTTATTTACCTGATTAGTAATGTGGGCAGACCAAGAAAATGTGGAGACTAGTTTTATATCCAAATAACAGTATTCTTTGACCAAATCAATATTATCTTCCCCAAATCTAAATCTGTATGATTTCAATTTCTGGTTGCTATTACCAAAGACGATTATTATTATTTTTTTTTTATATTTATTCAAAGTTCTAGAGACCTACATTTCCTATGCAGAATATTAATTTTCCCCTGTAACCCAGATATGGTTAATGAAAACATTACCAAATCATCTGCATATGCCAGGGAATGTATTAAAGTGTTATTAATTTTGGGAGAAACTGAGACTTCTGAGTCCTGATATACTAAAAGTTCATTGATATACAAATTAAATTAAACAGGGGCCAACAAACAACCCTGTTTAACTCCTTGATCTGACTCTAATGATTGAGTCAACCTACCATTATTATCATATCTAATGGATATACTGTAGATGTACCTGAATATAACTTTTGAATTAATCTAAGAAGACAATAATCCATGCCCTTCTGATATGAGTTACCATAACTTTCTCCTGTTTACAGAATCAAATGCTGATTCAAAGTCTATAAAAACTACATATAACTGAGATTTCCTCAAGTATACGCACTTTTCTATCAAGTGTGCTAAACAGAACACATTATCAGTCGTGGAGAAGCCCCCACGAAAGCCTGCCTGAAAGATGGAAATTTCAAAGGTGGATTCTGCCCACTTATTTAATCTACTTAATAGAAGTCTAAAAAATATTTTAGACTTATGTCTAATAGACTAATAGGGCGAAAGTACTTTGGCTCATAAACTGAGCCCTTCTTGTAAATAGGGACAATGATATTACATGTCCAAGAGATAGAGATAAAGTTATATTTCATGCATAAATTAAAA
Source organism: Neoceratodus forsteri (assembly GCA_016271365.2). Classification (NCBI taxonomy): domain Eukaryota; kingdom Metazoa; phylum Chordata; order Ceratodontiformes; family Ceratodontidae; genus Neoceratodus; species Neoceratodus forsteri. The sequence goes on along the minus strand of CM028131.1, from coordinate 951,130,763 downwards.
AACGCTGTAAACAGGGGGGTCCAGAATTCCTTATGTTCTTTACAAACAGCAGGTGGGATACAATCTGGGCCGGGGGCCTTGTTGTTTTTTAACATCAATTGAATAACCCCTAGGCACTGAATCTTCATAACATTTTCCAAGAAATCAACAAGGGCAAGTGCTGGAGTGCTATGACCCTCCGCAAGGAAGTTCGCGCTACCCTCAGCTTTTCGGTGACTCCTCGCCCCTCGCACTCCACACTTCTCTGCTGCAGGGGAACAAGAAAAATGCAACAGCAACACTATACCTACACCAAAAGGCTGTACAAGAAATTCTGGAAAGGTTTGTGAATGCTTTGCTTAGGCAATGATGGCATACCTGTTAAAACAAAGCACCATAGTGTTTCACAGACTCCTACAAGCACCACTACTCCTCAACAGCACTGTGTGGCAGCCATCCATGCCTTGAATTAAGACACAAATTAATACTGCTGTGCTAGTCACTAAAATTCATGATATTCAGAGTTATAGCAAGCCATGGCTAGCCATGGTCTGTTCAATATACTGGGTAAAGGCCATGATTGGATGTTATTATGGACCCCCACCATATCTCCCCTTCCCCACTTCTGCACCTTTTAAAATACTCAGCTTATCAGTATCTTGTTTAGTTCTCAAGTTTGCTATTTCTTTTTATTTCCATAGTAATTAGCATGATGGGCTTATAAGAACATTTATAAATACTGCAGTAGGAAGGGCTTTAATTGCCATTGAACTGCATTATTTCCTGCAGCATACTGCAGCATTTTATGATATACTACAGTATTACTGTATTTCTTCCTAGCAGGTGCTGCTGTTCATTATTTAGGTCCAAACTGATGACCTTAATGAAATCAGCCTCTCATCATATCATGGCCCCCCACCTTTTTTTACTTTTGGTGCAGGGCTGACTGTGTTGGCCTGGGAGGGGTTTTTCTAGCTTTTGCAAGCAACTGGGTGGCCAACTATGTCATCAGTAGTGCATGATGTCATCACATTCTTTGTAACGGCATGGCATACCAAGCGATGCGTGCCTGGTGCATTATTTGTTTACTTGGCATGGTGGGGTGGGTACCGCCATTAAAAAGAATGGAGCGAGGATGGCCTGGAACACATGTAGTATCTCCCACTGCTGATGGTGACCCTGTGTAATTGAATAGACTTGCAACAGTGTAAAGGTGTCTTTTAGAATCTTTAGTACTTTGAGTGCAGTAGTCTTACAGATGTGATACTGATACAGGCTAATAAGGTTATTTGATTTTTACTTTAGGGCAAGTGTACTAGCAACATTGAACCACCAATATTAAAGATGTCATACAGTGACAAAATAATAATTGTGTGCTAGTTACTAACAGAATCATTTATATTATAATGAATAGGTATATTTGAACATTACTAATTTGGGGACCATTTTTACTGTTTTAACAAACATAACAGGCACAGCTTATGAAGTGAGTGGGAATAGAACATCTACAGACATCTACTGAGAATTGAAAAGGAAGAAACCCTCAACCTTTTTTTGGGGGGGTTGCCCCAATCCTTACTGGAGCTCAGCCCTGCCCTGCCTACTGGGTGGGGCTGCATGACGGGTACCCCCCCCTTAAGAAACACTGTTGTCAAGCTCCAGTTTACCTCTGGTGTTGGGCCACAGGAGTGGGCCACCCCAGCAAACATTGATGGCAGCGGAGAAAGTGGCAGAGCAGGGCACCATACCCAGAGGTTGGCTGTCTTTCTGAATGTTGGTTCCCTGGGGCAGGGACATGCAGTGATGTCCAGCATCTACCCTGCTCCCTAAGGTGATGGTGCCAGCTGCAGCAGTATCCTCAGCCTCTGTCAGGGGTCTGTAAAGTATTGGACACTCTTCCTCCCAGAGAAGGAAAGCAGTCCCCAGGATGTTAGATCCCCCCACCCCGGTCATCCCTATGACTCCCAAGTCCATCTTCAAATCCAGGATGTCGGCACCACAAGCAAATGCCTTACAGCTGCACTGGTAGGTGGACCGGCAAAGAACATTTATATTAAACAAACATAAGGACATGAAAATGGAAGTGAGTTCTGAAAGTATATATTGTTTACTTTAAGAATTTAACTAATTGAAAAAGAATCAGAATAAATATGACAGTGACAGATATGACAAACAACAGGCACAGCTGAGAGGGAATAGATAATCTAAAGACATGTATTGAGAAGTGAAAGGAAGGAAACCATCAACCTTTTTTTGGTGGGGGGTTGCCTAATCCTTACCAGAGCTCATCACTGCCCTGCCTACTGTCCCCCCATGCCCAGGATACCCACTGAGTGGGGTTGAAGGATGGGTTCCCCCCTCAAGAGGCACTGTTGGAAAGCCCCAGCTTATCTTCAGGATTGGGCCACAGGAGCGGGAACCCCCTAGCAAACATTGGTGGCAGTGGAGACAGTGGAAGAGCAGGGCATCATGCATGGAGGCTACCTGTCTTTCTGAATGCTGGTTCCCTGGGACAGGGACCTGCAATGATGTCCAGCATCCACCCGGCCCCTAAGGTGATGGTGCCAGCTGCAGCCTTATCCTCAGCCTCTGCCAGGGGTCTGCAAAGCATCGGACACTCTTCCTCCCTCCCCTCAGAGAAGGAGATCATTCCCCAGGATGTTAGATCCTTCTCCCCCCTCCCTGGTCATCCCTATGACTCCTGAGTCTGTCTTCAAACCCGGGATGTTGGTACCACAAGCAGACACCTTGCAGCTGCACTGGTGGGTGGGCCTGTAAATAAAATCTATATTACACAAAAATAAGGACATGAGAATGGAAGGGAGTTCTGAGAGTATATATTGTCTACTTTAAGAATTTAACTAGTTCAAAAAGAATATGAATAAATGTGACAGTGCAATAAACAAAAAGCATTTATTGTGTCCCTTGTAGGATCATACAGAATTGTGATTTGTATTGATTAGCAACCAAGCATAATCTCTTATTTATTCATATCATATACTGTAGCTAAAAGAAGAGATTATCACACAGAACAGTAGTCTGTTTTCTGAAAGAAATAACATTTTTGCTTAAGTCTGCAATCTCATATGGAAGAGAAGGGAAGGGGTATAGAGAGGTCAGTAACCTAAGTGCTAGAGGTGGGGAAAGCACAATCTTATGTGGTTAGTTGTAATCAGGTCCATGACTGAAATATGAAGAAACCTAGGCTAGGAGAGGGTAGTGGGAGTGAAAACTAAGTTGAGGGGAGAGCAAATGGTAGGGGGGGATGAGTGTGGGGGAAGAGAGAGGAGTGGGTAACAGGGATTAGAGTAAACCTTCCCTGTTCTTCTTATTAATCTCTTTCTGGTCTTGAAGGTCTCATTCATGTCTCACCTCTCCCTTCTGTCCTCCAGAGAGTAGATATTTAGGACCCTCAATCTCTCCTTGTATGAGTTACCCTGTTGCCCCGCAATCATCTTCATTGCCATAGCTTGATGCATCTTTTATCAGGAGGGGAGATCTTAAACTGTTATTCTTGTCATAATGATGGGAACTTTTTTTTATAGAAGGGGCATCTGTGAGGAAACCTCATTTTCTAGTTTAGATGCTAAGGCACTTCATCTTTAAAATTACTAGGAAATTAGTTTAAATATCTTAAGGCAGGTAGTACAGGTTTAATGTTTCAAAAATGGTGGAGTCAGCAAATTGACTTTCCTTGCTTTCTTCCTTTCCCTCTCATTGAAAGGCAACTGGTAAAGGTATACTTTTTCAGAAAAGGCACGCTTAATAGCACAGACATGTGTATAAATGGGCAGCAGTCAGTGGTTCTCAGTTAACAGGTGGAACTGGCTTGAAGCGAAGCATCTTCTATGCTGTAATCCTCCTGATACTGAACTTGAGGAAAAAGAAGATGCTGCAAGACATGGGCCTTCATCTTGTTTTCCTCTAATTGTTGCAAATCTGTATTACAAGGTATGCACTTCATTATGGACCAATTATCTGTAGTTGACTGTTTGGAGTTTATGAGAGATAGGAGGGTGTAAATATAAAGGCCTGTATTTTCAAAGATTTGTTGCAGATGCAGCAGCAAGTTGCATCACTTTTGTATCAGAGATCACAGATGTGTCTGTATCAGAAGAGTGCACTGCCACCAGAAGATGGATGCACCACAAACTGTTGCCTTTGCACTTGCATCTAGATTAGTGATGCAAAAAGTGACACAGACAAGATGTAGTAGTGATGCATCCTTGCACATATGATACAATTATGATGCAAGTATAAGTGTTGTTTTGATGCAACTATGAAAATATGGTGCAATTATATGCTGCATCTGCATGATGCAAGTTTAGTTGTCTTGACACAACTGTATCATTTTTTTTAACTTTTGAAAATACCACCTGTTGTTTTCTACAGTGTCTTTAATGTTCTCCCAAATGTAATTAATAATAAAAATAATCCTCACTCCTACTGAATATACGAAAATAAGTAACAACAAGGGCAACAAAACTTCAAATATAAGAACTTGATTTTGCCAAACAGGTTTTACTTTTATCTTTATAAATGATGCAGGAATTTTAAAATGATTCCAGTCCATGGGATCTGGTGTTGAATGTCTGTAAGCTAAAGCTGACCAGGACCATTCCCATTCTTGAAGATGTAGGAACCATGTCAAAAAACACTTTATGCTCCAGGATAAATCAGATACAGAAAACGCATACTTCTGCGTCTTATTTATTTATTTTATTTATTGAAATGTTTCACCAGGAAGACACACTGCGCAACAGGTTGCTCATCTCCCGGTGCGACTGCTTCTCTACAGTATGAGCATTTTTAACAGTGAGAGACTCTAGCACAAAGTCAATGTTTGGAATGTCTCTCTTTTTCTTAAACCTTTTAAGTATAAGTTTTTACGTATACATAAATGCATAATATTGAGACATTGCAACCTTGGATCATATTACAAGTACAAAGATCAATAGCACTAAACTTCTCCACCCTTCCAAACTGAAATCAAATAGTTATTACACCCCCAGCACACACACACGCGCACACACACACACACACACACTTGACATCAAAGATATAAGAAAGCTGGGAATATCTGTAAGGTGAATAATGTCACAGTATAGGAGCCCAGGCCCCCCAGCCCCCACTAATGCAGACATCCAACATGAAAGAAAGCTAGGAATCTTAGTAATGTGAGTCAGTGTAATGTAAAACTACACTGCCCCCACTTCCATCCCACATAGCACAAAATAGTGTCAATGAGAAAACTGCATTGACGCAGCAGAGGGTTTCACAGACTGGCTAGGGAACTGTGATGCAACTGTTAGAAAGGAAAGAATGCAGAGTCCCCTTTTTCTGAAAGCAATAGGACTGCGGTGCTCTGCCAAATGCAGCCCTAAAAAGGGCACTTCAGACTCTCACGGAAGCACAGTTTTGGAGTCGGCGTATGATCCCTCCACTATCTGAAATTACTCTGCTGAGGGGTGGGGGAGAGAAGATTTCCTTTCCTACATACAGCATACTTATGCCAACTCAAATTACAAACAGTGGATATGCTCAGTGTAAGCACGGCACTATTATTTCTCTCTTCCCAACCCCCCCATCACATTAATGCATTAGCAGCTATTGTGGCCCTAACCAGAGTTTGTATAAATAGTGGACACCATACCTTTAGTGATAAAGACTATTCATATCAAGTTAGTTTTTGCTTGCAAGAGTGTATGTCCAGAAATAATGCTAACATTGGTCCTTATGCACTTCAGTGCAGATTGCCTACATGCATCAGATCCTCGGCTCATAGGTAACCCTCTGACAGAATTCCATGCACTGGGTGGGGCACATGGAACCCCAGCAGCATTCAAAGAGGGGAGTCAGGTCCCTTCTGCACTGGATCCCCCGGCCAGTCATACAGCTACGCACCCAGACGGTTTGGGAGGGGTGTCTGGGGAAGTGTTCACACTCCAAGCCATTCACAAAGATGCAGAGTGCCATGCAAGAGGGCACAGGATATGGCAGCGGGGACCTAGCCATATCATTTCCATGCACCCCAGCTTACTTCTGTCATCTGTGGAAGATCGAGGAATCACCTCCATGCTACCTCAGCCCTCTGAGCTGACAGGGTGGTCTGGGGACAATCATATGGGCACTCACTTGTAAACTTTATTTTTTTCCTCCCATGCCTTCCTAGAATCCCCTGCTCCATGCAAAGCAGGGGATCCACTTGGGGACCAGGACTGGCATCTGATTGGATGCCAACCTGTGTCCTCCAATCTGACCCCACACAGCTGCACACCGGGGGGGACATGCACAGGTGCATGGCAGTGGCCTGCATTCATTTGAGCCAGCCACCATGCACCTGTCCAGGGGTGTGGAGCTATTCAGGCCAGGTATGTATTAATTATGTATACCTGACCCAGAGATGGTGCAAAGCTCCCATTATGAAGAACATCAGCAAATCTTCAACTAGCAAAGGTAAGGTTGGGTACAAAATACACTGCGCTATGTGAAATGTATTGCAACTGACAGCTATGTCAGTATAGTATGTGTGCAGTGCAATAGTTCACAATCCTCAGTCAACAATTTAGTCATTTAGCAGCAGTAGGAATTTAAAAGGGTGTGGTATGGAACACAGGTAGTGTTGTAAGTCACAATCAACAGCACCAAAATTAACCAGTCAGCAACACCAGTAGGAATTTAAAAGTGCCCTCAATTATTTAAGTAAGTAGTAACAGTTTAACAGGAAAACACTTTTTGTGATCAATTGGGGGTCTATGAGGATCCGAGTACAGGCTCTGTTGAAGGCGCGCCTTCTCAGCAACCTCACCCTCAGAGGAAGCATGAGAGGATCATCACCTGAGGTAAGAAGTGGGGGATGGGTAGGGACTGAAGAAGTGGGGGCTGAGTTTCAGGGGATCCAGGCGCCAAAAAGAAAAAAAAAGAAGAAGTCGGTATAACTAGTTTACCTTGCAAATTCAACATGCTGTTTCAATACATTTTGTTGAAACTGTGCTCTTTTAAAAAATGACATTTTGAAAAATGTGCAGGCTGAAAGAAAGATAGAAAGGCTATCTGAAAAAAACACATTTAAAATTAAATTAGATATTGATGCTATTTTGTGAAAATTGTCTGAATGTGAATGGAGCAATTTCTCACTATTTTGCTGATGCAATATAAATTTCATACATCTCTATAAGCCAAGCAGAATCAGCTGTGGAGACACATCCGATGTAGAACTGAGATGCTTGACTAGTTGCAAGAGCAGGGTAGAGTTATGAGAGATGTGCCAACAATAGTAGTCATGTGAAAACATGACATAATCAAAGTACCAATGGTACTAAAGGCATTAAAAAAGATCTGTGAAGTGTGAAACAATTATATGGCCACAAAGAAGGTTGAAAGGCTCTCCAGGTGTCAGGTTTTCCATTCCTGCTTGTGCAGGACACCAGAAGAGGACTGCTCTACTGGTGAATGTTGGCTTTTCTGTTCCAACTCTTGCAGAACAATAGGAGAGGCCTGGCATGCTGCACTTGCTCTGGTTTCTATTCCTGCTTGACACCAGGAGAGGCCTGTAGTGTTGGCAGCACTGAGTTTTTAAATTACCTTTGTGAAAAATACCAGGAGAGGCTTGCCATGCCAGTGGTTGATTAGATTTCTATTCCTGCTCCTCCAGGCCACCAGGAGAGGCCCTTTACAGGAATTGTTAGGCCACCAGGTCCATAGGGAGGTGTGACACTCCATCCTATGTTTGGTTGAAAGTTCCATGAAGTTCACAGGGGCCGTTTTTGTAATTTCTTCTGCAAATAACACAACAAACTGTTTTTTAGGGCCTCACTGCTGAGGATTGTCACAAAACAGCATGATCTAAACCAGGAACCTATTCTCCATGGCAGTCACAGTGCAATTTCATAGGTAAACATTGCCTGAAACATTTATTACACTAATAGAAAGGGAAAGGGGAAATTGTTTAACCAGGAAAGCACACTAAGCTGGAGCTTGTTTCCAGGTGCAACCTGGAACCACAAAGAAGTTAAAGGACTTGTCTAGGGTCACACGGTATGCAAGTGGGGACTGATGGTATTCAAACCCAAGTATCCAGGTTTCCAACTCAGTGCCCTTAACCACTATGCTATTCTGCCTCCTATAAAAGCATAATAACAATAATAATAATAACAGTAGAAGTAAAAAAAAAAAACAGAAAACATAAATTCATAGTACTCTTATTTCTCAATGGTGGGACAAAAGCACTGGGGACTCACTTTAAATTGAGTACTTTGAGTATTTTAATTTTGTGACCAATGAGCTGTGATTGCTACTTTCTAGGTCCATGAGGGGAGATTACAATGACCTGCTTTATTGTCAGTATTTGGCATTAACCCAAGTGCCTGGTGTGGAACTACAGCCCAAAATCTTCTGATCATTGGGTTTCTGACCTCACTTACTAACAATTTTTCTTATCTCATTCTATCTTGCATGGCCATTTTGGGTCAGGTTAAGTAATGGATGGTTCTGATGCCATATGGTGCTACCGGTGAGAATGGGAATTATACAACATGAACTGTAGTGAAAAGGAAAAAATAAATTCACAGCTGGGCGTTAAATTCATGCCCCCTCCACACTACTGTCCTGAGGATCTGCCTCTATGGTATCATTCCACCTGGTGAGACAGAAGGCTTCTAGACAGTAATGCATTCACCAACAAAAACTGTAGTAAAAAAAATTCCAGACTAGCAGTCAAACCCAGGCCTTCTCCCAACTGCTGCCCTGCTTAACTGTCACTGTGCTATTATTCAGTATAATAAAACAGAAAGTTTCTAGATAAGAGACCCATGCAGTGAGAAAGTACATACTGCATTAAGTGCAGACCAACATACACAGATGCAGTGGAGTTTAGTAATGAACTTTTTGCCAACTTTAAGTAATGCTTCCACTAAGTTGCATCCGATCCTAGACAACCATCAAGGTATCAGCCACAACTAATTAAGTTTCCTGTAATAAAGTAACAGTTTAATGTACTGAAAGTCTGCTTTAAATCTGGCTGGAACTCTGTCATTGACATAAGCAATGACATCTAATAATTTCTCTTGCATTAAATAAATTGCAGTGAGAACGAAAAAATGTTCTTCACTGGGAATCAAATGCAGGCCCCCTTCAGCTACTTTCCTGGTGCTCTACCACTGTGTGCTACCATTCCACATAGTGAAACAGAAGGTTTCTTGGTAAGAAACCAGTGCCATGAAAAATCACATCCTGTATTAAAGGGGAACAGTCAACACCATGTGTGGCTGATCTCAATGTGCACTTAAAGTGCAAAAACATTTTTGTTTACTTACTGTGTACTGTAGTATAGAAGATTGCATCAGACTGATTTTGTTTACTTCTAGGCTGACATGTTCTGTAACTGCAATCCCCATAATCTTCTGCAGCTCACATCTGAGCAGTACTGAAGCAGTGTGAGATTCAATATCCTGTAGTGAATGTTAGAGGTTATCTAAGCTCTGATCCTTGATTTGCTTTTCCCACTGATCTCCCAGGGCTACGTATAGTCACAGACCACTGCACTGAGCCCCTGGTGAAAAGTAGAACTAGAAAACATCTGATCGTAGGTTATGAAAGTTCTAACATGCCCTGCAGGCTATTGAATCTCTTACTGTTGCAATACTGCTCTGATGTCAGCTGCAGGGGTTTCTAGGATTTGTAGTTACAGGTGATGTCAGCCAAGAAGTAAGCAAACTTAGTCTGATAAACTCTTCTATATGACAGTAAACAATAAGTAAACCAATTGTTTTTCCACACAAAGTACACACTGAGACCAGACCCACACTTAAGTGTCAGGCCCTTTGTACTGACTGTTCCCCTTTAAGTGCAGCCTTCCATGCACAGCTGCTGTGGAATTTAGCAATGAAGTGTTTGCCAGCTTGAAGTAATGCTTCCCACTAAGTTGCATTCACACCTAAACAAGCCCCGGAGTATCAGCAGGAACTAATAAAGTTGACTGCAACAAAGTAACAGCTAATGTTCTTAATGTCTTCTTCAAACCTTGCTGAAACACTTATCACTGACATCATCAATGCCATATAAATATTTCTGTCATATTACATAAATTGCAATGAGAAAGAAAACATGTTATTCACTGGCAATCAAATCAAGCCCACTTTCAACTACTATTTTGGTGCTCTATCACTGTGTGCTACAGTTCCACATGGTAAAACAGAAGGTTTCCTGACAAGAAATGCATGCAATGAGAATGCACATCCTGCATTGAATACAAACTCTCTCCACACAGCTACAGTGGAGTTTAGTAATGAGCTGCTTGCCAGCTTCAAGTGATGCTTCCCGCTAAGTTGCATTCAAACTTAGACAAGCCCCAGAGTATGAGTTGGAAAGAGTAGTTACTTGTCAGTAGCAGTAGATCTTCAAGAAAATCTTCTCCATTGGGCCATATCTTTGGAACTGTAAGCCATCAGTGCCAGGACTACTTAGAAAGTTTTTGCTAGCTGAGGCCCACTCATGATGATGTGCAACACCGGCATCAATAAAATGTGTGCAGTCCCATTGCTCCTCAGCTCACAACCAGAGAAAAGCTCAGATGGCCCCTTACCATGAGGAAGCAGGAGTCCAGACCAGTGCCAGGTGCACAAAGAGAGGCATGGGACTTGACAGCAAATATAAAGTACATATGGACATGTCCAGACAATGCAGCAGACAACTTCAAGCACATACCTCAGCAACACAGAAAAGGAAAAGGAGGATGGGTATGCTACAACCCAGTGGGGGAGATTCTCTCGAAGATCTGCTGTTACTGCTAAGTAACTGCTATGTCTTCATTGAGGACATCTCCTTCATTGAGTAATACCTTTTGAAATGATTCCCAAGCAGTATATAAGTCATCCAGGGAGGATGGCAGAGTCTAGTATGCAATTTGGACAGACTGCCATGCAGAATGGCATGATCAAAGCCAGCACTTCTATGGGATATAATTTCTAGACTGTAGTGCCTAGTGAAATTATGCACAGTGCTCCATGTGGCAGCAGAACATATGTAACCTGTAGAAATGTTCTGAAAACAGGCATAGAAGTGGCCATACCATGGGTAGAGTGGCCATGTACAGCACCAGGAAGTAAGTACTTTACCATACTTTTTATAGCAAAACTCAATACAGTGAGCCAGTCATTTGTACAGGCACTGTTTAGTAACAGGTACACCCTGTTTCCCAGGGGTAAATAATTCAAATAGCTGAGATGACTTTTTGCAGTTCTTAGTGTGATTGAGATAGAAACACAATGTTGTATGTACATCAAGTGTATGGATCAATGCCTCATCTCCGTTGGCATGCTCAGAATAGTACACAGGAAGATTAATAGTCTGATTCAAAGTGAAATTAGAGAACTTTTTTGGTAAAAACCAGATTGGTATGCAAGGACACCCTGTCCTTTTGGAAAATCAAGTAAGGAGGCTCCTGCATGAGGGCCTGAAGCTCAGAAATCCTCTAAGTTGAAGTTATGGTGACCAGAAATAGTGTCTTCCATAAAAGGAAGTACAACTCACAAGTTGTGGCAGGCTCAGAATGAAGCCAGTGTAAATTTTATCAAGTATGAAATGAAGGTCCTAAGGAGGAACCCCAAAATGGGCAACGGAGCCAAGCGTGCAGATGCAGGGACCACAGGTCTGAATGTACTAGGTACACATGTCCTGTAACAGCAAAACCCACTTGGGACAGTCAAATAGTCAACTCCACTACCAGATGCTATTCTAGAGGAAACTATATCTGGCAAGACTAGAAAAGAGCCACTAATATTAGGGTAGCAGTCTCTGCCAGCAGCTTCAGCAGAACCCTCTGAATGAAAGGGATCAGCAGGAACACATAAAGAAACCTGCTGGTCCAGGAGAGGTACAATGTGTCTCACCAAAAAACTCCATACCCTGGAGTGAGAAAGCAGAAAAGCGTCAGTTTTGCATTGTAGGAGGATGCAAAAAGGTCCAACTCTGGAGACCACATTTTGCAAAGAGATTGTTTACCATGGATGTCAGCTGTTCTCACTCATACCAGTGACTAGGACTGACTAAGCCTAAACATCTAAGCAGACAGGCTGAGTGCCCCTTGCTTGTTGATGTAGTGCATTCCACTGATATTATCTGTTCTTATCAACAGGGATTGGGACTTAGATGTTCTGTGAAGGCCTGGAGGCAAAGTAGAACATCCAAGTCCAGGTCGACCTACAATGCCTTGGTCTGAAACTGACCCAGATGAGCACCCTATCCTGACCAGTAGGCATCCGTCATAAAGATCTGCACCAGAGTCAGGGAGAAGAATGGGGCACCCTGCAACAACTGTTGGCTGTACATCCACCATATCAGGGTACTGTTAAGAGGAGCTGTGATGAAAATCATCATTTCCAGTTTATTCTACAATTCATCCCACTGCACCCAAAGTATACATTGTGGTATGCACATATTGAGGACTGTCACAGTAGTGGCCATCATGAGTCCCAGTAGATGGAACAGCACCTAGGTGGACACATAATGACTCCTGTGTACCAGCCAGGCCTGGACAACCAGGTCCTTGGCTCTGTCTGCAGGCAGAAATGCACTGCCTACCACCATGTCTAGCACCACATCAAGGTACTGGAGGCACAGATAGGCAACTAATATGGATTTCAGTATAGTGACCATACCATCCAGGTCCCTGAACATCTTTTTTGTTCTGGACAATGTGTACTGAACTATTTCCCTGGACAGGTCCTTCAATAGCCAGTCATCCAAATATGGGAAGACATAAAGCCCTTCCATCCAGAGGGCTGCTGCCACAACCATGAAGCATTTGGTAAATACCTGAGGTGCCAAGGAAAAGTCAAAGGGAAAAACTTGTAACTCACAATGGTTGCCCTCCAGTGTAAACAGAGGTACTGTCTGTGGCATTTTTGGATCTTGACATGAAGGGAAGCATCCTTCATGTCCAGGGTTCAGGGCCAATCCTCCTTTTGCAGCAGGGGAAGGGAACCTAAAGAGACACCATTCAAAACTTTTAGTATTTAATGAATTTGTTCAGGTGCTTAAGGTCATGTACAGGACCTATGTCTCCTGTCCACTGTGGAACCAGGAGGTACCTTGAAAAGAACCCTCTGTTCTGTTCAGTAGGAGGGATGGGTTCAATTGCTTTCTTTTGAATTAGTGACTGCACTTCTTTTCTCAGAAGGGACAAGTGGCACAGAGCATAATGAGAAAGAGATGAAGGAGGAACAGAAGGGGTCGAAAGCAACCTGAGAGAATGCCCCTTTTCACTACTTCTAGAACCCACTCACACATGGCAATCTCCCTCCATTTTGAGAGATGAAGAGAGACATTCCCCCAACTTGCACATCCAGAGGCAAGAGTGGAAGGGGAGGAAGTGGAGAGTCAGAAGGTATATGTGGGGTGGCAGGGCTACCCGGACTGATACCTTTGGCTGTCTTGGAATGGGCACAGGATGGGGGCCTGATAGGGGGCTACCTACAGGACTGTGGGTCTGCTGATGATAGCCATGACTTCCACAGCCTGCTGGTCTATGAAATGAATATGAAACAACTGTTCCTTCAATGACCAATGAGTAGAATGGAGTATAATGCCCTCCCCAATATCATTGTACATGATATATTTAGTGACAGCTACCTTTTGTTCAAGGATGCACTCAATCATAAAGTAAGTCAATTTCCATCTTGTTTGTACATCCTGAGCAAGTTGGTGAAGAAGGCATTTGTTTTTCTGCATATCAGAAAGGATGTCATGGGCTTTTACTGAGTGGCTGAAATGGCCACACACTTCATGAACTGTATCTACTGTATACTGGTTGGTACTTGTCAGTCCTTATCCACGAAGCTTTGAACTATTAAGTTAAGACAATGTGCAAAACAACATACATGTACAGAATTGCCATCATAAAGTGTTTTTCTTATATGTTAACCACTACTGGCAATAAAAAAGACAAATTTCATACCCTGAGAGGTGACTCGGGCAATAACTAGTCTTTCAAGTCATTGCTGAATGTGTTGTGCTGTGTGTGGGTCTCAAAAGTGAGATGCATTGAATACAGCCATTGTTTAAACAATGAAGGTTGTTTTTTCCTTAAAAGAAAGTAATTGTAATAGCAGTTGGAGTGGTGTGTGAGGAAGATGAATTATCTGCAAAACTGACCCAATGTGCTGTAACAGAAAGATAAGTAACAGCTTGGGGGTGGTTCACATGTTAGTAGTAAAGTGAACTACCTTGTCCTCTACCACTTGGAGAACATGCCTCACATGAAGTACTAGACTGCTGTAAATCCTGGACACAGCAGTGACTAAAAAGTATTTTCTACTTGGCCTTAAATATCATGGGTCTAAGTATTCTTTAAACCTCTGGAAACCCACATCTTCTATAACACAGTATGGCTGCAAGCCAAGTGCAGTCATTTCTGTTATTTTTTAGCTGATTGTCACTGTTATTGGATAGGTCTGTGAATAATTTGACTTCCCTGAAGAATTTTCTCTAGACAGTTGTGGACTTTCAGACTTTGGCAGGTGATTACTATCTGCTACTGTTTCAGAAGAATATTTCTGTTCATAGAGACCTCTGCCAGATTTCCGTGCACCAGTGTTAGAATGTTTGTTTGAACCAAGTATAATGATAGGGTGAATTTGCATAAGATGTTGCATCATTGTGGTGGTTCCAAGATGATCTTCATTTTCCACCAAATCACATGAGTGTTGTGGTGCACACGTATTGCTTGGTAAACATCACTGGAGTTTATGTAAAAGTGATTCCAAACAGTAGAGGTGGACTGCCTATTTCTAGTAATGAGCTTAGTAGAGGTTGGATGGCTGGGTTTAACTGGGGAGAAAATATCAGTGAAGGATGTAGGTCCATCAGAAGAAATGATTTATAGAATCTTCTGCAACAGAAACAGTGCCTTCATCACTACTATCAGACTCTGTTTCACTTTGTTTGGTTTGTGCCTTAGAAATTTTCCTTATCCCTTTAAATGGTATAACACTACTCCCCTCCATGTTATCCACATTGTCACTGTGAGAAATAGGTAAAGTTAGACTCACAGTTTTCATGTCATCATTATCACTATGACCATGGTCATCACTGCTAGATTCACTGGAGCAACAACCGTTAGTTGGAGACTGATTCATTTGAAATGCACATGTTACAAATTGAGCAACTCCACTGAAAGCTGTACCTGTTGATGCTTTAACTTTATACATTATGGGGAATACTTTGGTTTCACAATTTTCTCAGATATCTTTCTATTAGAAGCCTTGGAAGATAAGGAGACTTTAAAAATGTTGTTTTATTCTGCACTTCTGAGCCCTTCAACCATAGACAGTCCTATCCCAGAAGTCAAGATCTCAACATTCTGTGAGTTAGGTGGCAATATCTGGGTAGCAAGAGCATTTACAGCACCTTTAACACACTTTGATGCTTTAGTTTTATTTTTTTGAAAGGATACTCATTTCTGGACTTTTGAATAAACCTTTATGTTTAGTCTCGTTTGTCACAGGCTTTTGTTTTACAATGTTTCTGAGTACTCATATTTCCAGTCTTTCTTGAGTGACCGGTTCAGGGTCACAGTAACACAGACAGTAAGCAAGTGGTGGGTGGCTATTAGAATTTAATTCACACACAGGTCTGCACTCTAACCACTATGCTATAAAGGCTCATGCAAATGCTAGAGTTCAGAAAAAATCAAGGGTCAACAAGTTGGCTATAACTCTCTCCAAGTCCTTCCAATGTGCAGATTTTTTTTTTTTGTTACTCAGCCACACAAATTTTAATTAGGGGTCACCAAGTCAGCCTAGCCCTCTCTATTCTCTAAGAGTCCTTCCTAAGCAAGAATTATTACTTTGTAAGTGTCCACGAATGGCCCACTAAGCCAAAAAATACTGATGGTGTGCCTCAGAAGTATAACAAAGCACTTATGGGACTTGTTCAGGGTCATACAGATAGTATGAAAGTGATTGGTGGCTGTCAGAAATTGATTCTCACACAGGTCTGCTGTATATATTATTTTGGTTCACGCTGGTGCACTAACCTCTAAGATAAAAGGGTTGGTGCCAACCACTGCCAATGCTAGAATTCACATTTAAATTGGGGTGACCAAGCTGGTCTAACCAGTCTCTATAAATCCTTCCAAAGCAGTATTATTTTAATCTTCCATGACACGCCCACTGAGCCGAAGATTATTGGTGTTCCCAAGAAGCACATGTATGTACTTTAGGGACTTGTTCATGGTCACACAAACAGTATGTTCAATTAATAGGTGGCAGTCGGATCTGAATTTACAGACAGGTCTGCTATATAGTATTCTGATTCACACTTATGCTCTAAACACTAAGCTACAGTATGAGCTGGTGTCACCCACTGCCAATGCTACAGTTCAATTTTTTTAACTCAGGGGTCTCCAAGGTACCCTAACCGGACTCTACGAGTCCTTCCAAAGCACGAATATTTTTTTTTTCAACTGTCCATAACAGACCCACTAAGCCAAAGCTTGTTGGTGTGCCCAAGGAGTACAGGTATGTACTTTAGGGACTTGTACAGGGTCACATAGACAGTATATGCAAGTGGTGGATGGCTTTCAGTTCTGAATTCACACACAGGTCTGCTGTATAATATTCAAGTTCACTATGGTGTGCTATAACAACTAAGTTAAGGGCTGGTGCCACCCACAGTCAGTGCTAACATTCAAATGTAAATCTGAGTTATATTTATATTTTTTTATAATCGGACACAAATAAAGGAAGGAACAGTACTGGCACTCTCTTTGTCCTTGAAATGTTACTTTTTCCCTTATTTCCCTCCCCTAACCTATTCTGAGAGGTAGCAAGCATGTAGCAGCAGAGCACCTGCCTCTGTCTGCTTTCCACACTCACTCTCCCTCCCCCCACCATCAGTTTTGGCTAAGAGAAAATTAAGAAAGATGCTATTAGTTTTTTCTCCCCTTACTTAAGGGAAAACTGTCCAAATCTGCAGCCCCTCTCCCCCAAAGCCTTACCCCCCCAATTAAGCTTTTCACAAGGAAAAGCCTTTGTTTAACATGTTGGAACTTACTTTATTTTAATGTTGTAAAGTTCGGGAGTCAGCAACATGGCGGACGCTGTGCAGTTCCATTTAGTGTGAAAGTGTGGAGCCACAGCGCTCACTTCAATACAGAGGGACGGATTTTCGATGCTTCAAGAATGCCACAAGCCCTCGGTGTGCTGAACATATGGCACACAGGGCTTGCAGCATTCTCCCGTTGACAATCAGGAATTTCCATCCCTTTCACCTGCCACAGGTCTTCAGAGCACAGTTTTGTGGTCTAGTGTGTGCCACTCCTTGGAGACTAAGTTACGGAGCTTGCGCCAGATATTTGGAGCTAGCTGCTGTAAATCAGGGAAACTGTCACAGCTGCAGCAGAGATTAGAAAATCAGACACAGTTGCAGCAAAGGCATCTGGTGCACCGGCAAAAACTAAATCCCGTGGTGCAGGGCACCACACAAGCCCTGTGCCACCATTTGAAAATCTGGCCCAAAGTGTATTGAAGTGAGAGGTGTGGCACTGCACTATTACACTAACTGGAACTGTGTAGTGTCCACCATGTTGCTGACTCCCAGACTTTACAACATTAAAATAAAGTAAGCTACAACACATAAAACACATGCTTTTCCTTGCAAAAAACTTAATCAGGGGAATAAGACTTTTTTGGGGGGGGGATGGCAGGTTTGGACAGTTTTCCTTTAATTTCTTTCCTTCCACCCCAAAGGAATTATTTGGCAATTTTGTGCATAGGAGAGTGCAAAGAGAATGACACAGACAAGTTAAATTGATGGAAATGCAGACCGTAAGCCTCATAATAACTTCCAGTCCTCACTTCCTCCATTTTGGCTAACAGAAAAAAAAAATATTCTCTCTCTTCTGTAATGTTTGATTTCTTTTTTGTTCAAATATAAAAAAGGGTGTTTCTTTTTTTTAAGATAGGACAGAAGCTGCCGAAAACACATGGAGCTCCAAGCACAAGGTGCCCATCTGAGCTGATCCTGTCTGCCTACCGTGCACACTAAGAGCAGAGTAAACTTGCAGTCAGTAAAACTGAGAATCATATGTGCTTAGAGTGGACTAACCAATCAGGTGCCCCATTTCAAATCTCATTAATTTTAATAATCAATGACTGTTGGTGTCACTTTAGTCTCTTTTGCTGTCCTTACCACATGGCTCATGCTCACACATACACAATAACTTGTCCTCAACGCTGATCTGGTGTTGCAATGTAAGTGATCCACCAGGAACTAGGAACTGGGGAAGAAATGCCTGTACTTCTGCAATACTCCCTAGCCATTTTGCTTGCAGTTGCTGCATGCCGACATGCCCTAACTGTCTGAAGCCCCAAGGAAAAGGATTGCCCAACTTGCATTCACAGACTGAATAGTAATCAGCAGGGAAAGCCGGCAGCAAGGGGTGTGGGTGCTCTGGTGAATGACACAGACAGCAGGAAGGGAAACCTGGTACTCAGTCTCTTGCTGGTAGTTGCTGTTGCTGCGTACCTTGACAAAGCATGCATAGTGTCACATGAAACGTTGGTCCATACAGGGGACCATCCTCCTGTCTGCCTGATAATACCAGTGTTTGTTTTTAATAAATGTGATTCCTTTTTAAAATTTTTATTTGAGGAGTCTTTGTGAACAACAACAGTGTCTACCAGCAAGTGACTTAGGGCCTGGTTTCCATTCCTCACAGACAGAATAATGCAGGTCTTTCTCCACATTGCACTTAGTTTTTTTTTTTTTTAGCTGAGAAAACAAAATGGCAATAAAACTTTATTAAAAGTTGTGAGGGAGCAGCAGATGAAAAAAGGGAGTGCTACAGTGATAGATGAGATGTTGGCATTTATTTGGCTAATAACAGTATACCATGATGCAGCTGTTTTAGTAAGCTACCTGTAAAATGACTATACAGGTTTAGACTTTCTCCTGAGTTGATAGAAACCAGCATGATGCTGTTGTTAAATGCAATAATGCAGTAGCTAGAACTGTTTTGTGTCCTAAGGATGGCATGCGTAATTATAAGTGATGCAGCTTATGACATAAGCTGTGTCACTTGCAATTAATTCAACATGCCATTCATTGGAAAAAAAAGTTCATACTGTATTATTTTTAGTTTGTGGTAACCGGTTAAGGCCCACAAGGCACAAGTGCCTGTTTTCAGGGGTGACCTGGGAACACTGGGTGGTTACGTGACTTGTTTAGAGTCACACAGTATGCAAGTAGAGGTTGTGGGAATCAACCCCAGGTCTGCTGGATGACCGAACTTATTCACAGCTCATTTCTCTAACCTCTAGGCTATACCGCCACACATTAGGTTTTTATCATTTCAGCATCAGTAGAAAGACCTTTGCTAAAAAAACAAACTGCTGCATTGCACTATATATTCTAGTTCAGTCTTTGTAAATTAACACTGACTAAAACTGAAGTTTTTTGTCTTTCTTGACAGCAACACAAAATCATTATTAATTAAATTTTGCATAAGCGTGCATGTTGAATGTGTATGGGACCGAGTGTGTGCGTATGGAGGAAAGGTTATGTAATACCAGCCACTGCCAGCTGAAACTATGCTAGTGCTATTAGTGTAACTGCAAGTACAAACCAGCAATGTTTTTATTTTGTAAGGTATCAGCTGCTAGGAATAGATAGTAGTAGTACTAAGTGTAGGCTACTGTGAGTGGGCAATGGAAATTAAAAAGTGCATGCAATGCATATGCCTTTCTTCACAAGACCTCTCATCAGTGCTGAAACTTACATTAATAGCATACCAGTACTGGATGATTGATTGCGACATACACAAAATCACAGACCTCAATCATCCAGTACTGTTATGCTATAAATGACAGTTTCGGCACTGACGAGAGGTCAGCAGAGGATATGCACTTTAATTTCTGAGTGCACAGCTCTGTGCCTATCCATTCCATAGCAGCCAACCCTTGCAAAAATACAATGCTGTATATTCAAAACGATCCAAATCAGAAAACCAGATCAGAAGTTGCTTGATTGACAGTAATGTTGTTGGTTCGGGATGGGGGCTGTTTTTTCCCCCCACACTGGTTCATCCACTGGTAGTTATAAACCACAGAATTCTCACTAGAGATGCAGCAAAGTTTTAATTCACCCTTGAATTATCCGCAAAGTTCCCAAATTTGCCTCTGTGGATCAATTCACAAAGTTGTCCCCTTATGTCATAATTCGCAATTTGTAACTTCACCTTGCTTTTGGGGGTTCCAAAGCAAGGAGAAGTTACAAATTAAAAATCCCCCAAATCCCTGGTGTCTAGTGCCTCCCCCACTGATCACAGAAAAAATATAATATTAGTTAAATCCCTTCTCTGGTGTCTAGTGCCACCCCCCCCGCCCCACTGATCGCTGGCCCCAAAGTAAAAAAATAGATATTATTATTGTTTACATCCCTGATGTCTAGTGGTCCCCCCACAGCACCGAACACCTGCCCCAATGTTACATCTTTGGTGTCTAGTGGACTCCACACGCACCAACCGATGTGCAGAAAAAATATATATATTTAAATCCCTTCCCTTGTTCTAGTGGTCCCCCTCCAGCGCCATACACTGGCCCGAAAGAAATAAAAATAGATATTGTTATCATTTAAATCTCTGGTGTCTAGTTGCCCCCCCTGCCCTGCCAATCTCTGGCCCCAGTGTTAAATCCCTGGTGTATAGTGGACCCCGCATCCTGTCAGGGAGTGCTGCACCACCCCACTCCCTCCCAACCCAATCCCGAGTGGGCGACCAGCACAGCCCTTCACGCTCCACCACAGCTGGCCACCCAGAAGAGCAAGAATGAATGTGTGCATGCAAGCTATTTTTCTACTTTGGGGCTGGTGATTGGCAGGGGCATAGGGTTCTACTAGACACCAGGGAAGGGATTTAAATATTTTTTTTTTCCCTGCGGTCAGTGGGGTGGGGTTGGATCCACTAGGCACTAGGAATTTAACATTGGGGCTGGTGATCGGTGGGGTGGGAGGGGCCACTCGACACCAGGGATGTAAATAATAATAATAATATCTATGTTTTTACTTTGGGGCTCATGGTCAGTGGGGATGGGGACCATTAGACACCAGGGAAGGGATTTAAATAATATCATATTGTTTTCCATGATCTGCTGGTGGGGGACCACTAGACAGCAGGGAAGAGATTTAAATACTATAATATTTTTTTCTCATGATCAGTGGGGGAGGGGGGACCACTAAACACAAGGGATTTTTGTGCTGTGAAGTGTGGAATTTTGCACTCGAAATTCAACACTTCATGGTTGATCTGCCACGCCACAAATTGTCAAAGTTGACGAATTTTGCTTCGCGAATTGGGCACTTTTAACAAATTAATTTGCAAAGTGAATTTTGATGGCTTCGCACATCTCTAATTCTCACCGCAAGGGGAGAGGCCAGAGCTTGAAGGTATCTCACTTTCATGAGGATCTTCATCCCTCTCCTCATCCTCCAAATCCTCCTACATGTTTAGGAGATCAGAATTATATTCCACCTCATTGTCATCTGGAATGATGACAAGGGCAAGCAACAGAGCTGGCTACAGCAGCAGCAGCAACTACAATGAAGGAACAGTAGGTGTGCTACTATGTCCCATGGATGAAGATTGTACTGAATGGGGAAACCCCTGTTGATGGGACTGCAGGCACCATCATTGGCAGTGACTGAAACAAGTGAAGTAGCATTTCTGAAAACCATGCCAGCATACCCTGGGAGTCGACAATGTTTGTTAGAGGGTTTGTGACTACTGTCATTGTTGGGACAGAACCTGACGACAGAGGTGGCATACTGTCTGTAACAAGCATGGCAGCATCAGAGGCAAGCCCCAACCTTGGTGTCCCAGCGATGGTCAGGGGGGCTGTAGTCAATGCTGCTGGAGTAGTTGACAATGAGGACATAGCTTCTTTTAATGGACACCATAACCTCACCTGCAAAGCATTTTTCTCTCTGTGCTTCTGGCAATGGCTAGAGGAGGAGGAGAGCTTCAACGATGATTTGTCTAGGTCTTTTTCCTTACTTTTTTCCATAGTTCACACCAACCGTAGCAGCAACAGCATCTCCAGCAGCCTGGGAATAAATGTCCTGGCAGCAGCTGAATGTGAGGAAGTAGCTGGTTTGGAGCCTATAGACTTTTCCTGAGTTTCCATGACCTTGATGGTGGTGAAGATTTCTAGTGCCTTCTTTCAGCACCTCATCATGGCCTGGTTGAATCCATGGCAGATCTCGCAGGCCCTGACACTGTGAGATAGGCCCAAGCAGCAAACACAAACTGTGTGGGCATCTTCATTACAGATCTTGTAACTGCACGCACTAAACCTAAGCAAAGGTTCATAAGATAGGCTTGTTAACCTATAAAGCCCTACATGGACTGGTCCCAGACTACCTGGCGGAGCTCCTGCACACACACACACACACACACACCCACACACCAGTTTGCCCACTCTGTTCTTCTGTGGAGGATGTCCTGATGGTCCTGAGGGCACGACTGAAGACTTTGGGTGATCAGGCCTTCAAACTATCTGGCCCATCCTTTTGGAATTCCTTGCCCATGACCTTGAGGGAGGCCCCCTTGGTGGACATTTTTTTAAAAATAAAGACCTATTTATTTAACAAGCTTTCAGAAAAGTTCTATAATGTTTATAGACAGCAAATGTTATAGTTTTATTGTGTTTTAATGTATTTATATTGTTTTATTGGGTAAAGGTGGTTTTGCACGTATTGGGAATTGATATGGTTTTTGGATTGTACTGTTCTTTTATTTTTGTTTTATTTATTGCAATTGTACCCAGAGCCTTGGGGGAAGGGCACCAGATAAAAATAAAATCTACTACTGCTACTTTCAATAAGGGCTATGCATGAACGTGTGGAAAGTATGCAGAAAACCGAGGTAGGGGAGGCGCGCAGCAGGACCCCAGCGCAACGTGGCATTCAAGAATGGCAATGCGTGCTGGGGGTGGAGGGCGACGGTGCCACATACAGAACAATGCAGACAGAGTGGGTGGCACCACAGTACATGGGACCACCCTTTGACCCTGCCATATAAGGTGATGGACCCCCTACGAGGAGGCACGTCTGTGAATGCCACACAGCCGACTGCTGATCAAGCAATGGTGGACCAGAAAGTGAGCGAGGAGGGAACTCTGCAGTGAGAGGAGGTGGCTGAGGGTGGCACATGTGGGGGAGACATGGGCGTGGATGTGGACGTGCATGGGATGGGGGGCGCTCGTGGGCCACTAACTTCAGAGGCAGCCAGGTGACTCCCATGGTAGCCAACATATGGCTGAATTACAGCTGCCTGTATGGTGCCCAGGCACTGACAACCCCCCCCTGAGGTGGGGTCCAGACTACGGTTGGACACGCAGACAGCCGTCAACACTGCCGGGTCCAAGGCCAGAACCCTCATGGCCATAAAACACAAGTGACGGAACCTGAGGGTGGTGGTTCAAGAAGAAAGTTGCCGCTGGCAGCAGGGCCTGCTGGTGTATGGGTGGAGGCTCACCAAGCACCAACAGCCAGCTGACATCCCTGGAGCACCTCGTCATGGAGATGCTCACTGATGTGGCTGGCCATGGTGAGGTGGATGGAGTGGACACCATGGCAGGTACGGCCACCAGCCATTCTTGTGGTGCTGAAATGGCCACACTAACCCTGTCGCATTGCACCCACAGGCAGTACAGGCATGGCCCAGAGAGGCACAGCACCCACCAGGAAACCCCTAGCTATGACCGTGTCCTTGCCACATTGTCCATCAGCCATCCCACAACTGGAGCCAGTGGGTGCATATGCACACCTCAGAGGGGTCTGCTCTGGGGCATACTTGTGTCAGGTGCATGTCCCTGTAACCTGCCCATTGTCTCCCAACAGATGCAGAGCCAGAGACGGAGACCCCGGCAGTGACAGGGAGTGAGGCGGACAGCACCATCGTACCATGGGAGGAGGACACCATGTCGGGGAGTGACACATCAGCGGAATCCACCACCCCACAAGCACGCAATGCAGGTGCAGTGGCCACAGTGCCAGCATTGGGGATGGGACTAACGTACCTTGACCTGCCCTTGGCAGGCTAGCACGTGCACACACACACACACACACACACATACACACACAGTGCAGACAGTGGTGATGAGGGCTCATCATTACCACCAACTGCAACAGCTGGAGTGGGACCACCTGGATGCACAATGCCACAACACAGTCACCCTGGAGGCCCACACTGCGGAGTCCAGAGACATGCACACAGCCTTCCTGTGCTGCACCGTGGCAATTGAGGGCATCCACAACCTGATGCGATACCCCCTGGCACTCAGCAGAGTGGGTACACATGCACAGTCGGCGTCAATGGACACAGGCATATAGTGGTCCCCTCCTACACCACTCCTGTCACAGCATGCAGTGGATATCACATCCACCCTGCCCTACACTCCACCCATAGTAACATGCCAGGATGATGGAGAGAGGCCGCAGACCACACCCATGTGAGAAACACCAGGAGCAGGGATAGAGGTGGCAGAGTGGTGTGCATCATGCTCCAGGATAATGCAGCCAGGGATGACACAGGAACAGATCAGTACATAGTCACATGCAGGAGCTGGACGGGAGTATGGCCATGAGCTTCAGCATGGAGACTGGGGAGCAGGATATTAGCACAACTACTGGTCAAGCCCAACGCTGATGGGACCAGATAGCTATGCACCACAGTGCACAATACCACACAGCCAACACATACACACACACGCACACAAGCCACATCCCACCCCCTTCACTACAACATAGTCACACCATATAAATGACACACACATGACACCAATCTACAGCACACACCCTATCTGCTGGACTGTATTCCACCCTCCCACCCGCACTGCGGGTGCACTTAGGTATATGAGTCATCATTGTTGCACCCCCACCACTCCCTGTGACATGTACTGCACCGGCCTGTGTTCACATGTCCTACGTGATGTGCCCGGGGATCCAGGAGGTCCAGTCACACCAGTCTGCGGCGGTAGCAGGGCATGCCGATGCAGTGGAACATACCGTCAATGAGCACCTGCCGGGTCACTTGGCTGCCTGCCATCCCTGGCACCCAGAAAGGCACGTTGCCATCATCTCCATCATCCTGGGGGTCTATGGGTGGTATCCATGGCATAGGCATGTTAGCCCTCTTAACAATGTTGTGTGGCATGGCACACACCATGAACACACTGCACACCTTGGCAAGGGACATCATGAAGCTCCTGACTGTATGGTCCAGGCACCTGAAGTGCATCTTCAGCTGGCCTATGGTCCTTTCAACAATGGCCCTCATGTGTCCATGTGCTGTGTTGTATGCCTCCTCCGCAGGGGTGCCTGGGGCATGGATAGGTGTCATCAGGTTCGGTCGCAGGGGATAGCCACTGTTACCTGCAGGGATGGAACACAATGTGTCAGTACCATGACAGGCACCCATACAGGTGTATGTGTACGCATACAGTATTGTGTTACTTACCAAGCAGCCACCTGTCCATCAGTCCTGCATGCAACAGTGCCCACATGCAAGAGGTGTCCAGGATGTAGGAGTTGTGTAATGATCTAGGGTTCTTGGCGCACACGTATGTGATGATGCCCCAGGCATTACAGATGACCTGGAAATTGATGCTGTGGAAGCCCTTCAGTAACTGTACAATATACCTCCTTCTCATGCACCACTGGAGTCAGTATTGCAGTATGTGTGCCATTGATGGTGCCACACATGTTAGGCATACCATGCACAGCATAGAATGCCTCCTTGGTCACTCGCATCTCAGCCACCATGGTGAGGAAGGCAATGTGCTCCCCAGATGATCGAGGAGGGCATCCATCACCTGTGTGACTGCCCTGGACATGGAGGAATGGCACACCTTCATGGTGTCGCCTGTCACCTGCTGAAATGATCCGGTGGCATTAGTAGCCCAGCGTGCACAGCACTTTGGTCTCCACAGACATGACATGTGACCAGCGTGTCCATGGTGCAACCATGCCACTGATGCTGGCACACAGTCCCAGTGGTGTCAGAACCTCTCTGTGCAGTGCATGTCACACTATGTCGCCACATTGATGCAAATGTGGAACACCCATGGTGGCTGCCCACATCTCCATTGCCATTCCATGAGCTCAGCTATCAGGTGGACAAGCATTAATACACCGGGGCAAATCCTGCTACACAGTGAGTGCTTCCAGTAGGTCGGTGTGCTGAGCACAGTGGTCCCCTATGTACTGCCACTGTGCACTGTGTACGCCCCCTTAAGGGGGGCATGGCTGTGTAGCACTGTGCCCCACCTGCGTATGAGACAGCAACATGCGTCCACACGTGTGAGTCATTGTGCTGAGGCTGGTGGCGCATGCTGGCAATCATGCAGGCACAAATGCTGGAATGGAGGGCCATGTTTCCCATGCATTTTTCAGGGTATCAGAGGGGGACTACACAGATTCCTGGAGGTACGGGGACCCCTGGCATATCCGGGGCTTCGATAAGGTTAGTATCTGGTTCATGGGCTGCATGGCCGTTGGTGTAGGTAGGGTGCTGGCACTGACACTCAGTGCAATGCTTGCTGATGTGTTTCCCTTCTTCCACATAGGACCTGCACACTATGGCAACCAGGCTAGAGCTCTGCTTCCAGGTGCAGCCCGATGGTTCAAAATGCTATGTCACCTCCAGGGCAGCCAAGTGCATGCGGTTCCAAGATCCATACCCTAGCTACCTGATTCTGAAGGGTGCTGATTGTGACCTACGGGGCATGGATTATACACATCCCATCACCGGTAGGTACACAAGCATGGGGGGCAGGTGACTGTACATGGTCCTGATCTGTGTTCTATTTCCTTGCAGTACTACAGAGGACAGATCAGGCAGATGATGCTGAGATTCACTGGCCGGCAGCCATCAAGATTAGCAGCAGTGCAAGCAGAAGAGGAGGGGTACGACAGGGGGGGCTACACACCCACCAGGCCCTGGCCCATGCCATTGGGAGAGGCCCAGCTGCAGGCCACATGAAAGCATGG
Organism: Neoceratodus forsteri; assembly: GCA_016271365.2. NCBI lineage: Eukaryota > Metazoa > Chordata > Ceratodontiformes > Ceratodontidae > Neoceratodus > Neoceratodus forsteri. The sequence goes on along the minus strand of CM028131.1, from coordinate 951,103,739 downwards.
ACATTGGGGGTGGCAGTGTCGTTGTCATATGCTGGGGTTGGGGGCAGTGGGCAGATTGGGGTACAGCAGGCATGTGTGTGTGCAGGTGGTACATTAATAAACATATTTCTTTGCAATGCCATGTGTGTTCATTGCCTCCTAGGTGGGGTTGCATGGCTAGGGTTAGAGGGAGGGTGGGCAGGACACTTTGGGGGCTGCTGCACAGGTGTGCCAGTGGGCCACCCACTGGGCAGTGTGGTCGCACGGTGGCATGATCGGCAGGCCACACCACCGGTACCAGGTGCTGCTGTGGCAATGGTCCATGCAGCCCAGTCCCTGCTGGTCCATTGTACCACATGTGTCCCCTTAACTTGGGACTGCAGCATTGGCACAGCTGCATGGCACAGGCATGTGTGGCTGCCATGTGTGCCCTCCACCGCGGCTGTGCCACCTGTCAGTTGGTGGCTGTCCCATGGCCACTGGTATGCCAATTGGCCTCATGCACCCACGCACAGCTGCTGCCATCCAGTGCTGCATCAGCATGGCTGTGCCCTGCCATGCACTGCCATGGGCAGGCAGCAGCCTGGCACCACCCCTTGCTGGTGCTGGTGTTGTGCTGGCACTATGCGCGCAGCTATGCCACCCCAGACCCTGATGTATGTTATATGGCACCACCTATGTGGCGTTCCGTTATACATTTCTTTGTGCATCCGCATAGCCATTGTCTCCATGCTGCATTACACAGTCATGCCCTCGTGGAGGTGTGCCATGGAGCATCCACAGATCTTTCTGCACTCCTACTGCGTTCCCACTATGTGCCCTTTGTGCATGCCACATGCCTGTGGTGTGCACTCTGGGATAACATTGTGGCATCCATGCACACCCTATGCATGGCTGCATGCAGTGTGGACCATTCGCCTATAAGGACCAATGATGGTATACAGGGACATTGTCAAAATCTCTGTTAACAAAGAATTTAACAATATTAAAGAAATTACGGTGTTATTTCACTTCACAGTCTTATGAGCGGTCAATGGCAGAAGAAAGAATTGAGAAGTGATGGGGCCACCCATGTTTTATAGGCACCAAAGTTGCACATCATCATAGGTGGCCCCCAGGTAGCAAAAAGCTTCTGAATGGCCCTGACACTGACAGCTTACAGTTCCAAAGGTATGGCTCAATGGAGAATATGTCCTCAATTAAGATCTAAGTAAGTTGACTGCAACAATAGAACGGTATTATTTTCTGAAAAGTTTGCCTCAAACCTTGCTGAAACTTTTCTTTATTTTATATTTGGGGTTCATCCATTATACTATTACAACATATTGGGTTATTAGAAGTCGTACATCCTGATTCCCACTGAGACATAAGCCAGCACTCCCTTCAGCAGCCAGAGCTGTTACTGCTGGCTGCTTCCTTCAACTCCCCTAGATGGCACCAAGAGGGCACAGTGTTCTCCCCCCTCCCTTCAGCAGCCAGATCCATTACTGCAGGCTGCTTTCTTCAACTCCCCTATAAGCCTCTGAAAGGGCACAGTGCCAACCCCCTTCAGCAGCCAGAGCCATTACAGGATCTCTCAGCTTGGCTTCAATGCCAAGAAATGCAAAGTTATGCATATTGGAGCCAAGAATCTCAGGACAGAGTACTGCCTGGGTGGAGTCTGAGTATCTGCATCAGAGGACGAGAAGGACCTGGGAGTCATGATCACTAGTGACCTGAAGCATTCCACGCAGTGCAATAAAGCAGCAGAAAAGGCAAGCAAGATGCTAGGATGCATATCTAGGGGGATCAGTAGTAGGAGAGAGGAGATTATACTGCCCTTGTACAGATCACTGGTAAGGCTGCATCTAGAGTGTGGAGTTCAGTATTGGTGCCCACACCTCAAAAAGGACATTAACCTGCTGGAGAAGGTCCAGAGGAGGGCTACAAAGATGATAGCAGGTCAGCAGGGTAGGGCATATGAGGAGAGGTTAAGGGCACTGAACATGTACTCCCTGGAAGACAGGAAAGAGAGGGGACACGATTGGGAGCTTCAAGTACTTGAAAGGGATAAATAAGGTTGATAAGGAGAGTCTCTTTAAGCTGAGTGTCAACCATAACATGAGGGGGCAGAGTCTTAAGCTAGAGGGTGGGAGGTTGGTCAGGAAGCACTTCTTCACAGAGAGGGTGGTGGACACTTGGAATGCGCTGCCAGAAGAAGTCATCTCGAAGACAGTGGGCAGTTTTAAGAGAGGCTGGGATAGGCATAGGGGAAGGTAAGGGTCATGAGTGTAGAGGATGGGAAGGGAGGAGTGGGGAGAGAGGGCAGGGACATTAGCTCAAGCTATGGACCCTGCAATACAAGCAGACTTGATAGAGCAAATGGCCTTCTTCTGCTGGCTTCTTCATATGTTTGTATGCTTCCTTCAACTCATCCCTAGATGCCATCAAGAGGGAATAGTGCTCTTCCTCCTCCAGCAGTTGGAGTCACTGTTTCACTACAGGGCATAGGGGCTTACAGGGCATTTGAACTTGGCCTCCAGTTGCCTCTCACCCTTGCCACTTTGTCCCATTCCTGTCCTGACTCTGCCAATGTTTCAATCTGACCTTTTAATCCTATTTTCTTTCCATTTACAGGCTGCTTCCTTCAACAGATGCCGCTGAGAGGGCACGTGCCAGTGCCACCCCCACTCCCCCAGAGCCAGTACAGAGGATGCTGCACAGAACTGATCAGCTGCCGCTAACATGGTGGCTGACCCTCTCACCGCCTGGTTGGTCATTTCATTCATAGGTAGGCTGTGTCAGGTGACTGTGTCACATGACCACCTAAATTGTTTTTTATCTCTATAAACTCCCTAGACTGCTGGGCCATTTCAGGGTGCTGCACTCTCCCTCCATTCAATTCTATATAGAATTTGTAGTGTCCCATCCTCAGCTGTCCCTCAGCTTATCCTGCATCTTGTCCACATCCACCCATGTAATCTGCCCCTCCTAGTAAAGTCCCTCACCCTTTTCCTCTTTCCATGGGACTCGAACCTAGGCCTGTGGTCTCCAGCCCATTCAGAATCCCGCAACTTTATCCACTAGGCCACTCAGCCAGTTAGTGTTTTCCACCAGGTGCAATCCTATAGTACATCACCCCCCCCCACTCACACACACACACACACACACACATACACACACATTTGGTACATCCCACCTGCTCTATCTTCTTTCACCAGGGTACTAGAAGCCCCCCTGTTATTGTCTTTCCTCTCCTCCTCAATAAATAGGTGTTGCATTCTCTATTCCTATCATGCAGCAGAAACAGTCAACCATCTTTCCACACTGCCACAGCTGCACTCCCTCTACAAAGTGTAACTTCTCACTACCCACAAGAGCAGGTCCCTGCAATCATAGGTCATATTGCTGTCCACATTTATCAAGGCTCTCCTAAATCCCATAACATCGGGGACCTGTCTGTTACTATATCTCCTTCTGTGTCTCCCACCTGCCCCTTGCTCCCTATCACCTAAACCCTCCCCATCAGATTTTAATGACTTCACCTTCTCCAATCTGCTTGTAACACTTAACAATCACCATGATCTCATGCCACTACTCTTCCCAAACTGCTTTATCCACCTTGCTGCATATGTCTATAAAAATGCCTTTTTTGTCACACATACCTACCCAACCCCCTTTTTCCATCATAAGCTATGCTACCTTCTCCTTCTTGCTCTCATCGTGGCAGGTGATGTTGAACTAAACCCTGGCCCATCGACCCATCTCTTCTACACTGATAACAATTGGAAGGGCACAAAGGGATTCGAGTTTTTCACCTAAATATTAGGAGTCTCCTCTGAAACTTAACTGAACTAGAGGCCTGGGTCACACTGTACCACCCTGATGTCCTTAGCCTACTTGAGACATGGCTTAAACCCTCCATTCCTGGCACAGCTTTCTCATTACCTAACTATAACTAGGTGTGACAGGCTCACCTCTAAATGAGGTGGTGTTATAGCCATATTTTCAAATCTCACCTCAACCTCTTTGTTCTTCCTACCCCTGCCCTCTCCCACTGTGAATCTCTTCATGCTACCCTCCTCCTAGGAACAAAGAAACTACGTATCATGTGTGCCTAGAACTTCCCCCCCCAGGGGGGCACCTCTGGTCTTAATGAACTTCTGTCCCAGATTGCCTTGACAGCTAGATGAAACAAAGTTCTCATCCTAGGTGACCTAAACCTTAACTGGCCTGGCAAATCTAACAAAACTCTTCATATTGCAGTTCAGGGACACAATCTCCACCAGCTCATTACTGACACCACAATGGTCATGTCTACCTCCAGATCTAGTATCTTAATTGACTGGGCCCTGACAAATCAGATTGACAGAATAGCTATTGCTGGTACCCCCTCTGATGCCATAACCCATCATTCTCTTATATACTGTATTTGGTGTGCTAGGGCAAACCTCTAACCCTCCTAAATACATTACTTTCAGCAACTTTGTCAACTTAAATCAGACACAATTCCTGCATGAGGTCTCTATGCTTGACTGGTCCTGCATCTATACAGCCAATAATGATTAGATAGCACTTGATCATTTTCTAACTATGTTTAGGGCACTCCAGGACATGCACACCCCTTTAATCTCATATCGAATCCATGGCATACCAACTACGTATCTCCAGAAAGATCTCCTTGCAGAAATCGGAGCTAGGGACAAAAGCTGAGTGTGCTATAAGATCTCTGGTCTCTCATCTGATTTCTGTGATTATAGAACATGGAGAAATGCATGCAAAAGGAATAACCATTCAGCAAAGAACTCCTCTTTTAAAGGACTTCTGATTGATGCTGCTGGTGACTCAAGGACATTTTGGTCACACATTAAGACCGTCTTTGGAGCCAAACATTCCCAAGTAACTAATAAAATGGTCCTAAATGGTGTGCACTGTAATAATCTGACCACCATTGCAATTTCCTTTAACCTCCACTTCTCGGATCTTATTTGTTTTGATTTATTTATTGAAATCTTGGAAATACATCGTTGAGCTGGAAGCTCTTTTACGAAAGTTCCACGTCAAATGAACAAAAGACACATAACATTCAATACAAGATTAGATCACTGGGAACAGTAACAGTGCAGTGTTACAGGGCACCAGTGTCTGAACAGAGACTACAAGGATTACATACAATTATATTACAATGTAACAACAAATAAGGTATTTAAGCAGAAATAAATGTTTCTCTGCCAAGCAAATGTTTCTTTGCCAAGCTTGTATGCCTTCTTTCTCTTCTACACTATCCTCCATCCCTCACACTGTGACTGAAACCTTGCACACACATCCTCCTTTCAGGTTCCACATCATAACCAGGGCAGATATCCATAAACTGTTATGTACCAGCTCTGATTGCACTAGTGTTGGTTCTGATGGTCATGATTCTAGGATCCTGAAACTAGCTGCTCCCTATATTGCCTCACCTTTGGCCAAAATCTTCAGTCTGTCCCTCCACCATAGCACAGTCCCTAGCATCTGGAAGATTGCTAGAATAACCCCTTTCTTTAAAAAGGGTGACTCCAAGTCCATTTCAGGCTATCAACCCACTGCCATCCTCTTAGATCTTAGCAAAATCGTAGAGAAACTGGCTGCCCAAAAAGCTATCACCTTTCTCCATGATCACAATCTTCTCTCCAACTCCCAGCATGGTTTCCATAAAGGCCACAGTACTGTCACAGCAGTCCTCAAATTCACTAATGATGCCAAAGTTGCCATGGACAATGGCCATCTGATGGGTGCAGTCTTTATAGACCTAACAAAGGTGTTTGACCAGGCTGACCACCCACTTCTCCTCACCAAACTACTGTTACTTGGTTTTGCATGGCATGGTTCAACAGTTACCTGTCTAACAGGGGACAAGTAGCGAAATTCAACTCTGCCACCTCTGATCTCACTACCACAAATATTGGAGTTCCTCAGGGTTCCATTCTTGCCCCCCTCCTTTTCTCCATTTTCATTAACAATATCTTTTGAAACACCCCTACTTGCTCCTCCCTACTGTACATGGACAACCTGGTTCCTTACTTCAGCTCTAGGAACATTTCTGACATTAATCACTCTCTTTAGTCTGACTTCCATACCATTCAGCCCTGGCTCTCCAACAATAAACTTGTTCTTAATGTTGATAAAATCTAGACCATGCTCTTTGGTTCTGCCTCCGGGCTCAGAGCCAGCCAGGGATGATTGGAAATCTCTTGTGTTGATGGCTCCCTATTGGACAGTATTAGCTCCTTCAAGTATCTTGACCTCACGCTTGATGCCTCCCTTGACTATGATCAGCATATCTCCACCACCTGCAAATCTGTTAATGTCAAAATTGCAATTGCTTATAAAACTAGCTATGCTTTGACCACCTCTGCCAGGATAACCATTGCCGAGGATATTTGAGTCCCAGTCCTTGCTTATGGCTTGGTCACTTATGGTGGTGCATCGAAAGCCAGTCTACACAAGTGGGACACCACATTCAATAATATCTGCTGCTTCACCTCAGCATCTTCTCACTGCATGCACCATTGTCAGCTTTATGCTGACTTAAAATGGCCCTCCCCCACTGCCCACCGACTTCTCTCCTTTGGCTCACTGATTGATGGCATCGTGAGATCATGAACCCCATTATCTCTAGCCATCATGCTGTACCCACTAAACTCTTCATATGACTGTAGATCTGTGGACCAAACTCCCCTCCATATCCTTAGATGTAAAACTTCCATGGTGTCCGTGCTTGCAGCCATGCTACCCCACAATTTTGGAACTCTCATCCCCTAGACATATGACTGGCCCCTACTCGTACTCACTTCAAAAGACAGCTCCATTATCACCTAATTGAATTGGCCACCTGTATATGCTTTAATTCTTCTTGAGCCCTTCTCCTCACACCTATGACACCAATGTCACCTCTAGGTTCCTCACCTACTTTACCCCCTCTTGCACTTCGTTTAACCTTCACCTCTCCCCTTTACCTAATTCATCCCTCTTTACTCTCTTTGCCTTTGCTGCTCCCATATACTCACTGCCTGCCCCACCGCTTGGTTATATCACCTCTAGCTCCCCTCCTCAATAGAGGCCAAAAATGTTATATACATACTTATTAGCCTGATGTCTATGTGTTTATATTTTAATTCCTGCTTATGCATTTTTTATCATCTGCTGCATTGCTAGTATTTTCTCTATTGAACTGTTGCATTCCTATTTGTTTTCGATAGTATTCTCTCTATTTAAGTGTGTAATGCTGTTTTAACTGCCTGTGACTAATGCTGTCATGCACAAATGTGTTGATATTTGTATTTTTCTTGTACTGTTACCACCCTGTATTTACTGTCCACTGTTGATTTATGCTATCTTACTTGTACCCTCATGGGTTGTGCCTGAAAAATAGGCATTTCTATGTCTAATCCACCTACCAGGTTATCAAAAACAAAATAAAAATAAAATAAATACTCTCCCCCCATGTAGTGCAATGATAGTCAACATCATGACCCCCTAACTCCCTCCCACAATCTACTTCAATCAATATCTAGCACCTAATTGTCTATACTTCTCCTTAAAAGGGGAGGTACTTTAGCTAGAGCCAATCTAGGTCAATCAGCCTCTGCACGGGACCACATATTGTACTGTAAATAGCTATTTGGCCTAGACTTATATAATGAAGATGTTCATGGAGGGGGCTCCTTATTTTTCCAGCATCTTGCTATGCATCTTCTTACAGGAGTAGTGCAATATTTGTTATTTTTTAGAGATGATCAGATGGTAGAATTTAGAACTGCTTCCTAATAGGCATAGTTCTATTTCCATTCTGATATTTATCCCTGGTATCTTACTTAATGTATCCATAACTATGTTCCTGTAATTGGATAATATCTGTACATTGTACTATTACATGCTCCAGTGTACCTTTACCTGAACCGCATCTGTTGAATCTTAAAGAAACCATATTGTTCATTTTGTTTAGAAAATACAGTGTATAAGAAAGTCTATGAAAAAGACTGAATTTCATTTGATTCAGTTTGTTATTGATGGTTGATTTTATTGCCCGTATCATATCTTCCTACTTACTATCTGTTGTTTTGCACTTAAGCTCTGTTTCCCACGTTTTCCTTTAATTTTTAACTGGTGCTGTTTCTGCTGCCATTAACAGCTTATACACTTTGAAGATTATTTTTATTCTTGGTTTTTCATCTGCTATATGTGTTTAAATACAAGTCATCATCTTTAATTTATTTTGTTCCCAGTATTTGCTGTAATGTACCCTTATCTGTAAAAACACAAATAAGTCCCTTAAACTTAGTTTACATTTATATTTCATTTGCTCAAAGAACATGAAATCTTTTCTATCATACAAGTCTTTTAACTACGTTATTCCCTTATCTGCCCTGCTTTTATATTCCAAGCCCAAAGAAGGTGTGTGATCATAAAGTAGATATATTTGGGATTCTATATATATTCTCAATTTTCTTTATTTTTTCTGTGATAGTTTATCTATGCTTCTAATGCTGTTCTGGTTGTTTCATTTTTTTGCCTATGTCCTTTCCTATTTTTCCACATTAAAGTAAAGTAAAACTTTATTTTAAGCACTTTTCAAAACCAAAGCTCTGTAGAAAAATTTAAATAACAATTAAAACGACAAGCAGTTAATTCAACATTTATAAAATCATTCACCATAAGCTTTAAGAAACAAAAATGTTTTGAGCTCCATTTTAAAACTGTTGACAGTCAGGCATTCTCTTATCCAATGAGGTAGAGAATTCCACAGGGCAAGGGCAGCATAAGAAATTGCACGTGCCCCAGATGTCTTCCAGTGAACCCTGGGAATCTCTAGCAATCCCTCACCGGTGGATCAGAGTGAGCAAGAGGGGCAGTAGGGAGTAAGAAGATCTTGCAGGTATTATGGTCCTTGTTCATTTTATAGGTCATTTTATAGGCTTTATAGGTCAGTAATCCAACCTTAAAGGTGATCCGCCACTGAACCAGCAGCCAGTGCAGTCCATGCAGCAGAGGCATAATGTGACTAGTTCAGGATGTCCCAGTCAAAAGCCTGGTCACCACTTTCTGCACTAGCTGCAAGCAGCAGATATCAACCTCCAGTAGCCCTAGGTACAGGGCATTGCAGTAATCAAGATGGGTGGTCACGAAGGCATGGACCAGTGTAGGAAGATCAGCCAGAAGAACCAGGTATTTCACTCGGGCTATATTCCTAAGATGATAAAAGGATGACTTGACGACGGCAGACACCTGCAATTTTAGGGTCAGACCATTGTCAATAATAACGCCCAGATTACGCACCTGTTCTGAGGTTGAGAACTGGACGCCACCAAGCCATAGGCCTGATGGAAACCCAGCCCTATGACCCACCTCAAGGCAACCCAGGTCCACATCCAACACCTCAGTCTTATCCGGGTTTAACCTCAGCCAGCTAGCACTCATCCAGTCTTTGATTTCAGACAGACAGCTGTTAAGCATGGAGATTGCATCATCCTGTCTGGGAATAAAGGACAGATACAGCTGGGTATCATCTGCATAGCAGTGAAAACCCAGATTGTATCACCTAATGATATCTCCTAATGGTAGCATATAAACTGCACACAACATGGGCACCAAAATGGAGCCCTGCGGCACCCCACAGCACAGAGGGATGGTGTCAGAGGAATAAATTCCAGTGACAACCCTCTGTGTCCGACCTGTGAGAAAAGACTGAAACCAATGTAGAACTGTACCAGACAACTCACAAAGAAGCCGCAGGTGCTCCAAAAGCACACCATGGTCCACAGTATCAAATGTTGCCAAGAGATCAAGAAGGACTAAAATAGCACAAGCCTTTCAATCTCTCGCAATTAGGAGGTCATTTAAAACCTCAACAAGAGTGGTCTCAGTGCTATGTCTCTTCCTAAACCCAGACTGGAGGGTATCATAGACATTGTGATTTGTAAGGTGGTCATCTAGCTGTGACACAACCACCTTTTCAATAACCTTACCCACAAAGGGCAGGTTAGAGATAGGCCTGAAGTTAACTAGACAGTCTGGGTCCAAGGAGTATTTTTAAGGAGTGATCAAACAACCACCTCCTTTAGAGGATCAGGAAAGACACCCTGCTCCAAGGACTTCCAGACAATTTCAGCAAAGATTGGGTAGATAATATCTAAGCAACCTGATAATAGTGGCGTAGGGCCTGGATCCAAACTACAGCTGGTTTGGTCGTACAGTCTAAACAATCCTCACAATGTCCAAGAACTCTGGCCTACTGAAGTCAAACCAGGTATCATGGGTGTTCGTCTCCTCCTGCCGATCTCCGCAATCCATTAAAGAGGGAGCTGGGTCAATGCCCAACCTAATGCTGGCAATCTTATCTGCGAAGAACCGAGCAAGCTCATCACACTTCGTTTGTGAGAAATCTCTTCCAGACTGCAGACAGAGTGGATTAGCATACAGTAATTGATTTGTACTGTCATATTTTATGTGTTGAATTTCATAGCAAACCCACCATGGAGTATCTTTAGCATAATACTCACCAATCTGATTTAGGATGGTTACTTGATAATATTTTAAAAAGTCCAGAAGTTTTAACCCTGCTTGTGTATGATGTTTCAAGTTTATTTATGTTAATTCTTACTTTCTTACTTTTCCATAAACAGTTTCTGATAACACTGTCTAGTTTTGAAAACCCACTTTTGTTTATAGATATGGGTTATAACTGTAGAGTATACATAATTTTTGGAAGACTATTAATTTTTATTACATGTACTCTACCCATTAATGTCAAAGGTTAATCTATCTGTTCCTCTAGTATTTTATCTATGTTTTGTAGTAATGGGGTGACATCCCAGTCTATTCATTTTTTTTCATACTTGCTAATAGTATTCCTAACTGTTTCAGTTTTCCTTTTTTGAACATGAAAGGTTGAGTCTGGAACTGAGCTAGGTCTCTTCTTGGAGTAATGAATAGTGCCTCAGATTTACCACAGTTAATTTTATTGCCAGATATTGACCCACATTCAATAATGTCATTCATGATTAAGTTTATTAATTTGATTGGCTTCTTCAGAGATACTAAAATATCATCTGAATAAAGAGAAATCTTTAGCTGCTTGCTTTCTGCCTGAAATCCTTCCATTTTATTATGGTTTCTTAATAACATTGCTAGAGGTTCTATAGTCACAACAAAGGGGAACGGATATAAGGAACAACCCTGCCATGTGCTTCTTGCCCATTTAAATCTCTGTGAAGTTTCCTCATTTGTTAAGACTTTTTCCACCTGATTTTTTTAAGTAATCTTGATCCATTTAATGAAATCTGAGCCCAAGCCAGCGTTTTCCATTATTTGGACTAAATAGGGCCACTCCACCATGTCAAAGGCCTTTTCTGCATCAAGAGATATGACTAATAAATCCTTTTGATTTTCCATAGCCAGTATATTTATTGTGTTTCTGATATTGTTAATGCTTTTTCTGCCATTGACAAATCTAGTTTGATGATTATGCTTTATAGGCACCAGCTTGCATGCCATAGTGGGTGGGCCCAGCTAGCAAAAAGTTTCTGAATGGTCCTGACACTGACTGCTTACTGTTTCAAAGGTATGGCCCAAAGGAGGAGATATCCTCGATGAAGATCTAATTAATTTAACTGCAACAATGCAGCAGCTTTATTTTATGAAAGTCTACTTCAGACCTTGCTAAAACTCATATCATTGACATCAGAAATGACATCTAATAATTTCTGCCATACTACATAAATTGTAATGAGAAAAAATTAATGTTCTTTACTTGGAATCAAATCCAGACTTGTGTAGGTCTGAAACCCTATGCCAAAACCTAAAAGCCCTATTGCTGACATCATCAGGGCTGGCAAAATAGCCTAGAGGTTAGAGTAATGAGCTGTGAATGAGCTTGGTACATCCAGCAGACCAGACCTTGGTTTGGTGCTCACAACCTCTACTTGCATACTGTGTGACTCTGAGCAAGTCATTTAACCACCCATTGCTCCCAGGTCACCCCTGAAAACAGGCACTTGTGCCTAGTGGGCCTTACCTGGTTACCAAAGACTAAAAAAAAATGCAGCCAACTCACTCAGACTGAATGCAACCTTAAACTAAACTGAATGCTGAAAAGAACAAGCATGATGGCAATAGGTACTTCAAAATGTATGCTTGTTGTCAACTAAAAAGGGAAAGGGAGATTATTTCAGAGAGCTGGAAGGCAGACAGAAATGGTGTACTGACCAGTAAAGCTTTTATAGTGAGGGATGTGGCAGACTTAGCATCATGGAAGTGGGAAGAGTGGAAGCAGAGTATATATTGCAGTGTGAAGGGAGGAGAAATGGCAGGGATGGTATAGATCCAGTATTTAGCCAGGAGGGAGTAATAGTGATACAGACAATGGGCCTCAAGAGTGTGTGTGTGTGGGGGGGGTTTAGGATAAAGGGAACAGTGAGGAGCAATGGATGAGGCATTTTTGGCAAAGTGACCGGAGTAGAAATGGGCTTGTAGTCTGACACGATTTGATTTAGGTACAGCATTGAAACAAAATTCACATAGTTAAACATCAGTAGGATTATCTTGAAGATAATCTTGTGAGGGACTGAGAACAGAAGGCAGGATATTAGTACTATGTGGAATTCCACTGGCGGAATTAGCATGGAATGACCATTCTGCTGGAAGAATTTCTGCCAGAATTTCACTGGTTCTTCTGCAAAATTCTGCCTACTGTGATCTGCGGAATAATATTCCGCAGAACAGCATTTTTCCACAGAAAATTATTCTGCAACAATTTCTGTGGAAAATATTAAAAGATCTGCAGAACAGCATTTTTTCCATGGAAAATCATTCCAGAACTATTTTCTGCTGCAGAATTCCACCATTCCATTTCTGGTAAAATTCAGTAGAATTTTTGGCAGAATTTCAAGAATTCCACAGATTTTCATTCTGCTGGAATTCGAAATTTCCACACAGCACTACAGGATATGTAACAGTTTGTGCAGAAAATCTCCTCTGTGAAAGCTTTCAACTTTTATTAAATTACATGGAAACCTATACAGGGAGATGACAGACTTTAAACATTCTGAGTAGAAAGGATAACTCAGTTCAGATTAACTTGACCCCCAGATTCCACTACTTGATGTAAATGATTTTCTTAACAGTTCCAGAGCATATTTTTTCTCAAGAAGAACAGGTACTGAGGTTGGTCCTATGGGGAAATAGAAAACTTGTGCTAGACCTAAAAACATTATACTGGCAACATTTGGGGGGGGGGGTCAAACATGAAGTGCTATGGCCTGGTTTTCAGATGGTGCCAGGATGCTACCTTGATCTTTCTGGATGCTGGGGTGCAAAGACTAGCTACTGCAGGTACCCAGATTTACCCAATGCAGCCACAACACATTCAGTCTGTGGGGAAGATGGCTTTCACATGGGAACCCCCTTGTGCTATCCTTATTATTTTGTTCACTTGCAGGAAGGTGTACAGACTGTTAGGTTGCACATTCTCATTATCCAATATGACCTCTCCCTGGAGCGACCCCAATATTAGGATCAGAAGATCTGTGGTGAGTAGGCCCTCCAAGACAAATAGAAGCATACACACTCTTGGCCACTTATTTGAGGGAAGGAAGTTCTGGTCATATGCAGATTTGCAATTGACTTTCCATTTATAGCTATCACAAGTTTGATAATACCTGCAGGTAGGAAGTGCATTCCTAGCAGCACTCCAGAGGGTTGCAGGCTGACTTAAAAGTATTCTAGACTGGAATGTATTGAAATAAGCATGGTGTATCCCACACCAAGGAGCACTGATGTAAAGTCTAATTAGAAGATAGCATCCACAAAGCTTTATTCTTGCAAACAATTGGGAGGGGTATAAGCATAGAGGAAGAGGAGTAGTTGTCCCAAGGAGTGCACTGGTTAAATAACTGCTCCATTGAACTGCAGTCATGACTTTGTCAACATAAGATCATGCATAGAATGCACTAGACACCTTCCCAAATGCACAGGATGGGTTTTTAGGAATGAGGCAACATGCTGTAAATTTGTCATGGAAGAGGACACCTTGTCCCATTTGGTATACAATGCAAAGTCTTCCACATTTTCTTGATGAGGGCAGAGAAAGACATATCCACTATTTGGTGACATCCTGTTGCTCTCACTCCAGGGCTATGTGTTTTAGAGATATCTTGAGAGGAGTGTCCACTCCGGTCCAGTGAGAGTGTGGCTGTCCTGGGCCCTCCTGGTGGCAAAGAAATTTATACTGTCCTTATAAAAAGATAAAGATCTTCTTGTTATTCTGTAGGGGATGTCCAACATGACAACTTTGGCCAGCATGGAAAGAGTCGCATACTATAAATTAAAATGCAGAATCTTAAACTGTATGGGAAAATATGGGGTACTTTTATTGTCTGGCAAGGTACTTATAATTGACTTAACATATAATTCTCATTCATTATTTGACTCCCATTAACTCCCCAAGTACAATTATAAAGGAACGGTTGGGATCACCTTCCTGTTATGTCTCTTCTTCCCCACAAGGTCACCTTTCCATCTTGATGAACACAAGTAAATAAAGTTACCCCAAAAAAAAATGAAATGCATGTTGATATTATATGATGAATGATGTAACACATTGCTATACTAATGCATAATAACAGTGAACTACTAAATAATTTCATAACTAAACTGCAGCATTTCATGTTTGGTTTTATTGTGCTATCTTTTTTGTAATAACATTCAGTTTGTATACCTTATTTGTTGGCACTGTTTGTTTTATGTATAAACTATAAAATCCAAATAAAGAGTGATTAAAAATTATTGATGATAATATGCTGTTTATATTGATATATTGATGTAATTGTTCTACATTTACAAAATTAATTTGTGCTGATGGGATGATCCTGTAAATGGGACTTGAATCTCAGTGTAGTGATCAGAACCTATAAAAAAGTTTAAGAAAACTGAACTGATAGTAAACCAAAGAATTAAAGCAATGACAGTAACTTCAACCTCTGGTTAGGAATTTGTGAGCCCCGGTGTCTGTCACTACAAGTGGGTATAAATGGTTATTACAGTAGCATAGAACCACCAGCAACCTTGAGCACCATGAGGTATGCTCATTAGGGGGTCACAACTCCGTCCAGAGCAGTAACAAAAATGTTTCTGAGTGGTCAGGTAAGGGAGCAAGGACAGCCATTTAAAATGGCCAAAAGGCCTTTCATAATACAGTGGTGGCTCTTGCAAACCCTGTAAAATCCTCCATTGCTTCCTATGATTTATCCCTTGGGAGCAGTGTTGTGAAAGGAATTTGTTTTCTTTATTTGTAATTTCTGACCAGTAAATGCACACTAAGCTGTGATAACTTTTTACCAGGTGCTTTCTGGTGGTGGGTTAGATGGACCTGTTTTTTTTGACTGGGCAGTGTTGGTCATGACACCTGTGAAAATCCCCTACTCTCATGTAGGTGGATGGGCTATCAGACTCCATGATGGCCTCTTTGGGAGAGACACCAGAGGAGGAGGATGTTTGCTTGGTGGGAGAAAAGGCCTCCCCTCCCACCTCTCTACCAGCTGAGGCTGTTCAGGCTGATGGTCTGGAAGCTGATTTAGAAGAGGTTTTTCATGAAGCGTTTGTTTCTACAGATGATTTTGGTCCAAACAGCAAGCATTGCAAATTGAATGGAAATATTGGCAATGATAGTATGAATGTTTTAAGCCCCGAGTCCGGAGCTCAGTTTCAACCAGCGCAACTAAAGAAATCTCTGCAGGAATCAATCCTTCAGCCCACTGAGTTATCAGCTACTTCATCTGACAGGCCGGCGGAGAAGTCTAACAGCAGAGTCAGTGTCGCAGCACAACAGGAGTGCTTACCAGTGGAGGGTAAGTCAACTCGAACTGTTGCACCTAAGATTTCTTTAGCAAAAAGTGCCGAGACTTTTACGATGGCTGGTAGGACAATCACTAGTAAAAGCAAGTGCCTAAAGCCTAATTTTACTACTGAAGGATCTGTCTTGCAGGAAACAGCTGCTAAGTTCTCTATTGCACACAGTGAAGTTTACACAGCACAGTCGATGGACGTTCGGCGTTCGTCTTTTGGTACGAAGAGCCACTTATCTAAAGAATCAGGGTTTGTGTTTAAGTTACCAGTTCCTCGAGAAAAATCATCTGAAATGGCAAATACTGTCATTTTTCAAAAGGATGGAAAGCAGCAATCTGGAGTCACTGAGTTTAGTTTTCTGCACTCTTCCAATAACATTATCACTCATTCGGAGGGGGAAAACTTAAGGGGATATAGTGAAGATCTCCCTACAGGCACTAAAAGCAAAACTTTAGCACAAACTAAAGGGAAGGAATTGGCAAAAACTGAATTTCATGATGAAAATTGGTCGCTGCAAAAAGCGCTCCTAGAGGCAGGTTGGGAGAAGATAGCTACTGGTTCTTGGGCCCCTGACCCACTGTGGGATTCCTCCTTCAATTTGCAGAGTACTACCCCTGATTGAAAGCCAAAAACTTCTATATTGCCTATAAATGACACTAAACAACTACTAGATGTTTCTTTAGTGAATGAATTAGCACCTAGTATTGTAGTTTCCCCTAGCATAACGAATTATATGTTTCCTTTGCAGATTAATGAGAACCCTCTCAAACATGATGGTACTAGTGTTGGTAGTAAAGGGCCTTCCACTGAAATAAAAAAACACTGATGTCTGAACTTTTCTCCCAATCTAAAAGAGAAGCAGCTCTGAGGTGTAATGCTGTGCGCATTCGCTATAAAGGGGGCTTAGCTGAATGTCATGATAGATATTATGTGGGAAAGTGTCTAATAAAAGATTCACTTCACTTTTCCCCAATGGATGTATTTGCCTTTATAAATATCTCAAGGGAGGATAATTTTGATATAAGTTTCAGAACATCCTATGTGTTGGATTTTATTTGGGAGCATTATGGGCAAGTGAAGTTTTCCTCCACATGGACCCCCTTTTTAGTGATTCCTCTGACAAAACCATTGATTAAATATGTCACTGTAATGTTCAGGAATGAGGGAGTCCAGGTGGAGGACATAACTTACTGGCCATCGCAGAAATGTGAAGTCCTCAGTGAACCCGAACCCATCCTCAGTTCTGAACAATTTTGGACTGGGGGCTGGAAATATAAAGTTAAACTGAGGCAAACCGAGTTAGGTGTTGAGCATATTCCTAATTCCTTTCTGCTGGGGAGGGATAGGGAGGTATGTTTTTATGGAGGTCAGCCAAGGGCTTGTTATAAATGTGGATCAAAAACTTATCTGTTTAGTGTTTGTGATCAACCTAGATGTGATAATTGTGGTGAAGTCGGGCATGTGACAATGCAGTGTGCAAATCACACAAAATGTGACCTTTGCGAGGAGTATGTCCATGCTTTTTGAGAATGCCCCTGGGCTGCGAAGAATAAGGCCTCTTGTATCAGCCTTGATTTATTGATTCAGCCGGCCCAGGAGGCTTCTTCAAAAAAATCAGTGAATCCCCCTGAAATGTCCTCCTTTTCCCACCAACAGGTGGTTAAGGGTGAGCTTCTGCCTCTTAAGACCCCCAATTTGGAGCTGAAAGTCACTGTCTCTATAGCTAGTGTGCCTGGCTTGGACAACAGAGAGGATTTGGAGGAATGTCTGGATAATTCTGGGCTTTTAGAGCCAGTTTGTGACAGAGATCCAGAGGTCTCAGATAAAACACCTGTTGACAAAATCGTCCATTCCCCTTTATGACCTGTATTGAATTTATGTTTATTTCTAAATCATTACATGTAGCTCATATTGCTCTTCAGCCTGTGGCATATTCTGATCATTGTTCTTTATCCCTGCTTTTATGTAGTTCAGAGGACCCCCTCTGGCCCTGGATATTGGAAGCTTAATTCTTCACTTTTGACACAGGCCACTTTTCTCCAACATATTATTTATTTTTTGTGGTGTAAAAAGACAACCTTTGACCTCCACGAGTCTCCTCTCTTATGGTGGATGGAGATCAAATCAGAGCTTCAGACTTTACTTATAAGGAATAGCCAAACCGTTCGATCTTCTACTGATGTGGATTATTTGAATGATCGTAAACATTTGCAACATCTCCTCTCCCTTTCTTATTCCACTAAACATGTATTCTCGGACTAAATTTCTTGTATCAAATCTAAGATGTTATCTTATCATTCCACCCAATGTGAAGGATTACGCCTCAAACAACAATTATGTATGACTGGTGCTCTTCCTGAGGTTTGCCCTTTGCTTCATAATCAGATGCATCTTGGCCACCGGTTGATGTCGGCACTCCGTGACCCTGCTGGCATTCTCCAAACCTCTCACTCTAGTCTCTCACATATAGTCACTAACTATGCTGTTTCCCTATTTGGTTGCCCTGCCCAAAGTAAACCTGAATTTGCTTCTTTTTTTCAGGACCTTCCTCTTCCTAC
Organism: Neoceratodus forsteri; assembly: GCA_016271365.2. NCBI lineage: Eukaryota > Metazoa > Chordata > Ceratodontiformes > Ceratodontidae > Neoceratodus > Neoceratodus forsteri. Next base: position 951,085,341 of record CM028131.1, on the reverse strand, counting down.
AGCCCTTCCTGACCTGCTTCGGAAACTGTCTGACCCTTTAACTGTTTCTGAGCTTTCAGATATTATTAAATCTTTAGCCACTAAAAAATCACCAAGTCTGGATGATCTCCCTTCTGAATTATTTGTACTATTAGGACAAGAAATTTCTGAGGAACTTACTGTAGTTTTTAATTTTCTTTTGAAGCACCTTGATGTTCCTTTGGACATGGCTACTTGTGTGCTGATTTTTTTATTTAAGAAAGGGGAGAAGACTGATATCTCCAATTGGAGACCTATCAGTCTCCTGAATACTGACTTTAAGTTATTGGCAAATATTTTGAATAATAGATTTTTAACTGTAGCTCCATATCTCATCTCCACTGCTCAACCTTGTACTGTCCCCGGGAAGTCCATCATGGACCCGCTGATTTTCTTCAGTGAAATATTTACCTGTAATAATATCTCACCACTGGAGGGGGTACTGCTTTCCTTGGACCAGAAACAAGCTTTTGACAATGTCAGTCACTCCTTTTTGTGGTATACTTTGGCCCAGTATGGTATCCCCCATTCCTTAATTGTTTGGTTGCAGATATTATATAAAACTGCTACAGTCAAACATTGTGTTAATGGTTATCTAGGACCTTATATCCCCATTCGGAAGGTTGTTCGACAGGGTTGTCCTTTCAGCCCATTGTTATGTTTTCTCCCTTGACCCAGTTTTGCATCTTCTTCACTCAGCTTCGGATATTCTTCCCCTCCACTTACCAGGTCAACCGGTCCCATATTTTGCTCTTGCTTATGCTGATGATCTCATCATTTTGACGAAGGATGTTGTTTTGACGGAAGCAGCCATCCTTCACTATCATGATTTTGGCACTTTTCCGGGGACGCAAATTAATGTGCTTAAAATTAAGGGGAGAATCTTTGGGGTCTCAGGTCCCTCTCCATTCACTGTGGCTGGCATCCCGATTACCATTGGAGATTTGCAAATCTTGGGGATCTCTTTTGGCAGTCCACAGATGAATATTGTCAACTGGGATACAAAGCTTCAGCTAGGGAAGGCTGTGTTGCATTCCTGGTCCAAACAGAAAATGTCCTTTCTGAAGAAGATTTATCTTATTAAAACTTTTCTCTTACTGATTTTTATTTTTCTTAGTGCTCTTTTTCCTGTGCCCAAATATAGGGAAGCCACCATATATAGCCTTTTTTTTTCAGGCCTTTTAGGGCAGCAGGCTCAAACCTATCCATAGTAATGTTCTTCATTTGCCCTTGTCCAAAGGGGGTCAAAACATGGTGAACCTAGTTCTTTTTATTTTCTGTCCATTTCCCTATACAAATTTTCAGCCCCTGCTTAAGGCCTCCACTGGATTTTGGTGTACGAGTTTTTTGCATTCCATTTCCCAGTGGTATGTGGCTTGGGTGAGTGGTCAGCTCAGGCAAATTCGGCAGTTAGCCCCCTCCCCCAATTTATCTTCAGGATGTTTTTGTTAAACTCCGGCTGTGGGGAGTGACCCATACTTCAGTACTGATTCACTCTAAAAAACAACTTCATTCCTAAATTCTTTTGACACATTTCCAGGAAGTTGACCCTTTTTCCAAGTGTCCACAACACTTTCGTGTGGCCTTACTCCATTCTCTTTTGGATAAGAGACTACTGGACTAAATGAAGGATTTCCACTGGCTGACATGTCATGAGCGTTTGAACGTTAAAGCCAACCAGAAACATAAGCAGGTCTTGGAGCAGAATTGTTCCCGGCCTTTATGCATCCTTCAACCTGAGACCATAGATCATTTGCATTTTTCTTGTTCTTATATTCTTGCTTTTTTGAATTTTTTTGTACACCATGACTGACATGCCCATTTTCCATCATGTTACTTATTCCAGGCTTCTATATGGGGATTACCCTCTTTCCTGGTTGAAATGGAACAGTAGTACTTTGAATATTATTTTTGTTATCATAAAGTGGTATGTTTAGAATTCAAGATGTCTGCTTTGCAACAGCTCCAGATTTCACATGCCAAACTGTATGGCAAGATTTTGTATGAATGGTAGAAGCTTTACTTTTTTGAAATTAAAGTTTTAGATAGATCTCGTTTACTGCAACTTTGGAGGAATTTACCTTGGATAACAGACACAGATGTACCTGTTACTTGAATATTGCTATTGGACTTTATTATTTTTTATTTTTTGTTTCCTTTTCTTGTTGGTTCTTTTCAGGTTTATTCTTTTTATTATGGTTTGTATGATTACTTAATAAAAACTTCCCCTACTCTTTGGTAGTCTCAAACTGGGCGCAGATGATGGTGGAGGTGCACAGGCTGCTGTGGCAGCTGAAGTTGCAACTACAAACAAATCAGAAATGCAAGTAGATGTTAATGTATCTAGCAATATATATACAATAGACGAGAGGATTACAGAGATGAATTTTCAAGAACACTGACACTACTGAAAAATGAAAAAAATATGGGGTCAGGACTATTATCTGAGGAAGTAAAAGCAGTGATGTCAAATATTGATTTAGCAGGTACACCCTTTTACTCACACTGGGACAGTCAATCTGATGTGTTCTATGATGCACAGTCAGGAGTAATTCCTGGTACACAGGAACAAACAGCAGCAGGGCTCCCCTTACCAGATCAGGGGGTAGCCATGGACACAAATGATGTGGACAGTAATTGTAAAGCTGGTGATAATACTAACAATACTACCACTCCAGTCTACACCAGTTTGTTCCACAAGCCTGTGAAACTGGCAAAGCAGAGAAATGCTGTGCGGCTACATTATGTGGGAGGACTGGAATCCCTATCCAATAGGTTTTATGTGGGGAAAGAACTTATAAAACGATTATTTATACATGCACCTGGTGAGAGCACATTGGACATTAGTTTTCATTCTCTTGACATATTGAACAGATTCTGAAACAAGTACTCAGTACTAAAAACAAATCCTTAGTGGGTGCCTTTTCAAGCCATTCCCCTAATGAAAAGCCCTACTAAAGTTATTGCAGTCCTGTTTTGGAATGAAAGTGTAAATATCTCCAGCATCCTCTATTGGCTAGAGAAAGAATGCACTATTCAGGGTACTCCTGAGACAATTTTTGATGCAGAGGGTTTCTGGAGTGGGCAGTGGCAAGTTAAAATCAAGCTGGAACAGTCAAATGCCGGATTAACTCATCTGCCCAATTGCTTTTTCATGGGCTGTGACAAAGGCTTCATAGCCTACCCAGGCCAACCACTCCATTGCTACAAATGTGGATCACCCAGATACCTCAGCAGCCAATGTGAAATTATCAAATGCACCCAATGTGGTGAAACTGGGCATACAGGTTTTTTCTGCAGAAAAGTGCATGAATTTAATGTATGTGAGGAGGAGGGGCACTCTTTCACAGTTTGTCCTTGGATTGCACATAACACTGAAAATTCAGATTATGGGGTGCAAGACTTTTATATTATGAAAATGGCCAGAATGTCATCCAGGACATCTGAACAACCACAACATGTCAGGATTCCAATCCTGCAAAACCTAATGATGTTGTGCTTCTACATCACACACTGTCCTAACTGAAAAATGTGTAGTGGAAACTGTTGAATCTGCCATTGTTAAGTCCGCCCTAGGGGATATGGCCCCTTCCCCAGTTCCAGATAAAGAGATTTTTCAACCGGTCAAACAGAAAGGACTGGAAAACATTAAAAAACAGGTCTGACTCACATACAGAAGAAGTGACCCTGCAGAATAAATACATGGTTCTTCAGTGGGGCGAGGTACAGGTTTAGGAGGAGTCTGATACTGCTTCTTTCTCTTCCTCCCAAAAAGACATGGCATCTGACACTGAAAATCCACCACCTGGATTTAAAAGAAAGAGGAAACCCCAAGAAAAGATGAATGGGGTCAATAGCATGTGAAAAGAAAGTGTTTTAACCTGCTTTAATTTAGGAACCTGGATACCCCACTGTATTGCCTAATCCTGGCCTTCCTGAACACGAACAGTATCCTGTCAGAAAAAAAAGAAACTCACCACCTCTTTCCTGTTTTCTGATTTAAACACAATATTGTATTTTTACAGGATTCAAGTAGGCAATAAGACACAATGGGGTGTGCATTACGGTGTGATAACCGCACTTAGAGTGCCGTCATCTCTAGGAGGCGGGTTATCACACCGTAATGCACAACCCCGGAGTGTCTTATTGCACTTATAACAGGTCCCTCTATTTTTAGAAGCAGTTTTTTATTTTTAAACACATTTTTAAATAAGCAAAAATGTAAGTGAATCTGTGCTTTTAACATAAAAGAGTCCTTCTGCCTATTGGTGCTAGATTGAAGTAGTATTATACAGTGTGTGTCTCCCTTCCCACTTAAGCTTCATATTCCCCTGTCAGCCACAACAATTCACAAATGTTGTTTTTCTCATTCTAAGTATGACACATAGCCCCCTTATTTTATTTCATTCTCATCACTCTGTAGACAAAACTAAAAGGAAGCCATAACAAAGGCTTCTCAGTTCCCCAGTGCTGTAACCATAAGTTTGGTTTAAAACTGCCACACTCACTGACAGCCTCATGAACTGCTCACTCTGTCCTAAAAGATAAACAGCAGGGTGAGTTATTTAAAACCTTTTCTCTTCGTTTATATAGTATTATTGCTTACTTTCTTCATTCTATTTTTTTTCCCTCTGTGTTTCCCCACATTCAAGAAATGGAATGTTTATCATGGAATGTTTACCACGGAATACAGGGATTCAAAATTCTGCTCAGTTCTACAAGCAGAATGTTCCTCTACTAACATACTGTACACACAGACAAGAAAGGCCTGTTTTAGAAGCAGAGACTCAATTATCTCACTTGTCAGGGAAAGCAGAAGAGATTTCCCTGATGAGCAGGTAAAGATAGAAGGGAGATTTTTCACTGTTAGCAAACAGTTGTAATGAAAACTTTAAACAATACTTAATGTTTTTAATTTGTTTATGTGTGTAAGGAGAGTGTGACGATCTGGTAAACAACTTTTAATTAATTTGTTTTAGTTTAGATTTAACATAATTTTAATGTTAGGGCCCAGTTGAAGGTTTCTACAGTGTAAAGGTAGCGGCCATGTTAGTGTTGGAAGATCAGTTCTGGTTGTAGGGAAACTGATGGAAGATAGTTCTGGTTGTAGGAGAGGACTGATCTGCTCATTGTGTAATGTGGTTTAGGACCAGGATGACTGTGCATATACAGAGAATTAATGTACAGTTAGCTGATCGGTCTTGGCCAATGAGATTTATAGATTTTTTCTTGCCATTTTATAAGGCTTCATACCATACATGGCATACAAGTAGCAAGTGAAGCTTGGGTGTGGGGGAAGACTTATTGGTCAATAGGGGAAGAAACATGTAGTGGGATAGGGATTTGTGTTAATAAAGATAACATTGAGTTGATACATATTGTAGATATTTGGCCAGGGAGGGCATTGTTGCTTGTTAGAAAATGGGCAAGATTATTCAAGCTCCCTGATTGGCTGACGGGTAGTACGGGGGGTACATTACGTTTCAATAGACACCCGCTTAAAACAAGTGCCAGTTGCGCGCGCTGCATTACTGAGAATATTTATGGGCACCTGGAATTTTCAGCTTCAGCAGCTGCCATTTCTTGCCTCTCACTTAGTGAGAGAGTTGAGGCGCGAATTCGTGGTTGGCAAATCTCCTCAGAGCACACCCCTCTCCCCTGATATTTCAATTATTTAAATAGTACTCACATGGTAAAAAAAAAAAAAAAACAGCAAAAGGAAACTGACAACCTTACTGGCTTCACGTCACTGGCAGTCGGTAGGGCAGCTTTCAAAATGACAGCACGTGCCTCCCTACAGCAGCGAAACTCTCTTGTCCTGCTTACCCGCACTGCCTGCCTTACACTAACCCCGACACAGTCTATCTTCCTAAACCAAACAACAACAAATCGACCCCACAACAGGAGCCTTTACGTATTTTAAAAAATGCAGAGTACCTCCTTTTTTTTCTCTGCAGTTTCCCACCCGACTTCTGTGTCTCCCGATCGCGTATGAGACAGCATTGCAGCACTCCTATTCCACAGCTCAGTCGCTTGCTCACTCACTGTTCACAATTTACCAAAAGTGGAAGAAAAGAAAAGGGAAAAATTATGAAGGGGGGTTCCACAGGAAATGAACAGTTCTCCAAAAAATTCCAAGCTGCCTCTCCCGATGTATGAATACGATTGAGATGATTCTCCTTCTCAGAGCAAAAGGATGGGGGGTGTTGAACAAATTTTACTGCAGACAGTCTTTTCCAGTTTCAGCAATATCTTTCTTTATCATTTAAAAATGGCAAACGACTCGACGTTTCACCTACTGTGTAGGCTTTTTCAAGAGATGACTTTAAAATGTGATTTCCCAAAATTCAAAAATTTTTATTCTTCAGTCACATAATCCTCTGCAACAGATTTTCAGGAATTCCAAACATGCCTTGTACCACAAAGAAGTATAGCATGTCTAAGTCTCACAACATTCTTTGATATTCTTTCTTTCACTCCGTGGATTTATTTGTCCCCTCAGGTTCCTGGCCTGTTAACTCAGTTCTTCCTTGTGCATCAGACGTCAACTAGGTAATCTTTTTGCATTAAATTATTAGTAAAAAAAAAAATTAATCTAAGGCCATTTTCTAAGCACAATAATACCCTCCAGGGTGGGTGGTATGGGCAATACCAGACCATCCAGGGGCTATGAGGCCCTCCGCCTGTGGTGTTAGGCCTCATTACACTCCTGGGTGGTCTGGTATTGCTCAATACCGCCCACCCTATTGGGTATTATTGCTTGCTTATTGAGTTACACTCTGTCGAGTTTAGGCTTAAAAACATCTATGCACCTCAATCTAAGGCACAGAGAATTGAATTATTAAAAATGGTGAAACCCTATTTATTTATTTCAAAACATGTTGGGGGGGATTTTAATTGTAGTCATTTTATCACTGATAGGGGTTTAAAAACAGAAACAATGTTTTGTGATGCTGCATTTCTTAATCAATTACTTACACAGATTGGCTTACAGGATGTTTTTTCCTCAACAAGAGAACAAAAGTCACCACACCTTTTTTAAGGGCCCCCTTTCATCTAGAATAGATTACTGGTTTCTGTGTCCCTCACTGCCAGTCCAAAAGGCCAAAGTGGTTCCAGTGGCTTCATTGGACCATAGCTTATTAAGAATAATAATTTAAAACTTTGCAGAAAGATCTAAGGGGAGAGGTTATTGGAGACTGAATCTTAGCTTAATAGAGGATCCTGTAATCACAGAAGGGTTTCAATATATTTTACAGGCCTGGAAATCAGTCTTCTTTTTGTATGACTCCCTACCAAACTGGTGGGAAGATACCAAAAAGGTAATTAATGACAATTTTAAAACTATAACAAGACTGACAGGACAAGAGAACAATAAGAAATACAGTGCAAATCACATTAAACTGTTCCTCCAATGAGTTGTTTTAGCATTTCTGAATTGCATAAGTGTTGCTGGATCCAGTACATAACCCTGCACAAACTGTTTCTTAAGAGTTAAAACTCAGTTTTGCATTGCATTGTGACTGGACTGCTAATGCAATCCAAATGAGTTGCAAAAACATTTTACAAACATTGCTCTTGAGCTGGTTAAGCACTGAAAAACAATGCAATATGAGTTGCCAGTGCATTGCCAACTGTAAAAAACAATGCTAAGCCTACTCATTTGTGGAACAGTTTAATGCAAATTGTACTGTACTCAGAACTAAGGTCACAATTTTATGCTTTACTGTCCCTACAACTAGAGATGGTCGAAGTGGCCCCAATTGGCTCCACGAAGTGATTTGCGGAGTGAAGGCGAATTTGCGGGGTGCTCTGCAATGCGAAGTGGAGTACTTCGCTTTATAATGGGTAATGCCATGTACATTGAAAACAACGACTTTGCATTACTCTGCCTTCCCAAACCCCTACTCCACCAATTCTTAAGGTGAAGTACATTGAAAACAATGTACTTCGCCTCACTTTGCTTTGTTTTTAAGCTCCAAAGGCGAATTTTGCAGTGATTCATGGGATTTCGGGTCACATGGGCTCTAGATTTTTCTGCCCAGTCTCAGTTTGGGGTAGTGTGTGCAGGACACTGTAGGAGACAATCTGCTCTGAGAGCTCTCTGTGATTCAAACCTTCTAAAAGCTGTTAAAAAGCCTTTTTGAGTCATTTTATTTGCTGAAACTTGAGTTCATTGATTATAGGAAACCCTCCTGTACTCATATCATCGAGCGTGTATTGTTTGTGTGTTGATTTTGAATGTTAATGTACAACATTCAGTCTGTGTACTGAGAGACAGTGGAAGTGTGCTTTGGGGAGGGGCGTATCTGTGGTGTAGGTAGATTAACTTAGAGAAAAAGACAGTGCTTTCTGTTTTGGTGATATTTTTCTTGTATAACTGTGTTAATGTACACACAGTAATATTTTCAATAATTCTTGCCACGTTTTTGTTGATTGTTGTGGTGCACCAGTGTATAATTTTAGTTTGTTTAAAATATGTGCTTATATTACTGAAGTTTTCAATTTGCTACGCGTTACTTAGTGTGCATGTGAGTATGTGTGTGACGCGTGTCATCAAATCAGACACCTTTTATTGTGCCACATAATAATTTCAGCAATGTGAACCTGCTAACCACTGCAGCTGTGTAATTTTTGTACTTCTTTGTGGTATCTTTACTGGTACTAATACTAGTGACTGTTACTGCAGCAGTGCAGTACACTGCCCCCTCCCCGCGGCCCGCCCCAACCAACAAAGGTATTCTTTTCCAGATTTGAATTTCTGATGGTAAGGACTGGTTAGGTGTTTTGTCTTTTCATCTGCATCTCTTCAGTGCACAGTGCAATCTTAATCTGTCTGTGCATTTGCATCTCTTTAGGGTCCAATCTCCATCTGTAACTTAAGTCACAGTTGTTTCTTTGGCTTCCCTTCAGAGTACTGGACAGGTGTGGTGCTTAATTCTGCATGAATATTGTACTCATTTATATGCGTTTTTAAGTCAGGACCATCATCACGAGTCACTCGTGATACAAATCACGTTCTTCATCATCACGGTCAGAAATGCAGTCATAAATCACGATTCATGATCACGTCACGAATCACAACACTAATTTTTTGACTAGTTACTTGGATTGTAAGCATGTTTTGTAGTATCTCTCCAGGCTTCACCACTCTACCATTGTGCTCATTAATGAGCGTTTTTAAGTCAGGGAGTTTTGTGCTACAGCTCATTGGTAAAGTACAGCCATGGGCATTCACGTTCCTTCCCATACAGCATGTGAGTTACAGTACTGTAAGTAGTGGTGGCTGAAGGGGCCCCAATTTGCTCCATGAAGTGATTCACTGAGTGACGCAGAATCCTCGGAGAACTCCCCAATGTGAAGTGGAGTACTTTGCTTCATAATTGGGAACATGAAGTCCATTGAAACCAATGACTTAGCATTATTCCACCTTCTCCAAACCACTTCTCTACCAATTTTGAGATGAAGTACATTGAAATCAATGTATTTCACCTCACTTCACCCTGTAATTGAGCTCCAAATGAAATTCTGTAGTTATTCATGGGATTGCAGGTCACATATGCTCTAGATTGTTCAGCACAGCCTCAGTTCTGGCCTGGGTAGTGTGTGTGTGCAGTGGTAGCTGGAGACAGTTTGCTCTCAGAGCTCTGCAATTCAAAACCTCTAAACGCTGTTAATAATGCCTTTTTGAATAATATGTTTTGCTCAAAATTTAGTACATCGATTGTAGGAAACCCTTCTGTGCTCATATCATCAAGTGTTTATTGTTGTGTGTGGATTTTCAATGTTAATTTAGAACAGTTGGTCTGTGTACTGTGAAATGTGCTTTGGGGGAGGGGCGTATTTGTGGTGTAGGTAGATTAACTGGGAGAAAAAGGCAGTCTTTCTGTTTTGGTTATATTTTTCTTGTATAAGTGTGTTAATGTACACACAGTAATATTTTCAGTAATTCTTGAAATTTTTTTTGTTGATTGTTGTGGTGCAACAGTGTACAATTTGTCTGTTTAAAACATTAGATTATAGTACTAAAGGTTTTCAATTTGCTACGCATTACTTGAATGTGCGTGTGAGTGTGTGGACGATGCGTGCCATTCAATCAGACACCTTTTATTGTGTTACAGAGTAATTGCAGCAGTGTGAACCTGCTATCCAGTGCACCTGCATCATTTTTTTATACTGCTTTATGGTATTTTTACTGGTAGTGGATTGTTACTGCCATGCACTAATCCCCCAACTGGCAAAATGTATTCCTTTCCAGATTTGGATTTGTGATTTGTGAGAACTGGTTAGGTGTTGTTCTGCCTTTTCGTATGCATCCCTTGAGTGTGCAGTGCAATCTAAATCTGTCCGTGCATTTGCATGGCACCATTAATTCTGGGAGACTGCATTTCTTGTTACACTCTTATTTCTCTTCGTCAGCACTGGGGAATTTTCTGGACACAAGACAGTAGCATTTTGGGGATGCACATTAATTCTGGTGACTCTGTGTGAGACCTGACCACTGCACGCATGACTGAGTGCGCCATTAATTCTGGGAGACTTTGCATTTCTTGTTACACTGTAATTTCACTTCATCAGCACTGCAGAGCTTTCTGGACACAAGACGCTAGCACTTTGGGGATGCACATTCATTCTGGTGACTATGTAGGTGGGATGCTGCCAATATTGTTGTCACTCCACCTTACTTTGCGTTTAAGGCAGAATGACAATGTGAAGTAATAATAACAAGGCGAAGTGAGCCTTTCCTATGGAGCACTCTCAGTAGCAAAGTGCCAATGTGAAGTGGCCACTTCGCCAGCGGATTTTAAATTTGTTGCATCTCTACCTACAACAGGGGGGAGTTACAATTAGTTCAGAACAATTGGCCTTGCTAAAATCTGAAATGGGGCAAATACAATATGATAGAATTAAATAATTGGAGAGAGAACAGCATTTTGGAATTTAGGGCACCCAATTCAGTATAAATCCATTTGAAAGTTGTGCTAAACGAAGGAAAACCAAATTATTGCAGTTCATTATTACAGAAGAAGATATAACAGTTAATAATCAACAGGATATTATGACAGAAGTTGTGAAATACATTTCCAGAATGTTTAGTAAGTCAAATTTAACACCAGAGGCAATAGATGATTGGTTAAAAAACTGTCACTGAGGCCAAATTTCAATGCATGCCAAAAATGAATTATTATAGCCCATAACTGAACAGGAAATGGAGTCAATAATAATAAATTTAAAACATGGAACAGCGCCGGGACAGGATGGATTACCATATGAGATATACCAAATAATTTCTCAGACACTTAAAACTGAAATGGTGGCTTTGTTTAATGATTTATTGCATCAACCAATCTTACCAGAATGCATGTATAAGGGGCTAATGGTTTTATTATACAAGTCAGGGGACAAACAACGGCTCTCTAACTGGAGACCTATTACTCTCTTAAATTCAGGCTTTAAAATTTTAACAAACATACTTAGTGTTAGACTAGCATGTACCTTAGAGTATTTCAAACATTCCTTCCTAACCTGTTCCATCCCTAAGAGAAAGACAGGAGACACATTGATCTTATTAAGAGAAATACTATAGAAAGGGAATAATGAAGAACTGTCGGGGTTTTTGATTAGTATAGATCAGTCAAAAGATTTTGATAGGGTATCACATCTTTACCTGTGGAAGTGCTTATTGGCTTATTGATTTCTGAAAGAATTTGTGTGCTGGATTAAGCTATGCTGCAAAAATGCAAAAAGCTCACTGTATGTTAATGGATGGGTAGGCACAGAGTGTGGAATTACCCAAGGGGTCAGACAAGGGTGCCCCCTAAGCCCTATCCTATAAATTATTATTATAGAACCACTCCTACAGAGACTAAATGCAACAGACACAATTACGGGATTGTCAGTGAATAGTGAAGACCCTGAAATAAAAACTGCAGCATATGCAGATGATTTATGTTTAGTGCTAGCAGATAGTCTGTATTACAAATGAAGATTGTATTAAAGGATTTGGCTGCTGACACGGGGTCCCTAGTTAATTTCCCAAAGAGTACCTGTTTGCCAATAGAGAGTCTGCAAGCAGATGAGATGGAAATACTGGGAATTCCTATTACAGGAGGGTATTGTAAAATGTTAGGGATTTACTTTGCAAAAAGAGACTTACGGTAGCCTTTTACAATTGGAATTTGCTGTTACAGAATGCTATGAATAAAGTAAGGCAAAGGAATAGGTGGCACATGTCCAAAAAAATGAATATATATATATATATATATATATATATATATATAATTAAAACATATCTATGTACAATTGTTTTTACATTTCAGTGCCATTTATCCCCCACCTAAAGAATTTGAGACTATTGTACATTGTTTAACTGTTTTTTTCCTGCTTCTGGTGGAGCCGAATGAACTCAGTAAGAAAGGGCATAACCTACTTGGAAAAGAAAAAGGGAGGAATAGACATGATTAACATTCTACACTTCTTTTTTGTATCTTTATTTATAGTAATATTAAACCACTTCTTACAGGATCAAAAGCAATGTGTATTCCATGGGTGCTGGACCAAGTAGAACAATGGATAGAATCATGGCCTCAAGATACACCAATGGCCAGACAAAAATCTCTGGGAGGCCTACCCACATATTCCCAATCCTGTTTTGGGATGATAAAAGTGTCAATTTCTAAACAGATGGGGCCAGATATTCAAATGTGTGCACCTGGCGCAAATCCGTAGTGCTGGAATAGAGCTCAATTTGCACCAGGCTAAAATAGTCAGAAGCACTTTTAGGACTGGTGCTGTATGATAACGCTGATGCCAAAAGTTAATGTATTCAGGGCAGGAAGTGAGGGGAGTGGCCATGAATGCCAGCGCACTGGCATATTCAAAAGAATAGCACCGTGCTACATGTTTTTGTGCCACCTCTATTACAGCACTAAATATCGCCTGCAAAAGGCATGGGGTAATGCAGTGGTATAAATCGAAGTAATTTGAAGTGTAACTTTATATTACCTGGACATGTACCCCTGGTAGTCTAGTGGCACCCCCCCACCCAACAACATGATCCCTGCCTCCATAGTTGTTATATTCACATAATTTCCCTGATAGCCCAGTGGCCTGCCGCCACCTCATCATAATCCCCGACTCTCATAGCTGTCAAAAATATCCATTGTCCTTGGTAGTCTAATGGCGCCCCCATCCCATATCATGATCCCCGATGCCAGTAGCTTTAGAAAATATTCATGGTCCCTGGTAGTCTAGTGGTCCCCCCACTTCCCACATCATGATCCCCAATCCCGTAGCTGTCAAAAATATTCATTGTCCCTGGTAGTCCTGGTTCCCCACCCACTTCACCTAGCAGTGCTCACCCCCACTCCCCTCCAGCCATCGCCTGAATGGTGACTGGCTCAACCCACTGCTCATCTCCGTGGCCAGCCACCGACTGAGTGTTGAATGAGCATGTACCGTAGTGAGTAATGAATGAGTGCGAGGACACGCTAATTCATTACTCACTATGATACATACTCATGCAATACTCGCTCGGCAGCTGGCCGCAGAGGTGAGTGGTGGGATGAGCCAGTCACCAGCTCCATTCAGAGATGATTGGGGAGAAGGGGGGTCAGCACTGCTGGGTGGGGGGCCACTAGACTACCAAGGAAAATAAATATTTTTGAAAGCTACAGGGGTTGGGGATTGTGATGTGGGCTTATGGGGGCCACTAGACTACCACATACAATTAATATTTTTGACAGCTATGGGGATTAGGGATCATGATGGGGGTGGGGGACCACTAGAGTACCAGGGACAATATATGAATTTTAAAACTGTGGGGTATGGGATCATGATGTGGGTTGGGGGGCCACTGGACTACCAGGGAAATGATGTAACTGTAACTGGACTGTAACAACTATGGAGGCGGGGATCACGATGTGGGTGGGGGGCCACTAGACTACCAGGGAAAATGAATGTTTTTGAAAGCTATGGGGGTCGGGGTTCATGATGGGAGGTGTGGGGGTGTGTAACAGTAGACTACCAGGGATCTGGTTGACTCTGTACAGGACAAGAGCATGCCACCCAAGTGTCCCACATTATGAGGGACATCCCTTATATTACCCTTCTAAATTGCCCTGACCCTCCACTTTCCCTCATGGAACAGGTGCTGCATACACAGAGAATGTGCTGTCAATTCATACGTTCAGGCAGCAATTAATAATATTCTACGTAACTGCATAAATAGGTAACTTTGTGCAAGTAAAGGCAATGGTACTACTGTGTTGTGAGCTTGTATCTCCATGTTTGATGCTGTGCATATCTCCCAACTGTCCCTGATTTTCAGGGATGTCCCTGATCTTGCCTCATGATTGTTCTCTGACCCTTGTGAAATATGTGCTTACAAGCCAGAACAGCAAGGATTGTAAGCACAAAATATTGGGAATCATTAACATTACAGGATTGTTCTTCTTCAGAACATGTATCTCACACTAATCCCCTTATTCTGTCAGCTTTCTGAATGAATGGTACCAATTTTGCAGATGTGTCCCTGATTTGGGGTCTTTGTCCTTGAGTTTCTTAAGGTTTGTCCCTGATTTATGAGGAAAGAAGCTGAGAGGTATGATGCTGTGTCTCTCATTGTGAGAGTCAGAGTCCCTCACTGCCCCTCAGGAAGCAGGTCTGTGTTCCTCATTGCAGTGCTGCTTGGGCGAGTGGTACACACTGAATGTGCCGGAAAACACCCATTTCCTGCAGCAATTATCCTGCACATCCAATCCAACCAACAGAGAGTTATTGTGCGCACACCCTGGTCTGCAGCTTCCAGCCTGTACTTCCATTCCGGCAAACAGTGGGTTGCTGTGAGCTCCATGCAACAGCGCCAGGCACAGTACATGGGAGTGCATGCAAAGCAGGCCACAATGAGATGCAAATGTGACTCTTTGCCCACCGATTGCATGAGTAGGCTCATTTGCTTAGGATCTTTGAATATGGCAAACTTTTGCCCCAGGCTAACATGTTTTCACTGGGCTAATATGTAAAATTGGGTTAGCCCTGGGCAAACCGCTCAAAAGCATAGCACAGTTCTGCAGTGTGTGGCCTGCATTGTTCTTTGCAGTTGTTGTGCAACACTTCATTGCTATCAAACATATTGTCCACCAACATCAGCTCTGTCTGACTCCACCTCTGTGTCCACTGTGCTGCTGTTGCATTTTGCACTTCCCTGTCGCTATAGTTTACTTATCACCCCAGAAGTGATGTTATCCCAGCACGACACATACCCTGGAGTGCATTATTCCTATTATACAATGGCTCCTGTATAGGAAAAAAAGATACTAAAGTACATTTTAAGGTATCTTTGTGGCTGTTGTTTTCAATGGGGAAGTATACTTTTAAAAAAAGTAGTGCTGATTGACTGCCAGTAGGTGAAGCTGTTGTTAGTGTGGCTCAGCAATCTGCAAACTAAGACTCTGTGCTGTCCCTGCCTGTGAAACATTGTCATCGTCGTACGCCCCTGCGCTCTCTGTTTTAATCATGGTTTTCACCAGGAAACTGAAGTAGCATAATGTTGGTTGTGGGATTGTAAAATTTAATGGTGAATTTATCTGCCCACCCACCACATATGAGCGAGCTGATCAGTGAGTACACACGGATGCTTCAAGAGGTTTTATTCACATTTTGATAGGTCCCCTGGTGCCATGTCTTGTATTGTTTGTACCAAGAGACTGCATCAAAATGAAAGCAGAAGCTGCTCTTTATATCATGCTGAGAAACAGCCTTTTGCAGTGAAGCACATGGTGGCTGAGTGTGCCGTTGGGAAGTAACGAATGGTCGTGAAGCCATCTTATTCTTGTTTTTTCTTTCATTTGGCAGCAAAGGGCCTGGAGAGAGAGAAGGTGGAAGTGATCTGGCAGGTTTGGATTTTAGTGTGACAATTCTTTTTTTTTAAATTGATATAGACTGCGAGAGGGGCAGAGAACGGGGACTGTCAGCTCTCGGCAGAGCTGCAATGTGGAAAGCATTGAAGGTGCTCATAGGCAGCGGATGGATGCTTTTTTTTGTTTCAGTGCAGTCATTAGTTTGCTGGGACTAAAGCCATGATGTTATGACAGGATAACATCACAGCTCCAGTACCAGCTTGACCAATCAGAGGTCATGATTCTTTTTTGCCATTATATAATGGGAGTTAATCCCTTTTGTCATGCAGTAAACCTGTGACACTGTGCTTCATCCTAGTGGGCTTCACTGTAGTTGGGTGGATGGCATGCATGAATTTAATGATTTACAGGATAGCTTTATATTTTTTCACAGACACATGACTGCATCTTTTATGATTTATGAGAAATAAGTACTTCATGAGTCTATTATTTCCCAGTAGTGTGTGAGTAGATTTGGGGTTAGATTTTTCTGTTATTTCAGTCTATGATTAAGTTTTTGTCAGAATATGCTTTTCTGTCTTTTTTTCCTTTTTCTACATGAACAGAATGTATTTGTATTATAATTTGTTTTTGAAGGCTTAATAAAAGATTCCCTATTGTTTGCAGTAGGAGGCTCCACTGAGTGTGATACCTTCGCAATAGAAGGTACACTGCAGTCTGACCCTGCTGCTCGTCAAGAAAGGAACCTTGCTGCTCCCAGCCAAATGCTGATGGATTCTGTTACACAACTACCTTGTCACGACTCTGTTTTTGGATACAACTTTGTCTTCTGCCACTGCTGTAGGTGACTTTCTAACAGTTTTGCCTGTACCATTGATGCCCGTTCCAGACACTGCAGCTCCCAAGGATGACTCACCACCTCTGATGGAGGCCCAGCTTGCTGCTGAGGAGGTTTTATTGTTGAACTCCCTCTCTTAGAAGAAACAACATCTCAACACCCTCCTGGCTGAAGAAGAGGAATCTTTCTGTGTGCAATGGACTCAGTTGCGATCTTGCCACCTGGGATCGCCCATTGTTTTTTCACTGATGCTCCCACCTATGGGACTGCCAGATGTTTTACTGACACAGGTGGAGGCACCATGACAGCCAATAATGAAGCCGCCTGATCCAGTTCCAAAGGGTTCCATATTTCTGCCCGGCCCATTGTTATCTCCAGGATTATTCTCGATGCTGATCCTTACTGCTATGGGACCACTGGCTTGGCCTGTTGATTTGGGCTCACCGCTTGTTACTCTATAAGTGTCTTCCTCAGCACTCTCTGCAGTTCTTCCCAGTACAGCTGGCTCAATGCTCACTACCACAGTTCCAGCTCGAGTGCCTTCCTCGGTGCATGTGCCTGTTAAAGTGACTCAGAGTTCCAAAAGGGGGAACCACAGGAATTATACAACTGACTGCCCTCCTTCAGACTGGAATAAGGAGAGAGCCTTGCACAGTGCTGGTTGGAACCCAGAAGATGGGAGGACACAGGAGCCCTGTCCCCTCCTCCTCGAAACTGCCTCAGACAATTGCCCATGGTAAGCTGCTCTTTCCTTTTGTTTCAGCCAAGTGTTCCCTGCTTGTTTCACAGTTTACCTTCTCTGGTAACCCCCTATCTCCTCTGATAGATGCCCCCTCTCCTGTACTTCCAGTATTCCACTGACCACCTGATGCTACCCCAGTGGCTTTGCAGGCACTCCCTTTACATCTACCTGCTTCACCCACACTCCTGCAGTATACTGTCCCTGTTCCAGCTCCTTGCTCTGATTCTTAGAACCCTGTCTCCCTTGTTGTTCCTCTTCTCCTCTGGTCAGATTCTGATATATCACAACTTCTGGCTACAGTACCTCCTCCATCACTGGTTGACTGTCAGCTAACTGACTTCCCGTCCCCATTCTGGGCAGATAGAGTTGATGCAGCTGACCCTCCCCCTCTGGGGAATACAAATTCACCTCACTGGGCCCCTACTGACCCTACTCAGTCAGCCCGAACTTGGCAATCCTTTTTGAAATCTGACACCTTTAATCCACAGTCTACACCAGCTCAGCTGCGCAACACAGTCTGCCTCCTTTATACTGGTAGCCTAGACACCCCTCTAGATTACGAATATATGGTTCGATATTTATTAAAAGACTATCTGCACTTTTTACCTTGTGAAGTGTTTGCTTTAATTCACTCCCTCAGGACAACTATTTCAATGTCAGTTTTAAGATCCCTGGTCACATAGACCGGTTCTGGACCTTCTGCAGTTTGTTGAATGCCATGCCCTTGTGTTCATCATTTCAAGCCATCCCCTTGATGAAGCCTGCCCTCCATACAATGTCTATCATCCTTCACAATGAGGGGGTGAACATCTTTGATGTGAAATATTGGCCGGCTCAGAGATGCAATGTTCTGGGGGACCCTACACCTATCATGGATATGAAAGATTTCTGGACAAGAAACTGTAGGTTTAAAGTCAAATTATGATATGATCTTTCAGGACTCTAGCACCTGCCCGGTGTGTTCTTTCTGGGAAGGGACAACAGTCAATGCTTCTACCCGATCCAGCCTAAGATCTTCTTTTGGTGCACATCTGAGAACCATCTTAGTAACAGTTGTTGACCCATCAGTTGGCCCTCGACCTACTGTAGATACCCAGGTGTCTGGAACTGCCCCTACCTCTCTCCCACCAGACCACCCCACCCCACCCCTATTCTCCCACCCCAGGACTCGGCCCCTCCTTGGATCCAGTACTCTTGTTGGTTGCAGTTTCCCTTTTGGACATCCCTCTGCCTGAACCCCAAGAAGATGATATGGAAGTCACCCTCCAGCAGGAGCAGGAGGATGAGGTCATGCCACCCCCCTAGACATGATTCTGGTTACTAGAAAGTGGACTTTATACTATCTCAGGCCCAATGATATGCCACTGCCTAGTGTCCCAGTTCCTCCCAACCTGGCCCACAAAAGCAGATTTCAAACACTGGATCATGGCAATGGGAACACTGATGATAATCTGGACTCTGAAACTTCTTCACAGTCCTCTTTTATTATGGCTGATTCATAAGTGAGCAAGTCAAAGTCAGACAAGCCAAAGCCTGCTGGGAAGGTCTGAAAGAAATCTTGTTGGACCACACAGAGTTCCAACCAGAAGGAGATTTCTGGGGACTGAGTCCTATTCTTTCCCCCCTTCTTTCTTATTCGTTATGAATGGATCTCATCCTGAAACTTGCATTGCTCAATGTCAATAGCATTAAACACCCTTGTAGAAGAAACCTTCTGTATTCGGCTTTACAGGATTCCCCATACGATATTTTCTTTATACACGTATCACCATTTACCACCACAAATAACATTGTTTAAGCCCAACTTCATTGGCTCTGGGAACCTTCCTTCTGGTCTTTTGTACTAGATTGATGCAATGGGGTCAGAATCTTCTTCCATTACACTTCTTTTATGCTGCAGTACTTGGTAGATACTGAACTGGGCCGTGCCCTGTTGCTTGATGTTCTCTGGGGTACTGATTGTTATAATTTCATCATGATTTGTGCCCCACAGATGAAAAAAGAAAGGGTGGACTTATTCAAGAAAATACAGTCCTTTCTCTACACCTCCATATATTTATTTTCTGGGGATGTTTTCAACTGTGGGTAAATCACTCAGAGCTAAGAAGCAACAACTCAGAAAAAATAGTTTGTGATTTCACTTGTCTTGCTCACATTATTGCTGATGCGAACTTAATTTATGTGTATAAAGCATATTATAGTAATGATAGGTTCACCTATTATAGAAACTGTTTTGCTATGTGTATTGATTTTATTTTTGCTGCTGCCCATGTAGTTACCCAACAGGTAGAACTCCTGCCTTATGAGTCCTTGGACCACCTAATGCTGGGAGGTACTTTCGGTGCCACCCTGGCACTGGGTAGTGGTCCCTCATTATGGCACTTTAATAATTCAGTCCTACTGGACAGACTCCTGCATTTGAAACTCACATCCCTTTTCAAGGCCTGGTGGTGGGTCATCTATTTGCACACTGACCTGGGTGCCTGGTTGGGGGACACAATGTCTGATGTCCAAGGTGTGACTTGATCACATACCTCTCGTCTCAGGTGGACTGCCTGGATGATGTACCTTTCTCTCCACTTACACTTGTTACATTTATTGACATTGACAAATGACACTGGATAGGATTGTAGTAATCAGCTGGATCAGGTGAGATCTCAAATGACCTCCTTGCAATCCAACAGGACCACTTCCCTGCAAATGGAACATAGGTTCAGATCCCAGGGTAGACAAGAGAGGAGTACCATGTTCCACAGTTGCCATGAGAGGGTGAAATGTAGGACCCTCTCCATGGTTTCGGACAGTCACGGAACCCTAGTTACAGAGAAGCCAGATATACTATCTGTTGTTAACACTTTTCTATGTTCAAAGTTTGGTACTGGGGCCCCTAGTTTCCCTTCTTTTCATATTTTGGTAGATATTCCTGTACCTCCAATCCCTCTGTCATAGTTAGTGTTGTGTGAAATTGAAAAATTTCACCAGGCAAAATATTTAGTGTAATCTCGCAATTTCACGAAATTTTTCGTCCCGGCAGAATCTGATTTCACCTGGGATTTTGATTTCACCTAATTGCGAAATTGCACGTAATATGCTTTGTCTGAGCAATTTTGCCCATTCATGCTTAAATTTCACCTTGTGGTGAAAATTTTGCTAGTGTAACTTTTGATTTCACCGGTGAAATTATGCACCAAAGGTGAAATTTGCAATGCATTGTGGATATATAGGTCAAATATCACGTGCAGGTTGTTTACAGCACAGTCTATTTCCTGTTGAGTCAAAGAGCAGTCTGTTGTGGTGAATCACAGCCAGTAAACCCTTTTAAAACCCTTTTTACAACTTGTTTTTGAGAACTAATTGCTCCTAAATATACAGTTTGTTCCTAGTGCTGCTAGGGAACATTTTCTAATTTTGTGGATATTTGCATAATACGTAGTTTAATTAGTTTTTAGTTTTGTCTGTGAAGAAATTGAGTGGGGTAGGGTAGGTGTGTAAAACCAGTGCAATCTATTTCTAGCCTTTTACAAACAGATTTATCACAAACTGTGAGTGATTTACTGTTATTTCTTTT
Source organism: Neoceratodus forsteri (assembly GCA_016271365.2). Taxonomy (NCBI): domain Eukaryota; kingdom Metazoa; phylum Chordata; order Ceratodontiformes; family Ceratodontidae; genus Neoceratodus; species Neoceratodus forsteri. Next base: position 951,064,315 of record CM028131.1, on the reverse strand, counting down.
AAGTCTTTATATTTTTGTTGATGTTCTACGTATTTGTATTACTTTCCTTAAATATTGATAAGTATTTTTTTTCTTTCTCTGAAAAGTTACTCCTATCTGAGAGTTCTTGCTCCTGTTAGCCTGTGTTGTGTACCATTCTTCTGCTTTTAGTTGTGAATTCTAAAGTTTTGAACACACAGTGCTGGTCCCTTATTTTATTTTTAATTTTTTCTTTCTGGTCAGTTCTGTTTGTTGTTAACTTGTGTTACTTTAAACTGTGAAAAGCAACAATTCTATATTATTTGTATGGAAACTTAAATACTTTTAGTTGATCACTTGAACTTGTCCCTACACAGTTTCACTGCTTTGGTGAATTGCTCCCCTGTATTTTTTTGCTGGGCTTGCTTCTGCATTGCGGTGTTCCTGTTTCAGGTGACTTTGCTTACCCTCTCCCTGTTATAGCATTGTTTACTACCTGACCTGTGCAATATAAAAAACTACATAGTAATATATTAGTTGTCAACAGATTGCTGAGCCCATCCATATTGTCATAGGTGCCTTTGTTTGTCAATGTTATATGGTTGTCTCTGCCCTTATATAACAAACTATTGTAGTAAGTACTAACACATTACAGTACTTCAGTTGTCCAGACACAGGTGATCTGTATTTAAAGTAGGTTACCTGTGCCCTTTTTTCCCTTTGTTGCTTTAATTCCTGTTTGGGGAAAGAAAAAAAAGTTACCTTTTTGTATTTACTAGAATAGGCTACCATATATGGTATTAGTTGTACAGAGTGCTGCTATCTGTCCTGAATGTGCTTGGACTTGGAAGGAAGCCAGTATTGCAGGTGTGAGGTGCTATTCAAACAGTTAGTAATACATCCTTTCTTGATACACTCCCAGAGAAAGGCAAAGCTTTGAAGCAGCATATAAAAATGCCTGCTAAGAGATGGTTCAGTACAAAGAAACATACAAGGAGGGGACAAGGCAGCTAAGAAGTCTGTTGAGGAGAGTACAACTTCAGTTCCAGTTCCCCAAATCACACGTATGTCTGCATCAGTGTCTTCTGTGGGATCTGGTGGTACTGCGGCAGGTACCAGCAAAGGAGTTGTTCAAAGAAGTACTGGCATTCCTGTGTCTCAGTTTTTTACAGCCAGAACTGTTGCATCCATGCTGGTGGGGGATGATGATAGTGAGAAGGGAGGCACTGACACCAGCACAGGAACAGTGGTCCAGGAGGAGGGTGATAAGTCTGTCGGTGTGACTGTCTCAGGGCCTGTTCCAGCTGGAGTTGGTGGTGGTGATAGTGTTCAGCCAGAGTCTGATAATCTGGGAGATATAGGCAGTCAGCGCCCTGAGGAGATGGTTGTAGACAGAGATGCAGCGAATTTAAATTTCGCCGGTGAAGTGCCTGCAAAACGGACACTTCACGTTGTCATTCTGCTCCGCTTAGTGGCCAATATGAAATGCTCACTTCACCTTGTAATTATTACTTTGTGTTGTCATTCCACCTTAACGAGAAGTAAGGTGAAGTGAGAACAATACTGGCAGCCCCCTACACACACAGTCACCAGAATTAATGTGCATCCCCAAAATGCTACTGTCTTTTGTCCAGTGCTGATGAAATGAAATGAAAGCACAACAAGAAATGCAAAGTCTCCCAGAATTAATGGCGCACTCAATCATGAGCACAGTGGTCACACACAGTCACTAGAATTAATGTGCATCCCCACAATGCTACTGTCTTTTGTCCAGAAAATTCCCCAGTGCTGACAAAGTGAAATGAGAGTGTAACAAGAAATGCAAAGTCTCCAAGAATTAATGGTGCACTGCAAATGCATAGACAGATTAAGATTGCGCAGCACACTCAAGAGATGCAGTTGCAAAGGCACAACAACACCTAACCAGTGCTCACAAGTCAAATCCAAATCTGGAAAAGACTAATTTTGCTAGTTGGGGGGTAGTGCACTGCAGTAACAGTCCACTAACAGTAAAGATACCGCAAAGCAGTACAAAAAATTCATGCAGATGCAGTGGATAGCAGGTTCACACTTCTGCAATTACTCTGTGGCACAATAAAAGGTGTGTGATTTGATGGCACGCATCGCACACACTCACACACACACACACACACACACACACACACTACAAGTAATGAGAAGCAAATTGAAAACTTTAAGTAATATAACCAAGTATTTTAAACAAACTGAAATTATACACTGCAGCACCACAACAATCGGCAAACAAATTTCAAGAATTACTAAAAATATTACTGTGTGTACATTAACACAGTTATACAAGAAAAATATAACCAAAGCAGAAAGACTGTCTTTTTCTCCCAATTAATCTACCTACACCACAGATACACCTCTCCCCCAAAGCACACTTCACAGTACACAGAATGAATGTTCTAAAGTAACATTCAAAATCCACACACAAACAATAAACACTCAATGATATGAGCATAGGAGGGTTTCCTACAATTATGTACTAAATTTTGAGAAAAAAAAATGATTCAAAAAGGCTTTTTTAACAGCTTTTACAGGTTTTGAATTGCAGAGCTCTGAAAGCAAACTGTCTCTAGCTACCACTACACACACACTACCCAGAACTGAGGCTGTGCAGAACAATTTGGAGCACATGTGACCTACAATCCCATGAATCACTGCAGAATTCACCTTGGAGCTCAATTATAAGGTGAAGTGATGCAAAGTGCATTGAAATTAATGGTGGAGAAGTGGTTTGGGGAAGGCGGAATAACGCAAAGTCATTGGTTTCAATGGACTTCGCATTCCTCATTATGACATGAAGTACTCCGCTTCGCATTGCTGATTACTTCGTGGATTTGGCATTACTCCACGAATCACTTTGCGAAGCAAATTTTGGCCATTTCGCCCACCACAAGTTGTAGAGAAAGAAAAAGGTGCCGTGCAAGAAAACAGTGATAGGGAGGAGGAGGAAAAGGACATTATAAGCATCGGTGCTGATGACAACGACTGGGATGATCCATCTTGGGAACCTGAGTTTAAAAAGGTCAAGGGTGATGTAGGTCACTTACATGCACAGCCCATGGGTCAGGCTGTCACCAAGCCTATCAGCAATCCCCCAAGCAGTCCAGTCACCCCCCCATCCCAAAAGTAGTCTTATGGAAATGATGAAAGCAGCCCAAAAAAGCACAAACCTTTACACCTGTTTCTCAGCTCTCCCAGTCCCACCAGCAGCATGTTAAGTCTGGAGGTCACAAGCCCCTAGTTTGGGACTTTTTTTTGCTTGATCCAGCTGATGAGACCATAACGATATGTTAACTGTGTCAAGTATGTGTTAGTTGGGTAAAAAAGGGAAGCCACATAGGCAATGGTGGCCACACCCCCCACCTGAAAAACAAGCACCCACTACGATGGCAGCAACACCAGAAAGATGCCAGAGCTGTTGGTGGGACTTCCCTTGGCAAGTTAAATGTAAATGAGAGCAGTTTAATACAGTAGGAGGAGGGAGGGCAGAGTGGGTCAGTGAAGGAGGAGGATGAACAATCCTTTGGTCTCTTAAGTAGTGGGCATAGCAGGAGAGGCACCAGTTCTATGTCATAATAGTGAACGTGTTATGGCAATCACTGTTATGGCGGAGTGTATATCATCAAAAAGTAATTTGGTGATCTACACTTGCAGACAACCACAAAACCAGCAATGGGATTTCTGGTTATACGGTAGGCTGTACTGCCCATTCCTCCCATCCCCCCCCCCACTTAAAGATTCTCAACTCTGGCCCCACACAAAAAAGAAGCCCACCACAGAACCAAACCTGGCACCCTCCCAACCTCAGCCTGCCACTCTACCCACCACACCACATGGCCAGCTTGGCAGCTGACTGCTATACTATGCCCCACATACCCTCCCTCCTTTTCTGCCCATCATGCGGCTTGGTTCCTTTCCCCGGGCACATGTATATATAGTGACATCCTGTCGCTGTAATCGCCTACCCTGTATCCTGTCGCTACCCTGCCAGGTAGCCCAGAACACAAGTGCCATGACTGACTTACCCTTTTTGGAGTCACTTAATCATGGTCACCGTGATCACTGCATACTGAAGGCGCCACTCCCAGTCCCTTGACTCAGAAAAGTACACCATCACACACAAAATCAATCAAAATAACTGGTTTCATGCTGTCTGCACAGCCTCAAGGGTCAACTGTTATCCCTAAAAGAACAACATTGGTGCGACAAGTAAAGCATTCTGGTCGAACAGCCCCAAAGATGCAGCCTACTCTGAAGAACATCCCTGAGCGGCACAAAAAGTACCCCCCCCCCCCAATCATGCTGCTGCACATGAGTTAAATGCTGCCACCGCTGAAATACTGGTCATCTCATTTGAGGTGAATGCTGGGTTCCTCAGGTTGATGGCCTGTGCCTGTCCCAAATGGCAGCTTCCATCACAAACCTGTTTCTCTAAGTGTGCCATGCCAGAGCTGTACAGTAGAGTTGCTGATTCCATAAGACATGCAATAAAGCATAGTACATCAGAATATATCCATCTTAGCATGGATATGTGGACCAGTGGACAAACAACAGTAAGCTCATATCTATGCATAACGCCACACTGGGAACAGGTACCTGGGGTGGTAGTTGATTTTCAGCTTGTCAAACCCTGCCTGAAGCAAAATTGTGGTGGTAGTAACACCCCTGGAATTTGGCAGCATGCAACCCTGAGTATGCAAAGTGTTACCAGCTCTCACATGGTGAGAAAATGCTTCATTTTCAGCTGGACAAGACTGATGAGTAGCTACACACATGCAGTCACTTACAGCAGGATTCATCGCATGTGATAATGGCGCCAATGTAGTGAGGTGCATTATCAATCGTGTTTTTTTCAGGGTACCCTACCTGGCACACTGCCTTTATCTTTTTGTGCAGCAGTTTCTAAACCATGCGGACATTAAGGAAATGGTGACTGTTGCCAGTCACATCTGTGTACACTTCGCCCATTCTGCAAAGGCCCATGACCATCTGTGTGAGCTACAATGCAATAACCATCTGCCTCAGCACCATATGAAGCTTGATGTTGTGACCAGGTGGAACTCCACACTGTACATGACTGACCGGCTGTATGAAGAGTATAAGGCTGTTTCAGAATACTTGCTGGTGCACACCTCCTGTGACAGTGCTGGAGTGTCCATCTCTCTAACAACAGATCAGTGGCACCAAATGGATGGGCTAATATGCATTCTCTGTCCATTCGAGAATGCTACACAGGCAGTGAGTGGGGACACTGCTTGTATAAGTCAGTCCACATCCTTCATACGTGTGCTGAGGCAAACACTGATTAATGTCTGACACCAGATGGAGGCAAGTGGGGATCATAGCAGTTGCGATCTAATGGATCACATGCTCCACATGCTGGACACGAATACCTATATATCCGGCACAGCACAGTTGGATGAATTTGCAATCGCTACCATGCTTGATCCATGCTACAAATGTGTGCTGCCTTCTATAATTGAAGGAGGTTGTCAGCGAGTGCAAAGGTTGACAGAGAACCTTATTAGGCAGATGTCTACTGCACAGATGAAAAAGGCACATAAGCCACGCACTGCACAGGAAATGGGTGTTGCTACCACCACCAGCAGCTCACAGGAAGCCCAATCTGACAAAATGGGCAAGGTACAGCAGAAAATGGCAAGCAATCCCATTTGGGATGTTCTCTATCAGGTGGGAGTGGAAGATGTGGAAAAAAGGAGCAGGAGACAGATGAGGCAACTGGACTCAGGGCAGCAGAGTGAATGGTGGAGGCCTACATGGGGGATACAAAGCACCTTGCCATTACTGATGAGCCATTGAAATACTAGAACAGCAAAGTGACTGACTGGCCAGCACTAACAACAGTTGCTGCAAAATACCTGAGCTGCCAACCATCCAGTGTCAGTGTGGAACAAGTGTTAAGTTCACTTGGGACCATTGTGCATGACCATAGGACAAATTTGTCACTCATGAGTGTGTCCATGCTAACATTCATCAAAGTGAATGAAAGGCACATTCCACATAACACAGTGATGTCAATGGTGTTGCTACATGAACTGTGTCAGTGATGATGATGATGACAATCTCTCTACTAAGGCATTCACCAGCAGTGAGGTGGATGAAGCAGCAATGCTGAGAGAATTTCCACCTGGTAACAAGTCCAATCTTGAAAACTGTGAGGGCCGCTTCTTCGAGGATGTGACAGTAGAAGTGGAACAAGGCGGAAGTTACTCGAAGGAACCCCCCCACCACTTTCAGCTCAGCATGATGTCATAAATTATTTTTATCTATCTATCATTGTATTTGTGATGGTTGTGTTATTTGCTGCAGTGTTAATCAGTTTGATTTAATTACCCTTTGCCTGAGACTGTTGTTTGATTGCCACCCTTTATAAAGCAGCAGTCAAATTACCATAACCAAAAACATTTTGCATGATGACAGTTATAATGTTTTGCTGCCAAAAATAACAAGATACACATTTTACTTTTCATTTCGACTAACCCATCTTAAAGCAAGATATGTTTTCTTGATGTCTTTAAAAGTGCCCATGCTGACACATGCCACATCTGGCCCTACCCTCCTGCCACTTGACATTCCAAAGTACTCCATGCGAAAAATACATATTTTCTGCCACTTACTGTCCGCAACATGTTGAAGAACCCTCCTAGTACAAGTAGAGTATGAATGTAACACACTCATTCAACTGTTAACACCAGTTGACATGATTTTGAAAAATGGTGAATGATGGCCATCTTTAATGATGTGAGTCATTAATTACAAATTAATCATAAAAAAAGGTTTAACAACATCTAATTTCCACCAAAAGATTAATTATAAGTACTGCCATAGTACTTGTACAGAAACTGTGATGGTCCCTATGGGGGGAGGTCTTTGCTGCCCCCAGTTTGGCTTCTAAATTTTCCTAATTACTCCATTTCTGCCACCCCAAATGATTAGACAAGTCATTAGCCCCCTCCACCTAATTACTAAACATCGTCCCCGCCATCCATTTCCACATATACTTCCTCCCTGGATGTGCTGTTTAATCATTACTGAAACCAGTGGCCTACATCGCAGTTCAAGCAACCTGCTCTGTCTTTCACACACCAGCTCCAGCAGGGCCTGGATGTAGTCATCACACAGACGTGGAATGAAAACTCACCAAAGGAAAATGACCTAGGCGGGAAAAATGACAGGAAACATGATGAGTACTCGTCCATCTGCATACCTGGTGTTAGCAAGCAAATAAGAAGCAGAGGAAAGAAATATCTACTTACAAGACACTGTGAATGTAATTAAACTGTGGAAATTGCCCCAAGAAGGAACATGTAGGGTGGGACACATGAAGCACAGCAGCAGGCATCCTTATTCCTCATTCCCCTAACAGTACTGTGTACCTGGAAATAAGATAAAATGAAGAACAAATTTTGAGGATTGTTAAAAGTTCCACTCCCCCCTCTGGCTCCCATCCACCCCCACCCCCTTCTCCACCCCTGCCAAAGACCATAAAAATGAAGAAATACTTACCTCAGGGACTGGCTGTGAAACTGGAACCATTGTACAACTAAATGAATTGCCCATGTCTTGAGCAGCAACAGGAGCAGGAGGTACATCACCGGAATGCCTGAATGTTGACAAAAGCAAAAAGAACAAACTCAGACATCTGGACTGCAGTAACCTACCCCAGTAATGAAAAATTAAATACTTACCATCTGCGATGGGAAATGTGGTGCATTCCAACATTGCAGATTTGAATCCCAGCCTGACATGATGATGTAATCTTCAGCCAACTGGAAAATAATTGAAAAGCAGTACAAAACATATTAGAACTCAAGACGCCACAATACCAACCCACCAATACCCTTCTCTTGCAGAGAAAAAAAATACCGACAGATACTTACCTGTGCAGCAGCAGCAGTATGGACTCTGTGAAGATGATCCATCAACACCAGCCAAAACATTACTTCTTGTAGCAAGTTGGCAACTAGTCAAAGCAGCAGGCAGCAAACTACAGCACCTAAAAATCTCATTCCCTCCATACTGTACAAGTTACAACCACAGAGACAACACAGCCAAACAGGACAGCAGCATTGGGAAATGATAATTCTACATTCCTCAGTCAATTGAGAAACCAGCAGCAGGAGGCAGCAAGTGCAAGTAGCAGCAGCATTTTGCAGGAGAAATTAATTTTCTCAGCATGGTACCCCTTTTGGCTATTTCATAATTCCCACAATAACTGTATCTCCCTTCTCTCACAATTTTGCCATGTAGGTTTTCTGGACTTACTGTACAGGGCTTGTTCTGCACACCACAGCAGCTAGTGGCAACAAGAATCAGCCTGAAATCATTTGTAAATGGTGGGCAAAACAGCATTTTATTTATCCAGATGGTGGTGGGGCACTATAAAACATCACGATTGAGAGCAGATTTCTGTCTCAATTTTATGTAACATTTTTCATGTAACATTTCTGGACTTCTACGGCCTGTTCTACACTAGCGGCAATGAGATACAGCCTGAAATCTTTTGTAAACAGTGGGCAAAACAACATATTTTTGTCAGGGAGGTGGGGGGGGTTCCATAAAACTTCCGGACTGAGACCATGTTTGTATCTTAGTTTTATGTAACATTTCTCATGTAGCATTTCTGGACTTGTACGGCCTGTTCTGCACTATCGACAACATGATTCAGTCTGAAATCCTTAGTAAACAGTGGACAAAACAGCATTTTTTTTTCCAGGTGGGGGGGGGGCAAATTTCTGTCTCAGTTTTATGTAACGTTTTTCATATAACATTTCTGGACTTGTACGGCCTGTTCTGCATAGTGGCAACAAGATTCAGCTTGAAATCATTTGTAAACAGTGGACAAAACAGCATTTTTTTGTCCGGGTGGTGCAGGGGCACTATATAACATCATGACTGAGAGCAGATTCATGTCTCAATTTCATCCTTCTTTTTTTCTGTCATATTTCACATCTTAGTATGCCTGCTCTGCACAGCATGGCAGCAAGTGACTGTGTTAAACTGTGACCCAAGTGCACATTTTGGACTGGGTGGTGGGGTGGTGGTGGTGGGGCACTATAAAACAGCATCATGGTTTTGTGGGGGCGTGGCTTGGATACTAATGTAATGGCTGCCTAACTCATCAGCTCTACTACTTGGGGATTTAACTAGCATATTTACACCAGCTTAAGCAGAAAATGCACGCGATGTAGCAGATCCCTACATTTTGGATGCACTCCGATGCAGATTGCCTTCTTTTCTAAAAAGCTAAACACATTCCAGAGTGCTGAATGCTGAACATTAATCTTTCAGGCATGGCGCATCATGACAATCCAAATCCAGCAGCAGGCCTCAATGCGCAGCAAATTAATGATATGTTTGCTGCACTAATGCAAAGTATGGCTGAGGTTAAACTTGCTTCTAACAACACAACCTGTGCCATTCAACAGATTAGGACCCAGGTTAACACTGTGGAAATAACAGTATCTACCAATACAGTCGCTATTGATGCTCTGGACGCTACGGTTCAAGAACAGGAGCAAGTCATTCAATCCTTACAGGCCAAAATAGACAACATAGAAAATCATGGTCACCATAAAAATGTCAGAATACTGGGCCTTTCTGAATACACGGAAGGAGGGAATACTTTGGATTTTTTGCATGATGCCCTACCTGAGATCCTTAAACATGACCTTCCTCCAGGCTTCATAAACGAGCGGGCACAGAGAACGCTGAGCCCCACTCCTAAACCTGGGGAATGGCCCAGACCTGTAATGGCCAGGATCTTAAATTTTGCAGATAAAGAGTGGGTGTCAAACCAAGCTCGTGAACTGGGTGCACTGTCATGGCACGGTCACAGAATTATGATTTTCCAGGATTACTCCCATGAGCTCACTAACTGGAGAAAAGTCTTTACTGAAACCTGACAACTGATGCACTCTTTAGGCCTATGATTTTCCCTTTGCTACCCGGCCACAATGTGGCTAGAAGTTAATGGTACATGGATGTCGTTCTCAACACCTGTAGCTCTGTCAGAGTATCTTCATAGAAACTGGCCTACCACTATAAATAAAACTGCACCAGAACAGAACAGCCTGACAGAACAGTCCAGATCATTGAACAACAACTCTTCTCTATGACCTCAACCCCAAATGAGCTACCACTTTGAGGGAACCACGCAATGCCTTCCTGCTCATTCTCGTAAGAGACAACAATCAGGCCAGCACACGAAAATAATTCACTCTCAGGACCGCATTTCTGAAACAGCTCAGCATGTCACTGCTAAGACTTGGCCCCTCGCTAAAGAGGCAGAACCTGTTTCAGACTTGACAGACACTCGTGCAAGTATGTTTGCCACTCTAAATCAGTTTGCGCTTTTGCATGATGAAAGCCAGGCCAAAGCCACAGTATTTCCTGAATACCCTGAGCAGGAGATGGCACTTGAAGCCTCCATACTGGAACAGGAGGTACAGGCTGGAATGGCTGCATTTCTTTCAAGTGCAACCTCCACAATCTGCCTTATGCCTTGATCGATTGCCCTCCTGAACTGAAACACAGGAACCAGATGAGCAATCAACAACAGCTTAGAGTCTCACTTAGATAAGTGCTTTTGGTTTTTGCATATTGTTGTATTAACAGTCAAGGATCTGAAATACTGTGGAGTAGACATGATTGTGTTTTGGCTGCTACCTGAAGCATAGTACACACTGCTGAATTGAAACTTTGGCTAGCTTGTAGTTCCTGGTGTGTACAGTTCCACTATAGCTTCGACTCGTGGTTATAGCAAGCTTACCCCTTAGATCTTATAGCAGAAATGGGTCAAGGAGCTCTAACCTTCCCCATCCCCCTGCACAAATGTTGGCCTGGGTAAGGGGGAGAGATGGCCCACACACCTAGAACAAACTTAGATTCTGCCCTGTTGACAGTTCTCTTTTTGTGTTGTCTCTATTCTATGTTTGATCCTATGGCTTAAACCTAAATTGAACCTGAGGACAGATATTGTTTTTCAGATAAAGGATGTAGCTGTGTTAATATATGTCATCCTATACCAATGCTCCCTCTCTCTGCTAGTTCAGCACAGTTTGAAGAGTTAGGGATGCTGGTCATTTAGATGGTTAACATTACTGGTTCCCCGGGTTAGAAACCGTTATGTTAGTTGAGCCAGTTATGCTGTAAGTTTTACAGCCAAGAGGTGCTTTTAGATGGCATATGCACTACCCCCAACATTTTCTCTCACTAACAGTCTGGGGGGTTGGATTTTAGAGGTTTCCCCTCGATCTCACACCTACACTATGACCTTAATGCATGGTTGCGTAATTAGTTTTAATAGTTGTATTTTGCTGTATATATGTTTTCTACTGTCTACAAATATTGTAAAAAGCTAGGCAAACTTTCTACTGCAATCCCATATGCTTATGACTAGGCACCGCTGCTCAGCCCTCCCTTGGATCATTTGCCCTTGTGGTTTTCTACATGTAATTTTATGTGAGGTTATACACAACCTGTTAGATGGCTTTTCTATACCTGTTTGATTATGGCTAATACGACTTTTATTACCTGGAATGTAAGGGGGCTTAATTTGCCTTCAAAGAGTAGACAGGTATTGACTCAGTTGAAGAGGCTGGGAGCCCAGGTTGCCTTCTTGCAAGAAACTAAATTAATTAAACAAGACCACTCCTATTTGGTAAAATACTGGGTGGGTAAAATAATACATGCCAGTGCATCCACAAAGAAAAGAGGGGTAGCTATTCTCTTTCATAAAACTCTCTCCTGGACTATATCCCAGAGTAAAGCTGATCCACAGGGAAGATGGGTATTAGCTATGGTAGACACTCCTATGGGCCCAACCCTGTTTGTCAACATATATGCACCTAATGAAGATGACCCCTCTTTCTTTCTTGATCTCTCTATCAAGATAGAGGGGATGATAACAGAACACACACCCCCATAATTATTGAAGGAGACTTTAATTTCACACTGGTCCCGATTTTGGACAGAAGCAATCAGGCTAGAGAAAAACACATATGAACGGGTGCTAGCTCTTTTATGGGTTAGTGAGGAACTAAAGCTAATTAATATTTGGTGCATAACACACCCTATAGATTGGGACTATACATTCCAGTCAGGAGTGCATGGAAAATTTAGTAGACTGGATTTCTGGCTTATCTCTCAATCACTAGCGCCACAGACTCTTGATTTGCATATTGTCCCCACTGCTCTCTCTGATCACACCCTGGTTAAATTATTACTTTCCTTTGGTAACCAACCATCTCGTTCCCCCACGTGGAGGCTTGGCCCTCTCCTCATGCAAGACTCAATGTTTTTGGAATGGGCCAAGCATGAAACTGAACTGTTTCTGCATGATAATCCTATATCAGAGATTTCTGCTCAAGTTACATGGGAAGCTTATAAAGCCACCATGAGAGGTAAAATTATTGGATATGCCAATCACAGATGGAGGCTGAGGGAGGAGGAAATGACACAATTGGAGAATGCCTTAGCTAATGCAGAACAAAATGTTAAGCAAATGTTATCTCCATCTCTTCTGTCCATTCAGGGTAGACGTGTCCTTACACTCCATTTACAACTTAATAAACTTCTATCCAGGAAAACTGACCTGGCACTTCTTAGGGTAAAACACTCATATTGGGAGGGTAGAGAAAAAAGTGGCAAAATATTGGCATTATCAGCTACATAAACAACAAGTGGACAGATATATAGCTGGACCCAAAGATCCTTTGTCTGGGACAATACAAACTAACCCTTAAGATGTTATTCACATTATGGCTGATTTCTATTCTCAATTATATACTTTCCCGAGAGTAACCTCTCTCCCCCCCCCCCCGACGTTCTAAAGTTTCTGGAAAAAATACATACCCCCAAACATTCCCCCACTCAAAGAGACACTTTGGAAAGTTTTTTAACTCATAAGGAGATTGTTGATGCCCTAAAGTCCCTTAAAACAGGGAAAGCTCCTGCGGGTGATAGCTTCCCAGCAGAATTTCTATGGCAATGGTCCCCCTTATCATACCCCTCTTATCCCAGGTGTGTAATGAATCTGAGAGTCAAGTTGTACTTCCCCATACTCTTTGAGAGGCAATCATAACAGTAATCCTCAAAAAAAGTAAGGATCCCACACAGGCAGCGAGATATCATCCTATATCCTTAATTAACTCTGATAGCAAAATCTATGCTAAAGCTTTGGCAAATAGGGTGAATCCACTATTACCCTGTTTGATTCACCCTTCGCAAGTCAGTTTTGTAAAGGGATGGTACAGTGTGGACCACTTAAGGACCCTGATCAGCCTTGTCTACAAAGCACACCAGGTGACATTTATTTATTTATTTATTTAAGAGTTTTACCAGGAAGGCATACAGAGCGGATTACCACTCAATTCCAGATGCATCTTGGGGGAAGGGGGATAGGCAGGATACAGTAATAGAAGCATTTACACACATATACATGTTCAGTTACAGTATAAATTAACATAGTCAGAATCCAATATATAAGTAGCATTATACAGCCAGGTAGAAGGTAGTGGACGGTATGCACTAATTTACAGCTATGTCCCGCAACACACAGTGAGCAGGGATTGATAAAATGGGGAGAAAAATAGTGGAGTTAATAAACAACTGACAACAAGCTTTCAAGGGATTCAGCTAGGCTGGAGGCAAGAACAAAAGGTACAGTAATGTATTGAGTCTTAAGAAGAGCATCCCGGCGTGGAGTATCAGTGGCATGTCTAATGTCGGCCGACAGGGAGTTCCATAATTTGGGCATCCTGAATTTGTGCATCCCTGCAGTGGCCCTGGCCATAGACTTCGAGAAGGTGTTTGATTCCATAGAATGGGATTACCTTTTCAGCACTTTGGAACGTTTGGGATTTGGTCCCCATTTTACATCAGCTATAGCAGCCTTATATACCTCTCCTCTTGCCAGAGTTCTAATGAATTCTCTTCTATCGGATCCCTTCCCTCTTCACAGAGGCACTTGCCAAGGATTCCCTCTCTCCCCTTTACTGTTTGTTCTGGCAGTTGAACCTCTTGCAGCAGTGATCCGTCAACACCCTTACATAACAGGTATAAAAACAGGACAGTCCGAATACTCAACCCTTATGTATGCTGATGACCTGTTGGTCAGTCTTGCAGATGCGAATCACTCAATCCCCCTGCTACTTCATCTCCTTAATCACTTTACTACCTTCTCCAGTCTGAAAATCAACATCTCAAAAACAGAAATCCTGTCTCTTAATGCACTGTGCCCTTCCCCCAAACTATACCCTACTATGGCCTTATGTGGGCGTGAGACACCATTACCTATCTGGACATAAAGATGGAGGCAAAGTTAGATAGTTGGTGGGATAACAATTTGGGCCCTTTGATACATAACTGCAAGGGAGAACTGGAACGCTGGGCCAAACTACATCTGACTATGGCTGGTAAGACTGCAGCTTTTAAAATGTCTATGGCCCCTAAATTATTTTACCTGACGGCTCATATCCCTATATTTCTTCCCCACTATGGTACCAAATAATAGACAGGATGATAGGATATTTTCTATGGGGGTCAAAAAGACCACAGTATAGTCATAACACTCTTAGAAGCCACTGGTCTCAAGGTGGAAGGGGCCTACCATGGATGGAAAGCTACAAAATAGCATATCAATGTTGTCAGACATTGCAATGGTTTTTTCCATCCTCATGGTCACCCCCCCAATGGGTGGAAATAGAACAAAACATTGCAGATGTACCCATCTTGATGGTCTTTCTTAATTCGGGCCTAACTCCTCAGTTGACATTGCATCCAACTTTGAGCTCCTCCCATAGATATTGGAAAGCTCTTCATAAGAAAACAGGAATTCCCCTTTTACCTATCTTGCTCATCCCTCTCTGGCAAAACCCAAATATTACAATAGATAAACAGCCAGTTTTGTGGCCAAAGTGGAAGGAGGCAGGCATTTTATATGTAGGAGACCTCATAGCCCAAACCACTCACAGTGTTGATACTTTCCCTAAGTTACTTAGCAAGTGGACTATATCGAGAACAGATCTCTGGAGATACTTCCAGATTAGAAGTGCATTAAAACCACTCCTTTCACTGTGTATAGATGAGGGCTTCTCTCTAGCTCCTATTCATAACTGGCTGAAACAACCTACTGGGATCACTGGGAAAATATATACAACTCTCAGAGACTCCTTACTAAATTCTGCATTGTCTTCAAAAATTAAATGGAAAGTAGCCATGAATATTCAGATTTCTCATAAACAATGGGGACACTGCTGATGAGCAGGGCATCTAATACATAGAGATACCATAGCCACCTTATTCATAATAAAATACTTCATTCATGGTATAGAACCCCAGCACTACTTAAGAATGCTGGAATAATCCCCCATGCTAAGTGCTGGAGATGTCAACAATTGGTAGGGACTCTGTATCATACTTTGGCAGTGATAACTCATTTATTGGTTAAGATAGTGACAGAGGCTAGTAAGATTTGGGGGTTAACATCCCATACCATACTCCTTTGTTCCTGCTGGGTTTGGAAAATACAGCTCTGCACCTTGCTCCCCATCAATTTCGGTGGCCAATGCTGCTTATATGCAAATTAAACATACTTTTCTGAGAAACTGGATGAACCCCACAGTCCCGTCTATGGAGGAAATCCTTTCAGCTCTAATTCAGATACATGAGCTGGAAAGGTGTTCCTACTTGGCATTAGGACATTTCAAACAATTCCAGACAAGCTGGGCACCGTATATGGCCTATTTGGATCACATAGCTGGGATAGGCTGAGCAGTGGGTCAGGGTATTGATTGCATTCTCCTTGTATATGATGTATTGCTAGAACCCAGAATATTTCTAATAGTACATTGCTTGTTTAGTATGTATGACAGTAAGTTAATTTTTTGTTTTTGCTTTTGTATAATGCTGTTTACTGTTCATTATACTACATCCCCCTAAGCAGCCCAATATGTAGTCTATTTTCATGATCAGGTTAGTCAACTTAATTTAAGGCACAGTATCAATGGTTACTTTGTGTGCTCTTCTTATCTCTAGAGGCACGCTCCAGAAGAGACCCCTGGAAGGTACATCTTTCTGGTTATATGAGGCCATGGCATTCAGCAGTGGTACCTCCTACTCGGTCCTTGGAGCCCATTTCTCCTACAATTATGTACATAATTCTTTCATATTTTGTTTCTCTGTTTTAAGGGTGAGTACCTGTTTAGTCTAACCTTAACCAAATGGTTTAATATAGGACTCATTCACACACTAGGTATGTACTAAATGCTAATTGCTTATACCAAGTACTCTACATGCCCGAAGTGAAACTCCTGTGACAATATGTATATATGCTTCCGTTGCTGGCTATTAATGCTGCTTTTGCAACAAGATGTAATAAAGTGTTTGTGTATGTTGTTAAAAAATTAATAAAACATTCAACTAAAAAAAAAAAAAACAGCATCATGACTGGAGGAGAGGGGCACAAAGTTAACATTTGTGGGTGGCAAGGCCAGGGGACACGTGTTGTTAAACACAAAAAACAGATTTATGTTTAAGTTTGCAAAAAAAGTGCTTATGTTTCTCTGATTGTTGTGTATGTATTTCGACTGATGCTGCACATAGCCAAAGCAACTGTCACAAGCCCACACAACATCACATAGCTTTAGGAAAAAAATGTTGTTCATAGGAACAAATTACAATACATTTGTGCACTGAAGGAGGAAACATATAAAGAAGGTGTTACATAAAACCAGAAGAAAGGTACAGTGTATTGATACAGTACTACAGTGACTGACAGTAACAAACAACAGGGGGACATGCAGAGTCAGGGCAAGGGTATTCATATGAGAGGGGAAGGGGAGGGAACATAAAGATTACATAACAAATAACACACAAAACCACAGTACAAGAAAAAGAAACAAGAAGATATAGAAGAGGAAGAGGACAGAAAATATCTTTTTTTTTTAACTTTTTATAAAACAAATTGTTTCTTATTTTTAAGGGGTGCAGATGAGGAAGAGTGGCAGTAAGAAAGGAGAAGAAAAAGAAAAGAAAAAAGTAGAATGCTGTGCTGCCTCTGGGCCATCAAAACTTACATAGCGCCGGATCTTGGATCTGATTATGCACTGCCACCGATGCCACAGCCCCCCATGATGCAGCTCCGCCAGGAGTTCCAGCACTTTTTGTTGGTCCTCCATTATTTTTTGGAGGTCCCTCCTGACCTCCTGGTGGAGCTGGTCCAAGTCTTACCTGACACCTTGCACCTGAGTGTGCACGGCCACCACCTCATGGCACACAGTTTCCAGGTCTTCAGTGGTGATGCTGCTGCTTTCCTGTCCTAGGCTGCTGCAGGCTGTGACAAATCAGCAGCATGTCTGCAGCTCTGGTGGGTGTGGGGTGCATCACTGGATGGTCCTGTTGCCTCCTGCTGGTGCTGTGTCCTGCTGATCCTGGTATGGCACCCCCTAGACTGGTGCTGACTGACTTCCTCCTGCTGGCCCCCTTCCCCTTGATTATCACCACCACTACTGCTGCCTCCTGCTGCTGCCAGCTCCTGCTGCTTTTGGAGCCACTCTTCAGGGTGGTGGTGGTGCTGCAGATAACTCCTTTGCTCACCAGTCCCAAGGTGTGACCCATGCTTTCCCCGATGAACACTCCTGCCACAAAGGTTGCAGATGACAGCACTGTCATCTGTAGTGTTTGTGGCACTGGTAAAAAAGTACCACACTGATGAGAATCTTGCCTGGTTTGGGGGTACCAGCTGATGTCCTGACAGGGCCTCTCCATCCTGCCCTTGCTGGGTGGGTGGGGGCATGCTCCTGCTGCAGGGGGGCAATGGGCTCTGCTGCTGTGGGATGGGGGCACATGCTGTTGCTGTTGGGGGCAAGGTCTTCCTGCTGCTGGGGGGAGGGGCAAACCTGCTGCTGCTGCTGAGGGGTGGGGGCACATGCTTTTGGTGGGGGGGTCTGTCTTCCTGGCAGAAATGCCCACCTGTTAAGTAAACTCTAGATCCCATTCCTGATCCTGCCTTCTACCCAGTCCTCCTTGCCCTACCATCCCCATCTTTATTATTAAAAAAAAAGTTTCTTAGCAGAAAAATAAAAAAATAAAAAAGAAAGAAAGAGAGAGAGTGAGGGAGTCAAACACACACACACACACACATACACTCATTATAAACTAAAAGATAGAAAATTATAAGACAACACAAAATGATCTAACAAAGAAAGATTAGCTGTTTTGAAACTAAAGAATTTGGGGAACAACACACAATCACACAAACTAAACTGCTTTTCTAGAAGTTTTTCCAGTGACTACTACCTATGCCTGCAAGCTCTAGGAAAAGGAGGTAGATTCAGTGCCTTCCTGCCTAAATTCAGTCACCCATGTGACCTGCAGTGTGCTGCAGAAGAAGTCATGTGAGAAGCCCTTTTTCCCTAATTTTGCCTGACAGTACCAGAAGGTGAAATTTACTGGCAAAAGCAAAATTTGCCAAAGGAATTTATGGCAAAATTTCGCCATACGGGCTCATTTTCGTGAAATGTTATGCGGAGTAAAATTCATGATTTTCCCAGAATTTTGCTGACAAAATAAAATTTTGCAGCATCCCTAGTCATTGGTAGACTCCTTCACTTGCCCCATTGTGTCAGCTGAGGTTCTGACTGCCATCCGGACCCTACACAATAATGATGCCCCTAGGCAGGATGGGCTTTCTGCAGAATTTTTTAAATCTCATGCACTTGACTTGGTTGATGATTTGGTACGTCTTTTTAACTGGTTATTGTCTATGGATCACCCACTGGTAACCTTGTGTGAGGCTTTACAGATCTTATTGTTTAAAAAGGGAGACCCTTCAGACTTGGAAAATTGGTGCCCCTTTGTCTTCTTAATACCGATATGAAACTTTTGATGAAAACTTTAGCTGCTAGATTGGCATCGCTTTCGGAGGTGGTAATTTCCACCTTTCAGGAATGCTCTATTCCTGGAAGACATATTTTGGATAATTTGATTTTACTTAGAAAGATCTTTGATCTCACAGACCACTCTGTGTTGTTTGGATATGTTCTGTCCTTAGATCAGGAGAAGGCGTTCAACAGGGTCTCTCATGATTACTTGTTCACCATCCTCCTCCACTATGGGATTCCTCAGTCTTTTTTCAAGTGGATACAACATATTTATTCTGCTGCTACAACTGTCCTTAATATTAATGGCCTTTTGGGTGAAAACATAGAAACACAGAATTTGATGGCTGATAAGGACCACTTGGCCCACCCAGTCTTCACATTTCCCTACCTAATGGATAAGCTGCAGATCCTAGTTAACCAGCAGCCTACTTCTTTCTACCCCAACCCCCTAGAATAGCCTTATGACTGTCCCATGCATGCTTGAATTCAACCATTGTTTTTGACTCCAAAACCTCCTCTGGAAGGCCGTTCCATGCATCCACAACCTTCTCTGTGAAAAATACTTCCTTACATTACCTCTGAGCCACCCCTCATCTTCAAATTGTCCTTGCTTGTTCTTGCACACTCTTTTTTTGAAAGATGCTACCCTCTTGGACTTTGTTGATTCCCTTGAAGTACTTGAAAGTTTCTATCATGCCCCCCCCCTTTCCTCGAGGCTATACATATTAAGCTCCTTTTGTCTCTCTTCATATGTCTTCTGGTGCAGACCCTGCACTATCTCAGTTGCCCTCCTCTGGACAGCTTTCATCCTGTCTATGTCCTTGCGGAGATTGGGTCTCCAGAACTGCACACAGTACTCCAGATAGGGTCTCACCAGCTGTCTGTACAGAGGGATAACAACTTCCTGTTTTCTACTGGTGATGCCTCTCCCTATGCATCCCAGTATCCCCCAGCCCTCCTTACTGCCCTCTCACATTGCTTGCCCACCTTTAAGTCATCTGATATGACTACCCCCAGGTCCATTTCCATTTTTGTTGTTGTTAGTATCTCACCCCACATTGTGTACTCTTCCCCTGGGTTTTGGTTTCCCAGGTGCATTTACCTTGCACTTCTTAGCATTTAATCTAAGCTGCCATACATTTGACCATTCCTCTAACCTTGCCAAGTCCCTTCTCATCCTTTCCACCCCACCTTGTGCATTAATACTGTTGCAGATCTTTGTGTCATCTGCAAAGAGACATACTTTTCCTTCCAGTCCCTCTGCAATGTCGCTTATAAAGACATTGAAGAGGACCGGTCCTAATACTGAACCCTGCGGTACCCCACTAGTAACCCCCCCTTTCTCCAGAGTGGACCCCATTTACTATTACCCTCTGTGTCCTATTCTCCAGCCAATTCTTTACCCAGGCTATTATCTTGGGACCCAATCCCAGGCTGGCTAACTTGTATATTAATCTTTTGTGTGGGACTGTGTCAAATGCCTTGCTAAAGTCTAGGTAGGCCATGTCCACAGCCCCTCCCTGATCTACTACTTTGGTCACCCAGTCAAAGAAATCAATTAGATTCATCTGGCATGACCTTCCCACTGTGAATCCATGCTGCCTTGGGTCCTGTGCCCCTCTGGCCTCTAACTACTCGACAGTTCTTTCCTTCAGAAGTGATTCCATCATTTTCCCTATCACTGAGGTTAAACTAACAGGTCTGTAGTTTCCTGCTTCTGCCCTGTTTCCACTTTTGTGAAGGGGAATCACATCCACCCTCCTCCAGTCCTCAGGTACCACCCCATCCTTCCATGATTTGTTAAAGAGGGTAGTCAGTGGTGTCACTAGTTCTATCCTTAGTTCTTTTAGAATTCTGGGATGAATCCCATCAGGCCTCATTGCTTTGTCCACCTTCAGTTTTAAGAGTTCTTTCAGAACTCTATCTTCTATAAATGGGCTGGTATCACCTTCTGTATCCAGAGTGTTTCTATTGTTTGTTTTAGGTACCTCCCCCTCTTCCTTTGTAAATACTGAGGAAAAATATTTGTTTAGTATCTCTGCCTTTTCACAGTCACCCTCTGCCCATCCTCCATCCCCTTTATTAAGCCTCACTATGCCTCCCTTGGTCTTCCTTCGCTCCCTGATGTACCTATAAAAGGTTTTATCCCCCTTCTTAACTGAGTTGGCTATCTTTTACTCAGTTCGGGCCTTTGCTGTTCTGACTGCCTTCCCAGCTTCCTTTTGCTTTAACTGATGCAATTCTCTGTCCTGCTCCTTCTGTGATTCCTTGTACTTTCTGAATGCTTTCTTTTTCTCTTGAACCTTCACTGCCACCTCCTTTGAGAACCATAGTGGTTTCTTACATCATTTTGTTTTGTTTATTTGCTTCACACAAAGGCTTGTTACCTCTGTGATGGCAGTTTTTATTATTCACCATTGTTCTTCCACCCCTCCTTCCTGCCCATTTGCTAGTGCATTCCTTAGGCACTCACCCATTTTGGCAAAGTCAGTCCTCCTGAAGTCCAATACTTTTGCCTTTGTATGGCTTGACTCTATTGCTGTGTTTTGTGAACCATACTGTTCGATGGTCACTAGTTTCCCAGATAGCTGCCCACTTCAACGTCTGTGATCCTCTCTCCATCTCCATTTGAGAAAACCAGGTCTAAGATTGCTCCCTCTCGGGTGGGTTCCAATACTATTTGCCTAAGGCATGCCCCCTGTAGGGCATCTAGAATAACCCCACTCTTCAAAGTGGCTGCTGCAACTGCACTCCAGTTAACATCTGGCATATTCTGATCACCCATCAGCAATATCGCCCCTTTCTCTGCCATTCTACTGTAAGTATACTTTCTATCATTTCCTTGTTCATTTCCTCCCCCTGAGAGGGGGGTCTGTATACAACCCCTGGGTGGATTGTGGTGTGGATTGCGGTGCCTGTCTCCAAATTGACCCACAGTGCTTCTTCTCCTCCTTGTTTAACCTTTTGTTCTGTTGCTTTGATTCCTTCCCTTGTGTAGAGAGCTACTCCTCCTCCTCTTTTACCCTCCCTGTCCCTCCTGTAGATAGTGTATCCTGGTATGTTTATGTCCCAGTCATGGTTCTGTGTGTACCATGTTTCTATGACTGCCATGATATCCAGATGTTCCTCCTCCATCAAGGCCACTAATTCAGGAAGCTTGTTACCCAGACTATGGACATTGGTACTCATTGCTTTCCATTTTTTGATGGCTTTACCTTCTGTAGCAGCATCCCCCACTGACCTGTATACCTTGGTCTTTTTCTCATTTAGTATCCTGTTTTGTAGGGGGAGGCTGGGATTTTTCTGCTGCTTATCAGTGCCTCCCCCCTTGACTAGTTTAAAAGCTTGCCAATAAGGCATTTAAACCGATTGCCCAAAATACTTCCCTTCCTGGACAGATGCAGACCATCCTGCCAGTATAGGCTGGTGTCCCTCCAGGTGGAACCCCAGTCCCCAATGAAGCCAAACCCCTGTGCTCCACACCATTTTTCAACCATTCATTAAACTGCATGGTCGAAGTACCCTCGCCTCACCCATGCCACTGACAGGCAGCACCTCTGAGAAGGAGACTGTGTGCTACTTGTCTTAGGCCTCCCCCAACTCTACAAAGTCCTTCTGCACTGCTCTAATCTCATGATGAGCCAAGTCATTTGTCCCTAGGTGGGCAATGATGTCCAGCTCAGACTCCCGTGCAACTGTTCTCATGATCCTATGGATGCGCTTCCTGTCCCTCCAAGCCATGACACCAGGCAGGCACCTTACTTCAGTTTTCCCTGCTCCCTCCCTGTTCTATACCCCTAATAATTGAGTCCCCCACCAGAAACTGCTTCCTTTCCCTGTGGTGTCCTCTGCCTCCTTCCTGAGGGCCTCCCTTGTGACAGTTGTCTGCAACCTCCTTAGTGCCCTCTGTGGGTGCATCTATAGAGGAACTATGCTCTCCCAGAATGGTGTATGGATTGTGGAGTGGAACAATTGACTGTGTGCCTCTGTTCCATCACCCTTACCCTCCCTGAGCCCACTGTGGTCCAACTGCTGCGCTTTCTTCGCAACCTCTGAAGTAGTTGTGGTGGCTCTGGTGCTCTCTGGATGGGGGAGGTTCCCTTACTACTATCCAGTGCAGCCTGAAGATGGGCAACTTCCTCCCTCAGGGCAGAGAGTTGTCTGCAAACAAGGCAGCATCTCAGCCTCCAGAAAGACTCTCAGAAGACTGCTGCCCCACAGCCATTACATTGTACTACTCCCCACATGTCTGTCTACATTGCTGTTTTTTTTTTTTGAGTGTGTGTGTGTGTGTGTGAGATTGGTTTGTTATATAGAAATATATATATTATATAATGTGTACGCTTATATTGTCAGTGCAGTGTGCTAGAGAGGATATGACAGCTATATGCACCTTGCCCTCTTGAGGAAATTATGTCAGAACCCCAGGTATAAAGGAACTATTTCCAGGGGTGGGTGGGGTAAGGGTGGGTGGGGTAAGGGTGGGAATGGTTTGGGCCTAAACTGTGCCCTCATGAAACAATTAGCTAAAAGCTCTGACTTACCCCTGCAATGAGTGCCTTCCTTTCAGCAAGATGTCCTACATGACAATTTGACAGAGAAAATACCCTGCTAATCAAACAGAGAAAACTCCAAACGTCCAAGTCAGACACAGGTAAACCTCCCCAGCCCCAAAACAGCCTGGTGACTTGTGCTCTGAAAGCAGTCAGCCCCAAAACACATCAGCTGTGCACAAGGACAGACACAGTAAACAGTACTCAGTCACTGTGGGTTTAAACTCTTCCTGCACTGAAAATCTTAACAATTGTAACAAAAGTAAAGATAGGTCCACCTCCCTCTGTTGATTGAATGACTGCCTTTTCTGATAATTCTAAGTTCCTTATTTCACCTTTCAGTTAGAAGTATCCTCCACCTGAAAAATATTAACTTTCCTAAGGAATCTGCTTCAAACCAAAGACAATTGTAAATTGTAAGGTTCACCTCCCTCTGTTGTGAGCACAACTCACTTTCTTGCAAATCCTAAGTCCAGTGTTGCAGCTTCCAGCCAGAGGTAGCTTCACCTGAAGAATATTAGGTTATCTGATGAGCCTGCTAAAAATCCACTTGTTTATAGTAGTTGTTATCAGGTCTGTAAGACTCTTTCAAAGCTATTGGCTGATAAGTAGCTGTGATGTAAGCACTTCCTGACACAGTCTGGCTTGGCCTTTTAAGGCACACAGAGATAAACAAAAGAAAAACCAGTTTCCACCCCCTGGGGCACTGTCTGGGTCAAATACACAGCCTGTAACCTGCTCTTAATTCAGGACTTATGACAAATTCTTAGCCCAGTGAATAACTCACAATATTACAAATATTGCAATGCAAACAGTCAATCACTAACTCCAATCAAGTCATCTGTGCACAAGGACAGACACAGTAAACTGTATTCAGTACCTGTGAGTTTAAACTCTTCCTGCACTGAAAATCTTAACAGTTGTAACAAAAGTAAAGAAAGGTTCACCTCCCTCTGTTAATTGAAAGCCTGCCTTTTCTGATAATTCTAAGTTCCTTATTTCACCTTTCAGTTCAAAGTGTCCTCCACCTGAAGAATATTAACTTTCCTAAGGAATCTGCTTCAAACCAAAGACAATTGTAAATTGTAAGGTTCACCTCCCTCTGTTGTGAGCACAACTCACTTTCTTGCAAATCCTAAGTCCAGTTTTGCAGCTTCCAGCCAGAGGTAGCTTCACCTGAAGAATATTAGGTTATCAGGATTAAAACAGGAATGCAGCAGGCCTGCCCAGTGAGACCCTATTGTATGTCTTTTCTGTATTGATCCCATCCTCTGGGTCCTGAATTCCAACCCTCAGATTCACAGCACTGCCAATTTGCCTGGCACAACCCAAATCACGGCTACTGCATATGCAAATGATGTGGTCTTGTTTGTCCAGGACCAGGACTCGGGCCTCACAGCTCTTGATGATTTTTCATACTTTGAACCCTGTTCTGAAGCTAACCTAAATCTGCAGAAATTTAAGAGTTTTGTAATAGGGCAGGGAACGCTGGTGATCCCTTCTATTAGAGGGATTGTGGTTGATATTTCACCCTTCAATATTTTGAGAATTACTTTTGGGGACACTGATCTGGCTTATGTAAATTTGCACTCTGAACTGCAGTGTATTACAGGAAAGGTCCAGGTTTGGAAGCAATGTCATCAATATAAAAAATTAAAGGTCATATTGCAGATGTTCCTCCTGCCGTATTTGACTTATTTATCCATGAACTATCCCCTTCCTAAGATTCTCAGTCTCTCGCTGTATGGTGTGGTTTTCCAGCTGATATGGGGAAGTAAACTGAACCCGATCAAATGTAACACTCTTTATGGACCTGTTTCCAAGGGGGGGGTCTCCAGGTCATCAACCGACAGTTTTTTTTTCTACAGTCATTTTTTGTTATGGAATCTGACAAGCTTTTTGCAACCTGTCTCCAAGTTCTGGCATCCTTGAATGGATCATTGGGTCCTCCCCCTTCTGGATTTCTAGAAGATGACCCTTGCTAGACTATGGAAATCTCCCATTTCTATCTTTTGTCCTCCCATTTTTGGACAAGACCCTACAGTGGAAACTGGATTTTTCATGAGTCCAGGTTTTGAAGAGAAACTCCTTATATCAATATGTAATTGACACCAA
The DNA here is from genome assembly GCA_016271365.2 of Neoceratodus forsteri. Taxonomy (NCBI): domain Eukaryota; kingdom Metazoa; phylum Chordata; order Ceratodontiformes; family Ceratodontidae; genus Neoceratodus; species Neoceratodus forsteri. Next base: position 951,038,754 of record CM028131.1, on the reverse strand, counting down.
CTATTCAGACCCTATGGTTACCCTGGGACTTCCCCATCACATGATTGTACCATAAGGGACTACCTGACAATGCTTTGGCTTTTTCCAGAATTTGGGACGTGGTATGGCTCAGTTGCCATGGCCATCTTGGGGATATGGCTAACTCTAAACATAAAGGAAAAATGGAACATTACTGTCCCAGACTGACCTGCTCAAGGCAACTGGAGACTGTGGAAAACTTTACATTGCCTGCTCATATGCTTCCCACTTTTGGAATGTCATTGCTACTGCTTGGTCAGACACGGTCTAGAAACAGGTCACCTATGAGAACGTGGTGCTGATCATTTTACTTGCTACCCTTTCGTATGACCTTTCCATGACTAGACTTTGTTTTTCTACAATTAAATATTTCTTATGGCAAATTCTTATTCTATCCTCCTGCTTCAACAGAAGCTCTTAATACCTGAGGTTGTGCTTCATCTGATTGAGAATGAGTTATCCTCGCTTTATTTAAAGGAGAATGTTTGCCCCTCAAGTCATCCGCTGAAAATGGAGATTCATTTAGGAAATTTTTCACCCCCCTTGAGCCCAAATTTGGACTCCTACAGCAAAGTTTTTTTCTATTCCAGTGCATGAGTCCCTGACATAAGGTGTTCTGTGGTGGTGTAGGCCTGTTATCATTTTTTTTTTCATTTGCCCTAGTTATTGTCTTTATGAATTTTGGAATATATGTTTTTTTTTTCTTGCCTACCTGTATACTTTTTTATGTTTCTTGCCTGTTTTTACTTCTTTCTTGTCATTATTTGTTTTAAGGTTTGGACCCACTGATTCTATTTTTTATTTTTCAGTATACACCATATATTTTTATCTTTTTGCTCTTTGTTAGTAAAATACTCCTACTACTCTTAGACAAGTGCCCTGGGACCCTTAGCTTCACCTGGAGAGTGAGTAAGCATGGACAGAAAGGACCTTGGTTTAATGTGTCAGCAAAAGGACAATGTACCTACAGTGCAGCAATGCTCTCATACTGCACTACGGTGTCAGTTATGGGTATTACTCAAAGTACCTAGTGAAATGGTAAGTACAGCAGAATACAGAATTGCTGTAGATTGATTCTGCACTACAGGACCATCAGGCACAACAATGCAGGGGGACTGGGAATGAAGGTGCCTCTGGAGTGCTAGGGTATTCAATGCCCAGAGAGCTAAATGGGGTCCAATGAAACATTAGGAAATGTGGCCATTGATCCAAAAAGTGGAACAACCACAGGTCTGCTGAACCAAAAAATGCAAGGGGAATTTGGAGAGGGACATTTGTGGGTGTGATGTCCATTCATAAACTCCAGTGACCAGCTCACAGCATGGCACTGTGCCATATGAATTGTGCAGTGGCATACTGCAACCTAGTCACAGGTGCAACCCAACCTGTTAGTTGATGCAAACACCATATTCACTCTCTAACAGCTGCATCGTATAGAGAAAAATGGCTGGGTAGGAGGTTATAATGAGAATTTTAGATCCCCTGAGCTGTGGGATGCTACATAAACCCCAAGAGCGAAGCTCAAGGGGTTTATATAGGCATCCCACACCAAGGGGCGTATGTAAAATTTGAGATTTAACTCCCTACCCAGCTTTTGTTTTATATAACTGCTGGGCAGCATTTTTTACCACAACAATTATATAAAATACATACAGTGCTGTTCAGCTAAGGTCCAGTCAGGATGAAGTGTGGCTTGTGGCCATGCGGTTGTTAAAACCTTTCCGTTTTTTGTTTTTTTTAAGTTTTGTCACTTAGTGAGCCTGAAAGCTTGAACATTCAATGATGAGAGGGAAGTTGTTTTTTTTTTTATTTAGATTTACTTACTGCCAACTCTGCATGGCAATTAACTGCCCAGGAGCTGTACTTAAGGAGCGAAGAGCAGTGTCTGTCACATGTGTGGTCTGATGGAAACCCAGCACATTTGCCATTATAACCAGCTAGTTAAAATGGCAAATTATAACAGAGTTCCCCTATCGGAAAAAACGCTGGCCAGTTATTATAAATAGAATAAAGTATGAGGTGGTGTGTGTAACAAGAAGTTTTCACTCACCTGAGCGGTTAGATGCTGCATAAATCCCAAGAGCGAAGCTCAAGGGGTTCGTGCAAGCATCTAACCCTGAGAGTGTGTGTAAATTTCGAGTTCACACACACACACACACACATGCACACACACACCTCACTCCATATTTTATTTTATGTAATTGATGGGTCTTCCTTTTTGGCAACAGCAATTATATGAAATAAAAAAGACATTCCTGTATGGCTGCTGTCCGGTTAGGTTTGAGTGTGTGGTCCGCAGTCATTTTACTTATTTATTTCAACTTTTTTTAATTAATTTCTTTCTGCCCAGAGATGATTTTTATGTGAAAATGTTTTGATTTTGTTTGTGCCAGTGTCAGTAACTTAATGCCGAGTAGTCTGAGCGTGGTTCCTTCACCTGTAGAAAGACGAGGTGGTCAGCTGTCCGGGAGGAAGATCTTCGGAGGCCGCATGCACAGAGCGATGGAAACCATGTGCATGTTTGCCATAATAAACACTCATTTATTATGGCAAATAATGCCACAGTTTTCCTATGAAACAAAGGAAGACCAAGTTATTATAAATGTATATTGTACCTCTGTACAAATTGAACTTTATAATTGTTCTGTTTCAAGTGCCAGGCTAGTTTCTGAAATGAAGACTTGCCTTTTTGATGCATTGTATTTAAGGTGTTTTACATCAGTTTCACCCTGATTTAAATATGGTGTAAGATTATATCTTCGTTTAGTTGTAGTGTGCAAAACAAGGTACAACCTTGCATTGTTGCAAGCTCATGGAATAAATGTATTTAATGCTGAGCCACGGCACTCACCTAGTGGTCACTAGCAATCTGTTTATTGCCATTTTGGTGTGACTTTACATACTAACATACTAAAATGCCAACAGAATAGGCCTAACGGTCTTTCGTGTCTGCTCGTTTGGTCAGTCCCCAACCTGGGTGCTGACCTTGCTGTCCCCCTCGCCTTCTCTGGCTTCTCCCTTCCCAGTTCCGGATATTCTTGCTGCATTGGATTTTGCTTCCAGAACCCTTCTCCTGTACCTGTCCCACCCCTCTTGAACCCTCCACTGTCTCTGCCTCCACCAGCCCCCTAGGGCAGTGCATTCCATGGCTCCACCACCCTCTCAGTGAAGTAGCACCTCCTCCTTCTCTCCTGAATCTTCCCTCCAGCTTCCAGCCATGCCCTCTAGTGGCCCCTCCTCCTTCCTTCAAGCACCTTGACTGTTCCTCCCCATTTACCCTCTTCATGTACCTAAGGACCTCTATCATGTCCCCCGGTCCCTTCTCTCTTCCAATGTGTACATATTTAGCTCTTCGAGCCTCTCCTCATAGGTCCTGTCCCCCAAGCCCCAAATCATTTTGGTTGCCCTCCTCTGGACCCTTTCCCGGAGGTTAATGTCCTGCTTTAAGTTTGGCCTCCAAAACTGCATGCAGTACTCAAGGTGCGGCCTCACCAAGCAGTTATACAGAGGGAGTATCACTTCCCTTCTTCTGGAGGTGATCCCCCTAGCGATGCATCCCAGCATCCTGTTGGCCTTGGCTGCTGCCCTTCTACAAGTCTCAGAGTTGTTCATCTTGACATCCACCACCACCCCAGGTCCCTCTCAGCCATCGAGACTTGTAGCATTCCCCAGGTGTACACTTGACCTGGGTTTCTGGCCCCAGGTGAGTACCTTGCATTTCCTGCATTGAACCTCAGCTTCCACTTTCTAGACCATCTTCCAGAGCCTCCAGGTCCCCCGTAGGCCACCCTCCCTCCTCCCATCCACCACCGCCCCCAGTTTCGAGTCATCCTCAAAGAGACTCATCTCACTCCTGATTCCTGTCCTTATGTCAGATACGTAGGCATTGAACAGAAGGGGCCCAAGGACTGATCCCTGTGGGACCCCACTAAAGACCCTCCTTAGGGATGAGACTATCCCACCAACTACGACCCTCTGGGTCTAGTCCTGGAGCCAATTGCCTATCCATCTGATCATCTGGTTCCCCACCTCCATTTCTCCCAGCTTATCCAACAGGCCCACATGAGGAACAGAGTCAAATGCCTTGCTGAAGTCTAGAAAGAGGACATCCATTGGTCTACCCAGGTCCAAGGCACTTGTCACCCAGTCATAGAACTCCACCAGGTTTGTCTGACCGATTTCCCGGATGAATCCATGCTGTCTATCGTCCAGGCACCCTGACTTATCCAGGTCCCCCCCCAGCCTCTCCTTGACAATGCCCTCCATCACCTTGCCCACCACCGAGGTCAGGCTGTCAGGCCTGTAGTTCCCTGCCACCTCCCTTGATCCTCCCTTGTGGATAGGCACTATATGTGCCACCTTCCAGTCTTGGGGCACCCACCCTGTCCTCAGAGAGATGGTGAAAAGCTCTGCCAGGGGTTTTGCCAGGACATCTGCAAGTTCCTTCAGCACTCTGGATTGTAATTTATCCAGCCCCGGTGCTTTCTCTGTCTTAAGGGAGCTGAGGGCTTCCCTCTCTCTCTCTGCTGTGATTTCCACTTCCGGTACCCCTTCTCCCTGCTTAGCCCTCCCCCACCTGCCAGTGATGCCTCCCCCTCTCCCCAGACTTGCCGATCGGTAAGGGTCCCCCCCTCCTCAGTATCTCTGTCTCCTCCCATGTATGATGCAGCACCCCCATTTTCCTGGTGAAAACTGAGGTGAAGTACTCATTTAGTACCTCAGCCTGCTCCCCCGGGTCTTGTGCCCATCTCTCCCCTGATTTAATCCTGCTAATCTGCCCCATCACCCTTTGTTTTTCCCCAATGTATCTAAAGAACCCCTTGTTCCCTCTCCTAATTTCCCTGGCCAGGTTCTGCTCCTTCCTTGCCTTAGCCGCCCTCACCACTCTAGTGGCCCTTCTAGCCATCAGCTCGGACTCCCCTTTACATTCACTTTACATACACTTTACATTCACACATGAAATTTAGTTAAGTCTCTGTTGTACCCAGATCATCTCCTAAGAAAAACACACCAAACCTTGTTGTGTGGGTGCTCGGTTGGCAATAATTTGATTCCAGTTATTTCAAATTTTCCTGTATTTACACTCTAAACATTATGTATTTTCAACTTCATAATTCCCATCATTTCAAACTTATCATCAATCAATGTATTCATTGCATAGTCCACATTACAACATTTTCTTCTCCTCAGGTGTATATCTGGGGTCCTTGTCTTCCTTTCTTCTCTCTTGCAAGGTACATGTGTACACCCATACCCTTTCTTCTGTTCTGTGCTGCTCTGAGGCTGTCTGGGTGTACACCCAGAGCCACCTGACCTCCCCTCACCCTTGCCCATCTTCCTCCCCACTTACTTCCTTTTCTTCCTCATGCCATCCACATTTGGCATACCTAAAGGTGCCCTTATCCCCGTTTGTTTATTCACCACTTTGCTGTCCACCTTCAGCAGTCTGACTTATCATTTTAAGTCTTTGTCCCCATCTTCATCTGTACAAAGCAAGGGATTGAGTGGCTGGGAAATTCAAATTGCTAGCAAAAATTCTGATGCAAACTACTCTAAGCAGCCCCTTTTAAACCCTTATTTCCCACCTTTGTCTTTTTACCCTGCCCAATCAAATTATCGGTCCCATTATTAGGCTCCACACCTTACTTGTGATGTCATGCCTTCCTCTTCCCCAAACCCACCCTTCCCCCTTCTCCTTATTCTTTCTTGCCCTGCCCCAGAGTCACCTTCATTAGTCAGGGGCCTGGAACAAATAGACCTGTCCCTTTAATCGGGCAAACCAACTTGTTTCTTGATCCCCTCCCAAGAAAAACATACCAAACCTTGTTGTGTGGGTGCTCAGTTAGCAATAATTTTATTCCAGTTATTTCATATTTTCCTGTATTTACACTCTAAACATTATTTATTTTCAACATCATAATTTTCATCATTTCAAACTTAATTATCATCAATCAATTAATTAATTGCATATTTAAGCAATAATGCATGACAGGGTGTGTGTGTTGTGCTGGGATAACGTCATGTTTTTTGTGGCTGGGCACAAGTTTGAAGGCCGAGTACGTCCAACGGCAAGGTGTGGCGTTATCCCAGCACAAAACACACCCTGGAGTGCATTATTGCTATTATAATATGGTTTGAGTATAAAAAAATAAGGGTACAGGTTTAATTTTCTAAGTTTTTTATGTTTCATTTCAATAAATGGCATGTAGCCTTTTGCCTCAAAAAATAGTACATGGCATTTTTCTGTTTTAAAATGAATTTCTCTATTGAATAAATACTTAAAAGTTTAACTTTTCCTTTTTGATGCATTAACTGTGAAGACATTGAATAATTTATCTGTAGTATAATAAATAAAGTTAACTGGCATGGAATCTATGAAGACACTGTTTAACAGCTTTTGAATAAATAATGGAATAAATCAGTTAAATACTTTGTAACAAATAACTTAATGTTTAGAAAGCTTTGCAATAAACAAGTTAACTATTTTAAAATAGTTTGGCTAAAACTTGCACATTTAACTGCTTACTGAACACTGAGTTTCTTGAACTGCTTCATTTTCTCACACTTTTTAGTCTTGTTTTGCAGTTCATCTCAGTGTGCACTTCTTTGCTTCATTTGTTATAAATGTTAAAGACGCACATCGAGTTGCCAGTTATTACGGTCTGTGTATTCAGTTGTTGCCTGGAGTACAGTCATGTGATGTTAATTGTAGTCGATGGTTGGTTGCTTGGAATGTTTCCTGTTACAGGGTCATTTCCTGCACTTTGCGGTTCAATGCTGTGCAGCTCGGTTTGTTGGAGGATGCCTGTAGATGTTCATCTTTGGATCTGTCCATTACCAGTGTTCTGCTTGGTTATTAAGAGCTGGCTGGGACTGGGGATTTCTTTGGTTGAGAGGACTGTGGAGCTGTGTTCAAGTGGAGCTGTGGAAATGTGTGCTTCTGTGGAGTGGGCTCCCGAAAGTAGTTGGCTCCAACTGCTGTGATTCTCCAAGGAGGGTGCCCAATAGCTCCTTAGGGAAGTCACTGCTCAATGACCTGTTATGGCCATAATTTGCCATGCCTGTAGACCTGCATCAGAAAGTATTTGTATTGCGGTCACCCTTAAGCTGTGGTTGGTATAAGTAGAGGGTAGTATGGCAGCCTTGCATACTTTTTTCAGTATTGTTACCAAGTAATTGATTCTCATGGGCTCCAATGTACACCAGGTCTGCTCTTCTGCTCATGGTTTTGCTGGTTTTAAGTGGGGGTTCATATAGAGACTTGGAGTGCTGGGGGGCAATTTGCTGACATATTTCTGGAAGGCACAGACTGGGCAATGTGGATGGCCTGGTAGAGAGGACATGCAGCTTCTTAAGTTATCTCTGCCTCTTTCCATTATTTTGTCATGATTTTTCATTTTTTCATTAAATGACATAGTAAGGTATTCATGGCCAGTGGGGTCTTGCTGTATTTCACAGGATTCTGGTTTCAGTTGCCCCTCACAGCTGCATCTGGTGAAGTGCAGTTGAATCTCCAGCCAGACGTGGTGGACTAGGCCCTCGGGGAGGTTCTGTGGACAGCACTTCTGAGTTAGGGTCACCACCTTTGGATGAAGAAAAAAACGGATGCCAAACCACACCCCAAACTCCACCTCTGGCTCCACCCCTTTTATGACTGGCGAGCATATCTCTCCTCCTTCAAAGCCATTTGTAATGTTGGACTAGACATTACTAGTGATAGGAAATCATTTTTATACTGTTATTTATTTGATTTATTTATTCATTTTAATTCTTTGGCAACCAGGTTAACTCCCATAGGCCACATAGCCCATTTTACAGGAGTGACCCAGGAGCACAGGAAGGTTAAGTGGTTTGCTCAGGGTCACACAGTATGTAAGGGGAGGCCATGGGAATCAAACTCAGGTCTGCTGAATGTGCCAAGCTCTTCCAGACAGTATGTAAGTGGAGGCCGTGGGAATCAAACTCAGGTCTGCTGGATGTGCCAAGCTCTTCCACAGCTTATTGCTCAGCCCTCTGTTAAACACTGTCCAATTTTCCTTTCCATGTCAGTCATGTATTCTGATGCTTTGACCAATTTTTGATAACTTAAGTATTGATGCTTGTGGTACCCTTAATACTGCACTGGTTCCCCTTTACCTCAGCAGCTACTGCTGTTTCTTTTCATATTTCTAAGACATTCCACAATTTCAGACACACCATTCCATGCTGTTTATCTGAATGATCTGTAAAAGTATCGCTAACATCATGGAATGTTCAGGTAATACAACAAATGAGAACAAATGTAGTGATAAAGGCAATAAAAGAGTATTCATTTAATACAAATGGGTCTAAAACATACTAGAATATAGGGCAAACAAAAAGAAACACATGAGAGCACATAAAAGTGTAAAAACTGTTTCCTGTCATAGCAGTAAAAGACCATACTTAAAATTCAGAGTGGAAAAGATTGGATTAATTTATTGCTAATGATCTTAATGGCCATTCTTTACACCTCCCAGACAGACTGGTTTTACAAACAAAAGCAGAGCTGAATGACTGACATCAGAACTTCTTTGTAACCTGGACATGTAATGCAGCCAAAACAGTGAATGATTTGATACATCAGTTTTAAGAGCATATGAGCACCCAAAAGGGCCCAAAAAATGGATTGCATTTTATCAAAACTGGATGACCGGATAAGGACCCTAAAAAACGGATTATCCAGTAAAAAAACATATAGGTGGAAACTCTATTCCGAGTTGGGCGAGAGTTCCAGCTCTGTGAGGGGGATCACTGCATGGTGCTTAGTGTGGTCCTTGCCTTGTCTCCATAGGTTTTTAATGTTTGCCACAAAAACATTATCTGCTGACTGGAAGTCAACATCATTCATCAGGTTGAAATTTTCTGCTTAGCGGGGGTTCATTTAAAAAACTGTTTATCCCTGCTCTGATCCCAGCATAACTGCTTATGCTGTATGGCTTGCCTGATGAGATTCTCACCAAGCCATAGAACTGCCATAGTGCAGTACTTAACTCACCAGAAGGGATTTTCTCAAAGTCAATATCTATGTTTTTTTCTTGCAGCCCGTCTAGAAATATTTTCATGGTCCAGGATGTTGCTCGTTTTGTCGTCGGTTGATTCCATTTTTTCTCTAGGCTGTCAAGCTCTTCAGGGGCTAACTCTAAATGTCTTTTCTTTTCTTTTTTTCCCTGTTTCTGTATTTTGTTGCACATTTGGCTCTTTGTTTTCCTCACCAAACCATTTCTTTAAGTCTGACATTTTAAACAGGTTAAAATTAAGTTGTGGTAGTCTTGACATTTTCTACAGTTAAAGAGGAAGGCTTGGCTAACTGGAAGGACACAATAAACTGTTTATTCAATAAATATGGACAAAAACGGACTACATGGACAAATGCAATTGCAGCCCCTCACAAAAAGTGGGTGTGGTCAACATTTTGTTTCACTCTGATGCTTTTTCAAAGATGTGGGGGCTCTGACTAAGCCCCCTTCTTATAGTGCCCTGCTGCTGAAAACCTCCTATTACCTCAAAGTGACAGTGCAAAAAGACAGTACTGTGATAGTAGATATACAGACATACAATTGTATAAAGTGCTAGTAACTGATATAAAATGATATAAGGTGCTAAAAATAGCTTAAAAGCTAGAAAAATAGGCCCCCCATATATCTAATGTGCAATACAGGTACATTGACATAAACACAGGTCATCATGTTTTTGTACAAAAATTGTACAGGGTTTGCAATTCACTACTTCTCATTCATGCAAAGGACGCTGATTACTAGAAGGACAAAGGTAGCATTATTAATCAGTAGGCTAAATGCACATATAAAAACTGGGGGGAGGAGAGGTAAAAGGGATTAAAAGTGGGAAGGAAAGTGCAGGGGAGGTTTAATATATTATATAACAAACCTGCAAACAAGTAAGAATATGAACAATATGAGCAAGATAAGAATATATAAATAAATAAATATCTACAAGGTATAATCATTTTCGCATGGACAAGAAGGCAGGCAATTGTCAAATTTCAAATATGAGTGACAATGTCAGATTTCAATTGATATACTTGTTTCACAGGAGCATTCATTTTACAATACTGGCAGTACAAGGATAAACAGTTACTGAAGAATAATAAAATCTCCAGTACTGGTTCCGTTACAGATCAACTGGCACAGTTTGTTGACTTTTACATCAAACATAAAGCCCAGCTCTCCAGAGCATACATCAGGGACACCACTCACATTCTTGAGAAGATTCAAGAAGTGGCAGTAGAACCCAAATGGATACTTGCGACACTTGATATAAAATCTCTATATACCAATATTCCACACAGCGAGGGACTTGAAGCACTTAGGGAGGCTTTGTGTGAGGGTACCTCATATGACACTACAGTAGATTTATCCAATTCCTTGTGGATCTTACTGAGGTCATTTTGACCAAAAATGTTTTCTCTTTTTTTGTCAGTCATGTACCACCAGATCAAGGGGACAGCGAAGGGGGCAGCAATGGCCCCCAATTATGCCACCATATATATGGCACAATGGGAAAAACTGTACATATATGATCCTGAGACAAATCCCTTATTTGAACACATCAATTTCTATCATCGCTTTATTGATGATGTCATAATAATTTGGAAAAGGTCAAAACTTATCAGACATTTTGGTCCATAGCCTCGAACCAGTCCCAGGAAAAAAGGAGAATTTACCCACAGGAATGTTTAAATGTGGCAACTGTTCTGCGTGTACTTACATCACGATGGGGAAAGAAATGTTTTTTGCCAGAACTAATGACAGCCTACAGGTAAACTCTTTTATTTCTTGTAACACTGAGGCCGTTGTATACATAGCAGTTTGCACCTGCCACTGTTACTATGCTGGAAAAACAAAGAGGAAATTCAAAGAAAGTATCCTTGAACATGTTAGACATATCAGACATGGAACTGCACAAAATTCACTAGCAGTTCACTGTAACCATGCAGGTTAGGGACATTGCTTAACCTTTAGAGGTCTGGAAAAGGTAACACTGGGCTCCAGAGGTGGTTACCTTGATAACAAGCTTTTATGCTGTGAAACATATTGGCAATCAAGCAATAATGCATGACAGGGTGTGTGTCGTGCTGGGCTGACATCTCGCCTTGGGTGGTTGAAGCACGAGGATGTAGGCTGAGTGCATTCAACACCAGAGAAGTGATGTTATCTCAGCATGACACACACCCTGGAGTGCATTATTGCTATTATACAATGGCTCATTTATTATCAAAGAAGAAAAATGTTACAAACATTTTTAATATATATTTTTTTTATTAATTTTCTTACGTGGAAGTATACATTTAAGAAAAAAAGTCCACAATTTCTGATTTCCCCACAAGGTGGTGCTACTGCTACATGCTTCATGATCTTTAGCTGTACAGAGGTCTCAGGGATCAGGGTGGTTTGCTTTTTTTCCTTTCAAAAGGTCTGTCGGTGTTTTCCCAAATCTACTTGTACTGTTAGAGGTCTGGCAGAGTCCCTTAGTATATGCAGATCGCCTGTATTTTCATTTATTTGTGTTATTTAAACAGCTCATTACTGTGTGTTTAGCGAGGCTGTTTTGAATGGGGCATGCGCTGTTGGTATGGATTGGTTGTGAGCACCACGAGAGATCAAGAAGTTAGTTGGGTTTGTGAGGCTGAAATATGTTCTGATACAGTTTGCAGCATTTACAGGGAGAAAGGCAGAGGAGGAGAAAAGAAAGGATGAGAGAAATACATCTATTAAAGTATGCCAGGAACCAGAGGTTGGGCACATTCTGTGGAATTAAGTGACTCTTAGCATGGAAAGAGTGACCGCTCATAGCCGAGTAGTTGATTGCGAGCTTCTGTGTCCATGACATTCTGGAATAGAAAAGGCTAGCAGCAAAGAGGGAGTTTAAAAAATGCGGGCTGGGTGTGTTTGATGGTATTTTTGGGACTTGCAGCTATTGATGAGAGACTTGTGGGGTTTGTAAGTGTAGGCTGTGTTCACTAATCTGGGTCACTGCTGCAGACATACAGGGGGGGCACTGTGATTTTTTTAACTTTTACTGTGGTCAACTGTGCTGAACCTTCATATAGTGATGTTATACTGAGATAACATCACTTTTGGAGGTGGGCACTGACCAGTCAGAGCCCAGGAGTCTTTCTTGCCATTGTTTAATCCACATTACAACATTTCCTTCTCCCCCAAATGCACATCTGGGGTTCTTGTCTTCCTTTCTTCTGCCTTGCAAGGTATGCGTGTACACCTGTACCCTTTCTTCTGTTCTGTGCTTCTCTGATGCTGTCGAGGCATACACCCATAGCTGCCTGTACTCCCCCCACCCTTACCCGTCTTCCCCTCCTTATTTCCTTTTCTTCCACTAGCCCATCTCCAGCTTGCAATGGGCAGTTGGTGGGCTTCCCCCCTTTTAACCCCACAGATTTTTGTTTTTCTTTATCTGGTGTGCTGCTTTATCCTCCATCCATCTATTGTATTAGCAATTTCTGCGTTAAAAATATCTAGACTCATTTCTGCTAAATGAACCCCATCTGATCTATAAAACTCATTCATTTTTTCTTCAATCCTATGACTTATCACTATTCCCCCTATTGCTGTGAACAGTGCCCCCACCCTCTAGTTCATCAGCCTCCTGGCCTTTTCTAGTGTCCTGTGACTGCTAGCATTCTGCCATCCTGTCCTTGGGACCATTTCGGACCAAACCAAAGTGACCTGTGGTCACCATTCTTTTATCTTTTTAATGTCCTCTTTTATTTGATAAAATATGTCTAACCAGAGTCTGGTTATCAAGTCTTTGCCTCCCAAGTGCACTATCAGCATATCAGATTCCAGCTCATCAGCCCACATGTCATATAAGGTTGGGAGCAATTGTGCCCATCGCATCCCCCGGATCCCTCTCCATAGCACCTGTATCTGGCTCAAATCCCAGTATAGTTGATGGCCCCTGGCCGTGCTGCCCAATAGATAAAGAATGCCCACAAATTCATACCTGTAATTTCCTTTTGCAGCCTGTAGATAAAGCAGAAAAGGTGTAAGATGCAGTGCTAATGTATGGCGGCCCCTGCCCCCTTCCCCCCTTCGTGCCCGCCTTGTTTGTCCAGAAATGGAAAAGAAAACCATTGTAGAAAATCAGTTTAATAATGGACGTACATAATTCTTGTAACTACTCTACTCGAGGACCATCTTCTTTTTTTCTTTACCTCCTCCAGAGACCCTCCTTGTGCTGCTACTTCAGATGCAGCACCTATCCTAAACAAATGAGATGACTAGCCCGTTGGGTCTTCCCCCAAATATTCTAAACTTTTTTTAAATACTGATACCATTTGCATCGAGGTTACCTGTTTTCCATCCCCATGAATAAATAAATGTTCTGCCACAGCTGGCCCAACTTCAGCATATGCTGACAGTGCCTGGACCGGGCATATCTTTACTTTCTCATGCTTCTTTAAAGTGATTGTTATGCCTCTCCCTGTATGATCTGTTTTTGATTTTGCTAGTCTCAAGCTGATCTTCTTCTTTTTCCATACTTTCTCCCCCCAGAGCAGACCTCCCCTGTTCCCCCCTTTTCCCTGGCCTACAACCTCACAATCCCAAAATGTCCCATATGAACATACGAACATATGAAAATGCCAGCAGAAACAGGCCTCATGATCTATTGGGTCTGCTCGAGTGTGAAGCTAGCACCTTATAATGCTGCTGCCCCTCCCTTCCCCCCATCCTATTATCCCTTCCCCTTCCTCTATCCCAAACCTTCTTGAAGCTGTTTACTGTCTTGCAGACCACTACATCACCAGGCAAGGAGTTCCACTTGTCCACCACTCTTTCTGTCAAAAAATGTATCCTCATCTCTCTCCCATCTACCCCCCTTCAATCTCAGTTGGTGTCTTCTCATGTCCCACCCTTTCACCTCTGGAAAATCCTCTCTGTATTAGTCTTGTTTATTCTCTTCAGGTACTTAGAGGTCTCAATCACATCTCCCCTGTTACTCCTCTCTTCTAGAGAGTACATATTCAACTCCCCCAGCCTTTCTTCATATGGCTTGCCCTCCAATCCCTGGATCATCTTTCTTTTTTTATCGCAGCTTTATTTCTCCTGCTTCAGTGCCTTACCGGTGGGGGCATCCAGCCACCAGCCCTGCCCACAGGGAGAGCAGCAGGCTCACTCGCATGATGGGGGGATCTGGCATGGCCATTGCCAATCCACTGAAAAGTTCCCCCGTCCCTGCTAGCTGGACTAGCACCGAGCCCCCCACAGCAAGATTCCATGACAGTTCTCCTCACACTGCAGGGCACGGCCATCAAGCTCCTCGGTTGCGCCAAGCCTATTCCATTTTCTCCCCAGTGGGAGCACAGACATGCAATGACATCCATGCACCAACAAGCTGATGTCCACCATTCCCCCCCCATCCAGACACCTGTGCATCCGCAGTACCACCGGGTGACCCCAGGGACCACCACAGCATGGTGTGTACCCCACCCTTTCCCTAGGACTGGGAGACCAGTCGTCAGATGCTCCATCCCAGTCCTCCCCTGCTGACCCCCGACGTCCTGGGCTAGTTACCAAACCTGGGTCACTGGGGTGGAATGACGTGTGGTGTCCAGTGCCTCAACCCTCAGCGCCACCAGGCTGGGAACCTGGATCATCTTTGTAGGTCTGCGTTGTACCCCTTCCAACAAATTGATGTCCTTCTTCAGGAACAGGCACCAGTATTGCAAGCAGTACTCCAGGTGGGACCTGTCCAGTGACCTATACAAGGGCAGGATAACCTCTCTACTTCTGGAGAAGATCCCTCTAGCTGTACAACCCAGCATTTTGTTAGCTTTTGCAGCTGCCCTTCTGCATTGAACAGAGTTGTTCATGCTCCCTGTTATGATCACCCCTAAGTTCTTCTCTTCTGTGGAGCAACCCAACTGAACCCCATTTAAGTGATAATCCCTCCCCTGGTTCCAGGCTCCAAAGTGCAGAACCTTGCACTTTTTGGCATTGAACCCCAGCTTCCATTTATCTGTCCACTCCTGCAGATTATTCAGGTCCTCCTGCAACCCTCCCCGGGTTATCTACCACAGCTCCCATCTTGGTATCATCTGCGAACAGACTGATTTTGCTCCGGATCCCATTCGAGATATCTGCAATTAAAATTCTGAATAGTATCGGTCCCAGCACAGATCTCTGTGGTACCCCACTCGTCACTGCTCTCAGTGATAAGAGATCCCCCCTACCACCACCCTTTGCTGTCTCTCCCCTCAGACAGTTGCTGATCCAGGTCACCATTTTTGGTCCTGCCCCCACATACTTAAGCTTCTCCCCCAATCTCCCATGCGGCACTGAATCAAAGGCCTTACTGAAGTCCAAGAATGGGACATCCACAGCATGGCCTTTGTCCAGTTCCCAAGTCACCCAGTCATAGAATTCTATCAGATTTGTCTGGCATGATCTGCCCATGACAAACCCATGCTGCTGGTCATCCTGGATACCGTTTGCCTCCAAGAAGCTCACAAGCCTCTCCTTTAGGATGGTCTCCATGAGTTTGCCTATGATCTAGGTGAGGCTTACTGGCCTGTAGTTCTCTCGTTCATCCTTTGGCCCACTTTAACAGATGGGCACCACATGGGCCATCCTCTAGTCCTGTGGCACACATCCTGTGTCCAGGGAAGTATTGAACAGGTCTGCCAGCAGCCCTGCAAGGACCTCTGTCAGCTCCCCTCAGTACTCTAGGGTAAATGCCATCTGGCCCAGTTCCTTTATGGACTCTAAATGCTCTCAACCCCTCCAGCACCCTGCCCTCTGTAATCCCTACATCTGTTGTTTTCTCCCTCCCTTACTCACAGTGTAGGACTGGCCCACTGGGCTAATCTGAAAGTCCCTGGGGGGCATCAGGCCCCTAGGGGGTGCCCTCTGGTTGGGCAACCTTTTCTTTTTTTGCAAAGAACAAAGATTTTATTATTTTTTTTCTTTTCCCCGAGGGAACCGTCATGACTGTTTCTGTTGTCGGACTCAAGGGGGGTGGTCAGGTCGTGAGGTCCGTTGTTGATCACGGTGGGATGGGAAATAAAAAAAAAAAAATGCTGACCTCCTGCCTTGCCCAGTGCTCAATTATTATATCTCCCAGCCAATCCCATGCTGCAGAGGTGGGCCGAAGCAGGCAGCAGCAGTCGTCAAGTATGTGCGTGCGCATGCACGCAGAAGCTGACAGGAGGATTCACCAGACAGTTCGTTTTTGGCACCTACAGCCACCACCACCGTCACCATTATCATCTGATTGATCAAGTCAGCCAGGCCCTAGTCGGAGGTCGACCATGGAGCAAGGAATAGTCTGTCTGTCTCAGACATCTCTTCAGATTAATCATGGTCACGTAGCCCTGTAGCTGGGAGGAAAGGAGCGAGCCTATGTTGCAGCAGCCTGCTTATGGCCAAGTCCAAGTGGGTCATCAGTTTTAGTAGCAGGAGCCGGAGTTTAATTGGGACTGCTTGCTTGTTGTAGTAGGCCCAGCAGCAGTCAATTTTTGACAGCAGCAGTCATCGTCGATGGATGGGTCTGGGAGAAGGGAAGGGAGGAGTGGGTCAGAGTGAGTCAGTCAGGTAAGGGTGTGGTGTGGGTCAGGTGAGAAGGAAGCAGCTTACTAGTACAGACACAGAAGACCAGCTCCAGCCTCCGGGCAGTGATAAAATAGTCAAAAAATTCAGTCATTGGTCAGGCTGTCACTGGTCTCTGTGACTGAGAAGGATAATTTCTGCATCCAGCACCCCTGGCTCCTACAGCGAAGAGAGCATTGCCAGAGTGAGAGCAAGTAGGATATTTTTATTTACTTATTGTTCTTGGAGAACAGACAACAGTTTTGGCAACAGTTTTGATTTACCCCCGGGATCCTATCCCTTGCCTCCATGACAGATGTGGTCTGAAATACAGATGTTATGCTCTCCTAGAAAGTTTGTTTTTGTTTAGCAATTAGGTGATGAGTCAGCCCTCAGTGACCACTTTAGTGTATCAGCAAGAATATATACAAGATAGCATACTGCTCATACTGTAGAAGAGGTAAACCAGTTTAATGCCTTGTACTGATAATCTCCATACTGAAAGGAAATAAAATGACACTGAGCCATATGATAAATGCAGATGTAGTCCAATGCAACTATGATGCAAAAAGAAGTGTTATAAATCCCAGTTTGTTTATGTTTCATGTCTATGGTTGAGTTCAGCCATGTTCTCAATGATTCCAGTCAGTGAATGTGGGGCTGCAGGGATAGCTGGCATGATCATGGCTATCTTTTGACCCTGGTGTTTCTATTAGATGTTGTGTGTATGTGTGTGTATCTTATGGTCTGGCACACCTTGTCCATGTCTTGAGTGTACTTTGCTCCTGCTCCTGGGTGTCTAAATCATCCAGTGGTGCATGGTGGATGTGCTGTCAGCAGCAGAACCTGATTATAACAGTGGGATGGTTTAGTTACTCATAACCACAGCACTGAATCAGGGCCAGGTGAGTCAAGGAGAAGGGAAGGGAGGGTCTGAGTCAGGTAAGGGTGTGGGTGAGAAGATTACTACTGACACAGACCTCCAGGCAGCAACAAGATAGTCGAAACTTGGCCGTCCGTGTCCGTTGGACTGTCACTCTGTGACTGAGGATCATTAATGCAGTCAGCCCCACTACAGCTGAGAATGCCACCCCACAGTCCAGAGGAGTTGTCTGTCTTCTGTTGTCAGAGTCTGACTGAGGAGGAGAGGAGGAGAGGAGAGACAGAGTCAGAGAAGGTAAGACATTTTATTTTACTTATTTATGTTCTCTTGCAGGCAGACAGGTTTGATTTTCCCCCTCCACCGGTCCTGGGATCCCATCCTATCCTAGTTTGTTTATGTTTCATGCCTGTGGTTGGGTTCAGCCAGGTTCACAATGATTTCAGTCAGTGTGGGGGTGCTGGGCTGGCTGGCAGTATCATGACTCTGTCTTTCGCCCCCATTATTACCTGTGATATCATTGGTGTTGCTGCTGCATGGTCTCTCGAGTGTACTTTGCTTTTGCTCATGGGTGTCTAAACCATCCAATGGTGCATGGATGTGTTGTCAGTTGCAGTACCTGATGATAACAGTGGGATGGTTTAGGTTACTCATGACAGCAGCACTGATTCCAAATAATGTGTCTTGAGTGCACCTCAAACACACTTGTCTCTTGAGTGTTGCACCAGTATGCTGTACATCTCTGGGATCTGTGCCTAAGTGCATTCGTGCTGGTTGTCTTTTTGACATAGTGCATGCTCTTGGTGTTCTCCTCAGGTGTTATCTGCATGTATCTGTTAAGAAAGACAGGGTAAATTGGGTATGTTAGTATGCATGGTGTCTGTGTTTAGCTACAGCTACCTAGTACTGAGTCCATTCTATCCTCCTCACTTTCTAGTGCTGCATGAGACAGTGTGTCTAAAGAAAGCAGGTAAGCATGTGAAGCCTGTTTTCTGTTTTGGGGTTTGGACGCCACCTGTAGTGGGACCTCTGGGTTGGTGGGACCAGTGCCAGCTTATATTTTATACAGGTTTCTTTGTGGGTTTTACTGGGTTTCTCCATATCACCCCCGGCCCTGGCACATGGCCATACGTACATGTAGAGGCACCATACACCCAGTAAGCCAGCTCAGTCCATTGGGACCATATATTTCTGCCCCCATGATTACTTGCTTTTTTTTTTTTTTTTATTAAATTGCTCTGTTTGAATTAACTTTTATAAAATGGATAGAAAGGATAAATTATGTATTACAGAGACATTAATAAGCAAGTTTTAAGTCTTTGCATCCCCCCATTTTTAAGGCAGAATTAATGTTAGTGCTGTTAAAATTGTTGGGTATCATTTCACATTACTATAGTGATTTACAGTGCAAATGTATTAATATATTACACTAAGAATTGATAATATAGAGAATAATATATGGGGTGGTGTGTGTAATGAGATTTTACACACACCCAAGTTGTGGGATGCTACATAAACCCCGAGGATGAAGCCTGAGGGGTTTATGAAATGCATCCCACAATGAGGGTGTGTGTAAAATCGAGTTTTACACACACCACCCCAATTTTATTTTTTATAATTGCTGGCATGCACTTTTTCGCCACATCAATTATAAAAATATCATGAAACAGATTGGCATTTAGGCAGAGGGGACTAGTGAGGATTTTGTGCTGTCCTGGTCCCTGGTCTGTCTCTTTTTTGGCAAGTCATGGAGCAAGTTCTGTTCTATGCGTTTTTCTAGCTTACCGGGAATGGCAGTTGAGCTTTGAAGAGTTTCCGGTAGGAAGAGGTGGGCAAATCTGCTGGCTCTTGTGTGCTGGCAGGGAAACCGAAAGCAGATAGTGTGCTTCAGTATTTTCAGTTTGATTTTCCCTGCCGGTGAGTACAGGAAAAGAGGAGATTTTGTTTTTTTATTAAAAAAATATTCATCGATGACTGTGAGCAACTGCGGTTGGGCGATGTTCTAACCCTTGCAGCTGAAAAGGAAGAGCGCGCGACTGGGACATGCACGATCCAAAGGAAACCCGGTTATAATTTGCCATTATAACCAGTTATAATGTCAAATTATAACCGGGTTTCCCTATGGGAAAAAGCGCTACCCAGTAATTATATTATATTTATGGCTTCCGCAGCAATGGTTTTGTAGAAGTTATTGACTTTATAACAACAAATTTTTGGTAAGAATTTAGATTGTGAAATTTAGGTGCATTTACACTGTTTTTTTAATCACTTTGAGTAATGGTGTCTTTAAGAAATGCTTTATAAATTGATTTCTGTCATGTGCATCCTCAGACCCGCCCCCTGAGGAAGGCCCTGTGTTGGGCTGAAGCACTGGGATGTAAGGCCTAGTACTAGGCTTCCTTACCATGACTAAATCTGTCTTGATACTGCTCTATTGTGTCCGGAGTGAGTGCTGAG
This sequence comes from Neoceratodus forsteri, assembly GCA_016271365.2. Classification (NCBI taxonomy): domain Eukaryota; kingdom Metazoa; phylum Chordata; order Ceratodontiformes; family Ceratodontidae; genus Neoceratodus; species Neoceratodus forsteri. The sequence continues at coordinate 951,018,816 of CM028131.1, read as the reverse complement.
TTCTTGTTTACCTTTGTGTGCTTTGGGCTGGCAGCCCATCTTCAGCACCAAGTCCTCTTGTGCACATTCTTTTCTACTTGTTTATATTTTATATAGTTTTTTTTATGGATTTTTAGTTGATTTTCTCCCATATTACCCCCCTCATGGGGCCCCGACACATGGCCGTACATGGGTGTGAAAGCACCACACACACACCAGAAGCCAGCTCAGCACCCCCCTCCTCCCATCCCACATGCCAGCACCCCAATGACCTGACGTCATTCCTGAAACCTGGGTTGCCAACGCAGCGTGAGGTAAGGCATCCAGCACTTCAACCCTCAGCACCACCAGGCTGGTGCCAGCTTATATTTTAGAATATTTTAGTAGGTTGTACCAGTTGTGTTTAATGGCTCCTATTGACTGTGGCACTGGTCCACATGCATTCACCTGCTGTCAAGTAAGATGCTTGCTGTTTTTCAGCATGTGCTTTAAGGGCATACCATATCACATCACATCACATCACTCATCTTCTGATGCTACTATGGCTGCCTGCTGTGTTTGAAAGTAGGTTCCCCTCCCTTTGACTTCCCCAAGAACAGTACTGCTCCAACATCCAGGTCCCGGTGTGGCTGCTTATCCTTATCCAGTCAATATATACTATAAGTATACTATGGGGGAGGCTTCACAAAGAGCTCTAGACCACTAAGATGGAAATGGAAAGAAACAAATTACCCACCACTGAAGAGATGTTGTATCTGGGCTCAGCTCAGCAGAGTTAAGCCATCCTATGTAAATGAATTATTTTAATTGTACTTGTTTTCATTGTTTGACTTAGATGTAATGGATGGAAAGGGAGGGCTAGGAAAATTATGCACTTTTTTAGCCTCATTCAGAGGGAAGGGAATAGGAAAAAATGCATACTTATCATGGTTGTGACTAAGGTTGGGACTTGAGACAGTGATGTGGTGGTTGCCAAACAGCAGGATTGAAGGCAAGCAGAAAGTTTTGTGAATGTAGTTCTCCAGATTCTTAGATGTTACAGTAGGTCTGTTATATTTAAGGTAAGGCAGTTGCCAAGATCTTTGGACTGGAGTTTTGAAAATTACTTGCATCTTGCACATTATTATGTATGTCTAGCATGCTGTGGTACAACTGCATATGCACAGTACTAACCATGCAGTCATGGAAGTCACCCCCAGGTTGCAATAAACTGATGTCCAAATAAGATTTTCTTTCCAAATTGTGCAGTTTATTTATAAGCCAGAATGGACATTTCACCCATGACAGCTTCAACTTTGTATTTTAATGAATGTTTTAAAGTTGTCATATTGTTTTTTCAATTGTGAAGCGCTCAGAGTCCCTCGAAATGGGTGCTATAGAAATAAAGTATCTATCTATCTATCTCTCTGTCTGTCTATCTATCTATCTATCTATTGCAACCTGGGGGTGAGTTCCATGACTGCATGGTTGGGACTTAAGTACTGAGTCAGTATGAATCTGCTCCAAGCTGTGCAGCTCTGGTTCCTGACATGCACAGTAGAACAGACTTAAATGGCAAACAATAAAAGTTGTAAAGAAATTGTAAGACAAATCTCATCAAATGTCGTAGGATTTTATTTTACTCAATTCTATTTCTAGCTCCTCCAGGTGGTGAGAATGACGCCTTATCACTTATCCATATTTGGTTATTGGCTTGCATGCTAGCTTAACATAGAAAATAGAAACATAGAATTTTATGGCAGATAAGGACCGCTTGGTCCATCTAGTCTGCCCATTTATCTACCTAATGGATAAGCTGCAGATCCTAGTTAACCAATAGCCTACTTTCTTCTACCCCCCCACTAGAATTGCCTTATGTCTGTCCCATGCATTCTTGAAATCCCCAACTGTTTTTGACTCCATGACCTCCTCAGAAAGGCTATTCCATGTATCCACAACCCTCTTCATGAAAAAATACTTCCTCACATTACTTCTGAGCCATCCCCCTCTATCTTCAAACTGTGACCCCTTGTTCTTGCACATCTCTTTTTCTGAAAGATGCTACCCTCTTGGACTTTGTTGATTCCCTTGAGATACTTGAAAGTTTCTATCATATCCCCCTCTCCCTCCATTCTTCGAGGGTATACATATTTAGCTTCTTTAGACTCTCTTCATATGGCTTCTGGTGCAGACCCTGCGCCATTTTAGTTGCCCTCCTCTGGGCAGCCTCCATCCTGTCTATGTCCTTGCAGAGATAGGGTCTCCAGAACTGAATGCAGTACTCCAGATGGGGTCTCACCAACTATCTGTACAGAGGGTTAACAACTTCCTGTTTTCTACTGGTGATGCCTCCCCCTATGCATCCCAGTATTCCCTCAGCCTCCTTACTGCCTTCTCACATTGCTTGCCCACCTTTAGGTCATCTGATATGACTATCCCCTGGTCACTTTTTATTTTCATTGTTGTTAGTATCTCACCCCATTGTGTACTCTTCCCCTAGGTTTTTCTTTCTCAGGTGCATTATTTTGCATTTCTTTGTGTTGAATCCAAGCTGCCATACATTTGACCATTCCTCCAACCTTGCCAAGTCTCCTCTCATCCTTTCTACCCCACCTTGTGTATTAACCCTGTCACAGATCTTTGTGTCATCTGCAAAGAGACATCATTTTCATTCCAGTCCCTCCACAGTTTCACTTATAAAGACATTAAAGAGGCCCAGTTCTGGTACTGAACCCTGTGGTACCCTGCTAGTAACCCCCCTTTCTTCAGAGTGGACTCCGTTTGCTATTACCCTCTGTGTCCTGTTGTCCAGCCAATTTTTTACCCAGGCTATCACCTTGCAACCCACTCCCAGGCTGTCTAACTTGTTTATTAATCTTTTGTGTGGGAAATGTGTTGATTTGTTGGCCACAAATCTCACTTCCAGAATGGAGACTGATGTTAACTTGCCATCAACATGTACTGAATATTTTGTGTTCTGGGATACAGCCGGGGGTTTAAAAAATGGGATGAATTGGTCCCACTGGTGTAAAAAATGTGGGTCTAAGAGGAATCTACTGTGTCAAAACACAATCATTGGTAGATTTTTAACACTTTGTGTTCCCTCCCTTTAGATATTATTATAGAGTTGGTGCATCAGTTTGGACGAATTGGCAAAGGAAGGAGGGGTCAATTGGGGTAGGATGCAACTTTTTCCTATTTGGTTCATGTTAGTGCTTTACCTGATGTAGACCCCACTATACCCCAATTCCTTGTGCACTTTTGGGGCTTTGACTGCTTATGTTGTTGTTCATCATTTCTGTCCTATATTCCCGAAAGCATAAGCATCTGACTTTGATGGACTTTGGGCTTTGCCACTGCCAGCATTCCCTTCTTGCTCTTCTCCCCCCAGCCGGGAGGTACTGAATGTTGGGGGAGATGGCACCAGTATCTTATTTTAAGAGGCTGCATCATGGGTAGCCTAGGTAGGCATAGGCTGAAGCTGGTGTTAGCTAGTAGCTTGCTGTTTTTTTCTTGTTTGTTTGTTTTTTCCTCCCATCCCTATCTGTGTGGAGACTGGAGACAGCTTCCTTTTTTTTTACCTTCCGTGCTTGATGTATTACAGTAAAAGCCGCTTAAAGGTGACACCTCCATAAACATCCAATCATCCCATTTTAAGCAGCCATCCCAATTAACAGAACATTTTTTTTGTGATTCCCCAATAACAACCATAGATTTCCATTGCCCCCCTCCACACACAGGCACACAACACTCTTGCACTCAATACACTGACACAGACACTACACATTCCCAGGGATTACAGCTCTTTCTGTGAGAGTGTGTTTGTTTTAGTTTGAGTGATGTAAAAATGGTAAACTTTACTTCAGCCAGCCATAATTCATTAAAATCCATTTATCTTCCTCCAGTCCTCCTTTCTTCTGTTCTGCTCCAACTCGATCACAGGTGGTTGCTTTTTGGGTCACTGGCACAGAAGTAATCCTTGATTTTAGTTTGTTTTGTATCAGCTGCAATATGCAGATGTACAGTATAAAGCTCTCCAGCTCAAAAAGGTGCTCCCAGTAGTCAATGTGGTTGTGGAGGAGACACCAGTCACACAGAGCACCCACATGCAACAGTGCTTCTGCATTGGTAACGTTGACTGGTGCCAGGTCCTTGTCATCATTGGTAGCCTCCTGAGCATTTTCTTGGGTTTTGGCATTTTTCAGTATGGCACATATATCCCCGATTGATAGGTCACCCTCAGCGTCATCCACTGTCACAAATGCCTCAAAGTCAGCAACAGACATAGCAGAGATTACGGCTGCATCTGTGTGTGTAAGAATTAGAATTCATACATACTTACATACAGTACATTAGAAGAATTTCAGTTCAAGAAAAAAATAGAAGGGAGTACATTTTAGAAAGGTATGGGAATAATTCAGGCAACACCACGTACAGTCACTGATGACTTGATAAATAGCAAGTAAGGGATAATTCAACCATGGCAGTGTTCAGGCAATGGATCCATTGACTTATAGCAGAGGCTCAAGTTCAGAGTACCACTGACACAATAAGTAAAGTTAACAGATGTTCACTTTACTGTTCAACAGGTATAATAAAACATATTATTCCGTTTCAAAAAACAAGTGCAAGGCAGCCTGGTGGGTAGGTTCCATCAAGGGGGTGGCAGCATAGCAGGTAGGCTCACTCCAGGATGTGGAGGGCTTAGACAAGGAGGAGGAGGAGGAGAAAGAGACTAGAGGGAGACTAGTGGGAGAGATCAAATTAGGCAAGAGGGAGTGGGGGGTAAGGGGTGGAATATAGAACAGTAATGTAAGTGGGGGCTTTGCGTTAAAAGGGAGGAAAGGTAGAATGGGAATGAAGAAAGGCAGATGTGAAAAGGGTAAGGGTGGGAAGACTGGTAGTAGCAAGAGCTCAGGGCATAGGAGGAGAGGAGAAATGTATTAAGTGCATCAAAACAAATGAGAAGGACTAGGCACCAGATCAGTGCCTGTGTAAGTTATTGCTTACCTACTGGCCAGGAAAAGTAATGGCACTGCAAGTCTGACTGTATTTAAGGAAGGTTGCTATTAGCGATTGGGTTGCTACAATACCAGATTATTCAAAATGCGACAGCTCTTTAATGGCATCTACTGTTTTTTATTAATTTTAATATTAATCCTGCTTTGCTAATCACACTGCTTGCAATATTTGATGATGCTTATATAATTGTTTGAATGTATGACTGTTTACAAAATGTAGTGTTTTTATTGTGATATTTTGATTTCTGTAGTGCTCCATATTGTCAATGGGCAGTCATTATAACTGGGTACATTGCACTGCTAACAGGGGAATTGCACAGCAAAAGATTTCAAACTTTTGGCACCTGAGGATTCCATGCAGTAATGGCAACTTCCCAGTTGTGCTGTGCCATTTGAAGGGGACAGATCTACTTTCTCTTCACTGACAAATTGCAAAATTCAAGACTTCAGTAGTTTCAATGCAGCCAAACTGAATGTACAGAGGATGATGATCTGTAGCATTGTCCTCAAGCATCACGATAGGGTGTGTGGGTAGCCCTGAGGTATCGGACGGATCTGTCATGGGGAAGATCAATTTTTATTTTTAACTAGTTAATAGTGTCAGTGTCTTGCACCATGCTTGGTCAGTCAGTAGGACAACTGTAAAAATTATAAGTGTCGAAGGGAGACTCTTGGTACTCAGCCTGGTGCTACTGTGCAACCTGTAGCTGTACGTCACACTTTCAGTCAAGAATGCCTTTCACCTCAGAGATAACACCAGCTCCATTATTTTCAGATGCCACATGTATTGGAGAAACCATCCAAAAATGTATTTTATGGTGGTTGAAACAGCACATATAGGAAGAATTAGCAGAGGGTTTGCTGATTCACTGATGGACAAGATTGCCAACAAGTTTCCTTCACTAAAGGCATCAGCGTGGCTTTGTACTCTTAGTACAGCAATTTTACACAATACCAAACTCTTAACTTTTGAACAGACTAGGTCCATTTCAATTGTACATAGCCTGCTTTAACTTTCTATGCATACTGATAAATTGTTATTTTCTGCCCCCTGTAGGATGTATAACATCCAACAAAAGAGAAAATATTACTCCAGTGCCTCAAAAAGAAGCAAACTCACCAAAAAACTATTGCATGATGCCACAGCAGCCCCTGACCAGAAGACTGTGGCAGAGATAATCAGAAGACAAAGATCATACGCAAGTTAGATGCCATTCAGGCTTGGATTATACACATGAAACCTAACATCCTGGTGTTTTCTGAGACCTGGCTCAAGCCCACTACCCTGGACTCTGAGTTCAACTTACCTGAATACAATATGTTTCATGCAGACAGACGGACTAGAGGTGGGGGGGTTGCCATCTACATATTGGAAAAATATAACATTTCTATTACCAACACCTCATCATTGCCGAAAGAGTTTGAAAGCCTCACAATCAAAGTCCAACTCTCAACCACCTTGGCCTTGCACATCATAGGTTGTTACAGGCCTCCCTCTGCAGGGCTTCAACTGTTAAGTCACCTTTCCCACTCTCTTAGTGTGCTACAGTTAGAAGTCATAATCCTGGGTGACTGTAACCTGGATTGGCTTTCAGATGCCTCCAAACCCTTAAAAACTCTATGTGACTCATTCAGACTTACTCAAATTGTTTCAGAAGTGACCCATCCAAATAAAAAGAACCCAAATAAAAGCTCCCTACTAGACATTATTCAAGTAAACAAGCCATACCTCTTCTCTCATTCTGGAGTCTTCTTCAGTGATCTCAGTGTCCACTGCTTTATTGCTTGCATAAGAGGTGCACCCAAGCCTATTTCTAATTCCAGGTTCACAATCAGGAAATGTTTATTTAATTTAGTGCCACAAGCCTTCCTTTCAGACTTACAAAACTCCTTGCTGTGGCAGGACTTCTACCTAGCCAAGACAGTAGAGGCAGCATATGAGACCTTCCATACTGTTGTCTGCAGAGCTATTGACAGACATGTCCCCTTGATCAAAGCATGTACCAAGAAAAAGTCTCTCCCTTGGTTTACACGTCAACTGAAATCAGCTTTACTCAACAGGGACAAGCTCTGGAAGAAAGCGCATAAATCAAAGCTTCAGTCAGATTGGGCTGATTTTAGGGCAGCCAGAAACCTCTGCACAAAGCTTGTCAGAAACATTAAAGCTAACTACTTCCAGTCAGCTCTGGACTGCTCCACCAAGGACCCTGCCAAATTCTGGCAAACCCTTAGAGATATTCAAGGACATGCTTCATCAGGTTCTCTCACTACCAAGATTTTATACAAAGGATCCCTCATTACTGAGAAGGCAGAAATCCCTGACTGCTTTAATAATCATTTTATTACCACAGGTATGGCCTTTCACATTTCACCTTCAAATAACCTATGTCCCAGCTCTTATCACAAGGACCAGCAAGCCCTCCCCCATCCACAATACTCCTGTCACTGTTTTTTCCTTCCAACTGGTAACTTACAAGGAAGCGGATGACCTGCTCCTTCAGCTGAATGCCAGAAAAAGATCATTGGCCCTTTTTTCCTAAAGCTCAGGCACCAAGTGCTGGCAGCTCCATTAATGCACCTCTTTAATATGTCCCTCAGCTTGTGTAAACTCCCTTCTGTCTGGAAGACTGCCCACGTTTTACCACTCTTCAAATCAGGAGACCCCAGAAACCCAAATAACTACAGGCCAATCTCCTTACTCCCCACCCTCTCAAAACTGCTGGAGAAATTAGTGACTTGCCAACTTAGAAACTACATTGATGCCTCAGATCTACTAAACCCTGTGCAATTAGGCTTTAGGCCATGCCATAGCACAATCACAACTCTGGCTAAAGTCACAAATGACTGGCAGAGAGCCCTTGACTTAAAGAATCACATATGTGCTGTATTCCTTGACTTAAGCAAGGCCTTCGATACTGTTGCTCTTAGTTACTCTCTGCAACATTGGTCTGGATGCACCTTCCCTAAAATGGTTCTCATGCTACCTGGCAGAGTGGATGCAGCAAGTAAAAGCAGTAGGAGATTTCTCCACTCTAAAACAGATTAGCAGAGGTGTAGCTCCATTCTGGGGCCCTTACTTTTCTCACTTTATATCAACAACGTCGACTGTGGAATCAAACTTTACAGTGTACATCTCTTTGTGGATGACATGGTCCTTTACACTGCCAGGTCTACTCCCAAAAGTGTCTGCTCGGACTTGCAAGAAGATTTCCTTATGCTGCAACAAAACCTCCTGAGTCAAAAGCTCCTTCTGAATGCCAAAAAGACCAAGGCTACACTGTTATCCCCAAGGACCAATTCCATAAACTCCCTTAAGCACAACAGTATTCCCACTATCACCACCCTGCTTGGTGAGTCACTTGACTATGTGACCAAGTTCAAGTACCTAGGTATGTGGATTGACAAAAGACTTTCTTTTGCTGATCATATAGACGAGCTCTCAAAAAAACTTAGGCAGAAGCTTGGACTTTGTCAAGAATCAAGCATCTGCTTACCCAAGAGGCCAGAAAAAGCTTAGTACAAACCACATTCCTAGCTATCTTGGACTATGCAGACTTCCTGTAGAGCCAAGTCCCAAAAAACACTCTATCTAAGCTTGACACCCTTTATCATAGGGCCTTACATTTAATCTCAGATGCGGCATATAATACTCATCACTGTGTACTCTATTCCACAGTAGGATGGACCTCACTTACATTCAGGAGGTAAAGGAACTCCATACTATGGACCTATAGATCTATATCCAAGATGCTACCCTCCTACATTTCTGACTGCCTGCCCTCCTACACCTTATGAAACTATGCCTTGAGAAGCCATTCGTACATCTCACTAGCTGTACCTAAAGTCTTTTCCTGTTTCAGCAGAGCCTCCTTCAGCCACGTACTGCCCCAGCTGTGGAACAACATCCAGAAATCCATAAAATAGGTGCATCCTATTGGTTTTGTGGAATTCAAGTCACTCTATGAAAAATACTTCTTGGAACCTTGTCAATATCCTCCCTGTCACTAAACCATAGCCATACATTGCTATTCTTACAGTCAACCCTCTACACTTTTTATCCTCTCATTAGAATTACCCTAAGCCATGTTCCTGGATTCATCCTTGCTTTCTTCTTGCTGCTGTGCCCCCAGCTTGCACTGTCAATAGCATCAACTCTGATCCACTAGCGCTAACAGTGTCTAAAATTACTGATTCGGCACATTGGTGCTGACTTGCTTCCACCTCTCTGCTGTACTGTTCACTGCAATGAGGCTTCACCTTACAACCGGGCCTCATTGATTATCCTCGTACCTTGTTTTTATTGCTATGTATTGTATTACTATGCTCATTTGTGCTATATGTTCTATTGTGCTACTGTATTATTTATTCTGTACCTACCAGGACCTCCTTGAAAATGAGCTTGCTCAATGGAGTTTCCCCTGGTTAAATAAAGATTGATTGATTGATTGATTGATTGATTGATTGATACACCATGAATAAAATGGAGAGTGTTGAAGTTCCTGGCTCACAGTTTCCTTCAAGGGAAGAATCTCCACTTTCATTTCATATATGTGACCTTGATCCACCACTGACAAAAGCAATTGAGTCCCAGTCTCCGATATGTGATGCCACATCAAGTGAGACACAACCTTTAATAAGCAACCAAACAAGTGACACCTCACCTGAAGTTTATGCTTGTGACATAGATGCATGTAATGATTCTGTAGCCCAACTTCCACAATGTTACTCCAAATCAGGTGAGAATGAGAATGTTCTAACATTACCTGAGGAAAATGGATTGGACGCTGAAGATTTGTGCTCCTTTGTTGCTTCATCACCAACTTCAAGCACCAAAACAAACCTGTCACACCACCATCACTACCAAAAGAAATAGAGTCCCTGTCTGTGCTATGTGACACCACATCAAGTGAGACACAACTTCAGATAAGCGACCAGACAAGTGACACCTCACTTGAAGCTTATGTCTGTGATGCAGATGAATATAATAATTCTGTATCCCAACCTACACCATGTCAGTGACAACCAGCCTCATGTGAGGATGAGAAGGACACATTACCTGAGGTAGATATATTGGATACTGAAGATCTGTGCTCCTTTACTGCTCCATCACTGTCTTCAAGCACCAAACATAAAGCTAAACTTCCAGCAAAAACGCCCTATTCACCCTACCTCACATGATCATAAACTGCCATTCCAAGAAAACAGACTGTATCATTGTGTTTTACCAAATGGTAAATGGATGCAAAGAAACTGAGTTTCATATTCCATTACATTACAGAAACTTTGCTGCTCTGTATGCATGGCTTTCTCGACCAACAGAAGCAGTAATTTTGTAGCAAATGGTTTCAAAGATTGGAGTCATGTGTATACTCAGGTTGAAGACCATGAAAATTCAGCTTCTCATAAACATGCTGTTGATGCTTCCTTCTCAGCAAGGAATAATTGGGACATGGAAGCACTGGTGAACATGATATTGGTTAACGCACGTAAGCAGCAAATTCTCAGGAGCAGAGAAGTAGTGAGCCATTTGGTTGACATTATAACTGTTATTGGCAAACAAGGTCTGGCATACAGAGGGAAGGATGAAGAGGCTTATATGTTGGATACTGAAGAAGCAAATAATGAAATTTTCTTAGAGATAGTGTATCTCCTCTCCAGATACAATAGTGGCATGAAACAGCACCTTAATAAAGTAATTGCTCAGCTGCAAAAAAAGAAAGCATACCACTACAGGTCAGGGTAGAGGGGGACTTGTAACTCTGCTTAGCAAAACAACAGTTAATAAATTAATTCTCATAATTGGTGGTTTAAAAAAGGAAACAATATCTCAGGAAGTTTGTGAGGCAGGTCAAAGCAGTGTTCAAGCAGACTCAACACAAGATGTTGGAGTGATAGAGCAATGCTCTATTGTTGTTCGTTATGTAACAGTCAACTGTCAATGAGCACCTATTAAGTCAGACTGATGTAAAGAAGGCCACTGGAGCCGCACTGAGTGAAACACTGACTAAAGACCTCCAAAAAGTAGGTTTACGAGTAGAAGACATAATTGGTTGCGTATTTGATGGAGCTGCTAATATGTCAGGACAATACAATGGCCTACAAGCACACATAAAAGAAAAATCTCCTCTATCTGTGTACACATGATGTTTTGAACATGCACTTAACTTTGTTGTGGCTGATACCACGCACTGTGTGATTCGGTCTAAAAGCTACTTTGGACTGTTGGGGAAGACAGCATGCTTCCTTTTAGAATCATACAAATGAATGTCAGTTTGGAAAGAGAACACAAAAGAGAATAATGAACAGAGTAGTAGGGACAAACTCAAAAGACTCCAGAAGATTGCTGACACTCATTGGTGGAGAAAAGCCAGAGCTGTAAACACTGTATTAAGAACATATGAAGATCAGTCAAGAGGATTTTATCCAACACTGTTGAAGATTCTGGACACAATTTGCACCTGTGAAGATTTTGATGCTATCACCTGCTCTGATGTTAAGTCTTTGTTGCACTCATGGACAAGATTTGAGACTGTATTGATTTCATTCATGTTCCTCTGTATGTTTGATACACTTACACTGGTTTCAAACTATCTCCAAACTGAGGGGTTGGGTTTCATACGAGCATGGAGACTTCTGAGCAATGCAAGAGCGTAGGAGGAAACCATGAGAAACCATTTCCATGAAATCCACAAAAAGATGACAAAATACCTTCAGCATATAGTAGAAATACTGGAGCTGTCGACTGACAAAGATGTGGAGAAGGCACTCCCTAGCAAAAGAGTAGCCAGAAACAAGATCATGCTGGGAGAGATCTGTAGGGATGAAAGGATTGACAATCCCATCAAGAGATTCGAGGTGGAAACATACAATGTCATCATCAATCAAGCAGTGCAAAGTATGGCAAACAGGTTTTCGAAAAATGAAAACCTATTTAAGGATTTAAGCTGTTTGAATCCTCAGAGATTCCCATGTCTCTTCTGAGAAGGAGTACCTGATTCAGCTCTGAAAACAGTTTCTGAAATGGCAAGAGTTGATGTGTCTGTCCTTAAGTCAGAACTGCTCAGTTTTGCACAAAACTTTGACATACTGAACAGAACCATGATCCCAGAATTTGTTGATGTGTCTCATGAAGACTCCACAGTCACAGATGGTATGGGCATAGATGATGATGATGGTGATGTTGATGAAGAGATGTACCAATGTTCAGAATCTGGGACAAGTGGTAAAAAATGCAAAGGCTGTATTTCTTATTAATTTAAGCTTCTGCTTTCATACAATCTGCATTCAGCAGCGTACAGTAATTTGTATTTAGCATACAAGACATCACTGACATTGTCATGAACTCAGGTCACTTATGAGTGTGTTTTTTCAAAACTTAGATTAGTGAAAAACAAGGCTAAGGTCTATGTTGAGACAGAAACTGTTAGAGTGTCTCTGCCTAATGAACGTGGAAAAAGACATACTTCAACTAATTGATCATCACACGGTCTTAGACCGACTTGCCAATTCCAACAATGTATACAAGCACAAGATACTCTGCTAATCAAGCATCAAAATGTTGCACACCAGCCAACATTTCCAGGACTACATAGCTTAAAGAATTAGAAGATCTTTAGATGCAAACTTCATGTTGACGTTTCTCTGTACAGGCCTAAAATGTTACGGATTCAGTATAAATCCTTTATCAAAGCCTTAAAAATCAAATGCATCAGTTTGTCAGCAGCTTAAGAAAAACCTGCATTCATGTCCCTGTGTTTTGATTAGTGTTTCTTGAAAGTAGCATGCTGTTTGGTTTTGTGATTTTCTTTAAATCAGCATTTGTTAATCTGCTCTGCAGTTACTGGAAACAGTAAAGCTGTTTCTGTTTTTATGTTACATTGACAAACAGACGTCTGCCAGTACCACACTCTATTTTAGGAACATGTACTGTATCTACTCCAAAATGTCAGTTTTTTGAGGGTTTCTGTGGAAAAATACATCATGTATGTGTATAACTCTGCATACTATATTGCATCCTAATTCTCCTGACTCCTACCTGACAGTTGCATGAGCAGCAATTTGTTGAACACTATCTTCTGCCCCCATTTGAGGCTGTTGCACCCCACTTCCCACTGTCTTCTACACACAGTCAGGGATGCTGTACCCTGCTGCCTCCTGCACCAACAGTTGAGGTTATTGCACCCTGCTTCCCTCATTCCCCCACCCCCACAGTCTAGCCAAATGCACTCTGTTGCCCCCCATTTCTGTCTCCATAGTCAGGGCTGCTGTGCTCTGCTGAACTCAAGAGTCCCAGGTCTACTACCTCCACAATTGGGCTGCTGCACCATCCTGCCCCAGGCCACCAAAGATGGGGCATTTGCTGCACCCCACTACCCACTTCCATTGCCCCAAATGGACAAGACCAATGTACCATGTGCACCCTGTCTCACAGTCAGGACAGCTGCACTCTGATGCCCCACTGTGTCCTGCCTCTCAGTGAAGGCTTCTGCACCATGATGTCTTTTTCCCCACGTCATCACATCCACGGCTGCTGCACCTGATCCTGTCTGCACAGTTGGTGTTGCTGTGGCCAGATATGCCTTACAACTCCATGCCTCTGCAGACAGGGTGACTGCACCGCACTGATACTTGCCACAGGAGTCATGGCATTTGCTGCACCAAGTACCCTGTCTTGACAGTTGATGTAGTTGCACCTTGCTGCCCTACCACCACTGGACTCGGATCTTTTGCTACACTGCCCAAGCTGCTTGAAAAAAAACTTTCATCTTGTGTCATAGTGTGGGGGACAGAGGGTTGTAGAGTACAGCAGCCCAAACTGTTTGGCAGGAGACAGGGGAGGCATCAGGCTACAGCAGCTCAGACTGTAGAACAGGGTGCAGCAGACCCACCTCTTTGGGACAAGGGACATGGGCAACAAGGTGCAGCAAATGATCTGGATCTGATGGCAGGAGACTACAGGAAGAAACTGCGCAAATTGGGTAGGCAGAGGACAGGGTACAGCACATGCCCTGCCTTGTCTTATGGCAAGTGGCAGCATGGTACAGCAGCCCTAAATGTGGAGGCATGGAGCTCTAGGGAAGAGCAGGCAACAGAAGCCTTGACTGTGTAGTCAGGCATATGGTGCAGCAGCCATAGATATGGTGGAAGACACAGAGGACAGCATGATGCAGAATTCTCAACTGTGTGGTAGGACATGGGGGGGGCATCAGGGTATGGCAGTCCTGGCTGGGAAACAGGGTGCATGTGCTGCAGCATTCTTGTCCAGTTGGGGCAATGGAAGTGGGTACCAGGTGCAGTAAATACCCCATGTCTTGTGGCCTGGGGAAGCATGGTACAGCAGCCCCAACTATAACAGAAGGATATCTGGGACTTTAGGGTTTGGCAGAGCACAGCAGCCCCAACTTTGGAGGTAGGAACAGGGGGCAACAGGGTGCATTGGTTCTGACATTGGGGTTGGGGGAGACAGAGGGAAGCAGGCTGCAGCAGCCTCAACCATTTGTGCAGGAGGCAGCATGGTGCAGCATCCCAAATTGTAGAGGCATGGAGCTCTAAGGCACAGTAGGCCACAGCAGCCTTGACTGTGTAGACAGGCATAGCGTGCAGCAGCCATAGATGTGGTGACAGAGACAGAGGACAGCATGGTGCACAAGCCTCAACTGTGTGGCAGGACATGGGGCCATTAGGCTACAGCAACACTTGCTGGGGGACAGTGTGCGTGTGGTGCAGCAACCTTGTTCAGTTGTGTTGGGCAATGAAAATGGGTAGCAGGAGCAGCAAAAGCTCCACCTTTGGTGGTCTGGGGCACGATAGTGCATCAGCCCCAACTGTGGAGGCAGTAGACCTGGAACTCTAGGGTTCAGCAGAGCACAGCAGCCCAGATTGGGAGGATGCAGGAAAAGGGGTGTAATGTGGTACATTTGGGCCAGATTGTAGTGGTGGGGGACTGAGGGAAGCAGGGTGCAGCAGCCTCAACCATTTGTGCAGGAGGCAGCAATATACAGCATCCCTGGCTGTGTGTAGAAGACAGTAGGCAGTGGGGTGCAGCAGCCTCAAATAGGGGCAGGAGACAGGGTGAGGGGTTGTGGGGCAGGGGACAGGGGACAGGGGCAACAGAGTGCTGCTGCCTCAGCTGTCATGCAGGAGACAGGAGAATCAGGATGCCATATAGTATTTCTAGTTACACACGTACACATGGTGTATTATCACACAGAATCCCACAAAGAATTAACAGTCTAAGTTTTTTCCATAATCATTAAACAACCCTGTGTTGTATAGCCAGAAAACAATGCAGAGTTGATTAGAAAGAACTGACAAATGCTATATAGCAACAGTGATTTCTCAGTCAGTCAGGGACTTAATTGCTCAAGCAGCAGGCTAGATCAAAATTATGTCATTACTTACTAATATGGACAGAAACAACTTCAGTTTTGAGTTACTGCACAGTACATAAATGCTGATTTAAGAAGAATCACAAAACCAAACAAAATGACATTTTCAGGAAACACTAATCATGACACAGGGACATGAATTCAGGCTTTTATTAAAAATATAAAAAAACAAACCATGCATTTTATCTTTAAGGATCAGTGTTACTTTGCTAATGGTTCCAATGAGTTGACCACCCTACAGTCATAGACTGACTTGCCATTTCCATCAAAGTATACAAGCAAAAGGTACTCTACTAATCAATCATCAAAATGTGGCACACCAGCCAAAATTTCCAGGACTACGTAGCTTAAAGAATTAGAAGACCTTTCTTAAGACACATACTTCACGTTCACATTTCTCTTTGCATGCCTAACACATTACGGATTCAATATAAATCCTTTCTCAAAGGCATCAGGATCAATTCTACTAATGGTTCCAGCAACGAGTATATCACCCTACAGTCATAGATTTACTTGCCAATTCCAGCATTGCATTCAAGCAAAAGTTACTCTCAGGCTTCAAAATTGGGTACACACCAGCCAAAAATCTCAAAGAGGAATCAATGGCTTAAAGAATAAAAAGATATTTCTTCAGACACAGAATTCAGATTCACATTACTCTGTACACCACTACCACATTTCTGATTCAATACAAATCCTTTATCAAAGGCTCCTCATGGATCAGTGTTACTATGCTAGTGGATATAGGTAATTCAGCCATAGAAGTTCTTTTATTCATGTTCAATTGAAATAACTATGATTTATATCATGTAGATATTGTTGGCTCATTCATTTCATTCATCACTTAGACATGTTACTATTAAGTTATAGTCTTGAAATGGTTGCATACTGTTAAAAGTATAGTCTTAAATAGTTGTATTCAGTTATTTGGTAAAAAAATAGATAGAGGAATACATAATGGACTCCAGCAGAATGACAAAATTCTCTCCACTAGTGAGTGTTAAGATACATAATTTGCGAGTGGTGAAGCCACAAGTTTGTTATAAAGGTCTTAAAACTCGTGTAGAGATAAATGTGTTATTCTACTGTCACCCACTATGTATCTGATATATAACATAGCATCTGTGGTCTTTTTATTGGTGTTTTACCTTGTTTTACCTTAAAACTGTTTTTCATTTCATTTTACACTATCTGTCCAATTGTTCTATTTCCAGATTCTAAGTGGAAATAACAGGCTGTAACTTAAATAAATTATGTTCTAAGTGAAATAAATGGTGTTCTAAGTGAAAATAAATATCCCAAAATAATATGATTTAATGTACCAAAATTATTAACCAGTGGTGTGGTATATATATCTTTACATTATTTGAGTAAGAGTATCTGGCCCAAAGGCGGACGTACTACAAACAGACATGCTGATGCCTTTACTGTCAGCATCAGCAAGCTTGTCTATCTGTGAATCAACAACTGGTCTGCTACCTAATTACTATATGTGCTGTTTTGTCATGCAATATTGGTTTCTTAAGTACATATGGCATCTATAAATAATGAGGCTGAGGACATCTCTGAGGTGAAAGACATTCTTTTTTACTCACACCTTGGCTGTTTGGCACAAAACTACAGGTGGATTGGATATTTTGTTCATTATTCTGTAGATTGCTTCTTTGGTCATTTTTTGTCAATATCTTTACAAATTATAGCTTTACAATAAGTACTTGCATTTGGTGATTAAAGTTCACATCAAAAAAGTACCAAAAATAGGCAGTATAATGTATTTTAACATTAAAAATTGTCCACATTTTTTGCATGTCGTTGTGAGGGACTCCTTGTGTATGCCCTCCCTGGGGGCCCTTGCATGCCCAGACTGACCCTGCTTATCTATCCCCCCACTTGCCTGAGGTATTTGCCCCCTCTTCTCCTCCATGAACACAGAGCAGAAGAACTTGTTCAGTGCCTCTGCCTGCTCTGCCCTCTTCTCCACCCACTCCCCATCTTTCTTGACCCTCACAAGCTGATTTTTGCTTCTCCTTTTCTCGCCTATGTAATGGAAAAAGTCTTCTTCTCCTCTTTTGATCCCCTGTGCCAGTCTTAGCTCTCTTGATGCTTTGGTCCCCCTGCCCAGTCTGGTGACCTCCCTAGACTTTTTCCTGTATACATCTTTATCTTCTCCCCTTCTCATTTTCCTATACTTCTGAAATGTCACCGTCTAGGCTCTCACCACTTCCCTGACCTCCAGTGACAGCCATCTGGGTTTCTTTGCCCTGCACTTTTTTTCCTAGCACAGGTCTCTGTTGCCTCTACCATCCCTCCCCTTATTATATTCTACTTCTGATATGCATCCATATATTGTTGGATGTCTGCCACATGCTAGCTCATGATACATCACCGAGTATATAGCACCAACCAGATTTGCCTCATCCTTTGACCGTTCTAACAGGGCCTCCGATATCAGTTGCTCGTCATCTGGTACTTTCCTCTTTACTTGCAGCCAACCCTGCATCATTCTCCTAACCATGTTACTCTTTCCTGGATCCCTCCAGCCTCGTGAATTACAGATGAAGTCTATAGTCGAGATGTGTACACCCATGGTGGCATGAGCCATTCCTTTTTTTCCAATTGCGTACAATAAATTTGGCTATCTGTTCTTGGGTAACAGCCCCATTTACCTCCATGCCTTAGCTTTCTCGGAAGGCTTGAAATACTCTCCAAGAGCCTTCATAAGACCTCAAGGTTCTGGGCGACCAAGAGTTGCAGAACAACATTTCTGCTCCCTCCAACCAGTCTCTCATGTGCAAGTTGGTACTTTCATTTTTTTGTGTTCGGACCCTGGGGCGATGGCCCAAAACCTGTCCAACTGCAGATGAGAAAGGCTGTCAGCTAGTGTATTCTTTACCCCCTCTATATGCTTCACCCTAAATGACATGTTCAGTTTTAGTCTCTGAAGCACTAGCTGTCTCAATACCCTCATTACAATATCTGACTTGGCCCACTTCCTATTCAGGACCTCCACTACTGACCTACTGTCGCACCACAAAGTGACCTTCTGGTTGCACAATTCTTCTCCCGATACCAGGGTTACCACCCATATGGGAAAAATCTCCAGGAATGTGATGTCCTTTGTCAGACCTAAGCATGCCCACTCACGTGGTCATGCTTCTGAGAACCATTTTCCTTTAACGTATGCCCCCATCCCTACCCCTTCTGCAGCATCTGTGTATAATTCAAGGTCTGTGTTAAAAAACGCCTTCCTGCCAAAACATTACTCCATTATATTCTCTAAGAACATCTTCCCATATCCTGAGGTCCTCCCAAACCCTTTTGAAATGTCTACCCAATGATGTGGCCTGTTGGCACCTCTGATAGCTCTGGCTAGGCGACGTGTAATTGCACACCCTGGAGCTATTGCCCTACAAGTGAAGTTAAGGTGCCCCATGAGTTGTTGAACCTGTTGCATGTGTACCCACCTGTGTCCCTTGACCACGGCCAGTAGATTCCTTAATTTGTCTACCTTCTGCTTCAGCAGCCTAAATAAACCCCCATCCATATCAATTTCAATCCCCAAAAATTCAATTCGCTGACTTGGACCCTCCATTTTGTCTGGCACCAATGGAACACCTAGCTCTTTGCACATTTCCCCAAACTGACTCAGCATAATTTCCATCTCTGCCCTTCCTTTTCCCACTAATAAAAAGTCATCAAATAATGTATCACTGCTCTATATCCATAATGATCTTGAAATATTAACTGCATCCACATGCTAAACATTTTAAATGTAGCACATGCAATGGAGAAGAGCATGGACATTTCTTTGTCAAAATAGAATTGTTCACCTATCCGGAAACCCAACAAGTCCCAGTCCTCGGGTCTTACTGGGAGCAGTCTAAAAGCTGCTTCAATGTCCTTTTTTACTATCCAGGTTCCCTTCTTTGCCCGTATCAGCAGTGCTACCTCTTCCAATGTCATATACGTAACTCTGCTATCTTCTTCTTCAATGTAGTCATTCACTGATACCCCCTCCAGGTATGATAGGTTTTGTATCACCCAGAATTCTGCCAGTTGTTTTTTGGGTACTAAACCCAATGGTGATACCCTAAAACTGTCAAACAGAGGAGTCTCAAAAGGACCCTAAACCCTTTCTGCATCTATCTCCTTCTTTAATGTCTGTGCCAACAGTTCTTCCTTGCCCTTCATTGAACCCAAATTATTAGCCTTGGATGGTAGTCATTCCCCCTGGAACTGTAAATTAAAACTTTTTTGGAAACCTTCATTTAGAGTCCATGCTGCCTTGTCATCAGGATACCCTTCCATCCACTATTGCAATACCTGCAATTTTATGGGTGTCCTTACCATCCAGTACCTGACCTGTTTGCTAGCATCTTCCCTTAACCCCTGTGTCTCACATCCCTCCCCCAATTCACTTGTTGACTCTTCCTGGGATGTACTGACCTCCTGTCTGATCCCCCTTGCCTTTTCATCCCTTTATTGTGCATTCCCTCTCCCTTCAACAAAATCCCTCCCCATCCCTCCTCCCCCAGCTTGAACCTCTGTAACCTGAATGGCCTGCCCGAAAGGACAGGTTGCCATAGCTGGTCCCCTTACCCTTGTCTATGTATGTTCTGCATTTTGACACTGCGTGAGTCTCCCCACATCTGGAACAAGCATGTCTGAAATGATAGTGAGGCCATTAGCAGTGTGCCCTGTTATAGCCCCAACAGCATTGCTGGATCACACCTGTCCTCTTATCCCACTCTCCTTCACTCCTCCCAGCTACTTTCAATGTCTCCAGCCACATATACAACTACCTGGTATCCCAACTGAGATTCCCGTGAGATGCCATCCTTTATCTGAACATTTAATCGTACTGCAACCTGTTAGTCCCTCACCTCATCTTATATGCACTCTTTACTATCAATGAGTATGCCATCAATGGAGTGGCCATTTCTGGTTTCTTCTCTATTACAATGACTGCATAGTATGTGAAATCCACTGACCAGGTGTCCCAAGTTTTGCTTTTCATGGCTCTGTCCTCCTCCCCTTTCCCCAGTAGCACTACTGCTGCTGCCATATCATTCTTCTTGAAACTCTCCTTCTCATCATATTTCTTAACAGTTTCCTTGTTGACTAATGCAAGTACATCTATGTATTCCCCTTTCCATATTTTTTCTTTTGTTGCAAGTGGTACGTGATCCCTAATTTGTACCCCGGGGTACCTATCTCTGCATTCCCATCCCTACATTGCCAGTTTCCTTTTTATCTGTTACTGTAACTTCCCCCTTTCCTTTTTTAATGTCTCCCAAAATTGTTTGCAATTGCCCAATACCATTATCTCCCATGTTCCCTAACATTTGCTCCACATACTCTTTTATACTGCTTTCTACTGAAAAGTCCACATTAGCTGTTTTTTTTTTGGCTCTGGTACTGGAACCAGTATTGGTATGGAAGGGACATTTTGTGGTTCATTGTCTGGTGGTAGAGGCACCTGAGGAGGAGCTGAGGGTGTAGGCACACCTATGGAGACCTGTGACAGTGGTGGCACAGGCTGAGATTCCAGTATTGGTTCCAGCAGTGATTGTGATACTGGTATAAGAGGTGGGACAGGTGTTATGTGCCTGGGCAGTTGTGGGGGGACCAAGGCCACTGTCTCCAGGACACATGGGGCTCTTAGAGGCTTCTTGTCCTTATCTCCCTTCTCCTTGCCTGCCTTACAATTTTCCCCACGCTCATCCTGGACATAATCAGCGGCCTCAAGAATTTTATTGGCCTTCTCAAGCAGCTTCATCACTGCTCTTGCAGCTTCCTCCTTGGTGAACTTGTTCTTTCTAAGTGACATCTTTTTGGTCCTTGATAGCTGCAATCATAATAAAGACAAAACTGTTATTCCTGTAATAGTGTCCATATATACATGCTGCTTGTTTTGTTTTTTTAACCTTTGCCCTTGTAGGTGTAGGAATCAGAAAGAAAAATCTTTTTTTTGCATCGCTATCATAAATGCCTTTATATCCCTTCTTACCTTCCTAATCATCACCTGTTGTGAGAGCCTCTTATTATATATATGTATGTATATATTTATTATTTATTATCTTTCTTCTCTTTTTTTAAACCCTTAACACTCTTTTTTTGTAACCTGTTGCACTACAAATAAATAAAATCAGCCTTCCTGTTTATCCTTGCCAGAGCCACTGATTAAAACTTTTGGATCAAAACCATTTTGTTCATCCATAGCCCCGCCCCCCCGTTATCCTATTGTAACTAAGAAAAGTAACCAAACATTCTGTTAATCAAAAAAACTATTCATATAGCCAGCATGCATTCCTAAAACCTGCTAACAATTGTATAATACATTCTTGTTTTTTTTTTAATTCTGGCTTTTAAACAGAGTCTCCCTCTAAAACGAAGCAAAAGTAAATTCAGATTTGCCCAAACCAAGCCAGTATGCTACCATTGGAGGCCTGCTATGCACACATCCCCATACAAAGGTACTGGCATCGCCTGTATCCCCTTATCTAAAATGGCAGCCTCCACGTGGTCCACCGGCAAAATCAAAATGGCGGCTGCCATATTCACAGCCTTGATCTATAATGGCGGCTGACCATGTGGCATCACTGCTCAGGACGTTACACCAATTCCCTTTAGGTAGTTTTTCTTTCTTTGCTTGCTTGTGCTCTTTTTCATTTTGCTATTATTTTTTTTTTAATATCCATTCCCCTCCTGTAAAACCTTAGCGCTCGGGTCCCAAAGATTTTTAAATTGTAAACCAAGCAGGATCTCTGGTCAGGTGGCCTGTTTGACCCTGTCTCCAAATGCTGGCTCTCCTTGTGCCTGTGAGTCACTCCAGATCAAAGCTGACCTTGTCTGTGGCAAAAACTTCCCTTCTCTCTCCCTTTTCTTTGTCCAGTGCATAACTCACAGCTATCGCAGCCAAAATCTAAGCTCTCCTTTGCACACAATAAAAAAACCCTGGTGCCTGCCACTGACTCACTCCCTTGCAAGCCCCATCCCACACAGTTATGTCCTTAAATGAACAGTGGGCTTATTATACAACCTTTTCTGGCATGCACATCTTCCAAAAATTCTCTTTGTGTAAGCTCTTGGTCAAAAAACCCATTTTCCTAAATAGCAAACCAAGCAGGCTCTCTAGTCGGTGAACCACATATATCCCCAAAGCTCTAAATCAAATCTCCTCTCTCCCTTGCTTACATACCACCCCAAATTCCTTTCTGCATCAGCCAAGCACTTGTAGACAGTAACTCTAGTATTCAGCTCATTGCATTTTAAAACTACTGCCCTCAGTTTGCTGCTCCCTACACAAAAAACCCTCTTCCTGTAATAGATCTTAATGTTCCAAGCTGCTGTTGCAGAGCAAAGCTGCTTTCTGACTTTAAACAAGTAAAGTTTTATAGCCCAACAGTGTAGTTCAGCTACTATAGCACAAAAACTGTTTCAAACAAAGTTCTACCGGTAAAGGTTTTTTCTTTAAACATTGTACCCCTTGCTTACTACAAAGGCTCTCATTCCTGAAATGCAGGTTAATACTTATAGTACCAATTAGTTTTTAAACTGTCTCACCAAGTTCTCTGAGCTAGAACTGGAACAAACACCAAACTGGAACCAAAACTGGTATCAACTGGAATCACTGGAACAAAAAACTGGATCAAAATTTTAAACAAAAAACTGGAACAAACTGGATTCAAAGTAGAGTTCTAAAATAAATTCTGCTAACAGATGTCCTAAGTACTGAAATGCAGACAGCTAGCAAAATTGTGAGACAGATTGTTCTAAGCAGCCCCTTGTAAACCCCTATTCCCCACCTCTCTCTCTTTTCCTTGCCCAATCCAATTACCTGTCCCCTTATTAGGCTCTGCCACTTATTTGTGATGTCATGTCTACCTCTTCCCCAAACCCAATCCCTTCTCCCCTTCTCCTTCTCCTTTCTTGCACAGCCCCTGAGTCATCTTCATTGGTTGGGAGCCTGGAACAAATAGGCCTGCCCCTTTAATCAGGCAAACCACATTGGCTGCAGTTGTTACCAGTTGTGCATTATGTAAAACTGAGTGATAACCTATTACTGAATTGATCCTCTGTACTGTATGTGAGCCCTGAAATGGAGCTCCTCACTAGCACTCAACTGCAAAATATTTCCGTTGAGAGAATTACTTTAATCAGGTGTTTATGTCTATATTAATCAAACCCACTGTACACTCTATTGTAAATCACAGCAGAGTCAGCCAGGATACAATGCAGTAATGCTGCAGTACAGTGAAGCTAACCAGGATTAAACCCAGTTCTGCAGCATGCTGCAGCAGATTTATTGCAGTAAACAATGTAATTTCAATGGGGAATTAGTCCCTTTTGTCATTCAGGAAACTTTGGCACTCTGCATCCTGGCAATGTCACAGTTTCCTGCATGACCAGAGGGACTAATTTCCATTGAAATTACATTGTTTACTGCAGAAACTCTGCTGCAGCATGCTGTACAATTGGGTTTAATCCTGGCAAGCTTCACTGTATATCACAAAATGCTGCAGAGTACTACAGGGAACAATGTAATTCAGTGACAATTAAGCCCCTTTTACATGCAGTATTTTGTGACATATCATTTACTGCAATTTACTGCATTGCATCTTGGCTGGCTCCACTCTAGCTCTCTTTTCTGGGAATCACCTTATACCTAACCACATGTTTTTTTCATCCCACAGAACATACCCCTTAGATCATTGTGCAATTGTATTGGTTTGAAGTCTTTTCCGAATGAATTTTTGTGTATATGATATATACCTTGTTTAAAAACTGCTATTCCTTGTTTATATAATATTTTATAATTCTATTTTGTATCTTGTCCCATGAATTGTTTGTATCATTATTGCACATGTCTGTATCACTGGTTGCACAAGGGACCTCCTTGCAAATGAGCTTGTTCAATGGATCTACCCCTTCACAATAAACTTGACCTTGAACTTGGCATTCTGTCACTCCGACTCTCCATTTTTCACTGTCATAAAAGAATCAGGTTTGCATTCATTTTCCTAAAAGTAGGAAAACATATTGGTTAGGGTGCGCTAATATATCATGTTTGATGTGTTTTCAAAAGAGTTGCTTTCATTGTAATTGCTAAATAACTTTAAATCCCTAAAATATCATTATTTAAATTCATAATGACAATAAATGCAGATAATCCTGTGCTATTACAATATGGAACTCAATTGGCTGGAAGCAGATAGTGCTCAACTAGTGGTCAACTTAAAAAGACTTCCAGATCATAGACGTGTTGCTCTAAAGGAACAATTGCTAGGGCTGCTTGCAGTTCTCTTTCATGAGTATTTCCCAACAAGTGTGGTACTGGAAGACTGGAAAGTAGTTACTGTGATCCTAATTTTTAAAAAGTAGTCAGTGTTGGACATTCACAGTTACTGGTTGATAAGCCCAACTTCAATGGTGGGCAAGGTCATTGAAGACATCCAGGAAGGAAGGAATATTGAAGTACTTGGTTGAGGCAAAGGGTCTTGCTCCCTCTCATCACAACTTTGTGACAGCCAGAACATGACAAACATACTTAATCGCCTTGTTCAATAGGGTGACCAGGAAGAAGGAGTAGGAGGAGGACAGGGACAGGGCATAGACAAAGCCTATCTGAATTGCAGCAAGGCCTTTGGTACCATGGCAAATGACAAACTTCTAGGGAGTGCGGTATACATGAGGCATACACACGGTAGATTAGTAACTGATTTGGGGGCACAAAGCAGAGGGTTATGGTGGATGGGTGCTACTTTGAGTGAAGAGAGGTAGTTGGCATCATCCTACATATATCAGTGCTGGGGTCTCTGCAGTTTAATATTATGATCTGGAAGCCTGAAATACCAACAGGATGGTTAAGTTAGCAAAAGGCATTAAGCTGGCAAGAGTAGAAGACTACTCATAAGAACACAAAAAGGTCAATCAGGATGAAGGTGGTGCCAATGGAGAAAACACTATCATGAAAAGCAAAAAAAGTGAACTAATCAATGTGCAGAAACTGACACTAGAGCAGCCAGATTGATGATTAAAGATGCAGGCAAACCAGTGAGAATAAGAGAGTAAAAATGTAAATAATAAGATTCACAAAAACAAATATGAAAGTACAAAATTAAAAAGATAACAGTGCAGTAAAACCCATTATAATATTTTACAAGTCAGGAGCATTCAGACAGTTGACACAACCAGATACTATGGGCTCGATTCTCAAAGAGCTCTTACAATGACACAAGCTGCCACCAAAGGCAGCTTCCATCAAAGTCTGATGCACCAGGGACCCTGAGCCAAATTCTCTATTGGGCAGGGTCCAAGTGGCAAAGTCCCATGACTTGCAGCAATCCTGGCAGTGCGCCAAACAGAGGGCGCATCCTGAGGGTCTGCCGCAAGCTTTAGGGCAGCTGTGCACCACTCTAGCTAGTCCCTTGTGGCTAGTGTCCCATCTCCATGATCCCCAATGTGTCCATGTTCTAGAATATATAAATATGCCCCTGTTTGTATTGCATCCCCCCTCCCAAATGTGAGCCCCTATTAAACTAAAATACTGATGCACCCATCCCTGGTTGTATTATGTCCCCCCTTCCTGATGTGAGCCCCTATTGTAATAAAATACTGATGCCCCCATCCCTGGTTGTATTGTGTCCCCCCTCCCCGATCCCCAATGTGACCCCATTTTATGATATATAACAATGACCCAATACCTTGTGATTTAGTAGCCCCCACCCCAACAGATACTGCCCACCACCTCACTCAACCCCATCCCAATACACAAGAGCTGGCACCAGCACAACCCTCCTCTCTCCTCCACAGCCGAGGCTGACTCAAATATCACTGAGTGGTAATGCCTCCCACATGGCTTACTTTCCTGCACATCTCTTCCTTAATTTAAATGACTCTTCAAAGAAACTTTCATTCCCCCACCCATCTGTAACTGTAAATAACTATACTTGAGAGCTCACTGAACTTCTTCCCCCACTCCCTTTTCTCACCAACCTTCCCGATCTAATTAGCTACCTGTCCTCACCTATTCCTACTGCTTCATTTAATTTTAACTTCACTTTACATGGCACTTTTGTGTATATGTAACTATACATTCTTACCTTCCTATCATATGATATCAGTGTACTAGTACTATCCAATTACAATAACCTCTAAAGTATATGCTACTCTTCTCTGTTTTGTAACCATTGTTCATACCTGATTTTATATCAATCTTTGTAAACTTTATTTCTGTACACTGGAATTTCTATATGTGAATTTACCTCTGTAACATACTGTATATTGTCTGGAATGTGTATGTTCCCCAGATCTCCCCTGAAAAAGGGACAGCAATGTCTCAGTGGGTCTACCCAGTCACCAAAATTCAAATAAATAAATAAATAAATGATGCAAAGCGTACGCGCTCAGTGATTATCTGCATTTACACTTAACATTGCCGCTCAATGACATTTGAGTCAGCGCCAGCCACGGGGGTGAAAGGAGGGTTGTGCTGGTGCCAGCTCTTGTGTTTCAGGATGGGGGAGCAGGGTGGTGGGCACTACCTGCTGGCATGCGGTTGGGGGGCCACTAAACCATCAAGGAAGGGGTCATTATTCTATATCATTAAATGTCACATTGGGGATTGGGAAGGGGGGACGCAATACAAACAGGGACAGGGACATATTTATTACATTATAATAGGGGCTCACATTGTGAAGGGGGATACAAAGCAATCAGGGACAGGGTCATAATTATATATGAAAATAGGGATCACATTGAGAATTGGGGATGGGGAACCACTAGAACACCAGGGAAGGGGGCAATATAATTTAATGTCACAAAGGGCACTTTGGAGAATGGGAGGGGGGACCATCTTCCATAGCACCTTGCTGAAAACAGTCAGTTCTCCCAGAGGAGAAATTTCTAAGTACCTTTAGACCAACTCAGGCTGGTGTAAGGGTACTTAGATTTTCTCCCTCTGGGAGAGTTCTGAGAATCTTACATTTGGGGATGAGGCAGCTGCATCTGCAACATGTCCCCTACTGCTGTGTCACAGCCCATTTTTGGGCACACAAACAGCCCAAGCCCTGTTTGGAGCAGGCAGCCTGTGGTTGACACAGGCTGCCTTTGTGAATCACTCCTGGAGCATCATTTGGCACAAGGGGCACTTTGCGTCAATCACTGGGATGCAAGCCCCTTGCACCACCCTGGAAGCTTTGAGAATTGGGCCCTATATGTTATATGGCTGGAGGCAGCTACTGAGACATGACATATTGGATCTGTAAGATAAAAGACAACTGGGATTAAAGTCTTTTAAACTTTTGAGGGATCAAACTGACTACGATGATGGTAGAATGTTTTCTTGGTCACCTGAGAGATGCATATCATCTGGATCATGAAGTAGAAACAGGCAGATCCAAAGTAAGATTTAATTTACAAAATAACATACAATGGAGGTCAGAAGGTCAACTTAATCTCGGGAAGACTATTATACAAACAGGTGATGGATGCAACAATCTAGGTGACGTTACTTCAATCACTAATGTGGAAATTTTTAAATAGCACAGCCCAGTAGACTTTTTTTTAATCAAAAAGAACTTGGCCACAAAAGGAAAAAGTTCAAATGCAGGAGGGGTAAATGAGGTAGTAGAAGAAAAGGGAAGGAGGAAACTGAGGGACAAGCGCTCCAAGTAATCAATATTTCTGATTGAGTCCTAACCACTGAAGAGATTTCCCTATTAAAAGGTGGACATAATTTTGTTCCAGTCCCCAAAGTAAATGACTTCCAAATCCATATTGATTTATTCAGATTCAATCAATCAATCAATCAAAGTCTTTATTTAACCAGGCGATCACCATTGAGCAAGCTCATTTTCGAGGTGGACCTGGGTTCGTTAATAAGGAACAAGGGACAATATACATGGGATGCAACACACAAGAAAACAGTAATAATACAAATAAAGTGAGATACAATAATAGAGTATATACAAAATATCAGCAGGTAGCATTGACAGTAGTATTTGTTTGGAACAGAAGATACAGCTAGTTTTGGGTAGGACACAATTTTTCTTAAAAATAAAGAAATATATATATCAGGTGCACCGAACAAATAAAACCTAATATAAAAAGATATATAGTGATATGGTGTGGCGAGTTTACAGCTGGAACCAGGGTCAAAGGAATGTGGAAGAGACAGATAGGAGGGAAGCAGTATAGTGCAGTGGTTTAAGGCTCTGAGCTGCAAATCTGGAGACCTGGGTTTGAATCCCATAGCCCCACTTGCATACTGTGTGACCCTGAGCAAGTCACTTAACTTCCCTGTGCTCCCAGGTCGCACCTGTAAACAAGCTTTCAGCTTAGTGTGTCTCTCCTGGTTAAACAAGTGAAAAAAAATATGGGGTAGGAAAAGGGGAGAGGGAAGAGTCAATTATAGATGTGATCAGTCTTTTAACAGTAGTAATTAGAGTGTGCTTGGACTTATAGGAGTCACTATTTAGGGTAGACAGGCACAGGACTTCTTATTATGATGTAGATATAGAGATTTAAAAGCTGCTAGGCTGATGGGGTGAGTTAATTTCAAAGTGTTTTGCAGCTTTTTTCCACAGTTGAGAGAGTTTAGAAAAATAACATTGAAATATTACTTTGGGGTGCTGACACCGGAGATTCAACAGACAGCAACTACAGGTGTGGATGTAGATGAAATGAATTATGGAACTTCTAAGGATCTGGACCTGGACTTGGATTTATTAAGCAGGGTATAAGAAGACATGATGAACTTTGTCACAAATACAGACCCTGCAGGTATGTCACAAAGCGAGCTATTAACAGTTGGTGTGGGAGATGGTGATCACGGGGACTTGCAAGCCCTTTTGAAATTGTTTAATGAGAATTAGACCAGTAATGTAATCCCCAACCAGACAAATCAGTATGGGCTTGATCAATTCAGAAAAACAGGAAGGAATATTTTAAAAGGAAATCAGACTTTTTCCCCTTTGTGGTTAGTGGAGCAATCCACACATATGCGAAGATAGTCAGCAAACAGGATTGTGAACTTATAGAAAACAAAAGCAAAAAGTCAGCTAGAAACAATATGACACTGCCAGAAAGAAAGGCATTAAAAAGACTCTGAGGATTCAGAAATTATCAAACCTGCTGACAATGGAGGGAATGTGACTGTTATGAACAGAGGGCATTACAGGGAGATAGTTATAAATTTGCTAAATAACACCAATAACTATAAAAAACTATTGGCCAACCCTACACAGTACCAATTTTTTAAAAGAAAATGTTATGTCTGTTACATGATTGGCCTGAGGTTGGGACAAATTTCTGAAAAACACTTCCTATTTCTGTGGAAAGATAACACCATTGTCTCCACCTTTTCCATCCTTCTTAAGGTGCATAAAAATCTGATGGTCCCACCAGGAAGGCTGATTGTATCAGCACTGGGTCCCTTACAAATAATTTATGCTCATTTTTGTATTTCTTCCTCAACTGATCAGTCCAACTGCTGCCATCATACCTTAAAGACATTGGTGATGTTTTGAGAAAGCTTGGGGACATTGAATAGCAGCAAGGACTTTAATGGATGACTATAGATGTGGAAGCTCTCTACACATCTGTACGTCTCCATGATGGGATTGAAGCATGTATGCGGCATCTGAATGAATCCCTGTTCTGTACAAAGATCCCCAAAGAATTCATTAGAAAGGCTCTTGCATTTGTTCTAAGCCAAAATGTTTTTAAGTTTGATACAGAGTTTTACCTCCAGATGTGTGGTACTACAATGGGGACCTCTATGGCCCCTTCATACACAAACCTTTTTTGGGGGAAAATGGGAACATAATGTTATTTATAACGAAGATGACAACCCCTATCTTAACAGACTAAAATGTTGGTACTGTTACATAAATGATTGTTTGGGTATATGGGAGGAACATGAGAGGGAAGCACATAAATTCATAGAATGGCTTAATAGGATGACCTGGATTTGACATTCACAGCAAAGGTTGATCCTTTTGAGATTGATTTTCTAGACCTCAGATTGAATGGAGACTCTGAAACTGGATGTATCACCATGAAAGGATACAGAAAGGAAACCTCAGCTAACAGCTTATTGAGGTATGATAGCTCCCATCCAATCAATCCCATTTAGTTAATTTTTATGTATTAGAAGAAACTGTACCATACTTACAGATTATGAAGTACAGTCAGAGGAACTCAGGAAACATTTTTTGCAGACGGGCTTTGACATTCAGCTGCTAAACAATGCACAAGAAAGAGCTGGGCATCTGGAAAGGGAAAACATTTTGAAACCAAAACAGCAGGTTGCTGAGAGTGTACTCAGGGGGACTCCTATCACCTTCTCCACAGAGTATAATGATATAGCTGGCCAGAGAGGGAATATTGTCTTGCACAACCGGCAGGTGTTGCATAGTGATGACAGAGTTGGAAAGGTGGTGGGAACCAACCCCGATAGTAACATTTAAGAAGGCACCACATTTAAAAGATAAGTTGGCATGGAGTTAGTTTAGAACCAGTGGTGGGACTCAAATAAATGTGACTACTTGAGCGCCCCAAAGTGTTCTTTATTTGTAAGAGGTGTAACATCTGCAAGCATGATATTCAGGGCAAGAACTTTAGGAGAACCACGACCCAGTATGAAATGACAATTAGAGACTTCATAACATGTACAACAAAACATGTTGTTTATGTTCTCTGGTGTGCCTGTAAACTCTGATATGTGGTAAGAACAGTCAGAATGCTTAAAGAGAGAATCCAGGAACATGTTAGATCAATTGTGAATGCAAGGTTGTACACACTAATGTGGTGACACTTCATGGAATTACACAGAGGGGATACAAGTTTACTGAGATTTATTGCATTGTAAGAAGTTAAAACTCCTAGAAGGGGTGGGGGCAAGTTTAACTTGCTCCTGAAAAGGGAAATCTTCTGGCTGTATAAATTACAAACATTAAATCCTAATGGATTAAATAAGTACTCGGATCTAAAACCATTTTTAAGGGATCTATGAAAGAAATACTTAATAACCTCACTGTTTGCCCATGTTCTTTCAGATATGAACCCAACCATTAACCGCATTATAAGTGCACGTGTGAATCAATAGTTATTACCCTTCCCGAATCACAACTAACAGGATGTTCTGTGACTGTAAATAGACTACGACTGGTGAGCTACTTGTACAGTATCTTGAAAACCTCAATCTGTTTTGCTTTTTTGCTTAGTCTTAATGTTTACAAATTTATTGAAGCAATGTTGTATATCTGGGATATTTTCTATGTAATATATGTATATTTATATAACAATGAAAATCCAGGTTTCCCTATCCTAATGGTTTCTATTCTGTTTTTGTCTCTTATTTGTAGTGGTGGGTGAAGTGACAAAAGTTTGCTGTGCGGAGTAATCTGTGAATTTTGCCCATTTCATAGGGTGAAATGTAAAATTTTGCCCGCAGAATGGTGAAATTTCATCGACAAAATGGGAACATTTCGCCTTCCGGGGGTGGAATTTCACCTTTTGCAGTGACATTCCACCTTCCATGGTGACAATTCGCTTCGGAAGGTGGAATTTCACCTTGGCAAAATTCCACCAAATGCGGGAAATTTTGCAGATTATGTCACGCATCAAAATTGGCCACTTTGCTTCGACTTTGGCACCAGAATTTAGATTTGCTGCATCTGTACTTATTTGTAGGTGCATCATGATAACTCTTATCTATACTGGGTTTAGTTGTGTGGAACTGACAAGAAGTATTGTAATTTCCTGCTGATCACCTTCGAAAAAGACTGGGAGTTGGTTCATTGGCGGATTGCACTGCCTAGCTTTTGTTTGTTAATGGCTTTAATTTAGCCTAACACATTGAATTTCAAACCATGAGGGAATGCTGGAATTAAAACGATGAGTGTAAATGTGCCTAGAGTTCTACTGTGGTGTACCATGAAAAGTCTGTGATATGTTTTTGCAGTCAGCAGTTTGAATCCAGCTGATTGTATTTTTTCCAGAATAACGTACATTCATTTTAAGGAGGCAGTATAGTGCAGTGGGTTAAGACTTTGAGCTGCAGATCTGGAGATCTGGGTTTGAATCCCACAGCCATCCAGATGCATACTGTGTGATCCTGAGAAAGTCACTTAGCTTCCTTATGCTCCCAGGTTGCACCTGGAAATAAGCTTCAGCTTAGTGTGCCACTCCTGATTAAGCAATGTTTTCTTTCCCCTTTTGCTAATCATTTTAGACTGTAATGAATATGACCAAGTGGTGCAGAGGGCTGAGGCACTGGCGCCTTACCTCTTCCCATGCTGATGACCCGGGCTAGGGAACAACCTCAGATCTTGGAGGGTCGGCCGGGGAAAGGAGGAACAAGCATCCCCTGGACTGCTTTCCTCCTCCAGGAGGGAGGGAGGGTGGGGAGAATTGTGGAGGCACTGGCTCCTGGTGGTGGCAAGGGATGGTGCAGACTCAGCAATCAATGTGTGGGCTGGAGCAGGCTGGCATTGGACATGCTGTGCGTGGCAGCATCCTTGATTCCATTGCACGCATGCATCATGGAGGGACTGAGGGACAAAAGAAAAAATTATTAATAATCTTCTGGTGTGATTGATGGCGGGCTTCAACGGCACCACAGCAGACCCACTTAAATCAGCTCCCCTTCAGCCCCAGGCCTCCAGGTCTCCGCAGTGTGCTGGATAAATCCCTGTTGTGATGTGACCTGGTATGGCAGGGCAAAAGGATATGAGCTCTGACTGCACCCAGGGCAGCAGCCGAGAAGTCACCTGAGGAAGAGGAGAACCATAGGACCACCCACCAGCCTAGGAGGTAACCAAAAAGAAAAAAAAAAAGACTGTAATGAATAAAGGACATGCTTTGTATGACTGAATACATATCAACTGAATAAGCACTGGTGCTGGTTTTCACGATTTCTAAAAACACGTTTTAACAGGAATTTTCTGATTATGTGTAATGAGGTAATTAAATGTGCATTAGTTAAAAGTATGGATCATACTGTTAGTATCCACCCTCTGACAAAGCCTTAGTGGTGAAATGCTGGGGTGAGTGGTCCCAATCTATGTGTGTCAGCACTTGTTCTCTGATTATCTCTTAATAAATATTTTGTATTATCATTCTTAAAGTTTGGTAGTACATTATTTAAAATTGCTGCAGTAATCAATTAAATCCTGCACTTTGAGTCAAAAAAATACTGAGCTGTTCTAGTGTCAGTTTGTTTGCATTGGTAAGTGTACATTTTTATGTTATGCTACATGGTAGTAGACTACCTTGAGGAAAAGGAAAATGTTTGGTGTACATCAACACGCAGGGTGATTGGTAAGACTCTGGAGTTTCAGATTTATTGTAGCCAAATCCTCCTAGATAAAAGAAGCACAAGAAAGGACATTATCTCAGTCTTTTTCATTCTCAAAGATATGTGCAAGAGTGAACAGACAGAGATATCTGATCTGATGAGCTCCAGCAAGATGGATAACATTAGGAGGCACTTCTTCTCCTAGAGGCTGGAGAGCCTAAAAAAGATCATACCAGTGGAGACAGCTGACAAGAAGAAAGTGCAGGTCTGCATGGTAAACCTGGACAGACTCCTGCTTATTAAGGGAAACCTGGGTAGCAGAGAGGGTAATCATGTTTGCACTACGTACTTATTGCACCACATACTTATGAGTCAATGCTTACTAAGAGGGGGAGACCTGATTGACCTAGGGTCTTTTTCTACCATACATTACTATATAGCAATGCTAGAATTTAAAACATTTACTCTCAACATATGCTCATCTTGATGAGAATTATGTGAACACCAGCAAGCAGAGAACCTTCAAAATATTTCAATGAATTAATTGCTTAACCACTGAATACTATACTCTTTCATATAAAGCGTACTTGTAATAAACTTTTAAAACCTACCTGCAGTGTCCCTTCAGTTCTTTTCACAGAACATATGTGGATAGCTATTAAACAAAGTATAACATGAGCTGGCAATAAAAGGTTGGAAACTCAGGAATTGAGAAGCTATAAGAATATCACTTTCCATTTGAATGGATTATATATTACCAAATGTACGATGAATCCTCCTTTGTCTACTTACAGTATGTCCTATTACAATTGCCTTTCCATAGGCTGCTCATCAAGTACATCAGAACACCATATTGACTGATCTCTTCTTGATGTTGAAAATGGAAAACATTCACTGGGGACCCACCACCTCTGATGTAAGATTGAACGTTCCTAACAGTGGTCTGAGGACACACTTCCTCCTTATTTGTAGCATTTTTACACTTTATTTAGTTTTATTCCTTGGGGGGGGCTACATTTTACTCAGGGGCAGTCCTACTCCAATTTACCCCTGGAACTGAGTCAAACTTCTGTTTCCCTGCTGGAACTGAGTTCCCTCAGGTTCTCCCCCAAGTTTCTACCACTGCCTCTCATATGGGTAGGGTTATGTTAAGAGGAATATTCCACAAGATGAGTTCTGTATAAGATACTCAAATGGCTGATGTAAAGCATCTTTTAAAGGTATTCACTGCTATAAACTACATATACTGTAGGTGTCATTAAGAGTTGAAGCATAAAGTAGGAAAATATGATATAAGGAAAAAAAAGTCCCCTGACTCTTGGTGAATGTGTGGTATGGTGTTCTTCAGAGTTTGAAAAATTGCTTGATGCAGAATTTACTTTGGCACTGTTTTTCAAAGCAACTGCATTGACTGGCACATAGTCCCTTCATAGCCTCTCCACTGGCAAAAACCTACACATTGTCACTGTCCTCTGGAACACAGCTCGGATAACTTCAGTCTTCAAAAAGGGGGACAAGAAGGACATCAATAACTATCGACCCATAGCTATTCTCTCAGTCTTGTCTAAAATCCTTGAGAAGATTGTTGCCACCCAAACACTTGACTTCCTAACAAAATTTGATATCCTTTCTGATGCACAGCATGGTTTCAGAAAGAACCATAGCACATCTACCGCTCTTCTAAAACTTACCTCAGATATTCTCTCAAACATGGATTCTGGCCGACTTACAGGTGCCATTTTCGTCGACCTCACAAAGGTCTTTGACCTTGTGGACTACCCCTTGCTTCTCTCTGACCTGCATAGCCTGGGTCTCTCCTCTCCGGTCATCAGCTGGTTTGACAGTTATGTGTCAAATAGGTCTCAAACAGTGAAATTCAACTCGGCTATATCTGACAGTGCATCTATAAACATCAGTGTACCTTATGGCTCCATCCTGGGGC
Source organism: Neoceratodus forsteri (assembly GCA_016271365.2). Taxonomy (NCBI): domain Eukaryota; kingdom Metazoa; phylum Chordata; order Ceratodontiformes; family Ceratodontidae; genus Neoceratodus; species Neoceratodus forsteri. The sequence goes on along the minus strand of CM028131.1, from coordinate 950,983,203 downwards.
CACTCCTTTTCTCACTCTTTATAAACAAAGTTCCTGGTGCCCTGCAAAACTGCTCATCTCTCTTATACACAGATGATCTCATTATCTATACTACTGACAATATAGTTGATAACCTAAACGCTGTCCTCTCTGCTGATTTCAAGAATTTACAAAGTTGGTTCAAGGATCACAAACTGGTTCTAAATGCAAAGAAAACAAAGGTCATACTCCTAGGCTCAACCGCTAAACTTAGAACCTGTCCCACATCCCTTGTGGTGCATGACCTGGATGGTTCTAAACTTGAAACTGTCACATCTTCCAACTGTCTTGGGCTCTTACTCAACCAATCGCTTGATCTGAACCTCCATATTCAATCCACCCGTAAAGCAGTTAACTGCAAACTGGGTGCTGCATTCAAGACTAGCCACATGGTAATGCCATCTGCAAAACTGCTATTGCCAGAGGAATTCTACTCCCTTCCCTCGCCTATTGTGCACCCCTCCTTGCGGCTGCCCAGAAAACCTCCTTCCTGAGATGGGATGTCACATATAATAACATATGCCGATATGCATCTTCATCCCCATGACTAAATCACCACTGTCAACTTTATGAAGACTTTGGCTGGCTCCCCCCGCTACAACCAGACAAAACTATCTTGGCTCCTTCACAGACTCCGTTGTCAGGCTAAATACCCCATTATCTCTGGCTAAGCTTCTAATTCCTCACTCCTCCTCTCATGGACTGGGATCAGCTGACAAATCTCTCTTAATTGTGCACAGGTGTCACACCTCAAAAGGCTCTGGTGCTTTCAAGCATGTGGCTCCGCATTTTTGGAATACACTTCCCCTAGAACTTAGGCAGGCTGGATCCCACCAACACTTTAAAAAAGACCTACAGTGGTATCTACTGCGTACTGACCCCTGCACTTGCTTTCACCCCATCTAATTGCCCGGAAGCTTGCCTGCCCCCATTGGCCTCTGCCTTTCTGACCTAAGCATTTGTCCTGTCCTCTTCTTATGGATCTGATAGGCTTGCCTGCCCTACAATGATCTTTACTGGTTTTCACCAATCTTCTCCCCTTTCCTGTCTCCATACAATTCTCTTTTCTGCTACTCTCCCCCTTTCTTGTCCATTACCCATGCCTCCTGTTCTTCTCTCCTCTTCTCCCTTCCTGTCTATATTTCACCTCCACTTGTATCAGCTCATCTCTGCTCTACCTCTCCCACCAAACCTTGTTTCCTCTAAGCTACCTTACTGTATCCCTCCTGTTCACCTCTTGCTTTTTTGCATTTTCTTTATATCCCACAGCCTAATATGCATGCTAGTTGTGTCTCCTATTATTGTAACCCTGTATTATTTTCATGCTTAACCTATTTACATTTGCTACTTATTTTCTTTCTTGCTATAGTTTTGTGTATGTTATGTTTCCAGTTTCCTTATTTTGTATTGTTTTTTATGTTGGCTCATGCATATGCAGCCAACATATTGAGGTAGTAGCAGATTTGGAGGCATGGTCACTGTTGGGTGAATGCAGGGCACGCATCAGTAGGTGTGTCCCTCATTCCCCAATAAGCCTGCATGCTGGCACCACACCATGAATAAATAATGTGGCAAGCACATCTAACGTAAGGTCCACTGCACTGCGAGTAAAGCTCATCATATGCAGTGGCACCTCACAACATGCTTGTCCTGGTGAAAAAGTAAAAACATGGCGGCACACTGCCTGCCATAATGCCTATTTTGGGGGTGCCAATCCCCCTGTCGGCATGCCCTGATACACTGTATGTGCTGTTGGGAACACTGTATGTGCTGTTTGGGGAGGCAAATCCCCATTGGCATCATGCACCCCCCATTTGTTATATGCCGAGGGGGGTGCCCAATCCCTCTCAGCTCTTGCCCCCCTGCTTTCATTGTGTGCCAACAGGGGTGCCCAATCCCCCCATTGGCTACAGCATCCCCCCAAAACACTTAGGTGGCATGCTGGGAGCCCACCGCAGTGTGCCAAATCCCCTGAAAAAGAAAAACCATCCCACAATGGTTTTTGCTTTTTTATCTATCCCCTATGAAAGAAGAAAATGGTCCCTCATGGTCTCCCTGCCCCCTCCCACAATTCACACCCACCCTCTGTGCACCCTACCTGCCCACACCCCCCTCACCCCAAACTTACCTCCGGAGTCTGAAGCAATGATCTTCGGTGGACCGGGAACAAGTCTGCACTCTTCAAAGCCGACCCTGAACTGAAGAAATGCCAGTAAGCTGTACAATTTCATAAATAGGGTTTTTTTCAACTTTGGGGCATATCTCGGCCATGTCTTGGAATTCTTGCACCAAATTTTCAGCATGGGGTTATTGGGACCCCTCCTCATTAATTCAGTCACTGTCATGGTGTTATTTGTTCCCGAAAGGTGATTTTTGTGGTCACTGCGCGGAATCACCTTTTGGAACTGAGTAATGAAACAACAGTGCCACTGTTCATGAGGAGGTTCCTCAAAAAGCCTATGTTGCAAATTTGGTGAAAAAATTAAAAAAATGGCTGTTTTATGAATGTGCATTGCGCTGTTTCCATGCACGTTCATAACTTCATGAATTTGTAATATTTTCACTCCAGATTTTCAAAATTGGCATAGTCTACATCTCATTATGAACAGTACAGCTGTCATTTTACATATCCTTGCCAAAATGTGTTTTCGCATGTACAGTGTAGAATAACGCGGTCACTGTTCGAAATCAGTTTTTGGGAATGTTTGAGAAAATGACAGTGACACTGTTCATGAACAGAGGTCCTAAAATGCCTATATTGAAAATTTGGTGCCAAAAGTCCACAAAATGACTGTGTTACAAGTGTGCATTGTGCAGTTTCCACTCACCCTTGTAACTTCGCAAATTTGTAATATTTTCATGCCTGATTTTCAACACTGGCATTTTTTCACACCTCCTCATCAACAGTATAGCTATCATTTTTCACAACCTACCCAAAATGTATTTCCACACCTGTGGTGCACAATGGCATGCTCGCTGTGGGAAATCAACTTTTGAGACTGATTAACAGAATCACAGTGCCACAGTTCATGAGGGGAGGTCCCAAAATGCCTATATTGAAAATGTGGCTAAAAAACTCCCCAAAATAATTGGATTACGGACGTGTGTTGCGCAGTTTCTATGCATACTCATGACTTCACCAATTGTTCATATTTTCACTCCAGATTTTCAATGTTGCCATTTTTTACACCTCCTCGTGGACAATACAGATGTCATTTTCCCCATCCTCCCCAAAATGTGTTTTCGTCCCTGTGTCGCCAAATGGCATAGCAACTTTGCAAAACCACCTTTCAGCTAACAAACTGATAGTGCCGCTTTTCATGAGGTGGGCTCACAAATAGCCCATGTTGAAAAGTTGGAGTGAAAATACCAACACACACCTGCAATGTTAGGGTTTTCAACTGTAACACCCCTCCCTGTAGAGACTGACAGGCATCAGGGGTGTGACTTGGGATCATCGGCTGTAATGCTCATTCCATTCCATCCCAACCACCACCCTGCAGCCAGTGACAGACATCGTGGTGTGCTTTGCACTGTTTGGCCACAAGGTTCACCCCATTCTCCTATACTGCACCCACCTCAGCATATTTGCTTATGGAATGGGGTAAGTATAATGCCCAAAGACCCCAAAGCACACCACGACACTTGTCAGTATCTACAGGGTAGGGTGAGGTACAATGGCATAAGCGTTATAGATGATGACCCAAAGGCACACCCCAATGCCTGTTTGTCTCTACAGGGTGGGGGTGGGGTTGGCGTCACTTCAGTACTTCACTGCCATTCCTATTACGCATCTCTAACTCTGGCACTACCAATGCCAATGCCAGTGAGACAACACTCGGCATTGACAAATGCTTGTTGTTAACTGCTCTGCTCCAAGAAAAGTCTAAAATGTTATGTTTCTTCTTTACTGTTCTGCATTCTTGGTACAATGCCTTCCTTTCTTTTAAAGTGTATGGTTTGCTCTGTATCAGCTTGAAATGTTTTGTATTTGCTTCACCATTGTCCTGTACTCTCCCGGGTTGTGCCTGAAAATAGTCATGTTGTTGGCTAATGCACTTACCTGGTAAACAAAAAATAAATAAACAAATAATACTAAAACCTGATAGTGCATTAACAACTACAATGGTTTTTACATATTGTTCAAAAAAGCTTGAATTCAAGACTTAGGGTTACCACCTGTCCTGATTTTCACAGGACAGTCCTGATTTGGGCAGCTGTGTCCTGCAAAAAACATGAAAAACACTACATGTCATGGTTTTATAGTACAAAAAATATTTTCTAGCTTTCCACTAAATGTTGCAGAAAACTACAATACCCTAACTAAAATACCTTAAAATGCTAAGAAACAATAGAAGCAACTAAGAAACTACACTACTTAACCTTAATTGTGATTATACAGAGAAAACAATTCTGTTGCATTGGTTGAGGTTATGTACTGTCCTGTGAAAAATCATGTTTTAGTAAGAAATGTCCCACTTTTGGCTTCTTAAAAGGTGATAACCCCAATTCAAGTCCAAGTGTTATAATTAGTGTTGCCAGAACATTTCATGCTGTTTGGTTTTGTGGTTTTCTTTAAATCAACATTTGTTAACTTGCTCTTCAGTAACTGAAAACAGTGCAGTTGTTTCTGTCCCTCTGAATAAGGCTTAGGGAGTGATGACATAATATTGGAGTAGCTGGCTGCTTCAGCAGTTAAGTCCCTGCTTGACTGAAGAGCTGTTTTATTTCTTAATCAGAGCAGTCTGTAAAGTTAATTGTTTGCTCCCCATCTTTTTTTACTGACTCAGTCTCTGGTTTCATGTATAGACAGATTATCTTAAAATCAATAATCCTGTTCTTATAAAAAAAATTGATAATCTGAGTTCCAGTGCTGAACTGAAGTGGTATAAATGTTTCTCTGTGAGAAATCAGCTTGTCTGTATCATTACTGTCAATTTGTTATCATCAAAACTCTGCATTGTTTCTAGTTGTATAACACAGGGTTGTTTAATGGATATAAAATAAATCTAAATGTTGTTCATTCATTGAAGTATTTTGTCTTTGATGTAGCCTTCATAAATAGATTCATGCAAGAACAATTTTTTTCATGTCAGAATGGCAAACAGGTGCCTACCACACTCTGCTATTTCAGGGACATATACTACTGTATATGAACTCACAAATTTCAGTTCTTTGAGGGTTTCTGCATAAAAATATATTATGTATGTGTATACCAGAAACACTATAAGACTTCCTGATGCCCGTCTACTGCCCCACAGTTGAGGCAGCTTCACTCTGCTGCCCTCTGTCTCCTGCCCCACAAGCCCCCTGTCTCTGGCCCCATATTCATGGCTACTGCACCCTGCTGCCCACTGTCATCTGCCACACAGTTAAGGTTGCTGCACCCTGTTGCCTACTGTGCAAAGAGTTGAGGTTGCTGCACCCTGCTTCCCTCTGTCCTCCACCCCCACAGTTATGGCCAATGCACCCTGTTGCCCCCATTCCTGTATCCACAATCTGGGCTGCTGGGCTCAGCTATGCCCTCAAGTCCCAGGTCCCCTGCCCCCACAGTTGGAGCTGTTGCATCATGCTGCTACTTGCCATAAGAGTGCTGCACCCTATACCCTGCCTCCACAGTTGGGGCAGATTCTCCCTGCCAAACAGAGACAGATCCTTTGCTACACCCTGCTACCCATGTTCCTTGTCCCAAAGAGGTATGGCTGCTGCATCCTGTCCCACAGTGTGGACTGCTGTACCCTGATTCCTCCCCTGTCTCCTGCCTGAACAGTCAGGGCAACTGCACCCTCCTGCCCTCTGTGACCCACACCATAACACAAGATGAAAGTATTTTTCTGTTTTTTTTCTTTCAAGCAGATTGGGCAGTGTAGCAAAAAATCTGACTCTGGTGGCAGGCAGCATGGTGCAACAACCCTAACTGTGGAAGCAAGAGGCTCTATGGCACAGCAAGGCATAGTGGTAGAAGGGACAGATGATAGCATGGTGTAGAAGCCTTGGCTGTCGGGTAGGACACAGGTGGGCATCAGGGTACAGCAGCCCTACTGTGGTACAGGGTGCACATGGTGGAGCAGTCCAGCCCATTTGGGCAATGGAAGTGCACAGTGGGGTGCAGCAACCTCAACTGTCAAGGCAGGGGGCACGTGACTCTGGGGTGTAGCACAGCATAGCAGTCCCAATTGTGGAGACAGGAACAGGAGGCAACAGGGAGCAGAGGCCCTGAGTATGGGGGTGGCGGACAGAGGGCAGCAGCTCCAACTGTTTGGGCAGGAGACAGGGGTGATATCAGGGCACAGCAACCCAAACTGTGTGACAGGGTGAAGCAGCCATGCCTGTTTGGAACAAGGGATGTGGGCAGTGGGGTGTAGCAAAGGATATGACTCTGGTGACAGGGGGCAAGAGGGTGCAACTGCCTCAACTACAGAGGCAGGGGGCAGGGTGCAGCACATGACCTGACTCTTGTGAAAAGTGGCAGCATAGTGCTGAAGCCCTGACTGCAGAGGCATGGGGCTCTAGGACACAGTATACTACAGCAACCCTGCTGTGTAGACAGGAGCTGGGTGTAACAGCCCTGGTTGTGGTGACCGGGGACAGAGGACATCATGGTGCAGAAGCCTCAACTGTGAGAAGGACACAGGGGGGCATCAGGGTACAGCAGCCCTGACTGTGAGATAGAGTGCACATGGTGCAGCAGCCCTGCCAATTTTGAGCAATGGAAGTGAGCAGCAGGTGCAGCAAAAGCCGTAACATTGGTGGCCAAGGGCAGCATGGTGCAGCAGCCCCAAATCTGGAGGTTGAGGTCCTGGGACTTTAGGGCTTAGCAGAGCACAGCAGCCCTGACTGTGGAGATGGGAACAGGGGCAACAGATGCATTGTCCCTGACTTTTGTGGGTTAGGGACAGAGGGCAACAGGGTTCAGCAGTCTGAACTGTTCTGGCAGGGGGCAGCAGCCATGATTGTTCAGGCAGGGATGGAGGCAGCAGGGTGCAGAATCTCCCACTGTGTGGGAGAAGACAGTGGGCAGCATGGTGCAGCAGCCTTGAATGTGGGATAGGAGATGGGGGCTTGTGGGGCAGCGGACTGTAAAGTGCAGCTGCCTTAATTGTGGAACGGAGACACAGTGCATTGGGGTGCCATATGGTGTTTCTAGTTATACACATGCATGATGTATTGTCACAAATAAACCATCAAAGAACTACCCCACAAGCCCCCTGTCTCATGCCCCATATTTGAGGCTGCTGTACCCTGTTGCCCACTGTATTCTCCCACACAGTCAGGGATTCTGCACCCTGCTGCCTCCACCCACTGCCTGATCAATCAGGGCTTCTGCATCCTGCTGCCCCCTGCCTGACCAGTTGAGGTTGCTGCACCCTGCTGCCCTCTGCCCTTCACACACAAAAGTCAGGGATGCTGCATCTGTTGTACCCTGTTCCTGTCTCCACAGTCAGGGCTGCTGTGCTCTGCTAAGCCCCAGAGCCCAGGGCCTCTGCTTCCAAATTTAGGGTTGCTGCACCATGCCGCCAACTGTCTTTTCCCACACAGTCACAGCTGCTGCACCCTGCTGCCTCTTGTGCAAACAGTTGAAGTTGCTGAACCCTGCTTCCCTTTGTCCCCTACCCTTACAGTCAGGGCCAATGCACCCTGTTTCCCCCTGCTCCTGTCACCACAGTCAGGGCTGCTGTGCTCTGCTACAACCCAGTGTCCCAGGTCCCCTACCTCCACAGTTGGGACTGCTGTACCATGCTGCCACTGCCCACCAAAGGTGGGGCATTTGCTGCACCCTGCTACTCACTTCCATTGCCCCAAATGGGCAGGGCTGCTGCACAACACAAACACACCATCTTACAGTCAGGGCTGCTGTACCCTGATGACTTTCCTGTCCTGCACCACAGTCAAGGCTTCTGCACCATCCTGTCCTCTGTCCCCTGTCACCACAGCCTGGGCTGCTGCACCTGCACCTGTCTGCACAGTTGGGGTCACTGTGGCCTGATGTGTCATAAAGCCCCACACCTCTGCAGTTTGGGCTGCTGCACCATGCTGCCACTTGCTACAAGGGTCATGCCATTTGATGCACCCAGTTCTCCGCCTCCATAGTTGAGGCAGTTGCACCCTGCTGCCCCCCTGCCACCAGAGTCAGATCTTTTACTACACCCTACTGCCCACATCCCTTGTCCCAAACATGTGTGGCTGCTGCACCCTGTCTCACAGTTTGGGCTACTGTTGCCTGATACCACCCCAGCTCCTGCCTGAACTGTTAGAACTGCTGCCCCCTGCTGCCCTCTGTCTCCCACCCCCACAGTCAGGGCCTCTGCACCCAGTTGCCCCCTGTTCCTGTCTCCACAGTTGGAACTGCTGTGTTACACCCTAGAGTCCCATGCCCCCTGCCTCCACAGTTGGGGCTGCTGCACCCTGCTGCACACTTCCATTGCCCACATGGGCTGGGCTGCTGCACCATGTGTACCTTGTGCAATGGTTAGGGCTGCTTTACCCTGATGCCCACCTGTGTCTTGCCCCACAGTCAAGGCTTCTGCACCATGTTGTCCTCTGTTCCCTGCCACCACTGTGCCCTGCTGCACTGTAGAACCCCTTGCCTCCACAGTTAGGTTTGCTGCACCATGCTGCTCCCTGCCACCAGACTCAGATCCTTTGCTACACTGCCCAAACTGCTCAAAAGAAAAAAATTGAAAAATACTTTCATCATCTTGTATTATGAGGTGGGGGACAGAGAGCAGCAGGGTGCAGCAGTCCCAACTGTTTGGGCAGGAGACAGAGGAGGCATCAGGGTAAAACAGAACAAACTGTGGGATAGTGCAGCAGCCACATTTGATTGGGGCAAGGGCATGGGCAGCATGGTGTAGCAAAAGATCTGACTCTGGTGGCAGGGGGCAGCAGGGAGAAACTACCCAAGCTGTGGAGGCTGGGGACAGAGTGCAGCAAATGCCCTGACTCTTGTAGCAAGTGGCAGCATGGTGCAGCAGCCCTAACTGTGGAGGCATGGGCTCTAGGCACATCAGGCCACAGCTGCCTTGACTGTGCAAACAGTAGCAGGGTGCAGCATCCTTGGCTGTGGTGGCACAGACAGAGCACAGCATGGTGCAGAAGCCCTGACTGTGGGGAAGGACACAGGGGGGCATCAGGGTACAGCAGCTCTGACTGTGGATCAGCATGTGTGTGATGCAGCAGCCCTGCCCATTTGTTGCAATGGAAGTGGGTATCAGGTGCAGCAAAAGCCCCACCTCTGGTGGGCAGTGGCAGCATGGCACAGCAGCCCCAATTGTGGAGGCAGGGGACTGGGACTCTGGGGTGTAGCAGAGCACAGCAGCCCTGACTGTGATGACAGGAACAGGGAGCAACAGGGTGCATTGGCCCTGACTGTGAGGGTAGGGGACAAAGGGAAGCAGGCTGCAGCAACTTCAACTGTTTGCACAGGAGGCAGCAGGGTGCAGCAGCCCTGACTGTGTGGGAAAAGATAGTTGGTAGCAGGTTACAACAGCCTTGAAGGTAGGGCTGGAAACTGGAGTCTTGTTGGGCAGGGAGCAGCAGAGTGCAGCTGCCTCAACTATGGGGCAGGAGACAGGGGCATCAGGATGCCATGTAGTGTTTCTGGTTATACACATACATGATGTATTCTCACACAGAAACCCTCAAAGAACTGAAATTTGAGAGTTCTTACAGTACATGTGCCTGAAATAACAGAGTGTGCCAGGCATCTGTTTGTCAGTCTGACATGAAAAAAAATTGTTCTTACATGAATCTGTTTATGGAGGCTACACCAAAGACAAACTACTTCTGTGAACGAACAACATTTGGATTTATTTTATATCCATTAAACAACCCCATGTTATATATCTAGAAAACAATGCAGAGTTCTGATGAGAAAGAACTGACAGCTGTGATACAGACAAGTTGATTTCTCACAAAGAAACATTCATACCACTTCAGTTCAGCACTGAAACTTAAATGATCAACTTTTCATAAGAACAGAATGATAGATTTTAAGCTAATCTATCTAAACATATATCAGACTGATTTAGTCAAAAAAAACCTGGAGAGTAAACAATTAACTCTACAGACTGCTCTGATTGGAAAGTGAAACAGCTCTTCAGTTGAGCAGGGACTTAACTGCTGAAGCAGCCAGTTACTCCAATATGATGTCATCGCTCTCCAAGCCTTACTCAGAGAGACAGAAACAACTTCACTGTTTTCAGTTACTGCAGAACAAGTTAGCTAATGGTTATTTAAAGAACACCACAAAACCAATCAGCATGGCATTTTCAGGAAACACAAATCATGACACAGGGACTTGAATTCAAGCAAATTCCATCTTTTATTAACAATACATGAAAACCGTTGCATTTGATCTTTAACTATTTTTTTCTCTTTTTGATGATTCCTGAAGAAAACCTATGGCCAAAAATGTCAATTTTAACTATGTTTTCTACTTCAGTGTAAATTTAATATTAACTTTTGATTTTGTTTTCAACCCACACGTTGATACAACACCTTATTTTGTTGTTCTTACTTTTTAAATGTTGTTTCCTAATCACCTCATCATCCTCTAATTACACTTATACACAAATTAAAACAAATTCCGGTCAGAGCCAAGATGGCTGCTGCAGTATGCGATAGTCGTGCATGTGCATTGTAGCCATGATACTCACACATCCACGCTGAGCTCATGTTGGCCATCCTGGGCACAGCATGTTCTTGTGGAAGTGATGGGCAGCTACTAAATAGTGTGCATGCCAACAGGAGGGAAGAGGGAAGAGGGAAGAGGAAAGAGTAGTGTAACCGCAGAGGGGAGTGCTGGTACAGAAACAACAGATCAGCATTGACTGCACCACTGTGAAAGGCCATAATGAAGTTATCCGGTCATGTGCTCCACAGTCACTTTTCTCTCTCCTACTTATAGCAATACATCAGTATGGTGACATCACCATGCAGCCATAAAGATGAATGTACTGCTCAGTTTTAATTACTAGTGTTCCTTTGATTTCTATAACAGTCCTCCTTCTATTTTTAGGTACCAGTCAGTCTTGGGTTCCTGCGCTAACAGCAATTCTGATGGTCAACCTTGATAAATGTTCATTGAACAAAAGATCCAGTTTGAAGAAGCACTCAAAAGCCAATGAAGTTTGTCTGCTGTACAGCATTTATTTTACCATATCTATATACTGTATGTTCTGGCTACAGATAAAATGAATAACTAATGCACACACGTAGACCAAAAAGACACGAATCCCCAGTGCGTTGAGGCTGTACACGCCCTCTTCATCAGGGTTAGTGCTGACTCTGGTCCCTGTGTTTTAATTTATACCACAATCAATTAACCAATTAACATCAGTCATTAAAACTGGTGTAAATTGTTGCTAATGACAGACTAAGATTTCAGAATTAAAGTTGTTCAACTGGTCATTATATTATACTGTATGAGACTTAAAAAAAACTGTAGGACATATGAAACCAAAAGACAGTAAAACCCATCCTCAGATATTACAAGTCACATTGCACTGCTTGATTCATAAATGAATTAATGGTACCTGATTCTGGAGATCAAACAATGAGAGATTTAGGGTGTGACATTATGGATCTGGGCAAAAGAACAATATAGAACTACATAAGCATATTAAAATTAACATTTGATTTTTTTATGGAAAAAAATGAATATGACCTTATAATGGTACCAAAACTACATTACTAGGGGAAAAAATAATATCTCAACCAAAATACATGTTTTTAAAAAATTGCTGTGAAGCTCAACTGTTTGCAGATCTCATAGGTAAAAGTGCATTACAGAGTCTACTGCATATTGAGAAACTTCATTTGTGATGTCCAAATTGTAATCAAGAATATATGTTGTGAGCTGATGCTCATCCATATGATCTGTAGTGATAAACATTGTAATAGGGAGGATGCTGGCAACTATAGGCCAGTTAGCTTGACATCAGAGGTGGGGAAGCTAATTTAGTCACTGCTCAAGAAAAGAATTGTGGCATATCTTTAATCCAGTGGGTTACAACACTTGAGGTAGTGTAGATTCAATAGGGGAGGTCATATCAGACAAAGCTGATAGCTTTCTTTGACCAGAGGACCAGGGAAATAGATCAGGGTGGAGCAATGGATGTGAGCTACTAAGATTTTAGTAAGGCTTTTGGCACTGTTCACAAAAGAGGCTCATAACAAAACTGGGCAGCTTAGGGGTGGGTCCAAAGGTGGTAAACTGGGCAACAAATTGGTTAAGGGGTAGGCAACAGAGGATTATGGTAAACAGAGTTGTCTCTGGGGAAGGGAGGGTGATCAGCAGGATGCCACCAGGCCTAGTACTGGTACCAGTCTTCTTTAATGTCTTTATAAGTAACAGTGCAGATCAGCTGGAAAGGAAGGTATGCCTTTTTGTGGATGACACCAAAATCTGAAAAAGGGTGGACACTCCAGGGGCAGTGAAAAGAATGTACAGAAACCTGAGAAAACTCAAAGAGTGGTTGAGGGCATGGCAGCTGGGTTTCAATGTAAAAAAAAAAGTGTGAAATCATGCAATTAGAACACAGAAACCCAGTGATGGAACACAGTTTGGGAGAAGAGATATTGATGATCACCAAACAGGAAAGGGACCTGGAAGTAATCATATCTGATGATCTCAAGGTGGTGAGGTAGTGGGACATGGTGGTTGGTAGGGCCAGTGAGATGTTGGGTTGCATAGGGAGGGGTATCACCAGTAGAAGGTGGAATATGATTCTGCCACTTTATAGATTGCTGGTGAGACCCTGTCTGGAGTACTGTGTCCAGTTCTGGAGACCACATCTGCGAAATGACATAGAGTGGAGGCAGTACAGAGGAGGGCAACTAAAATAGTGCAGGATCTGCAGTAGAAGCTCTATAATGAGAAACTGAATTACCTCAATATGTACTCCCTGGAAGAGGGAAGACAGAGGGGGTATGATAGAGACCTATAAATCCCTCATGTGGGTAAATAAGGTATGGCATGGAAGTATTTTACACAGAAAAAGATACATAAGAAAGGGGGAAATGTAATGGTGCTGGAAGGGGGTAAATTCAAGAGAGATGTGAGGAAGTAGATCTTCAAAAAAAGAGTGGCGAATACCTGGAACAGTCTTTTGGTGGAAGTCATGGGGCAAAAACAATGGTAGGTTTCAATCATGCATGAGACAGGCACAAGAGATTCTTGATGGGAAGCAAGGGGAGGGGAGGGGAAGGGGGGAGAGACTGAGATCAAGTAGGAGCTGGGGTGACAGTATAGGCCAGAAAAAAAATGTGCAGAATGGGGGGGTCCAAGCAGTACTCATCTGCTGTTGAATTCTATGTTTCTGTGCATTAACTGTAACAGAAAGTACATATGGCCATCATTCCTACCAGCCCATATATGAAAATTGTCCCACATCCCTATTTCTAGAAACAGAAGAGAGAACTTAATGAGATGAAAAAATGGGAAGGGGAAAAGGGATAGGTTATTGGGAAGGGGAAGGATATATAAGGGGAGTTGCGAGAAGGGGAAAGGAACAGAGTCAAGGACAAAAATGGCATTGTAAAAATGGGGTATGGTAGAGGGTGGAGGTAGGAAAAGGAGAGAGGAGAGAATTGGATGGGATGAAATGAAGAATTAGCATAAGGGAAATCAAGGGAGGAGAGGAAAGAATAAGGAAATGGAAAGGAAGTAAAGGTATAAGGGGTGGTGTAAACAAAACATGAAAAAAACCCAGCCAAAACAAAATTAAAAATGTAAAAAATAATATCTTAAAGACAAATTTTGTCAATCACATTTAATAGATATAACTTTTCATTCTAATCTCATTTCTAACATTTATATCAATTAACAGAGATACTCTTGCCAAGAATCTTTAAATATGCTGTTACCCTTAATAAACTTCTCAGACACTGGCGGCTTATGGTAAACCCAAGATCTAACACCAGTGTGAGTGAGCATGTCTTGGAACAAATTTCTGCCTAGCTAATTTTTTAATCACTATCAACTGTTTTTAAAGCATAAAGTGAAACAGCAAATCCTGTAGTTCTAATCATCAAAGCTAAGTATCTGTGGATCTTCAGAGCAAAATACCAATACTCCAGTTTTAACAAAGATAAAAAAATGTACTAAACATTTCAATCCATACAGTAAGGTGCCAAAATAATAAGTGCTGAGAAGGAGTGGTATCAACCCTCAATGTTTCATGCCTGAGCTTGGCACTTTATCAAGATAAGGCTCTTGATAAAGTGCCAAGCCAAGGCACAAAACATTGAGGGTCAGCACTGATCCTTATCAGCACCTGTTATTTTGGCACCTTATGGACTGTATGGATTGGTATGTTTAATTTGTTTTTACCTTTGTAAAAACTGGAGTATACAGATCCACAGATCCATTACTATGGAGGGTTAGTGCTGTGGCTCTTGTTTCACCAAAGCAAAGGTGACTCAGCAGGAAGGTGAGAAGAAAAGAAGGGATAGGAAAGAACAATGGATGACAAAGTGAGAAAGCAGAAAAGTGGGAAAGTGGAGAAATGCAGAAGGGGAAAATGTAGAGGGGATGAAGGACAGGAACACTGGAGAAGAGTTGGGGACAGAGAAAGAAAGGATGACCCAGAGGGGAACGGAAAAGGAAATAGGAAGAGGGAAGTAGGAGGTAGTACATAAGGGAGAATTGATGGGGGAGGGAACAGCAGGAGCAGCAGAGAGGAGGCATGGGAGTAAGAGAGGCACCGGAGGAGATCACGGAAGAACAGGTGGACAGACCTGGGGCAGAAGTCCAGGATAGCAATACAAGAATTGCAAGGAAAAGGAATCAAGACAGAGGTACTGGGACACACCCAGAGATGGAGAAAACAGAGTCGGCAAGGCAAGGCAATTTTATTTATAATGCACCCAATTCCAGAGGCTCTGGGTGCTGAACGTGAATAACAGATAAGACAATAAATTAAATTGTTTAATAAAACCTCATTAAAACCATAATAAAATTAATATTCTGCAACAATATAGAGGTTCCCAGAAGTCATACTTCAAGGGACTGACTGGAACTAAGGATGACAGCAGTCAAAAGCCAGACTGAAGAGGTGGGCCTTTAGCCTCCCCTTAAACAGCTTTATCAAGGGGGCCTCCCGGACTGCAGGTGGAAGCGAGTTCCACAAGGTAAGCCCAGAGACACTAAAAGCACGATCTCCCAAGGTCTTGAGCCGGACCCTGGGAACCTCCAGGAGGCCCCTTGAAGAGGAGTGGAGGGAGCGAGCAGCAGACACCGGTGTCAGGAGCTCGGACAGGTAACCAGGACCCAGCATGTTTAGGGCCTTAAAGGTGAGAATACCCACCTTGAAAAGGACCCTCCCCCTGACCGGCAGCCAGTGCAGAGCATGCAGGACCAGAGTCACATGACTGGACCTCATGTGGCCTCCCCTGTAGTTGGTTATTTGACTAGTTGCTGAAGGAATGGCTCTTGAGTGGATTCCAACATCTCTCTGCTCCTTTCCGATGCTGCTGTTAAGATCCATGACTGGACCTCGAAAGGTAATGGCCTATGGTGACTCAATCATTAAGGGAATCAATTGGTTGGGGAAGGGGTGGCATATAAAAGGAGGTTGGTCTCTTTCTGTGACCCAGGGATGGAGCAAGCAGGATGCAGCCAAGAATAAAAGAGAATTTTAGATTGCTTGAAGGTAAACCGCACCTGATTCTGCACCTCAGGATGAATGACCTAGCAGAGGAAGATGTGGAGCTGGTACAAATAAGGTTTAGGGAGCTAGCCAGGGGATGTAGAGGGATGCTTAGCTCTCTGGCATTCTCAGTGGTATTGCCGGTACACTGCGCTAGTATGGCTGACAACTGAGAATAAAATATTTCAACCACTGGCTAAGGGAATGGTGCAGGAGGGAGGGCTTCACATGCATAGGAGAATGGGGGGCACATGGGCAGAGGAGAACCTATTCGCAAGAAACAGACTGCACATAAATGAGGGGGAGCTACAGTGTTAAGGGGAAAGTTGCAAGTGTATATTGACGGAATTCTAGGTAGGGATTTAAACTAAGGGGGGGGACTATGAAACTAGGGAAGGACTGGAAGAAGTAACTAGAGGGTCTTGCCTAGCTAGCACTCCCCCGCAGAAGGGGGCAGGAGATATTAGAAAGCAGGAAAATGGGTAGGGAGGAGATAGATGGAAGGGCTTGCTGGCAAATGCTAGGAGTCCGGGAAATAAAATGGAGGATTTGGAGACCACGGTGGTGAGAGAGGGACTAGACCTGGATCTGTAACTGAGACATGGTGGACAGAAAACCACAATTGAGAGGTGGTAATGCTGGGGTACAGTCTTTTTGGGAAAGATAGGAAAAGGAAAAGAAGGGGATGGGTGGCATTATATTTAACAGAGAGGATAAAGGTGATGGCGGGTCTGGAAGATCAGGTTCTCGTAGAGATCCTCTGGGTCATGTTAACCAAGAAGACAGGGGAGGCAGTACATATGGTGGTGGTATACAGACTGTCAAATCAACGGGAGAAGGTTGATAAGGAGATGATTAAGGAAATATAAAGGATAGCAAGAAAGGAGGAAATTCTGTTGGTGGGGGATTTTAATCTCCTTTACATGAAGTGGGAGATTCCAACAGCAGCATCAGAAAGGAGCAGGGAGATGTTGGAATCCATGCAAGAGGCATTCCTTCAGCAACTAGTCAAAGAACCAGATAGAGGGGTGGCCAAATTGGACGTAATAAGGACAAATGGATACAGTATAGAAGAGGTCAAGGTGGGAGAGAATCTAGGGGATAGCAATCACAGAAGAGTCAGGTTTAGTCTTAGGACGGGGATGGAAGCAAGTCATACCATCACCAAGGTACTGTAATCGACTTCTGGAAGGCAGATTTTAAGAAAATTAAGGGAATTTTCTAGAGGGAGATGAAAGGAAAAGAGAATCTGGAGGACATTGAGGAACTGTGGGGAAGGTAATAAAAGGAGGAATTTTGAAGGCAAGGGAGCAGTGCATTAGGAAAGTGGGCAAGAAAAGACATGGAAGAAAGCCGCTTTGATTCACTAAAGAGGTGGCAGGAGCAATAAGGGATAAAAGGAAGCTTTCAGGGCATACAAAACTATTCAAGGAATGGAGAAAAGGGAAATATACAGGGGAAAGCTTCGGGTGGCAGGGCAAATAGTCAGGAGGGCAAAGTCAGATACAGAGGAGAAAATAGCAAGGGAAGCCAGGCAGGGGACACCTTTTTCAGGTACATCGGCAAGAGAAGAAAAGCAAACAGGGTATAATGAAACTGTAAGGGAAGGGGGAGCTGTGATCGAGAGGGATGAAGAAAAAGTGGACATGTTAAATAGATACTTCAGCTCAGTCTTCATGGTCAAGAGAAAGGGACCATTGCTAAGAGATAGGGGAAGGGAGGACAGGGAGATAGACACAGGCCCTTTTACAGAATGTAGGGTATTGGAAGAACTAGGTGAATTAAAGGTGGACAAAACAATGGGTCCTGTTACACTACATCTCAGGGTGCACAAGGAGATGAGGGGGTAGCTTTCGGTGCCACTCACAAAGCAGTTTAATCTATCTTTGGACAAGTGGAATGTCCCAGGGTACTGGAAAAAGGCAGACATGGTGACATTGCACAAGAGCGGAGGGAGGAAGGAACCAGTAAACTATCGTCTGGTCAGTCTTACCTCTGTGGTGGGTAAGGTGATGGGGGCACTCCTAAAAGAAAGATTAGTAAAATATCTGGTAATAATAATTACCTTCCAGTGTCTCCTAAAATATCTGGATGAGGGTGGGCTCATGGACAACAGCCTGTATGGGTTTACAGGTGGAAGATCATGCCAAACTAACCTGATCAAATTCTTTGATGGGGTGACAGCGGTATGTAATCAGGAAGGGGCAGTGGACGTGACCTATCTGGACTTCAGTAAGGCTTTTCAAACTTGATGGAAAACTGGCTAGAAGACAGAACTCAAAGGGTGGTTGTCAATGGGGCTCACTCCAGGGAGGAAGGAAAGACAAGTGGGGTACCTCAAGGGTCAGTATTGGGCCCAATACTGTTTAACATCTACACTGGGGATATAACAGAGGGTCTACATGGGACGGTGTGTCTATTTGCAGACAACATGAAGATCTGTAATAGGGTGGATACACTGGGGGGTGGAGAAAATGAGGGAGGATCTAATCAAGCTAGAGAAGTGGTCAGGGAGGTGGCAATTGTGCTTTAATACAAAGAAATGCAAAATAATGCACATAGGGCACAAAAATCCAAAGGCAAGCTACACACTGCGAGTAGAGGAACTTGAGGCAACAAAGCAGGAAAGGAATCTGGGGATTATCATTTCAGATAACCTAAAGGTGGCAAACCACTGCAACAAAGTGGTGGAAAAGGCAAACAGAATGCTGGCATGCATAGGGAGGGGTATCACAAGTAGGAGGAATGAGCTGATTATACCACTGTATAGGTCCATGGTTAGACAACACCTGTAGTATGTGGTACATTTCTAGAGACCACACTTGCAGGGAGACAGGGATAGAGTGGAGAAGGTCCAGAGAGGGCTACCAAAATGGTGCAAGGCTTGCACAAGAGATCATATGAAGAACAGCTTAAGGAGCTTGACCTGTACACATGGGAAACGAGGTAGAGGGGGGATATGATAGAAACTTTTAAATAGTTGAGGGGAATAAACAGGGTGAGGGAAGGAAGCATTTTGAAAATGAGTGAAAACACATTAACTAGGGGATACAGTTTAAAACTGGAGGGAGACAAATCCAAAGGAAATACTGTATAAGGGGACAATACTTCACTGAGAGGGTTGTGGGTCTCTGGAATAAGCTGCCTGAGTGGGTGGGAGGAGGAAACTCACTGGGGGGAGTTCAAGAGGGCATGGGATAACTACATGGGATTAAATAAAAGAGGTAAGGGTATGAATCCAGTTGGGAATAGTGGAGCTGGAGACTGCATTAGGGAGGGAGGGCAAGAAAGTGGGGAGTAAGAAAAATAGGGTAGAGGAGCCCATGGGGAGGGGAAGGGGCTGACTAGATGGGCTGAGGTGTCCTTTTCTGCTGACAGATGTCTATGTTTCTATTTGTATGTCATTGCCATTTGCACAACCCGCTAGCCTAGTAGTGACATAGCTGTCTGTTTTTTAAGCATGTTTAAATTGACTATCATGCTGCATAGTTAAATAGGACATGGTCTGATATTTGGACTAGTCCAGGAGACAATTCATCTCAGACTCCCTTGCCTATGAGGAGAAAGAACCAAGTGGAAGAATGGCCCCCATCCCTAAGGGCAAGTGATTCAGATAATTTGTATTGGATCATGAGTGCCTCCTATTATCCTTATCTGCTGAACAGGTACATCTCTGCTGCTTACCCTGCTGCAGTTAAAATTGATCCCTTGGCTCACTATGATGCCTTCTGTTGTAACTACATTTGTTGGAAAGGGAGTGAACATTTTGCCTGCAGTATTATGCTGAATTTGAATTATTTTATTCCATGGTAATGATGTTATTTTGCAATTGTTGACTGCTTATAATTTGGCTGTCCTTTAAGTAAGAAATTAGGAAGTTGACACACAGCTCATTTTTAGAGTATATAGACACACCAAATCGGGTGACATTGCAGTATCTAATTTTAATGTTACACATGTTTAAAATTGTACAGTTTACAGATTTGAGAGATGTCATTAAAAAAAATCTCTGAATGTCTGGCTGCTTAATAACTCAGTTCCCTTTAATGCATGAGATCTGTAGTTTTATACACATTTTCATGAGGTGGAGGACACCAAATGCAGTGAATTGTGGACAAGTAGTTTTACAGTTACATTACTGGACTTTAAATGTTGGCAACATTTTGTGCAATTTCGTGGAAGAAGAATCATAATTTAACCTATATTTTGCTGGCAGAAGTTAAAGTTCACTCAGCCGTTACCCCCACCCTAATTATTTTCTTTCCTGCACCCCACCCTCATTCTCCCTCACACATTTGTAAAAAAATGTAGGTTCCTGGTACTGTGCTAGGAGCTGACAACATCTTTTAAAACTTACCTGCCTCCTAACCTAACTCATCAGTCCCCAAAATACGTGTATTTGTTAATGCCCTCTGCCCGGCCTTTTATCCATGATTTTGGAGGCCTTTAGTCTTCATAAACAAGGCTAACATAGTCACCCACACAACAGCACAGGAGCAGCACACAACTGGAGATTTTCAAAATAAAGCACCATATAAGCACTTCATTTACACATTTGAATTTATTCTTTCTTTGCAATCCAGCACTTTACCATGTGTTTTATCCTTGGGAGTTCCTTGAACTTTTTCTGACCCCTTACTCTTTTCCGTGCAGTGTTCTTTATGTTAATCCAGGCCATATACTTGTTGCTCTTTTGCAAATAAAGCATTTGGAAGTAGACATGTGGCCTGTATTTTCAAGGAGTTATGATGGAAACAACAGCAAGTTACTTCACTTTTGCATTGCAAATCACAGCTGTATCTGCACCAGAATGTTGCACTACCATCGGAAGATGTCTGCACCACAATCTGCTGTGCATGTGCTTGTGTCCAGATTAGTGACACAAAAGTGACACAACTATGATGCAGCCTGCATTTGAGCTGCAACTATGCCTCAGTTATGATGCATGTTTATCTTGCACCATGACATTTTGGTTTTGATCCAGCTATGAAAATATGGCACAATTGTTTGACACGTCTGCATGATACAAATTTGCATGTTATGAGACAATTGCATCATTTTTGAGCACTTTTGAAAATATCACCCAATATCTTTAACTGAGACATGTAAGAGCCACTCCTGAGTGTAGTCCCCTCTGCCTGATGAAGCATCACATTATCTGACAGGAATTACCTGGATTTCAGTGCTGTGTTTTTCAGTGAGCCAAATACATGTTTATTTGAAGTCACTGGGCCCAATTCTCAAAACTTGGTGCAAGCCATGCCAAAGGCAACTTGCACAGATAGCTGGTGCACCAGGGACCCTGTGCCTGATTCTCTATGGGGTAGGGTCCTGGCAGCAAAGCCTCATGGCTTGCAGCAACTGTGACCATGTGTCAAAGAGATGGCACATCTGGACAGGATGCTGCAAGCTGTGGGGTGGCCATGCACCACTATAAGATGTCCCTGGTGGTCTAGCAGCTCCCCACCCCAATCTTCCCGAATACTAAAATATTATTTCCCTGGTGGTCTTGTGGGCCTCCCCAGCCCTGATCACCATATCATTATAATACTTAGGTCCCTGTTGGTATAGTGGATCCTCCTGTCCCGATCTGCACAAATAATAAATTTATAGTTTGCTGCTGGTCTAATGGACCCCCCTACCCTGATCTGTCCAAATACTAAAATATTATTTTCCTGGTGGTCTAACAGACCCCCCAGCCATGATCCCCATATCATTATAATGCTTAGGTCCCTGGTGGTCTAGCAGATGCCCCCACCCCAATCTGCAAAAATAATAAATTAATAATTCTCTGGTTCCCTAATCTCTGATCACCATACCATTATAATACTTAGGTCCCTGTTGGTCTAGTGGATCCTCCTGTCCCGATCTGCACAAATAATACATTTATAGTTTGCTGCTGGTCTAATGGAACCCCCTGCCCTGATCTGTCCGAATACTAAACTATTATTTCCCTGGTGGTCTAGCAGACCCCCCAGCCCTGATCCTCATATCATTATAATACTTACGTCCCTGGTGGTCTAGTGGATGCCCCCCACCCTGATCTGCCCAAAATAATAAATTAATAATTCTCTGGTGGTCTAGCGGACCCCCACATCCCTGATCAGTGCTTATAATTATATATATTTATTTCCCTGATGGTCTAGTGGCCCACCACCCCAGCAAGCAGTGTCTCGCCATCCCAGTCTTCGTCCCATCCCCGAGCCCATGATGCATATAGTTCCTTCATGGCAGTTGGTGCCGACCGAACAGCGCGTGCAACGCATTGCACAACAAGGCTTTCGTGTTCCTGGGCTGTTCAGTTCCGCAGCTGGCCATGGTGGGAAGAGGAGGGCTACGCCAGTAGCTGGCTCAGTGATGGAAAAGGGGGTGATCTGGGTGATGGGAAACTGCTTGCTTGGATGGGAGTCTCCTAGATCCATATGGGGGGTCTGCTAGATCACCAGGGAATAATTTATTTATTATTTATTTGCTTTTGGTAACCGGATAAGCACACTAGACAGCCAGTGCCTATTTTCAGGTGCGACCCGGGAGAATAACAGGGTAATTACAAGGGAGAGGATACACGGACAACAATTACAATCAGGAGCATTGGAGAACAGTTACAATCTGGAGTGGGTATACTCCAACAATCTAGCAGAACAGAGGTTACAGAGATAACATTTTCCAGAAAACATTACAGAATAAATTACAAATAACAGTTAGATACACAGATAGTTCATGTATTCAGGAGCAAGACATTTGTCAGGTGAGCTCGACACAGGATGAGGAGAAGCTGTGGGGCTACATGGGGGAGAGAGACGCCCCCCCCAGGGTGGAAGGCAGGAAGTGGCAACCTGGCCCAGTCGAGTACTGCCCTTAGCCAGCAGCAAAGGGGGGGAGAGCTAGGATGGGGAATCGTACGGCCAGGGAGGTCAAGTGGCAGGGCACAGGCAGGTAGCAGCAGGCTTCAGGAATGCCAGAAGAAGGTTTTGAAGCAAGAGTGGGAGGGTGAGGCTCGGACCTGGAGGGGGGAGGGAGTTCCATAGCTTGGATGCGTGAGAGGCAAATGCCCTGTCGCCAGTGAGGGTGCGGGTCCTAGGGACCAGATGGGTCTGGAACTCACAGGACCTAAGGTGGTAGGTGGGGGAGACATGTTTCATGGGGAGGGCAAGTGAGGCAAGGACAGAAGTACAGATGATGTTGTCAATGAAGTTGCCCAAGGAGTATGTCCAGAATTTGTCGGGGGGGAGCCAGTCAAGACGGGAGTAGAGCTCGCAGCGGTGGGTAAGCCGGGGGGCCGAGAGAGAGAAGCAACAAATGTTATTGTATGTGGTGTCCCATTTAGCCAGGCATGAGGAAGGGGCAGGGGCAAAGGCAACAAGACCATAGGAGAGGGTGGGCAGGAGTATCCCCCTGGCTAAGGCCAGCCGAGCAGCGGGGGTGAGGCAGTCCTTGGCTCTGTAGGCAAGGTCGAGTTTACCATTTGTGGCACTGCATATGTTCCGGATGTGCCCAGCGAGGTCCAGCTGGGGGTTAAGGGAGAGTCCTAAGTACTTAACAGAGACTACTGTAGCTGGGGGGAGTTGCAGGCATCAAAGATTTTTAGGGGCGTAGTGCAGGAGGCAATTTTGACTGTGGAGCCGAATAACATTGCCTGGGTTTTCTTGAGGTTGACTATGAGTCTATGCCCTTCCAGCCATTTACAGACTCGGGAGAAGACAGAGTTGAGTTGGGCATTGATGGTGGTGATGTCGTGGGAGCTGGCCAACAGTAGGAGGTCATCCGCATACATGGTGAGGTGCCCTTCAGTAGCAACGGAGGGTAAGCCATTGACAAACAGGGAGAACAGGATCGGCCCGAGGACAGATCCTTGAGGGACTCCACCGGATACGGGCAGGGGGGTGAGATGGTATGATTGAAGCAGGTGAGTTGCATCCTATCCCCTAGGTAGCTAGAGAACCAGTCGAGGGAATGGCAGGAGAGGCCAAGGGTGCAAAGTGGGACAAGGAGGAGGGGATGATCTACACGGTCGAAGGTTTTGGATAGATCCACAAATATGGCCCCCGTGAGTTTACTCTGATCTGTGGCGGTCCTGATCCTTGAGGTAACCTCAGCCAGAGCCGTAGAGGTGCTGTGATTTTTATGGAACCCATGCTGACAAGGGGAGAGGACACTGTATTCCTGGATGTAGTGTTGGAGCTGAGACACAACTGCTTTTTCTAGCAGTTTGCAAGCAGCTGAGAGTATGGCGATGGGACAATAGTTGTTTAAGTCCTTGGGGTCACCATTTTTCAGTACCGGAATGACCCTAGCAATTTTCCAAAGGTTGGGGATGACCCCGGTTATGAGCGAGGTGTTGAAGATGTGGGCAAGAGGCCTGGCAATAAGGGAAGCCCCCAGGCTGAGAAGCCTGGGTTCAAGGCCGTCGTGACCCACCCCCATATGGTGGGAGAGACCGACAAGGAGGGCCTGGGTCTCCTTCACAGAGATCCTCTTGAGGTAGAAGGGTGGGCGGGGGGACTGGGGGCCGGAGCCGAGTGCTGGGGCTGCAGGTAGAGGAAAGGGGGTGGACGGCAGGTCAGTGAAGAGATGGTTAAAAGAGGAGGCAATGGTGAGGGGGTTATTACAGTTAGCATCACCAATTGTCATGTCAGTAACTTGAGTTTTGCGCGAGCCACTGACTAGGTTTTTTATGTTCACCCAGAAACGTCTGGGGTTGCGCGCAGTGGCAGTCAGTGCAGAGCTACAGTATTGGCTTTTCGCAGAGTGATAGCCTTCTTGCAGGAGTTTCTGAACTGGCGAGTATACAGCTGGAGATCCGTTAGGGTTAAGTGATGCCCTGTATTTTGACCAGGCTCGTCCCTCTGCTTCATGAGATAGGAGCTCACTGTGAAGCCATTTAGTTACCGATCCACGAACCCGCCTTTTGGAAGGGGGGGGCATGCCTATTTTGGAGAGGAGCAAATGTCGCAAGAAAGAGGTCAAGGGCTGTGACAGGGTCAGATGAAGCCAGGACGTGGTTCCAGGACACACCCTGAAGGTCCTGGAGGTATGAGGGGATTGAGAATTTCGAGTAGTCCTGCATATTTTAGTATTCGGGCAGTTTGGGGTTGGGGGGGTCCGCTAGACCACCAGGGCAAAAATATTTTAATATTCGGGCAGATCGGTGGGATCCACTAGCCCACAAGGGCCCTAATTATCTTAGTGATGGGGGTTCAGGGCTGGGGGGGTCAGCTAGACCACCAGGGACTTTATTATCCTACTGATAGTGGGATCAGGGCTGGGGATGAGGGGAACATAGCACATTGCCACAAGGTGTTAAACTCTCCCAGAGGGCATATTTCTAAGTACCCTTAGACCAGCCCTGGCTAGTTTAACAGTACTTAGAAATTTGCCTTCTGGGTGAGTTTCAAGAATCCCGAATTAGGGGTTTGGCAGCCTGCATCTGCCACATGCCCCCCAGCACCATTCTGCAGCCAGTTTTGTGCCACATGGATGGCACAAGTCTGCTTAGGTGCATGCAGCCTGCAGTTGATGTAGGCTGCATTTGAGAATCACTTCCAGGGCATTGTTTGGTGCAAGAGGCACTTTGCACCATTTCTTGTGGCACAAGCCCCTTGCACCATTCTGGAAGCTTTGAGAATCGTGCCCATTATGTTACTGATATAGCTTTATTTTAAAAATCTCCAGTTATATGCCACTCCTGTGTTGGTGTTTTGGCTCTTGTTGTGTGGCAGCAACTGCTCGGAGTCTGTTTGTGTGGTTTAATGCCAGTAACTCAGTCATCCCCTTCTGTAATACCCCCACACATTTTCTCTAACAGTCCTTTGGCTGTATGAGTGGGGAGCATGAAAAGTGAGAGGAGGTGAGTGAAGGGGCATGCATTATTGATCATGCTAGGCAGACTGAAGTTCTCAGTCTGACTAGCATCACTATTTTTACAGGCTGCTGTGACCTCCTCTCTACTGGTTGCTTGCTCACTTATATAGTTAGATGACTATTAGAAAAAAAGGAGAGGGAGGCCAGCCTGGTGGCTCTGAGGGTTGAGGCACTGGATGCCACACCTTGCACCACACTGGTAACCCTGAGTTGGGTGTGACCTCGGGTTGCCAGGGGTTGGCAGGGAAGGGAGAAGATCAAGCACCCGATGGACTGCTGTCCTCTCCCAGAAAGGGGAAGGTTGTCATCCTGCTCCTTGGCTGCCCCCTAGTGGAGGCCAGAGGGCAGCATCAAAGACAGGGAGATACAGGAGCACAGATACGTGGTACAGGCCTGCCTCCACTCCACACATGCACATTCATGCCACAAAGGGGACAGGGGAAGGGAGAAAACATGAAATTGGAAGTAGCAGGCTACATGATGGCCTGGCCATGTCCCCATTATCGGCTTTACCTGGCTACTAGTTTGCACTCTAGGGGGGGAATCCATGGGAGAATCATCAGAGTGAGCTGGATCAGGGGTGGCTGGGCTTTGAAATACAAGCCCTCTGAGAGGGGGCCAGAGCCACCTGCATGTTTTGAGAGGCAGAAAAATAGTTTATGGAAAAAAAAAAAGGAGATGGTGCATTACAGTAGGGGGACAATTGAGATAGCCTGGACTATTAAGACTATTGACCCCCAAATCATGGATTGAAAGACAGGAGTTGGAGTCACTATCAAAAACATATTTTTTGTTAAGGGGTCAGGCTCGGCAGGTATCTTCTAAAGATGTGGTTGGATCTGCCATTTTTTTAAATAAACATGCATGTGAGAATGAGGGAGGGGTGGAGGGTGGGAAATGACTGAGGTGGTAAGGTAATCACATACACCCATCTTTGTAGGCCACTTTGCCTGCATATCAATTACTACATTGTAAAGTGAAGCATGGGACTAAATTTTTGAAGCTGAGTCAATGAAAATGGGTTGAGAATTAAAGAAGAACAGAATTTGTCACTGGTTACCTTCTCTCAACCGTACCTGGAACTCTAAGTCCGGAATGCAGCAGCTGTAACCATTCAGTTAATGAGAAATTCCTGTTAGCTTGGAGGTTATAGTGCTCTCTTATAAGTATTTCTCTTTTTTTTGCTATCATCTTTTGAACTACTGTTTGTATGCTTTTATTTCGGGAGCCCTGTCTCATAGTGTGGGGCAGGTAGAGAGACTGCATACAGTCTACTTCGGTGCACATATTTTAAGCATGCTTAGTGCAAAACAGTCAATTTAGGCTCCATTGTGGTCTCTATCTAAAGACTGCAATATTGGGCTACTTTGGGGCTGTTTGTATTTTAAATTAACAAATAGTTTGCACTTGCTATTGCGAGACCCCTCCTGAGCACTTTCTAGGGCATATATCTCTATTTAAAAGAGCCCTGCTGTAAGCGTTGCGAGCAGAGCTGGGCACGCATCGCGTGCGCGGAGATGCACGCAGAGACTCGCGCATCTGCACATGTCTGCTGTGTCCACTGGAGATGTTGGGGAGTAGGGCAGACTCTAAAATACAAGGAGAGTAGGTAAGCAGCATAATACTGCATTTTCAATTGTAACAGTATAATACAGTATACCAAAAACTTTTCAAATGGCTCAGGCCAGAGGGAAACAAGATAAAAATAAAAAGATAACGTGCTCTCAATGTAACATGTTTGTGGAAGATACACCAACATTGGAGTTTGTTTGTGAAAAATTTTTGTTGGTTAGTCACTTCAAGAAGAAATTTGTCAGTTACAGAAGAGGCTTGAGACCCAAGTAGAAATAAAGCTCCTTGAAAACTTTATTGATGAAGCAGTGTTCGAAACTAGTACTAAACACACTGATTGTCTTGGTAACACCTCAACTGAAGTATTATCACCCTGTTTTGAACAGCATTCCTCTGTCAGGATACACCCATCCCCCACAAACCATACAGAACAACTTGCAGCTCCATTAGCTTTGTCTAATAAATTTGAGTGCCTCGCAAGGGAAGAAGATAGCCTTATTGTTACCCCTACCAAAGATATGGAGGCATCTAAGCCCTTACCATCAAAGCATATAAAAACTGAATCAAAACATAACAATCCTGGCCCCATGAGGGATATTGTAGTAATTGGTGACTCAATATTAAGGGGGGTTTACACTGCTGTCTGTGAGGGGTGGAAGGCACATGTGACAGTAAGTACCCTTCCTGGGGTGTGGACTAGTGATATAGTATACTTTCTGGATGGGCTACTAGAGAATACATCCAATCCTATTGTCCTACTTCATGAAGGAACTAATAATCTAGTCACATGGAATATAGATGACATTCAGACTGATTACATAAAAATTGTGCACAGGATTAAAGAAAAAATTGGGGAATTTATATTATCTGGGATTTTACCCACTTATGGAAAGCAATCACATAGAAATCCATCTATCTATAAGTTAAATTCCTGGTTAAGACAACTTTGCCTGTCTCAAAATATTGGATATATAGACAATTCAGTTACATTTAATAATGCAACTTGCTTTAAAGGGGATGGTTTGCTTCTGAACCACTTCAGTACTAGAGTCTTGGGGAAAAAAATTAACAACGTCCTGGAATTTCATTTAAACTGGAAGGTGGGGGGAGGGCTGCTGAGGATAATAAATACTATAGAAAGGCAGAATCCAACAGGGCACATATCAAGAACCATGGCTGGAAGGGAGTATTGATAAATGCCCATAGTCTGACCAGCAAATTTGATGAGTTCAAAAACCTACTAGCTTCAAATGATATCCAGATCGCCCTAGTTACTGAAACCTGGTGGGACGAGGCCGATATCAGGGAAAAAACAATCCATGGTTATAATGTCTTCTCCAAAAGTAGGAAATATAGAAAAGGTGGAGGGGTAGCCATCTACCTCCATGAAACAATAGAATGTGAGGAGATTACAACTGACACAGGTGATACTGAATCAACCTGGGTTAAATTATCCCCCCCAAGGTGACCCCCCACTTATCATCGGCTTTGTCTACAGACCACCAGCAACAACACTTGATATTGATAAGCAGCTATTAAATTATATTGCAAATCTTGAACCATCTAACAATATAGCAATTTTTGGAGATTTTAATCTGTCCAATATCAGTTGGATACTAGCAACAGCAACTTCAAAAAGTGATAGATCCTATATGGAAATCTTTGATCAGCTCGGGTTAGAACAGTTGATCTTACTACCTACCAGAAATGACAACATTTTAGACTTGATATTAACTAACACAGTGAACTATGTATCCAGTATCTCCATTAGCGAAGCTTTGGGAAACAGTGACCACAATATAGTCAATTTTCAAATCCTAGGCAATCGAATGAAAAGAGCCACTGGCTCAACTGAAATATTACATTTCAGAAAAACCAAGTTTGATAAAATTAATTCTAGTATGGATAGCTGGGATTGGGCTAAAGAGTTCACCAACCTTTTGCTTGAATCAAAATGGAACTTATTGCTTAATAGACTGAAAAATCTTATTATAGCATATATTCCAACCATAAAGAAGTTTGATGGTAATAAAAGACTAACACCTGTTTAAATGAGCCCCACAATAAAAAAAACTAATTAACAGGAAAAGTAAAATGTTCAAGTGTATAAAGCATGGTAAAACTCAATATCTTACTAAGTATAAGGAATTAGTTAAAAAAGTGAAAACCTCTATTAAAAATGTCAAATCTCAGTATGAGCCCAAACTGGCTGGAAAAATAACAAAAAAGTCCTTTTCTCCCATATAAATCAATTAAAGGGAAGAACAAATAGTATAGGTCCCTTTTTAAATTATTCTGGACAAATGGCTAATAATAACGAAGCTGCAGATATACAGAACAGATATTTCTGCACTATATTTAATAAAGTTAATGCTGGTTTAAGAACAAATTTGCCATCATTTCCTGGTCAGGTAATTATTGAACCCAATGAGGTATTTGAGAGACTCAAGGAACTCGATGTAAATAAATCACCAGGGCCCAATAAGATCCATCCTAGGATTCTTAAAGAAGTAGCTGAGTTCATCTTTCTATCCCTTACTAATATATTCCAACATTCTGTTGATACCGGGGAAATCCCTCATGAGTGGAAAATTGCCACAGTTATACCTATACTGAAATAGGGACCAAAATCAAATCCTGCGAATTTCAGACCAATAAGCTTAACCTCACTTCTATGTAAGATCTTAGAAAGTATTATTAAAGACTACATACTAAAATATATTGAACAATTCTGGCCTAACTGATCCCTTACAACATGGGTTTACAAAATCTAGATCCTGTCAAAGTAAATTGCTAGCTTTTTATGATTCTGTAAGTAGGGAAATGGACCAGGGGAACTCTGTTGATGTTGTGTTCTTGGATTTTGCCAAGGCTTTTGACAAGCTCCCACATATTGAGCTTGTTGATGCCCTTGCATCCTACCAACTAAATACTAATATCCTAAATTGGATTTCTGGTTGGCTTAGGGGAAGAAAACAGAGGGTATCCATTAATGGTATTTTATCTGATTGGGCCTCGATCATTAGTGGGGTCCCCAAGGGGTCTGTTCTGGGCCCCTGT
Organism: Neoceratodus forsteri; assembly: GCA_016271365.2. Taxonomy (NCBI): domain Eukaryota; kingdom Metazoa; phylum Chordata; order Ceratodontiformes; family Ceratodontidae; genus Neoceratodus; species Neoceratodus forsteri. The sequence continues at coordinate 950,953,039 of CM028131.1, read as the reverse complement.
CTCTTTAATATTTACATTTCTTCACTTAAAATTGATATACACAATATATGGATTTTGAAGTTTACGGATGATTGTCAGTTAGGTACTGCGGTTAACAGCCCAGAAAATTATGCCACTCTTCAACTAGCCCTTGATAAAATTCTCAATTGGACAGACCATAGTAAACTATTTTTAAATACTACTAAATGCAAATTAATGCACCTAGGAATGCATAATAATCATTATCTATATAAGTTAGGGAATAATGATCTTGCAGTAACTGACTAAGAAAAAGATTTGGGAATATTTGTCACTCCCGACTTGAAATTTAAATCCCATTGTAGTACCCAAATTAAAAAAGCCAACCAAATGCTAAATTGTATGTTCAGACACATTTCTAGCAGAAAAAAAGAAGTAATTCTGCCACTGTGTACTGCCTTGGTCAGATACCATCTGGAGTATTGTGTCCAGGTTTGTACACCTTATAGAAAAGATGATATAAGGATTGAGGGGGTCCAACGTAGGGCTAGTAAGACTATAGTTGGGATGAGTAATAAGTCCTATAAAGATAGATTTGCATCATTAAACATGTATACTCTCCACTACAGGAGACTAAGAGGGGATATGTGCCTCCTTTTTAAAGCTATGACTGATCCTACCCTTTGGGATGATTTGGGGATTATACCAAGCACATTCAGAACAAGTACTAGAAAACACAACAAACAACTACTTATGACTAAATGAAATACACTGCAAAAAAAAAAAATTGGTTTAGCAATAGAGTTGTCCAAACATGGAATAATCTCCCTCTCACTGTTATAAAGTGTCCAGATACTGATTCCTTCAAAACAAGCTTAGACCAAGCAATTACTGATGATGAGAAATTTTGTTTTGGGTAAAACACTGGAAAGCACCACAGACTTATTGTCCATTTCTGCTTGAATCTACCTATGAAACCTATGAATCTTCTTGCAAAACAGGGTTCTGTTACTATATTTTAAAACTGTAGAGCTCTGTTATTGAAGCTTGTTTCTTTCACAGCTACTGTAGATGGTTCTGCCTTTTCCACATTGATTTATCACATATAGTATACAATGTACAGTACTTCCACTCAAGACAGAAGCATCCCATCCTCACTATCTCTGTTCTGTCTGTCACTTCTGTTGGGAAGACTCACCAAGATCCATAGCTGGGAATCAATCCTGAGGCCCTTAGCCACAAAGGCAGTAGCTCTACCTACGAACGTATGAACATAAGAGATTGCCAGCAGAAACAGGCCTCACGGTCTATCGAGTCTGCTCGAATGTGAAGCTAGCACCTCATCTAGCAGCTGCCCCTCCTGCCCCCCTCTTCTCAGTATCCCTTCCTCTTACCCTGTATCAACCCCTCTTAAAACTGCCCACCATCTTACAGGACACTATCTGACCTGGTAGGGTGTTCCATTTGTCCACCACTCTTTCAATGAAAAAAATTTCTTCTCATCTCCCTCCTGAATCTTCCCCCCCTCCAATCTCAGTCCATGCCCTCGTGTGTCCCTGCCCCTTCTCATCTGGAAAATCCCTTCTGTGTTGGTCTTGTTTATCCCCTTCAGATACTTAGAGGTCTCAATCTTATCCCCCCATCCTCCTCTCCTCCAGAGATTACATATTCAACTCTCCCAGCCTGTCCTGGTAGGTCTTGCTCTCTAATCCCTGGATCATCTTTGTGGCTCTTCACTGCACCCCCTCCAACAATATGATGTCCTTCATCAGGAATGGGCATCAGTACTGCATGCAGTACTCCAGGTGGGGCCTGATCAATGACCTATACAGGGGCAGGATAACCTCCTTTCTTCTGGAGGAGATCCCTCTTGCAATACACCCCAGCATTTTGTTAGCTTTTGCTGCCACCTTCCTGCACTGAGCAGAGTTGTTCATGCTCCCTATAATGATCACTCCTGGGGCCTTCTCCTCTGTGTAGCTCCCCAACTGCACCCCATTTAAGTAATAATCTCTCCCCTGGTTCCTGGCTCCAAAATGCAGAACCTTGCACTTCTTGGTGTTGAACCCCAACTGCCATGTCTCCACCCACTCCTGCAGTTTAGTCAGGTCCTCCTTCAACCCCTTCTACCTATTCAACTATAGAGAAATTCACATTTGTTGGGAGGCAAGATTTGTCTCTTAACATTTCTTTAATCTTCATTTTTTTTTAAAAAAGAGGATTGTATTACAATCAATATAATTGAGACAATAGGGCTATATTATAACACTGGATGGCACTGCTTTTGACACATGCAACAACAATATTAAGATTTTTTTTGTGCAGTCAAAAGGGCAAGAGTAAATTAGAAGATTTTGAGAGCAACAAAAGAAAGGGGAGGGCTGGGCTAGTTATGAAATCATTAAAGTACATCTGGGGCTCCAAGCTGTATATCCTTTGTACAGTATATAATTATGAAGTAATATGATAATTCTATAGAAGTAGATGCCACCAGCTGCACTAATTGCATGTACAAATACAGAAAGACAAAGGGTGTATGTTTAAATTTTGGTATTTAAAATATACAAAATCTTTGGAGGAAAGCAAAACACCATTTTGATTTGGGTTACGAAAGAGCTTGGCTTCCATCAAGAAATTGAGATACAAATATTTTCCCTTGCCAAGTAGACATATTTGTCAATAGGTGGAAAAGTCAAGGACTTGTGCACATTTCCACCTTGCAAAGGTAGAGGATATCACAAGTCTGTTCAACCCTGTAAGAACATAATTTCAACTGAGGAATCCAGCATAGATAGTTTCACATAACAGATTATTTGGTAGGACATCAGCAATTGCTGAGAATGAAATCAGTTATCAGTATTTTGCAAAATTAGTCAAACAAATAGTTACAGTTAAACCCAAGAGACATAAAATATTCAGACTCTGTAGCACTTTGTATACATTATTCAAGCATTAAAGAGTACTGTAGGTGTCCCTCTAAAAAGGCAAATAGAATTGAGTAGTTTATGTATTGGTAAGCAATTGGTAAACAATGGAAACAGACTTGAGTAGTGTTCATTATGTTACAAATTCAAAAGACTAAGTTCACATTTTTACAGTGCCATTTATTGCATTACTAGATGTCCTGGGGTTGGAGAAGTTTTAAGCAGAGAAAGCAGAGAAAACTGCCCCACACATGCATACTGCTTTGGGGCATGCAGTCCAGTAAGTTGAGAAAGTACTGGAAGGAGCTGGCAGAAGGCATTGAGGAGATTTGAGTAACAGAAACAGATACAGTAATTTACCTGGGAGCCCTTTTCAAGCTGTCTTTGATAGGGTGAACTGTCTAAAGTACTGTACAGTCACAAGAGAAAATGTTTTTTCATGTGTACCTACACAGATGAATCAAAAATGTTAGATGCCTCAATGTGTGCTACGCTTGACCATTTGATCAGTTTCAATCCATGGGGACAAAGGCTTCTGAAATGGCTCTCAGATTTCTGCAGCACAAAACTGTTTATTTTCTATTCTGTTCACCGCAGAAAAGAGAAGTACAGTATTACTACAAAGTCATAAAAAAATATCCTTCAACCATGAAGGAATGGCAAAGCACATTAATTAATGAGATCTGTCAAATGGACAAGCTGACATTCTGAAACTGTAGAAGGATGTTTTTGATAATAAATTGATATGATAGATGGCATTCATCACCCCAAGGCAATTCAGCTGTGCTATTAAAAAAAAATACCTTGGAAAATAAAAGACTTTCAAGAAGATATAAAGAGCTGGAAGAGATGTAGATATAGAATGAGTTAAAATACTGTTAAGTCCTAATAATACTGGTAGGGAAATGGTTATTTGTGTAATACCCCTCCGCCTTGTAGGGTTAGCACCTAAGGCTGGGTACAGTCCGTGCCTGTAGATAATTACTGGGTACAGTTCATGCCTTGGTAGGTACATATCTGGGGATGGAAGGTATAGCAACAAAAGGGTAAATTCTGGGCTGTCCTCTAAGGACCTGCTGCAGGCAGGAGGTTGCCATGGGTAGACAGGAAATAAGTGTGTGCACTTAGGAGATAGGGGGAGATCAAGAGAGACCAGAAGAGGAGAGAGCAGGAGTGAGGGTGACTGCCAACTGCAGACAGCCATAGAATTTATATGCCAAGGTGTGGAAAGAGAGCCTATGGGAGGACATGGCAGTGGCTGAAGTTTTGAGCCCCATGTGGACCTGAAGACATGCCACCCTGGTGGGATTTGAGCAAGATGCCCTGTTGGGACAGCTGCCTGAATGTGAGGCATGAGGTTGAGCCAAGCAAATATGCACTTGGAAGGGTTTCGCCTGGAGCTTTCTGATCTGAAGCCCCATGGAGAGTGAAAGTAGATAAAGCTGGGATGAAGCAATGCTTGCCACAGTTTGGGGACGTATTGCCCATAAGTCATTTCATTTTTATTTTATATTGAAAGGCCTGTGGGCAATATTGCCCATTTTCAGGCAGCCAATTACAAGCATAAAAAACTTACAAGTACAAAACCAACAATATTCAGATACAGCAAATGTATATTCAATATACTTAATTATAAAATGGGCATGAAAAACTAAGCTCAGTGATTGGCTAGAAAACCAGTGTAATACTTGTATTACACATAGAATAACAAAAAATACAGGGAAAGAAATCAATGCCCCTAAATGGAATGTTCACAGCTAGGCATGGAAAGTTCATTTTTTAAAAGCCGCCATTGCTTTTAGTCTCGGTAAGTGAGGAAGTGAATGTCTTGCTGACAATTCTGCTCCCAATCCACCACAGTTACTGTACTAATAATGCCTGCATTTGTGATCTCGATGACAGTCCTGCTCCTGACCCGCTGCAGCTAAAAATCTTGATTTCAATGCTTTGCTTACAATCTGGCTCTCCTTGAATGAGAGAAAAAAAATTCTCTGCACAATATTTACTCAGAAAGCCAGGCCAGAACAATATTCTATCTGATTCCGCCCCTCTGTCTGTGGGATGTGAACCCCAACAGCAGTACAGAGAAGCGCAGAAGATGCCCTGTGTAGCAAATGTGAAGGAATGTATCCGTACAAACTGCAGTCTGACACAAATCTAGGGTTCAAACTGCTTAGGGACATAACTTTGTTCAAACACTAACTTCTACCTTACTGCGAGAAATTATCAAAACAGTAACTGCACACCATGATATGCATGTACAGTATATCCCTCCCCCCTACTAAGTTAAAATCAGCAACGCTCACTCTTTACCTTAAAGCAAGTCATCCATTCTGGAAAGCTTGGCCTATAGTCACTGAAAGTGTTTTTGTCCTTGTCCCTGCAGCTCAGTGCTTACCTCCAGCATTTTCACCAGGATTTTCATGTAGAGCCGTGTAATCCTGAGAGAGATTCCAAACATTGACGGCAATAAGATAAACACTACCATGACAGACAAGAACACTGCAAACACATTGCAAGCTAGTCTCCCGAACTCCTCCATTGTAACAGCTGCTGCAATGGATTTCAACATACTGTGTCATTTTAGACAATTCTGAAGCAGTTTACTTTGTCAATTAAAAGGGACTACTTTTCCTTGAGTAGGAACACTGTTCAAATAAAGCTATATTTTAATGTAAATACAATATTTTCTGAATCTTTTTTTAACTTCTAATAAAAGTTCTCCATTTTATAAGTGCAATAAGACACTCTGGGGTATGTGTTGAACATATATTACTACATGGCTGTTGCTGAAGTCACTCGGCCGGTAGACTCATGACTTATTATGCCACAGCCGTGCTGTGATATATGTTCAACACATACCCCATTGTGTCTTATTGCTTACTAATAAAATCACTTGAAACATTTACAAACAGTGTTGGTCAACAGGCAGTGTTTGAGGGATCTCTTAAAAATGGATATACTTGAGTAACAAACTAGGGAGCTTGGTAGCTTATTATATAATTTTATAGCCATGAAGTTCAATGAATTTTGTGAAAATGATGTATGAAAAGAAGGTACTTGAAATGAATATCTGCTCGGTGTTCTTGCAGTAATAGTGTTAATTTTGGGGGGGAATGTTTAACAATACAGCCAGGTAAAAGACCCAAGTGTATTTTATGCAAAAAAAGCAAAGATCTAAAGTTAAAAGTTTCAGGCACTAGCAAACAACCAAAAGACCTGTAAAGATGACAGTGGTATGTATTTTTGGAGAGTCTGGTGGCAAAGAGAACAATGTTATTGAAAGTATACCAAAGCTTTATAACCATTCTTTCATTTGAATAGGAATAGATTATGGAACAATAGTTCATAACTGATAATAACATACTGTACGAAACAATTTGCCTAGTTTTGAATGTAAGATGCTTGTCAATTCAATATACTGTATCACTAATCTCTTGTGAAGTTTGCCAATTAGTGTAATGATATGTTGCTCAAAAGTTAAATGAGAATCAATAGTCAGGACAAGATATTTAAATTCTGATACCTGTTCAATGGGATTTCCAGCATTGTCATTTAATACAAAGTCTGTAATAGGGACTTTTCTTGGACTAGAGAAAACCATTAACTTTGCTTTAGAAGAGTTTAAAACCAGTTTAAAACTCTTTGATTAAAGTCGTAGGGACAGTCTCCCAAGGGAAGCTATACAAAGCTGGCATGGGAGTTTGAAGGGAGCTAGCAGCCCCAATTTGAGAAGCCAGCCTATTCCATGTGGAGAAATTGCAGTGTACCACTTGAGATGGGACTTAGGATGGAGACGGTGGCCCCGAGGTGAAAGGCAAGCCTGTTCCATGGGAAGAGAGACCAGAGAGTAAAGGGAAAAGAGGAGAAGCAAGGCCATATCAGCCCAGAGTATATCTAGGGATTAAAGCTGCCTGAATTTGAAGATCTCTGATTCAGGCCCTGTGGGAAATTTGTGAACTGTCTGTTCATGTGAACTCTTTGTAGTGTGAAATATGGGATTATAGCAGTCCAAGACATGTGCTGCTTACCTCAACCCAACTATTTTCTGCTCTGTGGGGTGTTCATTCATTTTTTTATTACATGAGATCCCCATGGATTGTTCTACAAAGTTGTGGTCTTCAGATATTTCATCAAATGTTACTGTTACTACCATTGATTGCCTTGCAGCCCAGCACCCGAAGAGCCTTGCACCCCCAGTGTGACTGTAAGACCTGCTAACACAAGCCATTTCTGCAGTAGAATCTGCTGTGGTACCCCATCCCACAGACAGTTACCATCAGAATACCCTTAGACATTGGGGAGGGTGTGGGCTGCATGTAGGGGCTCATCTGGGATGTATTTTGGGGTGCTTGGGCAACATTTGTGATTTTCCATAGATGCTGGGCAAGGAAGATTATTGTGTGAACGTTTTGAACTGCTGTTTGAAACTGTACAATGGCGCTGGAGGGCTGTGAAAATTCACACCTCAGGATGGTGTGTGGGTGCCTGAAAGTCTGAAAAAGGGGACCCTCATGTCTGTTCCATGTGAAGGGTATGCAAATGGACTGGTAATTAAACCCAATGATTGGACTGTATGGGCTGTTGGGGCAGTGAGACATTTCTCCCTATGCATGTGTCTCTGTTTTTGCAGGGCAGAACTGTTCAGGGCTGAGGAGAGATAACAGTGTTCTGTGCAAATGTGGCTTCTAATACTTTTTGGAAAGTACTTAAATAAAGGAAAATGGCTAAGGCACAAGCAGCACTGGACATTCCTGTGCTGGCACGAATGTTTCTTTGGATGTGTGAGATGGTGACTAAATTCTCCACAGGCAGTGAGTGTGTGTGTTGTGCCAGAACAAAGGCTGTCAAGTTGAATGGTGCCCTGTCTGTTATCAATGTTATGGTGATAATTCCAGGGGTCATGGGTATCAGTTCTCATCACTAACCCACCACTGGGCCAGCATGTCTGTCACGTGTCTGGAGTCTGAGGGATGGGAGGATTTTATGATGGTTGTAGGTCAGAAAGAGGAAGTGAAAGCCACTGCTTCAAGTGCCCCACCTGGGAGACTTTTGGTACCTGCTCAGCTGAGCGACCCCATTGCCGAGCCACCAGAACCAGCACAGCTTATGACCCTAAAGGACTTTGCTACTCCTTTAAAACTTGCTATTGAGGAGCAGCCATGGATTTCAGAGGTAGCTGAGGCCCAGTCACCCAAAATTCAAGAGTCTTCTGTGAAGCCTGACTCAAGACAATAGTCAGAGACCCAGGCAGAGCACCCTACAGAGAGACCCCCAGTGAGAAGGGTGTGGCCAGCAATCAGACCAGAGCAGCCTTGTGGTAGTGTATGCTTGGGAGGAAGACGCTGATGCTGCTCTCCCAGAGAATTATGCCTCAGTGGGTTTGCCCACTAAGAAATTTCCCTGTTCCCCACCATCCCGTGCTCCCTTGTCAGATCCCATGGAGAACCTTCATCAGATATGGAAACAGAAGCACCATGAGAAAGAATATTGAGAAGAGACATAGCTACCTGAGGGGCAGGTGCCCAGGACTTCACTAAGACTTCTGTCTGAGTGGTCACAGGCTGAATGAATTGTACAAAGTCATGTCCGAGAAGGGTACCCAGAGTACAAGTACCCCTACCTTCAGGAGCGGGTATGGGATGAGATAGAGGGAAGGAGAAGGGACTGGGTTTTACATGCCATTTTGGACAAATTGTATTGGAAGCATGGACTTGATAGCTTAAGCACCACCGTTGCATTGCAAGATGCCCAGCAAGTTGCCTGCCAGATCTGTTCATACAGTGCATATGAGGGCCTGACCACCACTAAGAACTGTGCCATTCTGCAGGACATCGATGGAGGGCATATCAAGTATACCGTGGAGGCAACCAACTCCTTTGGCCAGCCATGCACAAAACTGGACCCCCCAGGTTTGCTTTATCAGGCATAAATGGTAAATGGACTGGAGCTCCCCCCTCCCCCCAGAGCTCCTGGCAGTGAGTGTTCATGGACTTATATTGGAAATTGTTGTAAAAACTGTTCATCATTTCATTTCTTAGAATGTTTCTGCTTTTGAGATGATGGGGACTAAAATGTGAAAGTGTTACATGCCATGTGATATCCTGTTTTATGTATCATACAGTTTTGAAAAGTGTGCCCATTCTGAGCCCCATTGGGCTGTAGTGTCAATATATTTCAAACAGTATTCACATAGTGTTACAATAGCAGGTGGACCACTGCACTGTAGGGTGAGCATGGGATTATTTATTTATTTTTATTTAAAAGTTTCATCAGGAAAAAGCATACTGAGCAGTCTTTCTCATTTCCAGATGCATCCTGGAGGGTACAGGGGAGTACTGGGGAAAGAAACAGAGCAAGAAAAACAAGGATCAAACAACAAAAAATAGATCGGTCAATGGTAATTATGGTAATGATAAACAAGGTACAACAATACTGTACAATCAATCAATGTTAGCAAGCAGATAACAGTGAATAAGAGTATAAGTGCTGAGCTAGGGAGACTTTAATGCATGTCTTGGCTAATGGGTTGAGTATCAGGATTTTTGGTGGATAAGTTTAGGCAGGCAGTTAGATTGGGCAGTATTAGGCAGTAGTGTTACAAGACAGCTTAGGCTTGGGACACTGCCCCATAGGTTCTTGGGCAAACCACCCCAAGGGATCAGGTGGGTAGGTGGCCAAATGGGGAGTCTGAGTGGATTTGGTGAGTTGAGCTCCAAGGGCCCACAGGTTTTTTATTATTTTCCCTAATAAGAGGATAGACTACCATGTGGTGGTGCAGTTGTAGCTCCTTGGGCTTTTGGTGGAAGGGAAGTGTGTATGACCTTCGAATAGGGGCTCAGTGGCTTGGCTGTTTAAGCCTTAGGTGTTCACTGTGGGCAGCGAGTGTTTAAAGTGAGGGAGAGTTGTAACACCCCCCCTTGGTGGGATTAGAGCCTAAGTCTGCATACAGTCTATGCCCATAGATAATTACTGGGTAGTGTTTGTGCCTTCGTAGGTACCTATCCGGGGATGTAAAGTATAGCAAGGAAAAGGTTAATCCTGGGCCATCCTCTGGGGACCTGCTGTTGGCAGGTCACCATGGGAGGCAGGATATAAACGTGGACATGCAGGAGATATGGGGTCGTCAAGAAAGACCTGGAGGGGAAGAGGACTGGAGTGGACATGGTTGCTCACTCCAAACAGCCATGGAATTTCTAGGTCAAGGTGTGGAAAGAAGAAGAAGAATCAGCATTTATATAGCGTTTTTCATACACAGTATCCCAAAGCGCTTTAAAGCAATGCTAGACTGGTAGTGAAGTGACTGAAAGAGAGATCCTGTGGGAGAATGTGGCAGTGGCTGAAGTTTTGAGACCTGGGTGGGACCCTAAGATATGCCACCCTGGAGAGACTGGAGCAATATGCCCTGTTGGAACTGCCGCCTGAATGTGAGGTGCAAGATTGAGTGAAGTAGAGAGGCACCAGCAAGGGTTTCATGGGGAGCTTTCAGGTCTGAAGCCCCACAGAGAGTGAGAGTAGATCAAGTCAGGATGAAGCCATGCTTGCTACAGTGCAGGGATGTTTTGCACCTAAGTCATGGGGACAGTTGCCCAAGGGAAGCTACACAAAGCCGACATGGGAGTTTGAAGGGAGCTAGTGGCTCTGATTTGAGAGGCCAGCCTGTTCTATGTGGAGAAGTCACTTTAAGCCAGTCAAGATGGGTCTTAGGATGGAGGTGGCAGCCCCGACAGTGTAAGGTCATCCTGTTCCATGGGAAGAGATGCCAATCAGTAAAGGGAAAAGAGGGGACGTGGGGCTATATTAGCCCAATATGTATCTGGGGATTAAAGCTGTCTGAATTTGGAGATGTCTGAGTGATACCCCATGGGAAATTTGTGAACTATCTGTTCATGTGAACTGTTTGCAATGTGAAATATGGGATAACAGCAGTCCATGATATGTACTGCTGATCACAACCCAGCTATTTTCTGCACCATAGAGTGTTAATTTTGTTATTAAATGGGATCCCCATGGTTTGTTTTACAAAGTTGTGGTCTCCAGCTATTTCATTAAATGTTATTGTGGCTACTGTTAATTGTCTTTTAGCCCAGCAACCGAAGAGCCTTGCACCCTGGTCTGATAGAAAGACTTGCTAACACAAGACATTTCTGGAGTAGTATCTGTTGTAGTCCCCCCTCCCCACAAATAATTACGTTCAGCATACTCCTAGACATCGGAGGGGGGGCTGCATTTATGTCTTTTGAAACAGGCCTGCATGAAATGTAAACTGGTTTAAAAACTGTGTGCTTGATTTTTTATTTCTGATGTGAAACCCCAATAAGAATGTTAGAGACAAAAAATGGAATAAATTGTTAACCAATTGTGCAATATTTCTAAAGGGGGATAAACCCTCCACATACCCCTCTAAGCCCTCAGAAAGAGTACTAAAGCTATGGAAGACAGGACCATCAAGAAGAAAGGAGGGGGAGAGGAGTCAATTTGAGTACACCTAGCCATGACTACTGGTAAAAGGGTTAGGATGGGAGTAGTCCATAGACCACCATGGTAAAAGGAGGGGGTGACAAAAAACTGGGTGAGACAATTAGAAGGGGGAGAAAAATGGAACCTAGTGTTAGTAGGGGAACTGCATCTGCTGGAAGTTTACTGGGATACCCCAGCAGTCAGGAGTACCAAGGGTCAGGCACTTTTGGACATGATATAGGACTGTCTACTGGTGCAGTTGGTTAGAGAACCCACAGGGCAAAGCACAATCCTCTGTTTGGTACTTACCAACTTGCATGTGGTGGTTGGGCTGGCAGTCAAGGAACCATTGGGGTCCAGTGACCACAATTCCATTTTATTTGGGATGGCTGTGGGGAAACCTAGTCCTCCCTTGAGAGAAGTTGTTCTGAAATTTCCAGGATGAGAGAGAGAAGATCAGAGAGTAATTGGTGGGTGTACAACAGATCAAGGAGGTACAGGAAAAGTGGGGAATGACCAAGGAGATAGTTCTGGAGGTAACTGACACTTGTACCAAGAAGATCTTCAAAATAAACAAGCACAAGAGACCAATGTGGTTCTTATGAGTGGTAAGAGAGGCTGTGAAGGCAAAAAGGAAGGCTTCATGAGATAAAACGTGGCCAAAAGGAAGGAAGAATGGGAGAACTATCAGGCAAAACTAAAGGAGGAAAAGTCGGTGGTAAAGAGTGCAAAGGCTGACACATAATGGAGGATCACTGAGGGTATAAAAGGAAGGGAGAAATAATTTTTATAGATGAATTCATCAGAAACGGAAGGCTAGGAGAGTGTAGTCAGAAGAGCTGAGTGGGGGGGTGGTAGGGTGATTGAAGTTGATGAGCAGAAGGCCAGTGTCCTAAACAATTCCTGTACTTCTGCTCAGTGTTCATGCGGCATCCACACAGGGGGCACAGGAAATGAGGAGAGTGGTGATCATGGCTGAATGTGTAAGGTATGGGTTAGCAGCCTTTAGGGTGAACAAAGCACCAGGCCTAGATGGCCTGTACCTGAAAGTACCAAGGGAACTTGTTTCAGAGCTGGCAGAGCCCATTATCCCAGCTATTTAATGACTCAAGGGAGTCAGGGATAATGCCAGGGGATTGAAGAACTGCAGACATAGTCCCACTCCACAAGAGGAGACAACAAGGAAGACCTTACCTAAACTGTGGGTAGTCAATGGACACCATTGTGAAAGAAAGCCTAGGGGCCTGCTTAGAAGATAACATGCTGCAGTACAGCAAACAGCAGGAATTTGTGTCCAGAAGCTCTTGTCAGACCAACCGGATCATGTTTTTTGACTGGGTCATGAGGTCAGGAGGTGACTTTGTTCTATTTTGACTTCAGCAAAGCTTTTGATTCCATGCTGCACAGGACACTGCTAAAGAAGATGGAGGACTTGGAAGTAGGGAAGGGTTTAGACAATGGATACGAAACTGGTTGGGTGGAAAGCAGCAGATTGTTGTAGTTAATGGTGTCAAATCTGGAGACGAAGGGTCACACATAGGGTGCTGCAGTGTGCAGTTTTGGAACCTGTCCTATTTAATGGGTTCATTGGTGACAGTGGAGAAGGCATCCAGGGTAAAATATGTCTCTGCTGATGACACAAAGCTCTGAGGCAGAGTGGACAGTAAAAATGGGAGAGCAAGCGTTAGAGGGATCTAGAAAGGCTTGAGAGGTCGTCAAAGGTCTGACATTTGAGATTCAATACCAAGCACTAGTGACACTATTGACTACCCTTATTAACAAATGATGGCAGGACGGTGTGGTTCCTAAGGGCTGAGGAGGGCAGATGTGATTTCCCTCCACAAAAGTGGGAGCAAAGCAGAGGCATGAAACTACAGACCTATTAGCTTGACCTCAGTACTAGGGAAAATGATGAACTCACTCTGAAAGAAAGAATTGTTGAGTACCTAGAGGCCAGCGGGGCACAGGACTCAAGGCAGCATGGATTCAAAGCGGGAAGGTCATGTCAGATGAATCTAATAGATTTCTTTGACTGGGTGACCAAAGTAGTAGATCAGGGAGGGGCTGTGGACATGGCCTACCTAGACTTTAGCAAGGCATTTGACACAGTCCCAGACAAAAGATTAATAAACAATTTAGCTAGCCTGGGAGTGGGTCCCAGGGTGGTAGCCTGGGTAAAAACTGGCTGGACAACAGGACACAGAGGGTAATAATAAATGGAGTCCACTCTGAAGAAAGGGGGATTACTAGTGGAGAACTGCAGGGTTCAGTACTAGGTCCAGTCCTTTTTTATGTCTTTATAAGTGACATTGTGGAGGGATTGGAAGGAAAAGTATGCCTCTTTGCAGATGACACAAAGATCTGCAACAGGGTTGATACACAAGGGGGTGGAAAGGATGAAAAGGAACTTGGCAGGGTTGGAGGAATGGTCAAAAGTATGGCAGCTTAGATTCAAAGCAAAGAAGTGCCAAGTAATGCACCTGGGAAACAAAAACCCGGGGGAAGAGTACACAATGGAGGGGATACTAACACCAACACAAATGGAAAGGGACCTGGGGGTAGTCATAGCAGATGATCTAAAGGTAAGCAAGCAATGCGAGAAGGCAGTAATGAGGGCTGGGGGATACTGGGATGTATATAGGAAGCGGCATCACCAGTAGAAAACAGGAGGTTATTATCCCTCCGAACAGACAGTTGGTGAGAACTCATCTGGAGGACTGCGTGCAGTTCTGGAGACCCCATCTCAGCAAGGACATAGACAGAATGAAGGCAGTCCAGAGGAAGACAACTAAAATGGTGCAGGGTCTGCACCAGAAGCCATACAAAGAGAGACTGAAGGAACTTAATATGTATACCCTTGAGGACAGGATGAAGAGGGGGGACATGATAGAAACTTTCAAGTACCTCAAGGAAATCAACAAAGTCCAGAAGGGTAGCATCTTTAAGAAAAAGAGATGTGCAAGAACAAGGGGACACAATTTGAAGAAAGAGAGGGGAATGGGTCAGGGACTACATGAGAAAGTATTTCTTCATGGATAGGGTGATGGACACATGGAACGGCCTTCCTGAGGAGGTCATGGGGTCAAAAACAGTGGGGGAATTCAAGAATGTATGGGACAGACATAAGGCAATTCTGGTGGGGGGAGGAAGAAGTAGGCTATTGGTAAGCTAGGATCTGCAGTTTATTCAATCTATAGGGAAATGGGCAGATTGGATGGGCCAAGTGGTCCTTATCTGCCAATAAAGTCTATGTTTCTATGTTTCTCAGTGTTAGGTAATGCACTTAGGGAATAAGAACCCACACAAAGAGTATTAGATAAATCGTGTTAAGCTAGCCACTTAGACAGAGGTCGGAAGCAGGGAGTCCTCATCAGTGACTCATTCTAGTGTAACCCACCTACAAATTGGGGTTTACTATAATGTCTTCCTGGGCTTCTTAATGCCCACTGTCAGACTCGTGACCTGTCTTAAGTAGTTCTATTTATTTGTGTGAGAGTGCCATGTTGAGCCTTCGCGACTGTCTCTTTAACAGCATAATTAATCTGTGTTTAGAAATTAGTCTGGGCTGGATCTGAGTGATTTAGGTCTTGTGACTGACCAGACAGTATGTTATATTGCTCCTTTCTGCAGTCACTACAGTGCAGAGGGAGATCTCATAGGAACTGTGATTGCTTACTGTTTATCTGCTGTTATATTAGGGATAGAAAAGTTTGTCTAACCTGCTTTTATTGCAGCTCGAACATTTGGATGGGAGCCACCATGTTAGGCCCTGGACTTCTAGTAATCGGATCAATCAAATCACTGGGGACCTAAAATGGAGCCTGTCCCCAGGTGTCTTGTGGGAAGGAAATTCTGTAGTTTTGTAGTTTTGAGTGTTGGCACCTAAATGGAGCTGGAGGGGGGCCCCAATTGTGACTGACAGTTCCCTCAGCCAACCAAGCCTTTTGGATTTCAAGGGAAATCCCCAGAACTGCCTGAAGCAGTGGTTCAGTTAGAGTTGGAGGCTGAGGAGTGATCAACTTAAGCATTCGAGCAGCTGCTCCCTAAAGGAGACGAGGAGAATCGGCAGGAAGAGGATTAGCTGGCCTTTCTGCCACGCTCCACGAGGCTAGAATTGCCTGTTGCAGAAGTTGGACTAGTCAGATTTCCAGCCTTGGAAATGTGGCAGAAGAAAGAAGTTTGTTAGTGCAACTTGTGAATTGGACCTAAACTTGCTACTGAAGCAATCAGCCCAGCAGTTCAGAGAGTTAGACTCAGATTGAAAGATTTGCACAGTGCAGCTGTCAATTTACAACCAGACTGAATCTGAACTGTTTAAAGTAATTGGTAATTTAAATGTGCTGAATGTGTTTCGTGGGTCGCAATTTGGCTCCCCACGGTAGACTCTGTCACACCAGCTAGAAGCTTAACCAACAGAAGATCACAAACTTTTTTCAGGACTGTTCATCCTGCCTAGGTCCTGTCTTCTCAGCTTAGGCTGCTAATCATACTACAGAGACCTTCTCGGTGAAAGACTGGCTTGGGGATTTGGGCCCCTGCCCAGCACCAACAATCATGTAGTGACCACCTGGAAGTGATTCGTGTCAGCCCGGCTTCCCCTGGATTCCTTGATCATCACCACAAGGTCTACATCTCACCTGCACTGCATCCAGGTCATGGTAGCCTGAGTACAAACCAGGGTAGCTCCCTGCAATGAAATTAAAAATTATTGTGGTACCATCTGATTGTTTCTTGTTACTGGGTTCTTGCAACAGACTGAGCCATCCGATTTGGATTACAGATTATTGTGTTATGTGCATACTTAACTGTTTTTCATTTATTAAGAGCCCCTACATCAGCAGCAAAGCTGGCCACCCTGGACAATGCTCCAGGCTAGCCTGAGTCATATACTGGGTACCCAGGGTTGTTGAACTGTCAAGTTGGGACTTAAAGTGCATTTAAGACAATCCTGACTTAAATCAGATTGCTAATCGTTCTGCTAGATTCATGCTCCTCCCTTGTTCACTACCCCTAAATAAATCTGATTGCCTTTTTTCACATTTAACCTGGCTAGTGTGCACATTATTAGTTGGGTTACAGTGTTACGGTTGAATTGTTGCACTGCTGATCTTATTTTCCAGGGGGTCTCCAGGGCAGTTGCCGTAGATCCAGCCCTGGTGGTAAGTGAAACAAGTCTGAACACATTATTGCTGCAACCTACTGAATGTGAATGTACCATTGTGTTATTACTTAGGCCACTAGAAGGGTTGGGGGGTGGTTATAGCATTCCAGAGGGCTATACCAGAGCAGTTAAGCTACCCCAATACCATTCATCTGGGTGGGGTCACCCAATTACAGAACTCAGGCCCCTCAACCTATGTATTGCCATACATGCAGGGGTAATAGCCCTTAAAATAGCACCACCTATTGGTTACATCTTGGAGGCACCACTAGCATTAGAGCCCTCTAGTGTCAAAAATACCCAATGTTAGGTAGTTAAGAGAAATTTGACGGCAAAGGGTTTCCCGCAACACGTGGTTAGTGTTTCACACTGCTACCCCAGACCACGGATGGTATTTTCTTTGACATTGTCCACACCACTAGTGGAGAAATGGACTGGGAAACCTGGAGAGCGCACACAGCTTGGATGGTAGCCACATGGCCTGGAACTGATGAGCAGAAGTGGTTGGAGATTATAGTAACCTTGCGGGGGCCTACTCTTGATGTCATCCAGGGGTTGCAATCCACTGGGTATACTGCATCTGCACAGCAGTATTTGGATGCCTTGACCTCTGTTTTTGACCCTCACGAGGATATGAGTCAGCTACTGTGGGAATTCAAGGCTGTGCATCAGCACAAGGGGGAACTGCTCTTGGCTTATCTACTGAGAGTTGAACATGTCCTATTAAAAATATTTGACTGAGGAGGGGTTGCAAACCAAGATTTAGACAGGGTCAGGTTGGATCATGTTTTAACCTCAGTGGAGGATCCTATTTTCATCATGCTTTGGATACAAATGCAGCAAAGTGTGGAGGGTGCTCCTTCCTTTGTGGAACTAATGCGAGCCACGAGAAGAGCTGAACACCAGGCCGAGGGAGACGACCCTGTGGAGCCAGTTCCAGCACTAATCTCAGCTAAGGAAAGTACTCCACCTGAGTGTCCTAACTAAGAAACAGAGGCACCGGAAGAACATGTCCCACCCCCCACATGGGAAGTCGAATTAAGCAAGTTGAAGGCTCTGTTCACCCGGTTATGTGACATAGTCATGGCCATATGTAAGTTGCAACAGAAGGTTTTTGGTGGGTCCACACAGAGAAAGCCGATGAATAAGGATGTGGTGTTCTGCTATCATTGTTGGGTTGATGGACATATGCAATGTAAGTGCCGTCTCCCTGAAGATGCAGGCAGAGTCATGGCCTGATTAATAGGACTCAGAAAGTATTTCTTGCTAGTTTCCAGATGCTTGAGACCCAGACTACAGCCAGAGCAAAGAGAACCAGAAACAGAAAGTACCACTGGTGCCATACCAGAATGTTCAGAACTGTTTGCAATTGATGATTTTGAAAATGTTGTAGACAATAATGTTAATGAAGATAATGATGTTGAGAGTATCAGTAATGTGTTACAAGATTTCAATTCCATGGAATTTCCTCATGATGATGAACATGGAATTTTTGAGCCAAGTAATGAACATAATTTTGTTGAACCAGAACTAAAGAGCCAGAAGCTAAAATGGCTTCTAGTCCAGAACAGACAACCAGTGCAGAGGTACTCCTTTCTTCAGAAGCAGATTTATTGACAAGCAATGAGCCGGGACCGAGCATCCCAAATGCCATTGTTGAAATGACTAAGCCTGTGCCTGCCCCTCCCAGAAAGTCTGGAAGAGCCACAAAGCCAGTAATATACCTCAGTTATGACTCCCCAGGAAGGCCTGAAGACCTCCCATTGCATGTAGTTCACAAAGGGGTATATATTTCTGAAAACTCTCTTCCAAAACTGGGTTATTCTGCCACATATAATCTAATAGTAAAACCCTCCAATCAGTGTACTGACACCCATGCCCACTGCAGCCCTAGTGTAGCTGATAGGGATATGCCCCAAGCCATGTGGATTAGTATGCAGGAGGTAATGCAAATAAGAAGTGTAAGAATAATGTGTTTAACTGTTTAAATCTGCTAACAAGTTTATGAAAATGTAGGACTATGTGTTATGGTGGAAATGTCATTGCCATTGAAAAAGTATAGCTAAACTCTTGGAATTTTTCTTGGCAGAGTCTCACTCCCGACCCCTGAACGGGTGTGTAACCGGGGGGTAGTTTTTGTTGATGGACTGACCCCACATTCTCAGGTGTCAGCTGTCGTCAAAACATCCTTTTATCATTTTAGGAATATCACCAGGATTAGGCATCTGGTTCCATCTGACGACCTTCCTACCTTGGTCTACGCCTTTGTGTCCTCGCGCTTGGATTACTGCAACTCCCTTTATCTAGGGCTTTCTGGGGTTGAAATCTGTCACTTGCAGCTGGTGCAGAACACAGCAGCCTGGCTTTTGAAGGGATATGCCCAATCCTGTCATATTACTCTGGTGCTGCACGAACTGCACTGGCTGCCAGTACAGTGGTGGATCACCTTTAAAGTCGATTTACTGACTTTCAAAGCCCTACATGGGCAGGGCCCAGACTACCTGAAAGAGCTTCTGGTCCCCTGTTGCCCTAGTTGATCACTCCGCTCAGCTGATAAGGGGTTGTTAGAGACTCCAAGTGTGAATTTGAAATCATCTGGTACAAGAGCTTTTGCTTATGCAGCCACCACCCTTTGGAATTCTCTACCCTGTCGGTTACGAGAGTGCACAACTGTGGAGGGATTTAAGCAGGGCTTAAAAACCTTTCTGTGGCAACAAGCCTTCTTAGCCAATTGAAAGTCTGTTATTGATTTATTGTTATGTAATTTTAACTGAACTGAATTCATGTTTGATGTTTGTATGATTCTGTTTTTTTTATATTGTTAGGCGCCTTGGCAATAGATAAGGCGCCATATAAATAAAATAATAATAATTATTATTATTACCAGCTTATTTTACTGATGCATAAGCTTTTATTTTATAGTATACCACTGAAACATGCATGTATGTCATGTATAGTGTTTTATATAGAATCTTATAGTATGTGTAGACTTGATGCAGACACCAAGTTTTTCCAGGCAGGAAAAAGTGTTATCCCCCTACAAATTGGGGTTTACTATAATGTCTACCTGGGATCCTTAATGTCCACTGTCATGCTGGTGTCCTGTCTTAAGGGGAAACTTCCATGTCCCATTGGGACCCACCTCCATGTGAAGCGGGGCCCGATTAGCAAATTTAAAAATGGTAGTAAATGTGCCACTTACTGTTTATTATTTTATTTAGATTCGTATCTGGTTGATCCTGCACCCTTCTCACTGACATTTTAAGTTCTAACAAACTCCCCGTCATGCCCACAAGCACCCATGGCTGTTCCTGTGATGAGGTGGCAGACAGGGAGCATTGGGGGTGTCTCCATAGACTTGCCATAGTCCAGGATTTTTAAACAGCTCTGGTTTCGAGCCCATGTACCGTCGAGACATACGAAGAGCAGGTACAGACAGCCAGTGTGCCTGTTAGTCTGTGCCTGGTCTTGGTATTGCAAGGGCACTGATAGACTCCAAACCAGAGCTATTTGAAGCTACCACAACACAGATTATATGTATTGCAGTAGCTTCAAATAGCTTTGCTTTGGAGTCTATTGGTGTCCTTACAATACCGAGATCAGGTACAGACTAACAGGCACACTAGCTGTCTGCACCTGGTCTTCATATGTCAAGGCAGTACACAGGCTCCAAACTGGAGCTGCTTGAAAATCCTGGACTATGACAAGTCTATGGAGACATCTTGGCTGCTCCCTGCCTGCCACATCATCATGGGGACAGCTGCGGGTACTTGTGGGTGTGACGGGGAGAGTGTTAAAACTTAAAATGCCGGTGGGGAGGTCACAGGATCAATCAGATATGAATCTAAATAAAATAATAAACAGTAAGTGGCACATTTACTACCATTTTTACATTTACTAATTGGGCCCCATTTCACATGGAGGTGGGGCCCAATGGGACATGAATGTTTCCCTTTATGTAGTTCTATCTATTTGTGTGACAGTGCCATGTTGAGCCTCTGTGACTGTCTCTTTAAAAGCATAGCTAATCTGTGTTTACAAATTAGTCTGGGCTGGGTCCAAGTGATTTAGAGCTTGTGATCATCCAGACCGCATGTTATATTGCTCCATTCTGCAGTCGCTATTTGCACAGAGGGAGCTCACATAGGAACTGTGATTGTTTACTGTTTATCTGCATTTTTATTAGGGATAGAGAAGTCTGTCTAACCTGCTTTTATTGCAGCTCGAACATTTGGATGGGAGCTACCATGTTAGGCCCTTGTCTTCCAGTAATTGGACCAATCAAATCACTGGGGACCCAAAATGGAGCCTGTCCACAGGGGTCTTGTAGGAAGGAAATTCTGTAGTTTTGTAGTTTTGAGTGTTGGCACCTAAATGGACCTGGAGGGGGAGCCCAATTTTGACTGACAGTTTCCTCAGCCAACCGAGCCTTTTGGATTACAATGGAAATCCCCAGAACTGCCTGAAGCAGTGGTTCAGTTAATGTTGGAGGTTGAGGAGTGAACAGCTTGAGCCTTCGAGCAGCTGCTCCTTGAAGGAGCCTAGGAGAATCAGCGGGAAGAGGCTTAGCTGGCCTTCCTGCCATGTTCCCAGGGGATAGAACTGCCTATTGCAGAAGTTGGACCTGTCCAATTTCCAGCCTTGGAACTGCAGCAGAAGGAAGATGAAGTTTGTTAGTGCGACTTGTGATTTGGACTGAAGGCTTGCTACTGAAGCAATCAGCCCAGCAGTTGAGAGAGTTAGACTCGGATTTAAAGATTTGCCTAGTGCAGCTGTCAATTTGCAACCGTACTGAATCTGAACTGTTGTTTAAAGCAATTGGTGATTTAAATGTGCTGAATGTGTTTCGTGGGTCGCAGTTTGATTCTCCACATTAGACTCTGTCAAGCCAGCTGGAGGCTTCACCAGCAGAAGATCATGAACATTTCCAGGACTCTCCATCCTGCCTAGGCCCTGTCATCTTGGCTTAAACTGTTACTTGAGCTCCAGAGACCTTCTCAGCAAAAGACTGGCTTGGGAATTTGGCCCCGTGCCGAACACCAACAAGCAGGTAGCAACCACCTGGAGGTGAACTGTGTTGGCTCTGCTTCCCCTGGCTTCCCTGATCATCACCACGAGGTCTACATCTTGCCTGCGCTGCATCCAGGTCCTGGTAGAATGAGTACAAACCAGGGTAACTCCCTGCAACAAAAGTAAAAATCATTGTGGTACCATCTAATTGTTTCTTGTTACTGGGTTCTTGCAACGGACTGAGCCACCTAGCTTGGATTACAAATGATTGGGTTGTGTGCATGCTTAACTGTTTTTCTTTCATTAAGAGACCCAACATCAGCTGAAATGCCAGCCACCTCAGGCAATGCTCCAGGCTAGCCTATGTGACATACTGGGTACCCAGGGTTGTTGAACTGTCAAGTGCATATCAAACAATCCTGATTTAAATCAGATTGCTAATCATGCTGCTAGATTCATGCCCCTCCCTTGTTCTCTACCCCTAAATAAATCTAATTGCCTTTTTTGACATTTAACCTGTCTAGTGAGCTTATTATTAATTGGATTACAGTGTCAAGGTTGTATTGTTGCACCAGTGATCTTATTTTCCAGGGGGTTTCCAGGGCAGTTGCCACAGATCCAGCCCTGGTGGTAAATGAAATCGGCGTGAGCACATTATTACTGCTACCTACTGAATGTGAATGTACCATTGTGTTGTTACTTAGGCCACTAGAAGGGTTGGTGGGTGGTTATAATGTCCCAGAGGGCTATACCAGAGCAGATAAGCTACCCCAATACCATTCCTCTGGGTGGATGCACCTGATTACAGAACTCGGGCCCCTCAACCTGTGTGTTGCCATACAGGCAGAGGTAGTAGCCCTTACAATAGTGCCACTAGCAAACCAGTCAGTGCAATAGGCATATTTAGCAAGGCATCTAGGATTCTGGGATGTATAGAGAGAGGTTTTGACAGGAAGAGGAAGAGGTGATACTGCCCCTCTATGGATAATTGGAAATACTAAGAAAGGAAAGGTTTGCAGGGTATCTTGAATCCAGTGGACTGCAAGACCAAATGCAGCATGGATTTGGGGGGGGGGGGGTCATGCTAGATGAACCTGATTGATTTCTTTGACTGGGTGACCAGGGGAAATAGATCATGGGGGCAGTGGACATAGCCTATCTGGATTTCAGCAAGGCCTTCAACACTGTGCCACACAGAAGTCTGGTTGAGAAATTGAGCATCTTAGGGTGGGATCCAAAGTGATGAAGTGAGTTAGAAACTGATTAACCGATAGGTGCCAGAGGGTGGTGGTTAATGGGACTCACTGCAATGGCTGGATGGTGACCAGCAAGGTGCCATGGGTAGAGCTGTGCAAAACAGGAAAATTTTGCCTAGTGAAATATTTCACGTAATTACAGCATTACACAAAATTTTTCACCTAGGAGACACGTAATTTCACCTCAGATGGCATTTTCGCTTAATGCAAAATATCACCTAATTTCACCAGTTTCTCCAATACTTTTCAATTTTGCCTATGAATTTGCAATGCATTGTGGGTAAATAGCTGAAATGTCATGTGCAGACTGTTTCCTACACAGTATATTGTCTGTTGAATTGGAGAGCAGTTCAGTGTGGTGCATCACAGCAAATAAACCCTTCAAAAACCTCTTTATTTGTTATTTTTGAGAGCTAATTGCTCCCAAAATCTAAATTTTGTTCCTAGTGCTGCTAGTGAACCTTTATTTGTTTTGGTATCTTTGGATAATACTTAGTTAAACTTAGGTAGTATTTTCAGCTTTCTCTGTGTCTGTGAGGGAGTTGAGTGAGGGAGGGTTGACCGTGTGTGTGTATATATGTGTGTGTGTGTAAGCAGAGCAGGCTAATTCCTAATATTTGACAGATTTCTCACAAAGCTGTGAGTGAGTTTCTGTTATTTCTTTTAAGTCTTAATATTTTTATTGGTGTGCTACTCATTTGTAATTTTTTTCTTACATATTGACCCTTTTTGGAGTAACTTTTTCTCAATAGCTACTCATTCTGAGTAGTTCTGTTCCTGTTTCCCTTTGTTTAATCACTTTTCTGCTTTATTTTTGTATTGGAAGTATTCGTGGACATTGAACATTTGTCCATATCTAGGTACACTGCATTGTTGAATTGCTCACAGAAATTAATAGTGTGATCTAGCCTCTGCATTGCAGCGTTCCTGTTTTTCTGTTTAATTTGCTTACCATATTAATCCTTTCATCCCTATTACAGCACTGGTGTTTACTACCAGACCCATGCTATATAAAAAACTGCATAGTTTTCAAGAAATGTGGTGGTCCCTGCAAGATTGTTGGAGGTGACTTTGTTTGTTCATTTCAAATCGTGTTGTCCCTTCCATCTGCTATATCTACTAGCCAAAAATGTATTTAATAAGTACTAACTCATTGCAGTACTTGCCTTCTCCAGACACCACTTATCTGGACTGTAGATCGTATTGTGACTATGAGGTGCTGTGTGCAGTTGGTTTACAATTTAGTTTGCATGAATCTAACTGTACCTACTCGGTTATTATCAAGTTGTGTAATAACCATTCCATTTAAAAAATGACATTTTATTAAGAACTAAAGTATTTTTTCAGAGTTACTGTACATCCTTGTTGTAGTGGTGTTCTCTGTTGGTTTGGTATTTAAAGTCTCTTACTTCTGTCCTCCTGTTATCCTGTGTTACTTAATTAGTGTTTTTGTAATTAATAAAATAAAATAGTGTTTTAACACTTGAATAGGCTACTGTAGCATTTGTAGGTACTTGTATAGACTACAGTGCTGCTACCTGTTCTAATTTCTGTTTGACCTTTGCAGATAGTACTGCAGGTGTTAAATCACACTTATTCAACAGAAATACATAATCATATACTTCCGGAGGAAGGCAAATGGAACAAGCATATAAACATACCTGCCAAGAGACGTTCCATATCAGGGATAGGTAAGTGGGTGGGAGGTGGCTCAAAGAAGTCTGTTGGAAAAAGCAGAAATACAGTTCTACTTATAGTAAACAAACCTATTTCTGAATCAATGCCTTCTGTGGGCTCCGGTGCTGCTGTGGCAGCCAGTGCCAGCAAAATCACAGTTAGAAGTGGCTTCAAGTCTGTGACTCATTTTTTTACCACCCAGTCTGTAGCTAGCCTGCTTGTTGGGGATGATACTGGGGATAAGGGAGACACTCACACCAGTGGAGGCACAGAGGTCCAGGAGAAGGTGAAAAAGCTGTCAGTGTGACTGTTGTCCTTACTCAAGGTGAAGCTGAAGGTGATGAGGGTGATACTGTCCAGCTTCAGTCGGTTTCTCCTGGAGAAGGAGATAAGGAAAGTCAGGCCCCTCCCACAGTGAGGAGATGCCAGAGAAGGGAAAAGTTTCTCTGGAAGTAGACACTAATAGAGAGGAGGAGGAGGACGAGGAGGATATAAAATGTTTCGGTACAGTTGATGATGAGGTGTTGGATTCCCTGTGGGAGCCAGAAGTGAAAAATCTGAAGGGTGATGCTGTAGCCCATTTAGATGCCAAGCCTGAGGGTGAGTCTATCAGCAAGCCTACAACAAGCAGTCCCCCTCCCAAATGTAGCATGGTGGAAGTTATGCAAGCAGCCCAAAAAGCAAAAACTGTACAGAATAAGCATAATAAATGACAGGCAGGATCAGGAGGACAAGGGTAATACAATAATGAGTGAGGAGAAGTACTAGAGAGAGAACAAGAAAATGGACTGAATTATATAGGGAGCATAAGACAGTAACACACACAGCAGCAATGGTCAAACAATTTATTTTACATACAAAATAAAAAAACAAGAGGACTTAAGGATGTAGATTAAAGAGGACAGAACAGATTTTGTTGTTGTTTTTTATTTTTTTTAAGGGGGGAACATGCAAGCAAAAGAATAGAGGATAGGAAAATGAAAACAAAAAAGACAAAAATTAATTTGTGCTGCCACATTACCTGCCAGTGGGGTCGCCATGCAGTTCAGACAGGATGACTGTGATTTTGTTGACATCACCCAGGAGTTTAGCAATCTCCCCCCAGGCATCATAAAATTCCTGTCCGAAATCATTTAACTCCTGTCGAAGATGGTGGACTTCTGACAGGACAGCTGAAAAGTCTACATGTGTCACTGCTGTTGGGGTGGGAACTGCCTGTGCTGTTGCTGACTCTGGACAAGGGGGGCCCTGGTGGGGTCTTGATGCTACTGCAGACTGCTGCTGTTGTCTGGTCCGGTGAGCCCAGCAAGGACACTTAACAGGTTCAGCCATGCCTCCTTCCTGCTCACCCCCTTCAGTGTGCACACCCGCACTGCTCCCCACAGCTGCAGTTGATGTTGCTGCCACCTCCTGCAGTTTGAGGTCCCATTAAAGTGGGTGGTGGTGCATCATGTGACTGCTGGCTGCTTGTCCCAAAGTGGGAACCAGACTTTCCACAATGCACTTCCTGCCCACATAGATTGCAGAGGACCATTGTCTCACCAGCCGAACTTGCATAAAAAAATTCCCAGGCAGGAGAACTTTGGGCATGACAGAGCTGTGGGGGGGGGGGGCAGCAGATGGTGCCCCAGGCACTGACTCCTCCTGCTGCTTGGTAGGGGGTACAGTCTCCAGCTGCAAAGGTGAATGAACAGTATCCTGGTGCTGGGAAGGGGGTACTGTCTCCTGCTGCTGCTGCAGTGGATGGGGCACAGTTGCTTCCTGGTACCGGGGAGGGGGCACTATCTCCTGTTGCTGCTGTGGTGGAGGGGCCATGATCACCTCCAGCTGCTGGGGAGGGGGCACAGTTGTTTGCTGCTGGGTGCTGGTGCTGGGGTCAACAGCCTCCTAATGCTGTGGCATTTCATTTTTAATGGACATCTGAAATGCACACCTGTCAAGGCGGTGTACAGGTGCCCCACTGCCTCTACCCTTTTCCATTATGCCCACCACCACCACCACCAATTCAAGCAAAACCAAAAAGGAAAAAAAAAGAAACAGAGATAGAGACTCTGAGAGAGAGAGAGAGAGAGAGAGAGAGAGACGGGCGGGGATCTACACACACACACACACACACACACACACACACACACCATACAGTAGGTACTAAAATATGAAATGGGACAAAGACAAACAAGAAAAGTTTAGAAATAAATAGCATAAATTAAGTAGTTTATGTATCAAAGTGCACTCTGTAGTCACAGGGCATCTAGATACTGCCTGCTTCCTCGATATATGTAGCACAGGAAATTAACCACTCACTTTCTGCTTGTTTAGACTCAACTATGTGACCACCAGCAGAGAGAAAAGCCCAATTTTACCTAATTTCACCTTATAGAAGTGCAGAGTGAAATTAAAGGTGAAATTTTGCAGAAAGACCATAATTACACAAAATGTTTCGATGGGCGAAATTAGCAATTTGGCCATAATTTCACCATCGAAATAAAATTTTTATGCATCTCTAATGAGAACACGTTATAGTTGCACCAGATACCTCTATGAGAATGTCTTATAGTTGCACCAGGTACTTCTATGAGAACGCCTTATGGTTGCACTGGATACCTTTTTTTTTATTTAAAGTTTATTAATTTTCTCAGTGCAGTCATATTCCTTCTGTGATACATTGATAAGATACAGGAGTATACATCCTTCCCTACTCTCCTCCCTTCACTCCACCCACCCCAGTCCCACCCTTCACCCCCCTTCCCCCAGGTGCCAGTGATATTTAATAGAGAAGTACATTGTAAGAATACATTAGATTTAGCTGGTTATAGTTTTATCAAATGGGTTATAAGGTATATAGGACATGCAGCCTTTCCCATCTATTTTTGTAGGACCCCATATGGTTTGAGAGGCTAGCCATCATTTTCTCAACCTTTAGGTTGTGAAGGAGCTCCTGCGTCCATTCCATGTATGAGGGCTGCATAGAGTCCTTCCAATGTCTTAATACAACCTTGACCAACAGTGTGATCATCAAGATATGATAATGATGAACCATTAATGGGAGGCCTGTGAAGTCTCCTAACAGGCATACTTCTGGAGTGAAGTATTCCTGCAGGTCTAGTAAGGGGTCTACTTTGGCTTTAATGAGGTCCCAGAAAGGAGAGACCTTGGCACAGTCCCAGAAGAGACGAAACAAAGTACCCGTGCCATTATTGCATCTGTTGCATGTTCGGGTCTCTGCCCTTTCCATTACATACATTTTATAAGGAGTCAAATACATATCATTAAGAAATTGTAACTGCATTAATCTTAATCTATCCTGTGTAATGCATTTATGGCAGATCGCCCAGATTTTAGGCCATCTGGAAGTGGAGTTAGGGTACAGATCAACCCAGTACTTGGGAATGCCATCCACTTTTGGAAAGACCAGGGAGTATAGAGAGGCATATATTGAGAAGACAGCATGTGGGGCTGAAGCTAGGATTCTACAGGCAGTGACCCAGTCACCCAAGTTACCAGGAGTAATTTTGGTCCTAAAGTATGTCATAAGTATGTGGCGGATCTGATAAATTTTAAAGGACCACTTTGTGCCAAGCCAAATTTGCCTAGTAGCTCCAGTGTCGTCAACCAGTCATTACCCTGGGCATGGAAATACTGTGCAGTACAGTGCTGCATCAGTGGGACCCAGTTGAAGGGAACTGTTTTCCCTCCTAAGAGGAAATTGGGGTTTTGAAATATGGGTTGGGTTAAGTCATAAGTGTTCCCATAATTCATAGTGATACATAGTTGGGAGTGTGAGTGGCTCAAATGTCCTATTGCAGTATGGCATAGGGCAAATAGTATTTTACCTACTTTGAGGAAAGGTAATGCTGCTGGGTTTATGCCAGCTGAGATTATCCATTCCTTTTCCACCCTAATCCATGTTGGGACATATGCTTGTGGCAACTGAGGCCCATGCGGCTCTGCCCACCACAGGTATTTACAAAGTTGACTAGCCCAGTGATATAAACCAAAATGTGGGAATTTCAGTCCTCTGAGATTTTTTTGGCGCAGCTAATTTATGAAAGGCTCTTCTCAGGGGTTTCCCTTTCCAGAGAAAGTCGGAAAGGTGTGAGTGAACCACTTAAAACCAGGCTTTAGGGAGCCATAAATTTAATAGATTGAGGGGGTAGAAGAGACATGGAAGAATGTTCATTTTAATTATATTCACCAGCCCCATAAGGTTAAGGGGAGATCTTGCCAACGTTGTAAGTCTTGTTGTATAGTTTTGATTAGTGCTTCTAAATTCAACTTGTGCAATTGGGTGTCACTGGTTGAGAGATGTAGACCTAAATATTTAAGAGAGTTAGAAGCCCAAGTGAGGCCCAGTTCTACGACTTCCTGTTTGAGAACTGTATTGTTAAGTGGAAAGATGGAGTTTTTTTCTGTGTTAAGTTTATAGTTGGAGAGTGAACTGTACTCTTGTATTAAAAGTAAGAGACTTTGCATGGAGGGTTCAATGTGAGTAATAAGCAGCAGTATGTTATCTGCATTTGCCACAATTTTTTCTTCCTTAGAACCTAATCTAATTCCTTCTATCTCCAGGGACATGTGAATGGAAACTGTGAGGGGCTCTAAGTATAAATTGAACAGCAGGGGGGAGAGAGAGCATTCTTGTCTGGTTCATGCCTCTAGGGGGAATGAGAAGACAGGGTCCCATTGCAGAAAATGTGAGCAGTGGGGGCTGAATATAGCACCTGCAGCCATGAAATAAACTTGGAGGGGAAGTTGTATCTATGGAGAGTCTGAACAAAAATTGCCAGTCCACTCTGTCAAATGCCTTCTCCACGTTCAGGAAGACCAGAGCCATGGCTGGATGAGCATCCTGGGATGCGGAGAAGACATGAGACAGCCAGTGTAGGTGGTCTAACGAGGACCTCCCCATCATGAAACTGACTTGATCGGAACCTATAAGAGAGGGCAGTACTCGGTCCACTCTTTGGGCTAGTAATTTGGTGATAATTTTCATGTCGCAGTTGAGAAGAGATATAGGCTGGTAGTTTGAAACCCGTGTCAGGTCTCTCCCAGGTTTAGTAAGGAGTACAATGGTAGCCTCTAACATTCTGTAATCAAAGTTGTCGGCATTTAACATGCTTTGAAAGACTGTCAGGAGCCAGGGAGCTGGCTGGGTAGCAAATTTCTTGTAAAAGTTAGGTGAGTAGCTATCGGGTCCTGGGGCCTTATCTAAGGGTAGCTTCTTAACAACTCAAATGATATCCTCTTCAGTGAAAGGTGTAGTGAGCCCTTTAGTTTGTATTGAATGGGATGGGAAGATTATCTAGGTATTGGTCCACTACAGATTGGGATGGACGGTTCGACATTTGAGCATACAAGGTCTTGTAGTATTGTTTGAGTTCTTTAGAGATATCTTTAGCTTGAATTAAGAGGGGTCATTGGGATTCTCTCTGCATTGCCGCAATATTGTTTGAAGATTCCTGTCTTTTAAGTCTAAGGGCCAAGAGCCGGGAAGCCTTCGCTCCCTGTTCTGTATATTTGGCATGTGTTTTTAATATTGCCCAGTCTGCTTTTTCCCTTATTAGTTTAGAATATCTGTCCTGCAATTTTAGTAGTGCTTCTTTATCCGAATCAGTTGAAAGGGTAGACAAGTACTTCTCCCTCTCTCTAATTTGGTCTATGAGTGACTTAGTCTCCTGTTCTTCTCTCAGTTTTTTAACTGCTGACAGTTTAATAAATTCTCCATGAATAAAACATTTTAGTGCTCCCCATTCCATAGATGGGGAATGTGCTGTACCCCAATTGTCTGTTTTAAAT
The DNA here is from genome assembly GCA_016271365.2 of Neoceratodus forsteri. NCBI lineage: Eukaryota > Metazoa > Chordata > Ceratodontiformes > Ceratodontidae > Neoceratodus > Neoceratodus forsteri. Next base: position 950,922,800 of record CM028131.1, on the reverse strand, counting down.
TGGTCCAAAGATGCTGTGATTCTATCCATGATCTTTTTGTCCTTTAAAAGTTGGTTATTTAATCTCCGCTGCTTGTCTGATCCCCAATTGAGAGAGAAGGAGAGTCAGCAGGTAACTATGGAGTGATCTGAGCCTACACCTGATTCCATCTTGCTGTCCATCAGCCCACTCAAGTGATTTGCTCAACCAAAAATAGTTGATTCTCGAAGCTGAGCTGTGAACAGCAGAGCAGAATGTGAAGTCTTTATCTGTAAGATGTAAAATCCTCCATGGGTCACAGATTCCCATGTGGTCAACTAGCTCTCTAACTGCTCTCTGTGCCAGGGAGAGACCCCAGTTCTTGGTCCCATGGACTTTTCCAAGAGGGAATCAAAAGGAAGGTTCCAATCTCCTCCCAGAAAAACTGGAATGTCCAGGAAGGGTGTCAATATGGAGAGGAGTTCCATAAAAAAGGAGGGAGAATTGGAATTAGGGCCATAGATACTACTAAAAATTATGTAGAATGACTGGATTTTACCTCTAACGAGTACATGCCTGCCATTTTTATCTTGTATACACTGCTCACAAGTGAAGGGAAAAGCTCTTGTAAACAGTATAGCCACCCCCCTTCTGTTCTGGCTATCACCTGCGGTGAAAACCTGTCCCACCTGCTGTCGCCTCAGTACGGTGCCCTCTACCTCTAAAAGGTGGGTTTCTTATAACACAATCACAACACTATGCAAGATCCCCAAGTGTTTAAGTACTTTCATGTGTTTGAGATGGTGTCTAGCCTGCTTTATGTTCCACAAACAAAATTTAAAGTAGTGTGCCTTCATCACAGATTACAATTGGTAATACGACCACCTGTGTCCCAAAAACAAACAACCAGCTTATGATCCTTGTCCAGTTTCTTAAATGGCACCACTTTACCCTCCCACCCAAAGGTAAACCTAAACTGCTCCAGTCCCCCCACCCTTATTCCCAAAGTTAGCCCCAAATACCCACCCACCATAGTTGACCCTATGACCAGGAAAAAATCTTAAATACAACTCTTATTGAACCATCTAACATGAACACCTAAAAATATTGAACTGTAATGAGAAGGACCACCTCCCCCCCATTGTGCTGGTCTGTGGCGATCAGCATACCAATGGCCCTCCTTCCCCCCACTCACCCGGCTGCAAATAGCCATTCCGGTAAACACATAAACTTCTGTGTTATATACAGAACCCCCTCTTGGGGGAGTGTGATAACCCTCTGTACCTGGTTAAAACTGCCCCAGCAAGTTTGGGTACATCATATAATTAATCTAAATGGCCATCACCAAGGCTGAAAAGACCCCCAAACACACCAAGACACTTACTAGAGTGGGTCTCCTATGTTGTGCTGTATCCCTTTAGGGTGGTTGGTCAAAAATGACCTGCCAAAAGGAAGGAAAAAAGCAAGGGGAAAAGGAAAACCTATTGTGGCCTTCAGCCCTCAATGCTGCGGTTGCCTCTGCAATCTTAAGGAAACAAAGCCATACAGAGGCCAGAGCTGTAGCAGGAAATCAATAAATGCAGTTATGCCTGCTGCAAAATCCCACTTGGGGGGTAACAATAAGCTTCTGTATCTACTCAAGGGTAACCTAAATTGGCTTGTGAGATTTAACTTCCTCCAGTTAAATTAAGCCAACATAATATCTGAAAACCCTTAACACAGTTATACTTCATGTGCCCAGTTCAATCCGTTAGGTGCAGTACTTAGTTTTCTCATCCTGAAATGAAAAGAAAACTTTAACATAGGCTTAGATAACTGAAACAGTGGTTATGTCCACCACAAACTGAAAAAACAGTACCAGGCTGAAGCCATTATTATTACAGGAAGTCAAAATGTAGGTTTTGTGTTCATTATAAGGCTCCCACAGTCTGCCAGTTAACAAAACAAGTCCTTCATATGTCAATGGTATTTGTGTTTAAGTAGGAAGCTTATAGAGTTCTCAGGGGCTAAAACCCTGTTGGAGCAAGGGTCCCTATATCAGCCGTCTATGATGGTGGGCTGTGCACCCACAAGCCTGGGATCCTGTAGGACAGCAAACCCCATAAGCAATCATGTACAGAGTGTGAGCAGAACAGTAAGGCAAAACCACATTTGCAAGTCTTCCTACTATACTTCACCAAAGAAAACGCTCATGGTCCTCCAGACTCCCTCAGTGGTCAGTAAATAAAGCAGGTTGTTTCTGTTTTCAGAATTCTAATGCAGGGTCAACTTCTTCAAATGATGACCAGGATCCGTCCAGGAGTATCTGCAATTTTGCAGTGTATACCATGCGAAATTGTATTCCTGAGGTGATGCATATAGACACTATTGGGTGGGAGGATGCCCTGCACTGGCAAACAGTAGCTGGCAAGTCCTGCTTAACTCTTATTTTCTGGCCTTCCCACAAAATAATCTGAATTTCTTTCAGTTTCAGTAGCACATGCTGTTTTTCTTGGAAATTCAGAAATCTGAAAATCAGGGGTCTGGGCTGTGCATTGGGTCATGGCATGGGTCTGAGCACCCGATGTGCCCTTTCAATGATATAAGCAGACCCATATGGGGAGGGCACCGCCAATTTAACCAGCAGTTTCTACACAAATTGAATAGTATCTGAGACCACTTCTTTCTCTGGCAACCCAATCACAACCACATTATTACGCTGACTTCTGCCTTCTAGATCTTCGATTTTAGATTCTAGTTTCTTGATAGTTTGGCAGTTAGCTGTTATAAGAGAGTCCATTTTGTCTGTTCACTTCTCCACTGAGATAATGCGGGCCTCATTGTCTGTGGTATGCCAAGCGACCTCTTCCAGTGTGTCCGAGAGTACCTTTACATCAGTCACCAGAGAATGAACCTCCTTCTTAGAAGGTTGAAATTCGAGAAGGAATCGCTCCAAAGTTAGAGGAGTTGATTCTGTGGCCAAGGGAGAAGATGTTGTTGCAATATGTGTATGGCCTGTAGCAGGAGGCTGCACCCTGTGTTTCTTCTGCACTTTTTCTGGGGTGACATGCGGTGTATGCTGAGGTGCCGCCTGTCACACCTCCACTTCCATTTTGGCCAAAAAGCTGCATCCAGTAGTTAGGAGAAGCTCCCCTAGTCTGTAGGAGGTCAATCCCTGAGCGATATACTCAGAAAATATGAAAACAATATTGAAATGCAAGCCGAATGAGCGGAGCACAGACAGAGCACATCTTACACGATTAGCTGCATCACGTGACTCCTGCACTGGATACCTCTATGAGAAGGCCTTATATTTGCACCAGATACCTCTATGAGAATGCCTTGTAGTTGCACAAGGTACCTCTATGAGAATGCCTTATAGTCTCTCAGGGTACCTCTATGAAAACGCTTTTTTTGTTACTCAAGGTGCCTCTAGGAGAATGCCTTATAGTTGCAGTAGGTACCTGTATGAGAATGTTTTATTATCTCGCCTGATACCTCTATGAGAACACCTTATGTTTACTCCAGGTACCTCTATGAGAACTTCTCATAGTTGCACCAGGTCCCACTATGAAAATGCCTTATAGTTGCATCAGGTACATCTATGAGAATGCCTTATAGTTTCACCAGGTACCTCTATGAGAACACCTAATAGTCACATGGGTACCTCTATGAGAATGCCTCATAGTTGCACCAGGTACTTCTACGAGAATGCCTTATAGTCTCACCAGGTACCTCTATGAGAACACCTTATAGTTACTCCAGGTCTCTCTTTGGGAATGCCTTACAGTTGCACAGGATACCTCTATGAGAATGCCTTATAGTTGCATTGGAAACCTCTATGAGAATGCCTTATATTTGCACCAGGTACCTCTAAGTGAACGCCTTATAGTTGCACCAGGTACCTCTATGAGAACACCTTATAGTTGCACCAGATACCTCTTCGATAATGCCACATAGTTGCACTGAATACCTTTATGAGAATGCCTTATAGTTTCACTGGATACCTCTATGAAAACACCTCATAGTTACTACAGGTACCTCTATGAGAATGTCTTATAGTTGCATCAGGTACCCTATGAGAATGCCTTATAGTCTCACAGGATACCTCTTTGAGAATGCCTTATAATTGCACTGGATATCTCTATGAGAACACCTTATAGTTGACCGGACATCTCTATGAGAATGCCTTATAGTTGCACCAGGTACCTCTATGAGAACGCCTTATGGTTGCACTGATACCTCTATGAGAATGCCTTATAGAAGCACCAGCTACCTCTATGAGAATGCCTTATGGTTGCACTGGATACTTGAGAACGACTTATAGTTGCACTGGATAGCTCTATGAGAATGCCTTATAGTTGCACCAGGTACCCCTATGAGAACGCCTTATAGTCTCACCAGGTACCTCTATGAGAACACCTTATAGTTACTGGATACTCTGAGAACCAGAGTTGGGCATCTTTGCGAGGGTGGTAGGGCAAATGGCCAGATCACTAGTACTGAATATAGCTGAAATGGGAGGATGTATGGTATGCAGGCAAATTGCACAACTAAGGGAGGAGGTGGGATGGCCACTAAGCTGGTAAAGGGAGATGAGTAGATGGGGGGACATGAGGGAGCTAAAGCAGCAAGTGGGGGGCTGTGGGGGGACAAGGCACAGTCAAAAGGGGAGCTGCAGGGGGTCAAGGAGCAAACTCAGCTGCAGGAAGGGGAAGATGGGATGGGGAATGGAGGAAAGTTGGAGATTACAGTAAGGGAAAGCACTGGAGGAGATACAAGAATCCTGGATAAGGGCAGCAATGGACACAAGAGAAACCTGGGGAAATGGTAGGTGATACAGTATAAAGATACAAAACCTGCACAGAGGACAAGGGAGGAGGGAGCAAGGGGAGGAGTATCAACCAGAGGGATACAGGCAGTGGGCTTAGAACAGAAGAATAGATTCCTCCCACTAGAGGAGCTAAATGGGGGGGAAGATCAGGAGAAGAAGGAGAGGTAAGCATGAAGGAAGGCACAGAACAATTGGAAAAGGGAGAGGCCCTATCAGCTAAGACCAACAGGCAAGCTCTGAAGGAGGGGGGACAGCATGTTCTGGTTCAGAGGAGCAAAAGCTGGATGGGGGAGGAAGGTCCCCAGGGAAAATCAGGGAGGCACAGGCAGGGACAGATAAACAGAGAGGGAAAAAGTTAGAAAATGGAGGGGCAGAGGAGTGCAACCTGACAAATAGAGCCTGGGGGGCATGTAAAGCTTGGGGGAGTGCACAGCAAAGAAGCTGGGGGAACACAGAGTGAGGATAGTACATCAGGAAGCAAAATGGACAAAGGGGATATTGATAATAAGGTAGGAAATAGGATGCAGGGGGTTGGAGAAGGCTGGTAGGGAGATGAGTTGAGAAGGAGCTGGAGAGCAGGGTCCTACTGGTTGGGGACACTAATAGAAGGGATTAGGTGGTGGGGGGACAAAAACAGCACAGTGTGGGTGGAGTGTCTGCCAGGCATGACAGCAGCGAAGGTCATTCATTATATCCCCCCTCAAGGGGGAGTCAACAGGATGAGAAAACCCCCTGCTGTTCCACCTGGGAATGAATGACCTGGCAGGAAGTAGCCTGATGAAGGTGCAGGCTAGAAACAGAGCTCTAGCTAGATACTATATCAGTCTGGGATTTAACTCAGTGGCATTCTCAGAAGTGTTACCAGTACCAAGGGTAAGCACTGATAGGAAGTCGAGGATTAGGAAGTTCAACGAGTGGCTGGTGGTGTGGTGTGAGCAAATGGGGTATGGCTTAAACATAGAAACATAGAATCTGATGGCAGATAAGGACCGCTTGGCCCACCTAGTCTGCCCATTTCCCCTACCTAACGGATAAGCTGCAGATCCTAGTTAACCAACAGCCTACTTCCTCCTACCCCACACTAGAATTGCCTTATGTCTGTCCCATGCATTCTTGAATTCCTCCACTGTTTCTGGCTCTATGACCTTTTCACATTACACCTGAGCCGTCTCCCTCTATCTTCAAATTGCGCCCCCTTGTTCTTGCACATCTCTTTTTCTGAAAGACGCTACCCTCTTGGACTTTGTTGATTCCCTTGAGGTATTAGAAAGTTTATATCATGTACCCCCCTCCCACCTTTCCTCGAGGCTATACATCTTAAGCTCCTTTAATCTTTCTTCATATGTCTTCTGGTGCAGACCCTGCACCATTTTGGTTGCCCTCCTCTGGACAGCCTCCATCCTGTCTATATCTTTGCTGAGATGGGGTCTCCAGAACTGTACACAGTACTCCAGATGTGGTCTTACCAACTGTCTGTACAGAGGGAAAACAACTTCCTGTTTTCTGCATCCCAGTATCCTCCCATCCCTCCTTACTGCCTTCTCACATTGCTGGCCCACCTTTAGGTTATCTGATATGACTACCCCCAGGTCTCTTTCCATTTTTGTTGTTGTCAGTATCTGACCTCCCCCATTGTGTACTCTTCCCCTGGGTATTTGTCTCCCAGGTGCATTACTTTGTACTTCTTTGCATTGAATCTAAGCTGCCTTACATTTTGACCATTCCTCCAACCTTGCCAAGTCCCTTTTCATCCTTTCCACCCCACCTTGTGTATCAACCCTGTTGCAGATCTTTGTGTCGTCTGCAAAGAGACATACTTTTCCTTTCAGTCCTTCTGCAATGTCACTTATAAAGACTTAAAAAAGGACTGGGCCCAGTACTGAACCCTGCGGTACCCCACTAGTAACCCCCCTTTCTTCACTGTGGACTCCATTTACTATTGCCCTGTTTCCTGTTGTCCAGACAGTGTTTTACCCAGGCTACCACCCTGGGACCCACTCCCAGGCTGGCTAATTTATTAATCTTTTGTGGGGAACTGTGTCAAATGCCTTGCTAAAGTCTAGGTAGGCCAAGTCCACAGCTCCTCCCTGGTTTACTACTTTGGTCACCCAGTCAAAGAAATAAATTAGATTCATCTGACATGACCTTCCTGCTGTGAATCCATGCTGCCTTGGGTCCTGTGCCCCACTGGCCTCTAGGTACTCAACAGTTCTTTCCTTCAGAAGTGGTTCCATCATTTTCCCTACCACTGAGGTCAGACAGGTCTGTAGTTTCCTGCCTCTGTCTTGCTTCCACTTTTGAGAAGGGGAATCAAATCCACCCTCCTCCAGTCCTCAGATACCACACCATCATCCCATGATTTATTAAAAAGGGTAGTCAGTGGTGTTACTAGTTCTTCCCTTAATTCTTTTAGAATTCTGGGGTGAATCTCATCAGACCCAATTGCTTTATCCACCTTCAGTTTTAGGAGTTCCTTAGAGCCCATTCTTCTGTGAAAGGGCTAATATCAACTCCCCTATTTAGACTGCTTCTATTGACTGGATTTGGTATCTTCCCCTGCTCTTCCTTTGTGAATACTGAGCAGAAGTATTCATTCAGTATCCCTGCTTTTTCACTGTTGCTCTCTGCCCAACCACCTTCATCTTTATTCAGCCTCAGTATCCCTGCCTTAGTCTTTCTTTGCTCCCTAATGTACCTATAAAAGGTTTTCCCTCCCTTCTTAACCGAGTTGGCTATCTTTTCCTTGATTTGGGCCTTTGCTATTCTGACTGCCTTCCCCACTTCCTTCTGCTTTAACTGGTATAGTTCTCTGTCCTGCTCCTACTATGTTTCCTTATACTTCCTGAATGCAATCATTTTCTTCTAACCTTCCCTGCCACTTCTTTTGAGAACATTGGTGTTTTTTTCTTTTGTTTAGATTTGTTTATTTGCTTCACACAAAGGCTTGTTGCCTCTGTGATGGCGGTTTTGATATTTCCCCATTGTTGCTCCTCCCCACCATCTTGCCTGTTTGCTAGTGCTTTTCTGAGGCACTCTTCCATTTTGACAAAATCAGCCTTCCTGAAGTCCAGTACATTCACTTTTGTATTGTTTGATTCTACAGTTAAGTTTATCATGAAGCACACTGTTTGGTGGTCGCTTGTTCCCAGATGGCTACCCACTTCTAGATCTGAGATCTGCTATCTGTCCACATTTGAGAGTACCAGCTCTAAGATTGCTCTCTCCTGAGTGGGTTCCAAAACTAGCTGTCTGTGGCATGCCCCCCGTAGGGCATTGAGAATGGTCCTGCTCTTGAATGTGGCTGCAGCAAAGGTGCTCCAGTTAACATCTTGCATATTCAGGTCCCCCATCAGCAATATCTCCCCTTTCTCTGCCATTCTAAGGATGCCTTCTATCATTTCCTTGTCCATTTCCTCCCCCAGAGACATGGGTCTGTATACAACCTCTATGCGGATTGTGGTGCCATTTCCAGTCTCCATGGTGACCCACAGTGCCTCCTTTCCTCTCTGTTTACCCTTTAGTTCCATTGCTTTGATCCCTTCCCTTACATAGAGAGCTACTCCTCTTCCTCTTCTACCCTTCCTGTCCCTCCTGTAGATTATATTCCCTGGTATGTTGACATCCCAGTCATAGTTCTCTGTGTACCATGTTTCTGTGACTGCCACAATATCCAAGCATCCCTCTTTTTGGGGATCTTTTTACCTAGACTACAGGCATTTGTACTCATTATCTTTCATTATTTTATGGCCTTATTTCTTATTGCCCAATCCCTGTCCTTACTGCCTTTGTCTTTTTCTGCATTTACCCCTGCTCTTCTCCCTATCAACTGCCCTATGTTGGTGTTTACCTCACTAACTACCCTGATTTTTTTGGGGTCTAGGATTTCCCTTCTCCTTTTCAGTGCCTCACCCCTTGGCTAGTTTAAATGCTTGCCAATGAAGCATATAAACCTATCACCTAGGATTCTGGTTCCTCTCCTGGACAGATGCAGACCATTGCACCAGTATAGGTCTGCATCCCTCCAGGTGGAGCCCCAGTCCTCAATGAAGCTAAATCCCTGAGCTCTGCACCAGTTTTCAACCAGTTATTGAATCCCATGTTGTGGTGTACCCTAACCTCATCCATGCCATAGACAGGTAGCACTTCCAAGAAAGTTACCATGTGTGCCATTTGTCTGAGGCCCCTGCCCAACTACACAAACTGTTGCACTGCTCTGATCCCATTCTCAGCCAGGTCATTTGTCTCTAGGTGGATAATGACATCCAGCTCACTCCCCCTTGCAGCTGCTCTCATGATCCTGTGGATTCATTTCCTGTCCCTCCAAGCCACTGCACCAGGCAGGCACCTTACCTCCCTTTCCCCTCCCTTCCCCTGGTTCTAGCCTCCTAACAATTGAGTCCCCCACCAAGAGTTATTTCCTTCCCCTGTGGGGTCCTGTTCCACCCCCCGTGGGTCTCCATTGTGGAGGTTCCCAGCATCCTCCACAGTTTCCACTGCAGGTGCTTCCATAGAGGAACCATGCTCTGCCAGAGTGGTGAATGAATTGTGGAGAGGCACAGCTGGAGGGATGCACCTCTGTTCTACCACCCTCACCCTCTCTGAGCCCACTGTGGTCCAACCACTCCTCTTTCTTGGCAGCATCTGTGGTAATGGTAGTGGCTTGGGTGGTCCCTGGGTGGGGGAGCAGGTTTCCCAAATCTCTGCCAGGTCAGCATGGAGTCAAGCAACCTCCTCCCTCAGACCAAAGAGGTGCCTGCAAATAGGGCAGCAACGCAGTCTCCAGAATGTCTCCCAGAAGACTGCTGCTCCACAGCCAGTGCATTGCACCACTCCCCACATGTCTGTCTCCCTTCCTGTTTCAGGTGTTTTCTCTTTTTTTTATTCTTATTTTAGTGTGTGCAAGCTTGTGAGTGTGTCTACCCCCTATTCAGTGTGTTGTGCCTTTAAGGATATGAGCAGGTGTATGTTGTTAGCAATTTTGGGGAAGCGATGTCAGAACCCCTGCTATAAAGGAAGTCATGCGCTTGGGGCTGGTGGGGTGAGGGGAGGGCAGGGTGGGTGGGAGTAACTTGTGCCCTCCAGAAACAATCAACTATGACTCTGTCCCTCCACCCCGGGCAGTGCCTTTCCTCCTTTCAGACACCTATTTCACAGAGGTTAAGTAACAGGTCTAGTCCCTAGGCTTTGCAGAGGACTGGGGATCTACATGGGAGGACAAGAGTCTATTTGCACCAGACAGACTGCACCTGAATAGGGAGGGAGTAGCAGTACTGAAATGCAAGCTAGGAGAATACATAGCAGATACCTACACTTTAAACTAGGTTGGGGTATGGTGGGGACAAATCTGCTCCACAAGAAGGAAAGCTTGCGGGGCTACAACCCCCATCCAGGATAGCACTACATGGCTGGGCAAGAGTGTGACAGCTGCAAAGGGAAACAAAGGGGGAGACTGGTGCAAGGGATTGTCATAAAATGCCAGGAGTTTAGGAAATAAGATGGTGGGCCTGGAGGCTATCATGAAGAATGAGAGAATAGATTTAGTGTCAATAAGTGAGACCTGGTGCACAGAGCATCAAACCTGGGGAAACAACCATTTCAGTTTATATACTGCTCAGAAGGGACAAAGAAGGCAAGGGGGAGGTTGCCTTATACATCAGGGAAGGCATCAATGTTACTGAAGACCAGGAGGAGGAATGGGAGCCTGAGCTGCTGTGGGTGACACTAGGTAGGAAGACGGGTGAATCGCTGTCACTGGGGGTGGTACAAGGCCACACAAGGAGAAGGCAAGAGGATGGCTAACTCAGGCAATCACAAGGCTGGCATGGAAAGGTGAACTACTACTGGTGGGTGACCTGAACCTCCCAAATGTTGACTGGGAAATCCCAGATGCAGCATCAGCAAGGAGCAGGGAGATACTAGCTGAGCTGCATGGGGTATTCCATGAACAGCTGATCCAGGAGCCAATGAGGGAAAACAACTTATTGGACATGGTCCTGGCTAACAGTGAGAGTGTGGAGGAAGTGCAGGTGGGAGAAGCCTTGGGCACCAGTGACCACAGCGTGATACAGTTCAGGGGCAGGGCAGTGAGGGAGACAAGTAAGACTAATACAACAGTCATGGACTTTAGACACACAGACTTTAATAAGATGAGAAAGATAGACAGGGAAAAAATGGAAGGTATGGAGATGATAGGGTAGTGAAGGACCTCTGGGAAGCTATCAGGGGAGACATTCAGGAAGCAGCAGAAATGTGCATAAAAAAGTCAGGAAGAGCAAGAAGGGGAGGAGACTGCTCTCGTTCACTAAGGAGGTGGTGAGGGCAGTCAGGGAAAGGAGGAGGGCTTTCAGAAAATTTAAGATGACACTTAGAGAGGAAGATAGGGAGGAGTATAAGGAGTAGAGGATGCTGGGAGGGAAGGAGATCAGAAGGGCAAAAGCAGCCACTGTGGAGAAAATAGCCAAAAGGTCCAGGAGGGGGGATGAAAAATGTTTCAGATATGTGAAGGAGAGGAGAGGAGCAAGACAGGGGATTGTTAGACTGAGGGGGGAATGTGGGATAAACTTGAAGCAGAACTATGAAAAGGCAGAGGCACTAAATGAGTATTTTAGCTCAGAGTTCATGGAGGAGGTGAAAGGCAGGGGTCCGGTACTAGCGCCTAAGGGAAAGGAGGGCAAATGGGTGGATCAGAGCCCATTCACTGTGGATAGGGTCAGGGCTGAGCTGGATAGACTAAGGGTGGACAGGGCAATGGGCCTGATGTTTTGCACCACAGAGTGATCAAGAAATTCAGAGAGGAGCTGGCCGCACCCGTGACTAGTCTCTTCAACCTGTCCCTGGATATGGGAAGGGTGCCGGAGGACTGGAGGAGGGCTGACATAGTGCCCTTGCACAAGGGAGGCAGCAGAGAGGTGAAGAAGAACTTCTACCCAGTCAACCTCACATCTGCGGTGGGAAAGATAATGGAGTCATTAATCAAGGAGAGGGTGGTGAATTACCTGGAGGAGTGTGGCTTGCAGAACAGCAGACAGCATGGCTTCACCAAGTAGAAATCATACCAGACCAACCTAACTGACTCAGGTAATCAACCAGGGAGGAGCAGTGGACATGGCCTATCTGGACTTCAGCAAGGCCTTCGACACCATTCCTCATGGGAGGTTGGTGAGCAAGAGGGAAAGCATTAGGTTGGGAGGAAAAAGGGCAGACTGGGTGGAGGCCTGGCTAGCAGTCAGAACTCGGAGGGTAGTGTTTTACGGGGTGCACTCCAAGATGGCAAGGGTGAGGAGTGGAGTGCCACAGGGGTCAGTTTTGGGTCTGCTCCTCCTCAACATCTACATCAGTAATGGATGGTTTGAGAGGGAGGGTGTGCCTATTTGCTGATATTGGAAGACATGAGGAGGGACCTCAAGATGCTCAAGGAGTGGACCGGGAAAAGTCAGCTAAAATTTAATGCCAAGAAGTGCGCTGTGATGCACCTAGGGAGGGTACACTCGGGGGGGCAGGGGGATCAAAGAATCAGAACAGGAAAGGGATCTGGAGATCATAGTCTTCTCAAACCTTAAGGTAGATTTCCAATGTATTAGGGTGGCAGGAAGGACCAATGGAATGTTGGCAGGGGCATTACTAGCAGAAGGAGGGAGGTTATAATGCCTCTCTACAAAGCCATGGTGAGGCCACAGTTGGGGTACTGGGTTCAGTTCTGGAGACCACACCTCCACAAGGATATAGATGCATTGGAGAGGGTTCAATGCAACACCTCCCCAAATAATCTCTAATCATAAACTAAAAAGGGGTCACCTACAGTACCTTAAGGAGCAGCTACGCAACACTGACTGGAGCCTCCTTGACACAGCGGAGGATATGGACACTGCACTCGAGTACTTCATCAGACAATTCAGTACTGCTTGTGATTACCATGGCCCAGTGCAAAGGACAGAAATCCATGGAAGATACAACCCCTGGATCACACCAGACTTAATAGGCCACATAAAAAACAGGGACAACTGGTGGCATAGGGAACAGAACTCTGGCAAGCAATCAGATTTCCAGGAATACAGAAGACTACAGAATGACTGCACCCGGACCATCCGCTTTGCCAAAAGTAAACATTTTAGGGAAGCATTACAAACATCATGGGGAAAGAGTAAGTCTTTTTGGAATAACCTAAAAGATATAACGGGGAAAGTCAAGAAAGAGGCTCCACAAATGCTCAACATTGATGGTGCACCTACCCTTAACCCCCTGACTATTGCTAACATGTTTAACAAAGCATTTACTGACCTTAACAGTGTACTTCTGACAAATGTTTTTGAAGAAACCAACCCAAGCTCAAGCCAAAGCCTAGGCCCCACTCAAACATCCCCCCTCCCTTTTATTTCAAATCTGTCAACTACAACCAAGCAAGAAAGTACATTCGTAAGGTACTTGGAAAATCCAGGAAAAGCAACGACACACTCAACCTCAAATTTATTTCCAATGCACTTGATAAAATCCTAGCTCCTATTACTAACCTGCTGAACTTATCCCTGCAGCTGGCTCAATTCCCCCAAGCTTGGAAGTCAGCCCTGATAACTCCGGTGCACAAGAGCGGTGACCGCATACTACATGCCAGTTATAGACCTATTTCTATCCTTCCACCACTGTCAAAAGCGCTGGAGCGCATAGTCTCAGACCAGCTGGTTGAATACCTTAATAAATACAACGTTCAGTGTCTGGAACAACATGGATTTCAGAAAGGGCACAGTACCACCACAGCTCCTCTGGAGTTCACCATCTGCATACACAGTTCAATGGACCAGGGTAACCTTGTTGGCGTGGCCTTTATTGATTTAACAAAGGCCTTTGGCAGGGTCAGTCACTCCCTACTACTTCAACAACTCACCTCGATAGGCCTCTCTAACCCCACTACTAACTGGTTCAAAAGCTATCTAGCTGATTGTTACCAACAGGTAAAGATTGGAAATATCACATCTGGGCTCCTGCCAGTTCATTGTGGGGTCCCCCAGAGGTCAATCCTAGGACCCCTCCTTTTCAGCATCTTTCTAAGTAGCCTACCTCAATCATGTGACCAACGGATACTTCTCTATGCAGATGATGCTGTTATTTTTACTTCTCAACATGACCCTCACACCATAAACTGTCAGCTACAACATGCTTTTAAACAAACTGAAGATTGGTTCAGATCACACAAGATGGTTCTGAACTATAAAGGACAAAAGTAATGCTTTTTAGTGGTGCTAGAAGCAAACACAAAGCAGCATCCCTTAACATCACTAACTGCACAGGGGTTTCACTTGAACAAGCGGATCAATTCAAATACCTGGGGTTACGCTTGACCGTTCCCTCTCCTGTGCAGAACACATTGAGAATGTGGCCAGAACAGTCAACATAAGAATTGGGCTCCTGCACAGACACAAGAAATGCCTAACACCTGAAGCACTCCAAACCACAATCCATAGCACAGTTGTCTCAGTCATCGACTATGGATTGGTCATATACAGCTCAGCCACTCCCACCTCACTACGTAGGACAGCAGTAGCCCTAAACAAAGCCTGCAGACTGCTTACCAATTCCCCCGACTAATGCACACATGTGACCTTTATGTGCAAGCTGGGTGGCTACAACTTGAAAACAGGATACAATACCAAACCTGCCTCTTAGCTAAAAAAATCACTACTCAGACTTCAGCCTCCTGGAATCACAAGCCTATTAAGCTTATTCATAGGCCCACACCGCACCAGGAACTCTGACCATCAGGTTCTCACCATCCCTCGCTGCAGAACCTCCCACGGGCAGAGGTCATATGTCTACTGGGCATCACTTTGGCTCAATAACCTCGACACTGAATGTAACACCACGCAGAGACTGGGGCTGTTCAAGGCCAAGCTAAGACAATACCTACTGAAGAAAAGCTCCTGTGACTGTACTTTCTAATTACTCCACACACACCCACTTCTGACCCCAGTCTTATTCACCTTACAGGTTATTACCACCTCCTCGCTACTCCTACTTTGTCCTTCTACTCTGAATTGTTCCTATTTTTGCCCTGCAATACCTGCACTCTCCTCTCCCACCTCCCCCTAAATAGTCATCATGCCCCCCCCATTCAGTACCCCCTACTCTCCTTTCTGGATAGCTGCTTACTGTCTTTTACCTGACAATGCCACCTAGGCTGCTACTGTTACCTGAATTATCCTAGTGTTAAAACCATCTCTGTTTCCTATTTACAATGTATTTGTCTATGTTTACTCACCTAGCTAGATACTCCTAAACCCACAATGTATGTATGCCCACCCTTTACGATGTGGAACCTTTGTCTCCCGCTCAAAGGTATTGTAATCTAAGATTGAATAAATAAATAAATAAATAAAAATAGAGAAGGGCAACAAAGATGGTGCAAGGTATGCAGGGGAATATATATGAGCAGAGATGTAAGGAGCTGCTTCTGTACATGCTGGAAACAAGGAGGGAAAAGCAGACATGATTGAAACCTTTAAATATGTAAGGGGGCTCAATAAAATAGGTGAAGGGGGTCTGCTGAGGAGGGAGGAGGGACCCAGAACTAGAGGAAACAGCCTCAGATTGCAAGGAAATAGGTTCAGGGGCAATGTGAGGGGATGCTTCTTCACAGAGAGGGTGGTGGAGCCCTAGATCAGACTGCTGGATGGAGTGGTGAGGGCTAAGATGGTGGAAGAATTTAAGAGAGCATGGGACAGGCATATGGGACTAAGTATTGGGGGAGGGTGGGGCAGGTGGGAAGGGGGTTTGTGAAAGGGGATGATTGAGCAGACTAGATGGCCATCAAATTTCTATGATTCTATAATCAGCAGATCGCAGTCCTCTCCTTTAACACTTTTAGAGTGGACAGACACACTAGGGATAGGGAGGTAGTCATTTACGTGAACTCAAAATTCAGTGCCACTGAAATGTTATCCAAAATTGATGTCTAAAGAATTTGAATTCTTAGCATTAAAGATCTTGCCTCCCTCTAGTGCATCATTCAATACTGTGAGATACTATAGACCACAATCAGTGGGCATGAAAATTCTAGGAACCCTTAGGGGCTTCATTGAGTACAATACTAATGAAACCATTATCCTTGGTGACCTGAACCTCAATTGGCTTACTCCAAATGGGAGGGAGTGAGCTGAGGAGAGTGGGAAGAAGGCTTGAGAGATGTTGGCGGAAATTGGGTCTGACAGGCTTAGTTTGATGGACCATTACCGGGTCTATCAATCAACAATTACCCATAAGAAGGCAGAATTCCTGTCCAGGGAAATTGCTGCTGCGTAGAATCAACCAGCCCAGCTCTTTCAGACCGTGGACAGATTGTGCAATCCAATCTGTCTTCAGCCTGAGAGAGCATTTTCACAGGAACAGTGTGAGGAGTTTGCTCAATTCTTCGTGGATAAGGTTGCCACAATCAGGTCTGGTCTCCTTCTAACTCTCTCAAACAGGAGTTGTAATGGTCGGCAGGAGATGTCTGACACCCAGTTTATGTGGTCTGACTTCGACTGGCCCACAATCAATGACATAGTGATGATCGTCCAGTCGCTGCGACTGACCAACTGTAGTTTGGACCCAGGCTCCACTCGCCTTTTAGTAGGATGTGTGGATAAAATCGGCCCGGTCCTCGCTAAGATAGTCTGATTGTCATTGGAGAAAGGGATCTTTCCTGATCCCCTGAAGGAAGCTGTTATTCGGCCCCTTCTTAAAAAGCCCTCCTTATACCCAGACTGTCTAGCTAACTACAGGTCTGTCTCTAACCTGCCTTTTGTAGGTAAGGTTATTGAGAAGGTGGTCGCGCTGCAGCTGGATGGTCATTTAACCAGCCACAATGTCTATGATTCTCTCCAGTCTGGATTTAGGAAGAGACATAGTACCGAGACAGCCCTTGTTCAGGTATTAAATGACCTCCTAATAGCGAGAGATCAAAAGACCCGTTCCATCTTGGTCCTTCTTGATCTCCACGGCATTTGACACCATTGACCATGGAGTGCTGTTGGAGTGCCTGCTGTTTATCTGTGGACTTTTGGGCCCGGTCCTCAGTTGGTTTCGATCATTTCTTTGGGGTAGAACTCAGAAGGTGGTGTCCGTGCTTACTTCCTCTGCATCATTCTCCCTATCCTCTGGGAGCTCCGTCTTGGCACCCATCTTGTTTGCGGTATATATGCTGCCATTGGGAGTGATTATTAGGCAGTACAGCTTGAGTTTTCACTGCTATGCAAATGATACTCAGCTGTACATGTCCTTTGTGCCCGACCAGGGTGATGCTGTATCGATCTTTAACAACTGTCTCATTGAGATCCAAGACTGGATGACTGAGAGCTGGTTGCAGTTAAACCCTGATAAAACTGAGGTGTTGGTTGTGGACCCAGGTCGTCGGGGGCGGGTTTGCTGATGGGATCACCTTCGGGTCTTTGGCTTGGGAGGACCCAGTTAGCTACCTCAGACCGGGTGCGGAACCTGGGCGTTATATTTGATGATTGCCTGACTCTTAAACATCAGGTGTCAGCTGTTGTCAAAACCTCTTTTTATCATCTGAGGAACATAGCCCGGGTGAAGCATCTGGTTCCTGCTGACAACCTTCCAATGTTGGTCCACACCTTGGGTACCTCTCGCCTGGACTACTGCAATGCCCTGTACCTAGGGCTACCAGGGATGGATATCCGCCGCTTGCAGTTAGTGCAGAATGCGGTGGCCAGGCTTTTGACTGGTACGTCTAGGACCAGTCATGTAATGCCTGTCCTCCTCGGACTGCACTGGCTGCCTGTACAGTGTCGGATTACCTTCAAAGTTGGTTTGCTGACCTATAAGGACCTACACGATCAAGGACCTAGCTACCTGCAAGATCTTCTGCGTCCCTGCTGTCCCTCCCGTCCACTCCGATCCACCCATGAGGGATTGCTGGAGATTCCCAGGGTAAGTTTAAAGACATCAGGGGCCAGATCATTTAGTTTTATGGCCCCAACCCTGTGGAATTCTCTACCTCATTAGGTGCGAAATTGCCTGACTGTCCAACGTTTTAAATTAGCTTTAAAAACACATTTATTTAGTTTGGCCAATTCTGACTTCTAAGTATATTTGAATTATTAGTTTTAGGCTGTTGTTTTAACTTATGTATTTGTTTTATCTATTGTAAAAGTGGCTTGGCTTTGGAAAGGCACTTTTAAAAAATAAAGCTGACTGACTGATTGATTGAAAGCAAACACCCTAAAGGAACTGTGACAAGCTTGGTTTATATCCGCTTGTAACGGAGCCCACTTGGATCAATACAAAAAACAAGGACAGCAGCTTGATCACCAACCTAATCCTCACGTCATCCACACAAAATTAAGCAGACAGCAGTTTTCCACAATGACATGAGCGATCATAATATTGTGGTTTGTACACGAATTCAAGACAAATGCCCCTCTTGCTTGAAATTTGTAACAAGAAGAAGCTTTCAGAAGTCTGAAACCTGCAACATTCTTGGTGACCTAAAATGAGTCAACTGGCAAGAATTCCACCTTGCCACCACTGTAGATGCAGCCATCACCATTCTAAACTCTGTTATTACAAACCTGGCTAACAAGCAAGCCCCATTTGTAAAACATAGATTAAGGAAGGAGTCTCACCATTGATTTACCCCAGAACTGAAATCTGCACTGATAAGGCACGATGAACTTTGGTAACATGCAAAGCAAACCAAAGCCACCACAGACTGTCAGGATTTCAGAGCATCTAGAAACACTTGCACCAAGCTTATCAGGTCTGTGAAGGCCACCTTTTAGAAACTCTAGAGGAGGCCAAGGGCAACCCTACTAAAACCTGCCAGACACTCAAAGCAGTCAAAGGCTATAAATCACCCCCTCCCTTACCAATAAAAATCACTATGGACTCTACCATGATCACTAACCAAGTTACCATCTTAGATAAGCTGAATGCCCACTTCACCGCAGCAGGTTTGGCATTTGATTCATCACTTGCAGCGGGGCTGGTTGGCAGCATGACCCCTTCAGGCGACCATCAGCCCATGAAATCACAAGACTCCTTCCAGCTCACCCCAGCTACTTACAAGCAAATTGAGGACCTCCTTAACAAACTAGACATTAGGAAAGTGCTGGGGCTGATGAAATCAAGGTATTTTTCTAAAAATAGGAAGTAATCTCCTAGCTGCACCCATTATGCATTTATTCAATCTATCCATCTCCTTGTCCACCATTCCTAGCTGCTGGAAAACAACTCACATTCTTCCACTATTCGAGTCTGGTGACCAGAGTGACCTCAACAATTACAGACTCATATCCATTTTTTGCCAACCATGTCCAAAATGATGGAGAAATTAGTTCATGCTCAGCTAAAGGAATTCATGGAGGGCAATAATCTATTCAATCCACTGCAGTCTCGGTTCAGGCAGAAACACAGCACTGATTCAGCCCTAGCTAAAGTGACCAAAGACTGGTTTACTGCTGTCGATGCCAAGCAAACCATGTGTGCCGTGTTCCTTGACCTCAGCAAGGTGTTCAACACAGTGGATCATAACCTCCTCCTTTCTTGCCTCAGCTCTCTGGGTATGATTGGTCCCTCCCTAAACTGGTTCTCCAGCTACCTTACAGGTAGGCAGCAAAGCATCAAAGTGGACAGGTTCCTATCAGATCCTTTGCCGGTTCTGATGGGTGTATCACAAGGGGCAATACTTGGGCAACTGCTGTTTACCATTTACATCAATTCCATGGGTAAAGACATCTACAAGTCCAAGCTTCACTTCTTCACCAACAATATGGTGCTTTACACTTCTAAGCCATCACTGCATAAAACATGTGTTGAGCTACAGTCTGACTTCAACCAACTGCAGCTCAATCTTGTTCATTCCAAACTGCTGCTGAACGTGAAGAAAACAAAGGTTATGTTCTTCACCTCCACCAATCCAGCCACAACCCTAAGCACTCAGAACTCTCCCCTACCTATCATAATTATCTTCCGGGACACTTTAGGGGTGGTAGATCAATTTAAATATCTGGGAGTCTGGCTGGACAGCAAACTGTCCTTCAAAGCTCACATAGACTGTCTTGTTAAAAAGCTAAAAGTGAGGCTGGGGTTCTGTATAAGAACAAATCCCTTTTCGTAGCAGATATCAGATGTAGACTGGTACAAGCCACCATTCTCCACTTGTTGGATTATGCAGATATCATATATAATTGTAGTTCTGTGACTCAAATGCACAAGCTAGACACTCTCTACCACAGAGCCTTGTGCTTTATAACAAGTGCACCTCCTAGGATGCACCACTGCCACCTCTATCAATCAGTTAGCTGGACATCCATAGCCACAAGACGGACACTTCATATTGGCCTCTGGACAATGAAAATGCTCTGGAACAAATTGCCAGAACACATCTGCTCACTCATGCACAGGTCGCACAGAAAATACCTACTAAGGAACTCTGAACTTATTCTCTTGGATGTGCATAGACTGCACATAAATCATGGCAAAGGTGCCATTAGTTACTTTATTTCATTAGTCTGTAATAAAATGCAAGCTAAATTTAGACTCACCAGGCATGTCCCTCTCAACTGCATCAAGACGCTTCCTAGAAAAGCCTTTAGCATAGCTTGCCACTGCCCCCAGAGCTAAACATCTTCCTACAAAACCCACCCAGCCTCCTGCTACCAGCCTTCATGTCCCCCTCCTCCTTACCCACTCAAACATACTTGCTTAACAATCTTGCTACAAGCACTCAGTCTCCCTGACCTCCCTCTTACCACTACCCCTTCCCATGTCCCTACCACCTTAACTCCCTTCCCCCTTCCTTCTACCCCTTTCTTACATTCTATCACCCTACTTATTCCATGGCTTTGGGTTCCAGTCTCCATGAACTTCAATCCACCCACAAGCCTCTTATGTGCCTGATGGTTACGTCCTGACTCATGTTTTGAAATATTGTCCATTACCACTTATGCTCCTATCCACAGTCATCTCTTATTGTATTTTTACCAATGTATGTATTGCTTTGTGTCATAATTCTGCATGTATTTTGCACTTAGCTCACCTGCACTGGCAAACTGCCACTTCTGTCAGCACTTTTATGGACATACCACTGCCTCTGTCTCTGTTTTATGACCTGTTTTGTATGTTTTACCCTTTATCATGATACTCCCTCGATGTACCTACCCTATGTGATTTTATAGCCTGCATCCCACTAATATATTAGCTTATTGTGACCTTATTTCATTGTGACCCCTGTTTATACAAACTATGTTTGTAATGGATTATGTATGTAACTGATTATGTAAATCAGGACCTCCTTGTGAATGACAGTGACAAATTATCAAAATTAGGGACAAATCTTAAAAATGCTAAAATCATCTCAGAAATGCATTACAATACGAAGCTTAGTTGAAAAAAAATTATGCTGTGAAGAAGAATTAGACTGTAATATTAATGTAGCCCTTGTGTTTCAAATGCCTAGTTTGAAGTTACAGACATGTAAGATTAAATGGAATGAATACATTTTTGAAGCAAAATCGGGGACAGTTGAGAAGTATGACTAGGGGTAATATTCTGCCTGACAGGAACACAGAAGCACAGATTGAGTCGGAAGAATGATCCAGTTCCACCCAGTATGCTTATTTCCCTGCCTATCTCCATGCTCAGCATAGTGCTGAACTGCATTTAGAAGTCTAATAACCCTTGTGACCGATTGCCCTTGCCCCCCAACCCCAGGAATCCCTTCCTTTCTTCTGCCTGTGGATCCCAAAGTTTCCTTATATTTGTTCCTCCCGCCCACATTTTAAGCCTGATCACAGTCTTGGCTTCAACCACCTCTCTGGGAAGACAGTAGCTGCGTTCTGTTCAGTTCTGTTTGGTGCCGTTGGATGCATTGCAAAAATGTCTCTTTATTCCTGGCTACAGCCTCCAAAGTAGTTGAAAAGGGACTTGGCAATACTAAATGAAGTGACACCAGACGATCTAAGTGATTGTGCCGGAGTGTCACTTAAGTTAGCAGAGAGTGGTTTGCATGAACTTCAAATTGCCACCCCACCTGCTAAACATAGATGCATGGAATACACCACATACACAGCAGAAGTTCATTGTGAAGTTGGACGTTATGTTGTTGTACATGGTCTAATGAATGCTGTGTGATTTTACTCTAGCAAGTACAGCAAAACAATTAATGAAAGTACTGTTCGCAAATTTAAAAAGAATTATTATGACAAACTAAAGAATGACCCTGATCCCTCCAGCATGTCACCTTCCCGGCCCCCAAAACCGAGGGGATGACCTACTATCCTTCTGGAGGAGGTAGAGAATTAGCTTTAATCAATCAAAAGCTTATGATTTGAGGGTGCAGTCATCAATATAAGAGTAGTTGTGGCTGTGACGGTCAGGGTAGTCAAAGCTACAAACCCTCAACTGTTGGTTGAGTATAGGGGCCACTTGAGCTTCACAAGACAGTGGGCATGGTAATTACTGAGTAGACTGGGGTACTGTAGGAGGAAGGGGACCAATGCTGGAAGAAAAGCCCCTAATGATTTCCCCATGTTAAAAAATGCATTTTTAGAGAGAATTTCAAATGCCTCCATGAAGGAATTGATTCCAGCTGAACTAGTAATAAACATGGACGAAACGGGGGTTAATCTAATACCCTGTGCTTCCTGGATGATGGAAGTGAGTGGATCGAGGCAGGTAGAAGTTACTGGCATAAATGATAAATGGCAAGTCACTATGACACTGGCAGTAACACTCGCAGGACATTATCTGCCACTGCAAGTCATTTATGCAGGCAAGACAAGTAACTGCCACCCAAATTTAGAGTTTCCTACTGACTGGAACATCACACATAGTGATAACCATTGGGCTAATGAAGCCACTATGATTCAATTTAAAGACTGCTTCCTGATACCCTATATCTCCAAGGTTAAAGAAATCAATCAGCTTCCCGATGAACAGAGGGCAATGCTGATTTTAGACCTTTACAGAGCCCACACAATTCGACCAGTGCTGTGCAGGTTAGAGAAGTGTAACATTATTCCCATATTTGTCCCAGCATCCTGCACTGACCAACTACAGCCACTCGATTTAAGCATAAATAAAGTGTACAAAGATGATCTGAAATGTCTGTTCACTGAATGGTATGCAGCCCTCATCACAGACCAACTAAACCAAGGAACCCCGTCACCCAGCATCTCTGTGGACTTTAGGATGACTATGCTGAAAGTGAAACACTCACAGTGTCTTGTGACTGCATTTCAGAAATTGAGGCAGAGAAAGGAAGATGCCATCCGTGGATTTGACCAGGCTGGGATATCTCAAGCGTACGAAAAATCCCTAAATATGGCAAGTAAACTACTGCACTGCTGGGTATATGACTACTGTTAAAGGTAACAAAACCACTTTTTATTTTATTTATTTAATTTTTACAGCCAATGCTTCTTCTGCCTGCAACAATGTAAGCTGATCCTGATCCAGACCTGACACTGCTACGATGCTGAACTGTGCTATCTGTGTGTGCCACATTGGGGGGGGTTGATGCTGTAAGGAAATGCTGCCTGAATAGTGCTTTTGTGTTTTTATTAATGTCTAAAAAATAAAACATTTATTTAATATACTTGAAGTAATTCTTGTTTTATTGTAATGTTCGCGGTAAAACGAACTCTGCGAACATAGCGAGAATTAATTGGCAGTAATATTTACCTGTTCTATATTCCATTTGATCACCACCCACTCCATAAAGAAGAACTTCTACACTTCCTTCCTCAAACCCCACTACATGTCTTCACCCATGTCCTCTAGTTATTGTACTCTTGTTCCTCAAAAACAAGTCCTTTCACTACACCCTGTTGATTCTTTGCAAGAACTTGTCTGTCTCAGTAATATCCCCCCTTTTTCCATCTGGTCTACAGTGTATACACAATAAAGTCTGTCAACTTGTCCTCATCCCCTGAATCATCTTCCTGTCCACCCTTGTCTAGTCTCTATGTGGTCCCTGTCTTTCTTGAAGTGCTGACCCAGGAGCGTGTGCATTACTTTAGGTGTGGCCTTACCCAGGGACCAGTACAGGGGTATCTCCTTCTTTCTACTATCACATCCACTTCCTATACATCCCAGTATCCCCTTTGCCTTCCCATATGCTTTTTTGTGCTGTGCAGTGGACTTAAGGCTATCACTAATGATACTCCCCAGGTCTCTACTCAGTTGTCTTCACCATCCTTAATCCTGCAACCATTAGACATTTTAGGGTTCTTTCTACCAACATGCACAACTTTGTACTTTTTTATGTTACACTTTAGTTTCCATAATCTGGAAAACTTTTCCAATAAAATAATAACTCAGCTCTTAGTGTCCACTATGCTTCTTATCTTAGTGTCACCATCAGAGACACACTATATTATTGATTCCTTGTTCCATATCACAAATGAAGACACTGGAGAGCACCACTCCCAGAACCATTTCCTGTGGTACCCCAGTCGTGACCCCCTTGGGATAAGAATGCAGCTCGTTGAGGACTGGCCTCTGTGTCCTGCCTCCCAGCCACTTTCCTATCTACTTGGTTAATTTGTCTCCTAACCCCCAGGTCACCCAGTTTTGATATTAGCCTTCTGTATATAACATAATTGAATGCCTAGCTAATGTCAAGATACGATTAGAATCATCCACTGCTTGGCCCCTGTCCACTGTTTTTTGTGACTCAGTCAAAGAAGTCAGTCAGGTTAGTTTGGCAAGAACTTCCTTTTACAAACCCATGCTGCCTCTTGTCCTGTAACCCATTTGCTTCTAAGAATACTGCAGTCTTTCCTTAATGACAGTTTCCAGCAGATTGCATAGAATTAAGATTATGCTGACAGTCTGTAATTCCCCAGGTCACCCCTGTCCCTGCTCTTCTGAAGAGGAAGCTTATTAGCTACCCTCCAGTCTGCTGGAATTACCCCTGGCTCCAGGTAGCACTTAAACCAATTTGTCAGTGGGGCTACCAGTGTCTGTCCTTCCTCCTTCAGCACTCTGGGGTGCAATCTGTCAGGATCTGGCCTTTTATCTACCTTCATGGTTTAAATCCACTAAACACCTTTCTTCCAAGACCAGTTCTAACTCTAGTCTTCTTACCACCCCTCCACTTTGGCCTGTACTGTGCACTCTGATAATGCCCCCTCCTCCACACTGAGTACTAAACAAAAGCAATCATTCAGTAAAACAGCCTTTCCCCCATCTTCTTCCACCCATGTCTCTACCTACTTTG
Organism: Neoceratodus forsteri; assembly: GCA_016271365.2. Lineage (NCBI taxonomy): Eukaryota > Metazoa > Chordata > Ceratodontiformes > Ceratodontidae > Neoceratodus > Neoceratodus forsteri. Next base: position 950,897,817 of record CM028131.1, on the reverse strand, counting down.
ATCTGATAATACCTTCCTTAGCGGTCCTTTGCTCACTTATGTACCTAAATAATGTTTTCTCTTTCCTCTGGCCCCCTCTGCTATTCTCAGCTCCATATGTCCTTTACATTTTGTTCCCATTATTCTGCCCTCTGTCAGCTTTTTCATATAGCCCTCCAGGCTGGCCTCACTCTTATCCTTCTTGTATTTTTTGGGAAAGCTACCCTTTTTGCTCTTGCTGCCACCCCACACCTCTGAAAACCCAGACAGGGTAATTTCTGTTCTTCCTAACCTGCCTTGTGTATGATACCATCACCTCTATTACATCCAACTTTTTAACATCCAAACTGGGGCTTCTGCCTCTTCTTCTCCATCCACCCCTACCAGTTTATCTTTCAGAATTTCCCACATCTTAACAAAGTCCACCATTATGAAGGCCAGGGCCACAGTTTTTGAACTGGATTGATGTGTTCCTGGGGTTCTGTTGAACACCACTGCATTGTAGTCACTGGATCCAAGTGGTTACCTTACCTCTATTTCTTTGACTGTCTCAGCGCTTGCCAAAACAAGATCAATGGTGGCCCCTTCTGTAGTCAGATTTCTTACTCCCTGCATGAGAAAAGCGGTCTTGAATTACATCCATAAACAGATATAAAAGACAAGTGCACCAGTCTGTGGATTATTTTAAGGTTATTTTTTATTGCACACATGCAAGCGTGCAATTTTTTAAAATATTTTATTCATGTTTTTATTCTGCCACATTCTTGAGTAAAAATAGTAGTAAATGAAATCTTTCTAAAGCACCCAAACTGATTCTATTCCATGCCCCAATAACAGAGCAGTATCTTTTGGGGCCTCTATGCCTTCCCCAACTTACAATGCTGCCTCTTGCCTTTTTGGCTGCCTGTTTTGCTTTGCCCAGCAGAATGAGTAGCCTGGTACTGCAAGGTCTCAATCATTATTTCCTGTTGCCCATGTTTCAGTTATGGCTAACAGGTTCATCTTAGCCTATGCCACCATTTCCTGTATCTCACTCATTTTGTTTCAGATGCTTCTGCATTTAAGCAGACCATCCTCTAGGACCTATATCTCCTACCCTTGCTCCTCCCACTGACTACATCTACCATGCTTATCCCCTGCATTATTCCATCTTTGGTCCCTTCCTCCCTCCCTCCCTGATGTGATCCCCAATCTCTGATGGATTCCCCATACATCATTCCCCTGATTTTCCCCACTAGTTGGGGAGTGATAGTTAGGTCTCCCTCAAATCAATTTTCCTTTCAGACAACAATAGTTCCAGCATCTCCCATGCTGGCTTAAATACCCTGAAATGTATTTACTATCCATTATGTTTTTCTACAGTATATGGATATATGGACAATACAACCATACCATATATTAATTTATGCAACTGGAGTGGACACTGATCAGTGTAGCTAAATCATTTATCTCACTGCAAAACAGTGACCAGTGAGATAAATGCATTTCTCTAAACAGTTGTGTCTATCTCAATAGTTACCATGTCATCACCCCCCCCCTGCCCTTTACCAGCCTGACTGGCCTAATGGTATTGCCCCAAAATATAACTGTAGCACATACAGAAAGCCTACCACATTATAAATCTATACTTCTAAAGCAAGTTAACCTTTCTATTTGGCCACTTACTGTAGACTTGATTTATTTCACTGTAAAAAACAGTCTTGCTATGTTCACTGTAGAAAGAGACCCGCTAAATTAATTGAACAGCTAAGTCAGTTTTCTATGTCAGACTCATTATATGGAAGTACAGGACAGTGAAATGTAACTGTACCTAATAAGTCCCATAGCCTTGGACCGCTAAATTAAATGAACGCACTATTTTTCAATTCTACAGTATTTCACTAAACTACACAATCATGTTCCCTTTCTCTTGAACATGGTCTGCCTCCCCACCCCTGCACACCCACACATCCGCTAACGACAGCCACAAACTAGTTAACTCTTCATGTGCATACGCCACAGATCATCCCCATCTGTGCTTCTTAGTTTCTCCATTATTCTCTGCCTTATAACAGAAAAAAAGAGAAAAAAGTATTTGTTTTATATTTTTCCAACCTTATTAGCTGGATATGACTGCTTACACTTAGAGATACTGTAAAGTTTAGATTTTCAGGCAAAGACTCCAAATTCACCTCTGTGGATAATTTTGCAAAGTTTTTTGTATTTACTAGGAAATTTGCCATTGGTAACTTCATCTGTAACTTCTTGGGGTACAGCAAGGCAAAACTGGGTCAAATTGAAGCTACTGATACACAAAAGACTCAAGGTAAGCAGGTAAGCAGTCCTCCCCCCCCCCCAACTCAGCATGCCGAAACCCCTCTGCATTCCCCGCCCCTCTGTCTTACCATCAACACAGGTTGCATCCACTCATCAATCTCAGTCAGGAGCAATTCTAACATTTTTTGACCTGTGTCTAGGATCCAGTTACACTATGCACTGCCAGTGTGACATGCTGGCAAATACCCAAAGTGTTGCTACCACTGCTGTTGGGCTTAGTACAATTTTTTTTACCCTGGCCAGAGTTGAATACTCCCCCCAGGTTCTGTGCCCAATGTGCTTTAATGCACAGAAAGGAGACATAAGCAAGTTGGTCACATGTCAATATATCCGTACTGGGGACCTATTATTCAGATCAAGCTCAGTGCCACCACACCACCAGCAGTCAAGGAGACACCAGCAACCTCCTCCTTAACCACTGTTACTGAGCCAGAGATTTTGCTACCTTTAGGACTGATCCTCTTTTTGCCACCTCCCCCAGTGCCCACCCACATGGATGCCACAGATGTGGCAGAGAATAATTTGGCAAAACAAATGCCACCATTCCACTTCCACCAACTACTCTTTTTGTTTTTTTTAGGCATAACTCAGTCAATTGTTGAGAATTTGCCTGAAAAGTGGTATGGTTGTACTCCAAGAGGAGATGCGTATTTTATGATTATTGACTTACATTGTGGCTTTAGCACCATGGTGAAGGTGGGAGATACTTTCTTGGGTACTGTACATACACCATCAATTTGTCCAGTGGCATTATGCATTACTATTGTAGCACTCACTGAGACCTTTGTTTGGATGTATAGTTTGAATTAGTGGTGGGCGAAGTGCCCAAAATTACCCGCAGTGATTCATGGAGTAACGGGAATCTGCAAAATATTCTCGCAACGTAAGCAAAGCATTTTGTATTATAATGGGAATGCAGTCCATTGAGAACAATGACTTGCATTATTCTGCCTTCCCAAACCACTTCTCCACCAATTAAAGGCTAGTACATTGAAATCAATGTACTTTGCCTCACTTCCTTCTTTGTTTTGAGCCCAAAGGCAAATTTTGCAGTGCTTATGGGATTGCAGGTCACATGGGCTCTAGATTGTTCTGCACAGCCTCAGTTCTGTGTAGTGTGTGTGAGTGGAAGATGGAGACAGTTTCCTCTCAGAGCTCTGTGATTCAAATCCTCTAAAAGCTGTTAAAAAAGCCTTTGTTGGCAATGTTTTTGGTCACAATTTAGTACATCGATTGTAGGAAGCCCTCCTGTGCTCATATCATTGAGTGTTTATTGTTTGTGTGTGGATTTTGAATGTTAATTTAGAACAGTCAGTCTGTGTACTGTGAAATGTGCTTTGGGGAGGGGCGTGTCTGTGGTGTAGTAGATTAGTTGAGAGAAAAAGGCAGTCTTTCTGTTTTGGTTATATTTTTCTTGTATAACTGTCTAAATGTACACAAAGTAATATTTTCAGTAATTCTTGCCTTTTTTGCTGATTGTTGTGGTGCAGCAGTGTATAATTTCAGTTTGTTTAAAACATTTGGTTATATTACTAAAGGTTTTCACTTTGCTACGCATTACTTGTAGTGTGCGTGAGTGTGTGTGTGATGTGTGCCATTAAATCAGACACCTTTTATTGTGCCACAGAGTAATTGCAGCAGTGTGAACCTGCTATCCACTGCACCTGCATGAATTTTTTATACTGCTTTGTGGTATTTTTACTGGTAGTGAACTGTTACTGCCGTGCACTACCCCCCCCCCACAACTGGAAAAAGGTATTCTTTTCCAGATTTGGGTTTGTGACTTATGAGCACTGGTTAGGTGTTGTTGTGCCTTTGCGTCTGCATCTTTTGAATGTGCAGTGCAATCATAATCTGTCTGTGCATTTGCAGTACACCATTAATTCTGGGAGACTTTGCATTTCTTGTTACACTCTCATTTCACTTCGTCAGCACTGGGGAATTTTCTTGACACAAGACAGTAGCATTTTGGGGATGCACATTAATTCTGGTAACTGTGTGTGACTACTGCATGTATGACGTCTGAGTGTGCTATTAATTCTGGGAGACTTTGCATTTCTTCTGCTCTCATTTCACTTCATCAGCGTCAGCACTGAGGAGTTTTCCGAACACAAGACATGAAAATGTTGGGGATGCACATCAATTTTGGTGACTGTGTGTGTGAAGGGCTGCCAATATTATTGTCACTTTGCCTTACTTCGCATTATGGCGGAATGAAAATGCAAAGTAATAATTACAAGGCGAAGTGAGCCTTTTGCATTGGCCATTCCATGTAGTGGAGTGACAACACGAAGTGCCCACTTCACAGGCACTTCACCGGTAAAATTTAAATTCGCTGCATCTCTAGTTTGGATGTATAGACTGTCCTGTAACTCCAAAGATTGGTGGAGGTATGGCTTGTTAAAGTTGTACTGTTATCCTATGGGACATTAGGGTTAGGGTTAGGGTTAGTGTGGTAACTTGCAGCCTATGCAATAAACATATCCCTTGGAGAAAGCAGGAGACCGACATTGGTACTGGGGGCCAGAAGACCATCTCATGGCAAATCTTTGGACTGATTGGGAGGAAAAGAAGAGGGAAGTGATGAGTGGGGTGGTGGTGGAGGTGGTGACCTGTCTGTGCTGGTAGTGGTTTGTGGAGGGTATAAGCAAAGTTCCAATATCATGTTGGGATAGCAGGCACATCCTGAGGAAGTAGCAGCACCCTCTGTTACATTTCAAGCTCCTCCTGAACCAGCAGCATCAGCAGCACCCGCACTACCACCTGTTTTTGTTTTCCTTTTTTGTTTTACACAAATAATACATGACAAGGATTTCAGGACCTAAGGGGACACATGCAAGAAGCAACAACTTAGTAATTATAATTACATTACTATGTACATAGAAAACTGTTAACTTCAGTCAATAAACAAAATTGAAATCAATATAGTCAAACTACACTGACAAAAATAATTCAGTAAAACACATCTAACTGTTCTACAGAAATAAAATTAGAAGCAAAAGAAAACAGGAAAACATTCATACAAAACACTAACTACAACAGCACTAGTACTACTAAGATAGAAAAGGCTGCCTAACCTGCTTTTTTCTTGCTGGAACTTGTTGAAGCTAAGCACACCCCCACCCCCAACCACACTGCCTCACTACGCAATACAGAAAATGAAACTACAAATTTAAACAGACTAAATCACAAAAATACCGCACATAATTACTGATCTAGAGGCATAAGGCACCATAGACACTTAATGGAGTGATTTGTTTGAAAAAACTGCATGTTTTAAATGCTTTCCAAAGGTTTTTAGGAACAAAGGCAAAGAGCACACTTAATACCAACTGTCTCTTCCTCACTGTGCACTGAATTCAGCCAATGCATGGCAATACAGCTTATTGCAGCACCGTGTGAGCTCCAGTCCCATGGATCCTTCCAAACTTCACCTCAGAGCAAAAATGTGCATGCAAAGTTCACAATTTTGCCATTTGCAAAATTCTCCACAAATCTGGTAAAATTTACAAATTTCTCTGTGGAGCAAAGTTTTCTAACTTTGCCCTTCTCTACTCACACTTTCTGCATGCTCAGCAATCCTAGTGGAAAACATCCACTGCCACTTCATAATCAAACAATTAAATTATAAGAAATGCCAGGATCACATCTGGCTTACTTTACAAAATAAATAAAATGTTTTAACTTTTATAAGTTTATACAATAGTTTTGATGTTTTATCCATCGATGCCCCTGAAACTGATATAAATAGACTCATTGTATCCAATGATTATCTGGACTCTGAAATAAATATTATTCCCAATGTACCTCAAACCCCTGATTTAGCAAAGCAAGACATAGCAGTGCTAGGAGACTCAATCATCAAGCACTTAGACAGAGCAGTTTGTATGCCAGATGAAACTTCTAGGGCCAGATATTCAAAACTTTACGCTGGGCAAAAAACATTTGCACAGGTTTAACGTGGGATTAGCACGGGTCTGCTATATTCAAAAGGCCAAATAGCGCAGGCAAACTGTATTAGCACTGGGCAAAATCATACTGTATGCAAGAGGCAAACTGATATGAATACAGGCGCAATGCTATATTCAGTGACTAGCGCCGCACTAAGTGGTTTTGCATGACTTAGCATGACACTTAGTGCAGTGCACATTATTGCCCTGGAAAAGCTTGTCTTAACCCGGGGCAATCAGCTTTGTGTTGTGTTTGCGTGGCTTTTGCACTTCTCTGCGTGACCCTAATAAATAAATATAACACATAGACAAAGCCAAACATAGAGGAAACCTGCTGCTAACTGATGGCATCACAATGATGCCATCATCTGCCACCAGTCCCAGCCATGCTAGGCTGTAAGTGGTGACCCTGCCACCAGTGGACAGCATGGCAGTGTGGCCATACAGCACACACCTGTGGACCACTCTTCTGTGGACATCAATAGATGTCAGCACACACATGCAGCACTGTGGGCGTGGAGGATGTTGAGGGGAGAGTGTATGGGTGGCCAGGCTGTGCCACTGACCAGGTGTGGCCACAAGGCTGGGACACATCATGCAGTGCACAAGGGCCAGTATTGGGAATACCCCAACACCAGTGTGCCTTTCAGATAATATATGCTCCCCCAGCCACATACCGCACAGCTGTACAACTGCCACAGCACACAAAGCCAGAGATGTATATGTCTCTGTGAACATCCCATGCCAGAGGTGCAGCATCTGTGGGTCACACGACAGCGTAACAGTAATGTCCAGTGTCAGTAAACACCTGCAGGTTGGGCCTCTCACTGTGTATAATGCAGTCAGCATCACTGCCCCACACACCATAGGCATTGCTGTGTCCACACACTACTGGCCCACTTGCTACTATAGTGTCTGCTGTGCACTGTAGCATGACCTACAGTGTGACAGTTGCATGCAGCACCACCACCATCTGTGCCTATGCCATGTTGTCCCAGTACAGCTGTAGGCAGCAGCGTATGTGAAAGTACAGTGTTCAAAACTGTATAATATTGCCCAAACTGTCTGCGCAGCACTAACACATTTATGTGGGTTTAGCATAGGGCTAAACCATTAGCCCGGTGCAAACTACATGCAAATCAGGGCATAATGAGATGCTAATTTGGATGTTTGCCTAGAGGTTACCTAAGTAGCCTCATTTGTATGTCACTTTTGAATATGGCAAAGTTTAACACTGGGCAAATGTGTTTGCACCGGGCTAACGGTTTAGCCCTGCGCTAAACCCGTGCAAATGTGTTAGCATTGCGCAAACAGTTCGGGGAATATTTTACAGTTTTGCACACTGTACTTCCACATACGCTGCTGTCTGCAGCTGTACTGGGTCCACGCATTTGCTGGCACACACATTGGCCACATAGTTCACCTCTGCCTACCTTCACATCGCTATGCACTGTGTTGCTGTGGTTTGCACTTCCTGGTTGCCATATTCAGAGCTGTCTCATTCCAGGGCTAAGTTTGCCCTGCACTCCCAGCCCAGTCTGCCCGGCCTCATTCCCATGCTATATTCAGAAGCTGTTTGCCCTGGGCTATTCCTTTTGAATATGGCTTGCTTTGTGCTCTGGGCTAAGTTTTCCCACCGGGCAGTGCTAATTTAGCCCTGGGGCAAAGTTTTGAATATCTGCCCCCTACAGTCTTGTCTAGTTTCAGTGGATCAAAAATAATGGATATAGCTGTAATGTCAGAAAACATATTAAGCAATGTTGGGCCAAACTCTATTGTTATTACACACCTTGGAGCAAATAACATCTTTAAGGACTCTGAAGACAGTATAAAAATAGATTTTGTGGCACTTATAAATAAGCTGATACAATTAGGCTGTGTTCCTGTACTTTCAGAAATATTACCAATTCCCAAAGCATCTTATTTTCAGACATTAAAGATTAGGAATATAAATGATTGGATGCAAAAATGGACATTAAGACAGGATATTTCCTGTATTACACACGGGGAGGAATTCTCCCATCGTGAAGAACTTTATTCCTGGTACAGATTACTTCTAAGCAGGAGAGGTAACTTACTATTGGCAAAGCATATTACAGACTTTATTACCAAAACTTTAAACTAACTTCTCGGGGGGAGGGCAACCTTTTCTCTGTCCTCCTGAAACTGACCTACTACTAGGAAACTCCATTAATGATATTAAAAATAATAATAACACAACAACACCCAATCTTCATAAAAAACAAATACATGATGATACAGGATTTATTACTATATTATTAGTTAATGTCCGTAGTTTGACTAACAAAACTGAGGAATTGAAATATACCCTAGAAAAAGATAATGTAACCATCTGTGGAGTTACAGAAACCTGGTTTACAGGCCAGGAATGGAACACAGAAATCCAGGGTTATAATAAATTTTATAAAAATAGAACTGAATCCAGAGTTGGAGGGGTTGCATTATACATTTCTAATAATTATGTGGCCCATAGTATAACTCTGAATGCATCTATAAACAACAAAATAGAAGCAATCTAGGTTCAAATTAACCTATGTAACAAGTTACTAGTTGTAGCCCTTTGTTATTGATCCCCTAGCTTATCTCAAGTTGAAGACCTGGAATTATTAACAACTTTAAAAAGTATGGATACATTACACAACTATGTTCTTATGGGGGATTTTAACTTCCCAAAAATTGATTGGCCTAAGCTTGAGGGTCATGGTTTAGTAGAAACTGCTTTTATTGAACTTACTGTAAACCAAAACTTAACCCAAATTGTAACCAAAGGGACCAGACAGAATAACATACTAGATATCATTCTAACTAATATAGAAGATAAAGTGCCTACTCCAACTATTAAAACACCATTGGAAGATAGTGACCACAATATGGTATCAGTAAAATTAAATTTGTGTAATAACATTTTTAATGGTGTGACAGTAATTAAGGATTTTAATAAGGCTAATTATAGTGAAATAACCAGATTTCTAAATTCCTGGAATTGGAAAACTGATCTTAAATATCTAGATTTACATCCACATTTTGGATTGTATAAAAGCCAGAATTAATTACTGTTTTGATACATGGGTGCCTAATAGCCCAAAATATAATAATGTCCTCAGAACTCCATTATGGTGGAACAAGAATATAAAAAAGGTCATTAGTAAAAAAAGGGCCTATTATAGGAAATACAAAAAAAAAAATCCATCCCGAACAACGTGGAATGCATATAAGGAAAAAAAAACAAAAAAGTAAAATACCATATTAGAAAAGCAAAAAGTAATTTTTAATTAAATTTAGCAACTAAAACCTTAGACAATTGCAAATCTGCCTATAATTATTTCAGTTCTTTAAGAAAAATCCATTCTACAGTTGGACAAATTGATACCAGTAAGGGTATTATTAATAATGAATCAGAAATGGCAACTGAATTTAATAATTATTTTGTAAATGTATTTACTCCAGCTGATAGCTTACCAAAAGTTTTGGAACAGGGTAACAAAGGGTATATTTCACCAGTCACTATGGCTGAGGTTAGGACTTTACCTCAAAAGCTTAAACCCCAATCATCACCAGGATCTGACAACATACACCTCAGATTCCTAAAAGAAATAGTTAATGTTATATGTGGTCCCCTGACAATTTTGTTCAATGCCTCACTTAATCAAGGTGAGACAATTCACGTGTGGAATGAGGCTATTGTTACCCCTATATAAAAAGCTGGTAATAAACAACTAGCATCCAATTACAGACCCATAAGCCTCACCTCCATTATTGGTAAATTATTTGAAAGAACTCTGTTAACTAGAATTGAAGCACATATTTCTATTTATCATTTACAGGACTTAACACATCATGGGTTTACTCAGGATAGATCATGCATGACTAACGTTTTAAATTTCTTTGAGAATGTTAGTGCATCTCTTGACTTGGGGTTACCTGTGGACAATGTCCTCCTTGATTTCTCCAAGGCTTTTGATAAAGTCTCACATCAGATTTTGATAAATTATATGTACATGTTTGGCTTTTACCCTAATATAATTAATTGGGTGAAATCACGGTTATAAAATAGATACCAGAGAGTTACTATCAGAGGACATTCATCACCAAGGGCAAAGGTTAGTAGTGGGGTCCTGCAGAGATCGGTTCTGTGCTCTGTCCTGTTTAATTTATTATTATCAACAATGCAACCATTTAATAAGGTCTCAATGACCAAGTATGCAGACTACTGCAAACTCTGCTGTATAGTCAACAATAGACAAGCTGCATACCATTTCTAGGAGGACCTAATGCAATGTGCTCCTGGGCAACAAATAACAAAATGTGTTTTAAAGAACAAAAATGTAAGATAATGCGCTTTGGATATAATATCCAGAATTTCATCTGTAAAATCAACAATGTTCAACTTGCTGTAACAACTAATGAGCAAGATCTAGGAGTTCTTGTTGATAATAAATTTACTTTTGACAATCATACTTTGGTTAAAGTCAAAAAATGTCATAAAATTATTGGATGCATTCTTAAACATATTAAAAGCAGAGATCGAAAAGTGATTCTGCCACTCTACATGAGCATGGTTAGAACCCAACTTGAGTATTGTTCTTCTTTCTGTGGTCCGATCACAAAAAAAGGAAAAAAACTAGTAGAGGGGGTCCAAAGGAAAGTAACTAAGCTGATTAGTGATATGAGATCCCTAGAATACAAATCAAGACTACAAGCAGTGGGTCTTTTTTTCCCTAGAATATAGACAAATACTAGTGGATTTATGTTGGATATATAAAGCTACCAGAGACTTGTTTCTCTTTGAAACTCTTGGCCTGATAAAGAATAACTCCAACTCCCATACATGAACACAGAGCTGCAAATTTTGAGGGGTGAACTGTATTACTCGTAAAAGGAGTAAATTCTTTACTCAAAGGGTAGTGACCCAATGGAATGCTTTGCCAAGGGGTATTGTAGAGAATGACAATATGGAATCTTTCAAAAAACAGATATTTATATGGGAAGTAAAAAAAATATTGTATGTTTAATAAAATTATTTCACCTTGCTGGTGGCGAGCTCTTCAATGGCATTTTGCCTCCCGAGCCCGTATCACTCTATGAATCTATGAAAATGTTAGGAAGCCTAAAAAGAAACACATTAGGTGCACAGCCAGCCATCATGTCCACTCCCTAAGCAGTGCAGCCATTCTTCCCTTATAATTATTCACACCACAACCTGATCGCTAATGAGAACATGTGTTGGGGGTGTCAGAAGCATCAGGATGTTATAACATCAATAGCAATCACCTAGCAACCTTTACATAAGGAGGAGCCACACATGAAAAGCACAAAAAGTCCATTAAAATTTCTGTTAAGCAAAAAAGGGACAATTTAAAGTAGATCTGCTTGCACTATCCTAAATGTTCCCTATTATAACAGATCTGGCCAGAGCCAATACGGCTGCAGGTCAGAAATTTGGGGTAAAAATAGTGAAAATTACCACTTATTAGTCTGCATTTGCAAAATGTAACATAGGGTCATAAATTTGTTGTTTTGTAATATTTTTACACCAAATTTTCAACATAGCCTTGTTATAACCCTGCCTCATAAAAAAGGGAAGAGAAAATGTTCAAGTCCTGCCCACATGGTGATTCTGACAGTGATCACAAAATCTCCTTTCTGGATGTAAAAAAAGAACATTTTGGCCAGGATTTTTAAAATGACATCTGTCACACTTATGAGGTGCTGTAAAGATATGGCTATATTGTAAATCTTTGGGGAAAATATTGAAAATAAGTTATGAGACTGCGTTCACAAAATTCAACATGGGCGTCTAACTTTGCTGTTTTTTAATATTTCTACAACAAATTTTCAACATAGCTTTCTTATGGCCCCGCCTCAACAACATGGGAAGTGAACATTTTTAACTCCTGCACAAATGGTGATTTTGCATAGGGACTAAAAAATCACCTTTCAGAACAGATCTACCCAATGTGAGTGCAACTGTTTATGAGGCAGGGTCCTGAAGAAGGCAATATGCAAAAATGGCCACGTTATGGCACTAAGTTCAAAACCCCATTGAAATACATTGGAACTGCATACCTGTTTCCTCAGTTTGAGGTCCAGCTTTGAAGAGTGAAGATGTGCCTGTGTTACAGAGAGGATTATGACATTGGACCCTTGATCGGTAAGTAAGGGCTTGTGGGGTGGGGGGTGCTGAGTGGGAGGAGTCTAACAGCTACAAAAGACATCGATGGAGAGGGGGTCATTATTCTCTATGTGCCTGCAGCCTTATCACCTTGGCACCTTTTATCAAATCTCATAGGTAAGCAAGGTTGGAACTAGGTAGAGGAGACCAACTACCACCAGGTGGAGACGAGGCTGAAAATATCTCTCATTTCCAGGCCACAAAACTAAATAAATAACTCAGGTTGCTGCACATTACAATGCTGTGGGCACCTTGTTATATGCTACTTACCCTACAGGGCAATTAGATGTTAGAGATGCTCCATCACAGTTAGGAAGTCCAGATTTGGGGTGCCCTTGGATGGGGATATTCTTCTCAGACTTGAAAGGGAAGAACAGAGAAGACTGAGGAGACTCAAAGGGTTGGAGGTCCCAGAGGAGAGATTAGGAGGTTAGAATGAAGCAAAGATATTATCTGATTGGTATACAGTCTGACCAGACCTGTAAAAATAAAGGGAAAAATAGATTAGTTTGATTAATATGAGAAACTTATAGTAGCATAACAGAGAGTGGAGAGATAGAAAAAGGGTACAGTACAGCATAGGAGTAAAGGAAGGGGAGTTTCACAGGAAAAGATAAACTTAAGTTCAAAGTAAGGAAAACAGAGATACAGAGACAGACAATAAAAATATAGCTAAAAAGAGAAGAAAGTGATATTGGGGGCTCAACAAAACTCTCTTGGTACCCCCTAGGTAGCCTGCTGGTGGCCATCAGATTTAAGTAGTAACCCTGATGGGCTAGTGGTGATGCTTTTGGGCTAGTGGTCCCTGCATCTCATTTTCCTAACAGCCATAAATTGTTTTGGAAGGAGTAAAGGGCTGAGTTGGTATCAGAGGCTGTAGACATGTGGGACCAGTTGGTGGCCGACAGGTCTACATGGAGGGAGGATAGATTCAGCAAAATAAAGGACAGCAGAAGAATGATTTTAGGGGGTGATTTAGAGTGATGGATCTTACATACACAGTAAGTGGAGATGCTCACCGAGTGCATCTGGGAGGACACCTACATCAACAATACAGTGAGTTGAGAAGAAAGTCCCCTGTCCAGAAGATTGTGGTTCAAGGATTTGTGATTAAGAGGGGTTGGGTCTGCAATTTGTTGGGTTAGCTGGAGGGATGTAACATTCTGACAAAGTTGTGCACAGAGGGGAAGAGCCAATTAGAGTTAAAATCCCCAAGTATCAGCAACTCACCAGATAAGGAGTTTGAGCAGATGGAGGTGAGAAGTTCAATGACTAAAGCAAGGTACAGGACAGCAGTACATTTCTCTGCAAGTAAAAATGAGACTATGAAAAGGAGGGTGAGTTTGAGGAGCAGTAGATTGTAGGTGGAGGGGGAGACCGATAGCACAGGTGCCAACTAGATGGCAGAGGACAGACAGATTGCAACACCCTCCACCTCTCTTACAGCAACCATGCCTAGCTACCGCATAACCGGGTATGGACACTGCAGACACTTGGCACTTGTAGGCGATCCAAGACTCCATGAATATCTGGGTGGAGGTTGTCCATGAGGAACTGCAACAGATCCAGCTTTGGTAGGAGGCTGTGGATCTTACAGAGGATAACTTGTAGTCCTTTGAAAAGCTACACTGGGGTGGTGGGAGCAGGACCAGAATTATGTCACCTGCCACCAGGAGTAGCAAGGTTACAAGAAGTTGGGTTGGGGAGAAGAAGGGGCAAGGAGGCCCCAGAAAGTTTTCAAGTGGAGCCTAGGAGAAGGGCAAACATTGTGGACCCAGAGTCCTTCTGACCTTAAATTACTTTATTACAAAATGTGCTCAAACATCAGACACTTTGGTCACATATTTAATCTTTTTCAGTTACCACTCCACCTGTATTTACAAAAGTCTGTCCCATTGTACTTGTAACATTTAGTGTTAGGTGATGCATGTGACAGCAGTGATTTAGGAACCTACTGTTACGTTACAGCCTTAATGCAAAGTGAACTATAATTACTATATAAATTACAATAATTTTCAGCTGTATTATTGTTCAGTGCTAAAACCAGCACTGAACAATTGAGTATGACAAAAGAATAAATTCAGTTCCAACATCACTTTCACGTAAAACACTTTTACAAGCACTATGCTGCTTACAGTTTTAAACAGTAAACTTCAGATGTGCTTTATAAAAATTAAACTACAGCTAAGTAAAGATAAATAAGACAGTGTGAAGCTACCATGGGGTTCTGTTCATAAATATAAACAATGTAACAGGAACCCCTTGATATCTTTGCTTCATTATTATACAAGCCGTGGCACAGTTTATCCCTTAATTTGTTAGTTGCTATATCAGTCCTACTTGATTATAAGAAATTATTTGAGAGGAAGTCACTTTTTATAAGAATACAAACTCCTGCTGTTTACAAGAAAATTAACACTAAACAAATTAATAAAATACATGTTTTAGAGAATATTCTAAAACATAAGCAGCAGCTCAAAGAAAAAACACAAACTAATGCAACATCAATCAATAGGTAATTATTCCATGAAAATTGGAAACATTAAATGTAGATGTTTTAGAATGGCAATGCTCCAACAGTGATTTGGCAAAGGCAGGTGGAAGTCAGCCAGTTTGATCAATGCACATTAGGAATGGATGTAAGCTAGCTACACACCTTTGTATAAAAGGAAATTAGTGAAGTGCACAGGAACTCAAGTTAGCAGCAGCCTGGCAGTAAAATACACGGGAACTCAGCAGCAACAACAGCCTGGCAGTTCACAGCTGCAACCTGACAGTGAAATGTTCAGGGACTCACCTATTAGCAGCCTCAGATTGAAATACACAGAAACTCAATGAAACGCTCAGAAACTGTTTACAGTAGCAGCCTGGCAGTAATATGATCAGGAACTCAGTTTGCAGCAACAGCAGCCTGGAAACAAAATGATGTGCAGGAGCTCAATCTGCAGCAGCAACCTGGCAGTGAGAAGTGGCGGAACTCAGTCTGCAGCAGCCTGGCAGTCAGATGTGCAGGAACTCAGTTGCAGCAGCAGCTTGACAGAGAAATGTTCTCAAACTCAGTTAGCAGCAGCAGCAGCAGCAGCATGACAGTGAAATGGGCAGGAACTGAATGTTTAGTGGCAGACTGGCTTCGATAACTGCAGGGAGGTGAAAGAAGATGGCCACTAGTGGACTCCCCATCATGGCCTGCTGCACACCTCAGTGCAGCCCGCACCACTCACAGCCACAACAGAACCGGGATTCCAACTCAGTATTAATCAGCTGGCCGGTACATGGAGGCACCTGGCTGGAGCACCCGCGTGCCCACTATGGAACACTAACTCATCTGCCTACAGTTTTTGTTAATAATATTTTACTGAATGTGACCTGCTCATTTTGCTGCTAGTAAGGACTAGAAAAGGCTGTCCGAACAGGAAGTGTAGCAAGCAAACAATCCGACAGACCACGTGTGCCTCAAAAAGCAGTTTTTTGCTTTCCAAAAAGTTCCCTTCAAAGCATAATGGGCCCCCAGAAATCTAAATGTTCATCATGAGTTGGCTGTCAGAAATGAGCGTGCATGTTCAGATGCAAGCACAAGATAGGTGACTCCCTCACATCACTCATCTGTAAATTCAGATTTGGATTGGCTATATATCATGAAAAATTTAAAATGAGGAGTCCTGAGCACAACAATAATGCTGTGCTGCAGTCAGTAGGGACAACATGGGTGGACTGCTTCATAGGCTTAGAGGTGACAGTGATGCAGTCCAACTAAAGATGCAGAGAAATAAAATTTCGTGGCGAAATAGCAGCGAAATCAGCAATTTTGCTGGGTGAAAAGTTTTGCGAGATTGCGGCAAAATGTTGCAATTTCGCCCACAATTTCGCCCGTCACCGTGGCCACCACAAGTCTGTAAACTGAAACCCCCAACACACACAAGTTACCCTGCACTTCCCAATTTGTTTTATTAGAAAAAAAAAACAAAATTCACCCTCCACTCCTTGGTGTCTAGTGGTCTCCCCACCCCCTGGCCATCACTCTCCATAATAACATTACATAAGCACTCCACCCCCCAAGTTACCCTGCCACCTCCATTTTATAAAAAAAAAAATTCACCCTCCACTCTGTGGTGTCTAGAAAACCCCACCTCCCCACCCATCAATAGATAGCAGCACCCACCCAGCTCCCCAGCACTCCGATTGAGCCTGGCACAGCCCTCCACTCACCTCCATGACCGGCAGCCCAACTGAGCGCCACCAAGCCCTTGAATGAATGAATGAATGAATGAATGAATGAATGAAAGAATGAATGAATGAGCGTGGTACACACTCATTCATTCAGGAGTTCATTGGCTCTCATTTGGGCTGCTGGCCTTGGAAGTGAGTGAAGGGCTGTGCCGGTGGCCTGATTGGGTTACTGGGTGGCTGGGTGGGTGCTGCTATCTATTGATGGGGTGGGGGGTCCACTAGACAGTATGGAGTAGAGGGTGAATTTTGTTTTTTGTACTAAAACAAATGGAGGCAGCAGGGTAACTTGAAGGGGGAGTGCTTATTTCATGTAATTACGGCCAGTGATCAGCCGGGGGGGTGACCACTAGACACCAGGCAGTGGAGGGTGAATTTTATTTATTTTTTTAAATACAACAAATGGGAGTCAGAGTAACATGTGTGTGTCTGGGGGGTGCTTATTTGATATAATTTAGGCTGGTGATCAGCTTGGGGAGGACCACTGGACACCAGGGAAAAAAATTCTGCCAGTGAGCAGTCGGGGGGTGATCAGGGGGTGCATCTAGATACCAGGGAGAACTTTGGCCAGTGGCCACAACATTTTGCCACAGGAGGTGAAATTACTCCTGCAGGTGGTGGAATTACACCGCGGCTAGTGAAATTTCTCCTGAGGGTATGAAATTTAGCCCACGAGCAAATTTTGATGGCTTGGGGGTGAAATTTTGCACCCAACCATGGGTGAAATTTCACATTTGGCCCTACAAAATATTTTGCGAAATGTGCTAATTACGCAAAATATTTTGCTGGGCCAAATTTTCCAGTTTCGCACATCCCTAAGTTCAACATATTGTTCATTCAGAAGGAATGCAGAGTCCTTCTGTGATAGTAAAAGGACTGCAGGGCTAAGCCCACTGCAGCCCTAAAAATCTGCTTCTACAGGGGGAAAAGACTTAAAGGAGAAGTCCACCCAGAATGTGCAAAAACATATGTTATGTAGAGTGTTTTGACATGTATGTTAAGTTCTAGTGTGTCCTTCCCTCTGTCTGCTATTAGGAGTTTTTCCTAAATTAGCCTGCTAGCTGTATGGTAGCTTTACGACCCCTGGGGATCTTAATCACAAATAGGTTTATTGGCTTTCTTTCTTCCACGATGCACCCTGGTTCATGTGACAGTGACGTAGCTATGCCCCTAGATTTAGCAGGGTCTGTCATAGCTCAGTCACAAAGATAATACTTATTTCAGAGAAGAAGTCACCTTGCTACATTTTGGGTGAGTGTAATCATTATTATTTTTTGATATTAGTACCTTGTCCTGCTATGTTACAACCTATAAGGCGATGTTCAATTTTTGCTACTTAGTACTGGTGCAAAAACTGAAAGTGGCTGAGAGGAATAGAGTAAACAGTGACATGATTCACACACACACACACACACACACACACACACACACACACACACACACACACAGCAGAGCATAGCAGGACAAGGTACTGATATCAAAAAATAATAATGATTACACTCACTCAAAATCTAGCAGTTTGTCTTCTCTGGAAGAAGTATTTTCTCTGTGGCTGAGCTGTGACAGACCCTGTAACAAGACACTGGCTTACTGCAGGGGCAATTAGACATCACACCAAAGGGCACTCTGGGAAGACTAGAGGCCATAAAAGAAACCAGAATGGCAGCCTCCAAGGGCAGGAAAACATCTCTCACAGCCAGAGGAAAAGAAAATGCTGGGAACTGGTTAGAACACAGAAAAAAGACTACTACATATCTTTTTCTGATTTTAACATGGAGTTTTCCTTTAAAGGTTCAGCACAGTTCTCCTTTGAAAATATCTGTATATGTATGGGACTGACTATTAACGTGGGCTCAAGAGATTCAGAGAAAATTGTTTTTTTTTTAATGGATATGTGAGCACTGACTGTTACTAAGGTGTTCTGAGAGTGTTTGCAGAATAAGCTTTGGTGGTGAATCAGAGCAAATGGATGAGGCGCTGAGTGAGCATCAGTGGTGTGCTCTAAGTAAATAAGAAAGAGATGACTTTTTTAAATTGATGTATATTAGAGGTCAAAGTTGGAGTAGATGTCTAATAGTGGCTGAAATACAAGATGGTTGGATGGGGGAAGAAAACATGGAAAAAAAAACAAGATACAGTGTAAACTTATTGCTTTAAAAAAAGTGATTACATTAAAAATCATCCTTCTAAGCTGGCACATAAATATGGAATAGGACTTTAGCATGTGGCAAAGACATGACTGCTAGGCTGCATTGGCCAGTCAGAATACAGGACTTTCTCTACCCATATTACAAAGCCTGGTTTATACAAATACAATGCTCAAATTTAAAAACATTCAGGCAGGATTCACAAAGAGTATGTGCCTGGCGCAACACAAATGCGCAGGTGCAAATCAGATGCACCAAGCTCATGCATAGCCATTCACAGAGGCATGCACCATGGGCAGTGCCAAGTGCAACACCACTGTGAATCACCGCAGGACATGATGGTGCAACTGCAGATGAGCTTGTGCAACGAGCGATGTGCCAGGGCAAGCTGGATGCCTTGCAGCCAGACAGGGGAGCCAGGCAGAACAACTGGGGCAAAACAGCAGGGCATGAGGAGCAACCACAGAGCTGAAACAAACACACCCACGGACACAAGTGTAGAGTAAAACATGATTATAAAAGGGAAGGTGCATAAAAGTCTGTACAACTCGAAAGTAAAACAAGGCACAACAACAACAACAGCAACAACAAATGAGGAATGGGGAGCAGGGATGGGAAGGAGGGCAGGAGAGGGACAGAAACAGGGGACAGGGGATGGCAACTATATACATGGGAAGTCCCAAGGATGAGGCAGGGGGCACTGGCGGTGGTGTGCCCTGCCACACACCACCCTAGCACAGACCGGGAGATGCAGCAGGACACCCCACAGGGCAGCTGACAGGTGCTGAACAGTCCATGAGAGAGGAAGCAAGACTGCCTGGATGGCCACACGGATGCTCCGGTCCACATCAACAAGTGCACCACCACCACCACCCGCAACAGCATGGTGAGCTAGGACACCTACAGGAAACAACAGAAAGAACACACACGGAGGGCCAGTACATGTAATACACCCCCACCCACCCGTGACCGCACAGAACCTGAAAGACAGCAATCGTGGAATGTAGCACTCACCCACTCCTGGCAGGGCACCAGTTCTGGCACCCATGTTCCTCTGACGCCACACCTCAGGTGCATCTATGGCCTGCTGCCTGGCCTCTGGTCCTGCAAAACACAACAGACAGCACCTTGAGCAAACACAGCCACCGTGCAGGATGCAGTGCCACAGTCCTTCCC
Source organism: Neoceratodus forsteri (assembly GCA_016271365.2). Classification (NCBI taxonomy): domain Eukaryota; kingdom Metazoa; phylum Chordata; order Ceratodontiformes; family Ceratodontidae; genus Neoceratodus; species Neoceratodus forsteri. Next base: position 950,877,832 of record CM028131.1, on the reverse strand, counting down.
CCGCTGGCCCGTGGCCATGCAGCAGACAGTGATGACTGTCCGGGAAGCATCTAAAGGACAACAGGCTGACACAACCATGCCTAGCCCCCCAGCACCTTGGCAATGCAGCACGGAAGGGGTGCAGCAACTGCCATGTGTGCAGGATGCTGTGAGACCCATGAGGGCAGTGACACACACACACACACACACACACCTAGCACGTGCCACTAAAGGAGACAGCTGAACGACACCTATCTTGTCTTGGCAGTGCACCCCTGTGTGCATGGCACTGCAGTCATGCAAGCCACCCCAGATCCCACCTCTAGAGGTCACCATAGTGATGCCTGCACTGTTCCCCTGTGTGTGGCATCCCTGTTCATCAAACAAGCCTGAATGCAATGGAGGCCCATACTTGGGCCCTGGGCACATTGAGGTCTTCCTGTCCAAGCAGGCACCCTTCCACAGCCATAACCAGTGCCACTAGATGTAGTAACTCCACCCATGACCAGTTCATGGCCCTAGGCACCTGTTGTCCAGCCCTAGGCATCCCAAACAGTTAACAGACAGTGGCAAGGTGAAAACAGGCAAAGCACAGTTGAGTGTTCATTTTGCACCATGTGAACCAGTAAGGCACATGCAGCACAGTGTGCACTGATCATGAAGCGCGAATGGTCAATGGCGACGAGCCCACACATGCGCAATGCACCACGCAATAGTGTTGCACAGCCAGGACATGGTCGTGCTTGTGTGCTATGCATGCAGACGCCATGTTGTGCACAGCATGCACCCTGAACTTGTACTGTGCACCGTGCATGATCCATGGGCAGGGCCGGCTCAGTGCAGCATGGACGGTGCATTGTGGGACATGCTGCATGATACGGCACATGGCATCAAGGCCAGCAGACCTGCAACAGAGCAACGGGACAGTGGTGGTGCGGTGCATCATGGTAGATTCGCCACCGGACACGGTGACTGCGCATGCATGCCAGATTCACCGTCCACAATACCCCCAATTCATGAATATGCACCATCTGGTACATGCATGCACCGGAGATGTGCTGTATGGTCATTGGTGTATCCCACAGATGCTCCGTGAAAATTAAGATAAGTTGGGAGCAATTGTGCAATTCAGAGAGAATGCGCCCTAAACTGCCTCATCAACCATGCATGGGCAACTCAGCCAATTAGCATCTCATTAACAGTGGCTCAGGCCTCATTTGCATGCCCTGACCCATAAATGCTCCCAATTCAGCAGGCTGAGTCCAGGACACTGAGAGGAGTCATTGCCTAGACTAGAGGGTGAGTACACGGCAATGTTTACAGAGCTACAGAACACACTGGGGTGCCTGCCTCTGAGCATGCACAACAGGCAATACCCCTCTACACCAGATGAGGGACCAGTACACCATTAAGTAGCACCCAAGGCAAACTGTGTAACACAGCATCAGGGCGGTACAGATGGTACACAGGGCAAGAAAGATCTGGTCCCTGCCATGATCACATCGGATGACTGTGGCACTGGGACTCACACAACCCAGCAAGTATGGAACAGTGTTGCCGAGTGATGTGGCAGATGGCAGTGTGCCAAGGCATTGCAATGTGGGACAGGGAGGGGATGTGACGTGTACAGGAGGCCACCCACTGTACACAGGAAGGATACATACAGTTGGGTGTTGCCTGCAATGTGAGGTGGGCACAGAACCGTGCAACGGGTAGGTCCGACACACAGAGCGGCACACGTGCAGGCACGTTGGCACCACAAAAAGGCTGTACATTGCTGCCAGTTGTACCGTGGCTGTTGTCACATGTAAGTCCCACTCTGCCCTACAGCCATCGCATGGGGGGCACCCAGGATGGATATGTCACCATGGTGGCTACACATGCGCTGCAGGGGTACTGGGACATGTCCATGGCAGCCAGTACATTATGACACCCCCTGGGTCGCATACACTGTTCCCCCAACATAGACTTGGTGACATGTGTGACATGTGCGGCATCCCACATGGACCACATTCCATGGTGCATGGCCACCTGTGCTTGGCTGCCCATCCATGGACCACGGCCCAGGCAAATGGCTATATGGACCATGGTGAGGCAACAGACTGCGGGTGATGGGTGCGGGACCATGTGTACCCACAGGCATGACTGACACCTGGATGTTTCTCCCCACAGTAGTCGTAATGTTGGAAGGATCAGGTGCCACCACCAAAACAGACAGTGACCCAGCATCATGAAGGACGAGGAGAGGGTGCTCATCGAGGCATGCCACCTGTGCCTGGATGTACTCACTGGCAGGGGAGGCAGCCAGATGTCATGTACGGAGGGCAGGGAGGACATGGCCCAGCAGGTGAACGTGGTGGCACTGTACAGCCTCATGGTAGAGAAGTGCCGCAAGCATTGGAACAACGGCCAATGGAGGGCCAAGGAGAAGGTGTCCAGCATCCAGGCATCCCTGTGACAGACAGCAGGGGGCCCCAGCTCAGCAGAAAGGCTCAGCCCCAACGAGGCCCTCCTGTCAGCCAGTGTGTCGAGGATAGCTGTGCAAGGTATTCCAGGAGGTGGCATCCAGACAGGGGGGGCAGCCCATTGCAGCATGGTGAGTAGCCGTGCACCTTGGCTGGGCCCTGCCAAGGACAGGTGTGCAGACGTGGAATTGTGTGGTCAGCAGTGTTGTGGTTGACCATGCCACTGTGACATGTGTGTCCTGTGCATTAACCATGTTCTCCCTTTCCCTTTCCACAGCACCATCCCAGCTCCAGGGTGCAGCCATGGCCATGGCTGACTATATAGCCCTCACGGGCAATGATGCAGGCCCATCCCATGGGGCCGATGTCACTGACATGGGTGATTCCGCACCTGCAACGTCCACGCCCTGTGCACCACCGGTCATGGTCCCTGTGGCAGAGGGCCCTGCGGACACCTCCACCAGCGATGGAGGGACTGCCAGCTGGTACATCACATGGTTGGGGAGCCTGTCTGGGTTGTCTGATGCTGACCCAGATGAGGCAGTGGCCATAGCAGATGCCTTCATCGTGCTCGCCAGTGGCATGTAGGGTGAGGGCAGTGGCACTGCCACATGATCCATCATCACCAGAGCCACTGCCATGGCTGACGGTGGTGCACATGTTGCCGGGATGCCTGTGCATGAGACCCTGGGTGCCACTGATATTCCCACTGTACTGGACACAGGTGCAGTGGTGGCACACCTGCCCATGGCTGTGGGCGCCATGCCCCCTACACCACTGCCCAGTGCAGTGCTGGTGACATTGGTCCCATCCGGGCAGGGCACCAGGGTGCATGCACCCACTACAGTGGGCCTGGGGGATACCACACAAGGACAGCCAACGGCAGTGCCCATCCATGCCCCACCCACATCACAGCCTGACAGGGTGCATCCACTGCCCGTGGATGACCCAGGTGAGGCTGATCCATCCCCTGTTCATCGGCGATGCCACCATGCCACATCACCTGCTGACAACATGGGGGCCTACAATGACCTGTTGTGGGTGACTGTGGAGTGTCAGGAGGCCCTCCGGGCAGAGTTCTGGAGCCACAGGGCTGTCATGGTCCCGGAGCATGAGTCCGTGGCGGTGTGGCGAACTCAGATGTTGGCTGAGACACGCATCATGCGGGTGGGCATGACCGCAGCCATAGAGTGGATTGCAGCTGCTGTGGAGGCAGTGGTTGCATCCACAGCACGCCATGGACATCGTGTGTCCAGTCGGATGCCCAGGAGCACATCCAGGACACCCCGGTGGCAGGGACAGGTGAACCCCCTGCTGCTGACCCTGTCACCACTAGCATCCACACCCACCATCCATGGCTCATCTGGTGGGTGTCAGACAGCCACCCCACTGGGCACCCGTTCACAGTGTCAGTGCAGCACCCCTGCAGGGTCCCTGGGGATGCCCCCTGTGGCTGGTGGTGGCATCCCCATCACCAGCGGCCATGGCAGAGGCCACCCACATGTCTCTGGTGGTCATGGAGCTGCCCTGTGATGCCCATGTCTACAGGCCTGTGGTGGCGGGTGGCATGCCTGCGTGTACTGGCTTCCCTGTGCTACCTGTGCAGGCTGTCCAGTGTGTATGTGTGTTCCACTGTTGTGTCATGTGTCATGGGAATGATGAGTGCATTATGGTGCCTGCGCTGCTCGTGTGCTTGCCACAGTGCACAATGACCTGTGACAGCTTCGGCATGGCCTGTGTGATCCTGGGGTGCTGCATGCATGGTGTCTGTGTGTGTGTGTGTGTATATATCCCCCACCATGTGCATGCACCTGTGTGTGTACCCCTGTGTGGTGTACAGTGTCCGTCATTCCAATGACATGCTGTCCCTACACTGCAGTGCCCACACCTGCACACGTACATACCTGCATACTCACCTACGGGGCCCAAAGTGTTCCTCCACCACTCATGTGCAGTATGCCCATTCCCTCGCTGCCAGACTGTGATCCCTGCATCCCTGGCCGGCTTCACCTCTATGGTCCTCAGAGGGTACCCTGTCCAGGCCCTCCCCAACCCCCTCCTCCCTGGAACTGTTGCCCTCAATGGCCTCGACAGGTATCCCATGGTCATGGGCCATGTTGTGTAGCATACAATATGCCAGGAATATGTCACAGACCTTCTCAGGGCTGTACTGTAGGGCACCACCTGACAGACACAAGCACCAAAACCGCATCTTCAGCATGCCGAAGACACGGTCGATGATGGTGCGTGTCACGATGTGTGCCTCACTGTAGCATTCTTCCGCCACTGTTCTGGGTCGTCGGATGAGGGTGAGGAACCAGGGCCTCAATGGGTATGCGACATCACCTGTGGGGGCAGACGTGTCTCCATTAGTACATTGTGATACACTGTGGCCTGTGCCCTATCCCCGTCCCACCCTCTGTGATGTGTGCCTCTGTCCTGCTCCCCCGCCCGTGCAGCTGCATACCTGGAGGTCCTGCTTCCCAACCTCTTGCCTGCTCCCATCTGTCGTGCAGTGCACAGTGCTTGCGTGACACCCTGCATCCGCCTATGCATCCTGTCACACCTCTGCTGTCCCAATGCCCTTGCGCCTGCTTCTGGCCTCCAACAGCCCACCCCATGTGTCCCAGGCATAGTGCCACCCTGCTCTGTTGGTGCACTGTCACATGTACCTAACAGATTGCCACTTTGGATGTCCCCGGCCTCGAACCTCATGCAGATTGCCGACTGGTGCCATATGTATGCATCATGTGAGCTCCCAGGGTGTGTGGTGCAGACATTGGTGATGCACCCTTTGGTATCGCACTCCACCTGGCAGTTCACTGAATGCTACCCCTTCCGGTTCACATATGAGGTGCCCTCCTTACCAGGTGGTGCACGGATTGCCACATGGGTGCAGTCAATGGCCCCTATGACACCTGGCATGCGTGTCACCCTGAGGAACTGCTGCATGGCTTCTGTCTGCTCTGCCTGTGTGCTGGGGAATTTGATGTATTCTGAAGCATGCGGTAGCAGTGCAGTAAAGAACTGTGTAAGGAGGTGAGATGTTGAGTCCTGTGATATGCAGTGGTGTCCCCAGTAGGCCTCTGGAAGGTTCCCGTGGTGAGCAGGCACATAACCGTTGTCACCTTGGTCTCCACCGAGATGGCATGACCTCGTGCGGTGGGTGCCTGTATCCCATCATGGCACAGCTCTCATAGCTGCCTCAACATGGCTATGTGGAGGCAGTATCACCCGACTGTCTCTACCTCTGTGAGCTGTTCGAAGGACAGACGGGCACGGTACCGCTGTGGGGCTGGCCGCCTACAGTGCTTTCCAGCGCCCTGCCTCCTCCTCCTCATTAGGGCACCAGCTAATGCAACTGCTGCCAGATTCATCCCCTCTGTCACTGAGGCCCTCTGGTGTGGTTTGCTGCCTGGTGTTGTTCCTGGAAGGCTTGCTGGCTTTTCCTCTCCCTCTCTCTGGTTCTACTTCCCCTCTGGCTGTGGCTTTGTGCTGCTGTGGTCATTCCATTCATGGCCTGCTGGTGTGCTAGACATAAGTCTCCTTCTTTTGTACTTATCTTTCTATGGCACATCTTGGCTTTGCACTGGTTTTGCCACATAGATGAGCCCTGGTTGTGCTTTGTGGTTCGGATTACACTGTGTATGCATGGGTACACCCCCTGTATATGTGCTGCATGTCATTATGTTGCGGCTCTGGCGCATGTTTTTCGGCACAGGGCATCTCGTTTGGGCTGACGCTTCCTCCCTGTTCCTCAATCAGCTTACGGAGCATTTCTGACTTGTGCCGGTGCATCTGGGTTGCGCTTGGCGCACCTGTTTTGTGAATCCTGCCCTTAATATGGAAGTAAGGACAAATGGTTCAGTAAATCATAATTGTTCTCCAGTCATCTAAAACCTGAACTTTAAGTTATACCATTCTTAATTTTCTGTGGGAATTTACATGAAAACTGGGGTTTGGTCCTTTATAGTTTATCTATAGCTGGAGCTTAATCTGGCAAGGAAGTCATATGTCTTGCTCTGAACATCATTATAATTCCCACAGCAACTGACTGCAATGTTAGGAGCAATGAACTATGACTTAGGGTCCGATCCACAAAGGGATGTGCACCCACATAGGGGTGCCTATGCAGGCTTGTAGTGCACAGAGACTCCACTCCACACATGTGGAGCTCTCCAGGCATCCACAACACTGGATACCCATCCCTCCACACTCATTCCTGTGCCACTCATTATGCTATGCAAGCAGCACAGGAATGGGAATGGGAATGGGGGCATGCTACTGCCCAATTTTGAAACACATCTCCATGGAGCAGAAAGCCAGCAGGAGTAGAGACTACATGGCCTGAAAGGCTGACTAATGCTTATTCAACTGTCTAACTGCAGGACATCCCTTGGGGCCCAATCAGCCCCCTCCAAATGCAGCCAGTCCTCTTCTCAGTTCAGGAGAGTTGATGCCATTCTAGCACAGGCTGTTGTTTTGGAAAAAATATGTACTGTTCCAAAAGGGGCCACAGCAGTCTTTGGAGGTCTAAAATGTTTCCATGGTATCTCACTCCATCTGGAACAGGGGACCTACTTCCATACTGACCCAGCAGATGACTGGCTGCCTTGTGTTCTGCCCAGCTCAACCCCTCTTGCTGCCTCTGTCCATTCATTAACCTCCACACTCATGGAGAGTGACAGTCAGGGGCTATGGATGTTGTCTGGTGCAGACATGCGTCTAAGTGCAGAGCTTTGTGACTGGGGTGTGCGCAACTCGTGTAGCCTGTTAAGTGGATTGGCCCCTTTAGGCCCCAGATTGAGCCTCTAGTGAAAGTGAGCAGTAAGGGACAAAGATACAGTTTTCAATTATCTGTCTTTAACAGTAAAGAACATAATGATGTCAACATGAAAATAAATTGTATTGTTCTGAAATTAAGATTTACCGATGCCAGCTGTGATTGGTTTTATGCTTGAGATCAGAGCCCCTCTTTAACAATAGAACATTGGCAGTTTCAATGAACATTTGAACACCTAATTTCCTGCCACCACAGTTTCAATTCTGATGTGCAGACCTGCAGGGCTAGCAAGTAATTCAGTGGTCCTGTGAGTGATGCTTGCCATGCCTCCTCCACCAGGTGCTACTTATGCGCACATGCCCAAGCATACTTTAGATGCTTGTTTCCTTGTTGCTTACCTGTGTATGTCTTGTACTGTTCTTTGCTGAGGCTCTATATTCTTGCTGTCTCCTCTACTAGGGTTCATTCGTGGTCTCCTGCCTGATCACCTCAGCTCTGTTTGTTTTGGCTAGCTGGTACTATCCCCTGAAGCTGTCAACTCCATCTCACCCTGTCAATTTCCTGTATTTGTCTTGGTCCTGTCCCAGTGCCCTCCTTCATGTGCTGAATGCTCCTTCCTCTGTAGTTCCAGGTTTGCTTCCAGCCTGTGTCATGTCCCTGCAGAGTGCTGGGTGGACACCTTTGTGCTGGAGTCTAACACTGCCGCTTTGCTACAATCTTGATGACAGTTGCCCTGTTGCTGCTAGCAGGGTCTTCTACAGTTGCCCTTTGTTAGCCAGTGCTGCTTTCTCTTGTAATCTGCTTGCTGTGGTAGGTGACTCTCTGTGTCTATGGTGCTCCCGCATTTATCCTTTTCCTATTACTTCAAGTGTTTCTTGATTCTGTCTGTGCTTCCATTTGCTGCCTACTGCCTTTGTAAGGGTATGTTGGGTGAATTTTGTCCTCCTGTATCTGCTTCTTCCTGGCTTTCTTAACCCCCTCATTGCTTCCTTCAACCCCTGCTTGATTCAACATCACTATGTTGCCTCGACTACCATCTGCCTGCAGGTCCTGTGGAACTGCCTTGTGCGTGTGCAGATTCCCTCATCCATGCTTCTCCCCCTGGCTTTCTCTAGGCCTCCAGACTGTGTTCTTGGTTCACTACTCCAGTAAGTACCCCATCACTTGTCACAGAATGTCGTGTAGCTTATCTCCTCCAGGCTCAACATTCATATACACTGCTTGTACAGGGCTACATCATCATCTACCATGCTATCATACTGATTATGTTTGGTCACACACACACTTATACCAGTTGCTATGGAAAAAACATTTCAGTGACTAACTACTGCCAAGCTCTTACCCCATGTTTCACTTGCTTACCAGGGCAAGCCCCTCCAGGCTATGTTCCAATGCTGAAACTTCAAGCTCCCGGCTGCAATTCCTTGGCTGTACTCCAATGATTCAGCCATCGGCCTTGTACACAGGTGACTGACCTGGGCAGCCAAGCCTGAAGTAATTGTTTTACATGTTATCTTCTTCTTCTGGAGGTACTATTTCAGCAACTCTTATGTTACATTAGTGAACCATAGAACCATAAAAGCATAGAAGTTGGCAGATAAGGACCACTTTGCCCACCTTGTCTGCCCTAAATTCCCTACCTGTAGTGCCACTGGAGACCCTACTTGGACCCTGGCTTACACCCCCCATTTGTTTCTAAGTTTCCATTGTGTCTATCCCATGCATTCTTAGTGCCTGCATTCTTTAGTGACAATATTCCTAACTTGCACCTTTTGGGGTGGAGTTCTCTTGGCTGGGGATTCCTGTAACCACAGGGCTGAGTCGTTCTATATCCTGGTAAAAGTGGATAGTCTCACTGAAACATAAGGCAATGACTAGTGATCCCTATTTAATGGAGCAATGTTATGCAGGTTTGTAATGCTTAGAGTCATTATAAAATTAAAAACAGAAATATGTTGCTAGACAGAAGGGATTACAACCTGAAGCTTTGAGTTCTTGCAGATGTTTTCCACAGGGGGAGTTTTCTCTGCTCCATACCAAAGGTTAAAATATTACTATAAATATAGATTTTGCCATGCATTGTGATTTGAATGCTGGCTCCTATCCATTATCTGCATTGTATTCATCCTTAGGTTGTTCCCTCTCTCCTTCAGTAGTCATGAGAATTGACCATTTACAGTTTACAACTAGCTCAGAACTTTTTGGTCAGTTCATAAGGTACTGCACTTTTAGCCAAAAGGAACACCATTCCTGCAGTGCACTAGCAATAGAACTCTCCTTAAGAGGGTTCCATTGCCTTCATGACATCCCAAAAGATGGTAGTCTCAGTAAGGGTGACAGATTGTATGACTGGACACAGCCCTCATTGCATTTAGCTTAAAACTACTTCATCTCAAGCTCATCATCAAAGTAATAAGCAAAAGCAAGAATACGCATCCTGCTCTCAAAGCTATAGCTCTAGAATCAGCAGTAGCTCTAGCGTAATCAGTGGTAAGCTTCCACTGCATGCCAACTATGAGCTCTAAGATCATACCTACTGCACCAGCGATACATTACATTGCACACGTGCTTTATACTTAGTTGCCTACAGACCTAGTGAACTCAAATATTTGGGTGTCCATGGAGTACATTTGCAAGTTTTTTTTTCAGAGAAATAAAAACACAGTGGAATTATATTATTAAAGTATTTGTAATAAAAATTTGGATTTTTAATTGAAAATTCAATGAGCTGTAAGAATTTTAAATAACCCTACATTCCTTATGCTGGGGAACTAAATGTGTAACACTAGTGTGGTATTTATTATATTCCTTATTGAACTATTTCCAGCAGCTGCTGTTTTATAAATAGTTATTTTCATTGTGTGTTGTAAAATACTCTTGCTAAAGAACATGATTCAGAGGTATATACAATTGACAGTATATCTAAAAAGACAAAGAAACTCAGCACAAAAGCATTAAGGAAGAGTTACTGAAAAGCAGTAAACAGTAAATGTACTGCATAAATTCTTAAAATTCATATTAATGAAATTACTTTTTTAGAGCTGTACTGTATTTATTTCACCACACCATGCATGCCAAAATAAATGGAGTTGCTTACAGTACTAAAATGCAGTGACCTACACCTGCACATAGAAATGTCACACATACTGTCTTGACAAGATTTGTGACATTTCTTGTCCATACTTCTGTCTCATACATGCCTAACACATTTAATATAGCCCCCCCAACACACCCACAGGGAGCATATACACTGCACTTAGGAACACTGCATCGCCTGGTCTGTCTGTGTCTTCTCACTGTTTCTGTGCCCCCCACCCGCCCAAATCTGACAGTGTGCAGTTCTTTTGCTTCGGTTGTTTTTTTTTTATATTTATTTTACACTGTTGCATTATTAACATTTATGTCATTCACTCTATTACTCACTTTACATATCTCCCATTCTCACTGTCTGTCTATGGGGGTGGGGCCTGCAATTCTCCCTCACTGGCTGTGACCATTATTTATGAGGCGCTCACTTTCTGTGTGCCTCTCTCTCTCTCTCTGGCTTTCTCTCTGTGACCAGTGGACAGAAAGGCAAATGGCACCACACACAGGCATGAGACATGCTGCAGCTGAGGACAGAAGATTGCAGCAATGTAGACTGAGAGAGAAAGAGAGAGAGACAGAAGGAGAGCGAGAGAGAGAGAGAGAGAGAGAGGGAGACATTACACTATGCTGCCATTTACCCCCTGGTTCCCCTGTCCCTCTCTCTTTCTTTGGTGCTGTCACAAAGGAAACAGTGGAGTTTGTCAACTGGTCAGGGACAAGTCATGTACGGGTGGGGAGAGACAGAAAACACATTATAGCCTGCAAGGTATTGGGAGAGGAGGGGACAGTATTTCCTCCTGCACACCACAGCAGAAGTCAGGGACAGACAGAGACACCCTGCCGGCCAGTCCCCCCCTCCACTGTCTCAGAGGGTTGCTCCGGAGCTGGTAACCTACACCAATGGATGTCACACACACTGCTCTCTCTCTCATTCCAGTCCAAAAAGCACCAAAAGAGACACAGCAACAAACAACCTGCCCTACCAACTAATGCCCACTACTGAAATGCATTGCTGAGATCACAGTCACAGACTCACCACTACTTGGGTCATGTTATCTCTGGAACAACCACCACAGACAGAGACAAAGTGAGCTGCATGGTTCTCATAGCATCAGATTGTGATGGCTGTTCAGAGAGAGAGAGAGAGGGAGAGAGAGAGAGAGAGAGAGAGAGAGAGAGAGAGACACAGCTCCGACATTCCTGCCTCATTGTCTCTCTTCATGTCTCTCTCCGTCATGCAGTCTCTCTACTGCTCTCTGTTCCCACATCATACTGAGTGGACAAGGGGGGGAGCAGGAATGGAGGATGGGTGCCCTGTACCACTGAGGAAATAAGCTGTCTTTCTGCACTCACAGAGGTTGGTGCTCACTGCCACTCTTTGTGGCATTTTGGTCCAGCACAATGGCGAGGGACTTGCATGTGCTCACTGTCAAAATGTCTGCCAGCTGCCTGCTGATCCCCCAGACCGCAGCCCACCCGCACTCCCACACCCCAATAGATACCAGTGGTTCCTTTTTCCTGTGTCCTGCTCTCTTGCTACATAAGAAAAATTAAAAATAAGGTGTCCCCCCCGGCCCGGTGGCGCTGAGGGTTGAGGCGCTGGATGCCACACCTCGCATCACGCCAGCGACCCGGGTTCGGGAATGAGCCCGGGTGCTGGGGGTCGGCAGGGAGGGAGTAGGATCGAGTGTCCAAAGGACAACTCTCCTCTCTCTGGGGGGGGATCCAGGGGCATCCCAGTGCAGGGGAGACCCCCGGTGGAGACTAGAGGTACTACTGCTGCTGGGAGCACAAGTACAGAGTTGGAGGCTGACGCCTGGCCAGAACGTGGTCGGACGCACGCACGCTCATGGCCATTGGCGTCAGCGCACACCTGCTGGCTCAGGGGAAAGAAAAGCAGAAAAACTGGGGCATTAGTCACAGCGGCATGATGGCCATTTCCTGTAGCAGACTCTCTCGGTGCCGAGGGTGTGTGGCAGTACCGTATACTGACTGGGGTGGGTTGAGCTCTGGAGGGAGTGCTCCCCACCACCCCGCTGCAGAGGGCAAGCCGTGGGGGTAGCCACGAGGCCCGAATGAGGACGTTGGAGGTAGTCCGAGGAGATGGCGGCCGGATAGACCTGGGGAGATGCCAGACGTGGAAGGTAAGGCAGACCGGTGGCCCTTGGGGGGATAAAGAAATAAGAAAAAAAAAAATAACAAATAAGGAGTCCTGATCATGACAATAGTGCAGTGCTGCAATCGGTAGGAACAACATGGGCAGACTCTTTCACAGAGGTGGAGGCATCTGTGATGCAATCTGACATGTTTATTCAGAAGGAGTGCGGAGTCTTTTTTCTGAGTGATCCTAAATGGACTGGAGGGCTATGCCCACTGCAGCCCTAAAAATGAAATATGCAGTGGGAAACCAGTGTGATACAGGATTTCTCTATACAGCACTTACGCTGTTTGTCCTTGGACACCTCATTTATGGTTTATGCCACTTATGAGGTTTCAGATGTCAAACAGCTCTTGCATAGATTTATCATGTGTCACACTGGCCCCCATTGCATATCCCTTATATATCAGCTTAGCTGCCTCTAAGCTTTTACTTTTTTTAAAGTTTCTAACACTAACAATACCAGACTTAATCCATTATAATGAAATAATCTTTTGAAAGACTGAAGTTTATAACCATTAGGGATAGAAACTTACTTTTTCAAATAAAAGCGTGGAGTCAGGTCATTATGTATCAGCACTATCAATACAGTGGTTGTCTGTATCAATACATAAAACTACATGATGGTTTAAAAATAATTCCAACAAAATATATTTTACTTTGTCTGAATTGTTGTGGTGTGAATATAATTATTCACACCATAGCCTGATTACCAATGATAACACACGTTGGGGGTGTCAGAGGCATTAGGATGTTATAACATCAATGGCAACCACCTAGCAACCTTTATTTATTTTATTTATTGAGAAATTAGATTACAACCTTTACATAAAGAGGAGCGACACATGAAAAAGCACAACTTAACTTGTACTCACTCAAGCAAAGAACACAAAGGCTGCAACAGCTGGCAGCAGCTGTATTTTGTCTGGGGCCATCCTCCCCTGGACTTAGGAAGAGGTGGGAGAGGGAAGAGAACAGATGGTGGTCCTAAGGAGGATAGGTATAGTCCAGTGATTGGATGCAGGGACTGGGACTTTATACTTATCAGAACAGGATCACACTCATGCACCGGAGAAAACGGGGGATGGCATGGCTCGAGTACAGCAAGGAATTCAGAAAGTGGAAACAGGAAGACGGGTCTCTGGGGTGGGGAATGGTGGACATGACTCTACTGGTGGATGCCATGCAAAAATGGGGGGTGGTGCACACTGACAGTGGCTTGCCACTTAAGCCACTGCTGCCATCAAAGCCTGAAGGGGGCACAGGGATCCGACAGGCTTGCTACACGTACAACCAGGCAAAGTGTACCAGGGCCTCATGCCGCTTTTGTCACTCATGCATGGCCTATGGGCAGCAGCATCCCTTCATCCAATGTATGTCATCTCAGCCCCCTGGTGGGGATTCAGAGGAGTGACTAAAAAATCAGGGAAGCAGCAAGGCGACAGGCCTGCCTACCCCAATAAGGGTGGACAGGATTAGCCAGTTGTTGGCCCAGTACCCGGACTGGGAGGCCACCAACCTGCTCAGGGAGGGTTACACGGTGGGTTTCAGGATACAATACACAGATCCCAGGGGGACCAGGAGGCAGAGTACCTGAAATCCACCAGGGATTGCCACAGGTTGTCTGGGAGAAACTGGGAAAAGAAAGGTGCCTGGGGAGGATTAGTGGGCGATTTGCTGCACCGCCGAGCCCAGTTCTGAAGGTATCACCCATTGGGCTCATGCCAAAGAAAATACTGGGAGAATTCAGGATGATAAACCATCTTTCATACCCAGAGGGGGACTCGGTGAATGACCGTATCGACCCATGCCATACGGCAGTGCAGTATGCATCATTTGGTAGGGCAGTTCAGGTAGTGCAAGAGGCGGGGCCTTGGGCACTCGTGGCTAAGGCAGACATTGAATCTGTGTTTCCGCTGCTTCCCATTCACCCGGATGACAGGGAACTACTGGGCATGAAGTTTGAGGGGCAGTATTATATAGACAGCTGCATGCCTATGGGGTGCTCCGTAGCCTGCGCAGTCTTCAAGACATTCAGTAGGTTACTTTACTAGGTAAAGAAGAAGCAATCTGGTAACAAGCTCGTGGTCCACTACCTCGATGAATTTCTGTTCATTGGGGCAGACGGAAAAGATGATTGTGAAAGAACACTGTCCAACTTCATGGTGATCTGCAGGGACTTTGGGGTCCCCTTAGCCCCAGGGAAGGTCAAGGCACTGGCAAAGGTGCTAGTGTTCCTGGGGATTGAAATCAACACCATCAACAGGCTCTGCCGCTTGCCTCAGGAGAAGGGGGAGGCACTGAGATGCCTACTCGACTCCATGGAGGGGGCCAAGAAGGTAACCTTGAGGTAGTTGCAGCAGCAGCTGGTGGAACACCTCAACTTTGCTTGTCGGGTCATGCCTATTGGGTGCACATTCTTGCGATGCATAGCCAAGCTGCGAGGGGGGGTGCACCAGGCCACATCACAGATTGCAGGTCATGGAGGACTTTCGAGAGGACCTTCGGATATGGAAGGTCTTCTTGAAGCACTTCAATGGCGTGGCTCTTTGGCAGGTGGACAGCCAAGAGCACGAGCTTCAGCTGTTCACAGATGCAGTGAGATCTTTAGGGTTCGGGGTATACTTTCAAGGGAAGTGGTGTGCCGGGCAATGGCCACCAGACTGGGAGGTGGTGGAGCTGCTTAAAAACATCACTGTTGGAATTTTTCCTCACAGTGGTAGCCCTGAATTTATGGGGTGCACAGCTGAAGGATCACAAGGTCTTCTTCAGGTCAGATAACATGGGAGTGGTGCACACTATTAACAGGCAGTTGGGACCAAAGGGCCTGATGGGGGACTCGATGCGCATCTTCGTCCTAAAATGCTTACTCTTGAACATCTCCTTTAAGGCCATTCACATACCAGGTGTTGATAACAGGATCACTGATGCTTTGTCTCGTTCACAGTGGCAATGGTTCTGGGAGCTGGCTCCAGCAGTGGAACAGCAGCCACAGGCAGTACCTAACTTCTGGTGGAGGGTAGTGACATCTCGACTTGGAAATGGGTAGGTAACTCCATTGCACCTAGGACAAGGAAAGCATACAGGAAGGGAGTTGAACATTTCCTAGGCATGAGTGCACAGGTGGCATGGCTGGAGGATTGGCCCATTCCGGTGGAGCAGCTGTGCCAATACATCATGCAGTCAAAACAGGCGGGGGCGGCACCGGGGTGGTGGCTGGGTGCCTTGCTGGTTTGTCCTGGGTTTCCAGGTCCCTTGGGGTCTTGGACATCACAAAAGTGTTTAGGGTGAGGAAGGTCCTTGAGGGGTGGATGAAGTCGGTTGCCCCTCACCAGGACACGAGGCACCCAATCACACTGGGGACCCTCGAGAGCATCAGGATGGTTCTGCTGAAGGCCTGTTGGACCCCATTTGAAGTGTTTATGTTTGACACCATGTTTCTATTGGTCTTCTGTGGGGCATTCCGGGTATCAGAGGTTACCCAACTGTCCAGGCGAGCCAAGCATATAGGGCTAAAGGAGAAAGAGATGTACTTGTGTCAGCACGGGGGGGCTGGGTGAGGCTCCGGATGAGCAAGACCGACCAGGAGCAGAAAGGCCACTGGTCCCTGGTGCAGGCTACACCCAGGGTGTCCTGGAAGATCCAGGAAAGGGTGTAGGCCTACATTGCGTTCACGCCAAGGTTTGAGGGCACCTTCTTTAAGCATGCAGATGGGGATCCAGTCATGGTTTACCAGTTTAGGGCCATCTTGGCTAATGCAGCCCGGGAGGCAGGGCTGGATCCAAAGGAGTACGGGACACATTCCTTCAGAATCAGGGCCGCCACTTACTCTAGGAATTTGGGATGGGCAGACAGCCAGATTCAGGCACTGGGGCATTTGAAGTCCCAACCATTCTTGGGGTATGTGCACCCCCATTTGCAATAACAACTTTTGTTTTCCAGGGTTCCTCATAGGATGGTTCGAGCTGGCCAGTGGCTAGACCTTCATGCTGCAAGGACATCGGGGCAAGAGGCTGCTGTGATGGAAGAGGTCCTCCGAATGTTCTCACCGGGAAGGTGGAAGACCATGGACTTGCTGTTGGGGGCATGAAGAGTGAACCATTGGGAGTAGCCATGCACGACCTGCTCTCCTGGCCAAGCTGATCTAGTAGTTACCAGGCCAGAGGCTGAGTGGTGGTCCCTCTCATGCATGGTCCACCTTAGGTTTGGCTTGGGGGATGAACAGGGTCAAGCAGGAGCTCAGGGGACCAAGGAAAGACATAGCTAGATACAGGCTTTGGGCCAAAGTGTGGTAGCCAAGACAGGCCTCTGTCCCAAAGGGGGGGGGGAGCTGGGTTAGGCGAGACAGGCATGGGTCTTGGAAGAATTAGGGGAGCAGTCAGCTTGTGGAGGTCAGACATTGTCCGTCCTGTGGCATCTCAGGAGGATCATGATACATCGAATGGTTGGTGGGGGGGGTAACAAGCCGTATTCTTCTAAATGCTAATGGCCCCCCTGCTCTGGTTGGTGTGGAGGTGGAAACTGAGTATCCTGACCTGAGGGAGGGGTCAAGGTCTGCCTCCAGCAAGTACAGCTATCCTGTAAGGCTAATGGTGCCTGATGGGTGGTGGCCAGTAAGCCTTGGCCCTTACAACCTCGGACCGTTTATCCTCCCATGTGTGCACACTGCTCTCAATCTGGTTTGTAATCAATATATGCATGTCTGCAGCCATTTCCTCCAAGATCAGTGTCTGTGTTTTCTTTCTGGGGAAAGGGGGCTATGGATGGGTACCAGATAATACAGAGCCTGCAACAGCTGGCAGCAGCTGTATTTTGTCTGAGGCCATCCTCCCCTAGACTCAGGAAGAGGTGGGGAAGGGAAGAGAACAGATGGTGGTCACAAGGTGGGATAGGTATAGTCCAGTGATTGGACATAGGGACCATCGAGGCTTCCCACATGGGAAGGGGGGGTCACAACCTGTGGGGGAGAGGAGGGGTGAATATCTGGGACTGTAGCCAGCAGTCCTGCCTCTTTCTCCTTTCTTCCTCACAGGATCATCCACCCACCTGACCTCATAAAAGCAGGGTTGTGGGGCCAGGTAGCTATGGCCCCCTTTTTGACCCCTTAAAGGTGACCGCAATAGGGTTGGCAGTGTTTTCCGGTTTTCCCCAAAAGGGTTTTTCTGGGTTTTTCACCTCCTACAAAAGGGTGCGAAAACTGAGTTAGAAGTGGGAGAACCAAATAAGGTACAGTAAATAGTCAGGGCATAGGTGCATGTCAATCTGTCGCAGTCAAGTTGATGGTGTCTCAGGAGGATCACGATACATCGAATGGTCAGTGGGGGGATAACGAGCCGTATTCTTCTAAAGGCTTGTGGCCCCCCTGCTCTGATTGGTGTGGAGGCGGAAACTGAGTATCCTGACCCGGGAGAGGGGTCAAGGGCCACCTCCAGCAAGTACAGCTATCCTGCAAGGCTAACAGCACCTGATGGGGGGTGGCCGGTAGGCCATGGCCCTTACTGCCTCGGACAATTGAGCCTTCTGTGTGCGCACGCTGCTCTCAATCTGGTTTGTAATCAATAAACACATGGCTGTGGCCATTTCTGCCAAGATCAGTGTCTGTGTTTTCTTTCTGGGGAAGGGGGCTATGGATGGATACCAGATAAGAGGGAGGGGAGATATGATAGAAACTTTCAAATACCTAAAGAATTTAAACTAGGTACAGGCACAGGGACTTTTTCAGACCAAAAACTGCACAAGAACCAGGGGGCACAACGTGAGACTGAAAGGGGGCGGGATTCAGGGGGAATATGAGGAAGTTCACTTTTACAGAAAGGGTAGTGGAACCCTGGAACAGTTTGTCCCAGGAAGTTGTGGAAGCTAAAATGGTTGGGAGAATAAAAACTGAGTAGGACAGACACAAGGCAGTCATTAGGACATAAGGCCTAAAGGGGTAAGGGGTAGGAGACTGGACAGACTAGAAGGATCAGGAGGTCCCCATCTGCCATCACATTCTATGTTTCTATGTTTTGGTATTACTGAACTACACATTTTTAATTAAAAACTGTATAGTTTGCAACTATTGTTTTGCAAACATTTTACACATTGCTCTAGCAACCTCTACTTTGCATTGCTTTTCCAGGCTTTGCTTGTGAAAACTTTGGAAGATAAAAATGAGCAGAAAGGCAAAGAATTAAATGTTTTGGGGAATTTTGTAAAACTGCATTCTACTAATGTCTAAAATTGTTTTGCTAGTGACCCAAGCCTCTATTTAAATGATAAAAAAAGTGTTTGCATTGGTGCTGCCTAAATGTTGCCATCATTAAGAGGATAGCACATGACAGATTGTGCACTTCAGTAGGATAATACTTCATCAAGGAATTGGATGCACACTCATGGTGTTATCAAGGCACAAATTTGCATTAGCCGAGTGCCTTTACATACTTGAGCATGCAGTCAATCCATGGGAGAGCATCACCCTCTGCACCGTGTAGCCTGCAAGAGTCTTTACCTTGCTGTAATATGTTTCTGACTTGTACTAGAAATATTGTTAAGAGGACCATGGTATGCTTTTTTGTAGGCAGCTAGATTGCAAGTCACAGACAGCTACCTGCACATCTGACAGGAAGCTAGCTTGCAGGGCATTCAGCTAACTGGAAAAAATGCAATTGCTTTTCATCTAATTAATTCTGCAATGGATTTGTATCTTTTTTTAAGATGAACGACTGTACTATTTTTAAAGTTTTTAGAGCAATACAACGTACAGTAAATACACCATCATTATTTGAGGATAAAAGCAAAACAATCAGAATAATACATACATAATTTGACATGCACTAATATTCTTCAGATTATACAGTACATGTAACCTTAAAATATAGTTCAGATAATAGTTTAAATGCCTTTTGCTAGCTCAGCTGAGCTGGTGGTAAATGACTTGGTTCAACTTCTTATCCATCTTCCAGGAGTGTTTTTTTTTTGGGGGGGGGGGCAATGGTACTAAGCACAGGTGTGACTTCAAGTACCCCCCCCCCATCTTTTGTAATAAATAGATAGCTGGCCACCTGATGAGTATAAAAGTCTCTTGAAAGTGGCTAATTTGGCCATTGCTGCATACCATGTCAGTAGGGATGGTGGAATGGATTATCACCATTTCATTAAGATGGCTTTTTTTGCTTCCATTAGTGCTGCCAGTAACCAGTTTATTTCTTGGGTTGAACTACTTGATATCAGGCAAGAGTCCCCAAGAAGGATTAGAGCGGGTTGGTGTGGCACTTGCTGGCCCATAATTCTGGAGCAGTCCTTCAGAACCCCTGGCCAAAAGAATTTCAAGTTTGGGTATTGCCAAAGCACGTGCAAAATGTTTGCATTGGGATGCTTGGCATCTCCAGCACTAAGAGTAGGATAGTAATCCTTTATGACACAGGAATGCAAGAGTACAGTACCATCTGAGTAGCATTTTTATTTAAATTAACTGTCCCTTGGAATCATGGTATGCCATATGGGCATTCTTAAGGAATTGCTCCCAATCATCTAGCGGGATGGCTTTTTGTAATTCCTGTTCCCAACAAGTCCTGTAACTGAAGTACCAGGTTGTGCATCCCCAAGTGTATGATACAGTTGCCCCAAAATGTCCTTTGCCTTATTAGGTTTGTGTGGTTGTTGTAACCATTGCCATTCTTTTGGGGAAAGGGGCCCTTGTCTAATGGAGGTAATAGCACTTATGACTTGTAGAAACCTCCGGAAGTCTGCTCTCAGTACACCAAATTCGTCTTGGATTTGCTGAAAGGATATAAGGTTTTCCGAATCCAAGATGTAAAGGCTGGGTATGTGCCTAATTTCCACCCATTCCCAACTTTTCCAGTTAATTACAGTACCCCCAATCTGAATAATTGGGTTGTTCCAGATATAGGTGTATCTTCTAAGTGGTGTCCTGGACATGTCTGGACAGTGAGACTCCCTCATATACTTATCCCATGCTTTCTGAGTTTCCTTGATAATTAAGTCTGTGGTTGTACTTATTTTGTTTTTATTTCTTAGTAGCATATCTAGCCAAGGGATGTCAGCCAGGTCTGATTTGAGGATGACTCTGGAAAGTGTGTCCACATTAATGGGAAGGAATCACTTTGTCACTTGTGCTACTCTATAGGCCCATAGGTAACCATTAAACCATGGCAGGCCCATACCCCCCATTCGTCCAATGTGCTTGTATTTTTGCCATGCTAATTCTGGTCACCTTCCCTTTCCAGATCAAGTGTGATATAAGCTTGTCTATCTTGTGGAATATTTTGTCCAGGATGGCATAGGGGAGGTTTTGAAATAAGTAAGGTAGTCTGGGAAGTGCAAACATGGGAATGGCCTCCACCTTCACTTTGAGCGATAGTCTATGCTTGAGCCATCTTTGTATTTCAGGATGTAGAGCTTGTAGCTGTGGTTGAAAATTAGCTCCCACCATGTCTGGTCAGTTCGTCATGATCTGTACCCCTAGGTATTAGAAGCCTGTTGACACCCAAACCACACGTGTACCTTTGGTATAGTCTGTACAACAGGATAGGTTTATTTATTTAAAATTTGGTGACTGGGAAAAGCACACTGAGCCAAGGCTCATTTCCAGTGGTGACCCGGGGACAGGGTAAGCAACACAACAAAGGGTTACAAAAGTACCAAATACAGAATAATAACAAGCATATCAAATAAATACATTGTTAGGTTCAGTTATAGGTCAAAAATACAGTGTCAAACAGGGACAGAAACACATATCAGAGCACGATAGCAAGGATAGTAGGTATAAGAAGAGACAGAAAGCAGATGAGAGTGCAGGGGCAGTTGGTTATATGATTAAGCAGAGGCAAAGTAGTGCTTGGGATAGATGCTGGGAGAGGAGTTGCTCAAGTTCAAGATTGGCAGGGGTGAAGCAGGCTGGGGGGATAATTCCTGGGAAGGGGTGGTATGACAGAAGGAGAACTAGTGTAAGCTGGAGGACTTAGCACAATAGAGAGAGGAAAAGCAGAATTTAGTTGGGAAGGTGGGGTAGCTGAACTATAGTGGAAGAAAGGAAGTGCAAAAAAGAGTGGCTAGAAATGTGGGATGGATTAGCAGACCCAGTGAAGTAAAATGAGCAGTACGGCCTGAAATGGTAAGCAACAGAGAACACAACAATTAGGGTGGCATGGAGAGGAGGGCACTGGGAGCAAAGCTGGAAGGGGAGAAATCCGAGAAGCCTTTTGAAAGAAGGAAGGGAGGTGGATAGATGAAGGTCAGGGGGTAATTTATTCCAGAGAGAGAGGGAAAGTGGAAGGAGAGGGCAGATTGACCAGAAACAGAGTGGGGGCAGGGAAGAGAGAAGGTTTGAGGGTCTCTGTGATGAAGGGAGTAGTCTGAGGAGGCCACCTGTGAGAGGTGGGAGGAGAGGTGAGAGGGGAGAGAACCAAACCAGAATTTAACCGCAAAAGATGCGCAGTGAACCAGTCTCCAGTGAGACAGTGGGGTGAGTGATAGGGCAGAGTAGAGAAGGCAGTGGTGGGTAAGGGGAAGGGAAGCAGTGGTGAAGTGACAGAAGGAGTTTAACAGAATATCAAGTTTGCATAAGAAGGCCTCAGAAGCAGTACCATACACCACATCAGCATAGTCAAAAGTGGGTAGTATTATTTTAGTGGCAAGCTTACGACACTTGGGGAGGAGGAGGCAGATTTTCTGCTGGTAGAGGGCACCTAGTTTAGGGTGAAACCTGACCCAGATGGTGTCAACATGAGTGGAGAAGTACAGGCTGGGATCTAGCCAAACCCCTAAATATTTGAAAGCCGAGATGTTTTTGAGACAAGGGTAGAGAAGGTTGGGAGGTGCTGTAGGGCGGCCAGTTTCTGTCAGAGCTGAACATCATGGCTATTGTGTTTTTTACATTAAGTTTGAGTTTGTTTTCCACAAACCAGGACTGAACTCTATTAAAATTATCCTAGAGAAGGGCTTGCACACTGTTGACAGAGGGTCCGGAGAGGAAAAGGACCGTATCGTAGATATACATGTGTATTTCGGCAGATCTGCAGACTGAGGGGAGGTTATTTATAAATAGGCAGAAAAGGATAGGGCCAAGCATGGAGTCTTGAGGGATGCCTGAGAGGACTGGTAGAGGGCGGGATAGAACATTGCCTATTTGAACTGACTGTACTCTATCATGAAGATAGGAATGAAACCATTTTACTGCAGGAGCAACAAGACCAATAGAACTGAGAGTTTTTTAGCAAGAGGGGGTGGGAGACAGAATCAAAAGCTTTCACCAAGTTGATGAAGATGGCGGCTGTGATCTGGCTTTTGTCCATCACAGAGAGTATTGAATCTATGACATGTAGAAGAGAAGATGTTGTTGAGCGATGCTTCTGGAAGCCAGACTGCACTGGAGAGAGAGTGTTTGAACTGGCGAGGTAGTCAGACAGCCTTGAGTGGTTGAGAGATTCTTGTAGTTTAGCAAGGGAGGGGAGGAGAGAGATAGGCCTGTAATTACCGGGGATCAAGGGGTCACTCCCTTTGTGAAGAGGAAGGACTTAAGCTGATTTCAATGCCTTAGGAACTGAGGAAGTGGAAAGAGAAAGGTTTATGATATGTGAGAGTGGGGCTGCAATTGAGGAAGCAGAGATGTGGAGAAACTTGGAGTGGAGACTGTCAGGGCTGGATTTAGAGGGATTTAGGGCAAGGAGGGCAGAGTAGACCTCTAGAGAAGTGAACAGGGGGAATTGATAAGTGGGGGGGTTCCAGGTGAGACCAACTGGACCAATGGGGGAGAGGCAGGAGAGGGGGGTCCATGACCAGGGAGAGCACAGGAGATAAAAAACCAATTGAAAGTATTGATGACTGAAGCGGTGTCAGAGATAGGGAACCAATCAACAAGTAGGACTGGTGAGGAAAGTTGGGCAGGGGGGGTCTAGGAGGGAGTGGAGAAAATTCAGAAAGATGCCGGAGAGTGATGGTCTTGCTGCAGGGGACACCTGAAGTAATTAGTCATGTAGAGATGGATGGCCTTAATGCAATTATTCCTGAGGGTTTTATATGCTGGAAAGTCAGCCTGGAGAAGAGTGACTTTATAGTGGCACCAGGCTTAATCTCTAGCCCTGCATGGAAGAACCAAGTTTGGTCGACAGTAAACCTTATTGACTACCAAGATAGCGACGGCACAATACCGACACAGGTATGCCTTAAGCCCCCAGTGTTTTCTGTGGGGGGGCTGTGCCCCCCCCACACCCCCCATGCAGGGGGCTCTGCTCCCCGCACCCCATGGACTTTAAGTTTCTCAACTCCAGGTCAGAGTTGGTCCAGGGAGGGGGCAGGACACTGGGTGACTGTGAAACACAGAAACGGACCATTACAGCAACTGTTGCTGTGGTGGTAATTTTCCATATTTCACTGTTGGGGTGTAGGGCAAAAGGAGACCACTCACCCTGCACTTGGCCAGAAGGTCAGCAGTGATCCAGGGGTGGTGGTGTCTCTTCACTCTGGATCTTTCTAGCAGAGCATGGTTTAAGGAGGAGATGGTAGTTTTGTGCCAGTTTACTGCCAATCCTGTGGTACCTGCAAACTGGTCGAATATGTTCATTAAGGGTGGTACTGACTGTGCCAGACTGGCAATGGTGTGGAGCAGATCATCAGCGTAGGTGCTCACCAAATATGTTTTACCTTGAACCCGAATTCCTTGCACTTCTGATGTGGATATTAATTTGCAGATGAGAGGGTCCAGAACTGTCAGGAAGATCGAAAGTGATAAGGGGCAGACTTGTTCATACCTCTGTGAATGTCAAAAGGCATAGAGATGTTGCGGTTGTTGAATATGGTTGCCCTAAGATTATGATAAAGGGTGGAGAGCCAACTATGAAAGTATGAGCTGAATCTGTGAGCTTATAAGGTAGAATGTAAATAATGCCATTCTACCAAATCAAATGCTTTATGGAAGTCCACTGCCATCGCTGCCATGGGGGAGGTGAAATGACTCACATTTCTCTTGAGATGCAGGACCATGTGGGTATTGTCTGCACCTGTTCTGCCTTTTGGAACCCAGCCTGAGATGGATGGATTATAGAGGGGAGCAGCTGTTCCACCCTATTTGCCAGGGCCCTAGCCACAATTTTGGTTTCAGTCGAGATGAGAGGTATAGGCCTAAAATTGGCACAGTCTAGGGGGTCAGATGATTTCTTGGGCAGTAGTGTTATCATCGCTTCTTTCATTGTGGGTGGGAGGGTCCCTTTGGTTCTAGACTCCTGCAAGGCTTTTAAGAGGGTGAAATAATAATACTAGCCAGATGCTGATATAGTTCTGTTATTTTGCCATTAGCATCTGGTGCTTTCCCCTGGCATAGCTGCTTTAGTGCTTCCTGAAGTTCTTCAGCAATGAGAGGCTTGTCTATCTCTAGGCAAACAGTAGGGTCTAGCTGGGATACATGGGTCTCTCCCCAAAAGGCATAGGCTGGTGGTGAACCTACAGTCTCTACTACCTGCGAAGAACATAGTTGTTGGCAGTACTGTTTAATTATTTTGTTTATGTCCCTAGGGTTAGTAACTACCTCCCCTTTGTGGTTCTGTATAGCTGGAATCTGGAAGTCTGCTTTCTGTTTCTGAAGACGATAAATTAATAACATTCCACTTTTGTCCCAGGACTCCCAGATTTCGTGCTTTGCAAGCATCATATGCCACTCAGCCTTGCAATGTAAGATAGTCAAATCAAACCAAATCAACTTTATTTTTATAGCACCTTTCAAAACTAAGGCTCTGTACATAAAAACCAAATACATAAAGATAAAAATGTATCATTTTAT
Organism: Neoceratodus forsteri; assembly: GCA_016271365.2. NCBI lineage: Eukaryota > Metazoa > Chordata > Ceratodontiformes > Ceratodontidae > Neoceratodus > Neoceratodus forsteri. Next base: position 950,852,585 of record CM028131.1, on the reverse strand, counting down.
TTTATATTTAAGGCCCACTATAGAGGAAATGAATTCAGGAGAGGGTGCTGCAGGCCTTTGAATTGTGTCTCTTTGGTTTTAAGATCATGGTTTAGAAGGTTTAATTCTGCATTTCTCTTTTTGCTTTGGGCTGTAGTGTATGAAATTATTTGTCCCTTAAAAAAGGATTTAAAGTCCTCCTACACCATCCATGTGGATAACTCACCTGTAGCATTAAGCTCAAAGTATGACTCCACCTCAGCAGCAATCCATACACAAAAGTCTGGGTCTTTAAGGAAAAGGGGATTACATTGCCATCTGGGTGACCTGCTTTGTTCTCCTGATGGTACAAATGAGAAGCTAATTAGAGCATGATCTGCTCCTTGGCATGCAACTTTGTCCACCAGCCATAAGTTGACACGGCGGTGTGTACCATGAACATTAGAGTAGAAGGTGTAATCCCTTTCATATGAATTGTCTCGTCTCCACAGGTCTATCAAGCCCCATTCCTCCATCATTGTTGACAGAGTGGCTTGGGGCCTTGAATGTATGTCCTGGGTAATCTGTAACATATCCAAGAAGATATCTGGTACTAAGTTAAAATCCCTGCCTTTTAGCAATGGTATCAATTGGTCCTCTCCTCATTTCAGCAGTGGCCTGACTGAGATGTGGGAAGAAATCAGTCATCATTGTTCGGCACAAAGAGGTTAGTTAGTCACTCACATTTTCCCCTCCAGGGAAGGAAAAGAAGGCAATCACCTATCTCCCCTGTGGGTTAGTTTTGGTGCTCTCTACCTCCCAGAGGAGGGGTTTGTGTAGGAGTATGGCCACCCCTCTTGACTTTGAGGGGATTGAGCTATGTAATATCTGGCCCACCTATGCTTTACGAAGTCACTGAATGTTCCTGTCTGTAAGGTGTGTTTTCTGCATTAGAGTAATATCAGCTTCTAGAGATTTTAAATGGTTTAGGATCTTGGTATGCTTAACTGGGTGGTTAAGACCCTTAACATTCCAGGAAATACACTGTATCTCTCCCTTCCTTCCAGCATCCATTATTCTGTATCACCGGTACTACTTGTATGTGGATGGCTGTTTCACAGCTAATACTACAATACACTGTATAGGCTGAAAGGTCCAGTCCTATGTGTTACCCCCGTAGATGAATCTGACCCTCTATTCAGCAGCACTATTTGTTATTGGGTAGCAGCACCTGATAATAGTATGTATCTGTGTTCCACATACGGTCTCTAGATATGGAAAGGATTGTGTTGTTGTTCCCAACCCTCTCTGTGACAAGCACTCTGAGTCAGGGAATAACCACTCTTAATTACTTTAACTGTACTATTCAGAAAAGAGAGGATGGTGTATACCATTTAAACACTTAAACAAAAAGCAGATATAAATATGTTTGTATCTTTGAAGGGGCAGGCAGATGCAGCAGTCATTAGCCAGCTTTCAGGAAGGTACTATTCAGTTATTACCAGTAAAATAAAACTGTTTAAAAGCACAGTTTCTCTGCCAGTTTATTGGGGAATTAACAATTGTCATAGGCTATGCTTGGACAAAAGAATAGGCTGGATTTCACTAAGTTCCATGAGCAATTTTATAGTCTTTTATAAGCGATGAGTCTTAAAATACAATAAATTGAGTATACCTTAGAATACACAATCATTTTAAAGACATTTATAGTACAGAGCCTGTGAGACATGGGCACAGAAACGGTGAAAATAAGATCAAATAAATTGGGTGGGCAAAGAAATATTGTTTTCTTTTGAAATGTGCATGTAGGAAATGTAACCTGATGTCACTGTACTTTAATATTGTATTTTGTGAGACAAGCTGATAAATTACATTAGTAATAACAGCATTAAAAAAAAAATTATAATTACGCTAACAGCCTGCCAGGAACAGTTAGTGTCAAGGGCATAAACACCACCATTTTGCTACAATCACATGCCATTTCCAACATCAGTGTTGCAGTTGTTCTTTTAATATTCTTTTACTTCTGTAGCATTCTTTCATTTCTGAAACAGGCAAGCTAAGAATAAGACCAAGCTGCCAAACTGCCAGAACATGCTATCTTTTTTGTTCTGAGAAGATGCTTCTGCAGAGTCCACTTATCGTCAACTATCAACAAAATAAAACTCACTAAAATGTTGAGATCCACCATCCCTAATGTGAAAATGGTGGCACTTCATGTCAAACTATGATGTTATTCTAACACTAGCGATTGGGCCTTTCACTCAGGTCTAACCATCTATTATACAGCCTTGCAGTAGACATGCCAACTCCCTCTCATTTCCAGTGTGACTCACTTATTTTTGGCTTTAGCTTTGTTCAATTTTTAAAAAGTATGGAGATACACAATATACTTCAACAGAACACTTAAAATGAACTCATAAGCTGGCCCAGTGAAGCAGATGGTTGACGTGCTGGCACCTTACCTCGAACCACACCGGCGACTCAGGTTAGGGAACGGACTCAGGTGCTTGGGGGTCAGCAGGGGAGGAGAGGATCAAGCATCAGGAGGACTGCTCTCCTCTCCTCTCCTGGGGTGGGCTAGGGAGATGCTTTGCTCTGTAGCAGGCCCCCAGTTGAGACCAGGAGCACTACAGATGTGGCACAATTGGGGGAATTGGAGGAAAAACACCAGAAAATATTGCCTCAAACTGCCAGATGACGGATGCTGACCAGCTCCTTTGTGATACTCTGAGATGCTGACCCGACCGCCGCAGCACCCAGGGCCAACATCATTGGCCGCCAGGCCCTTTCTCCTTGAAAGGGGAGGACTCACCCGATGAAAGAGATGCATCAGGTTATCCTGAGTGGCTGTGATTTGAGGTCGGGGATGGGTGATGGAGCCCCAGAGGTTGATTCCTTGGCAATGGCCCAAAGGAGTGGCAGAATGAGACATGGGGAGGAGATAAACAAATAATACAAAAAAAAAAAAAAATGAACTCATACTTATTTCAAATCTTTCAGACCAAGGTGCTCTGACCTTGGTAGTGTCATACAGTAGTAAAACAGATGTTCATTATAAAGCAAATAAGATTGTATGTATGCAAATGACTATGCTTTTGCAGTTGCTGTGCCATCTCTGTGTAACTTGATGCAACTGCACATTTGTTTGGTGCCATCTGTGTTTACCTTTAAGAACAAGTGTGTGTGTGTGTGTGTGTGTGTGTGTGTGTGTGTGTGTGTGTGTGTGTGTGTGTGTTGCGCGCGCAAGCCTATAGCATGAGGTGACTGTGAACTGTTTTGATTTTAATAAATTACAGTTTTCTTGCAGGGTGCCTCTGTATATATTTTTGTTCTTTTCATTTTAATCTGTAAATTGCAATAAGCATTTGGAACAGCACTATATAAACTAGAAAAAGAGTGTGTAACATTACGGAATACAACTAGTATTTTCTAATGCAGAATCAAATATTTATTTATTGTTTGATTTATGTATTTGCTTATGTTAAACATTTTACCAGAAAAAGCATACTGAGCTGGTAGCAACTCACTTCCAGATGTGGCCTAGGGAAGGTGACACAGTACAGTGCAGTAGTCATATCAGTGCAAGAAGGAATGAAATACCACACTTAAAAACAGCAGCAATGAGGTGAACTACAGCAGAAAATGGGAGTACCATTCATTAGCATAGAAAGACAAGGTACAGATTATTGCTCTTAAAAGAAATATGATGGTGTGGTAACTCACAGAAAATGAATAACCAAAGGTACGGTTGGGAACAGCAGTGTTAAAATCAGGATAAATAGAGAGCAGAGCTGACTTGGACACTAATAATGGTATAAGATACTGGCAGTACCAGTTGCACGTGTGGGTCATAAGGTCATATGCAATAGGAGGGCTATAAAAGTTGCAGGAGAAGAAAGTGGAGTGAAGAGCAGGAGAAGGGTCTGAAAGTGAAGGCAAACTAACTTGCTGAAAATGTTCTGAAGGGAAGGGGATGAGAGCGAGCTGGAGTTGCTGATGGAGTAGGTGTGGGTGGCATAGATGGTCTGGATTGTAGTGAGTAAGATAGTAGGAGGGCACCATACCAGAATTTTGAAATAAACATGAGGCATGTACCATCAAGAGAGGGTAATGAGAGGGAGGTGTAGAGCAGCTTCTCCAGTTAATGATAATGCCTGTATATTAGGGTTGAGTAAGCACGTCTATGTTAAACTCAAATTTGTGTACCTTAATAATTTTGCCCCCTTTCAACCAATTTAAATGAAATTTAGAAAGCACAACTTCCATGTAAGGCTCTCTTGATAACTGAAAATTTAATTTAGATCGGTTCATGGGAGGCAAAGTTACAGAGGTGCAAAAGAAAACACAAAAGTCTCGGTTCTTGAAAATGTTAAGACTTTTTTTGCCACCCGATAACTCAACAAATAGGAGGCTTTGAAACCTGAAACTTTCTGGTTTGATAGAGATTGGTTGAAGGTGTGAACATTTCTAGTTTTTCGGTCCCACTGTTAAGTAGTTTTTAAAATATGTAATAAAAACCGTTATGTTTCTGAGAATGCGCAGTTCAAAAATAAACGTTCTATTTATAACTGAATTTTTGTGAAAGCAGCAGATTGTACTATATGACACAGCTGTCTTTAATATACAACAGCTGTGTCATATAGTGAGTGCAAACCCTACTGCAGTTGGCACTCATAGGTCAGGGACAGGACTACAGTCATTGTAGCCTGCTAGCCTGACTGTTTTTTTAAGTAACACGTTATCTGCACACAAGGGGACCCAGTCCCCAGGGGCAGTATATTCATGTTTTCATTTGTTAAATTAATTAGCTTTGTTATTTGTTAGTCTTTTACAACACCGGAATGCCCGCCCACAGTGTTGGATGCTTTCTGTCTTTGAACCCCCTTTATATTTATTAACACAGCCAACATCAGGGGGCTAATTCCCATGTCTGCATTTACACACACCCCCAGCAGTGTGGAAACTGGGGAGCCCACCCCCAGTGTCCCAAAACAGTGTGTTTAATACCTTCCTTGTAAAGAAAAAAACAGGCTGCAATGTCTCTGGTTTTTTTTAACCTGGAATAAAGAAAACAGTCCCTCATCGTCACCAACTTCTCCCTACCCCAGCCTGAACCTCCCACTGATCATCCCCACCCCCGCTTTCACTATACTTACCTCCCACTGAGACTTATATGACACAGCCATCTTTAATTAATGACAACTGTGTCATATAGTACAAGTTCTATATGACACAACTGTCTTTAATAAATGACAGCTGTGTCATATAGTGTAAGTACTATGCAACACAGCTGTCTTTAATGAATGGCAGCTGTGAAGTATAGTACTTGCATTGTTATCAGCTGTGTCATAAGGTGTGCAGGCTGGTGTTGTGGTTAGTACAGTAGGTCAGGGATGGTGCTACTGTCATTGTAGTCATGTTAGCCTGACTGTGACTTAATAAAAGCATTCTCTGCACACTATTATTATTTATTTAATGTATTTGTTTACTAATGAATTTGATTTTTTATATTGTTTGACACCAGGATGCCCACCCCCAGTGTCAGATGCTTGCCCCCTTTGTAGCCCTTTCATCTGTCACAGCCAACACCAGGGTCCCAGTCCTCATGTTGGCATTTACTCCCCCCAGCAGTGTGGGACACTGGGGAGCAAACCCCAGTGTCCTGAAATACTTTCACTTATGATACTTTGCCCTGTAAAGAAAAAAAAAATCCCATGACGTCTTTTTCTTTTTTTTTTAACCTGGAAAAAAAATGTTCCCTTATCCTCCCTGCCATCTCCCTACCCCCACCCTACCCTCCCACTGTTCACCCACCCCTTGCCCTATACTTACCACCTGAGGTCGGGTGCTGTCATATTTTGTGGACCAGGACACATCTGCACTCTTCAAAGTCGAACTGTGAACTGAAGAATACAGGTAAATGCTGTATGATGCATTTAATTGCATTTTGAACTTATGTTGATACTTATTCATTTTTTTTGAATTTTTACATCAAATTTGGGATCCCATCTCATGAACAATGTCACTGTCATTTGTTAATCGGGCCTCGAAGGTGATTTCATAGTTGCTGCACAGAATCACCTTTCAGGACCTGTTAATGAAATGACAGTGCCAGTGTTCATGAGATGGGGTCCCAAAAAGAATATGCTGAAAATTTGGTGAAAAACATCCAAAAAATGGCTGCATTACAAGCGTGTGTTGCGCAGATTCTATGTAGGTGCATACTGTAACTTTGATCATTTACAATATTTTGACTCCAGAGTTTTGACATACTCATTTTTTCACACCTCCTCACGAACAATACAGCTGTCATTACTCACATATTGCTGGAAATGTGTTTTCCCATCTGTGGTGTGGAATGGAGCAGTCACTGTACAGAATCACCTTTCAGGACTGATTAATGAAATGACAGTGCCAATGTTCATGAGGTGGGGTCCCAAAAAGGGCATGCTGAAAACTTTGAGAAAAAAATTCCTACAAATCCCCAAGTTATGAGCATGCATTGAAAATTTTCTACACAGGCTTGTAACTTTGGTAATTTACAATGTTTTTACTCCATATTTTCACCATACCCATTTTTTTTCCACACCACCTCATGAACAGTACAACTGTCATTTTTCAATTCCTGTCCAAAATGTGTTTTTGCATCTGTGGTGTGTAATGGCATTTCAGCAAGGATTTAAATATTTTCACCTATGGGGTTTTTGAGGTGGGGTCAAAAGAAGAATATATTGAAAATTTGGGGTCAAAATATTCACAAAAAATAATTTAAGTAACATTAATTGCAGGGGTGTCCATTGCACCTCTGAGGAACATGCTGCCTTACTGTACCAGTGAGCTGAGTTCAGGTGTGAATTCAGTGAGCCGGTTTACTTGGACAAGCCAATTTACTACCAATCTAAGTAGTTCTATTGCTGCTCCCAGGTACTCTAACTTCTTCAGTAATCTTTTGTGTGGCACCGAGTTTGATGGCTGACTGGAGTCAAAGTACAGCATAGACATCGCCGTTGGGGGGGAGGGATCCTGGGTGCCTTGAAACCCCCTCCCATCTTTCTGCCATTATGTTTTCATAAAAAGCATTTTTATACATTGACAATAAATATTGGGATTTCTTTGTTTGCAAACCCAAATTCCCAAATTCTGGCTAATCTACTGCTTGTTCCTCATCCCCGGCCCTTGTTGTCCAGTCAAATAATACTATTAAGCTGGTCTGACAAGATATCCCTACCATGAATCCATGTTGTTTGCTATCAAAGAGCCAATTTCTCCCAAGTGGTCCACAATGTCTTTTTATTAAACTTTCTTTTTATTGAATTATTTTTGAAGTACAAACAACATACGCTCTCCATGTGCAAAACTAATGCAATTATCTAATAATTGGTACAAACCATACAAAAAAGTATAAGCATTAGGATATATCACATACTTTAAAGAACAGGAGCCCCATATTCAAAAGTGGCAGTTTGCATTGTGCAAGTGTTTGTGCCATGCAACTTAGCTGTGCTGCCACAAAATAATGGTATATTCAAAAGTTGCACCATAACATGTGATCGTGCATGGATGGCTGAATATTCCAAACATGCGTGATCATGCAGTGCGAGATGCGTGGCAAGGCAGGTGCCCAGAGCCCAGTGTAGAGCATGCAGAAGTGCACAATGCAAAGCCACTTGTTCAATATGCAGATTTGCAATATTCAGCCAGGATATGCAAAAGGACTCATTGCACAGTCAATGCTCAAACAGCACATTTACATCTCATTCCTGGAATGTATTTAGGCCATTTGCATACCATTGGCATATACAGTTCCAGCATTACAGGGCAGCACCACCACTCCACAAAGATGATCAGGAGCTACTGCAGCCTAGCAAGCTGGTGGAATGCATGGTTGTTTGTGGGTGTACTGTATTGGCCTGAGTACAATGCTACATACCCCCAACCCTTTAGCACCCAAATGTGTGCCAAGGTGTGTGACAACTTCTTACAATGTGTGACACAGTAGCAAACATGACAGTGCAAACTCAGAAGACTGTGGAAATGAGTGCACCAATGTTGCAACAGTGCACTGATATCTAGCATCCCATAGTATCATACAAGTCTGCATAACAGTCCCAGTGGTCGATGTGTATTTTCACCCACTCTATGTGGGTCAGAGGGTGTTTGAGTGATAACATGAGTGCCATATTCTGTACTGTGTGACAGTTGAGAAGTTTGCAGTGCTACTACCCATGAGCATGTCTGTGCCCTAGGTGGCCACACACACAATATGGCAAGGGTCTGATGTTCTTGAGACATACCCCTGCTACCTCCAGGCTGCAGGTGGTGCCACCCCTGCCTCACACTGCTCACAGTTGTGCACTGTCCACCACCAGTAAACCTCAGTAACCCAAATCCAGGGCCCCTGTGGCATTGTCACACTGCAGGGATGGCATCAGTGACATGTATGTGGTTCCTGGTGGTGTGGGTCTGGCATGGGCATGCTGTGTGCACCTATGGTGTTCCACTGTGGGTGGGTGCCACTGAGCTGTCCCTGACCCATGCCAGAATGTCACCATTACCACCATACATCCTGCTCACCATTGTCCCAGATGCCAACGTGGGCACATGCCTCAACTGGGTGGCACTCTGATGGCCACATGGGTGCAGGCTATGGCACCTGGTACATGTTCTGCATTGTAGCTGTCTGCTCCACTGGTGTGCTAGGGGTGCACTTGTCTAGCATGTGGCAGCAGGGCATCCCCGATCTGGGTGTGGAGAGGGAGGTGGCTGCCTGGGCTGTGCCAGAGGTGTCACCCAGCAGCACCCTGCAGCTGTCTAGCAAGCTTGCACAGTGTGGCTGTCACCTTGGGTACTACTGTCCTAGCATGACTGCTATGTGTGAGTGCCTGGAGCACATCCTGGTGCACCTCAGAAAGCAGTCTCATGGTCACCTATCTGTAGTTCTGCAGCCTGCCTTTGGGTGGCTGACTGATTTAGGCCATCCCCTTACCTATCTAACTTTGCGTGGCACAGTTTGTGATGTGAGATACATGCACCACACATTTTGACTGAATATACATTTGCACGGCACATTCTAGTGCCCCGCCCCTTTTTTTTTTGCCGCATACATTATTTCTGCATGATCATGCATTCAGAACTGTGAGATGCATCTCACCCTTCTCACCCTTTCAAATATCATACTTCTGCACATTTTCTAGGCTGTGCTGCACATCTCCATTTCAGATTGTGCATCTCCTTTGAATATGTGGGCCCTGGAAAAATCAGAATAAAAGTACCACACACAAACACCATAACAATCTCACCCCAAATCATGACCAAAAATAGCAAACTTGCCTAATAGGGTACTTCATAAAGCAGTTTGAGTGGTAGAACTGGAGATTCCCCACAGAATTTATAAGGAACATATATTTACTAATACTACCTGAACTGGAACTTTCTAAAACATTTCAGAGGCTGCCATAGTGCCCTTGTAACACCCTGTGGCAGGGCTACATGAGTGAACTATTACGAAAATTGAATCTTCTTTAGTACATGATAAACCCTGAATCTCCTCTATTACTCTTAACCCAGGTTAACAATTAACTAATAAAACAGCAGAAGGAGGAGAAGGACTGGTCTCATCAGGACTACAAGCCACATATTGTAACTTGTTTTTTTTTTTTTTGTGAAAATAATGAATCCAATTCCCCAAGAGATCATTAAGTCAGTAGCTAAAAAAAACAAGTCTCAAGCAGTATACACAACTCTAGTTGTTTCAGACATGCCCATGGAAGCATAAGTCAGTATGCCAGACATAGCAGCCACAGTTCAGACTGCACCTTCCTCCTGCCCTTCATTCTGCCACCCCAAATGTCACCCAACAGGAACCTAGCTGCCTTAGGATCCATAAATACATATCACTTGCTCTTATACTGTAAGTCAGCTGAAGTCAAGTGTGGTAAAAGAAATGGGCTGTTACCCGCAATTGCATGAAAGAGACATTACATACTAAGAGTTCCTTACAACACAGCTGAGTTTGGGCTGAGACATCAGGGAACAACATCAATTTATGCCCCTGAACAGCAGCACCTCTGCGGTCTTGAGCAGCCACCAGTTATGTGAGCCACTCCTCTGGGGTTCTCAGTTGTGCCACAATTGTTTGAGAAGGTCCCCCGCAATCTTGTCTCCTCCTCATCAGAAGTTGGAAAGCTCAGTGAACCAAGATGCTGTATGAAGAAAGTGCCAAACGTCGGGGAGAGAAAATCATCGAATATGGCCACCAACTCACTCTGCGGGACACTAGCAGGAAGTCCCAAAATGCACAAATTGGTTGATGTCAGTTGGTTCTCCATTGTTTCAAGCCAATTCAGTGTTGCCTTACTATCCTGAACCAGGGCCGCAGTAATGAGGGGGAAAGTAGAGATGTTGTCCAGGGCCCCAAGCTCAAGAGGGGCCCACCTGAGGAGCTGACATTACCCCTGGCATTAGCTGGTTTGGGAAACAGGGGCCCATTTCAAGTGACTTGTCCAGGGCCCCACAATTCATAACTGCAGCCCTGTCCTGAGCCAGTGCAAACTCCCCACTAGCCAAATGCTAGGTAAGTCTCTTGATGTCTGTAGCATGTGCTGCCACCTGCTTTTTAGCTTCTGAAACTTTCTCATCTAGAGTAGGTTCAAGGTTCATTTTATTTTTACAGTATACATAAAACACTATTACATACAAACAATATTAAAATTGCGTTATAAATACATTCTACACATAATTTTAACATATATCAAAAGTACACATCCATCATGTCTCAGAAAGGTTTTCTACACTCATACACTTATATGGGAAGGAGAATGCAAGAAATCTATACAATAATTACACAATTTTGAGTTGATTCATTTTCCTTATTACAAACTGTGCAAAATTACCTAGATCAATCAAGGCTGCATGTTCACTACTACTCAATAAATTCTTAGCTTTTTCATTGGTATTCTTACCATGCAGAAAGCGCAGTATCCATTTGGCCCTTTCCTTTCCAAATACAGCACAATCAACCAATATACAGTATGAGTAGTTGAATATTTAATATTAGGATCACATATACACGGTAGATTTTAATGGATCTGGAGAGGTTTCCAATCATACCCACCAATTTCTAAATACAATCTACATATGGTGTTTCAATGTTCATATTTTTCACAAAATAAATATTTTTCCATATTAAAATTACATTTTCTTCTTTCAAGAGGCAATAATCATTTGATTCATATATTATTGTTAAATCTTTTTGTATTGCTATATCTATGACTCTACAAGTAGCTTTGTTTACAAATGCATCTGTGTTTCCTGATATTATATACTGTATTTATTTATTTATTTATTTAAGAATCAGTTTACAACCTTTGAGCCAGAGGCTCGTTTCCAAAGGTACTTCGTCACATAAAGGCATACATTGTGGTTCGGTTACATAGCAAAGATTTGCAAAACAATAGGTGTTCAACAGAGGCGCCACGTCACATTGTGGTCAGACAAATACAAATTGGGTACAGGGTACATGTAATTGATAACAGGTGTTACACAAGTTGGTATCAAGTGAGCATTCTGGTAGCTAAACACTGAAACAGCTGGCACTGGCCAGGTTAAACATAGGCATGGTGTTCAGGGAAGTGGTGGAGGGGATGGTTAGGTGGAGAGCTGCCCGGGGGGCATTGTCAAGAGAAGCAGAGGTGGAGGCTATGTTCAGAGACAGGAGCAGTTACGAGTGCTGAAGATGTGGTTCCGAAGTGTGGTTTTGAACTTGGAGATGGTGATGGCATCGGTGATGGTGGCAGGGAGAGAGTTAAACCAGGTTGGGGCTCTATAGCAGAAGGACCTCTGGCCACGGCTGGTTCTAGATCTGGGGACCTTTAGAGTGGTCTTGTAGGAAGACCGTGTTGCAACAGTGGGAGGGCTCTGGTGGATGGATGCTGTTACCCCAGGGGGGGAGAGCCCGAGTAGGGTTTTTTTGGTGAGGAGACAGGTTTGGTATTGGAGCCGTTCATCCAGGGTAAGCAGGTTAGCATCGACATACAGCTGACAGGTGTGTGTGAGCCTGGGGGCACCAGTGATCAATCTGCACGCTTTATTCAGGGTTAGGTGAATTTTGTTGAGTGCAGTGGTGTCGGCAGCACCATATACTGGGAGACCATAGTCTACAAGGGACAGCACGGATGATGTAACAGCTAGCCGGAGAGCATTTGGGGGAAGGCAGGTTTTATGGCGGAATAGGATACCAAGCCGTGTGTTGGTGGCAGATGTTAGGGTGTCGATGTGGTTGTGAAATGTGAGGGCTGAATCAAAGGCAACCCCAAGGTATTTGTAGGAGCAGACTTGTTCCAGTGGCTGGTTGGTACTTTGAAGGATATAGAGTGGGTGGTTGCTAGCTTTGTTTTGGGGGTGGGAAAAGAGCACAGTTTTGGTTTTCTTAAGATTGATGACGAGTCTGCGCTCCTTAAACCAAGCCTCGGCACTGTTGAAAGACTGCTGTAGGGAGTCCTGTAGGGAGATGGGATTGCGGTAGTTGGCAAAAAGGACAGCGTCATCTGCATACAGCAGCATATTGCCAGGGCATGCACTGGGCAGGGTGTTAAGATACAGCGAGAAGAGAAGGGGCCCAGGATGGAGCCTTGGGGACCCAGAGAGAATGGGATGGGTATCGGAGAGTATGTACACCTTGACACACTGAGATCGGGTGTCAAGATAGCTAGCACACCATGCCAGGGGCCAGCCGAGAGACCAGTGTGGCAGAGTGCATTCAGCAGAAGTGGATGGGAGACAGTGTCAAAAGCCTTTGAGAGGTCAATGAACACTGCACCAGCTAGGGAGCTGGTATCCAAGGAGGAGTGTAGAAAGTTGGAGAATTCAATAAGGGCAGTGCTGGTACTGTGACCCGCATGGAAGCCATGTTGCTCTGGGCATAAAATGTTATACTTAGCCAGATAATCAGTGATTTGAATGGCCACCACTTTCTCCAGGGCTTTAGAGAGGGGAGGGAGGATGGAGATTGGCCGGTAGTTGTTGGCCAATGACCTGTAGCCTTTATGAATAGGTGTGATAATGGCTGTTTTCCAAGCTGTGGGGAATTGTCCCAGGCAGTGACTGGTTAATTAGGCTTGTGAGTGGTGCAAGGACTTCATCTAGCACCAGCCTGAGGATGCTGGGGTCCAGTGAGTCACTGCCGGGATTGTTGCCATTGAGAGCTTTGATTAGGATGGGTCTGGCTTCCCGGTGGAAATCTTCGCAGGGGAAGCTGGAGTGCTGGAGGACAGGGGTGGTTGGCTGGGGGGAGGGTCAAAGAAATTACTAGGGAGGACTGAGCTAAGGTCAGTGAAAGTGGTGTTGAACCAGTTAGCTATGGTGGCAGGCTCGGTGGAGGTGGTGCCATTTCTAGTGAGCTGGGATGGGGCGGGGGAGTAAGCTTTACCATTGAGTTGCTTAATATTATCCCAGAAGGTCCGGGCTGAGCCCCAGGAGGAGGTAAGGGAGGCCTGGTAATGGTCTGCCTTGGCTTTCCTGATGGCCCATGAGCACTTATTCCGGGCTGCATTGTATGCTTGCCTATCAGACAGATGACCTGTTTCAGTGGCAAGGTGCCAGAGGTTATCCCGGTTTCTAAGTAATTGCAGGAGGGTCGGGCTAACCCAGGGTGCGTTCCGTTTTTTGGACCGGATTTTGGTTAAGGGTGCAAAGAGATCACAGGCCATGTTGAAGGTGTGAGTGAAGAAGGTGAGGGCAGTGTCAATGTTGGTTGCCTGCTGAATGGGGGACCAGTCTATCTGGATGAGGAGTGCTTTAAGTTTCTTCAGCCCACCAGGGCGGAGGCGCCTGCGGAGGGTGGTCTGGGCTTTGGGTTTGGGATTGGGGGCTACCCAGTGGAATAGGATAGGGGAGTGGTCACTCAGGGAGTCTGGGAGGACCTGGATGTTTTGGATTTTATGGGGCTGGTTAGTTATAATAACATCCAGAAGGGTGCTGGTACCACTCTTAGGGTTAAGTCTCGTGGGCTGGGTGACGAGTTGTGTCAGATCTTGGGCGGCAAATGAGTCTCTGGTGGCGGATGAGGAGGTGCTGAGCCAATTCACATTAAGGTCCCCCACTAGGATTTGTTCTGCCTTATGGTGGAGGGTGGCGAGGTAGTCTGTTAAAGATACCAGGGCAGGGTGCTGGTTCTTTGGGGGAATGTAGGCTGCGGTGAGATAGAGCGGGCTCCTGGAGGGGTCTGGGGTGAGTCTGAGGGTAAGGGCCTGGGCCCCATTTATGAGGGCAGGGGTGGGAGTGTGTCCAGGTATTGTGTCCCTGGTGTAGATTGCACAGCCTCCCTCGTTTGCCACTGTCCTCCCGGTATAAGGTATAGCCTGGGAGGAGACAAATGAGTCAGGAGTTGATTTGGACAGCCAGGTTTCAACCAGGGCTATGACGTCTGGTTGGTGCGCCAAGGCCCAGCACTGTAGGGCGTCAAATTTCTTCAGCAGGCTGCATATGTTCATGGAGGCTACTTGAAGACCAGTGGGTTGAGTTGGTGGATGGGAGGGGGCAGGGCCTGGGTTGGGATGTATGTTCCCTGTCAGGAGTAGAAGGAGGAGAAGTGCTCTGGTCAGAGGAGGCAGATGGAGAGTTCTGCGCGGCGATATAGAATAAGGAGGGGTTTAGTTGCACAAGGAGTGGGTGGGGTAGCACAGGCAGAGAAGGCCTGAGTGATCAGAAGTGCAAGGGGCTGTGGGGAGGACAGGTAATGTCTGGAAGGGGGTGAGGTGGAGAGAGCATATGGGATGTGGAGGAGGAGGAGGGAGGAGCAGTGGTAAAGGAGGAGGGAAGACAGGAGGTAGGTAGGAACACTGGAGTAGTGAGGCCGAGGGTTAATAGGGACACTAGGGTTGGTGGAAGGCAAAGGAAGGAGGAGGAGAAGAGATAGGCTGGTGAGCAGGGGATGCATGTGCATAGTTGGGAAGGCTGGTGGAGCTGACATGAGGAAAGAATGGGGGGACTAGGATGAAAGAGGGGAGATAGTAGTGAGAGATCACCTCTGAGCCTAGTTGCTGCTATGGAGTAGTGGTTGTGTATGTGCCTGAAGTGCATAAAATACCAAGTTCAAGCCTTGATCAGGGAAGTAGGACAGAGCTACACTAGTGGCTGTAGCAGCAGGGATTTGGGTTCAAGGTTTGCAGAGCACTTAGATAACACTTTAGTTGTGTCACAGGGTTAATGCGTTCTTTATAGTTATGAGATCCTGCAGTAAAAAAATAGGCTGGTGTTCTAGGTGAGTGGTGGAACTGTGGACTTTGGAAATAAGGGTGCAGAGTTCAAAGGCAGCAAGAAAAAAGAGGTAAACTTATATTTTGGCAGGTTGGGGGGGTAAGTGATTAAAAGGCTTAGAAAGTAATAATAGAATAGGTAGGCAATGTGGTGCAGAGGTACAGCAGCTGACTGACTGCAAGGGTACTGGGTTTGAACACAGCTCAGGGACGGAGTGTGGAAAGGGTCAATTTTTTAAATCAGAGGAGGAGGGAGTGAGGAATGGTTAAGAGTATGAAAATAGAGGGAGTTGTTGGCCTGGTTCATTGGCTCAGAGGACAGTCAGTGGAATTTAGAGAGAAGGGTACCAGGTTTGATACTAGCAGGTGCTTAGAGATAGGCTGAGTGCAGAAAGTAGGTGGTAGAAGGAATCAAAGGGAAGTGTAGTGACCTCTAGTGGGACAGCTGTGAAGTGGTAGCTAGGAGGGTAACAGAGTTGAGAGAGCAGCTAGAAAGGAAATTGCAGTGACCCCTAATGGTTAGTGTCTATAACCTGCAAATGGGAAAGTGGACACTTAGTAAAAAGGAGGGTAGGTTATGTGTCACATCACGTGACCTGCCAGCAGCAATATATGGAGCACCGACCCTGGTTGGGGGTGTGGGTGAGAAGTGCCTCACAACAGTCAGGCTGTAGTGCAGGACACTTTACCTCTTACAGGCTCTGGCAATCCCCGAATTCAGTCTCCGCTGCTGGGCTGAGTTCTGTATGTATATATAATCTCTTTCTAGCAGGTGTTTATTTAAACTTTAACATGCCAAACCATGAATCTTTATTCTCTCCATTCCTATCATCAATCCAACAATTATATAGAAGTGAATCTTGTGGGAATGTTATTTTCTGCCAGACTATTATATAACTTTTCAAGGCTCCTGTTTCTAGGGCCAGAATCCCCACTTCTGCCCTTACCACTGCACTAGGTATACATCTAGAACATCCTAATACAAGTTTTAAGAATAAATTCTTTGTGGTTTCCAAATCTCTTATGTTGGTTCCTAGACTCCAGATCTCAGCATCGTAAAGTATCTATAACTTTACTTTGGTGTCAAATCACCTTTTTTTGTGCTACTTTATATATGAGTTGGTGTCAAAGGTGTTTGCAAACCTGCGTATTGCTAGTATTGACCTAGATGTTGTCTCTTTGATATTGTTAATGTGTCTTTTCTATCCTATGTTTTTTTTCCAGTGTTAGACCCAAATTGCAATAATCTTTTACCAGGTCTAACTTCTACCCATCAATAATCCATTTGGTACAATCGGTTGTTTTGTTACCATTTGCAAATATCAGGATTTTAGTTTTTTGTTTAAGTTCTAAATCTAGTTTTCTCAATGAATTATTTAACGCTTTTATACCTCTTCTTAGACCAATCAACATTTGCGATAAAATAATTTCGTTGTCTGCATATAAAAGTATTTGAATAGACTAATTATTTATTTTCAGATGGAGTGTTTCTATCTTTTTTAAAATCCTCGACTATAGTTTATTGATACAAATTAAAAAGTGCTGGTGCTAAGAGGCATCCTTGTTTCACACCTCTGTTTACATACATAGGTTCAGTCAAAGCACCATCCTTCCCAAATCTTATCATATCTATCATGTGCAGTAATTTAATAAGGACAGGCAGTTTTTTGTTGATATCTTTTCATTCCAAGGTGGCCCAGATTATATTCCTATTCACATTGTCAAATGCAGCCTTTATACCAACAATGGCTGGAAAGATCTTTCTTTTCCTACTTCCCACGTACCTATCTAAAATGTAATTTAAAATAAAAATCTGATTTAGGGTAGAAGACCCCTTTCTAAAGCTTGCTTGGGCTGAGGAGATCTTATTATTTTCATCTGTCTATAGCTCTAATTTAGCTAACAGTATCCTGGAAAAAAATGTTTAGTGAAATATGTAGTAGTGTTATGAGTCTGTACAGTAGTTTGCAGGATCTGATTTTGAATCCTTCTTGTGAATAGACACTATAATACCTATAAGCCATTGCTTAGGAATAATTTCTGCATTTACTATTAAATTAAACCACGGGGTCAGTAGTTTGGCTCACCAGTGAATGTCTGACTGGTATATTTCTGCCAGTGTATTATCAAATATCTAGGAGCTTTGGTCTTTTTTTGTTTTTTTGACATTCAACAGTATACCCAACTTCTTGGGTTGTGATTTGGAGGCAATTATTTATCTCTGCTGTTTCCTTAGGCCTTTCACTAGTCATGTTTACTTGGTTTGCTGGATCATCTACAATTAATTGAAATATTTTTTGAAATGGTTTAACCATGCTTCTGAAGGTTCATAGGTAGCTACAAGCCAGAAAGTCTATTTGACCCTTTGACGGCTCGCCACCTTTTAGTGGTACTCATATTTTTTACTTCCCTTATGCATATCCAATCTACACTTGAAACTATTCATATCTTCACTAGCGACCACTGCCTCTGGCAACCAATTCCATGTTGTTAGTACCCTCTAGGAGAACCACTTACTTCATTTAGTTGTCTTACTAACCATCCCCTTTGTCTTCATTCTGTGACTCCTTGTACTTCTACTAACTTCCTGTGTTTTCAGTCAAATAGTTTCCCATTTATATGCATCTCTGGATGCATTATAAATGAGACACAGGCCCTCCCCCCTCAAATGCCTATAACACAGAGATTACAGATCCAATTCCCCCAACCTCTCTCCATATGTCTTTTGTCTCAGGGAGCCTATTTGTTTTGCTGCCCACCTCTGCACCCTCTTCATGAGGTGCTGTCCTCCCTTTGCTTGTGGCGCACAAAAGGATCCACAATACTCCAACTGCCCTGGACTTTTCTCTGTTCCTTGGGGGTTTGAGGGGAATCCTCCTGCTTCTGCGGGTCTCCCACCCCCTTTCCCAGACCCAGCAACAAAGTTTTCCACCTCGGGACCAAGGCGCTGGAAGCTGGCCAGGCGGACCTCTCCCATAGCCTGCATTATTGGACGGACATCTGTAAGGGCCTTACTTTCGGGACTGCTTGCAGACTTGAGCCTTTGTCTGCCTGGCAGGAAGTGCAATTTTCTAAAAAGGTGCCTGCATCTCATTGGCCCTTCAGCCAGTGATGCTTGGATGGCGAGGACTCAAAAGCCGATCCGAGCCCCACCAGCCACAGCATCTTCCCTGGACTTTTCTTGTGGGTCTCATGTCTGCTGCTACCTATATGGTGCTAATACTGGGGACTGACCTGCTCTTCTCCTGGGGTTATAGTCCACTGGATCCTGATATTAACCCAAGTCACCCCTCCCCAGTATCCCCTAATACCCTGGTGGGAGGGAACAATGCACTACTACTATTCATGCATGGCTTTATTAGACATGGTAACTGTTACAATCTATTTTACCACCTCTCTGTGATTGACATAAGGAGGCTTCTCTCTGCTCCCACCAGAATTATCAGATACCTGGCCTGGCTAAAGCTTGCCTCAGTGGGGGATGTGGAACCTAACCCTGGCCCCCACCCCCAAACACTTTACTCAGCGACCCAACTAGCCCTCTCTGGACTAATGCCAGGGGACTCAAAGTGGCACACATGAACATGGGCAGCCTAAGACACAAAATCCATGCTCTTGAAGCCTGGACAGCATTCTACAAACCCGATATACTCGCAGTGACTGAGACCTGGTTCAAACCCCACATCCTTCCTCACGAAGCAGACCGAGTTGACTATAATGCATTTAGGAAGGACCGAGTTGGGAAGAATGGTGGGGGGTTTCCATTTTCACCCAGAGTAGCCTTAATGCAATGCAGATTAACCACTCTCCCCTCTGTGACTCTGTGGATAAGATAATTTTCATGAAGGTGCTCCTTGGTGACACCAAACCCTTGTACATTGGGTGTGCCTACCTCCCGCTCCAAACGGCTATGTCTTCCCTTGAATCTCTAACTCATGCCTTGGCTGAACACTGCCTGGGGGAGTTGATTCTCCTGGGGGACTTTAACCAAAATTGGCTCTCACTAGAGGCCTCTGCCAGCAAGAACCCTGCACACAATACCAATCTGACCTAAGTTATTGATCAGTCCATAAGGCACAATGTTAGGACTGGTAACCACTCATTACTTGACTGGGCCCTAGTATCCAGCCCAGACTGCATACAGGCTGTTGGGGTCATGGCAGACTCTTTGAGTGATCATTCACCAATTTTCTGTATCTGGTCCAATAGGCTTCCCAAACTGCCTGCCAGAGTCATCGAAGCCAGAAACTTCAGCAGTTTCTCTTTGGAAGCTTTTTGCTCTGACCTATGAGCCGTAAACTGGGATCTCCTAATCTCCCTCCCTACCCTAGATGAGGCACTTGACTTTTTCACCAACACTTTTATGTCAGTAGCCAATATACACACCCCTTCAAAAGAAACTAAGGATAAATGGCTTAACCCTAGCCTCAAATGCAGCTTGTTGCTTCGTTATCAGGCCTGGGGACATTCCAAATCCACTGGCCAGAAAACCGACTGGGAGAAGTATAGAGAACTGAGGAATCAGTGCAAAAAAAGCTTCCAAGTTGGCTAAATCTAAATACCTATGTGATCCCCAGTCAAGGCACCTATGGGCTCCAAAGAGATTCTGGGGCCAAATAAATCTGATGTTGAAAGGTGCCCCCATTGCCCACGAGGGTGTGCTCCTGGTTGGCGATAACCTAACCAATGATCCCACCTCAGTTGCTGAGGTGTTTAGTGCCACCTTCTCCAATCCAGGTGGAACCAAACCCCACTTGCCCTCTGGTGCCCCCAGCAACAGAGGCAACACCTGGGAACACTCTAGACCCCAGTTTCATTTGAAGCTGGTCAAACCCACTGAGGTACTTCACCTTCTGCAATGTATCAACCCAGACTCCTCCAAGGGACATGACCTGCTTGAACCTAGACTCCTGTAGGCCACCACCCTGGCTATCCCCCACCCTGTCATCATGCTCATCAACAGGTCTCTCCTTGAAGGAAAGGTCCCAAGTAAATGGAAGGTGGCAACTATTGTCCCCATTCATAAAAAGGGCATCGGGACAATGTGGGGAACTACGGGGCAATCTCTATTCTCTGTCCTCTCAAGAAGGTGCAGGAGAGTTTAGTCTACAATCAAATACAGGACTACCTCGAAAGGCACCCACTTCTAGCTGACATTCATCATGGCTATAGGAAAGGCCACGGCACCAATACTGCCCTTATCTGGCTCACATCGGACATCCATGATGCAATGGACCAAGGTTACCAATGGGGACTATATTCATTGACCTATTCAAGGCATTTGACTTGGTCAGCCATGAACTTCTCCCCTCCAAACTTAACCTACTTGTACAGGACGGGCTCTCGGTTACATGATTCGGGAGCTACTTGCTCAACCAAACCCAAAAAATCCTGTGGAGGGGAATCCAGTCTAGTAATAAACCTGTAATCTCCGGGGTACCACAGGGCTCAATACTTGGTCCACTGGTATTTACTCTCTCTTTGTCAATGATATAGAGGGGGTTTGCGGATTAAACAATCTCATCCTCTATGCAGATGATACTGTCGCCTACTGCAGTGATTCATTTCCTAACGTAATCAATGCTGACCTCCAGACCAGTCTAGCTGCACCTGAAGCCTGGTCCTCCTCCAACTCACTTGTGCTAAATGAAGAAAAAACAAAGGCAGTAATGTTTGGGTCTTCATGCCTTGGTACAGACCAGCATGGCATACTTCACCTTCATACTGCCCAAGGGAAGAGAGTGGGGGTCATGGACAAGATCAAGTACCTTGGGGTCCTGCTTGATCAGGCGATGACCTACCAGCCTCACATTGACTCAGTTGTCAAGTCCACCCACCAGAAGTTAGGACTTTTCTATAGGTTGGGCGACTCTCTTTCTCTTGAGGCTCGTTATACCATAACCGACTGCATCCTACTCCCCTTCCTCCTCTACGGGCCTCCCCTGCTACAGTCCCTAAGGGATGGTGAAGAGAGAAAACTTACTATGCTCTACCATATGGTGGCTCATTTCGTTACTACCTCCCCACCTAAAAAGCACCACTGTGAGGTCCTTGCTGATCTCCACTGGCCTACTAAATGACATAAACTGGCCTACTCCTCTTTAAATTTGACCTTTAAATTTACCACTGTTGGCCCTCCTCCTCACCTGCATGGTCTGCTCAATCCCAAAGTCAGGGGCCGGGACCTGAGATCCTCTACTGGCTGTCCCCTTGACATCCCTCATATCCGAACTACTATGGCAAGTGCTCTTTTGGTATGCTGCCCCACATTTATGGAACCTTCTCCCTGTGGACTTGGCTAACTGTCATACTATTCATGGATTTAAGTTGGAATTGAAAGTATACCTACTGGGGCTTAATCTCTCTGTCTGTAATTGCTAGCTCAGAGCTTAGTCCCTGTGGCTGTAATTGCTAGCTCCCACGGTATAAAACCCATGGTGCGGCTATATTATCATGTCTGATGTAATTGCTATACTATATTTGTGTATGTAACTGACATGCTCTGTAATGTACTCTATGCCTTATCCAATGAACGTTTAATCTACTGTGCACTCCTGCCAATGTATGTAATCTATGTCTGTAACTAATCCGGGTCGCTCCTGAAAAAGGGACCTCCGATCTCAGTGAGCTTACACGGTTAACAAAATCTAAATAAATAAAATAAATAAATGTGGTCTCACAATGGAGGTGTATAAGGGTACTAGGACCACTGCATCCTTACTTGTAATATTTGTATGTATATACCCCAATATTCATTTATATTGTATCACCTTGTTCTTAGTGTGAGTATTAAATGATAAATCTCTAGTCATTGTTACCCCCAAATCTATTTCCTGAGTGGTCTCTATGAGGCATAGACCATTTAATGTATATTTATATCCTGGGTTATGCTGGCCCAAGTGCATAACTCTGCACTTCTCCAGATTAAACCTCAGCTTGTGTGTTTCGGCCGACAGCTGTAGCCTATCAAGTTCTTTCTGCAGTATTTGGCCTCCTATTCTGTTGTCAATGATGGCACCCACCTTGCTGTCATCAACATATTTGGCCATCCAGATATTATCTGAAGCCTGCATTGCTGATACAAATAAATTAAAAATAGTGGGCCCACGAACTGAGCCCTGCAGCACCCCACTCATAACTGCCCCCTAGTCAGAACAGTATCCCTGAATGCACACCCTCTATCTCCTCCCAGTCAGCCAAGATCTGACCCAGGATATTATATTTGGATGTAATAGTAAGGTAATCAATTGTCCCAATAATATATTATGGTCTAGAGAATCGAAGGCTTTTGCTTCATCAAGGAACGCTATATTCACCACCATTCCATTTTCAAGTGCATCACTCACTGGTTCATAAAAGTATAATTGATTTGTCAAGCAGGACCTACCACTACTAAACCCATGCCGTGTTGTATCAATCAACACTTTTTTTTCTGACATGTTCAAATATTTCTTCTTCTACAAGCCCCTCCATAAGTTTTTCCAGAATGGAGGTCAGGCTAACGGGTCTATAGTACTCCATCTTTGACCTATCACCTTTTTTTTATAGATTGGTGTCACCAATGCTTCCCTTCATTCTTTTATCACTACTCCTTGTTTAAATGAATCATTAAACAGCTTGGTAACTGGCCCCACCAATTCATGCCTCAGTTCCATCAACAGTCTTGGACAAATACCATTAGGTCCCATGGCTTTATTAATCTTCAGTTTGTTGATTTTATCCATCACCATCAAACTTGTAACTTCAATTTGTAAATTATTTTTTTGTTGGTTCATACCTCATGTTCTTACTAGATCCCTTGGTTGGAAAATACTAAGGAGGTAATGATTAAAGGCATTTGTTATTTCCCTTTCATTTGTTATTATCTTTTGGTCTTTTTTTGGTGGTCCTATTCTTGCATTATTACCTCTTAGGGACCCCACATAGGTAAAAAAATGTTTTCTTATTATCTTTTACATCATTAGCCATTTTTTGTTCTGCATTAGGTTTTGCTATCCTAATCAATTGTTTAATTAAGCAATAATGCCCGACTGGGTGTATGTCGTGCTGGGATAACATCACGCCTCAGGAGGTTGGGCACGAGGCCGCATGCAGAGTGCATCCAACAACTGAGGCGTGACATTATCCCAAATGACACACACCCTGGAGGGCATTATTGCTATTATACAATGGCTCATTGTTATTCAGAATAAAAAAAATCATTTTAAAGATGTTTTTGTATGGTAAAATATTTTGGTTTTTTAAGAGCAGATGAAACAATCAAGCCCTATACTGAAGATGATCAGGCTCATCTGCAGGTTCACAGTAAGGCTGAGACTAGACCCATGATGCTGTGCTGGGATAACATCACGGGTCCAGCCCAAGACTGACCAATCAGAGTCCAGGATTTTTTCTTGCCATTGTATAATTTTATTTATTTCCCTTTTATATACAGCCCATATATTTTCACTGGGATTTTCTTTGTATTTTGCAAACTTTTTCTTCTTCCTTCTTCCTTCCTTCTTATACTATCAATCATTTTAAAGATGTTTTTGTATGGAAAAATATTTTTGTTTTTTAAGAGCAGATGAAACAATCTAGCCCTATGGTGAAAATGATAAGGCTCATCTGCAGGTTCACAGTAAGGCTGAGACTAGACCCATGATGTTGTGCTGGGATAACATCATGGGTCCAGCTCAAGACTGACCAATCAGAGTCCAGGATTTTTTCTTGCCATTGTATAATTTTATTTCCCTTTTATATACAGCCCATATATTTTCACTGGGATTTTCTTTGTATTTTGCAGACTTTTTCTTCTTCCTTCTTCCTTCCTTCTTATACTATTTATAATTGCTTTACTCAACCAGGCTGGTAATCTTCCTGTTTTATACACTTCTTTACCTCAGGTACTCATGTATCTATGCAGTAATCTATCTGAGTTTTTAGTTTCAGCCATGTAGCAACCATGTCTAGGTCCTTTAACTCTATTTCCCAGTTTGATCCCCGTAAAATTCTATGCATGGATGCATAGTCTGCTTAATAATAGTTTTTTAGTACTGTTTGCCCCCATACATTTTCTCTACCTCTGTCTATTTCAATGCAAATGGCATTGTGATCACTAGCTCCAATTAGCATGTCAGTCTCTGTTGTGACCTTGTCTGGTTCAATCTTATTCTTTGACTTACCAGTACCATATGCTATTAGATTCCAAAATAATTTATTATCCCTACCCTGAATAGCTTCTTGTTGGAAAGACCATAGCCAGTTCTTATATTGGGCTTTTTTTTTAGTCAGTTAGGCAAGTATATTCACGTCTAAGATTTATAAATGCAACTCTGTCTTCAAGGTTTTTATTTATCTGCATTTTCTTGGCTTGTTTATTCGTGATGTTTTTCATGCCCTGGCACTGGCACTGTTTGTCAAACCATTTATCTTTTATTTCAGATGTATCCATATTTCTTTCCTTTCTTCTCACATTATTCTTGATGTAATTGCCTATGCCATTTATTTTATTTGTTATTTTAGCTACCTCAGTCCCCATAAATGAATATTGCCTTTTTTGTATATTTTCTAAACTAATTTGATTATATTTCCCTTTTCACTTGTAAGCTTATCTGATGTTAATAATGTTAGAACCTTTTCTTGTATGAAAGGGGTGCATTAAATAATTTTCTTTCTTAAAATGCTTATATGTTATCTGCCAATTTACACCTTTCCAAGAAGCCATCATTAGTATTCCATTCCTTTTTTAATTCTAGCATAACTGGGTAGTGATAATTTTTCCAGTTACCAAGAACAACCATATTATTCATTTTATTGTATGAGAACCCTTGTTTATTCACCATTTGGTCCATTGATTCCCTTATTGGAATATGTAATGCATCATCCAAATTCCATGAGTATCCAGTTTCCTCTATCTAGATTTCTACTCTCGATTTAAATCTCCCCCCATAATAATTGGAATCCCCTGATATCTTAAATACAGCCAAGAAAGCATCGCATCCAGCTCAATAAGCGCTTTCTCTGTGGGGGATGTCATGGTGTCCAGTACAATATACACAATGATTAACTTGCAACAAATTACATTTTCATTTAAAATTTCCAGACATAGCTATAGCTATCGTCCATTATTATATGTTTTGCTGTTATGCTTAATGCAATATCTATAAAGATACTAGTCTCCCTTGATGCACATCAAAATCTTGTAGTTTAAGTGCTATTTGTGCCAAGTCTGATAGTCTTCAATTAAGCATTTCTCTGTTGTCCTTTCTGTTACGCAAGTCTCCTGTAGTAATATAATAGGGTATTGTTTAAGCAATTCTAAATTTTTCCTATTGCCTAATTTATCTAATACCCCACAATATTCCAGCTTAATATCTAACTATTTTTCTTTAGTACATGTAACATTTTTCTTATGCCAATCTAGTTCAATTACCAGTCTTGATGAAGTATCTTGATCAATATTTTCCCTATGTGTTCTTTCAAACTCTTCCACACGATCATTCATTATTTCTCCTGATATCTCTGCAACAGTATCTTGTAAAATGTAACTATTATGTATCCTAGATCCTCTTTTCCTTCTCCCTCTTATATATCTATTGTTATCAATTTCATCATCTGGCATTAACTCATATACATTTTCCAATGGTGCCAGGTATTTAGTAATTCTCAACTGTTTTTTGTTTGGTTCACTTGATCTTTTCTTTTGCATTTTCCTGTTTCTCTTCAACCCATTCCTGTTTTTTTTTGTTCCAATTCAGTATTTTCTGCATGTACCCCAATCATCTTAAATTGATCTTTGCATTTTAATAGTAACTGTCTGGCTGCCTTTGATTTGGTAATCAGACATATCCAACCTTTTTTTCTTTGTTTGCTCTGTACCTATATACTGAATATCCAGTCAAATGAATTTGGATCCTAAGACCCCCTTCCAAATATTATACACTGCCACTTTTAGTGAAGAGATATTTTCATTTCTGATTTTATGTAAAGTATTCCTTTAAAGTATATGGCTGGGACACATTGGCCCAACTCTGTTTGCTCTTCTTTTGTCCTACTCCTATACCCCCCTTTTTTTTACTTCTGTTGTAGTATTTTTTCCTTATCTTTTCTTGACAGTTTTAGTTTGTTCAGAAGCTCTGACACTTCTTTTAATTCTTTTTCACCTATTTTTCTGTTGTAGCTTTAATTGAATTTGTTTGCTCAATTTCCTGAATATTTTCTTGCACGTTTGTGTTTTTTTTTGCCCTTATTTTATGCTAATCAACTGTTCCTTGTGTATTTTTTTATCTATTTTACTTCTATTAATGTTTGTTCCAATAGACTTATCATTTTTTAACTAGCAGATTGTTCTTTTTTATTCCTTTTTTAATTTGAGTTAACTCCATAACAATTATTTTTGGTTTTTCACCTGTTTTATTTTTCTTGTTATTATTTTGTGCTTCTTTTGGCTCTAATTTACTAGAAGAACTTCATAGGTGTGATATGTCTGGTAGCCATTGAGAGGGTAGTCCAAATTTCTTTTGTTTGTATACGGTGTTAAAAAGTCATCAAACTCTTGTAAAAATGAGTTATTTTCTTCCCCTGTGGATCTTTCAGTTAATTCATTATTACTACTTGTATGGTTGTTGTCCTGTGTTTGGATTTGTACAATCACCTCTTTAGATTTTACTACCTCCTCTATACCTATAGTCTCAGTGTTTTCTACAGTTTTATTATGTGCTTCAACCCCTAAATTATTCTCTCTCTCATTTTTTCACTTTAGTCTTCATTAAATGCTCCTTCTAGGACCTTAATCTCAGTCATTAGCAGCTGTTCAATTCTACCATCTTCTGTAATTGCCTCTAGTGGTTTCGAGGCTATCATGGGAGGTAAACTACAGCTCTGAATATAGACAGTTTTCTATTTACCAACTAGTTCAATTTGTTTACCTGGTTCCAGTATGTAGCTTGTCATCTTCCTTTCATTAGTTTTAACTTGTTTATTCTTTTCTTTTATTTGCACATATTTTTTTTTGTTTTAAGTGGGTTTTTGTTAATGCAAGCTTTTTCTTTTGTCTTGTCTCCATCATATTTATTCCAGCACTCTAGTAGTGTCTAATAGGGTTAGCACTATATATACACAAGAAGTGAAGGAAAAAACATCCTTTTCTTTACTTGTCTGGACTTAGGTAAAATTGTATCTCTGTCCTTTTCCTTTCCTTTTCAAGGAATCAGCCCATTTAATATTGCAGAAGCAGAAGAAACTGTAGTCTTCCTTTCTTTTGTACCACTTGGTTCTATACAGCCAAAGAGCCACCCTTTTTTTTGATCCAGTTAACTTAGAGCAGGAACTTTCAGGTGATAGTTTCCCTTAAATGTCCCCTGATCAGCAAAGTCACTTTCCTTGTTTTGCAGTAAAAATGGGATATGTAAGGAATAATACCAGACAGTTTGGGCAGTATTGTAAATACTGGACCACCCAGAGGCATAATGAGGCCTGATGCTGTAGGTGGAGGGCCTTATAGCCCCTGGAAGGCCTGGTAATTCCCAATATCACCCACTCTGGAGGGTATTATTGCACTTAGAAAATAGGCACTGTAAAAAAAAAAGTTTGATAAAAAATAGTTAATGACAAAAATTAATTATCTTAATTTTTGCAATTAAATAGTTCCTCTACCTAAATGGTGCCTACAATGGAATGAAGAACATTTGTCCTAATGCAGACACTGTCGTTAAAAAAAAAAAGTTGGTTGAATGATGTTCCTAACACCCCAGCAGAGTGTTTCTGTTTTTTCAGTCAACCCCCTCTTTACCATGGTACAGTTTTTTCACCTCTTCCCCATTTTTTTAGTGCCTTTTTACTTGGGAGACTACTCTTTTTGTCCTTTTTTAAATACTGAGAGATCAGGAACTGTTGTTATGTTGAATGAAGGCACAGTTTGGAACTTTGGAGATTGTGCGTGGTCAGGGAGTCAGGTCTTCAGTTTAGACTGCAGGTGAGATTGAGAATGTTACTTGTATGGACACTTACAAATAACTGCATTTGAAAGTATTTTCAAATGTCTAGGAGAGACACTGCATGGTTGCTCTGGTTCTGCTATTGTGCATGAAATTTTCCATGCTGCAGATTGGACATTCATCTCCATATGGAAAAATAACAAAATACGCTCGTCTCATGCACAGTAGAGGTGTCACTCTGGTTCAAAGACTTTCCTTATTTTAAGCTTCTTTTTCATAATTTGTGTTTTGTTGGACTGGTTTTGCCATTAGGATGACTTCCAAGAGAAACATAGGGTGCTGCATTATGTCCTGGTAAGCGAGTGGGAAAAATGGCTGCTTGTCCCTTTTGAAAATGTTGGGTGCCCATGGATTCCTGGATTAATGGGGCACCCTGAATTGGCTCTTGTTTTTTAGCGGGCTTTGTCCATTAATACCTGCCCACTAATGTTAGCATCCTAGCCAATCAGAATTCTAGAATTTACTAGCCCATTTTGTGTATATATATATATATATATATATATATATATATATATATATATATTTATATGTGTAGTTTTAATCTAGAAAACTTGTAAAACTTGTCATTCTAAAATATACAGTAATAAACTCTGGCTAAAAGCAGCTATTCTGCATCACTAGTCACATCTTACTGCAGCACCCTAGTGAGTAAAATACAGCTACCTCAGTATTTAATCCACCGAGATTCTAAAAGGCGGGGGAGTAAACTGTGGAACAATTGATCTCAAACCTGATTGTGTATTACCTTGATTAAGTCAGTTACAACCTCTAACCAAGGAAGAATTTTTGCAATTTTTTTTGTGAATTTTACTTTGTACTTTGTAGATCTAATATAATTTAACCATAGAAAAAAATGAAGAACTTATGTTTCAAGTTGTATTTCTAGCTCCACATAGCTTCCAGAAGTAATCGGCACAGTTCATGAGAACTTCAATCCTGGCGTCTATGCTAGATTTACCAGTTGGTTATTTCCCTGTTCAACAGATCAGAGAAGAAATAAACATGTCTAAACAGCAGCTGTTCTTGTATTTTTCTATAAACAAATAAAAAAGAAAAATATCCCACAATCTGATTTACCTCTCAGTATCAAAGTTTACAGGGCAGGCATTGATTTAAAACTTGGACAGCGTAGATTCATCTCCTCTAGAGACTATCAGTTCGGCTCTTACAGTTTTTGCTTGCTATCTCAACCCAAGTCAGCAGGTATCTGGTCTATGCTACACACACCTGCACTAAATACAAGTGGTCACATAACCTGCTGTCATGAAATTTTTTAAATCTATGTTAAAGAGTTTTCCTTGCTTACCTACCCATCTATACATTAAGTCCCAGGTGTCATAAAATGTTAAGAAACTCTAACTACTAAAACTCCCCCTTTTACATCTATTTTTATTTTGTTTTCCCTTTGTTCCAACCTTTGTCTCTACTCTAAAAGCACATACTACTCCAACAAGAAATCTGAATAAAAACTGCATAAAATGTTCAAATCCAATATCTAATACTGCGAGTTAAAGAGATAGAATAACTAAGCGGTACAACGGAGAACAACAAAAGAAAAGGGTTTTTAGTTATTAGTTCACAGCATATAGAATAGTGGATGGGCAACCATCCACAACAAGGGCTGTGTTTTTATTGGGGAGCTGATGATATTATAGAGACCTTGAGTTGAGAGTAAAGCTCAAGAGATCTCTATGATGTGAAATCAACTTCCGAGATAAAAACACAGCCTTAGTTTTGGATGGTTGCCCACCCACTGTTTTATATAGTATATGGTGCATGGAAATCAGCAACTTTA
Organism: Neoceratodus forsteri; assembly: GCA_016271365.2. Classification (NCBI taxonomy): domain Eukaryota; kingdom Metazoa; phylum Chordata; order Ceratodontiformes; family Ceratodontidae; genus Neoceratodus; species Neoceratodus forsteri. The sequence goes on along the minus strand of CM028131.1, from coordinate 950,822,598 downwards.
AAGTTTACCTTTTTTTTTCATTTTCTGGTGCTATTCCTGGTCCCACTCACTCCAACTTCTACTGCCCCTGGCCCACTTGTGAAGTCTTCTCAGTTAGACTGTGTGGGTCCGATAAATCTCGTTATGGTGGCTTCGTCCATCTGTCACCACACAGTATAATTTTCAAAATAGAAAAAACATTGTGACACAGAACTGTTTGCAGCTCTTTATGTGTCATTTTCTGGGTCTACTGTTCTGCACTCGCTAAATTGCTCCACCATGTTTTGTGTGTTTTTCCATCAAAGCCTTTTCCATTGAGCCGATCAGATATGAGGACAGAGCTAAAAAGTTGTTGTACTATCGATGTGATGTCAGAACGATAGTACAACAACTTTTTTGACTTTTGAACTGCCCTACAACAACACAATAAGAAAACTGCTGATTTCCATACAGAATAGTGGCTCACCATATACTATAATACATTTGTAGCACTCTGTAACTCTTCATGGATCTTCAGCACTAATTGACTAGAGTTCAGTCCAGTTTCCCGATTACCCAATTATTTGCTCTCTGTGTTCAGCAAATGATGAAGTGATAGTTTGATGATAGCCCTTATCTAAATTCTGAGATTCAGACTCCAGGGGTTCACCTCTATTCCAGCTCCAGAGACTTTATGACTCCTCCTGCCGACTGCCCCTCCACAGGGCCCACCACTCCAATCCCACTAACATGGGCTAGTCCACCATCCAAGTTCTGGTACCTGTGGAAAATAAGCAGAGCCAGAAGAAAGCCTAGGGTAGATCAACAGCACAAAATAGATTGGAAAGGCTTTTAAAACAGATGCTCTGTAAGTTATGTTAACTGCTGTCTGCCTGCCACAGCTATGGTATACCGTAAGTGCAGCATTCACAGCTAGTCAGAAATTCTCTGAAGTTTACATCCAGGCAATGGTGGCATACCTGTTGTAGGTGCTCTGTAAGCCTTCAAAAGACTGGGTAAAACATTGGCTGAACAACAGGACACAGAAGGTAATTGTAAATGGAGTCCACTCTGAAGAAAGAGGGGTTACTAGTGGAGTACCACAGGGTTCAGTACTGGGTCCAGTCCTTTGTAATGTCTTTATAAGTGACATTGCAGAGGGATTGGAAGGAAAAGTATGCCTCTTTGCAGATGACACAAAGATCTGCAACAGGGTTGATACACAAGAAGGTGTGGAAAGGATGAGAAGGGATTTGGCAAGGTTGGAGGAATGGTCAGAAGTATGGCAGCTTGGATTCAATGCAAAGAAGTGCAAAGTAATGCACCTGGGAAACAAAAACCCAGGGGAAGATTACACAATGGGGGGGAGGTAGTAACAACAACAAAAATGGAAAAAGACCTAGGGGTAATCATATCAGATGACCTTAAGGTTGGCAAGCAATGTGAGAAGGTGGTAGGGAGGACTGGTGGGATACTGGGATTTATAGGGAGATGTATCACCAGCAGAAAACAGGAAGTTGTTATCCCCCTGTACAGACAGTTGGTGAGACCTCATCTGGAGTACTGCATCCAGTTCTGGAGACCCTATCTCCACAAGGACATAGACAGGATGGAGGCAGTTCAGAGGAGGGCAACTAAAATGGTGCAGGGTCTGCAAGAGAAGCCATACGAGGAGAGACTAAAGGAGCTTAATATTTATACCCTTGAGGAAAGGAGGGAAGGGGACATGATAGAAATGTTTAAGTACCTCAGTGGAATCAACAAAGTCCAAGAGAGTAGCATCTTTCAGAAAAAGAGATGTGCAAGAACTAGGGGACACAATTTGAAGATAGAGGGTGGACGGCTCGGGGCAATGTGAGGAAGTATTTTTTTCACAAAGAGGGTGGTGGACGCATGGAACAGCCTTCCTGAGGAGGTTGTGGAGTCTAAAACTGTGGGAGAATTCAAGAATGCATGGGACAGACATAAGGCAATTTTTGTGGGGGGAAGGAAGAAATAGGCTGTTGGTTAAATAGGATCTGCAGCTTATCCTCTAGGTAGGGAAATGGGCAGACTAGGTGGGCCAAGCGGTCCTTATCTGCCTTCAAAGTCTATGTTTCTATGTTTCTGTTGAAAACAGCTTCTCCACAGCATGTATCAGCGTGCAGCCATTCCTCTCTCTCTCTTACTACCCTGCTGAGGTGTATGAATGCACCCAGAAAAGTGGAAAAACTATCTATCTGATCTAGAGTAGCACATTTTGCATTTAGTCCATTGATTTTATCCTTGGTGCTTTGAACAACAGCCAGAATCTTCTGGATGGTAAGGTCAGTCTCAACCAATGGACCTGCCACTGGAATACTCAGTTTCTGCAAAAACTCTTCTTGGGACAGCATCAGATTCTTCTCCAGTCCCATCATTCACCACCGATACCCCAGGGCTCTTGCAGGACAAAGAAGACAGCAGAAATTACATAAAATAATAAAATAAAACCCCCAAAGGCCCAACCATTTTAGAGTGCACTACAAGACATCCTATCACCTTCCCTGCTTGTTCTGCCCCCCACCAGTGTTCTTTTTGACTAGTGTCTCCATCAGTTTATCCTTAATGGAGGTAAGATTAAGGTGCCTGTAATTTCCTAGTTCCTCCCTGTCCCATCTCTTGTACAGCAACCCTCATCCATTATTCTCTAATTTCTCAAAGCTACCTATGACTGTAGTGAGTTATTGAATAGCCCTGCCAGGGATTCAGCCAGTCCTGACGCCAATTCCCTGAGCACCGTTGGGTGCATTCCATCCAGCCCTGGGGCCTTATCTATTTTCAGGGCTGCAAGCTCTAACCTTTTCTCATGTAAAATAAAAATATAGAAAATGTCAGCAGAAAAAGCATTGGGCCATCCAGTCTGCCCTATTATACCTTATCCTACCCTGGGACCTCCCCCATGTCCCCTGCCCTATTGCTACCCCCTGAGTATCTATTGAGCCTTTTGCTCAGTTCCAGCCATGTCTGAAACCATTAATGGGTCTTGCACTGACCATCTCTGCTTGTAGGTGTTTCAACAGCTCAGCCACCCTCTCTGTAAAATATAACATTCTCAAGTCTCTCCTGAATACCCCCCTCCAGCTTCCACTCATGCCCCATGCTTTCAATTTGCTGTTCCTGCTGAATATTTCAATGCAGTCTGCTTTTTTCATTCCTTTCAGGAACTTAAAAACCTCTGTCGTATCACCCCGGTCCCTTCTGGTCTCCAGCAAGTATAAGTTCAGAGCCTTAAACTGATCATCATAGGATCTACACAGCTGGCCCTGAATAAGTTTGGTTATCCTACACTGCAATGCCTTCAACCTGTCTTTTTCTTTCTTTAGGTGAGTCCACCAGAACCGGGGCACAGTATTACAGATGTGGTCTCATCAGTGATATGATTATATACTTTTTACCTGAGAATCCAACATTGTTATCAATTCCAGGTATTGTTTCTTATGTCATTTCTGCTACTGTTATCATTAACTAAATTGTATTTATCTTCTCATGTATTTATCAATGTATAATTTTAGTTATACTATTGTTTTTTGTCATTTTAGTTTACAGTAATATTCCTGTGTCTCTGTGTTACCCTCCCACCACTGACGTGGAACCTTTTTAAATGAGCGCCTGCACTCAAAGATGTTAATCCGAGATCAAAAATAAAAAATAAATACAGGGAGGTAGTATTAGTAATTTCCTCCTGCTGTCAAACTCCCTCCCAATACACCACACCATTCTGGTTACCCTGATGTAGGCCTTACTGCATTGGCTAAATTGTTTTTGGGAGTCCCTTATGATGACTCTCATGTCTCTTTTCTCAGTGGTAGTGTCAAGCTTAACCCCTCCCATCCAATATTCTTTCCTGGGCTTCTTGTTCTCTATGTGCAGTATAGTGCAGTGGTTTAAGGCTCTGAGCTGCAAATCTAGAGACCTGGGTTTGAATCCCACAGCCCCCACTTGCATACTGTGTGACCCTGAGCAAGTCACTTAACTTCCCTGTGCTCCCAGGTTGCACCTGTAAACAAGCTTTCAGCTTAGTGTGTCTCACCTGGTTAAACAATTGGGAAAAAAATAAATGTTCATCACCTTGCACGGTAACACCACATATGGGTGAATATTATTGAGCTGCTCAATATGAGCAAATCAGTAATACCACTCCCATGTAGAGCAAGTGAAGAGAAAGAGCACCAAATGGTTATAGCGAGTGTAGCACTGAGGAATATGTGCTACACTTGTGAGAAAGAGAAGAAAGATACTAATTTGGCCAAGCCAGCTAAGCTGGCCATGTGGTGTAGTGGTTTGAGCCACTTTCCCAGAGCCTGTGGTTCTGGGTTTGGATCACGGTGCAGGAAGTTATTTTTCTTGCAGGGCGAGTTTCTATTTTCTCCTAAATCCACTCCCCCTGGAGTAAATGATAAATATTTTAGGGGTACAGGGGCTTTCCCTACTCATTTGGGGGAGCTTCTTGAGGGCTTGCCCCCTCATAAAGATTGTTTTGTTTTGTTTTTGTTTTGAAGTCTGTGACCATTGCTATTTGCGATGGTCGGTGTTGTGTGGTTTGCCCTTTTGATGGTGGGCGGATGTTGTGTCGCTTTATGTGATCAGCAGTCTTACGGACTCGCCGTTATCACTTAAAACCACCTTGCACTTCTTAGCATTGAATTTCAACAGCCAAATCTTGGACCACCTCTTCAACCTTTTCAAGACCCTCTGCAACTCTCTTACCCTTTCATCACTGTCTACCCTGCCACAGAACTTAGTGTCATCAGTAAAGAGACACATCTTGTCCTGTATTCCTTCTCCTATGTCACTGATGAACATACTCAAAAGAATCAGACCCAGGACTGAACCCTATGGCACCCTACCCAAGACCTCTTTCTCTCCTGACTATACCACCATCCTCTGCTGTCTCTCCAGCCAGCTACTCTCCCATCTAACTAGGTCCTTCACTGCACCAAGATTCTCTAACTTCTTCAGCAACCTTCTACGTGGCACAGAGTCAAATGCCTTGCTGAAGTCGAAGTAGAGTAAAATCACTGCTTGTCCCTTATCCACTGCCCTAGTTACCCAGACAAAGAATATTATCAGGTAGGTCTGACAAGCCTTCCCTGCCACAAACATGTGCTACTTACTATCTTGGAGCCCAATTCTCTACTTATAGTCCACTAGGTCCTATTTGACTAGCATCCCGATTAGTTTACCTTCAGTGACGGAAAGACTGATATGGCCTGTAGTTACTTGGTTGCTCCTTGCCTCCTCCCTCATGGAGCAGAATTACATCTGCTACCCTCCAGTCTTTCAGAACCACCCTGACTGTAGTGAGCTGTTGAATAGTCCTGTCAGGTTTCAGCTAGCTCCAGTGCTTGTTCCCTGAACACCATTGGGTGCATCCCATCCAGCACTGGAGCCAAATCTATTTTCAAGGATGTAAGCCTTTTTCTGACCCTTTCTCCAAAATTATCACCTGCCCCATTTCTGAGATTTCCCTTGCAGTAGCATTTCTGCCACTTTCTGGCAAAGGTCAGTTATCTTCCACTGTGAACTCTGACCACATGTCATAATTAAGCGCAGCTGCCTTATACTCAGCCTCCTCTAGTACCCTGTTTCCCTTTGTCAGCCTAATAATTCTCCCATCTTGTCTTACTTTTTTCCCTAATGTATCTAAAGAACTGTTTTTCTCCCCCTTGATTCCCTCAGCAATTCATAGTTCCGTGTCAGCTTTTGCATCGCTGACTGCCCTCTTGGCTCCCCTGATCTTTAAGTGGTAGTTACTCCATTCCCCTTCTCCCTGTTTCTCCTTGTATCTAATAAAGGCCCTTTCTGTTCCATTACTACTTCCCTGACCATCTTCAAGAACCACTGTCATCTCTAGTGCCTGTTACTCTTGGTAACTGTTCTCAAGCATGACTTAATTGCCTCAAGATTGACCACTATGATTACTCCCCAACACTCCTCCACCTCCCCCTCAATTTTATCTAGTCCAAACAATTTACCCTTGACTAATTCCCTCGTCTGGTCAATGTCTACTCATCTAAGTTCCAGAAACACAGCCTTTGATGAGGATATACTGGTACCCAGGGACAGTCCAAACCATATTGTATTGTATTATGACCCCAGTGGTTCCTCAGCTGACACTTCATCTACTATTTCCAATTTGGAAAGCATCACATTGAGAACTGTAGCCTGTCTTGTGGGTTCCCTGACCCGCTGCACCTGCAGGTAGTCCTGTAAAGTCTCTAGAAGGGCTAGACTTCTCATGGTCTTAGCTACTGGGATGTCCCACTCTGTATCTAATAGATTGAGATTCTCCATGATCACTACCTCCCTCTTTGTGGCCCCCTTCTCAAGCATTGCCCCTAATTCTCTATTTCCATCATTCCTCTGTCACAACTGCCTATAGAACAGCCCCATGAACAACTTCTTTCCTGATGATGTTGTGAGCTGTATCCACAATGATTATGTCTCATTATTCCTTCCCTTGATGGACCCATGCTCTACTGCCTGTATGCCTTCCTTGGCATAGAGGACTATCCCACCTCCTTTTCTCTTACCTCAATCTCTCCTATACATGGTATGACTTTGGGTAATCAGATCAAAAATTAGCAATAGCATTTGCAACCACAAATAAAGTACAAATGCATATTGCTGTCCCTCACAAAATCGTTTGCAAGGGATCTCTGTGTGTGTATATGAGTTTCAATAGCAAAAAAGTGGAAAATCATAGAGCATAGAAGCCCAAAGGAGGAGTACAAAATAGGAGAAGATGTACTGACAACAATCAGACAAGAAAGGGACCAGGGAATAATCATATCAGATCATATCAAGGTAGCAAGACAGCACAACAATGCAGTTGGCATGGCCAGTGGGATGCTGGGATTCACAGGGAGGGGTATCACAACAGAGGGAGGGAGGTGTTGTTGCCATTGTATAGATCACTGATGAGATCCCACATGGAGTACTGTGTCCATTTCTGGAGACCTCATCTGAGGAAGGACATAGAGTGTAGGCTGTCCAGAGGAAGGCAACTAAAATGGTTCAGGGGCTTCATCAGAAGCCCTATGAGGAGAGACTGAAGGACCTCAATATGTACACCCTGGAAGAGGCCAGCCATGATAGAGACCTACAAATACCTCACAGGACAAACAACGTATAGGACAGTAATATTTTTCAGAGGAAAAGATCCATGAGAACAAGGGCCATGCAATGAAGCTGGAAGGGGTAAATTTAAGAAGATGTGTGAAAGTGCTTCTTCAATGAAAGACTGATGGATGCCTGTAAGAATCTTTCAATGGAAGTGGTGGGGACAAAAACAGTGGTGGGATTCAAGAATGCATGGGACAGGCACAAGGGAATCTTACTGAGAAGCAAGATGGGAGTCAGAGATCAAGCAGGGTCTGCTGTGACAGTACAGGCAGGGAAGAAATGAACAGACTGGGTGAGGCGAGCAGCCCTTATCTGCCATCAAATTCTATTTTTCTATTGCATTAGCCATTGCTCCAGAGTCCATAAGCAAATGAACTATAAATTTAAAAGAGAAACATAAATAGGTTTCCCAAATTATGAAATAAACCACGGCCTGTTGAATATTACCTTGTTTCTTTGCCAGCTTTATTGGTAAATCTGAACTTCCTATGGTCCCTTTTTTTCTCATACAGAAAATCCTGCAACTGAGAAGGATATTGTTGGTGTGCTATTTACCAATTCCATGCATTCAAAACACAAACTGCAGCGAGAAAGAAACTAAAAAATATAGATTGTTCCTTGTTGAAACAAGTACATGAATCTTTCAAATGTTATCTTCACATACACACACACACACACACACTCCATGTCACACTTGCAGTTTGTGGTTCATTAAAATATTAGGACTCAGGGGCAATATTAATGACACTTCAAATATTTGAAATTGTGATTTAATAGTTCTGCCAGTAAGAATCAGGATATTGTGGTCATGCCCTGTTTCCAGGCAATGCAATCTCTCAATCTTTATTACAGATGTATTTGTGTGTTCATAATCATTTTACATCCTGCCTGTCTGCACAGGAAGGAGGACGTCTCTGTGGAACAGTGTGAAGTGTCTGAATCTATTTTTCAAAGCCAGAGTTGTCAGTGTCTGGGGCCAAGTCTCTGCCACTACTCAGGCATGGAGCAAAAGGAGTAGAGGTTAGAGAGAGAGAGTGGATACTTTGTTGTCTTGCAGTGAGCTCTGTCAGTCAAATGAGGAGGGCACTATCCAGGAGGTTGCTGGGTTGCACTGAGCCACATCTTGGTTGGATCTGGCTCCAACCCTGGAATAAAGATTATCAGAGTTTCACTGAATGAGGAGAAATGATTTGACAATATTGAATAGGGCTGTCATAAGACCTCTGCCCAATAAGCAGTATTTACATTCTTACCTTCCTGCTAACTGTTGGGCCAATTTCCAGCCTGCAATTTTTGATGAAGATTGTTAAGAATGTGGTGCTGCAATTTGCTGATTACCAAATAAGATGCATAAGCTCTAAGTCCTTCTGTTCAGCCTCACTAACACCACATCACTGGGCAACCCTGCTCAGAGAGTGTGATGATCTCCTCTGTGTGAGAGATTGGTTGGAGGTATTAGTGATGTTCCACCTCAGTCTCTAGTTAGCAGCTGACACAGTAGACAATGGTGTTTTGGTGAACAGGCTCTGGGAATATACAACATGCTGTACAAGATTGTCTGGGGATGTGCTTTCCGCAGTACTAATCATTCCTGCTAGAGCAGGGGTGGACAGTGACAAATGGAACCCTTCCTGGTGCACTGGATAGCGTTTTACTGAAGTAGTCCTCTTGGGTTAGTCCTCTCTCCATTGCAGTTCATCATGTTCACGTTGCCACTGGGGGAGACCATGAGGAAGTATACCATTGGATATCACTGCTATGCAGATGATCCCCAGAAGACAATCTCTTTCACAGTAACACAAAATAGTAACATAGTAATTCAAGGCCGAATGAGCTATATGTCCATTCTGGCCACCACACACTGCATCATAAGTAGGTATTACTATGTATGCTGTGTAAATATATACTAATTTGAAGGAGTTTCATACCAATGTTACTAGCCAGGATGTGAGGGACATTTTCACAGCATAAGAAAAAATGTCACTTAAAGGTTTCTTTTAAAACTCAATACCATAGCAATAGAGAGGTAATAACTTCTGCAGAGTACAAGCAGTGTGGTATGTAGAGGGAGTGTGGTCTAGTGGTTAGAGCACTGGCTTTGGAAAGAGGAGGTCACAGGTTCAAACCTCCTAGAGCCAAATACTCACAATGTTACCTTGGACAAGTCACAACCTCCATGTTTATTTAGTCCACCAAGCTGAGGAAAAGGGTAGAAGTTTGGACCCAACTGGAAATTAGATGTTGAATCTCCGATGGACTATCCTAGGTAAACAACTTGCAAACAAAAATGCTTGATTTGTAGTAAGAGACACTTAGAAACATAAACAATTAAAACAGAAAAAGACCAGTGGCCCATCCAGTCTGTCCATGGTTCTCTATGTAACCCTGGGACACAGTAACCCCAGGACCCGGTGTCCATATGGGGTTCTAGCCCACCCTATCCACCCTTCTGTGTCCCTCCCTGTTACTGTTGCTCTGAGTAACCATCATACCCTTCACTCTGTCCCTACCATGCTTGAAGCCATTAAGGGTTTGGGTGCCCACCACCTCGGCTAGTAGACTGTTCCATGGTTCCACCACCCTTTTTGTAAACAATACTTTCTCATATCCCTCTTGAACCTCCCTCCTGTCAGTTTCCACTCATGCCCTCATGACCTCAAACTGTTACTTGTACTACTGAGAGAGCATAATATGTATACTCTTGATGAAAAGAAGGACAGGGGGGACATGATAGAAATGTTCAAGTACTTCAAGGGAATCAACAAAGTCCAGGAGGGTAGCATCTTTCAGAAAAAGAGATATGTAAGAACAAGGGGGCACAATTTAAAGATAGAGGGGGGACGGCTCAGGGGTAATGTGAGGAAATTTTTTTCACGGAGAGAGTGGTGGATACATGGAACAGCCTTCCTGAGGAGGTCATTGGGTCTAAAACAGTGGGGAATTCAAGCGTGCATGGGACAGACACAAGGCAATTATAGTGGGGGTTGCAGGAAGTAGGCTGTTGGTTAACTAGAATCTGCAGCTTATCCAGTAGGCAGGGAAATGGGCAGACTGGGTGGGCCAAGTGGTCCTTATCTGCCGTCAAAGTCTATGTTTCTATGTTTCTATGTTTCTATGTGCTAAATAATTCTCCGCAGTTTACTTTGTTTATTCCTTTCAGGAACTCTCCCCTCTCCCGTCTGGTCTCCAGTGTGTACATGTTCAGTGCCTTGAGGTGATCCTTGTACTACCTGCCCTGTTGACCCTAAATCATCTTTGTCACCCTTCACTGCATTATCCCCAGGGTGTTCTTATGTTTCCTGAGATGAGGACTCCAGAATTGGACATAGTACTCCGGGTATGGCTTCACAAAGATCTATAGTACATAGAGGTAGTATTACATCCTTTCTTCTGCTGTCAATAACCCTCCAGATACATTCCAGCATCATATTTGCCTTACTATAGGCCTTGTTACACTGGCTTGATTGAGGGAGTCACTAATGATAACTCCTAGGTCCTGTTCCTCAGTCATAGTGCTAACTCATTCATTCAGTACTCTCTTTTTTCCATAGATGCATCACCTTACACTTTTTGGCAACTGCCAGACCTTAGACCACCTTGCTAATCTTTGCAGGTCACTCAACATTTTCCTGATTCCATCATCACTATACACCCTCCCTCAGAGTTTAGTGTTATCTGTGAAGAGACACAGCCTTCCTCTGATTCCTTTTCCAGTGATGCTGATGAACATGTTGAAGAGGACCAGGCCCAGGACAGATCCCTGTGGTACCCTATTTGTTATATCCCTCTTTTCTGATTTGATCCCATTCACCACAACCCTCTACTACATCCCCTTTAGCCAGTTACCTACACATCTTACTATGTCCAGAGCCATATCTAGGTTCTTCATCTTCTTCCGCAATCATCTGTGAGGCACCAAGTTATAAGCCTTGCTGAAGTTGAAGTAGAGTAAATCCATGGAGTGGCCCCTATCCAATGTCTCATCACCCAGTCAAAGAAAACTATAAACTTAGTCTTACAAGACCTCCCTGCCAAAGACCCATGCTGTTTTCAATCTTGGAGACAATTGCTCTCAAGCTATTCCACAAGGTCTTCTTTGACCAGTGACTCCTTCAGCTCCCTCACTACAGAGGTAAGATTGACAGGTCTATAGTTCCCTGGTTGTTTCTCCACCCCCATGATGGAGTGGAACTACTTCAGCCACCCTCCAGTCCTTTAGAACTACCCCCATCTGTAATGAGCTATTGAATAATCCTACCAGTAATTCAGCCAATTCTACTGCCAGTTCCCTGAACACCATCAGCACCCTCATATGCATCCCATCCAGTTCTTGAGCCTTATTTATCTTTTGGGCTGCAAGCCCTTTCTGGATCTTTTGCAGTGTAAATACTGGCTGCTTCATCTCTAGGACCCACTTTGTGGCTTGTTTGATGCCACTTTCTGGCAAAGGTCCACTGTCTTCACTTGTGAAGACAGAGCAAAAGTAATCATTAAGGATGGCAGCCTTTTGCATGCCCACATCTATCACACTATCCCCACCAAGATAGCCTAACAATTACCCATCAGTTCTTCCTTGTTTCCCTAATGTACAAGAAAAACTGTTTTTCTCTGCTCTAAACCCCCTCTGTAATATATTGTTTAGTGTCTGCTTTCGCCTCCCTATCCACCCTTTTTGCCTCTTTATTTCTCAATACTAATTCTCCCCATTCTTCCTCCCTCTGCTTTTCTTTGTACCTGATGAAGGCCTTTTCTTTGGCCCTCACTGGTCCCCTGACCATTACTGGTAACCATAATAGTATATTGTACTTATTACATTTGGGTACCCTTCTCATGCATGACTTAGATGCCTCAAGAATGGCCCCCTTTATTGCCCCTCTCTCTCATCCACACCTCCTATGATGTCTACCTCAACTAACTTGACCCTTACTTACAACTTGTTGAAGTGTGCCCTTCTAAAATCAAAGACCTTAGCCCTCAACAGGGTTTCCTAGTCCCTACAGCCAATTTGAACGAAACTGAATTGTGGTCATTGTTTCCTGCTGGCTCCCATACTCTCACATCTCCTACTTCCTCTGAGTTGGTTCATATCACATTGAGAATAGCAGCCTGCCTGATGTGTTCCTAAGTTAGCTGCACTAGTACAGTCTTGGAATGTATCTAACACAGTTGACTACTGGTGCTCCTGACCACTGGAACATCTCACTTAACTGCTGGAACATCTCAATCAATATCTGGCAGGTTCTGATCACCTACTACCACTACTCCCCCTTTACCTGTCTCCTTTTTGAGTTCTTTCCTAAGCTCCCTGTCCATTCCTTCCCCTTGACCTGACAGTCTGTAGATCATCCCCAACCATAGTTTCTTGCCTAAGGATTCTGTGAGCTGCACCCACAGTGACTCTGTTTCCTTATTACTACCCCTTATGCACCCATCTTCAACAACCTCAATGCCATCCCTGACATAAAGGACTATGCCTACCCCTCTACCTTTTCTTCTATCTCTCCTGCATGTTGTGTGCCCACAGACTGTCAGGTCCCAGTCATTATTTTCTGAGATCCATGTTTCTGTGATGACCACAAGGTCCAACTCACCATCTGCCATCATTGCCTGAAGCTTGCTGATTTTATTTTTTTTTTTAATCATACAATAATTGTCATTGTGTTTTCTTTCCATCACAAGTCAGTACATACACAGGAATAGGAAAAGGGTGCAAACGCTTAACCTACAGTATAACATCTCAGGTATAGCACTCCAGTAATACAAATCTCACAAAAACCCTAAGGAATGACATAAGTTTTCCAAACTCTAACTACTCTTTGGAGGTTTTATACAAGCAGTTCTGGCAACTAACCTTATCTATATGTGTTAAATTCTGAATATTCTAGCATTCCTTCTTACTAGAGGAGTCATCCTAAGTATTAAAGGCTTCCAATGAGGTACTGTAACAGAGGTATAAAAGGATAGGCATAGTGTTAAAAGAAGAGAGGGCGTAGGTAAGTGAAGGAAAGTATAGCTGCTCCTCAACAGTTTAAAACATGTCCTGCAGGGTGTATCAATCTGCAGGGTTTTGTTAGCCTTGTGTTTCACTGTTCGGGGGGGGGTTAAGTGGTGGGGGAAGGGGGACTTTACATAAAGCAGAGTTTAAATAAGCTCCCCATTTCTGGTAGTATATAGCAAGATGCCCACGATTGGCATATGTGAGTCTTTCAAATGTGGCTAGTCTCGTAATAACAGAGTGTCAAAGGGTGATGGGTGGAGGAAGTACTTGCCTCCAGGACAGAAGTAAGAGCCTTTTTGCCTCCAAGAGGACTGCCAAGGACCGATTTGTATATGGTTTCAGCAAAGGGCCCATGGGGCTAGGGTCTCCCAATAGGAGTAATGGGTTAGAAATATCAATAGGTAGTCCCAAACTCCAGAACAATCTATTGCAATGGCAGACCAGAAGGGGATTAGGGCCTCACATTCTCATAGAAGGTGCAGTATATTTGCTGGGTCCTGCTGACATCTCCAATACCTTGCCTGGGGAAGAATACCCCATGAGTGGAGAGCTGCAGGTGTACAATACCACCTAAGGAGAATCTTAAGTTGTATCAGCTGACTCCCAATGTCCTGATATGCAGAGTGAGCTAAATAGAGTCATCGGGACCATGTATCTGTGGTAATGGGGGTTTGAAGATTCACACTCCATGAGGCCCTACAGGATTCGGTGTGGTCTGGCTACGCCTCCCACCAGGTGCTGTAAAAGCATGCTAGGCCTTGGAGGGAGGTTCTAAGATGTACAGAGGATAACCAGCTTCACTTAGGATCTACTATAAGTGTCCCTGTGAGAGTTTGGACTGCACTGTGGAGTTTTAAATATCTCCAAAAGTCATTAGCCTGAAGGGAGAGGGAGTATCAGGCCTTAAGCTGTTCGAATGACATCATCCTGCTGGAATTGGGCATGTATAGGTCTTGAATGATGCGTATCCCCTTGCTTTCCCATGTCGGTCAATATAACGGTTTATTATCCACTGCGAGAAGTTGGTTATGCCAAAGAGCCATGTACCGGAGTGGTATAATACTTGCCACCTTCGGGGTTTTGGAAGCTGCCATAAGTCTAAACCATGCCTTCCTGGTCTTGCTCATAACCGGGGTGAGTATACTAGAGTTAATAAGGGTGGTAGACAAGAGTAGGCCTAAGGGGATGTTCTGCATCAATTGGGATTCTAACTGAACCCACTGAATAGATGTAGAGGGGAAGGGACAAACCATTTGGTGGCCTGTGCAGAGATGTATGCCCAGTGATAACCCTGCAGCCATGGAAGTCCCAAGCACCCCTTAGTCCAGTGAGCCCACATCTTACTGCAGCTCTACCTAGGTGTCTTGCCCTCCCATAGAAAAAATGCAATCAATTTGTCTAGTGGGCAGAACACTTTGCCCCATAAGGCAATAGGAAGATTATTAAGGAGGTATGCAACTCTGAGAAGAAGCAGCATGCAAATTGCTACTACTTTGCCAGGGAGGGAGAGGTTAAGGCAGCACCAGTGGTTTACCTCTGCTGTTATTAGGTTTATTAGGGGGCCAAAGTTCTCACTTTTGAGGTGTTTCCAGTTGGCTGGGATGGTGATACCGAGATATGAAAAATTGCATGGAGCCCAAGCTAGGTTTAGGCCTTGCAAGCATGCAATTGTGCATGTCGAGTTAAGGGGAGCTACCCTAGTCTTTTTTTTGACTGATTTGCAGTTCAGACAGTTATGCAAACTCTCTCAGATGCTCCAAAACTTTGAGGAAAGATTCCTTTGGAAGGGCTGGTGTTAAGAGCAGGTAGTCCACATATGAGGCGGTCAAGAATTCGCAGTGGCCTACCTTTATGCCCATGATGTCTTCCGAAGCTTGTAATTTCATTGTAAGGGGATCCAAAGCCACTAAAATCAATAAGAGGGATAAGGGGCAACCTTGTCTTGTACCCCTTTGCAGGAGGAAAGGGGGGAATGTCTTTATTGGTTAGGATTCTAGCTAGGGGGGCATTGCATAGCATCCGAATCCACTGTCTAAAATAGGGCGCGAACCCAAAGTGTTGAAGGATTTCATGAAGGTAAGGCCATTCGACAGAGTCAAAGGTCTTAGAAAAATCCACCACCATAGCTGCCATTGGGCTGTTGGAGTGCATTGCCAGCCATTTCAGGTCCAAAACCACTCTGATATTGTTGGCTGCTGCTTGTCCTTTGGTGAAGCCTACTTGAGATGGATGGATAATAGAGAGAAAAGCCTCTATTAAACATGTGGCAAGCATTTTGGCTGTAATTTTGTTATCACCTGAGATTAGGGAGATTGGGCGGTAGTTAGCACAATTGAGGGGGTCATCTGATTTTTTTGGAAGTAGAGTGATTAATGCCTCATGCATGGAGGGGGGAGAATGCCAGTCATATGAGACTCCTGAAATACTGAGAGGAGAGGGGTACTAATTTCTGCACTCATGGCATGGTATAGCTCTGTGGTCATGCCAACTGGGCCAGGGGATTTACCTTTGGCCAACTGGTTTAGGGCATTCAGTAGTTCACTTTCTGTAAATGGCTTGTCTAGGGCAGTCCTGAGACCCTCAGACAATTAAGGGATGTAAGTAGCTGTATAGAAATCTGCCAATTGGTCTTCTAATTTGCTGGATTCTAAGGTGGAATGTGTCTGGTATAGCCGTTGGTAGAATTTTTGCATGCATTTGTTGATTTTTTGGGGAGTGGTGACCACCTGATCTCTCATATCTTTAAGGGCATGGATACAGAAGACCGCCTGTTGCTTCCTCAGCTGATATGCTAGCAGTTTGCCTTCTTTGTCTCCTCCTTCCCAATGAGTGTGTTTGGCTCTGAGGAGTGCCCACTCTGCCTTTTGATGCAGCATAGTATTAATACAGTATTTTAACCTAAAAATATCCCGAAGGAGAGCCAGGTCTGTTGCTCGGGTTGTGGGGTTCCTGAACCTTGTTTGTGATAAGGAGAGTTCAGTCTGTAAATTATTCAATTCCTTCCTTCTGGTTTTGTTGAGGTGTGCTGAATAAGCAATGATTTGCCCTCGCAGCTCTGCCTTGAATGCATCCCAAACTGTAGTAGCGGAGGTATCTACAGCTTTGTTGAGAAAGAAATAGTCTGTAGCAGTTTCCCTGATCATGGAACGAAATTCAGGGTCACGGAGGAGTGATGGACTACATCTCCATCTAGTGCCAGAGCCCCCCCTGCCCAGAGGGGGTGTAGAGACATTATACCAGTGCATGATCTGAGACTAGGATGTTGTGAATCCTAGTACTGGAAACATCTCTGGCTGCCTGGAAATTGGAAAGCCAGAAATCTATCTGGCTATAGGTAGTGTGTACCGAAGAGAAGAAGGAGTAATCACGTCCTGATGGATGGTCCCTGTGCCACGCATCCATCATACCCCACTCTGCAACAACCCCTTGTAGGGCCAGCAGTGTTTTTCGGTGTGTTTGGGAAGTTGGTTTGGACTTGTCGAGAAATACCTCTAAGGCAAGATTGAAATCTCTCCCCTTCATTATGGGAATCTATGGGAGATCAGCAGCTATGGACTCCACTGCCTAATTAAGATCCAGCAAAATGTCTGGATCATCCAGATTTGGGCCATATAGTTTGCCAACACCTCCCCCCGGGTATGAAAAGTGGACCACTATCCAGCGACCTAGAGTGTCAGTGGCAACTTGCTCTGGTACCCATGTGCATGATTTTTTTAACCAGGATGGCCACCCCCTAGATTTAGTGGGCGCTGAGCTCACTAGAACCGTACCAACCTATGCCTTCTTGAGCCATGATACAGTTCTTGCAGTGAGGTGAGTCTCTTGGATGAGAGCAACATCCACCTGCAAGGAGTGTAAGCATCTGAGGACCATGGATTGTTTGACTGGGTGATTTAAACACTTCACATTCCATGATATGAGGTTTATACCTGCGTTAGAGTTCTGCATCATTCCCCAAGGTAAGATAATATACAGATACTCACCACCCTCGTGCAGGAGAGATAGAGGAGCAGTAGAGAGTGGATTGTTGAAAACAGAGGGAAGAGAATTGGTTGGATAGTGTACAGAAGTAGTCTATACCCAAGCAGAAGTGGCAACTGAGGCCCGGTGTAGAAAGATAAATAGTTAAATTACACCACTAAGTACGTCACAAATTGGCTTGTTAACAAGAAGATAAACTTTTACGGTTTCCCCTCAATGGGGTGTATAAGCTAAACTCTTTAACTGTAAGGGTTAACAAACTCTAAATTTTTAACTAAGCACTAGGCTAGAGGTGAGTACGTGTACGCAAGAGGTGCTATCCTCCGCACGATCGAGAAGGAGCACTTAGCCGTGCTGACCGGTCATCTGTATAGGGGAATGAGGAGATAAGCCCAACAGTAATGCCCATCTCAATCCCCAGCTGAATATATATGAATAGTACATTCAGGGATGGGGAAGGGGAGGGAGGAGCCCCAGATGAGGGAGAGGGAGAGGAAGAGCAGGGCTCAGGGGAAGGGGAGAGAGGGCTTGTTGCCTAGAAGGTAGAAGGTATACCATGTCTGCAGAACCATAGGGGTCGGCGATCCCCCATCCCCGGGTTCTGCCCTGAGGAATGGTATCAAGCAGACAACCAGCATTCAAAGCCAGGCCCCAAGTTGTTACGGGCATCATATACTTTAAGGGATCAGGTGTATCAAGTAGGGCAGCCAAGGGAACATAAAGAAGAGTAAGTGGGGGAGGTCCAATGCAGCTTATGAGAGGGGGTTGTACCCATCTGTCACAGCGCAGTAGCTACCCGGAACATATTTTAGGCTATCTCTATACTTTAAACAATCTTAATGTAAGGGGGGCCATTATTCATTGGGTAGGACTGCGTTCATCGCTGAGTGTCTGGCACCATTCCCAAAACAGGGAAGTAGAAGCAAACAGAAAAAAAGGAGACAAAGTCCAGACATGTGAAGTTCATTCACTTGAACTTAGCTCATTAGGTTTGTCTGGTACCCTGTATATGAGGTGAAGTCCCTGGATACCACCTCTGCAAAAGTCATCAGACCCAGTTTTACCGGGACATTGGAGAAGTCCTGGTATCGCTCAAGATGCAGATGAAGGTCCGCCATGATGTGTGTTCAGCCACTTCCATGAAGATCTCGTCCAGAATGTCCTCCACTTGGTTTAAGTCAGGGTACTCATCCTTGGTCAGCTTAGCGGGTGATGCTTCCTTTGGGCCCTTAAAGGGAGAGTCCTTTCCACTGAGTGAGCATTGGCAAACTCTGGTTCATCTGGTTTGTGCCTCGCTGAGGTACAGCAGGAGAGAGAGGAGTTACTGGCTCATGTTGTGTAGATTTGTGGTTATTAGTTCAGATGGCTTGCGAGGAGGAGTAGACCTGGGGGAGGTATTTATGTGTGGCACAGTTCGACTTAGATTAGAGTTCTCCCAGGAGCTATCCCTTGGAGATTTGGTCTGTCCTACTTGCTGTCTAGGTCCTGGCACCCAAAGCCTTGGGAGCTGTAGTGCCGAGGAATAATCTGGGCCAGTATTTATGGGCCCATTCTTCGATCTCTTGTGGCGACTCCGCAACGATGTCTCTTCCCTCTTGGGACACATAGAGGTAGTCCATGCTCCTAAAGCCATACTGAAATCCCTGTTCTGCCAGCATTTTCTTTATAGGTATGAAGGCTTTTCTACGAGCGGCCACTTCATCTGAAAAGTCTCTAAAGAAAGAGAGGCGGGCCCCATGCCACAGCAGTTCACCTTTGTCACAAGCTGCCCTCAGAATTTTTTCTTAAGTAGAATATCTCAGTAGGTAGGCAATGATAAGCCTTGGGGGGGCCCTGATGGGGTCTAGCACTGCTGGGAATGTGGTGTGCTCTTTCTATCTTGACAAGGCCTAGCCATCTCTCTCCCAGTATTTTCGGGATCTCCTCATTTAGGAATCTTTCTGTGTTTTGACCTTCAGCTCCCCTTGGGATCCTGAGGATTCTAATATTATTGCGCCACCCCGATTCTCCTGGTCTTCTGCCCTCCTCCACAGAGTGGCCAGCTTTTTATCCTGATCCCATAGTCGCTGCATATATTAGCATGATCAGTTTCTAAATCATCAGTGCGTTGTTCCATAACATTCAGTTTATTGCTGATTTTCCTCACCTCCGTTACAGTGCCAGACAGGGTTGTTGAAATGGTATCTACCCTCATCAGGAGGGTTTTCAGCATGGCTGTGATGTGTTGTAATGATGTACTGATGTCCAACAGCTGAGTGTTGGCCTCCCTAGGAGTACAGCCAAGATGCTGCATGGTGGCTTTAGGCAGGGCCATACTTGGGCGATGGTAATGTCCAATAGTAACAGACACCACTAGGTTCAAGACCAGCTCATTCCCTGAGCTTCAACAATTGCGTTTGTTGTAGTCAGCCACCGCCGTGTAATCGGTAATATGTGGAAAGTCCCACGAACATGGAGTTTCAAGGCCTGAACTAAGCTACAGTGGGTCACACGTAGGCCGGTGCCATGAAGCTATTTACCGAAGCACAAATCGTACTGAAAATCTGAGTTAGGCAGACTTAAGGAGCTACGGCAACAATCAGTGCATTAGAGGGGTTAGGGGTCCCTGAATGTCTGCACATTCAAATGGATTTTGTGATCTGGGGATCGAGCCGACGGTTTAAGTGGCCATCATCCTCGGCATCCAAGCCATGCCCCCCAAGTGAAGCTTGCTGATTTTATGACCCAGGCTCCTGGCATTAAGGCAGACCCCTTTCATCCAACTTTTTTTTGCTATTTAACTGTCTTTTTCCCTCATTCTTCCCTATCTTCTTAGTTTCTTGTTTTTTTTTTTTGTGATTGTGCACTTTATGCTCACCCTTTCTATTGGCCCTTTCCTAGCCCAGTTTTGACTTTAACCCTATTCTTATCCACTGTGGTGCTACAAGCCTTTCCTGATACCATCCCTTAAACCACCCATAAAACTCCTCTATCTCATTCCTCCTTATTCTTCCCTTCTTCCCCTCCCTGCCCCACACAGGGAGGACCTCGACAAAGGTCAGGGATGTTGAGTGTGCCATCAATTGTTTCCCCCTAGTCTGCTTAAGTTCTGCTTTACCATCTCTACCAACTGGTTGACCAGATCATAGCTACCCAGGTGTACCAGCACCTGACCATCCCCCCTCACTTCAATCCCTTTTCCATCACCTTCTTAACTCCCCTAATCATTCAGTCCCTGACCACTAAGACTCTCCTGGTAGACTTGTTCCTGTTCGTCCCCCTGGTTGCCATCAGGTTGTCCTTCCCTTTTCCTCCGACTGACTTACAGTCCTCCCCCCCCCCCAGTGAAGTCAGGTATCTGAGGCTTTTCTAGGACTGCAAAGTGGTTTACTGTCTGGATGGTGTTGGAATGGACAACCTCTGCATGTCTAATCTTGCCTTATGTCCCCCTACCCACCACTCTCAACCCCCCTGGACCAGTAGGCCTCTGGGGGAGTGGGGGTGTGGGGGTTAGGCTCCAGCTGAGCTGGTGATGGCACTGAGATATTTCTTCTCATGCTGCCGCCAGCTGAGCATACAGCTCTGCCAAGGTCCTGCAGATGGGACAGTGCCACTTCCTCCAGAGCATATCCCTAGAGAAGAGCATCCCACAGCCACCACAGCTAACTGTCTCCCCCCTCTGTACCGATACCTACACAGGACATATGAATATGGCTATACCTTATTTTATACCTTAGAGATATCTCTTCTGTTCCTATTGGCTGGCAGACAGACCTGCCTGGTGTTTGTTTACATGAATCTGCCTGGACACAAAGTTTATTTATCAGAGATTGTTGGGTGTGAATCTGGTGTGGCAGATAAAGCACTGTTTTAAGGTACAGTTAGGGACAGCATTATATTGAATTCTGCTGGGCACCAAGTAACAGGAAATTCTTTAAAGTTATGCCATCTGGTTAAAGTTTTTGTATCTGTACTGGTCTGATGCTGATAGTTAACTCCTATTTCAGACTTTACCAGTAAGTGCCCTGCACCATTCACTAGCATTTTTGTTGTTGGTAAAAAAAACATCATATGCCAGGTCAACAGGAAGGAGAGGAGACACTGTAGATCACCCTGGAGACAGGAAATGGTACCACAATTTACACAGGGGTTGTATACAGGCCTCCATCCCAGGGGGAGGCAATGGACAATGAAATGATTGAAGGAGTTCTTACAATGGCAGAAAAAGGGGAGATATTGTTGATGGGGGCTCTGAATATGCCAGATGTTAACTGGAGCACCTTTGTTGCAGCCACATCCAAGAGCAGGGTCATGCTCGATGCCCCATGGGGGCATGCCTCAGACAGTTAGTGTTGGAACTGGGAGCAATCTTAGACCTGGCACTCTCAAATGGGGATGGAGAGAGGATCTCAGATTTAGAAGTGGGTAGCCATCTAGGAACAAGCGACCACCAAACAGCGTGGTCCACGATAAACATAGCCATAGAGTCAAGCCATACAAAAGTGAGGGTATTGTACTTCAGAGGGGAGGGCTTTGGCAAAATGGGAGAGTGCCTCAGAAAACTACTAGCAAATGTGCAAGAAGGAGGGGTGGAGGAACAATGGGGAAAAATCAAAACTGCCATCACAGCAGCAACAAGTCTTTGTGTGAAGCAAATAAACAAAACTGAAGGGCTGACACTACATTCGCAGGTGTCGGTAGTCATCAAATATTCTTTTTACCATCTGAGGACTATCTCCAGGTTTAAGCATCTTGTTCCATCTGGTGATCTCCCCATGTTGGTCCATGCCTTTGTGTCCTCATGTCTGGATTACTGCAATTCCCTTTACTTAGGGCTATGTGGGGTGGCTATCCGCCACTTGCAGCCGGTGCAGAATGCAGCGGCCCGGTTATTGACGGGAACCTCTCGGTCCTGTCATATCACTCCAGCACTGTGTGAACTGCGCTGGCTGCTGGTACATAGGCAGATCACCCTTAAAGTTGGACTTCTGACTTATAAAGCCCTACATGGACAGGGACCAGACTACCTGGAAGAGTTTCTGGTCCCTTATAACCCTGTGCGATTGCTCTGCTCGGCTAATGAGGGGTTGCTAGAGATTCTGAGGGTTTGCTTAAAATCTTCTGGGGCCTGGGCATTTATGCATGTAGCCCCTTCCCTTTGGAATTCTCTACCCCATCAGCTTCGGAAATGCGTGACCATGGAGGGATTCAAACAGGCTCTAAAAACTTACTTGTGGACAAAAGCATTTGGTGACTGATTTATATTTTGGTTTTAACTGAAATATTCATTGTAAAGTATTTATACTGATTGATGTTATGTTTGTTTCATAATTGTTTGTTAGGTACCCTGGTTTTAGAAAGGTGCCATAAAAATAAAGCTTATTATTGTTATAAAACAAAACAAAGGAAAAACACTAGGGTTCTTAAAAGAGTTGGCTGGGAAGGTTAGGGAGAAAAAGATAGCATTCAGAATCTATAAGAAAACACAGAAGGAGCAGGACAGAGAACCATACCACTTAAAGCAGAAGGACGTGGGAAAGGCAGTCAGTATAGCAAAGGCCCAAACCAAGGAAATGATAGTCAACTCAGTTAAGAAGGGGCATAAAACCTTTTATAGGTACATTAGGGAGTGAAGAAAGACCAAGGGGGATAGTGAGGCTTAATAAAGGGGGGTGGGTGGTGGGCAGAGGGTGACAGTGAAAAAGCAGGGATATTGAATGAATTCTTCTGCTCAATATCAACAAAAGAAGAGGAGGGGGAGGTGCCTAAACCAAATAATAGAAGCACTCCTGATAGGGGAGTTGATACCAGTCCATTCACAGAAGAAAGCATCCTGGAAGAACTCCTAAAACTGAAGGTGGACAAAATAATGAAGCCTGACAGGATTCACCCCAGAATTCTCAAAGAACTAAAGGAAGAACTAGTGACACCACTGACTACCCTTTTTAACAAATCATGGGAGGATTGTGTGGTACCTGAGGGCTGGAGGAGGGTGGATGTGATTCCCCTTCACAAAAATGGGAGCAAGGCAGAGGCAGAAAACTACAAACCTGTTAATTTGACCTCAGTAGTAGGGAAAATGATGGAATCACTTCTGACAGAAAGAATTGTTGAGCACTTAGAAGCCAGTGGAGCACAGGACCCAAGACAGCATGGATTCACAGCAAGAAGGTCATGTCAGATGAATCTAAAAGATTTCTTTGACTGGGTGACCATGTAGTACACCAGGAAGGGGATGTGGACATGGCCTACCTAGACTTTAGCAAGGCATCTGACACAGTCCCACACAAAAGATTAACAAACAAGTTAGCCAGCCTGGGAGTGGGTTCCAGGGTGGTAACCTGGTTAAAAAATTGGCTGGACAACAGGACACAAAGGGTAATAGTAAACGTAGTCCACCCCGAAGAAAGGGGGGTTACTAGCCGGGTACCGCAGGGTTCATTACGGGGACCAGTCCACTTTAATGCCTTTATAAGTGACACTGTGGAGGGACTGCAAGGAAATGTATGCCTCTTTGCAGGATCTTCAACAGGGTTAATACACAAGGGGGGTTGGAAAGGATGAGAAGGGACTTGGAAAGGTTGGAGGAATGGTCAAAAGTAGGGCAGCTTAGATTCAAAGCAAAAAAGTGCAGAGTAATGTACCTGGGAAACAAAAACCCAGGGGAAAAGTACACAATGGAGGGGGGGTACTAACAACAGCAAAAATGGAAAGGGACCTGGAGATAGTCATATCAGATGACCTAAAGGTAGGCAAGAAACATGATAAGGCAGTAAGGAGGGCTGGGGGATGCTGGGATGCATGGGGAGAGGCATCACCAGTAGAAAACAGGAAATTGTTATCCCTCTGTACAGACAGTTGGTGAGATCCCATCTGGAGACCCCATCTCCGTAAGGACATAGACAAGATGGAAGCAGTCCAGAGGAGGGCAACTAGAATGTGCAGGGTCTGCACCAGAAGTCATATGAAGAGAGACTAAAATAGCTTAATATGTATACCCTCGAGAAAAGGAGGGAGAGGGGGACATGATAGAAACTTTCAAGCACTGCAAGGGAATCAACAAAGTCCAAGAGTGTAGCATCTTTCAAAAAAAGAGATGTGCAAGAACAAGGGGGCACAATATGAAGATGGGTGGATGGTTCAGGGACAATGTGAGGAAGTATTTTTTCATGGAGACGGTGGTGGATGCATTGATTGTCCTTCCTGAGGAGGTCATGGGGTCAACAACAGTGGGGGAAATTCAAAAATGTATGGGACAGACATGAAGCTATTTCAGTGGGAGGTAGGAGGAAGTAGGCTGTTGGTTAACTAGGATCTGCAGCTTATCCAATAGGTAGGGAAATGGGCAGACTGAGTGGGCGAAACAGTCTTTATCTGCCTTCAAAGCCTATTTTTCTATGTTCCTATGCCTTGTGGAGTTTCATAGTGTTGTTCTGTATGGTAAAACCACAACCACTTACCATTATACTGAAAACAAACAAGTAAAGGTGTCAATATAGGGCAAACATCTGCCCTCTCACTATCACAACAGCAGGTCTTTGAGAAAACCAAAATTGTTCAGCAGTTACTCAAAAACAGACTGTGATAAAAACGAAACTGTTCAGTGGTATTTCAGTGCTACTCTTAGCAAATCAGAGCACGTATATTAGAATTATTTGCAAAAAAACTTTGTTAATGCACCAGTTAGGGCAACTTAATGCCACAAAAGTAGGGAAATGTGGCATTAGGGTTACCAGCCCTTAGTGCCCCACCCCCACCCCCAAGCAGCAAAAGGAACAAACATTAGGGTTTTGAGTCTCTGGAGTTTTGGCAAATCATTGTTGGGGTCTTCCTTGGGGTTGCCAGATCTAATGTCCATCCCATTCCCTGAGCAAACAATGTCCCACATGATGTTCTTTCTAAAGCTACAATAGACTGTGTTGACAAAACATGGCAAGACATATTTATCTACCTCTGAAGAGTATATTACTATGAGGGAGGCACTGGCTTGGAGTTGTACCTTGCTGTTTTGACAGGGGGCTGTTGGCTGGGGTGGAGGGGTGGGCATTAGAGTTGACAACCTGAAGGAAAAACCCCAAAGAATTTAGGGCTATTTTGCCAAACAATGTCAAAGTTATTAAGGTGCATAAACTGCAGTTTAACACTGAACAGCCTACTAAACCCTAACTATAGCATTGCTACCACACCCCTATAATACTGCATATAGTCTCATTTTGAGTTTAGTGTCCAGTTACCACTGAACAAATGGACAATAGCTTAGTGTTCTGATTAGCTGAGAGGGGATCTTTTTTAATATAACATTGGATAAATGTGGAACACAACTGTTGCATTTCAGTAATTATGTAATTCTTTAGTCTTTGAGTTAGTGTTGCAACTATTGTGGCTGTTTATCATGCACCACATTTTCAGTTTGCACCTTACAATTTCAGTGCATGACCTCAAACCTTTCTGACTTCTGTGACTGCTGAAATATTTTAATATTCAGTATGTTTTTATAAATGCCTCTACATTTGTGCATTAACTTTTGTGTTGCACGCTAAGTATTTAGAACTGAAATTTCTGTCTGCACTCTTGGCTGCTTGGACACAGTACATAGACACTGACCGCTCACATGTGTAACTACATATGCAGAGCCTGTAATCAGTCTGGATCACAAGACAGCAGCAGTCAAGGGTGTTCCACTACACCAGAGCTTCACATGGCACTATGTTACACTAAAAACACACCACACTGCTAGCGGGAGAGTTTCCTTTGAAAGAGGAAGAAGAGTTCTATGCATTGACAGGCATACTGCATTCATGCTGTGACATACTGTTCAGAGCATAGACCTGTCATTGACAACATGTAATTTCTTACAGGGTCAACATGGTGTACTTCTAATCACATTTGTAGAGATACTTGCCCTAAAGGTGAAATATTGCTCATCGGATATGTCACATCTATTCTCAACTGAACTATTCTGTCCCTGGTCACTCTTCAGAGGGGCTGGGTGTACGAAGATGGTCTGGGTTAAGTGTGGGATATCACAGGCCATCAAGTGTATGTGTCATTGACTCACTGTTTACTGTAAAGTTACTGTAAAGTACTGTTGTGTTGCTACTGTAGCACTGTTCTCTTTTTATACAGTTTGTTTATATAGTATATATAGAACCTGTGTAAGTTTGTTTATAATTGCTGGTCATGGCATTTAATAAATGTGCTCATGGTTATAAGAGTAACTGTAATTTTTTGCTGTAAATGGATTTATTGGTCTTTTTGCCATCTGGTTATCATTAGTCACCACTCATTAATTCACATTATCAGCTGTAAATCAGACTTTTTAAATTCCCCCAGAGAGAATTTTTGAAATTCTTTTTCACTTATTTTCCAGTGTTTATTATGATGGCCCTGAAGTGCAAAACACAATCGAAAAAGTAAAATGCAAACAAGTAAGGCAACAACCAAAAAACATAAAATGCAAACAAAGACAGTAAAGCAGCAAAAACCAAAAAAATACAGTACAACCAGAAAAGTGAATGTAAACAAAAAAAGCACAGCACAACACAACAAAGAAAGTGAACACAAACCAAAAAAGCACAGCACAACCAAAAAAGTGAATGAAATCTGAAAAAGGCACAGCACAGCAAAATGTGAATGCAATCCAAAAAAGGTGCAGCACAGCAAAAAGTGCAATCCAAAAAAGGCACAGCACAACACAAAAGTGAATACTATTCACAGAAGCACAGCACAACACAAAAATGAATGCAACCAAAAATGCATAGCAGAACCAGAAAGTGAATGCAAACAAAAAAGCACAACACAACAATAAAGTGAGTGCAAACAGAAAAGCACAACACAACAAAAAGTGAATGTAGACAAAAAAGCACAACAAAAAGTGAATGCAAACAAAAAAGAACAACACAAAAAGTAAGTGCAAACAGAAAAGCACAACACAGCAAAAAAGTGAATGTAACCAAAAAAGCACAACACAACAAAAAAAATGAATGCAAACAAAAAAGCACAACACAACAAAAAGGTGAATGCTAACAAAAAAGGGAGTGCAAACAAAAAGCACAACACAACAAAAAAGTGAATGCAAACAAAAAAGCACAACACAACAAAAAGGTGAATGCAAATAAGTAAGCATCAAGCAACTGAAAAGTGATTGCAAACAAAAAAGCACAGCACAACTATAAAGTGAGTGCAAATTAAAAACAAGTACAGCACAATTACAAAGTGAATGGCAACAAAAAAGCATATTTGCAAACAGAAAAGTGAAGAACTGAAAATCCAAGAACTAGCTGGCTTCTCAAATAGCTGCTCTAAAATAATAACTGCAAATGTATACATCCTATGCCAAGTTTTCCCTGGTATCCATTGCCATCTTCCTCCCTTATCACATTCCTTGCTAAGTACTCCCTACCTGTCACATCCCTTGGTAAGTATACCCTACTTGCCAATGACTCCCTAGCATCCAGAGGCAATATGTTCCTTTCTGAAGCTAATTATTTCCAGATGTCCAGTGCCACCCCCTTCATTAACCTAATTCCATGCAATGCAATTTCTTGTGCCTGTGGCATCTGCCTATACAACACCTCAGTCTTGCTTCAGCCAGCCTATGGTTTCCAGTAGCACCACCTCCCTCTTTGTATTCTCTGCCAACCACTCATTGCTGTCAAAGGGCTCCTCCCTAACACTGTTTCATGCCAAGCATGTACTGGTATCTTGTGGCATCCCTTTCCTTCATCCCATCTGAGCCAAGTGTTCCAGTGACACTGCTTTCATTAACCCTATACCATGCTGAAGAGTAGCCACGCCTCTTGAGAAAGGGTTTAGAAACCCGAAGCGCTGAGGCTGTGATGCTGTTCATTTTGTCAGCAATAAAGCTGTTTAATTCAAATTTTATTGTGTTGGCTTCATTCTCTTGAGTGCAAATAATTGGATGTTCACGCTAAACATTCCATGGTTTCCAATGACACCTCCTTGCTCACCCTATCCTATACCAAGTGCACCTCTACCCTCTTCCTGCCCCATGCCATGAACTCTCTGGGCCTGGAGACACCCCCTGATTCATCCTACCAAGGTGTTAAGCACTGTCTGGTATCCAGTGGCATTCCTTCTTATGACTAACACTCCCTGGTATCCAGTGGCACCCCCACTTATGACAAATACCAGGGCTGTTAGGGACATAGGTACCCACATCCTTTACACTCGGTGAGAAGTTCAGAATGAGTGTTAGTGCATGATGTGCATCCTCGACAAGCAAGGGGCATTGACCAGAACTCCCACACCACCAGCTTTCTCAACCCACCCTTAATTACTGATTTTAAGATCCCTACTTACTTTTTTTTTTATACAAAGCTTAATGTGCCCTACTGTGCACTGGTCCTCAGCTTTCTTTTCTGATCACCAGGCCCAAATGCTGGTAAACTCACCTTCACAATCAGACACATCATGATGGGGCAAGGCACTCAATGACTGCCAAACTCTCTCACTCAGTCACTGACCAGCCCAATAACTTACTGACTGACACACTCAGTCAGAGACTGACCCACTCAGAAACTCACTCACTGACCTCCCTTCTCTCAGTAATAAAATAAAATCAAGTCACTATGGCTAGCCCTATTGGACTTGTATAAATCCTATAATCCTATGATCTTGTAAAAAGCCCAGCCAAGGATTTGTCCATAGAGCCACATTCAACCATGGTGGGAATTGCCTAGCATGCTTTGACTGTAGTTGATGACCATTGTAGTAAATTGTTGCCAGACTAGCTTGATCAGAGTATGGTCCACAATGATTATCATAGAATTATTTTTAATAGTGCTGTTCAGAATATGGAATTCTGCTGGTGAAATTAGCATGAAATGACCATTCTGCCAGCAAATTTCTTCAGGAATTTCATTGGTTCTTCTTCAGAATTCTGCCTGCTGCGATCCGCTGAATAATATTATGTAAAGCACTATTTTTTCTGTGAAAAATCATTCTGCAACTATTACCACAGAAAATACTGAGATCAGCAGAATAATATTCTGCAGAACAGCATTTTTTCCATGGATGATCATTCTGTAACTATTTCAGGGGAAAATATTGAGATCTGAGGAATAAAATGCAACAGAAATGTTGCAGAAAAATTAATTCCATATTTTTTTGCAGCAGAATTCTGCCACTCTGTTTCCATCAAAATTCAATGGAATTTCAGTGGGATTTCAAAAAATTCCACAAAATTTAATTCCGCTGGAATCTGAAAATTCTGCACAGCACTAATATTTAACCATGATTGATCCTATGGATGTTACTTCTTATATCAGACAGTTAGAAATGCAGCAAACAAGCAGATGCAAATGCAAGAGATGAATCAAATTGCCTGCATCAAGAGTCAGTACATTCAAGTGCATTTCAAGGGTGTTCCACATTTCGATGGAGGAAGGTTTAAAGGTATGCCCCCCAATACCTCAAATATGACACATTTCTCACCCCATTTTAAGGGATCCACCCCTCCCCCATTTTAAGTCTTCTGGTCTCCCATTTTAAATATACTGTACACCACCCCAATTCCTCCACAACATTTTAAAGAGGGACCCTTGTACTTAAATGATAAAGAAGTGGACTTACTAACCTACCACAAACAGAGATCTTAACTAGTAGACCTGTAATAAAATCACAAGTGTTAAATATTGAGTTTTGTAGTTTTTCCGTTATTTTCTAGCAGCGTTGCTCTTCCTAGCTGCAGCCACTCTGTTTCTGATGACCCACCAGAAGTGACATTGTCTCCTGAATCCTCCACTGACAGCCCTAAGTGGGAAATTCAAGTGTCACCTACAAAGTAGTATTCAAAGTCCCTGGTGTGTAGTGCCCCTCCCC
Organism: Neoceratodus forsteri; assembly: GCA_016271365.2. NCBI lineage: Eukaryota > Metazoa > Chordata > Ceratodontiformes > Ceratodontidae > Neoceratodus > Neoceratodus forsteri. The sequence continues at coordinate 950,792,693 of CM028131.1, read as the reverse complement.
CATCCTCCAATCACTGTCCCCATAATGAAGTAGTTATTCCCTGGTGTCTAGTGATACCCCCCACCTTCTGGTCACTCACCATGTCAAATTCCCTGGTGTTTAGTGGCACTCTCCTGTCCTCCAATCACTGTTCCCTTAATGAAATACTTCTTCCCTGGTGTCTAGTGGACTCCACCCATCCTCTGATTACTTTTCCAGTAATGAAGAAATTCTTCCCTGGTGACTAGTGACCACCACCCATCCTCTGATCACTGTTCCTGTAATGAAGTACTTCTTCCCTGATGCCTAGTGACAACCCCCATCCTCCAATCACAGTTCCCATAATGAAGTAATTCTTCCCTGGTGTTTAATGTCCCTTCATCCTCCAATCACTGTTCCTGAAGTGAAGTAATTATTTTCTGGTGTCTAGTGGCACTCCCCCGCCTCCACCCTCTGATCGCTTACTGCTTTTGCCTAAGAGAAGTCCCTAGTGTTAAGTGAAACTCCCTTCCCCTATGCACCCATCCCACAAGAGCTGGCATTCCCTGGCATCTAGAGACCCACCCAGCACTGGGTATACCTCACAGTCACCCTCCCTCACCTTAGTCGCTGGTGCCATGGGGTGATGATACAGCTACCAGCCCAGTCCTCCTCTCACCACCTCGGCTGGCTGCTGTATGCAAGGACAGGGAATGTGTGTACTAGTAAGCACACTCCCTGTCCTGGCATAAGGCAGCCAGCTGAGGTGGTGAAAGGAGAGCTGTACTGGTTTCTGTATCCTCACCCCATGGCACTGACGACTAAGGTGAGTGGGGTGGCAGTGAGGTATATCCAGTACAGATGGGGCTGCTAGACACCAAGGAATGCCATTTCTGTTGTGGGATGGATGCTTATGAGTGAGAAGTTCTACTTTACACTATGGACTTCTCTAAGACAATAGCAGCAAATGATCAGAGGGTAGGGGTGGGGGTGCTGCCACTAGACACAAGGGAAGAGTTACTTCATTACGGGAACAGTGATCAGATGATGGGGGTGCAACTAGACATCAGGGAAGAATTACTTCATTATGGGAACAGTGATTGGAGGATGGGGGGGGAGCCACTAGACATAAGGGAAGAAGAACTTCATTATAGGAACAATGATCAGAGGACAGAGGGAGCACTAGACACCAGGGAGTTTGACACGGCAAGCAATCAGAGGGTGGGGTGTGCCACTAGACATGAGAGACTTTAACACCAGCGAGTGATCAGAGGGTGTGGGTGCCACTGAACACCAGGAAATAAGTACTTTATAACAGGGACAGTAATCAGAGGATGGGGGGGTCACTAGTCACTAGGGAATAATTCATTCAGTAGGGAGACTGATGTGTGCAGGGCAGGACATTACAATACAGGATCAGGAGCATATGTCACATCCCTCACCGTGCAGTCACTGACCTGATTGACTCACTGCACAGTTATAGTACGTCCTGGTTTGCTGACTGTTTAAATTACATCTATTTATTTAATGGTGGCTTTTAAAAATGCAAAACCTATGCCTTTTGGCTAACGCAACTATCATCTACCAAAGAGACATATAGGTATGTTGTCCAGAGTCCCTCTTGAAATAGGTTTTCCCCCACTCTTTTTTGTTTTGTTTTGTTTTGTTTTTTTTTTAACCAGGAGAGACACACTAAGTTGAAGCTTGTTTACAGGTGTGACCTGGGAGCACAAGGAAGTTAAGTGACTTGCTCAGGGTCACACAGTGTGCAAGTGGGGGCTTGCCATAAACAAGTCAAAATACTTTGCTGTCAGCATGGGGGCACTGGGATAGTGAAGAACATTGAAAAGCATTAAGTCCACAATTTATTAGGGCATAATATAGTTGCATGGAACAGTGCCATACAGGGACTGGCAGTGCTGTTGGATGTTCTTACTGACCCATTCTCCTGAGGGTTGCTTCTGGGCTAGTGTTCAAATATTTTTTTTTCTGGTGGTCCTGTGACCTTTCCAGGCACAGTAGCCTATTTTCCCCCACTTCTCATCTCCTAAATACCATCTGACATCCAGTGAGCCTCAACTTTTTATCCCAGGGCCCTCACTGTGTGATCTCCTGACTGCATGGATCAGCTTTCTTGGTCCCTTGCCAGTTTCCACTCAACAGTTTTCAGCTGGGGGACAATATTACTTGCCTACATCTTTTGTGTTTTTTTTAAACCTGTAGTGTATGCCTATTTTATGTGTTGACATTAACTTTTGCAGCACTTGCAACAAGCAAGACAAGAAAGTGGAAAAATCCTCTAGCTCTGTGGACATTCCACCTGCTGTCAATGATGTATTTATTCAGATATTACTGCCTCCAATACATGCCAGCAGGGATAGTGAAAGGACTTTTTTTACAAAACTCTACCGGCATTTGGCTGGTGTGGCTTGTGCCAATTTGATGACTATCACCTCACTGGCCTTGCTCTATCTGCCCTTGACTGCCACTCCTTACCTGCAGAACTCCTTCCAGCTCCACAGATTGCCCCATCCCTCCTCCTGCTCATGGTTGTGCTTAAAGGTTGAGCATCCCCTTCAGAGCACAGGTGAGCAGAGGCAACAGGAGGCTATGTAGGGCCAGTGTATTGGCAATATCCTGTACATCATGCTTTTTCCCACTTTTTCTTTTCTACCCCAAGTAGACTGGCAACTGGGGCACATAACTGCATGCCAGCAAGCAGAGTTATCTGAATTATTCCCTCCTCAGCCTCTATTGCCTACACCACTAACTGCTCTCAGCAATGCATTTACAGCTGAGATGGGCATCTTGAAGGACTGCCATATCCCACAGTTCTATGTTCACAGGGTCATTGGGGTCTATGAGCATGGTTTAGGATTGACTGAAGACTGAGTTGTATGTGATGCTTGCGCAACTCTATACTATAGCTTATGCTCTCTCTGTCACTGTTACAGGGATTACTACCCTGTTGGGGTGTCGTAAGAACGCAGGAAACATTGTTGACTGGGATCCAGCCCTTCAGTGTCACAGGGATGTGGTCCCAAAGACTAAAGGCATCTTAGGGATGTAGGCCCTAAAGCACAACATAGAGAGGCACATTCTTCCTAAGAAGAAGAGGCACAGCAAGACTAGGACCCTGAGTAGGGAGAAACACCCATCCATCTCCAATCCCTGTGGAAACTAACTAGTTTTATGACCTTTGGCATGGAGGAGATAGAAAATACCTTTTAGGAGGAAACCTCAAGGGACACAAGGCCTAACACACGTCCCTCCATGCTGTGGATAGTAGCAGTGATGGTGGGACAGCTACAACAATGTAGAGACCCAATTCAGGGAAAGAGTTTTAATGGAAGGGCTCTTCCTACATCCCTTTATCGGGAAAACAGCAAAGGCACTGCAAGCTGATCTTTCCAGCTAAAGGAGCTCCCCTGTGAAGGGACCCATCGCAGCCCAAGGTGGGAAAAGGAGAGCAACAGCCAATGAAAGGCACTCATCTAGCCTCTGAACTAAGGAGAGGCTGAAATTGGAAGCAAAATGCTTGAGAGGCAAGGCATCAGAGTTGAGCCCATGAAGCAGAGCGTTTAAGTGGTTATATGATCTTCACCTTTAAGGGGCAGAGGAAGAGAAGTCCAAAGAGACCAGGTGAAGTTTAGGTGTTTGTGCGGAGACCAGCTTTCTAAAATGCTGCCAAACTGGTATGCACAGAAGGAGCCCCCAAGGACTTAGAAGCCCCATCCTCCAATATCAGAAGTCTTAAATGCTACATCAAGTGGTACTGCTGAGTTGATTTGCATGGCTAAAGTTTATCCCAGAGCATAGGACATTCTCACGCAATGGAAAGAAAGAGAAGTACCCCACTGAGTTGAGGTGCCCACTCTCAAGATGTGGACATAAAGGGAGCAGAGCAGATCTGTTGGCTTATATGGCAGGGGAACCCTGGAAGCCATGAATATAGTCATGGTTGGCATGCATCTGAGAGCTAGTACAAGTGCATGACTGTTGCAGGTGACTGATGGCAAAGTCTGACAACTGCTGACATACAGACAGGTAAGATAAAGATAAGATGCAGTCTAGAATGACTGATTGAGCATGGTATGAGACTATGGTTAAATGAGGCTTAAATGATGGTATACATCCCCGATGTCAATATGTTGACAGCGGAGTCCCCTACAGTGACAACAGTGCCACATCACTGTAGGGAACCCTCTGGCACCCAACACTGTCTGTAGGGGGTCCTGCACCCCCCTGACTCAGCTACAACTCGGAGTTCAGAATCCTAAGTGGGGGAGGTATGGGGGGTGCATCCCCCCTCATGGGGGGTTCGGGGGGGCAAATCCCCTCAAAGAAAACACTTTGTTGCCTCTGCAAACTGGCAGCTAACTGCAAAATGCAGTTGACCTGCCGGTTTCGCTGTTGGGTCATTTGACAAATATTTTGTCGATGACCCGTTGTGGAACCTATAATGATAAGGTGACAACATGACCACAAAGGTAGACACATGCTAGCCACTCCCAGAGAAAGCCATGATAAGGCCAGTTATGCTGAGGCAGAATAACTTGAAAATGAGGCACTTTTTGAAAGCAGAGCATGGAGTTTAGCTGGCTGTAATGGAATTTCTAGAGCAGCATGCTGCTCAAGTGTTGTGCTGAAAATGAGACTAAGGCAGACTGAACAGCACAGACAGGGTTAAGAACCGTTTAAAACAGCAGGAGTTTTGCTGCTAGTGGGAGAACAGGAACCCAGTAAGGAGGCAAGACCAGGCAAGGCAGCTTCATTTCTATAGCACCCTTTCCCAAAGGCTCAGGGTGCTTTACAATAAAAGTGACTACAAGCTCTCAGTTTAAAACAGGCAAAGTATACGATCATAATTAACAATAGTTAAAATTCAGAAAAAAGCCTCAGCAAGGAGGAAGGCTATTAAATTGCACTTAAAGGTGTCTATCCTTCAGGCAGATCTGATATAGTCTGGCAAAGCATGCCATAAAGTGGGTGCTGACACACTGAATGCTCTGTCCCCAGGAAACAGGCCAGCATAGGAAGAGCAGAGTGAGTAAGCTGAGTGGTAGTGTGCTGGAAGGTCTTTTAAGTACTCTGATCCCAAACCATGTAGGGCCTTGAAAGTTATCAAGCATATCATGAAGGTTATGCACCACCACATAATCAGCCAGTGGAGTGCACTCATCACCAGTATAATGGAGTCCCTATAAGAGAAGCACACAATCAGCCAGGCTGTATCATTCTGGACTAACTGCAGGCACTGCAACAAACTCCAGATAACTTTAGGTATAGCATGTTGCAATATTAGGAAGGCACTAGGACCCCGGCAGGTAGCATCTGGTAAAGCAGACTGCCAGAGTAGTACAGCCAAACAAGAGGGCTCATAGTGCTGATTGGGGCCACCATTTAGCTTCTTCCCAGTTCTACAGCTACAAGGACTGAAGCACAGTGAAGTCAAGCCACTTACTCCTTAGAAAGCCAGTGACTGTGTAGGAAATGCACCTGGGATTTTCAAGTTCCTGGTTCTGTGCTCTGACTAATGAGTGAGAGATCCATTTCTGTTTCTAATTTGAACCTCTAAAAAATTTCTGTTTTCTAATAGGATCTAGCAGATAGTACTGATAGGGGCAGTGCACCAGTAGCCAGCTAAAATGGGCAGCTGAAGTAACTGGGCCAACTGAATGGGATGCAACAAATGCCATGCTACAAACACTAGGGAGCCAAAACACCACAAGAAAGCAGAGAGGAATGGCCAGCAGGCCGCACACAGCATAGGGGAACAGAAAGCAGCCCAGCTGGAGGATGCCTGGAGGGGAGCCATGTGGCAGCAAAGGTATGAGGGGTGGGATGGAAAAGATCAGACCTGCAGATCAATAAAGAAAGTGTCCAAAGCATGCTTGGACATGCGTGGTTATATACCTTGCAGAGGGTGGTGTGACATGTCGCCCACTGCTCCTCCAAACAACAGGCAAAGCCTTCAAATTCTATACGATGCATAGGATACATATAGATGCCAACCAAAGCATCTAATCTATTGTGGGGAATCCAGCCTACCTCTGTCCCCAGAATGGCTTCCACCGAACTTGTGACCCTCTGTCTGCATGGGTCCAGGTATCCAGGGGCTGTGGATTTGGCCACATGTGGCTGAATCTGCAGGCATGTTGGTTCATGCATATCAAGCCTATATCAGTGGATTGAGCCCTAAGTCTGGAAGCAAAAAATGTTTACTTTAATATGCATGTGAAATGAATGGGAAAATGCATGTGTGTTTACAGACTTTCAAAAATTCGATATACAGCAGATCCAGCCATGATGCAACCAGTAACTTGCAGTAAATGACAGGTTACAAAATACTGCATGACAAAATGACTTAATTTACTGAATTTACTGGATAATATAGGACAAAAGTAAGCACAAGGCCCATCGAGATTGTCCCCTCACAACAGTAGGATATTGCAATAAATTTAAGGTGCGATTAACCAAGTATCAAGTTTATATTTAAAAAAGTTAAAACTGGCTGGGTCTATAATATCCTGTGGTAAGGAATTTCAATGTTTTGCTGCTCTTACAGTAAAGGTGTTGTCATATTTATTTCTGTTTGCCCAGTTAATAATGAGTTGTTTAGTGTGCAATCTTCCCACTGTTAGTTTATTAGCAAATGATAATCCACATAACTCAAGTAACAACAGTGTGCATACTAGTTTGTACATAAGCAACAGATCACCCTGTTGCCTTCTTAAATGCAGAGGATGAAATCCTGTTTCTTTAAGTCTGGTGTCATAAACATTTTTTTTTAGTCTTGGGATTAATTTGGTGAGCCTTCTTTGAACTTGCCCTAACCAATTAATATCAGCCTTTAGGTATGGACTCCAGAAGGGAGATCCATAATCCAGATGAGGTCTGATATAAGCTCTATACTGGGGCACTAAACACTGTTCAGGTTTACTAATAAAAGTTTTGCTATTCTGTCTGAAAATAACATTTGCTATTCTAGACACCTTACTACAGTGATCACTTGACGATAATTTGCTATTAATCATAAGACTAAGGTGTCTTTCATTGGTGGATGATTTAAGTTGAACACTGTTCAAATAATATTCATGAAGTGAGTTATTCTAGCTGAAATGCAAAATTTTGCATTTATCAATGTTGAAGCCAATTAAATTCTTACTTGCCCATTGCTCAATATAGAGGAAGTCACTCTCAAGCAATTTAATGTTTGACTCAGTGTCAACTCTACCTCCCAATTTCATATCATCAACAAATTTAGAGAGAAAATTATTAGAAGTAATACTCATGTCATAAATAAAAAGATTAAAGAGAGTAGGCCCCAGCACACAACCCTAGGAAACTCCACTGGTAACCTTACAAGAAATTTATTTTTATTTATTTAGCTTTTGTTGACCGGGGAAGTGCACTAGACAAATCCTGCCTATTTTCAGGCACGACCCGGGGGAAGGGTATACAGATAAATGCCAACTGACCTTGAACCAGATTAAGCTGTTGGTGGTATTTTTAGTGAATGAGGAAAATTTGGCCAGGACACTGGGGAAATTCCCCTACTCTTTTCGATAAGTGCCATGGGATCTTTAACATCCACCTGAACTACCACCAATCCAGGCAGATGGGACCTCGGTTTAATATCTTACCCGAAAGACGGCACCTCAGAAGTGCAGCACCCCTCTCATGCTGCACTACAGTGTCAGTACTGGGATATTAACCCAAGTGCCGGATGTGGGAACTGAACCCACAGCCCTCTGATCTCCCGGCCTCCGAGGCGAGTGTGCTACCTACTGAGCCACTGACACTATAAATAGAATATAGAAATAGAATGAGCACAATTTACTCTAACTAGTTGTGCACGGTCAGAAAGCCATTTTATTATCCAATTAACCAGATATGGTGGAAACCCCAAACTAAAGAGTTTGTTAATTAACAAGGCATGTGACACTTTATCAAAAGCCTTACTAAAGTCAAAAAGTAGTACATCAGTTGAAATATTATTATCCATAAGCTTACTTATGGTAAAAGGAAATAAGATTTATAGTACAAGAGTGCCCAGGTTTAAAGCTGTGTTGTGCATTTAAGCAATAAGGCACAAAAGGGTGTGGGTTATTGGAGATTTACCCGCGAGAGATCACGTGATGGTCTGGGCTTGCTAGCTGCTGCTTCCCTTGGTTCCCGCTTCCCCGGCTGATAATCTAACTTCATCTAGTGCTTTGTAGCTGTAAAATCGGGGTATCCTCTACATCATTATTTTCCTGGTCACTTAACAGAGCTTGTTGGCTGTTTCTCCAATAGCTTCTATTGTTTTAACACGTACAGATGGAGGCCGAGATGAAAATGGCCTTACCCAGACACACGCCCCAGGTCTCGCCTGACAAACAGGCAAAGAAGGTAAAACCTCTCCAGCAACTATCGGCTAAACAAATGACTACTTTGGCAGCATCAACTCCACTTTCAGAAGAGCATTTTTTGCAAGAGCTGCAACCATTTAAGGACACGCTCCTGGATATCGCTGCTGCTTTAAAAAATATTCGTACTGAAATGGCAGAACTCAGAACTCGCACAGCAGATACAGAGGCTCGCACCTACTCTCTAGAGGCCTGGAGGGACAGCACAGATCCAGAAATCATTAAGTTAAGGCAACAAATCTCTAAACTACAACTCAAAACTGAGGATCTAGAGGGGCACAGCAGGAGGAACAATATTTTGATCATTGGTTTACCAGAAGGAGCAGAAGGTTCCTCTGCAATTTTATTTACCCAGAAACTTTTTACCAAGATTGTGGGCCCTTCCCCACACAATCCTACCTACTTAATAGAAAGGGTGCACAGGTCTCTATGTCCAAAACCGGAGGAGAATGCTTCCCCTCGCCCGATGATCATTCGTTTTCTCAACTGTCTTGAAAAACAGCACATTTTGGCCAAAGTCAGAGATCTACAATCTATACAATGGGAGGGCAAGCGCCTAAGAATTACTCAGGATTTGCCATTAGAAACCCAAAGGAAAAGAGCCTCCCTTCATCCCATAGTCAGCAAGTTGATAGCTGCCAGTATTAAGTTTCGCATGGCATACCCAGCACATCTGCAAGTTTTGGTGGATGGAGCATGGCTATCATAAGACTCAGCCAAACAGGCCCAAGCCGATCTCTGTAAGAAGTTGCCAGCATTATTTCAATCTTAGGATGGCTTTCTCGCTTTCTTGCTATCAAAGATCTTTCTGCTCTGACTGTACCTTCTGTTGTTTGTCTGGCTTACCAATGAGGAACTTTTTCTGAGGGACGTCCTTGGGAGGGGAGTTCTTCCCCAGTGCGGTGAGGATGGTGGCGATCGAGGAGAGAGGCAGAGGATGGCCTGTGGACCCGGAGGACTCTACATGGCAATGAGGCACCATTTTCCCTCGGATCCACTTTTCCTGGTGCCATTTGTTTCCAGTGGGGACTCTTTCTGACCGGACAGTTTGGCCCATTTCCAATATGATTCCCCAGGGGAACACCCGCACATTTGAGAAGCTGCCTGTTATGCTTTACTTTCTGGTGATGATTTTATCATTATGATATGTATATAATTCTGGAAAGACTCATGTTACCTATTCTCCTGTTCACTACCCAAACTATTCTCACGGGCTGTCTCAGTTTCTCTCTCTATATCTTGATTTTTGGTATTTAGGGAGACAATTATGTTATGATTAATATATTGGGATTTGTCTCTTCTCGAACTCTCTCTTTCTATAGGACTACAGTCCTTATATCTTCCTTTACTGTTCAGGTCTCTCTCATTGTCTCAATACTCCTCTTGATACACCTATCTCTGGAACTTTCCTCTGCACTCTCGATAATCTTATTTACAATACGCTCATATCGCTTCCTTATTAATTTTGGTCAAAGAATGTGGAGCTGAATTTACTTCATTTCTGGTTCTCATGGAAATAAAAAGTACTATATGGAGCTTATATGTAGCTTACATATTGTTAGGGTATTCCAGTTCGATTCATAGATTAAACCCAATACAACCTTTTTTTTTCCTTTCAGAGGGCAGGGGGCGAGGGAGATTTGGCTGGAAAGTAACCCACCACACGTTCTGAAGTATGGGGGTAGTACCTAATTACTCTCACTTTTGCTTTATTTGGTTTGGTATTCTGGGGACTCCTTTTGGCATGTCAGGCTGGTTTGCATTAATACTTAAGCTGGGGTTGGAAGGGTACCAATGCGACAGTTATTACATTTATTATCCTCTATCAGGTTAGTAGTATCGGGGTAGTTATAATGGGTACTTAGGGCTCTCTACCATTGAACAAAAGGTAGCTTCCTTAATGGTGTCAATGCTAGGTGGAGAGATATTTGTAAATAGTTATTTGGGGGATTGGGGGTTGGTAGCTATGGTATTCCATGGTTCTCTATTGTTGTTGATGGGGTTTCCCCGTATTCTGCAGATGTCACCATGGTCAATAGTATGCTCTGGGTTTTCTCTTGGGTTTTGTGGGAATACCTATTTAATAAAATGTATGTAAGATTGGTGGGGGAGGGTTTAGCGGTGCACTCTCATAGTATATTGTTTTGGTTATGTATTGTTCGGTATAATACCCAATGGCTACAGGTTTGAAAAAATTTATATCTTGGAATGTAAGAGGGGTTTGTGATCTCAACAAGAGAATTCAGACCTTAAAACACATATCGTTGCTGAAGGCCCATATCTCTTTCATTCAGGAAACTCATCTGATCCCTGGGGAAACAGGGGTTTGCGCAGACTTGGGATTGGGCAAGTTTTTGCTGCTGGTAACTCATCCGTCAGTGGTGGCACTGCTATCTTAATTCACAAGGCGATAGCCTTTCAACCCAAAATAACAATCACTGATCCACAGGGGAGATAAGTTTTAGTCCAAGGATTATTGGACTGCACTGAATTGGTCTTGGGGAGTGTGTACGGGCCTGTGGGGGGAAACCTTATATTTTTTCAGGAATTATCGACAGAACTACAGAAGTTCTCGATGTTCCCTTTAATCCTGGGAGGGGACTGGAACCTGCCACCCACTCAAGATTTGGATAAATCAAATTCATTGCCTAAGCCCCTTACTGAAACCCAAAGGGCTCTTGCCGAATTTCTGGATACTAACAGATTATGCAATCCCTGGCGTCTCTTAAACCCTGAGACCCGCGCTTTCTCATTTCACTCTATGGTGCACTCCACTTGGTCTCAGCTGGATTATATCTTACTTAGTCATTCTCTCATTCACGGTCTTAATGACTCCACCCTCGAACCGATTGTTATATCGGACCACGCTGTAACTTGGGTCACAGTTATGTTAAATCAAAACCTCCAAAGGGATTCAACATGGTGGTTTAATACGCAGCTTCTAAAGGAAGACTACGTCATTACCAGGATCTCAGACATGATTCAACTTTTCATTGCAAATAACCAGGGTTTGGTCACCAGGATGGACCATGAATGGTGTGTCCTAAAATGTTTTTTGTGAGGCGAGTTTATTAGGCTCTCCTCCACTCGTAAAAGGAAGAGACAGGTAGCTGCTATTTCCCTTCTGGGTCAGATTTGCACACTTGAGCATTCTCTTACCTCATCCTCTTCTCCTGATGTGCTAAAATCTTTATTGAATTTAAGGAATCAGTATTCTCATCTGGTACAGGAAAAAGCAGAGTTTCTTATTTTAAGAACTAAGGCAAAATACATAGAGCAGGGGGAAAAGGCAAGTCATCTTCTGGCGATGTGTCTGAGGAAACTAGAGGCATTCAGATTTATTCTGTCGATCAATGATCTGGACGGAACCATTAAAACACATCCGAGAGACAAAAATGCCATTTTCAGGCAGTTTTATCTTTCCCTTTATAGTCAGCGTCTTGTATCCCCGTCTCAGGTTGAATTATTTGAGTATTTATCTGCCTTACCATTACCTACTCTGTCTCCTTCACAACAAGCTTGTTTATCAGCTCCTATATCTCTTCAGGAAATCTTGTCTGCTATCCATAAACATGTCTCGGATAGGGCCCCCGGTCTGGATGGTTTTCCTTCGAACTTTTATAAAGTTTTCACTAACTATCTTGCTCCCTACTTATTACGTTTATATCAATATATGCTTTCAGGTCAGGCTATAGATCCATCCCTATTAGAAGCCTCTATTATCTTTCTTCTCAAGCCAGATAAACCACCCCAATCTTCTGCGAGTTATCGCCCCATCTCTTTGTTAAACTGTGACATTAAAATCTTGGCTAAGATACTTGCTAGCAGAATTGAAAGGGTTTGGACCCCGCTTCTTAGCCCAGAGCAAATTGGGTTAGTGTCAGGTAGAACACCTGCTGACCATCTTCGTAAATCAGTGTATCTGGTCCAGGTGGCTAAGACCTCCCCTTCTCCAATGGCTCTTATATCCCTCGATGCTGAAAAAGCATTTGATAGAGTGGATTGGAACTTCCTGTGGGCTACGTTGCAGACAATGGGCTTTCCTGAAATCTTTATCAAATGGATTCAGACTCTATATTCCTCTCCTCAGGCAAAAATAAACTATAATGGAGTCTTGTCCAAGGCTTTTCCTCTTTTTTCGGGCACAAGACAGGGCTGCCTGCTATCTCCTTTTCTCTTTAACATATGTCTCGAACCCCTGATTAGGAGACTAAACTCCTCCCCCTTAATCATTGGTATTCCAATAGGTGATAGGACTCTCGTTCTTTCGGTTTATGCGGATGACATATTGCTTCACCTTTCGGATCCGGTCTCCTCTTTAACAGAAGCATTGCATATTATTGATACTTTTGGTAAATTTTCAAATTACAAACTCAATATTACTAAAACTGAAATTTTCCCTCTTAATTCATTAACATATAGCTCAGCTTTCAGTGATTTTGGCATGAAATGGGCTCCCAAGTCCATTAAATACTTGGGCATTTATATTGCCTCAGATTTATCATTACTCCGCAAACTTAATTTAGAAAACCTATGGTCCAACATTTAGACAGGACTTATCAAGATGGAAGAAGCTCCCTCTCTCACTTTGGGGTAGAATTAATACCGTCAAGATGAATGTCCTCCCTAGACTGTTTTACCCATTAAATCTGTTGGATGTCTGGTTACCCCAGTCCTTCTCCCAACATATTCACTCTGAAGTTAGTTCCTTTATTTGGCAGGACAAGGTGATTAGAAGATCCTACAGTAAGCTCTCTTTACCCAAGGAGATGGGGGGCTTACGTCTTCCTAACTTCTTGTTTTACTACTGGGCTTGTCACCTTAATAAGTGTGGGAAATGGCTTTCGTTAACTGATCTCTGTGCTCACCATGACTATGTTCCTATTTGGCTACTTATAGAGGCTCACTTTCTCACTACCCATAATGTAACCCCCTCGTCGATTTTTTATACGCCCTTTAAAAAATTGCCAAAATCCCTGCAGCCCTTCCCACTAGGTACCTCGCTAAGAGTTCTCTCTCAAATGTTCAGATTCTATAAGGTACGATCAAGTTCGGATCCTTCTCAGCCGCTCTATGCCAATTTGAATCTTAAAATAGGGGGAACCTGCATAACCAGACATTGGCTACTCCTTCCCCCTGAGCTTACAGTGGCAGATTTCTACTCAAATGGTGTTATACTATCTACCGAGGAGATCCTCACTAAGCTGGGCCTTAAGTCATGGGCGTCCTTTCAAATTTTACAGCTTAAACACCTACTAGTTAAGGTAATGGGGAAAGAGTGTAACCCTTCTCGTATTGAAGTTTTCTCAAACAAATAAAGACTTTGGCTTGTAAATCCCATGGCATTTCCACGGTATACAAGCTGATTCTCACTTTCTCTCTGTCTCACTCGAGTGCCGGTTCTCGGGTCTGGCAGGTTTCATTCCCTGATGAAGTTATTAACTGGCATACAATATGGACGGGCCTATACACATATCTCACCCAGGACCGATACAGACTTATACAATACTGTATCCTAAATAATCTGTATTATACTCTGGTAAAATTGTCCTGAATGCAGAGGCTTACCTTCAATATGTGTACTAGGTGCAATAAAGAGGAAGGTTCGCTCATTCATATATTGTGGTCCTGTGAAAGGATATCCCTGTTGTGGAACCAAATCAAATCTGCTCTGTATCCTTTGTTGGGCCTAGAGGGCCTTTTCTCCCCTGTCATATGTATTTTGGGAGATTACTCCGGAATTCCGGTGAAAGAGAGACGGTTTCATATGGCATTAATCTCTATGGCGGTCAAAAAATTAGTGCTTAGACACTGGACGGATCAAGTTACCATTTCCTATGCCGAATGGTTGCATGAAATATCATTTGCACTCCACCTTGAACATTTAATTGTGAGTCTGCGCCATCGCCTCTCATCTTTCAACAAAAATTGGGGGAAGTTATATGCTCTGTATGTATCTTGATATGACATCTCTGGTTGCCTTCACCAACCTCTCCTCCCTCTCTAATTATATCTCAATGACTGCTCTTGCTGTTCCTTGGTTAATTTTAGGATAATAAAGATAGGAGAGTGCACCGTGGGGGAGGGTGAGGGGATTTTGGGGGAGGGGAGATATTTTAGGGCTTTCTTGGCAGTGTACGTGGATGGTACAGCATTCAATCCTTAAATTTTGTTGCACTGTGATATGCCTAATAAAACACGTTGAACTAAAAAAAAAAAAGATTTACCCACGCCTTGTGCGGTGTGTCATGAGGTGCAGCTGAGTGACTTAACCACATAAGAAGTGGGTAAATCACCCAATAACTCACACACTGGAGTGCCTTATTGCGATTATACAATGGACCCATGTGTAAAATAAATTTAAAATGTGTTTAAATATGTTTTTTTTTTTATAAATGCCATTCCTCAGCTATGGGTTATGCAGGATTTACCCACGGTCATGTGACATGTTTTGACCAATGAGGTTACAGGATTTTCACGCACAATTGTATAATGTCAGATATATCAAACTCTTGCATAGTTTTCTCCATTCTTGATTTGATTATGCACTCCATCACCTTACCTATAAGAGAAGTCAGGCTAATTGGTTGATAGTTCTGAATGTTAGATTTAATCCCTTTTTTGTATATTGGTGTCACTATGGCGCTGTGCCAGATATCCGGGATTTCATTCTTGAGTATTGATTTATTAAATAACAATTGGAGAGGTATTGCAATAATGTCTAGAGTTTCCGGTAACAATCTCACATGAATACTATTGGGGCCCAGGCTAGTAGATCTTTTTAAGGATGATAGGACATTTTCAGGAAGGTCAGATAGTGGTATAACTGACTTGTTATTTGTATTTCTTGAAAAATTAGTATCAGTTATATCAAAGACATAACAAAAATATCTGTTGAAATGGTTTGCTATCCCCAAATCAGGTGATATAATAATACTGTTATCTAGGAGTGAATCAATTTGTATTATGTTCCCCTTTTTATTATTAATATATGAATACAAAGATTTATGATTAGTTTTAGAATGTGCTAGGTTAAATTCAAATTTAAGTTTAGCCATTTTAATAGATCTTTAAGGTAGAAACAACAATTTGATATTTATGCCTTGAAATAGAACTTGGTTTTTTTTTCTTATACTTTCTGAATAGCCACTCTTTAGATTTAATTTGTTTATCAATAGTTTTATTAAACCAGACAGGAACTTTACCTTTGTTGTTATATTTTGATTTAGTTGAAACATAAATGCTTTCTAGGTGAGGTATTATTTGAACTGGGTCTTCATGAGCAGTATTCATTGTTTTGCCCCTAAATAGTTCAACCCAACTTATTTTGTTTAGTTCAATACTGATTTATGCAAAATTCCCTTTATTGTAATCCTTGTATTCAATATTATTAATTATCTTTGAAGTTTGAATAAAAATACTCAAGAATAAGATGGCATGATCACTATTACCAATGGGGGCTATGATGTTTATATCAGAGACTTTAAAACCCACGTTGGATATGACCAAATCCAGTGTGTTATTCCCTATAGTTGGTTGGCAAACCAACTGGTCCAATCCCAAGTCCGTAATGTCATAAGGAACTGTTTTTCATGGTTACTGTTACATGAAAAAATATTCCAGTCAATGCCAGGCATATTAAAATCACCTAGGATGACAGTATCACCTTTATGGGCCATATCTGTAATAATATTCATCAAATCGATGGTGTATTGAATGCCTGCTGAGGGAGGTCTATAACAACCCCCAAATGAGAGTTTAGGGTGGCCCTTCAGTTGAATGGAAAGCCAAAGTGATTCAGTATGTGTTTGAACTGGAATCTCATATGAGGGGATGTCTTCTCTAATGTAAAGACATACACCCCCACCCATTGTATCTACTCTGTCTTTGTGGTATAGTTTAAAATTAGGAATATATCTGGACCATGCTGAAGAAGAATCCCACCATGTCTCAGTGACTGCAGTGATACTTATGTCAAGTAGGGTACATTTGGCCTTCAATTCTGACATTTTGAGGCAATTCAGGGATCTTGCATTAAATGGCAGCATATGACAGGCCTTACTATAATGGGTTTTGTCTACCCCATTTAGAGATTTTGGAATTGTCCTAACCTCCCCCCCTCATACCTTTCAGTTTAAAAAAAACTATTAATCACAGCCATTATAGCTCTGCTCAGCAGGGCACTCCTTCTTCTGCTCAGATGCAGACCGTCCTAGCAGAAGAGTGAGTCCCTATCACAAAAGTTTTCCCAATGCAGAATACAGTGAATATTTTGTTGAAGGCACCACTTTCTCAGCCATTCATTTGTTTCCTTGATTAGGCATGTCATACCATGTGTGGCTGTAGGAATTGGTAGTATCTCAGAAAAGCATACAGTGCAGCCTTTCATAGTTAGTAAATTGCATAATGCCACGTGATCTTTCCTTATTTGTAAGGGCTTGGTGCATTTTAAATCATTTGTTCCTGCATGTATGATAGCCAGTGGATTAGGACCTGAACTGACAAGGATGTCATTAACCATTCCAGTAATATCAGAAATTTTGGCTCCCCTAAAACTAGAGCATGTTCTTGATGTTTTATCAGGGTTGCAAATAACCGTGCCAAGATGCTTGATAATGGAGTCATCAAGCACAAAAATTTGACGAGGCTGAATAGGGGAAGGGGGGGGACCAGAAGTGTCCATTATATTATCAGTTGGTCCTGGGGGAGCTACAGTTAAATCAGTCTTTAGGGAGGAATTTCCAAAAATAATATTGGATTCATTCTGGATAGGGGAAGGGGGTGGGTAATTTTAGACTGACAAGAATAATTTGGCTGAAGGAATTGGGATCCCAAATCAATAAGAGCTACTGGTAGAGGCTCAATAACGTTAGAAGGAAGTTCACTCTGTGCATTCTGTACTAAAGCAACATCACTATGGATGATGTCTGTTAAGATGGAGAGTACAGAGTATGAGTTATGGGTTGATAGGCTGAACTGATCAGCTCTACTCCCCTTTTTACAAACCCTGGAACTGGTTACCAATGTCCAGTCTTCATTTTCTTCAGTATCATCAAATTCATCCTCTCTACCCCTCTTTTTCAGTGTGGATTTATTTACATTGATCTCCTAAGGGTATGATCTACATCAGAATTAATAACATTAGCGTTAGCGTGAGATGCTGAGTGGTTAAGGAGAAAATAAGATACTGAGGGATATATGGTAGTATCCATGTTTGGATTCAGTGGTAAGAAGAAGATTGTTTAATGCTTGGAAACGTGTATACGTATTAGCTTGGCTATTTTCCAGCTGATCTAGTCTCTCAGAAAACATTGTTATTTCTTCATATAGTTGTTTATTTATTTACTATATATTTTTCACAAATACTTCTATCATTTGTACTTGTTGGTGTTAGCACCAAGTGATACATGCAACAAGTTAAGCATTTAATTTCTACTTCACCATCAAGAGTCAAGATGGTTACTGATGCAGCCACAATATCATTACTGCCTGGCTACACTAATGCTGCATTAAGAGGTTCCATCTTCCTTTTATCTTGCGTATTCACTATTTAGAGCAGTATCTATATGTTTAATACAACAAATTCTACTACTGTCTGGCCACGATACCTGTTAGTGCATCTTATAGGGATATATCCGCAGACCAGTTTGTAGACACCAGACGCCAAACATGCTAAACACGTGCTAGACGCACGTGTCTTTACGTGCATCTTCACATGCGACGATGCGCACTTGCCCTGCTCAGGCTCACCCTGCTAGCTGCAGGGCTCTGTTAAATAGTGAGTCATGACCCACTGACCACTTACGGGGTCAAAAGCAGCACCCTCATGAAGTAATTGGCCCAGTATCAACATAAAATTCATAAAAACTGCACCTCACTCATGCGTGAGTCAGAGAATAAGAAGTATGCAGCAAACTGTTTAAAACTAAAAACAGCACTTAGTCCCCCCGATGAGTTGTAGTTCCTGTCAGTCAGGACAGAAACTACAGCTCCTCTTCCTGCTCCAATATGGTCACAGGGCTCAAAGGTTATACACAGGCAGGAACAGAACAGTGCAGAACTTAGTTTCTGCTCAGTGTTACATATAAAGATACACTCCCTGCTGTCAGAAAACGCCACTGACTTGGGACATATAGCATAACTGCTATTGAATTATGCAGCTCCCTGCAGTATACCGCAGCTTTACTGCATTGCATCGTGCCTGGTACTGCTGTACTACAAAACTGGCAATCTTGTGTGCCACATTTGAAAAAAAAAATAGCAACACCTGGGTTTAATATTCAGGCTACAGCTGTCTGTCCCCCCCATTAACTGTAACTCCACTTCCCCAGTTCTGTTTGCTGCTCCCCAGATGCCCAATGAAGTGGGAGAAGCAGCACGATGAGAAGCATGCAGTTGGCCAGTCATGAGGTAAGGAAGATAGTAGTCAGGTCCTGGCGGAGATGGAGTGATGAGGTTTGTGGCTGAGACTTATGTAACAGCATAATTTGCAACTGGACACTCTAACATAAGTCCTACTCCCAGACAATGGCACAGACTCATCCTTTCTCAGCTCCAGCCTGCTATCTTTCTTACCCCATGCCCAGACAGCTAAATGCTCCCCATCTCCTGCTTCCCCCATGTAATGGGATTTCTGTGGAGTAGCTAACAGGGCTCAGGAGAGTGGGGTGTGGGCCACACAAACCTGCTACCCCTAAGATTTATCAGTTCTTCAAGTTTTTAAATATGTCTCCCAGGACTTGGACAGCATTGCAGTAAACTGAACCATTTTAACTGATGCAAGGGTAGGAGACTTTTAATGAGAAGGGAACAGGGATGAAAGGATGATTACGATGGGGACTAGTTAATAAAGGAGAAAAATGTATTATTTTTATCATTTATTTATCCCAGATAACTCTGCTTTAGTTTTCAGTGTGGTCCTGCTTTTACCCTTAATTACAACTGGGTCATTTGAAGCATTAGGTGTCAAAGATGTGTTCAGGTTCACACAGTATTGTGCTCGGGTAGGACTGAAACCTGGGTCTCCAAGTTCACAAACCTGTGCTCTGACCAGTGCCACATTTTAAACAAAGTTGTGTAAGGGTACATTGGGAGCACAATATCCCTACAGGAGGGCATGTAGGCTTTCCATGGTGCCATATTCCCAGACAGGGTACTGCCAGTTCTCATTACTCTTCCTAGATTGTACCTTAATCCTTTGACTGAGGAATGATTCCAATAGCACCCCGTGATTGCAGAGCTATTCTGCAGCTCCCTACCCTGGCAAGAGATGGACCTATTCATAATTTCTAGGGAAAGCCTTCCAGTGGGTTATAGAAATGCTGATCTGCTGCTGCTTACATTGACAGATGTAATGTGTGCCCAGATCCAGTACAACCAACACTTGACCCCTCCCCTTTTTACAATGAGGCCTGACAAATGACATTATGCTCCTCACCTCAAACTGTTATTTGGCCAGCCACCTTGGAATTTGCAGGGGGAACATATGTGTGTGTGTGTGTTGTGTGTATGCGTGTGTGTGTGTGTGTGTGTGTATGCGTGCGTAAGTGTGTGTGTGTGTGTGCTCATGTCCCTGCAAGTATGCAGCAAGCATAGGGGTGTTCTTCTGGGTAGTGTGATAGAATTGACTTAGATATACAGTAAATACTTCTGGGAGATGTAATTCTAAATCTGCTTGTATTCTGCAACTCTGTGCTGATTCATTAGGTTACAGTGGCAGAATAAGGATCATAAAATGGAAAGAAAATTCCTGTCCTCAGATTGGTCATTGGTACCCACCTTCAACGGTGATGTTATCCCAGCACAACATCATTATATGAAGGTCAGCCATACACGACACACACAACGTATGCTATCTTTGGCAACTTATTTGCCTTACTTGTAATAGGCACCTTAAACTCTGCCAGTACTACACAACGATAAAAATGATAGCCCTCCTTTCCGCTAAGCCAGTGCAAATGAATTAAAAATAAAATTAACTGTTTCTTTATCAAACTACCTACAGTCATGCTCTCTTTTTTACTGAAAGTCTTTTTTTCTCTTGATCAAGTTTTTATGCTCCATTCTCAACCAGCCCCCTTCTGCCTCTCACCGACTCAACCACAACACCCACGCTCTCCAGGACTTACCTTGGTCTCCAAGCCCCTCATGCATTACTCATTTGGTGGACCAGAGTGGGGAAGGGCCATCCTCCACCCCCCCAAGAGTCTACACCTAGATAAACAAGCCAGGACCCCGTCAGTGGTGTGGGGCCAGCAACGAGTGAGGAATTCATCCAGCCGGCAGGATCCATGTCCTCATTTTTTTTCTCAGCCTGCCCACCTTCTCTGATACCATGTGTAGCTTCAAATCTGGATTCCAAAGGCATAGTGCACCATATGAGGGAAAGTTCCTTGGCCTGCTGCAAGTGCAACAGAATGCTGCACCATCCCACCCCCTGCTAGGAGCTCTGCCATGCTGCAGAACCATCCCCCAGGCCCCCCTGGCCAGCTCTCCAAGTTCATTCCCAAACTTACAGTAGGTCACTTGCACGGGACTGTAATGCGCTACCCGCTGGGCCATCAAGTGGCTTTGTCTTTTTGTTTCATACGTCATTTATGAGTGGCTTCACAGGGTCACAGAGCAAACACCAGGATCACATGCACTGGTAATCAACAGAGTGTGCAGCCTAACTCTGCTCCCCGCTACTGTTACTGATTGGTTCCAAGCCACTTACTGATTAGTCCTAGCTGGCTTCTCCTGGTCCAAAATACAGAACTCACCCACAGTTTACTATATGATGGGGAGGGACTGTGTATTCGACAGGGCACCGTGAAGACAGCAAGTGAGAGAAGGGGGGAGAGAGACACATTAAAAACAATAGAGCACCTGCAGCACCACCTACTGGCCAAAACTAAAGCAGGAGCCTCTTTCTTTAAAGGGAAACAATGGAAAAGACAAAGCTTTCCTCAGACACTACAGAAACTCTCAATTAGCGCTTTCAGACAGTAGCAACTTTATTTAATGATTTAGAACAGCTACCCACAACTTCCACTTCCTGTTGCTGGCAGCAGCCATTTCGTGAGCAGCAGTGAGCTTCCTGAGCTCACTGTATGCTAATATGCCTGTTTCACCTCAGCTATTGGTTGGCAGGACATATTAGCATAAACTGAGCTCAGGAAGCTCTCTGCTACTCATGAAATGGTGGCTGCCAGCAATAGAAAGTGAAAGTTGAAGGCCACTGTTTAAATCACTAAAAAATCTGTTAGAATAATTTGTTAAAAAAATGTTACTGTCTGAAAGCAATAATCAGGCACTTTCGTAGTGCCTGGGTAAAGCTGTACCTTTTCCACTGTTTCCCTTTAATACAAATTCAAAAATCAACTTAAAACATTTTTTTAGTAATTTTTTTTTGATTTTTCTGCATACAAACATGACATTTTATAATTGCAATAATGCATTCCAGGCCAGGGTGTGTGTCTTGAGGATAATGCCACTTCTCGAGTGTTGGATACACAAGGCCTGCAGCTTCATGTCAATTCATCCTACATGAGATGTTATCCCACCATGACACAGGCCAAGCCTTCTCATGCATTTTTGATTAAATTATTAATTTTTACTAAGAATCTTTTAAAACAATAGGAACAAAAACAGAGAAGTCATCAAACTGAGTCAAATAATAGCTCCCATCATGCCTTTTAATATTTACTGCATGGAAGGACCCTTCAGAGTCAATGATAATAACTTGTGCATGGTTGTCTTACATTAGACTGGTGTCAATCACAGCAGTGTGGTGCCTCTAACCCCAGAAGGCTTTCTTACTTACAGCCACTCAATGTGGTGTCACACACCCTGGAGGGGCTTTCTTACTTAAAGCCACTGGCTTTCTTTACTTCCTGTTATATAATGCTAAGATCTTGCTGTTAGTGGAGGACTACGGACCAGCATTATTAGCATAGTATAGTGCTACACTATTTGCACTACTTACAGTTAATGATAGATTTAGGTGATTATTTTACCTTTCTTTTAAGTTGCTTAAGTTGGAGTGCTCCACCACCAACCCTGCTCCCCATTTAAAACTAAAAAGAAAGGGGGTTGCACAGACAAAGCCCCCCTCTTAAAAAGGAAGCACTGTAACTATAATAGTAGATACATGCATTGACAGTTTTAAATAAGTAGTGCAAATAGGGAAGCATAACACAATGCTAACACTGGTCCTAAGTCCTTCACCAACACCAAGATCTTTTTATGATCTATAGCACTGCATTATAACTTTTCTGTAGTTTGCATCCCACTGAGTCAGCAACCTGTGGACTAATTTTGGGCACCCCACCACTCCTTCTACAATAGCAAAACTAATTAAATAAATAATGATCCATTTTGGGGTTCTGATAACATAGAACCTTTTGAAATTTGCTTTCATGGTTATGATGACACCAGAACCCCTTTATAGAATTATAGGTTAGCCTAGTATATAATAGTTCCCCATCTATTATTCTATTTGTATTTCTACTTTCAACTGCTTTGAAAGCACTACAGTATCAAAGTAACAAATGGCATCACCACTGCAAAAGCTGCTCTTGCATTTTTTCTCATTCCCTAACCTAATGACCAGGTTTACTATGGGATTTACAGACTTCTGTAGGTCTATTATTGTGACTTTTCATCCCTGTTTATCTCCCCTAAAAGTCACAATAATGTGGTATGACATATTGTATGATGTGAATCCCACAATGCAGTTTTTCATAATTTGCTGGATATGGGAGCATAAATCTCATTGTTAAAAAATACTGTTCTGAGCTAAAGTGCATGTGGCAATGTTTATATACATGGAAAAAGTCAGGAAGCGGCTATAAATTTCTGATTAGTGCCATGCCTAAATTAAGCACGAGGGAGGAAGTGTTTATGTCTACTGGAGTTGAGAGACTTTCTGGGGGGGGCTTGAGGGCAGGCTAGAGACTGCTAACCAGTAGTAGGGTCTCTAGCAAAACGCTGACACACACTGAAACAACAGACAAACAGATGTGTTACTTCTACTGAAAGCATGTTTATAGGTAAACAAGCAACGGATGGCACACTGCACTGGCTTCCAAACACACAGCAAATGCAGCACAATGACACAAGGTACTGTGTAAATTTGATCATGTTGTTCTCTTGTTCTTAGGCAAGCTGCATTTCCAAATCAAAACGGGAGAATTTCTCAGTTAGAAAAATAAAGACAGGCTATCAGTAAGAGCATCAGTCTTTTATAACACACACAGCAAATGTGTTCCAGCTGCTGTTGGAGTCATTCGAATTGTCACAACTTGTAAACGTTTGAGTCCATGATGGCAACAGGGAGAAGGCAAAATGTGAAAACAATCCAAATTAGTGGTCAATCATTTTAGTCACCGCCATATTAATGGCCTTTCTAGGGCACAAAATTGTAAGGAGGAACAGTTGAGCTGTGCCCCTCCCATGAAGAGGCAGAGATTCCATAAATCTACATCAGCTCAATGGCAATCAAACTCCGTGGGCAACTGGCTGAGCAAGATCAGGAAGTATATCCCAGGAGTTCACAAACAAGGATCCAGGCTCTTTTATAATTCCCATCTACCACATTTGTGGGACTATAGAGAGGATCATCCACCAATCAGGTAACACGATTCCCCTCCCCTCCCTGTGCAGTATATAGAGCAGTAACTGGAAGAAAAAAAAGCCTTGCTAAGCATAGTCATAGATCCCAAGGTTCCTCATCCACCTACAGGGGTTACATTTAATAAATAATCAACATATAGTTACAGTGATGTGAACAAAAAAGCAAAAAAGATCTACAGAGATTAAGGCAGAAATAAACGGCTGTAAAATATTTGAGCAGCATTGTATCCAAGCGATTTGGTTGCTTCTCCCTTGGTAAGCCGATTTCTGTTCAGCAAAAAACTTCCTTTACATTTTTTTTATCCCTTGTAAGTGTGTAAGAGTAGGTGATTTCTGTTGTGGAACCAACTTCTGTTTACATTTTTTTTGCATGCTATCTTTTCTTGGTGTCAACCGCTTTTTTGGCATCTTTACCATTTTTGTTGTGCAGCTGTTTTTTTATTTTATTTGCATTCATATTTACTTGCTTTCCTGTTAGCATTCATGTTTCATACTACTTTTTCGATTGCATACTTTTAGTTTGCATTAATATTTTTAGGTTTGCTATACATTTTGTTAAGTTTTGTTTGGAATAATTCTGTAGTTATTCTATAGCTGTTTGTTTGCATTTCATTTTTGTTAAAGGCTGTTTAACTTTTTTTGTTTGTATTTAATTTGTTTGGTTGTTGCTTTATTTATTTGACTGCAAATAACTTTTTTTGTTTGTGTTCTGCACTTCAGGGCCACAGCAGTTTATGACATAAGTGCATTAGTTTGTTATCTCTTTCACATACTTTTCTATGTCTTACAGGCTGACAACAACAACAGCCAGATGACAGTATTACTGGTCCAGCATATGGTGGCATAGAGGCATAGTACCATCTCCTGCATCAATTTTCCATCCCTCCCCCTCTCTTTTCACTAGTTTTACAGTAAAATGTATTTTATTATCACGCCTGTCTAATCTCTTTTTGGTTGCTGTACAGTATGTCTCTGTGGTATTGTACATTAGCTCTAAAGTCAGTGTTTTCAAAGATTGTGTTTCTTGGTATAGTATACGGGAAGCCTCAAGTCATTTTGACTCATCAAGCTGTTTTTGATACAGGCTCCAGCACTGTCCCTCCATATACAGTACTGTATGCTGCATGTCACACATTTATTCTGATTTATGTCATTTTTTTTGGGGGTTCAATCTCACACACAGGAGCAGTGATTTCCAGTTTTGCTCCTGGGGCTGAGCCAGACTGTAAATTCACTCCTGAAATTTCATTCCCCTGCCCCTTCCCTCATTTCCCCAATGCCATTATTCAAAAGCAGTTTTTCTGGGTTAAAAGCAGGAAATTATCAAGAAAATTACACACTGAAGAGAACACAATGGGAGGCAACTATAACTTGCAATAAAGGTTTTAAATGATTTTCATTCAGTACGGTAACTAAAAACAGTTGTAAAATAATTTGTTTTTATTAAACATTTTTTTCAGTTATTAGAAAGCAGGAGTTCCTCTGCCTCATATCTACAGTAGTGGTGGGCGAAGTGGGCTAAATTCACTCCACGAAGTGATTCTCAAGGAGTAACGAGACTCAAGTAGGCAAAGCCCGCAGTGGGCCGGAGTAATTTTGTGTTATAATGGGGAACATGAAGTCCATTGAAAACAATGACTTTGTGTTACTCCACCTTCCCCACACCACTTCTCCACCAATTTTAAGGCAAAGTAACACTGAAATCAATGTACTTCGCATCACTTTGCCTTGTTATTAAGTTCCAAAGTGAATTTGCAGTGCTTCATTGGATTGCAGGTCACATGGGCTCTGGATTGCTCAGCACAGCCTCAGTTCTGTGTAGTGTGTGTAATGGAAGATGGAGACAGTTTCCTTTCATAGCTCTGTCATTCAAATCCTCTAAAAGCTGTTAAAAAAACCTTTTTACTCCTTTTTTTTTTTGCTCAAAATTTAGTATATCGATTGTAGGAAACCCTCCTGTGCTCATATCATCGAGTGTTTATTGTTTGTGTGTGTCTTTTGAATGTTAATTTAGAACAGTTAGTCTGTGTACTGTGAAGTGTGCTTTGGGGGAGGGGCATATCTGTGGTGTAGGTAGATTAACTGGGAGAAAGGGCAGTCTTTCTGTTTTGGTTGTATTTTTCTTGTATAACTGTGTTAATGTACACACAGTAATATTTTCAGTAATTCTTGGCATTTTTTTGCTGATTGTTGTGGTGCAGCAGTGTATAATTTCAGTTTTTTTACAACACTTGGTTATATTACTAAAGGTGTTCAATTTGCTACACATTACTTGTAGTGTGTGTGTGAGCATGTGTGCAATGCATGCGTGCCATTAAATCAGATACCATTTATTATGCCACAGAGTAATTGCAGCAGTGTGAACCTCCTATATCCACTGCACTTGCATGAATTTTTTATACTGCTTGTGGTATCTTTACTGGTAGTAGTGGACTATTACTGCCGTGCACTACCCCCCCCCCCCAACTGGCAAAAGGTATTATTTTCCAAATTTGGATTTCTGATGGTGAGCACTGGTTAGGTGGTGTTGCTGTGCCTTCGCGTCTGCATCTCTTTAGTGTGCAGCACAATCTTAATCTGTCTGTGCATTTGCATCTCTTTAGGGCCCAATCTCCATCTGTTACTTAAGTCACAGTTGTTTCTTTGGCTTCCCTTCAGAGTACTGGTGTGGTGCACATGATTCATGATCACATCACAAATCACAAAATTAATGTTTTGTAGTAGTATCTCTCCAGGCTTCACCACTGTACCCACTGATATGAGTTTATAAGCTGGTGAGTTTTGTGAACAGCCAGGTCATCAGGAAAGTACAGCCATAGGCATTTGCATTCCCAATACACTCATCAGCTCCAAGTACGAGAAAAATAAATTCATGTTTCACGGTCATGAATGCAGTCACAATTTATGATCACATCACAAATCAGAAAATTAATTTTTTTACTAGTTACTTGCATCATGTAAGCCTGTTTTGTAGTGTCTCTCCAGACTTCACCACTGTACTCATTGATATGAGTTTTCAAACTGGGGAATTTTGTGATACAGGTCATTGTCATCAGGGAACTACAGCTGTAAGCATTCATGTTCCTGTACAGCATGTGAGTTACAGTACTGTAAGCCATGTGATGTGTCGGGGCCCAGGGGCTGCCAGTATTGTTGTCACTCCCCCTTACTTCAGGTTATGGCGGTATAACAATAAGAAGTCACAATCACAATAACAAGGCGAAGTGGGCATTTCATGCTGTCCACTCTGAGTAGCGGAGTGACAATGCAAAGTGCCCACTTCATGGGCACTTCACCAGTGGAATTTAAATTCACTGTATCTCTAAGATGGGAGACTTTGCATGTCTTGTTACACTCTCATTTCACTTTTTCAGACTGGGGAATTTTCTGGACATAAGACAGTAGCATTTTGGGGATGAACATTAATTCTGGTGACTTTGTCTGAGCACTGCAAAGATGACTAAGTGTGCTATTAATTCTGGGAGACATTGAATTTCTTGTTACACTCTCATTTCTCTTCATCACCACTGGGGAATTTTCTGGAGACAAGACGACAGCAGCATTTTGAAGATGCACATTAATTCTAGTGACTGTGTGTGGGGGGGCTGCCAATATTGTTGTCACTCTGCCTTACTTCACGTTAAGGTAGGAATGATAATGTGAAGTATAATATCACATGGCGGGCACCATGCTGGCCACTCCGCAAGGCGGAGTGACAATGCAAGGTGCCCACTTCGCGTTCACTTCACCAGCGAAATTTAAATTCACTGCATCTCTAATCTACAGAGACTGCCACTTGTTCTCTATGGTCCCTGCAGTCCTGCCTATAATCCTAGGCAATGGGCAGGGCTTGTGGGCAACCCCACCTCACCTTGTTCCATCTCCTCTTGTGGGGCAGCTAAGAGTTGTTAACTCAAGTTATTCCCTCTAGTCTAGTGACTTGTCTCTACACTGTGTTCCAAAAACCCACACAGCAATGAGAGATCAGGCCTTTGCTGTCTGTGTACCCAGGCTATGGAACTCCCTCTCATTGTCTGTTTGCAGTGCCTCCTCCCATTACCCTTTTAGAAGCCCCCTGTGGAATCACATGAAATTTAATTTGGCTTGTAATTGCACTTGCAGTAGGTTTCATATCCTTCTCCCTCCTATGATTGGTGGGCTCTAGTCCTTGGCCTGATTGTATACGGGGGTGCCATATCATATGAATACAGTTATAATTGCTGTGATCTTTATTTTACTATTACGTTACCCATATGCTGTTGTGTTTTCTCTGTTAAAATTGTATGCCTGCATACCTTGTAACCTCCAAGGTAGTACCTGAAAAAAGGCATTTATTTATCTAGTGTGCTTACTCCATCAATAACATAGAAATATAGAAGCTGACGGCATATAACGACCACAAGGCCCATCCAGTCTGCCCATTTTTTCTACCTTATGAATGTGCCATAGGCCTGTACTCTGTCAATGGTCTATCTATTCATACTCATCTGTATTGCTCCCTTATGCCTATCCCATGCCTGTTTGAAGCCCTGCACTGTATTCATATCCACCACTTCCTGAGGTAGGCCATTCCATGCATCCACCACCCCTTCTGTGAATAAGAACTTCCTCACATTACCCCTCTAATCTCATGATGTGTCCTCTTGTCCTGCTATTTTTCTTATACTGAAACATGTTAGACTCTTTTATCTTGTTAATGCCCTTAAGGTGTTTGAATGTTTTGGCCATATCACCTATCTCCCTCCTTTGCTCTAGGGTATACATATTGAGCTCCATTAATCTGTCCTCATATATTTTCTGATGCAGTTCCTGCACCATTTTGGTTGCCCTTCTCTGGACTGCCACCATTTTGTTAATGTCCTTGTGCAGGTGTGGCCTCCAGTACTGCATGCAATACTCCAGATGGGGTCTAACCAGTGTCTTGAGAAGAGGGATTATTACCTCCCTCTTATGACTTGCAATACCCATACTAATACACCCCAGCATCCTTCTAGCCTTACCTACTGCTTTAGCGGTCTGCTTGGATGATTTCAGATCATCTGTGATGATGAAGCCCAAGTCTCTTTCTTCCCTTGTGATTGCTAGCAACTCCCCTCCCAACCTATATGTGGCTTCAGGGTTTCTCTTCCCTCTGTGCATGATCTTGCACTTCTTTGCTTTAAACCCCAGTTGCCACTCTTCTGACCATTTTGCCAGTTTATCCAGATTTCTCATTCTGCCCACCCCATCTGGATCATCTACTCTGTTGCAGATATTTTCTGCAAACAGACAAACCTTACCCTCCAGTCCATCTGCAATGTCACTGATGAAGATATTAAAAAGGACTGGCCCCAGGACTGATCCCTGAGGTACCCCACTTGTGACTTGTATCTCTTCTGACTGTATACCATTAACCACCACTCTCTGTTTTCTGCCCACCAACCAGTTTGCCACCCAGTTGACCAACTTCTGACCCACCCTGAGCCTACACAGCTTATTAATCAATCTTCTATGTGGAACAGTACCGAAAGCTTTTGTTGAAGTCAAGGTAGGCGACATCAACTGCACCCCCTTGGTCCATTACTCTGGTTACCCAGTCAAAGAAGTCTATGTGATTAGTTTGACAGGACCTACCTGTTGTAAACCCATGCTGTCTTGGATCTTGTTCTCCATTGGATTCTAGGTGTTGCACTATCCTTTCCTTAAGGAATGCCTCCATGATCTTGCCCACTACTGAGGTAAGACTGACTGCTCTGTAGTTCCCTGCCTCTTCCCTGCTGCCACTCTTGTGGAGCAGGATCACATGAGTCCTTCTCCATTCTTCTTGGACCTCTTCCATGGTCAGAGACTCACTAAACAGTTCGGATAATGGCTGTACTAGTTCCACCCTTAGCTCCTTTAGTGCCCTGGGATGTATGCCATCAGGTCCCATTACCTTGTCCACCCTGAGCTTAGTGATCTCTTGTAGGACTCTTTCTTTTCTGAAGGGACTTGTGCACACCCCCCCCCCCCGTGTCCATGGTGCCGAGCTGTGGGCCCTGCCCTACCTTCTCCTCAATAAATACTGAGCAGAAATATCTATTTAGAATAGATGCTTTTCCTTGGTCCTCCTCCACACACTCACCCTTATCCCCTTTGATCTTAGCAATACCACTTCTGGATTTTCTCCTTTCACTAATGTATCTATAGAAAGTCTTGTCTCCTTCTTTTACTGTTCATGCTAGTGTTTCCTTGGTTTGGGCCTTTGCATGCATTACTGCCTTCTCTTCTTCCCTTGGATAAATTTGGTATGCCTTCCTATCTTCATCCCACTGTGTTCTTTTATATTTCCTGAAGGCCAGCCTTTTGGCTCCGACCTTTTTTGCCACTGTTTTTGAGAACCAAAGTGGTTTCCTCCTTCTTTTGCTTTTGCTTTTCTCTCTAACACAATGGGATGTTGCTTCAAGTATTGCATCCTTAATGCTTGCCCACTTTGCCTGTACCGCCTCACCTCTGTTTCTTTTTGCCAGGGCTAGCTTAACTTTGTTAGCCATCTTATCAAAGTCAGCTCCTCTGAAGTCCCATATTTTTGCCTTGGAATGGAATGATTTAGTTCTAGTGACCAAATTAAACCATACCATGTGATGGTCACTGGCCCCCAGGTGACCTTTTATCTGGAGAGCTATGATCCTTTCCCTGTTAGTCAGTACTAGATCTAGGATAGCTCTGTCTCTTGCGGGTTGATGTACCAGTTGATTGAGGCCCTCCCCCTGCAGGGAATCCACTATGTATCTAGTTCTGGCAGATGTTTCTGCTGGTATTGACCAATCTGCATTTGGCATGTTGAAGTCTCCCATTATCAAAACCTCCCCTTTAGCTGTCATATTTTGTATATCTGTTAACACTAATGTGTCTATGCCCTCCCCCTAGTCTGGAGGCCTGTAGACAACCCCAGTTCGTATGGCTGTCCCATTTTCTGTTTCCAGGGTGACCCACAGTTCTTCTGGCTCCTTATGTGTATTCTGAATTTCTGTAGCTTTGATATTTTCATTGACATAAAAGGCCCCCCCCCCTTTTGCACCTCAGTCTCTTCTGAACAGTAGATAGCCAGGTACTGAAGTCTCCCAAGTGTGATTACTGCTAAACCATGTCTCGGTAGAGGCTACAATGTCCAGTTTAGCCTCTGTTATTATCGTCTGCAGGTCTGGGATCTTGTTTCCCAGACTGCGGGTATTTCTGTACATGATTTTCCATTGGCAAGATTTGGGTGTGTTAGTTGTTGGTCGAGGTCTTGCATTTCAATCAAACAATCAATCAATCAATCAATCAGTCAATATCTTTATTTAGCTAGGTGGAACACCATTGAACAGGGCTCATTTACAAGATGGACCTGGTACTATAGTTTAAACAACAACAACAACAAGTCACAATACAACAATTTGGAGTAGGCGTAGCAACATTAGCAGTCTATGTACAGTCATTACAAATGAGAAAGGTGTGGCTTGGCATGGTGGTGTACAGTAATTTACAAATAGCAACGTAAGGCTTGACACTGAGAACAGAACAAGGCAGCATAATTTACAGGCATGGTACCAAAGGCAGTCAGCATACCACTATGTGTAAGTTCTATGCAAGGCAGGTCTCTGATAGACAGTAGAGTACAATATTATATGGGATGAGGTCTAGACCAGCAAAGCATTACGTGTCCTAGGAGAAGACTGTAAAGCAAGGGCACTGAGGGCACAGGATTGCCCAAGGAGTTCCCCCTGCAGGTTGTTTGGGAAGCCAGACCTTTTTCTTTACCTGGTGATGCAAATAAACTACAAACATGCTGAACTCCGGTTTGATCACTAGCTGGGGGGAGGGGTGTTCTTCCTGTTCAGTGTAACAGGTGCTGTATTCCTCTCCCCATTTGCTAGTTTAAAAATTCTGCAAAGAGGTCAACTACTGCCCCAATGCACTGACTCCCTCCTTAGTCAGATGCAGTCCATCGAATTTAAAGAACTTTCGCTCCCAAAACTGTTGCCAGTTACCTACAGATTTGTGTCCTTTTTCCTGGCACCAGCCCTTGAGCCACATGTTTAGCGTTCCTATCTCCCCTTCTCTGACCGTCTGTCCATCTGTCCATCTGTCCCCCACTCCCAGACCAACAGGATCTCAGAGAAGGAGATGTCAGATGAAATGGATGGCAGTTTGTCTCCCAGCCTGGTCAGGTATTCCTTGGTCTTCACAACTGACCTGCTAGTGAGCTCGTTAGTCCCTATGTGTACAAGGACATCGATGTTTTCTCCTGCTTCCCGCACGATTTTAGCAATGCAGTCAGTGTCTCTCCACGCTGCTGTACCTGGGAGACATCTGACCACTACCCCCAGCTGGAGGTAGGTATCAATTCCCTGAATTATGGAGTCTCCTATGATCAGAAGTGTTCTGGATTTTCTTTTTGCTTTTTTTATTTTGGTCCCTGTTTTGGGTGAGTTTTGTTGCGCTAGCTCCTGTGATGCAGTGTCCTGCTCTGCAGTGTCCTCTGCCCCTTTGTTTGATTTTAGAGACAGAGACAGGTGCCTGTTTGTAGTTTTTATATGGTTTGTGGAGGTGATTCATTGGAGAACATTGAGTGATGGGGCACCTGATTGGCCCCTGCTAACCACCTGCCAACCTCCTGGACCAACTACCCTCAGTGGGCTAGGTGTTTCAGTTGGATGTTGGGGAAATGGCAGGTGGTTCTTATAATATATTTCCTCCTGAATATGCAATTTGAGGTGTGCAGTCTCTGCCCATGCTGTCTGGAGCTTAGCCCTTAGATCTCCAATGGTTCAGCATATAGGGCAGGGTCCCAAATCTTGTATATCTGCCCTTTTGAAAAGTGTCCCACAGTACCTGCAGTTAATAATATCCATTTCATATGAGTTGCTGGGTTTATAACCTGGTCAGAGTAATTAGAAGGAGGAAAATGAAAGCAAAAGTTTGATTTTTTGTTTTGTTTGTTTGTTTTTGTATAACTTGTTATAACAAGTTATATATTACTAGTGACCCTGTAAGTGAGGTCACTGTGTGGATACGCCTCTGATCCTCCCCTTCCTGCTTTGCTACAAGAAATGTCACGACTGTGCTACTCTATAAAAGGAGTGTAGCATGGAGTGGTTGGGGACAGGGTGGGTGGTTAGGCCCTTCCCCTGCTGAAAAAGAAGAACCACGGATGAAAGAAACAAGGAGGCAAAAGCAGAAATAATCAACCAACAACAAATGCAGATGCCTTGAAAACTTAGCCTAATGATAGATAAAACTGTAAAACCTGTAAAACACCACCTGTAATAATTTCACAGAAGATATACCCTGCAAACAACACTTTGCTACAGAGAAATATAAAGCAGTAACAAAAGATACACCTTGCAAAAAGCGATTTCAATCAGAGAAGATTACAGCAGTAATATATAAGTACAAAACTGTAACAAACCTGTAGGCACACCCTGTAATAATGCAACACAAAGTATTTCCTGCAACAGCAATTTGAATCAGAGATCAATAAAGTAGTAAAATGTTAGCAAAAAGCAGTAACAAACCCTGTGAGTACAACAGAAAATAGTAACACATAGTAAATCTGCCTAGCCAAAAGAAGCCTTAATCTTTTTCCTTGCTCTGATGATATAAAATTAAAAAATATATAAAAAAATTAAAAATTTAAAAAATACTAAATAAATAAAACATCAGGTTGTTACTCTTTTTTTATTCTTTGTTAACTGGGAAAGGCCCATTAGGCACAACTGCCTATTTTAAGGGGTGACCTGGGAGCTTTAGGCTGGTTAAGTGACTTTAGAGTCACACAGTATGCAAGTGGTGGTTGGGGGAAATCAGACCCAGGTGTGCTGAACCAAGCTCATTCACAGCTTGTTACTCTAATCTCTAGGCTATACTGCCAGGTTGAACATTTGATTCTCATTTGGAAAAGTTAAAAGGGACAGAAATGTATGCCTAAGGCCCTGTTCATTCTGGGCAACTTAAAACATTTTATACATCATAAAACGTTTTAAGTAGCCTCAAGCACGGTTACATTTGCGCAGAACATGACTTGAACATGACTTTGGAACCATTTAAGTAAACTGTGCTCAAACCCTGATTCGAGGTAGGCTTGAGCACAATTTAAAAAATGGTTCCAGAGTTAAATCAGACTAACCTGCAGTGTGGATGGTCTGACATGATTCCCTTTAATAAAGCTGGATGTCCCTGATTTGGAACCGGTTGATAGTTAATCTGGGCCTGAGCAGTAGTGCGGATACCGTAAACCATTTTTATTAACAGTTTACAACACACCAGTGACAGTGTGGACAGAGCAAAAGGGATGCTACTGCATGGTAATTAATCTGTATTTAAAAACATTTTAATTACTGTGCTGTAGTGTGAACAGGGCCTAAAAGCGTGTAAGCAGGAATGTTTTTTTAGAGCTACTGTACAGCTCCAAGCTTGTGTCCACCATTCTTCCCCAACCTAAATCAAAATACTGCGGTAACATTTAAAATACTTTTTTTTTTTTTTTTTTTTATGAATACATTTTCTAAGAAGGCCTGGCCTTTCCAGCAGATTGCTGCATAGTAGTTGCACTGGTTTCTCCAGAACAGGGCTGCCAATGAAGTGATGCTGTAACAGACAAATTACATGGTAAAGCTGCATTCATTAAACCATGTCATAAATGTTATCAATTTGGTAAAGATGTATAGTACTGTACTTGCTGTTGTTGTTCCTTGGCACTGACTGGAGGAGGAGGAGTCTGACCTTGTCAGTCCTGAAATATGAACAAGACAACATTCATTACTGTCCTGTGCATTATTTAACATTTATTGATTTATTGCAATTGCTTCACCAGGTAAACATACAGAGATACAATACAGGAAGAATTGTGCTTACAGATGCAACCTGGGGAGGGGGGGGGAGGGGGTGAAGATGTGAACATAACAGCAGTCCAACTAAGCTAAGTACACTAGCAATAAAACCAAGCAGGGTGGGCAGTATTGTGCTGTACTAGAACACCCCAGGTGCATACTGGGGCCCAGCACCGCAGGCAGAGAGCCTTATAGCTCCTGGGTAGTCCTATATAGCCCAATATGACCTACCCTGTCGGGTATTATTGTGTTGGAAAATTGTTAAAAAAAGTAGGCAGCACAGGTTTTGAAACTTTTAAGTAACAAGCAACATTTATTAACTTTTGCAACTTTTTTTAAGGGGGTTTAAAAAAAAAGTCCCTTTTTGGGAAGGGTGCCAACAAAAGAAATGTAGAAACCTTGCAGTTGCTCATTCTGTTGAAGGGCTGGCCAAAATAGTACAGTAGAGCACTACTTATTGTATGTTATGAAGTTGATGGGAGAATTGAAGGTGCCGTTCACGGGGCTGAAGTTATGAGTTGAGGAGCTGGCAGAGCTGGATACAATTTCTTGTTGCACTTTCTCAGTGTATACTGCAGCTGTCTTGCTTGAGTTGGTAGTGCTTGTTTTCTGTACTGCTGCATGCTGCCCAACACCAACCATTGAACTCCATGTTTTCTGGTTTTCTAGGCTTGCTGACCAGTAGTTCTGCATGCTGGCTTTGGATCACTGTCCAGTTATAGAGGTGGTCTTGAAAGAAGAGAGGCCAATGTTGCTGTGTAGCTGAACCACAGTGGAGCAAATGCTGTGCTTCACCTATCTGGTGCTGTGTCCAGCTTCCTTACTTAATTTTGGCACCAGCCAATTAAGGAAATTTTTGCCCATGACTTTCCAGGTACACCAGTGCTGTTGAGGTAAGCTTGTGGGGGCCATTGAGGGTGGCGGTAAAAGGCAGGGGTATCCAAAAAGATTTTGCCTATGTATTTCAACAAGCTGTGCACTGGGCACAGAGGGTTTCCAAGATCTTACATAAATCCTCTGCTGTTCTCCTTGTTGAGTTCAAGAGGATTTTTGTGAGTTTTAGTTTCAGCATTATGTGACAATGTCACATACTTGTGTCTGTTATTGTTGGTTTTTACTAGAAAAAAGTCAGGGCAGATATCCCTGGGCTGTTCCTGACTGTAACTGGCAGCATGCAGCTGAAGGTCGAGCTAGACCTTTTGGACCAGACTAGACATGGTATTGGGTGAGAGAACTGGTGACTACCTTAGCTTTTCCAGATCTGCCTCTGATATTGGTGGGTAGTAACCAGCTACAGTATGTCTTTTTTTGCTTCCATAGCTTTTTAGGAACTGAGCTCAGTACATTGTTTGAGGATCAGAAAATTGACTTGCTAATAAGGCTGACATTGCCGCCTATTTCATGGGTGTTTAGGTGCCGATTGCTACCAGCACTCAGAGAGCAGTACCCCAGTACAGAGTACTGCTGGCTTGTCATGGCTTGGACTTCTACATAGAAGCACTACAGGTTATTTATTGTTTGAAATACATCCGTTTGCCAGTTGACAGATATTTTTGCAAGCAGCCATTGCTTAAAAACACTTATTGCCCACTTAGTATTTGTTTTTAATTAATCTTCTCCTTATCACCCTGTGTGACATTGAGTTCTGTTGTACTCACAGTTACAAAATGAGAGGTGATGTTTTTTATGTTTTTATCTTTTGGCAGATGGTGGCTGTTCAGAACAGTTGTCTTCTTCTGAAAAAAAACTTCTTATGGTGTCTTCTGGTGCCAGGTCGAACTTAACAGCTAGGCGGTCTTTCATTGTTTTTTGTAGTGATCTCCACAAATCAAAATGGCCACTGATATGTGGTTTTGGAGATGTGAAAGTGGGCCTCAGGACTGGCACAAGGATACTGCACGTGATAGGGCAGTTTGGCATGGCTCTTGTTTTCTCCAGGTTTCTGTTGACACATAAATGTACCCCTTACAAGGGGCTTCAGCCAATAAGAGACAGGGAAATCTCTCTACCCATTTCCTAAAAATCAATAATATACTATACTGTATATGCTGAACCTTACATATTTACAATAAGAGGTACAGTACCCACACGGGATAGTATACAGTACAATTTTACATACTGTAATAACAGATACAAGATCATTCTCAATCAGCTTGAGACAGTACTGTTTCAGTAATTAATGGTTGTAGTATGCTCACCCACGTGGCAGTATACCAGATGAAGTCCATGCCACCATCATTTTATTGACTGTGGAGATCCTGTGGAGGACCTGGGGGACACAT
Organism: Neoceratodus forsteri; assembly: GCA_016271365.2. Classification (NCBI taxonomy): domain Eukaryota; kingdom Metazoa; phylum Chordata; order Ceratodontiformes; family Ceratodontidae; genus Neoceratodus; species Neoceratodus forsteri. The sequence goes on along the minus strand of CM028131.1, from coordinate 950,755,595 downwards.
GGTATTCCACAGAGGCTAAATATCCATAGGGCAGGACCTTGGCCACCTGCTGCCACATCATAATCTGCTTTGCATTCCTCAGAATTCCTATAATGATATACAATAAAGCAACATACATTCAGTACAGCAAAATACAGTTCCAGGAATTTCAGTAGTTTTCATCTGCTTTTCTATGCTGCAGTATATTACTGCACTACCGATTATTAATTGTTCATAAAATAGGTTGGGAAAATTCTGAAACCTGAATGATTGTTTCCTGTGCATTAGATCCATCTACTGCACAAGTAAATACAAATTCTCCAAAACAGGACATTATACAAAAGAAATCATTCTGCCAGATTTAAGAATATTGACATTTTAAATAGCCACTGTTTATTTTACACAGCACAGAAAGAACTAATACTTCACAAGCATAGGAAAATGGACCATTCCACCACAAAAATATATCTCCCTTCACTCTGGAAACTACTTCCACCCTCCTGTCAATTTGCTATCTCCCCTGTTCCCCTCAGGCACCAGCTGACATTCTTTTCCTTCCCCTCTCCTGTTTTCCCCCTACCTGACTGCCCTATTATATTTGCCCCCTGCCTTAGGTGTGGCTGAAATGCCTGATTTTTGCTGCATGCTCTCATTGCACTTACTCCTGTTTTAGTCATGTACTCTATTCCACTTTACTGTAACTTGCAACTGTCTCAGTGCTATGTGATTACATTTAGCTGTACTGTATGCTGTGTAGTTGTCTTCCCTGTTCTCTTCCCCCGGGGCCACACCTGGAAATCAGCCTTGGCTCAGTATGCCTTTTCCAGTAACCAGTTTTCAAATAAATAAAAAATCAAATTTCTTTTGAAAACAATAATCTACTTTGGAAAAAACATAGAACAGTAGATGCCAGGTCACACCATATATAAGATGGTTTAAACCTACAGTAAAGAAAACTCAAACTGCTCATATTGCACTCAAGCTTGACCTCTCCCCAGCTGCTCAGCCAAGCACTGTCACTCTTTTTTTGCTTTTCATTTTCCTTAAATGCAGTTCAGCTGTCTGCCTGATTTCTGAGTGCTAGATGTCTCCTAACTTCTGACTCACAGGTCTCTTCCTGACTTCATCCCCTGCTCCCCCATTCCTACTCTCTCTCACACACTTGCTCACATATGCATTCCCACAGTACTGTCACAAACAGCACCTGCACATTATTTTGACTTGTTAAGGACCCTGGAAACAGGGCAAATATTTGTTTGAGCCACACAGCAGCACAAAATGGCCATATGGAGGCTGATACAGAGGAAGAATACCTGCTCAGAAGGCTGCAATTCAGTACTTCTCAAGTTAAACACCTCTTCTAACTACAGTCACTCTCTCAAGCCTGCCTACTCAACAGCAAATCATCAATCTTTCCCCACCAGCCTACTCTCTATTATCCACCCTGTCTATACTAAAAACAATAGAACTCTGGGACCACTTATAATCTATCAATGTCCTTTCTTAGGTGAGGCCTCCAGAATTGTGCACAGTACTCCAGATGAGGCCTCACTAATGACCGATAAAGTGGTAGTATCACCTCCCCGGCCCGGCTGTCTGTCCCTCTGCCAATGCATCCTAATACCCTGCTAGCCCTGCTGTAAGCCTTATTGCACTGACTTTGCTGCTTGAGGTTGTCCCTAATGATGACTCCCAGATTATGTTCCTCAGCAGAGGAGCTCAACTGGACTACGTTTAGCCAGTATTCTTCCTTGGGGTAGTCCTTACCCAGGTGCATCACCTTACACTTCTTAGCAGTTATTTATTTATTTATTGAAGTTTGGGAATTACAACCCTTTGACTCAGGGACTCTTTTTCAAAGGCTCCACATCAGTACAAATTGTGGCAGGCAAGTTTTTCAGACATCATGAACAATGACAGTAATTGTACACAGAGAAAAATTATGTAATAGGAGCTATTACAAAGGCTCCATTTCAGTGCAAAGTGTGTTAGGCAAGTGTTACAGACATAATGAACAATATCAGTAATTATATACAGAGAAAAAATTATACACTAGGGTTATTTAATAACAGTGCAATACAATAAACATTGTCAATTGACAAGGGAGTAACCAAAATTGTTGAAATAAGTCAGAGGATAAAAAATAAGTATTGGAGAAAGGAGCAACAGAGCTATGGAGCAGAAAGTGAGAAACAGTCACAGGAAGTGAACCAAAAGAGAGATGGAAATATAGTAGAGACCAGAAAGCTGCCTAATGGGCAATGTCATGGGGTTTAGGTACAGGAGAGGAAATAGTTGGAGGGTTACGACAGTGTTATGGACAGTCACAGTTTGATGAAACCAGGATGTGGTCCCACAGTTCTTTTTTGAAAGGGCCCAACATGGGTATGGATGGGAGGGAACCAGGGATGGAGTTCATCCATAAAGGGGCCCTATAACTGAAGGACCTTTGACTAGCAGTGGTGCTATAGAAGACGATTTGGAAAGCAGTTTTGTCGGTGTGTCTAGTTGCCTGTCTGTGCTGCCTTGGAGAAAGAAGAAGGTTACAACCAGGGGTTGAGTGGCCCATAGAGATTTTTTTTGCTAGTAGGCAAGTCTGATAGTAGAGACGCCCTTGGAAACTTAGCCAGGCTGAGCATTGATAGATATCACACGTATGCGTCAACCTGTTGCAACCAGTGGCCAGGTGACAGACTTTGTTTAAGGCAAGTTTAATTTTTCTCAGGACAGAGTTTGAGGCAGACCCATAGAAGACTATACCGTAGTCTACCAGGGATAGAACAGAGCTGGAGCTAGCCAGTCTAAGAGCAGAAGGAGGGAGGCAGGACCTAATTCTGTAGAGGAGGCCAATTCTGACATTAACTGTGGAGCAGGTAGCAGTAATGTGTTCATGGAAGGAGAGGGCAGGATCGAAGGTTATACCGAAGTATTTAAAATGGGGAACAGATTCCAGGGGCTGCCATGAGAATTGAGGATGAAGAGGGTGGAGGACTTGTACTTATTTTGGTGATGGGAGAATAGCATTACCTTTGTCTTTTTAGAATTGAGAATAAGTTTATGGGTTGAAAATCAGGATTCAACCTCCTTGAAGGAGAGCTGCAGGTCTTGCTGAAGTAGGATAGGGTCAGGATGGTGACTGAAAATCACTGCTTCATCTGCATAGAGGAGGAGACTTCTGGTGCAGACCAAGAGGACAGAGTTCAGGTACAGGGTAAATAGGAGTGGGCCAAAGAATGGAGCCCTGGGGTACCCCAGAGTGAACCTGAAGACTAGTGGATAGGGTGCCATTTATCTCAACTTGCTGGGATCTTCCTTGCAGGTAGTGGGTGAACCAGGCAGTGGCTTCCTGTGTCAGGCCATTGGAAAGGAGATAGTCTGATAATAGGGAATGATTGACCATAAAAAAGGCTTTGGTGAGGTCTTTGTACACTGTGAGAGAGAGAGATAACCCCCCCCCTTTTTCATTTTGTATATTAGTTCTTATTAGTGCTTAAATGGTTTCTGCAGGCATTCTGAAAGAGTCCAAAATGTATACTTCATTTTGTCTGCTGGTGTATGTCTTGTCCGTTGGGCTGGCCACCCACAATCTGTTGTTATGTTCGTTTTGTTGTTTAACCTCGTGTACACTCGGACTTCGTTTCAGTTTTCCTGTAAGAATCCTAAGTAGAGACAACCACTGAAGCCATAATAATAAATAAAAACAAATTAATTTTGGATAGATGTATTTTTCTCACCATACAGGCATTTATTTAATCTGGTTAGAAACAAGGCTTCTGATGAATGCAGACTTCTGAGACCCCTGTAAGTTCCAGCTCGAACGCTCGCACTATCGCAAAGGAAAGTTCCCCGTAGTGATATTTTTGCCTGTAAATTCGTTCTTATGCATTTTTAGAGAGAGGAAAGAATATAGCAGCTACTCTGCAGTGTGATTTCTGCGATACTCTTAGGCAGTTGGGGAGCTGATGAAATTCAGACTGTTGTCCTAAATAAAAATAAATCTGCCTTTGTTGTTCGGTTTGCGGTCCGTCGGAAAACTAGATGTGCAGCTTATAGTAGGTCAGTATAGGGTGCCGAATTCATATTGCTGGCAGTACCTGTGGACTAAAATGTATGCGCACATTAAATGAATTAGAGGACACAGAAGGGTTCTCTCATTGAGAAGCGTGACCTAACCTTATACGCAGAAAAGTAGTAAATACTGTTCTGTACAGCCTCCAAACACCGCACTATCACTCAGGAACACCACAAGCTAAAATCACGACTTTTAAAAAAATCTTCCTCAGAAATGATTTAAGTGAGGTGGGCTCACCTCCTCTTCCCATTAAAAGGGATATTGGAGCAGCACTCTCCTCCATTCTGAGGCTTTTATTATATTTTTTTTTGTTAACAGAACCCTGCCGTGCTGAGTGCTTCCTTCCTTCCTTTTGCAGCGTTAATTATGAGCCGGCCGACCACAGTTTCCTTGTTTTTATCCCCCCCTTCTAAGAGGAACTACCCTTCTGTGACCTTCTGAGAGAATTAAAATATTAAAACAATACATAAAATTGTTAAAACCAATTGATAAACCTTGACTATATTTCAAACATGTTAATGTATGTGTAAACTAAATTAAAAGCTTTAATTTTGAAAATATTTAATTGTAATAACATTGAAGGCGGAGCTCTGAGGTCACATGATTGAGGGGCTGCTATTTAGGATGACTGCCTAGTAAGATCAAACAGTGTGAAGGAGGGTGTGAAGCTGACAACACCCTGTTCTGAGATAGTGAGTTCTAACTCAGAGATGTGAATTTTGGATTTTATATCTTGTTTTATTATTTTGCCATTTCTAGTCCACTATATGCAATAAATCTTTATTTTGGTTACTGCTAATCTTGTCCGAGTGCCTTACTATCCCACACCATCTCACATTTGGTGTCAGAAGTGGGATAGTGGGTTCGAAAAGGACCTATTGGTGGATCTGAGGTCAGATTCTACGTGTATGCATTCGGGCAAGGCAGAAGAGCAGACTACCCCAGCTACAAGGTCATTCATACTAGCCACAAAGTTGCCTTTATTGTCTGGGCTGGAGCCGACGGTTCAAAGGAAGGTGGCTAAGGTGACAACTGAGGGAGACGGTGTGGATATGGAGGATATAAAACCCACTGGAAAGGGTGCCCAAGCAGCTGAACTGGAGGAGGAAGAACCTCCAGAGAGTCCCCATGAGTTGCTGCGATGGTTGTGCCTGAGACAGACAGAGCTGGAACGAGAAAGGGAGCGGGACCAAGTGGAAAGGGAGAGAGATCGGGCAGAGAATGCAGCTAGATGGACTGACACATTGCGTGCTATCCAGGTATTGGGCTCCGCAAGACCACCTTCAGCATCTGTGGTAGGACAAAAAGACATAAGACTAGTCAAAATGGCCGAGTCAGATGGCATAGAAGCCTATCTTCTGACATTTGAACGGGTAGCCATTGCCTGTGCGTGGCCTAGGGACCAGTGGGTCATCAGGCTGGCTCCATATTTAACTGGGAAGGCACAACTAGCATATAGCCATACAGACCTTGCCCATGTAAATGACTATGATTATGTTAAACAAGCCATTTTGAAAAGGTATGACATAAGTCCCGAAACTTATAGACAACGTTTTAGAACATATAAATTCAAATCTGCTGATACACCCAAGATCTGTACACGCATTTAAAGATCTGTGTCATAAATATGTTACAACATACAGAACAGTTGTACAGATTATAGAAAGTATTATTTTGGAACAATTTATCCGTGTCTTGCCCCAAGATGTGCAATTGTGGGTTAAGGAACACCGCCCTGAGTCCTCAGAGGCAGCCATAAGGCTTGCAGAAGATTATATGACTGCCAGGCCACAACGTTCTAGAACTTTTATGAACTCTAGAAGTCCTTCTACTTCAATGAGGTCTAGTGGCGACGTGAGGCCCCTTAATACTCCGGTTACACAAATTAGTGGTGTCCCAGGGAGTAAGGATTACGGTAGAACAAGTAGAGGTTTTAGCCACGATATAATATGTCATGAATGTAAAACCAAGAGACATATTGCTTGATTTTGTCCAAAGAAAAAGGTCGAGTCAATTCATTTAGTTCTTGCTAACTGGGGTCATTATGTCACCACTGTGGAGATTGGAGGAGTGGCAGTCTCTGGTCTGGTTGATTCTGGCAGTAAGCAGACATTGATACATGCTTCATTGGTGAATAAGCTGGGATCAGGGGAGTCCACCACAGGGGTTAAGTGCATACATGGAGATGTTCATTGGTATCCATTAAGAGAGATGGAGATACAATTAAATGGGATTTTACACAAAATGAAGGTAGGCATAGTACCTTCTTTGCCCATGCCAGTCATAATTGGACATGATTATCCTTTCTTTGATTCCCTGTTAAATATGAATATTGGGGCAGTTACCACCCGGGCACAGAAAAAACAAGAAAAGGAATTGGGACATTTATTTCCTTTTGAGGAAGAGGTATTCAGAACTATTGGTAAGGACAGAAAAAGTAAATCACGAAAATGAAAAGACAAACAATCTTGGAATAAAAAAGATACTGGACTGGAGACACTAACAGAAAAATATATGCTTCCTAATAGAGAGTTTGTAAATATGCAAAAATCTGATGATACTTTAACCCCTTTCTTTTTACAGGTAGTCTCAACAACCCCCACTGAGTCTCATCAACCATATTATATAATTAAAGATGATTTATTATATAGGGTATGTACAAACTCTCATACAGGGGAGATGGTAGAGCAGTTGTTGGTCCTTATCCCCTTTCGAAAAAGATTGTTGTCTGTTGCCCATGATCTACCTATGGCAGGTCATTTGGGTAAAGATCGTACATTGCAATGCTTGCTATACCGGTTTTATTGGCCTGGAATACATGAGCAGGTGGCCGATTACTGTAAAAGCTGCCCTGAGTGTCAACAGGTCGCAGCAGTGGGCTGAAAGGATAAAGTACCCCTGTTACCGATGCCCTTAGTTAACAATATGTTCGAAAGGGTCGCAATGGATATTATAGGACCATTACCTAAAAGTATAAGAGGAAATCGCTTCATATTAGTAGTAGTAGACTATACTACAAAATACCCAGAGGCGATACCTCTCCGTACTGCCACCGCCCCCAGAATTGCAGAGGAATTAGTAAAGATCTTCAGTCGTATGGGGATTCCAAAAACTATTCTGACTGATAGAGGCATTAATTTTTGCTCAGAATTGTTACAAAGGTTGTACCAAGCATTAGGTATTAAAGCAGTCTTCACTACTCCCTACCATCCACAAACGGATGGGTTAGTCGAACGATTCAATCAGACCCTGAAAAAAATGCTTAGGAAATATGTAACAGAGGAAGGTAATAAATGGGACATGTACCTACCCTATTTGATGTTTGCATATAGGGAAGTACCACAGGCCTCTACAGGGTTCTCTCCGTTTGAATTGTTATCCGGACATACCCAAGAGGCCCATTGGACATTATCAAGGAAAGAATTGGAAGACAGGAAGGTAAACACCTATTAGAACCTTTAGAATATTAGCAACAACTACGACAAAGATTAATGATTTATGTAAGAAAGCACATCAAACTAATCTGCAACAACAAACCAAACAAAAGGAATATTATGATAAAGGGACAAAATTTAAAGAATTCGTCGCAGGTGATAAGGTTCTACTTTTATTACCCTCCTCTGATAATAAGTTAGTCATGAAGTGGCAAGGCCCCTACCAGATAGTAGAATGTATGGGTCCAGTAACTTATTTAGTGGCATGTCCTGAAAAGAAGAGTAAACGCAAAGTTTATCATGTTAATTTGTTGAAACCATGGGTAGAACGAACACCTTCTCCTTGTAACTATATCTGTCCCGAAACTTCTGAGTCTGAATTAGACGTAGCCTGTGAGAGATTAGAAGGTACAAGTAATCTCTCAGAGGCACAGATTAACCCACACTTATCGGCCAAACAAGTACACACGTTACAAACCATGTTAGAGCCTTTCGGAACCCTATTTACAGGTCTACCAGGAAAGGTTACTAATGCTGTTCACCATATCATGGTGTCTGAAGACACGCCCATAAGACAAAAGGCTCATAGAATACCAGAAAAGGTAAGGGATGAGGTAATACAAGAAATTAAAAGAATGCAGGACTTGGGAATCATAGAGCCATCCCATAGTGCATGGACCTTCCCTATGGTAATAGCAGAGAAAAAGGAGGGTGGAATCAGGCTTTGTTTAGATTTCAGACACTTAAATGCCATATCCAAATTTGCTTGTTACCCAATGCCCCAGATAGATGACATTATAGACCGTTTGGAAGCGGCTAGCTACATTAGCACCCTAGACTTAACAAAGGGATACTGGCAAATCCCGTTAGACCCAAAAGACAAAGAAAAAACAGCATTTAGTACACCGATTGGCCTGTACCACTTTACAGTGATGTCATTTGGTCTACATGGGGCTCCCGCTATGTTTCAATGGGTAATGGATAACATTCTACAGCCACATACAACGTATAGTGTGGCTTACCTAGATGATGTCGTGATTTTCAGTCCCTCATGGGAAGAACATATACAGTACCTGCAGGCTATATTACCTGCCCTGTCAGAAGCTGGGTTGACACTAAATCCCTCTAAGTGTTCTTTAGCAATGCAGGAAACAAGGTACTTAGGGTTTCAAATTGGTAATGGGAAGGTAAAACCGGAAATTACGAAGGTTGAAGCTGTGGCCAATACCCCTCCCCCAATAACAAAAAAAGATGTAAGATCCTTTTTAGGACTTGTCGGGTACTATAGACGATTCGTACCTGACTGTTCTACAATAGCTGGTCCATTAACTGACATGATAAAGAAGTCTAAGCCAGATAAGGTAAAATGGACACCCGAGTGTGAAGAAGCATTCTGTAAACTGAAGGCTCGAATATGTTCCTCACCTATTCTACACTCCCCTGATTTTGCCCATCCATTTATATTACAAACAGATGCATCTAATTGTGGTATAGGGGCTGTACTTACACAAATAATACAGGGAGAGGAGCATCCAGTCATATTTATAAGCCGAAAATTACATGAAAGAGAGAAGCATTATTCGGTTATTGAAAAAGAATGCCTAGCCATCAAATGGTCAATAGAAGCTTTACGCTTCTATTTATGGGGTAGAGAATTTGAATTATGGGTAGATCACAACCCTTTGTGCTGGCTTCATGTGATGAAGGACAAAAATCCTCGCATAATGCAATGGTACCTAGCAATGCAACCTTATAGGTTCTCCATAAAATATAGGAAAGGAACAGAGCATAAGAATGCCGATTTCTTATCCTGATATGGCATGAGAATTATGCCTACCTATTCTCAGACCTCGGGGTAAAAGTAAGATAGTGATCATTAAGGGGAATAAGTGCGCTAAACTTATTTGTGATAGATAGTTTTTTTTTTGGGACCCCGAGGTGGAGCCCTGGTGAGGGTGGGCTATGACTCCATCTCTTGGATGGAGATCTGAGATAGGTATAGTATTGGTTCTTGGGAATCAAACATAGTTTGTTTGGTTTTAGGTGGGGAGGAATGTGAGAGAGAGAGATAACCCCCCCCTTTTTTGTTTTTTATATTAGTTTTTATTAGTGCTTAAATGGTTTCTGCAGGCATTCTGAAAGAGTCCGAAATGTATACTTTGTTTTGTCTGCTGGTGTATGTCTTGTCCGTTGGGCTGGCCACCCACAATCTGTTGTTATGTTCGTTTTTGTTGTTTAACCCCCCCCCGTGTACACTTCAGACTTCGTTTCAGTTTTTCCTGTAAGAATCCTAAGTAGAGACAACCACTGAAGCCATAATAATAAATAAAAAACAGAATTAATTTTGGATAGATGTATTTTCTCACCATACAGGTATTTATTTAATCTGGTTAAAAACAAAGGCTTTTATGAGATGGAGCTAATGGTCCCCTGTAAGTTCCAGCTCGAACGCGCGCACTATCGCAAAGGAAAGTTCCCCGTAGTGATATTTTTGCCTGTAAATTCATTCTTATGCATTTTTAGAGAGAGGAAAGAATATAGCAGCACATCCTACTCTGCAGTGTGATTTCTGCGATACTCTTAGGCAGTTGGGGAGCTGATGAAATTCAGACTGTTGTCCTAAGTAAAAATAAATCTGCCTTTGTTGTTCGGTTTGCGGTCCATCGGAAAACTAGATGTGCAGCTTATAGTAGGTCAGTATAGGGTGCCGAATTCATATTGCTGGCAGTACCTGTGGACTAAAATGTACGCGCACATTAAATGAATTAGAGGACACAGAAGGGGTTCTCGCTTGAGAAGCAGTGACCGAACCTTATACGGTAGTGCGAGTAAGTACTGTTCTGTACAGCCTCCAAACACTCGCACTATCACTCAGGAACACCGCAAGCTAAAATACGGACTTTTTTTAAAATCTTCCTCCAGAAATGATTTAAGTGAGGTGGGCTTACCTCCTCTTCCCATTTAAAGGGATATTGGAACGAAAAGCACTCCTCCCATTTACGAGGCTTTTATTAATTTTTTTTTTTTTGTTAACAGAACCCTGCCGTGCTGAGTGCTTCCTTCCTTCCTTTTGCAGCGTTACTTATGAGCCGGCCAACCACAGTTTCCTTGTTTTTATCCCCCTTCTAAGAGGAACTACCCTTCTGTGACCTTCTGAGAGAATTAAAATATTAAAACAATGCATAAAATTGTTAAAACCAATTGATAAACTTTGAATATATTTCAAACATGTTAATGTATGTGTAAACTAAATTAAAAGCTTTAATTTTAAAAATATTTAATTGTAATAACATTGAAGGCGGAGCTCTGAGGTCACATGTTTGAGGGGCTGCTATTTAGGATGACTTCCTAGTAAGATCAAACAGTGTGAAGGAGGGTGTGAAGCTGACAACACCCTGTTCTGAGATAGTGAGTTCTAACTCAGAGATGTGAATTTTGGATTTTATATCTTGTTTTGTTATTTTGCCATTTCTAGTCCGCTATATGCAATAAATCTTTATTTTGGTTACTGCTAATCTTGTGCGAGTGCCTTACTATCCCACACCATCTCACATACACAGACCCAACCAATGCCCCTTGATCGAAGGAGTTGTGTTTGTATGAGATGTACTCCTGGAGGGCAGTGGTGGTGCCGTGGCCCTTCCTGAATCCATGCTGTTGCTGGCAGAGGAGGTTAAGTGATTCCAGGAAGTCAGTGAGTTGGTTGGCAATGACTTTTTTGACCACTATGGGGGGGGCAGAATGGAGATAGGCCTGTAGTTATTATGGGAGTTTCTGTCACCACTTTTGTGGATGGGGGTGACCACTGCTCATTTCCAATGGGAAGGGAACAGACCAAGGTACAGCAGCATATTCAAGATTTTGGTCAGTGGGATTAGGATTACATCTAGAGTCAGGTTGAGCAGTTTACGGTCTAGTGTATCGTCACTCTGTCTGTATTTGCCAAGGAATTTAGAGAGGTAGGAGTGGGCAGTACTTGGGGAGATGGTCTTGAAGTGTAATGGTGGGACACCAGTAGGAGGTGGGGAACAGCCCAAGGAAGGGGGAGAAGAAGTTGGGGGGTACTGAATTAAGGTCAGTAAAAGCCGCATTAAAGGTGTTGGCAATCTGGTCAGGAAGTGGGTAGAGACCCCGTTTATGATCAGTGCGGGGGAGGTATTACCACTGAGTTCCTTAATATTCTCCAAGAAATTATGTCCCTGCCCGAGGAAGTGGTGAGTTTAGCTAGGTAGTAAGCAACCTTAGTTTGGCGAATGGCCCAGGTGCAGGAGTTTGGGGCAGCACGGCATAGTTGACGGTCCATGGAATGGCTAGATTCCAGGGATTAGAGCCATAGGTTGTCACGAGCAGTCATTTGGTCAATTATGGACTGGTTGACCTAGGGAGAGAAGCGATTTTTTTACCACCCACTTAACAGAGAGGGCAAAGATATTGAAGGCAGAGTTAAAGAAACTAATAAAAAAGGACAGCGTATCATCAACAGATGCAATATTGTTGAGCGGTGTCCAGTCAAAGTTGAGAAGATAATTGCGGAAATGCCCTACAGCATCTTTCCTAAGGAGTCGGTGTCTGGTGATATGGGGGGGCAGTTTCCAACTGTTTGACCAACAGCAGGTGACTGGGGAGTGATCGCTAAGTGAGTCAGATTAGATTTGGACATCAGAAGACCACATGATGCAGCACACTAGATAACAGCTCTTGTTCACTGCTCCAGCCACCTGACTTAATTTACGCGTATTTTCACTAGTAACACTTGCCTTGTGAACCTTAAACCTTCTCTAGTGTGTTAGAGAGTGTGTGCTTACCTTAATATTTGACATGATTTGGCTTCATGAAGGTGGTAATGTGGAAAGCTCTGCCAAAACGCATTGCTCCAGTAACTCTGGAGAAGGCCCCGAAGAAATCTAGGTCCTCCAGTACTGTGGACGCACCAGCAACAGATTCTACCTCACCCGACCAAGAGCCACTTACTTTACTGTGCTTCCTCCAAGAATTCAAACCCTTTAAAGAGGATCTCCACTCTATTACTACCGAAATTAAGAGTTTGACCTAGGCAATGGAAGACTTACATCAATGTACTTCTGATAATGAAGCCCATCTTTGCTCCATGGAAAAATGGATCAAAACAGTAGACTCTGAATTAGCTGCCACCTGCCAGAGAATGGCCCATCTAGAATTAAAAGTTGAAGACCTAGAGGGGCGGCAGTTGCAGAAACAATGTGGTCCTCATAGGTCTTCCGGAAAAGGAAGAGGGCCTATATACTATCCTGTTTGTGCAGAAGCTAATTGAAAAAATTTCCAGCCCTTGCCCTTTTGGGCCTCGATATGTAATCGAACTGCCACATCGGTCCCTTCGTCCAATGCTGCCAGCTGGGGCACCTCCCTGCCCATTAATTTTCAGATTCCTAAACTTCTCGAAGCATCAACATTTCATTGGCAAAGTAGAAGAGTTACAATAAGTGCAATGGGAGGGCACCAAAATGGAGGTGGCCCAAGACCTCCCATCTTCTATTAGCCAAAAAAGAGCCGCATTCTACCCCCTGGCTTCTAAGTTCATTGCCGCCAGATTTAAAGTTCGTATGAACTGTCCTGCCAAACTTCAGGTCCTGCTTGCCGGTAGCTGGGAATCATATGAAGATCCTGATGCAGCATCCAAAGGCCTTAAAAGTGCCCTGCTGGACCTATTCAAAGACCCCTGACTCTGTTGCCAGTAAGACAAAGTCTCCATGCAAGAGGAAACAAAATTAAATAAATAAAAAATGTAAGATTAGCAACATTGTTCTGAATAATTCATTCCTAAAGAAGCATCCGAATGAGGAGCTTACAGTTCTGTATCTCTGATTTGAACCCCAGTCTCTGTGTTTACCAATCTCCAATTTTGTTTAAATCCCCAGTTCTCAATGGTGGGACAATGCCTTTAAATGCAGGACAGGACACTCGAGGTTCCAGCAAATATCCCACTCTCATTGTACAAATGTTTCTGTGTTATTTTTAAACTGTGCTGGATGGTTATACCCCATCAAATGTTTAAGTTTAGGATCGCTCACTCTGCTCATTTTCACGATGGTGCAGTCCCCAAGAAGAGCCTCCTACACGTTTCTGTTGGTAGAAATTCATACCGCTCAACACTAGAGGGAGTTTGGAACCTGTTTGTTTTTCCTTCTTCATTTTCAAATTCTACAACTTCTCACCTTAGTATTCATAATTTGAATCTCAGATTTTGAGACTGTAGACCCCAATATATAAGGACAGAACTACCGAATTTGACTTTCTTTGTGACTTTATTCGTGCACCTTTTTTTACATACATTTTTGTCTTTGGAGTTTTAAAGGTGGTATGGCCATCCATTCATATTTCTTTTTTTTGTTTCACAGATCAATCTTAGATCTGATGTTTTACTGAGGTTGATTTATATTTTAGTTATTTATTTAGGGATTCAGATCATACCTTTGAGCTCAGTGCTCTTTTACAAAGGTTCCACGTCAAATAGTGACAATGACAAGAACAAACAGTTTATATACAATTCTCAAATAGTAGGTAGCTAGCATACAATAAGGTTACAGTGTCATTTATAGTACCAGTGGTGATAGTACAGCATCAAGAGCATTCAACTAGGGTAAAGGACAGTGTTTATATGTAGCGAAGGACATAAAGAGAGGTGTGACACCTAGTGTGAGAGTCTGAGGAGGAGTCAATGTGAGGGGAGGAGAGGCGGGGGCAGCAAAAAGAAATGGCTTTGCCTAGGAGGTTGGGAGATAGTGGTAGTAGCTTAGTTATAAGGTTGATCCAGTGGGGGAAAAGGTAAAGGGGGAGAGGAAGACAGAGGGATAGGGAAGGAGGAAGAGTGGGGGTAAAACAAAGGGGAAGGAGAGTGTGGGTGAGTGGGCATTATGGGTGTTAGAGTCCTAGTGGCAGTCACAAACTGTCCTAGTAAGAAGGTGTTGCCTTAGGCCATTTTTGAATTGCGAGATGCATTAGGAGTTTAGAATGTGCACTGGGATTTCATTGAGCCATTGAGGGGCCCTATAGCTGAAAGCATGTTGTCCCTGCACAGTTCAACAGAAAAGTGTTGATAGGGCCCCTCTCATCCTGCCTCTGGTGGTATAGCTGGTAGCACTTGGTGTTAGGATACTAGAAATGCATGGGGGGGTTTATCCATTAGCACCTTTTTTCCAAGGAGACACGTTTGGAATATAATCCTGTTCTTTAGTGGCAGCCAATTGGTCTGCTCATCTAAGGACCAGGTGTGGGTATTTCAGTCTGCAGCCATTGTGAGCATACATGCCTTGTTGAGGGCAATGTGAATCCTTTTTAGTGCAGTGTCTGTTGCTGTGACGTAGATCACCAATACATAGTCAATGGTAGAAAGGATGGAGCTGGAGTCTGTGAGAAGGAGGGCCTCTGGAGTGCGATACTTTTTATGCCTATAGAATACACCCAGCTTGGTGTTCACTGCCTTTAGCACTGTGTCTGTATGTTGGGTGAAGGTGAGGGAATCATCAATGGTGACTCCCAGGTACTTGAAGAAATGAACTTGTTCTAGCGGCTCACTGACTTTATTGGAGATGGTGAGGGGAGGAAGCTTCTTTTTGTGCTGTGGGCTGGCTGTGAGCATCACCTTGGTATTTTTGTAGTTTAATAGAAGTTTATGGCTACAGAACCAGTCTTCCAGCTTGTAGAAGGATGCCTGCAACTCGGAGTGGAGAGCGACTATTGATGAACACCAAATATTTCAAAAAGAAATGCACACATAAGGAATAATATCTACTTGCATGAACATAGAAGAAAGCAATGTCCACACAATGAATTTCCAAAGAATTTTCAGCTTTTACTTGTCGTATCTTTCTTTCATGCACAGTACATTTCACAGTATCACTCAGGTAACAAATAACCCCCACCACCTCGACTCCCACGAGTCTTCAAAGGGGATGTTGCTTATAGGGAATCCATCTGTCTTTTATTCATTAACTCATGAATATTAATTTATTATCACATGACAATGTAAAAACAGGTTTCAATAGACTTATTTAACAATCTTCAATAAAATCATTACTGTTTATTACCAAAATCATCACTGTTTTATATAAATCAGACTTATGCAATAAATATTACAAAATATAAGAAACAAAAGAAATCTTTAGGTCTTTGTAAGTTGAAACTGACATTTTCACTATGGACTCCCAAATATTTTTTATTCTGGGTAGGAGGAGTTCCAGGACCTTAAAAATATTATCCTGCATTCCTAAAAGTAAACAAAGAGACCAATTAATCCATGTAAAAAACTCCAGCAATTTTATTTACTACCTTCAAAGACACTTACCACATCGATGCAGTAAAAAACAAATTTCTCTTAAACAATCATAAGAACTGCTCTTAAAACATATTTTTTCAGTCTAATTATCAGAACCAATAATGTCTCTTATCATTTAAATTTAAGCATACATGTTATGTATACATCAAAACAGAACAAAACAAAATGAAAGAGGGATAGAGGGGGAAGGGGGTTTGCTTAGTGGAAAAAAGAAGGAGAGGGAGAAAGGGGGCAGAAGAGGGCAGAAAAGAAATGGGAGAATGGGAAAGGGGTAGGGAAAAGGGGAAAGAAGGGGCTAGAGGAGTTATAGAAGGTTATTGGTTTTAGCGGGGGAAAACAATGAAAAAATGTAGCAAGTCTAAGCCATCTTCTATTATTTATTTGTTTATTTTGTCTTTCATTTACATTTAAGGAAGGTTTTTATATCCCATTTATCATTTAGTCCACTCGGCTTTAAACTCTTCAATTTATATATCCACATATTTTCACGCTGTAACAGAATGTTTGGTTTATCCCTTCCCATACTTAATGCTGGTATTCAGTCTATTCCCATGAACTTGAGACATTCTGGTGAAGAATTATGACACGAAGTAAAATGTGTCCCCACTGGAGTATCTTGCCTATTATTCAATATTGACCTAACATGCTCTTGAACATGTTGTTTCAGTGAACAAACTGTTTTTCCAACATAAATCAGATTGCAGGTACACCAGAGAGCATATACAACATATGATGTATCACATTAACAGAGCGAATAATTTGAGGGATAGATTGGTTCATAGTCAATTAAAAAAGGAGGCAATCAGTAGGAAAATATGTGGCTCCCCAGAAGATCAAAAGGTTTTTTTCTGCTGTAAGTGATGTA
Organism: Neoceratodus forsteri; assembly: GCA_016271365.2. Classification (NCBI taxonomy): domain Eukaryota; kingdom Metazoa; phylum Chordata; order Ceratodontiformes; family Ceratodontidae; genus Neoceratodus; species Neoceratodus forsteri. Next base: position 950,738,934 of record CM028131.1, on the reverse strand, counting down.
ACATCTGTAAATTTGCTTGTCCACGGGGACAGTTCCAACATCCAGAACAAGAACATATAGTAATAAATATTGAACATCAAATAACTTGTGATACGTCGTATGCTGTGTATGCTCTCTGGTGTACCTGCAATATGATTTATGTTGGAAAAACAGTTAATCCACTAAAACAACATGTTCAAGAGCATGTTAGGTCAATATTGAATAATAGGCAAGATACTCCAGTGGGGACACATTTTACCCTGTGTCATAATTCTTCATCAGAATATCTCAAATTCATGGGAATAGACTGGATACCAGCATTAAGTATAGGAGGGGATAGACCAAACATTCTGTTACAGCATGAAAATATGCGGATATATAAATTGAAGAGTTTAAAGCTGAGTGGACTAAATGAGAAATGGGATATAAAACCCTTCCTTAAAGGTAAATGAAAGACAAAAGAAACAAATAAATAATAGAAAATGGCTTAGACTTGGTATATTTTTTTGTTGTTCCCCCCCAAAACCAGTAACCTTCTATAACCCCTCTAACCCCTTCTTTTCCTCTTCCCCATCCCTTTCCCCTTCCCCTTCTCTTTTCTCCCCTTTCCTTCCCCTTCTCATTCTTTTCCCCTAAGCAAAACCCCCTTCCCCCCTTCTATCCCACTTTCATTTTGTTTTGTTAATTTATTTATTTATTCACAATTCAGATTTACAACCTTTGAGTCAAAGACTCATTTACAAAGGCACCTCATCGCAGGGAGGGGAGACAACATATTGGTGGAGCAAAATAGTAGAGAACAATACAGGTGAGATACAAAAAGAGCATATAAAGCAAAGCAATTTCAGCGACACAGTAGAGCACGCAGGTTACGATGCATTGTGTACAGACTACAAGTAAGCTATTCTAAATAAACTAGTACATATGTAATACTATAAGAACCCTAGAGGTTTTGTTTTAATGTATACATAATATGTATGCATAAATTGAAATGATAAGAGACATTATTGGTTCTGATAATTAGACTGAAAAAATATGTTTAAAGAGCAGTTCTTATGATTGTTTAAGGAAATTTGTTTTTTACTACGTTGACATGATAAGTGTCTTTGAAGGTAGTAAATAAAATTGCTGTAGTTTTTTACACAGATTAATTGGTCGATTTGTTTACTTTTAGGAATGCAGGATAATATTTTTAAGGTCCTAGGACTCCTCCTACCCAGAATAAAAAATATTTGGGAGTCCATAGTGAATATGTCAGTTTCAACTTACAAAGACCTACGGATTTCTTTTGTTTCTTATATTTTGTAATATTTATTGTATATGTCTGATTTGTATAAAATGGTGATTATTTTGGTAATAAACAGTAATGATTTTATTGAAGATTATTAAATGAGTCTATTGAAGCCTGGTTTTACATTGTCATGTGATAAAAAATTAATATTCATGAGTTAATGACTAAAAGACAGATGGAGTCCCTGTTAGCAACACCCCCTTTGAGGACTCGTGAGAGTCGAGGCGTTAGGGGTTATTTGTTACCTGAGTGATATTGTGAAATGTACTGTGCATGACAGAAAGACATGACAAGTAAAAGCTGAAAATTCTTTGGAAATTCATTGTGTGGACATTGCTTTCTTCTATTTTCATGCAAGTAGAGATTGTTCCTTATGTGCGCATTTCTGTTTGAAATATTTGTTGTTTATGTGAAGGCTTGCAACCTTTAGAAGTGCAGCATGGCCAGCATTTGCTGTTTACAGTAGACACTTTAGATTTATTGACTATTGATGAACTGCCAGTGAGAAGTACAGCACCGTCTGCATAAAGTATCACTTTAGTGTCACAGGCTTCAGGAAGATTATTTAGGAAGAGGCTGAATAGTAACAGCTCCAGTACTGACCCCTGTGGGATCCCTAAAGATACCTCATTGGAGCTAGATACTGTGTGCCCAATTTCTACACATTGGCTTCTGTGTGTTAGGTAGTCCTTGAACCAGCAGACAGCAGTGGTTGCAACCCCCAGGTTCTGTAATTGAGTCAGGAGAAGAGAGTGATTGACAGTGTCAAAGGCTTTGGTGAGGTCTATGAAGACTGACCCCACTAGTTTTCCTTTGTCTAGTGCCTTGTGCAAGTAGTCAGTGTAGTCCAGCAAGGCAGTGGAGGTACTATAATTCTGCCTGAAGCCATGTTGGTTGGAACATAACAGGTTGTATTTGTTGAGGTAATCTATGAGTTGGGTGGCCACAATCTTTTCCAGGGCTTTAGATAAAGGAGAGAGGATGGATATTGGCCTATATTTGGCGGTGCATGTCATATCACCAATCTTGTGCACCAGCATCATCAGAGCCTGTTTCCAGGTCCCAGGGAACTGTGCAAGAGCAAGTGATTTGTTAAATAGTTTTGTAACTGGCATGATGATGACATCCAGTGTTAGGGATAGGAGTTTCATATTGACTCCATCACTCCCCATTCTGGTCTTGCCTAGTATTATTTTTATGTGTTTATAAGCCTCTTCACTGACACTTTTTTGAAGTAGAAGACAGGGGTTGAGCCCCCTTGAGGCATGCAGTTGGTTTGTTCCCCAGCAGAGTGCAGGTAGTCGGGGAAGGGGTAGCACTCCAGTCAGGTCAGTAAACGCTGTGTTGAGAGAATCTGTGATGTGCCGTGGGTCAGTAATCATGGCATTGTTGATGTTGAGTGACTGTGGGATCTTCTTCTCATCCTTCCCAAGAAGGTTTTTGATGTTCTCCCAAAAACTCTTCCCATTGCCCCAAGTTTTATTAAGCTGCTCCTTGTGGAAGTTGGCCTTTGCTTGGTGGATAAGGTTGGTGCAGTGGATTCTTGCAGCTCTATATCATTGGAAGTTATGTTTGCTACGAGAGGACCTGGCTTTTTCCCAGAGGTTGTCCCTTTCCTTCATCTGGGCGAGGAGATTCCCTGTGATCCAGCCATGAACAAATATTAAAATTCTTATCTAAAATATTCATATGTTATATGCAACATATTGCGGTAGAAGCATAAGAATTATTTAATTAAGCTCCACCTCTTTAATTTGTATAGAATTGTAATATTTGTTCATGTTAGCCAATTATTGTTCTAGCAAGGAATGGGGCTTTAACAGATTAAAATATTAAGCCTTCTATGATGTTGTACCTTGATCTACAAATATGTAATTCTTTATATGTTTGCTTTGTTTACACTTTATTAGTTTTAGCTCTGGGGGGAACAGCATTTAGGTTAGGACACTTGAATATGTTATTTTAATCCAATTTTTGTCTGTTTCCTCTGCCTAACCAGGGTTACTTCTATAATTAGGATGGGCTAAATTGGGATGGCTGGAGGGTGGATGGATGGGATGAGGTGTATTACCGACCGCAGTTCGTAACAGTAGGGGAGGATGGGAGGGTTGATGGGTTATAATTCTTATGAGTTTCTTTTCATTCTAGATTCTTGTTTTGGGGTTCTGGGATGGGGTGTGGGGGAGGGATGGGGAAGGGTGTTGGGGGGCTTCTGCACGGTTACTCTTGATTTCATATATATTGTTGTGGGCAGATATTCTTTGTATGTTACTCAAGGGCTGACACTCACAAATATCCTGGGTCCATGGCTAGGGACTTAGTCTTTGCCACTTGGAATGTCAAGGGAGCTCAGCAGAAACTGGAGCAATCTCAAATACTGAAGCATTTACAGCTATTAAAGGTAGATATTACATTCTTACAGGAATCCCATTTATTGATATCTGAAGCACCTAAGTTGAGAAGGCAACAAATAGGTCAAATATTTGCCCCTGAAGGAAACACTCAGAGCTGTGGGGTAATGATTTTAATAGCATGATCTGTTCCATTTTCCCCTGTGAATGTTATTAGGGACCCCCACAGTAGATCTGTATTTGTTCAAGGGAAGCTACATACTACTGAGATTTTGTTAGGCAGCATTTATGGCACAAATAATGACTCCCCCATGATTTTCATGCAGCTGGTTAATACTTTAAGTCCTTTCTTGACTATCCCAATGATTTTAGGTGGAGACCTAAATTTAACAATCGATCCGAACATCGACCACACAGGTAACAAGTTTAAAGGCCTCTCTCAAGCCCAAAGGGCATTAAGGGACATGGTAGACTGGGCAGGAATATATGATGTTTGGTGAGTCTTCCACCCCTCTGATAGAAGTTATACATTTACCTCCCCAGTTCACGGGACCTCTTTAAGAATTGATTATACAGTATCATGATTTCCCATGGCTTACTTCCAGGAGTTTTAGACTCATTCATCCATCCAGGGCCCCCCTCCAATCACTCCATGGTTATTTGTCACCTTTCTTTTTCTTTCCTTCCCACAAGTGGGAGGCATTGGAAAGTCAATAACCAGCTCTTAAAAGACCAGGGTGCAGTACAGTATATTGCAGACCACATTACACAGTTTGTGTCCATAAACCACACTTCTACAGGTAAACCTGACAGAGAAGGATTATTTAAGGGGTTTGCCAATCGTCCTGGCTTCCAAATGGAAGAAAGCGAGAGAGAACCAGATGATGCACCTTCTTTCTCAGATTACAGCCATTAAGGCTAAACTGTCCCCAAACTTCTCAGAACAAATTAAGCAGGAGATTGCAAAGCTGAGAGATGCCTACTTAGAGCTTTTGAGGGAGAAGGCTGAATTTATGATTCTAAAAACCAATGCCTCATTCATTGATCAGGGAGAAAAAGCAGGTCACCTTTTAGCATTAAGAGTTAAACAACAAGAGTCCTCCAGACTCATTGCTACTATTCGATCATCTGATGGATCCTTGAAAAGTACCCAGGCTGATATTATGGCTCAGTTTTATACATATTACAAGCAATTATATAGTCCTATGTCAAATTCTCCTTCCTCAGAAGATTTAGATGAATATCTTGCAAAGTCTCACCTACCTTCCCTCTCAGAAGAACAATCTTCATTATGTGTTCCCATCTCTCAAGCAGAAATTTTTAGAATCATCAAAGATCTCCCCACAGAGAAGACTCCGGGACCTGATGGCTTCTCCCCTTATTTTAATAAAGTTTTTGCAAAACAACTGGTTCCCCTACTTCTCTCCCTATACCAACAAATTATCTCTGGTGCTGATATTGATAAAACATTATTTGAAGCCTTGATGGTTCTTTTACCCAAACCGGGTAAAGCCCCTGAACTAGTAACAAGTTACAGGCCAATCTCTCTTCTCAATCAAGACATTAAAATTCTGACCAAATTACTAGCTGACTGCATTAATACAGTTCTTCCTGACCTCATAAGGTCAGAGCAGGTCAGCTTTATGAAGGGTAGGTCATCTGTCGACCATCTACGTACTCTAGCTCATGTCTTCTCGGTGTCCAGGGATGCAAAATTTTCTTCTGCTCTCATCTCCTTGGACACGGAAAAGGCATTTGACAGGGTAGACTGGAATTTTCTTTTTTGCACCTTACATGCTTTTGGTTTCCCCTTAGAATTTCAAAAATGGGTCAGAGTACTCTATAAATCCCCTTCAGCTCAGGTGTCGAGCAAAAGAGTTGTTTTAGATTTATTTCTGTTACAATCTGGCATGAGACAAGGCTTCCCTTTGTCCCCTCTTCTCTTTAATTTATACTTGGAGCCTCTTATTCATAGACTTGCCCCAGAATTCAAGGTATTACTATACAAGACTATGAAGTCAAAGTCTCGGCTTATGCTGATGATCTCTTACTCCAGCTTTTCCATCCTGTGTTCTCTATTCCTTCTATGCTGGAGATTATTAAGGAATACAGCATCCTTTCTAATTATAAGTTGAATGTGGACAAGACAACAGTATTTCCCCTTAATCATAAAGTTCTAAAACAGAAAATTACTGCTTTGGAATTGTCCTGGAAAAAGGGCTCTCTGAGATATCTGGGAATAGATCTCTCGAGAAGCCCAATACTTATTCAAAAGAAGAACCTGGACCCCCTATTGCTCACTCTTACCCAAGATTTAAAAAGATGGTCCCTTCTCCCATTTTCTTTATGGGGCAAAATCAGTCTTATTAATATGAATATTTTTTCAGTGTCTTTTTTAGCCACTCAGTCTTTTGAATTTATGGCTTCTGCTTTCATGATTTAAGAAGGTGCATAATCTTATTACTGATTTCATCTGGGCCGGAAAAAGACCTTGTCTTGTCTTTTATAAGTTAACTGCCCCCAAAACCAAAGGAGGCCTTCGTCTTCCTCATGTTAGTCTCTACTATTGGGCTAGTCATGCCAGTAAATATCTCAGATGGCTTACTCCAGAAGATCCAGAAAATCCATCCCTTTATATGCCACTCTGGCTTAAAATAGAACTAGCTCAAATTCAGGGACATGGCCTTTTCCCTTTTGCACTTCTGCATACAAAAATGAAACATCTTCCTGGGCCATGTCAATCTATGCCAATAGCTCTTTCCATTAGAGTACAGTCCCAGCTCTGTAGCTTCATGAAATATAATTTCTGTCTCGATTTGGCACAACGGTTAGTGGGTAACCCCAGCTATAAAATAGTCGGCAGGGTCCTTTCCTCCCCTCTGGCTTCCACAGATAAAAGACTACACTCTCTCATATTTTTGAAATGAAGTAAGCAGGTCTTGGTTTTCATCTCCTGAGAATATAGCTAAGTTAGGCATTCCAAAATCTAGTATTTTTAACATTTTCCGATTACATCATCTGCTAGTGAAAGCCATGGGGATAGCTCCTCTACCTTCCAAGGGCCCAGCTTTTAGAGCAGAATTGGCTCTTCTGGTGGGTCTTCCCCATGCTGTATCCAAGATATTCAATGCCCTGTATGATTGGATTTATCCAGATTATTTTGGTCCCTCCATTTATTGGGCCTCTCTTTTCCCAGAGACTAGTATCAGTTGGCCCATTTTATGGCAGGGCTGTCACAAATTTATTATTCCAGATAGACTCCATCGTATGCAGTTCCATATATTGAACAATTTATATTACATACCCAAAAAATTGTTTAAATATGGTATTGCCCCTTCTTCTACCTGCATAAGATGTGCTCAGGATGAAGGTAACTTGCTTCATATTTTCTTGTCCTGCCCTAAGATAATCCCTTTATGGACACTTACTAAACAAAGGGTGGATCCCCTTTTAGGTCTTAATGACTTGTTTTCAGCCAAAGTTTGCCTCTTGGGGGACTTCTCTGAAATTCTGGTAATTACCTGCAAGTTCCATATGGCTTTAATATCAATGTCAGTCAAAAAAGTTATATTGAGACACTGGAAGGTCAGTGAGGAGATATCATATACGGAATGGATAAGAGAGCTCCTAGCTAACCCAAGATCAGAGAGAATGATTGCAAGCCTCGGGAATAACATTGCCAGATTTAATCAAATTTGGGGCCCCTTGCAAACTCTTTACTCTCTACAATCTGCCTAGGACAAAGTCCATATTTAGGAAACTTTATTTTTATATATATATACTTTTGCCATGCAAGATCTGGGAGGGTGGGGGTGTGGGAGGTGGGGAGGGGGGGAGAGGAAACATCCATCAGTTTGTCAAGTATTGACTTTCCTGTACAATTTGTGAAGTGTTGTCCTCTGTATGGTAAACTGTTAATAAACTTTGAATTGGAAAAAAAAAGATTTGGACATCGGAGATATGTTCAGGGTGACTGCAGAAAATAAGGTAAATGAGGGTTCTGTTGCCCATGTTTCAGTTAAGCCTGGTTTGAGAGGGGACCAGCTGAGTTAGGAATTGGGCAGCAGCGCATCTCTGAAATAGGCTGATCGAGGGGCAAGCCAATTTGTGTTAAAGTCACCAAATGAGATGATCTCAGAGTTTTTGGGGAGTTGGGCTGCTATGTCTATAATGGAAGTGAAAACCTCTTTCTGGTTATGGGGGAAGGGGGTTACATATATAGACATCAGGTATGCAGTTTTTCCGGAGGCCCCAAGGGCAATTTTAAGGGTAAGAGATTGGACGTTAGCAGTGGGGAGGGTAGTCAGGGTTACATGACCTTGTAGTGTATCATAGAGACAGATGGCACAACCCCCCACCTTTTTCCCATTCTATCCGATCTGTATAGGGTGTAACCAGATAGTGTGACAGCAGAGTGAGGGGTATGGTGGGGTAGCCAGGTTTCAACTACCGCAAGAGCATTTGAGTTGTGGTGGCATACCCAGGTTTGGAGTTGGGCATGCACTGAAGGTTAATTGCCATATTTGTGACCACTTTTCCAACTTCTTATGGTCCTCCTGCAGCTGTGTGATTCCCTCCGTACTATCTACTCTTCCACTAAGTTTCGTGTCATCTGCAAAACAGGGCAATTGTTGCCATCTATGCCTTTGCTGATATCACTAATGAATACATTGAAGAGGACCGGCCCCAGTGCTGACCCCTGTGGCACCCCACTAGTGACCTGCCTCTCATTAGATTTTACCCCTAATACTATCACCCTTTGTTTTCTGTCCCTCAGCCAACTCCGTACCCACTTTAGTATCTGTTCTGCTACCCCAAGGTCTTCTAGCTTTTATAAATGTAGTCTATTTGGGACTGTGTCAAATACCTTACTGTCAAAGTAAAACAAGTGCACTACATGACCCCTGTCCATCTCCTTGGTCACTTTATCAAAGAATGTAATAAGGTTCATTTGCCATCATCTTCCCATCACAAACCCATTTTGTTTGAAGTTTTGGGGGTGATTTACTTCAGGGTATTCCGCTAGATCTTGCTTGATAAGGGCCTCGATAAGTTTACCCACCACTGATATGAGGCTGCATGGCCTATAGTTACCTGTATCTTCTCTGTCTCCACTGTTGTGCAGTGGCACCACATCAGCCACCCTCCAGTCACTTTGAACTACCCCTGGCTCAAGTGACCTGTTGAACAGGTGCACAAGAGGTGCTGTCAGCTCTTCTTCAAGCTACCTGAGCACTCTAGGGTGGGAACTATCAGGGACAAGGGCCTTGTCAGATCTGATGTCTGAAAGGCCCTTCCTGACCCTGTCTGTGGTAAACTCCTGGGTGCACATTCTCTGAACCCCTCTGATCTTGACTCTGATACTGCTGTCTGGCAGAGGGCCCTGATTCTTCCTCGTGAATACTGAGCAAAAGTATTCATTTAGGACCTCTTCTTTTTGTCCGCTGTCCTCCAGAGCATCATCCCCCACTTTCAACCTTACAATTCCTCCCCCTTTCTTCCTTATTTTACTGATATATTGGAAAAAGGTTTTCTCCCCTGATTTGACTGCACGAGAAATTTGTGGCTCTTTTGCGGCCTTGGCCTCCCTCACTATTTTCCTGGCCTCCGTACTGTTCTGAGTGTAATCCTCCCACTCCCTGTCCCCTTTATGTTGCCTGCACCATTTTTATGCATTCCGTTTGGCCCTGATTGCCTCTCTTACTGGAGGGGAGAACTACAGTGGTCTTTTAAACCTATTTTTCTTTGTTGTAGTCATGATGCAGAGTCTTGTTGCCTCTAGAGTGATATCCCTAATATCTTTCCATATTTCCTCCATGTCTGGCTTGTCCCTGATGTTTGTTAACTTATCCCTCACTATCTGCCTCAATCTACCAGAATCAGCCTTCTGAAAACACAGCACCTCTGTGCTTGAGATGGTTTTAGTAGTGCCTGTGGTTATTTCAAACCAGACTGTATTGTGATTGCTATTTGCTTAGGGTTCTTCTACCATCATGGATCTAATTTCTTCAGAGTTCTTTCAGTATACTTTCAGTATATGTTATCACAGCTTTCAATATATGTTATCACAACTTTATTTTATTTACAGTCACATAAAATAAAAAAAATAGCTTTTATTAATTCAATGTGTTTATACTATTTTGTGGGGTTGTCAATTGTCTGTTGATTCTGTCCCTGACCAACCTCAGTTGCTGGGGTACAACATTGAAATGGCACATAATGACCAGAACACAGTATTGCCACCTCTTACATTCTGTGGTATTTGTTGTTTCTCCCTTTTGCCATCTTAGTTGATCTGCTTCCCCATGTTTGACACTCAAGTTTGCTTACACCTCCCCCACCCATTCCAGCATCACTGACCTCAGGTCATTATTCTCTTGCTGGCAGTGAAAAATGTGTGAAAGACATGATTGCCAAATATATATTCATTTATCTGTCTATCTACCTATCTATCGCACTGTCTATCTACTGTATAGCAGGTTGAATTAGCGTCCATTATATTTAGCAGGAGTCAACCTTCTATACATATTCACGTCTAATAGAATTAGTGCAGACAGCTTACTGTTCAATACAGTGCTACTGACAATCAGCTGTCTATTATTTTTCACTGTCCCTTTATTTTCACTGATTGTCAGCAATAGGAAATATAGCTAAAATAAACAGATAATGAAAATAAGCTTTTATTATCTATCTATCTATCTATCTATCTATCTATCTATCTATCTATCTATCTATCTGTCTATCTATCTATCTGTGTATCTAGCTATCTACAGTATCTATCTGAAATTAATCCAAATGGGATAATCCCATAAGATGCAGCATCTTGTTTTCATGGGGGTTCCAAGGAGGGTAGCAGCAATTAACAGGTTAACATAGTTTAGCAAGAATAGTTACATACATGCTAAAATAAACACAGGAAAGAAAAACTGTAAAGGTGATTATATCCAAACAATAATTAAAGCAAGCTAATAAAGTGGGGTCACAGCAAACAAAGACCATGAGCATTGTCATGCAACATGGTATGGTCAGGGAGATGAGAATTCTGGACAAAAATAAATACAAGGGAGTCATAAGGTAGCAGAAAAGACTAGAATTGAACATGTGCAAGCTAGAAGCATTCCTCTGACGATGAGGAAGTTTGTTCCAAGTGTGTGGCGCTGTAAATGTAAAGTTCTATCCATCTAATTCATGCTTCATCCTGGGAACAGAGAAGCTAAGTGCTGCTACTGAACAGAGAATTTGCACTGTTTGACTGTGTAAGGGAGGAAAGAGACAATCAGGGACTTTTTCTTGTGCACAGTTGTACAACAAAGAAATCCAGTGGTAGTCATGCCTGCATAAGGAACCTGTCTACATAAGATGGTCATGCAGCAGACAATTATGGGTAGACTATCCACAGGAAAGGATGGACCTGCACAACCTGTACAAACAATCCAGGGGCAGTGGAGTGGTTTTGTTTGCACATTGACATATAACTCCACAGTCAATGGAAGGGTACAAGAAGTCAGACACTATCTGCTTCCATGTGTCAGCACTGAGACAGTGTTTAGACCTGTAAAGAAAGTTGAGCTTGGGCCCTATGGATGATAAGATGTCATCAATGTGTCTACTGTATGTACAGTAAGTGATACATCAAGCCAGATTCCTAGATCTTTGAAAATGTTATCTTGCTCAATAGTTTTGCCATATGTTGTTATGATTTCAAGTTGATCACCTGAACAAGTTAGGATCCACACACCATAGACTTAGTTTTAATTGCATTAAGAATCAGGCAGTTGCTGATGTACTGTACATGAGATGATTGTGTTGAAATCAGCTTAAAGTACAGAATTAACCTTGTACATTGTCATTGCACTGTAGTAGAGTATGGTGTCATCTGCATACATATGTAGATGACATCTCTCGCTGTACTTTGAGAGTTCATTAACAAAACTGGAGAACTGGAGAACAGCAGAGGGACAAAGATTGAGTCTTGAGGAGCACCAAGAATTACATCAGCATGGTCTAAATCAATACCTTCTATGGGCATTAGCTGGCTTCAGATACTCTGGGAGTTTCTGAACCACTTGATGGTTGATTGGCTGAGACCTAGAGTCTTGATCATTATCATGAGTACTGTATGATCCACCAAGTTAACTCCCTTGGAGAGGTCTGTGAAGGTAGCCAAGTGAGAAGACAATTATCCATGTCTATGTGGAGATCCTTGATGACTCTGAGATATGGTGGAACTTCCCTTCCTGAAGTCATATTATGTGGAATAGAGCAGATTGTGCAGATTCACATGCTTGGTCAGCTATGAGTGAAGGCACATTTTGAGAGCCTTGGAGAGGACAGGAATGACCAAAATGGATCAGTATTAATTCAGATCATGTTTAGCCCCCCCCCCCCACTTATGGAGGGGCATGACTTTAATATGTTTCCAAACAGTGGGTATCTCACAAAGGTGAGGGAGAAGTTTAACAGCATGGTAACTGGATTGCAGATATGTGTTGTGCTGCAAAGTGGAGAAGCTTCACATCAAGGGAGTCAGCACCAGCACATTTGTTTGGGCTCTTGGCCCTTTAATGCTTTGAGAACTTCTGCTGTAGTGATTTATCATAACTTACTGTTTGACAGATTGTGAGGCTCTGGCTCTGGGCTGCTTGGTGAGAGACCAAGCATGGTTGGCACCATGAAGTTATAGAGCTTGGCAAAGATGATGTGGTTAGTGAAGGTGGTATTAAAGGCATTCAGAATGTCTAGAAAAGAGGTGACAAGGTCTCCATAGGGGTTCTGGATATGATCAATTTGCTCTTGAACATTTTTTTCAAACAGCTTTTAGCCCCAGAATGTTACAGAGCATTTTGCTTTTCCTCCTAGTAGTTGTGGTAGTACCCCATTTTTGCTTTAGCTACTGATGATTTACTTAGATTCCAAAGTTTTCTGTCATACTGTCTATCATTGACCAGAATTGATAAATTTGTCACAGACTGGTCCTCCCAGAACATAGTCTGCACTGTGCCACCAGTTTGTTGCAACCCTTTAGCTTCCTGAATGGGCACCTTGGTATGCTAGTGCTATACCACAAGTTTCGTTTGATATTGTGGTGGAGGTAATAACCTAGCTAAATAAAACCAAGAGGAGTTGTCCTAAAAATCAAAAGTATAAGAAAATGGAGATTGTGTGCCCTTAATGTACATATTCTACTTACAGGAAGTGAGGGTCAGATGTAATCTGGCAGCTTTATCGAGTGAATGTCTATATGTTTTATGCTTTTACAGTTGTACAATGGTAGCTTTAGTGGTTATGTTTGGTTGTACTATAGAAACTATGTCGAGCACAATAAGAAGAGTGTTATGGATGGTTAATGAAGCAATGCTAAATTATTAATTTTGCATTATAATATAAAACAGTTTACTGAAACATGATACAAGGTTTCAATCTTATCCAAAAATCTTCAAAACCAGATTGAATTTGAAAAGGTTTTATGCTGTGATTGTTTTAAGGTGAGGCAAAAATAAAGAGCCTGGACTAAAAAATGGGAAGTTTAGGATACAGAATGAATGCCCATATGTTGGTTTGCAATATTATAAATGATACATATTTTTATTAAGCAGGATATGCAACCTGTATAGGCAGAATATGGATTATGCTGTTTTTGTGAAGTGGTTTGGTAGAGGTTTAAATACAAGGCATGTACATATCACTACAATATTCAAATAACATGGTGTGAAGGGTGGCACGTATGTTTGCTGTGTATTAGTAAGGTGTTAATTATGTAACTTATGTCTGGACGTATCTAAATCCTGATGAAATGGTGGATGCACCACAAAATGTAAATCAAGGATGTATGTCTGCATTTAAATATTCCTAGCAATGAGCAATAAATACTTAATGGTTTAAATGGTGAGTGGATTATTTTGTCTCCATTTTGGTTTGCTTTAGCACATGAGGGTGTATGGAGTTAAATTTTTATTTTTTGTTATTTATTGTAATTTATTTTGATTTTTGTATCTGTGTTAGGTGGTTAGTCACTTAGTCCTAGTAGAAGCAGGTGGTATGTTTAGTTGTTAGTCAAGGATACTGACTAAGACAGTGCAAGGAGTTAGTTGGGTATTTTTTTGGTTAAGCTAATTCAGTCTGTAGTATGATTTTGTCTGGCTTTACATTTGCATTTTCTGCCATATATGCCCAAGAAGTGCTGTGCTGTGAAGAGGGCTGGTTGGTGACCCAGCCTTGGGGTTGAAGTTTGGAGAGCAGGGTAATGCCTCTGTTGGTGTCCAGGATCTGAAGAGTGGTGGAATGACCATTTCTGCTGTTCAGTCGGGGAAAGGTGAAACTGGAGGAAGAGGAACTCTGTTGAACTTGCTCAGTGAGAAGCTGGTGATAGATTTGCATGGTATGGGAGAGGGAGAGTGTTCTTCTTTCCTTGCATTGTTTTCTGAAGCTGTTGTGGCTGCTGCTGTCTGTAGCCAGAGGCTTGATCAGATTGCCAGCCAGCAGCTGAATTTGAAGAACTTTGCCACAGCTGCTACTGCTTCTTTCTCGTGGCTTTGCTACATTGCTGCTGGATGACCTTCTGGGTTCTCTGAGGGATAATCCTATGCTGGGCCCTGAAAGAAGTGTTCTCATGGTTGTGGATCTCTGCCTGGACTTTCAGGGGTGGTGAGAGAACCCATGGGTTCAAAGTATGTTTCTGGTAATATCTAAGCACTGTCCCGGACTAAAAAAATTCATAAACTTTAAATCTGGAAGTAGTGTGAGTGCTGCCTGAACATTCTGTAATATATTTTAGGCTACTCTGGTGAGAGCAGAGAATGTTTTAATCAAAAACTTGCAGCTTCTGTCTTTGGACTTGAAATTTGGTATTACTTATAGTGGACTGTGATTTGGACTTTAATTTGCACTACAGGCTATACATCAATTCTCTTTTGAGTGCTTTAAGTGGTTTTATTTAATTTATTGGGAGGTTGGGTAAGGGTGGGGAATGTCGTAGTATGACTGTTGGTGAGTGTGATAGTAAATTTATTTGTAGCATTGTGTCTTTGGATGGTGTGAGTGTGTGAATTGTCATTGTTATTGGGGTTTTATAAAATTTGATGGAATTGTGTTTTGGTGTATTGAGGGTTGTGATCTGGGTTTGAGGTAAGAGTTTAAAGTTATAATCTTTTATTTTTGAGTTTATTTTAGTAGTTAAAGTAATGTATTGTAGGCCTGGTTTTAATCCCACTATGCTTAGTTACTCCTCCGCCCAGCTGCATGATCTTCATCCCTACATCCCCCCCACCCCCACCTGGGGTTGTCCTTTGTAGGTGCAAGGAGGTGGGGATTGTGAAAATACAAGGTGGAAAGCAGCGGGGTGTGGGGAGTGCTAATTGGGGGGATGTTATTAGGATGGTTAGGACTAGGAGATACCCTGGGGTGAAATGGGAACTAGAGAGAGGCAATATGTGTCTGGTTCCCAAACACTGCAATCCCACTGGACAGAGTAGGCAGGAAGCCAGAAGACTGGCTGCCACACTGCATCCCCGTTTGGTGGTGTTACGTAGAGTGAGAGTGATAAGGAACAAGACTGCCATTATGCTAGATGTTATTTCGGGTTCCTAGGTCAATCTGGGTTGCATCACAGAGACCTGGCTGGGTGATGTGACCAGGCCAATACCGAAGGTATTGATCCCAGCTGGATTCTCTGTGGTACACTGCCTGAGGATGGGTCATGGTGGGATGGCCATATGTTTTAGATCTGGGTTGAATTTCACAGTGAACCCAGAGGGGTAAACATTGTTGTCTGAATGCATGCTGTGCATGGGGACCCATGTGCAAGTTGCAGGATCCTCTTAGTGTACCGGCCAGGGTTTCCTGCAGGAAATCACAGACGTCATCGTTGAAAGTGTTGGAGTCATCCAGATGGCTGATTCTGGGTGACTTCAATGCTTTGGTTGATGATGAACTCTTGCATTTTGGAAGGGATTTCCTCTAGCTGATGGAATCACTTGGCATACCACCAGTGGTTACTTCTGTGACTCATCACCACAGACATGTCTTGGACTTGATTTTCTCCTCGGGGTTTGAGGTGACCAACCTTGAGATTGATCCAGTCAGTTGGTCAGATCATTTCACTGTGTAGTTCTCCTTCAGAGCCCCCTTTTATGGTTCTTCCCCTGTGGAGATGGTTAAGTACTGCCCTTTTAAAGAACCTGACCCAGACAGACTACTAGCTCAGTGTCTCAGAGATGATGGCAGTATGTGAGGTGAGATTGGAGAAGGCAGTTTCAAGCAATAATAAGGTTGTTACCAAGGCCTTTGACTCCATAGCACTGATCCATGTATGACCCTAGGTATGACACTTAGGTCACCATGGTCTGATGGAGAGCGTGGGAAGTTGAAGACCAGGGGTCAAAGGTTAAAGCACTGCTGGAGCAGGTCTGGGGAAGAGGAAGTCAAACTAGCTTTGAAGATTCCTCATGATGAATATAAAAGGGAAATCTCCCATAAGAAGATAGTATTCCTGTCCATGGAGATTGCAGCTGGGATGAATCAACCGACTCAGATCTTCCAGACTATGGACAGGCTATTAAATCCAGCTTGTATTCAGCCAATGAGAGCATTGTTAACAGCTAAGTGCAATTATTTTGCTTCATTCTTCATGGACAGAGTGACCGCTATTCGGGCCAGGATTTCTCCAGACAGCCTGTTGTGGCCCAGCAGAGTTGGGCAGGGATCTCACGGATGCACTCAACAGTCCTGGGCAGAATGTAAGCCATCTCAGCAGATGAGGTCTGTGAGGTGATTTCAGAGCTGTGGTCCACCTTTTGTGAACTAGACACAGGCCCCACACATCTACTAGTGAGCTGAATAGGGTCTCTGGAGTCAGTGTTTGGTGGAATAGTCTGGTGCTCCTTGTCGGAGGGAGTCTTTCCAGTGGCATTGAAAGATGTACTGGTTTTTTTCCCTCCTGAAGAAGTCAACTTTGGACCCGGTTGTTCTAGCGAATTATAGTCCATTGTCTAACCTACTTGTTTTAGTTAAGCTTATTGAGAAGGTTGTGGTGCTATAGCTTGAGGCACACTGCAAGCAAATTGGTAAATTACCAATCATGATTTTTGAAGGTTAGTCATGACTGATTATTGTTAATCATCAAATGTTACCATAAGATCATCAAAGGAGATCATGATCTAAGATCATCATCTAGATCATGATTTAATCATCAAACACGAACTTTCAAATCACCAACTGATGATTATTGTTAATTTTTTAAGCTTAAATCAGCATGATGGTTATTGATGATTTCTGGATGATCAAGTGATGATCATTGATGATCTATATTAGTTCAGTATTGTAAGATTGCAAGTCACAGAAGTAATACTTAAAGTTGTATTCATTAATTATGAAAATGTGAATGTCACACATCAACAAAGACAAATTAATTAAGAATTATAATGTTACTCATGTGAAGTCAAGTTTTAATCCCATTCGGAAGAGTACATGCAATGTCTGGTATAGGATACATATTTGCATACCTAATTTGCATATTTCAGCAGCACAGTTTATGGAACAAAACAATGGTAATTCCTATTTTTAAATTAATTTTGCATTGACAGTATTAGTTTGCAGACTATTAGGAAAGGTTTTGACCACAAACAAAGTACTTTTAGGAACCCACCACAACCATAAAAGGAACCACTTAATGGGAATATATAAACCAATATGAACCTTTCTAACTTAAATATGATGTGTAGTATCAGAGTAAGCATAGCAGAAAGCAGTGGGCTTTTTAGAGAAAAGGTATCATAACTGATCATTCCCATAAAGATGTCTAAATACAAAATAATTTCCAAAAGTATAGTGAAAAGATAAATTAAATACATTTCTGTAATCTTGACCATTGGCAAGCTTGAAAAATGATGATGATATGAGATCATCATTAATCATAATCCCCATCTCCAAAACTTCATGGTTTTTGATTGGCTGCAATTTAACGTTGATGGTTAATTATTGTAAATGATTATCACAATGATGGTTTTTGAAGCTTAAACATGATCTCTGAACAAAACTGGATAATGATTATTCATGATACATTATTAAAAAAATCATCATCTTTTCCACTGGGACCTCTCAGCCCATGACATATATGAGCTCCTTCAATCTGGTTTTAGATCTGGGCATAGCAATGAGATGGCATTAGTCAGAGAGCATAATGACCTTCTCAGGGCAAGAGACAGGGCTGAATGGTCATTTCCTGTTCTCCTTGATCTCTCTTCCACATTTGACACTGTGGACCATGGGCTGTTGGATCATCTGAGGAAGTATGTTGGACTCACTGGCACTGTCATTCACTGGTTTGAGTCCTATCTCAGGGATAGGATGCAGAGAGTGGTGATGGGCACTTTCTCATCATCCCTGATGCCTCTGCCCTCTGGCACACCCCAAGGTTTGGTCCTGTTTACAGCGTACATGCTGCCCCTGGGAGGGATCATTTGACAATACAACCTGGGCTTCCACTGTTATGTGGATGAGACCCAGTTGTTTATGTCTTTTGCACCCGAGACACCGGACACTGTCAAAATGCTTAATCTGCATCTAGTTGAATCCCAGAAGTGAATTGAATCTAGTAGTCAAAAGTGGTTTATACCATATCAGGAACATTAACCAGATTCCAGATTAAGTCCCATATACATCCTGAAGACCTGACAACCCTAGTGCATGAGATTGTGATGTCTAGGCTCGATTACTGTAACACATTGCACCTTGGCATACATGTTAGTACCCTATGGCACTTGCAGATGGTGCTGAACACAGCTGCCAGGTTGTTGTCTGGCCTTCTGAGGGCTAGCCATGTGCCCTCAGTATTGTGTGATCTGCACTGTTAACCTGTGAAGTGGCAAGTCACCTTCAAAGTTTTGTCTTCTAATCTATAAAGCTCCACATGGGTTGGGCCCTGATTTCCTGATGGAGTTCCAGCGTCCTGTCCAGTCCTTGCACCCCCTCCACTCCTCCTCTGAGGACTTCCTTTTGGTATCTAGGACTCAACCTAAGTCCTCTGGAGACCACACATTTGAGGTAGCCAGCCCTCTGCTTTGGAACTCTTTGCCTAGAGGACAGAGAGAGGGTCCCTCTGTCAAGGCCTACAAAAGGGGATTAAAAATGTTTCTGTTTAACCAGGCTTTTGGGGAGTAAGATATTGATTTCCAGTTTTGATTTTGTATATATTCGGTATATCTTGATTTTTGTGCTATTAATCTAAGTTATTTATAATTGTTTTTACTTACTTATGATTGTTTTATTTACTGCTGTCATTCTGTATGGCAACCTGAACCTTCGGGGAAGGGCACTCTATAAAGTTACTACTACATCTTACCCAGTAGTGTGTTTCATATTGCAGGTGCTTGGTGGCTAAACTGCCATTGTGTGTTTTTCCACCTCAGTATTCTGCAACCACCCAGCTTGACTCTTACTTGGATTATCTTTACGTTCATATTCCATAACTGGTAGCTGCTCACACAGTAAAATGGTCTTTCCCAAGGGTAAACATCCCTCTCCTAGTGGTGTGCAATGCTGGCTAAGTTCGCTTCATAGATTAATCTGTGAATTCAATGCAATTCCTGAATTTAATCCACCCTGTGAAGTTTCAATCCGCAGTATAGGGCTAACTTCGCAAATAGTGAATTTGGTAACTTCGTTACTGAGGTGGGTCCCACAGGCAAAGTCTACAAGTACTTTGTGGAGGCTGTGTTCTGTGCACTCTTATGAACAGAATGATGGAGAGAAGTCTGTCCCTACCTGTCTGAGCAAAAACATCCTTTCAAACTACTCTGAAAGCAAAGTATTTTGTACTAAATCACTCACAGAAAATTCTTAGCAACAAGATTACCATAGTTTGTTTGTAGTTTTTCAAATTTATTTAGTATAAAGTAGTGGTTTTGTTTTGTCTTGTGAAGTAGTGCTGTGGGGGGAGGAGAGATGTTCAGTTAGTAAACAAGGCAGCCCTGTGAGCACTTGTCTGACTTATTTTCCTCAGTCTTCTTGTTAATTATATTTGCCTGTGCTCTGTCATTTTATTTCTGCAGTACAGTTTTGTGTGGTTAACTGAAGTATTTTGGTCAGTCTGTTTCTATATTGATTGTAGTTGTTTTGCTTAGTTCTTGAAGTGATGGATTACTTGCAGTAATTTGTTTCAAATTACCACTGTCGTGTGTGTTTTGTTAATCCCTGTCATGTTAAAAAAAACCTAAAAAAAACTTTTTGGGGTGGTTTTACTATAGCTACTGTTAGCTCAGTGAATTGTTCTGTTCTGCTTGAGATCACACTGCTATCCTTTTGGTGAGGTGTTATCTGCTGCAGGTATTTGGTTATAATGCAATCTTTATTTATTTACAACACTCAAGTGCATTACAAGAACTGTTGCAGTGGGACAGACACAAAGTATGACAGCATGCAGCACCCATATATAGTATATATGTTTCTGGCAGTTCTGAAAAAATATGGAGCTCTAAATTTATGCATATTGGTCAGTATTCACAAATGTCTACATGCAAGGGTCATGTGTAGGCATTCCCAGGACTGAATGCTGCACAGCAGTGCCCTGTGCACCCTCAGTGGCATTCACCAATGGGCGCATTAGTGCCCCTCACACTGGATCCATGGCCAGCCATGTGGCACCGTGCCAGGGATGGGTTGGGAGCTTGCCAGGGAGTTCCCTGTGGTGGTGCCCATTCACAATGGCCTTATGTGCCATATGGGGTGGCATCCTCTCTGCTTAGGGGACTGAGGCATAGCCATTGTGCCCCCACCACCCAGTACCACCACCAGCCATGGCACAACAATGCAGGCCTCTTCTTCATGCCACCCCAGACCTATGGACCTGAGAGGGGGCTGGGGGCGGCCACCCAGGCACTCACTGATGACCCTACCCAGGTGCTCTACACCTGCTTCCAGTAGCCCCATACCATACAGAGCCAGGGATCCAGTGGCAAACCAGCAATGGGCATCCCATTGGCTGACCACCTGTATCTGCCACCCAACCCCTCTGCACTAGCATGCCAGGGGGAAGTGTCTGTGGATGGGAGGCGCATGGTGGCTGGTGATCAGAAATGTCAGCCACCGCACACCTGTCCATGTGTGCAGAGCCACATGGGCAGGTTACATGCATTTTTACCATGTAACCCACCTCTTAGTGAATCATGGCCATTGGCTGCGATTCATGAATGCCTACGTATCGCATAAGGGCAGCTTGTAAACATTCCCATTGCTGAATGCCACATGGTGGTGCCCTGCCCCTCACCTATGGGTGTGTTAGTGCCCCTTGCAATGGATCCCCAACCAGCCATGATGCATCACTCCAGGGATGGGTCAGGGGCATACCACAGGAGTGCTCTGTCATGGCGCCTGTTCATGATGGCACTGCATGCCATTTGGGACTTCATCCATTCTGGCAGGAGATGGAGGCATAATCGTGGTGCACCCCCCAGACCCACCACCATCCATGGCAAGGCAAAGCTGGCCCCATCCTCATGCCGCCCCTTCCCCATGGACCATAGGTGGGGCTGGGGGCAGCTGCCTGGGCACACATCAGGCATCCCTGCAAAGATGCAATTCACTGGGACTTTATACCCCATCACCACATGGGGCCAGGATCCACTAGCGGACTGCATCTGGGCATTTCATTGGCAGCCCTTCCATGTCCCCTGAACTTCTTCCATGCACTAGTGCACCTAGGGGGAAGGGACAGCAGACAGGAAGCATGTGATGGTCAGTGATTGTGAATGGCCATAGCACACCTGTCCCCATTTGCGGTGCCATGAGGGTGGGTTATGCACACTTCAAGCATGTAACCTGCACCTTATTGAATCACGGCCATTGTGTTTTTTGGACCATTTTCCCTAAAGTGCATTACAAGAACTATGTTGTTGGGACTGACACATCGTAGCACCATGTAGCAGCATGCAGTAGCCTTATATTTTTTTTTCATTGTAGTTCAGAACAATTCAGGAGCTCAGAATTTATATAAGTTGTGCTTTTTGCACCATTTCCCTTAAAGTGCTTTACAAGAACTGTGGTGGTAGACAGGCACACAATGTTGCACCATGTAGCATTGACGAAGTATAACAGTTCTGCAAAGTATTGCATTTGTGGGTGCATGCACAATGGTAGCATCCAAATGCACCTACATATGTGAGGATGTTATGTGCATTCATGGGATGACATCATGACTATACATGTACAGTAGACCTGTGTTTTCAAGCACAGCACAAGCACAAATATATGTCTCAATGGTTAGCCTACACAAATGCTATCAGCATTGCATGAAAATTAGGGTTTGGTCAAGCAGCATGCTGTGAAGAGCAACCATGGCAGAAAAGGGAAAGGGTTGAGCAAAAGTTGCCAGACACCAGAACAAGAGGTTTACAGCAGATAAACTCATTATCATGGTCACCAAGATGAAAAGGAAAATGGCTCGCTCTTTGCTGTGGATCCAAGCAGTTGTTGAGGGATCCCCATATGAGAAAATGGGATATAGAGGCTTGTCCTGCATCTCAGGTTGCAGGTGTGACCCAGACACCTGCCCAATGCTGCCACTGGCGGAAAAGCATGTCTCACCCGGAGCAAACACAACTGGAGGAGCTGTGGGGGGATTTCAGCATACATGCCCAGTGGTACAGTGGCAGTTCTGTTATGTACTGCACATGTGTGTTATGTAATGGATAGAACTTTCCAGATTGTGCATGTGTCATGGCCCACAGCAAAAACCTGGTGTTTTGTGCCATAAGAAGTGTAGCCAAGTGCCACAACCCTGGCTAGTTTGGGACTGTCACTATATCCTAGAGGTTAGGGTAATGAGCTGTGAATTTAATTTCATTTCATTTCACTTTATTTACCTGGTAAGCACACTGAGCTGAATCCCGTTATCAGGAATGACCTGGAGCCTCATAGAGAAGCTTCAAAGCATGTTACATATAAATACAACACATAGTACATACAACTAGAACACACATGCAATACTAACAGCAAAAGCACATTATTAAAAACATTTACAAATAGTCTGTTGTTGCAAAGGGTGAAAAAAAACGCTTTTTTTTTTAAATTAGCCTGGCTATTAAGTTTTGGACATTGAACTGAAAAAGCCTGCTCCCTCATACAGGATGTAGTTCTAGGTAAAGCCAAATAAGAAAGGGAGGAGGATCGTAGAGTTCTTACCTCTCCCTTTAATTCAATCAAAGTGAATAAGGGAGACAAATGCTCAAGCCTTAGTGTATTATTAAGCAAACAGCCTAGGCTGTATTGAAAATTTAGTTTAGGAGGCAACCACCCCAACTCATTATAAATTATACAATGATGAGTTTTATATGTCTCAGCTGTTACAAATCTACATATTGAGTTAAATGTTTTATTAATTAAATCCAAGTCATTAACTATTAAATTAGTAAACAAAAATGGGTCATAATATAGAGTTGATAGTAATATACTTTTAGGTATAGATTCCCTAGCTTCCCTTGTAAGGCAGTCCCTGACCCTATGTAAAGAACCAAGTTAACAGACTTACTGTAACTGTTCTCCTAATATGTGCTGAAAAATTAAGGTTGGGGGTTCAAAAGTACTCCTAAATACTTGGATTTTGTGACTTGCTGCAGCATCATGCCAGCAAAGTCAAACACTTTCAATGATTTATACTTTTTCAGTTTGGCTTTGGAACCAATTAAAATACAGAGGCCCAGACATTCAAAAGGGTTGCGCATGACGCAACAGTGTTACGCCATGCAACAACCCACTGATGCACCCAGGTGCGATATTCAAAGCAGGGAAAAGTGGCGGCACAAATCCTGATGCGCCAGAGGCATCAGTAATGTATCTGACGCAGGTACAGTGGGGGGTGTGCCCATGCATACTCTGCACAGCCTGATATTCAGCCCAGGATGTGCAGAGCCATGCATATTCAACCCCTACCTGCGCCAGCACAAAGTTGATCCAAAACAAAAAGGAACACCGGATGGCCACCCACAGGTGAGCTGCCATGTTGCAGGGTGCAACACGGCAGTTGCCACCTGTGGGTGGCCACCTGAGCTCCGGCTGCACCTCTGTGGTGGTGCCCCCCCCATGCCCGATTGCAGGCATCACTAGAAATGGAGAACCCCAAAATCCCTTGTGGTCCAGTGGACCTGCCCACCCGATTGTGGGCTTCAGTGGAATAAAATAAGATCCCCAATATCCCTGGTGGTCTAATGGACTGCTTCCCACCTGATTGTGGGCTTCTGTGAATTAAAAAAGATCCCTAATATCCCTGGTGGTCCAGTGGACCTGACTGCCCAATCACAGGCTGAAGTAGAATAAGAAGAAACCCATCATTCCTGGTGGTCCAGTGGGCAACCTCCACCCGCCCACTGATCCCCACTGCCCGCTCCCCAGGTCCAGCGGCGGGCGGCAACACCCACCCGCCTGCCATGCCGCCAGCCAGCTGACACCATCGGTAGGGCTGTACACCCATTGGTCCACTAATTGGATCCCATTCACATATCTGAATGTAGTTTGGTATGGGCTGCCGCCCATTGGCTCACGCTGTGGACCAATGGGTGTACAGCTAACGTGTCAGTTAGAGGGCAGCAGGTGGCAGGTGGGTGGTGCTGCCGCCTCGCCACTGACCCAGGGGTAGCGGGCGTGGGGATCAGTGGGCGGTGGGGAGGGGTCCACTGGACCACCATGAATGATGGTTCTTCTTATTCTACTTCAGCCTGTGATCAGGCAGTCAGGTCCACTGGACCACCAGGGATATTAGGGATCTTTTTTAATTCATTGAAGCCTGCGATCGGGTGGGCAGCGGTCCACTGGACCACCAGGGATAAAATGATTAATCTTCTATTTACTTAGCCCATGATCGGGTGGTCCACTGGACCACCAGGGATACAATGATTATTCTATTTTGTACTGCAGCCCGCGATCGGGCTGTGGGGCAGATTGCCACACTGCAGGGGGCGTCAGTCCCCGTTGACTGCTGCCTGGCAGAGTGCCAGGCACAAGTTGTCGGGGATCGGCGCACCTGCATGCAAATGGAGTCATAATGACATGCAAATGGCCCCATGTGCGCCTTGCATACATTATAGCCCCATTTGCATGTCAACTTTTGAATATCGCGGGTGCTGCACCTTGCGCAATGGAACTTGCTCTAACGCATCCACATGCTCCACTCTGGCCACTAGCGCTGGTGCAGTGCCACTGCACCGCGCGACTGCAGGTGGTTAGGGTGCGATATTCAATGATGCTGAGCCATGGCACAGCTCCGTTGAATATCGCCCGGTCAACACCCCTGCACAGCCAAGTTGCACTGCACCCAGGCTTGCGCCACTGCCTGGTGCAGTTTGAATATCTGGGCCACTGTGTTTTTTTGTTGTTTAACATTAGTAGATGATGGTGTAACCATCTATTTAAAGTGAGAAAATCAAAATTTAATGAATTGTTAATTACAACTACAGATGCTGAACTAGAAAATAAAATAATATCATCAGCATAAAGAAGTAATTTTGATGTAGTTGGAATTTTGGAAATTAGGTCAGTGAATATGGAAAATAATAAGGGTCCTAATATTTACCCTTGAAGTAATCCCTGTTCCAATACCTGCGTCTGGGACATGGCCCCACCAAAGCTGACCCTTAAGGGGTGATTTGATAGGTAGCTTTGGACCCAGTCACAGGAGATTTCAGATAGGCCAATGTTCTTCAGTCTCCAGAGTAGCATGGCATGATTTGCCAAATTGAATGCCTTTGATAAGTCAACAAATGCTGCACCAGTCAGCTGCCCCAAATCCATAGATTTTAAAATATGGTTGGTAAAGCTCACCAGTGCAGTACCTGTATTGTAGAACCTTCAAAAGCCATGCTGCTCCAGGGACCAATGTCCTCTCAGCTCCAGGTATTCAGTCAACTGCCCATTAACAATTTTCTTAAACAGTTTACTAAGGGGGGACAAACCTGATATAGGTCTATAATTGTCCAAACTTGTAGGGAACTAGATTTCATTATAGGTTTAATAACTATTTGCTTCCATTTTTCAGGGAATTCACCTGTTGCCAAAGAAAGGTTGAATATTGTAGTAAGAGGGTGATGAATATAATTAGTAATAAGTTTTAAAAACATGGGCTCTAGGCCATCTAACCCTGCACTTTTATTCATTGGCATCTGCATTAATAACTTCTGAACTTGCTGTGGACTAATCATACGAAAATGAAAGGAGGACTCTACAAATGGAGTGTTGTCTACAGTATTAGAGGGACTAATGTAACCCTGATGAACTGCAAATTTGGAAAGATCTGTAAATTTGTTTAAAATAGGTCACAAATATCACTAGAATTTGTTAATAATGAACCAATATATTAATTGTACCTTTTATTGAACTTTTACAAGGATCAATCAACTTTTTTATTGATCCCCAGAATTTTTTAGAATCACCTAAGGAATCAGTTTATATTTTTTGAAAATATTCAGATTTATTTTTCCAGATAAGAAGTTTGCTTTTGTTTCTTAACATAGAAACATAGAAACATAGAATTTGATGGCAGATAAGGACCGCTTGGCCCACCCAGTCTGCCCATTTCCCTACCTACTGGATAAGCTGCAGATCCTAGTTAACCAGCAGCCTACTTCTTCCTACCCCCACCCCCCAGAACTGCCTTATGACTATCCCATGCATGCTTGAATTCCACCACTGATTTTGACTCCACAACCTCCTTCGGAAGGCCGTTCCATGCATCCACAACCCTCAATGTAAAAAATACTTCCTTAAATTACCTCTGAGCGCCCCCTCTATTTTCAAATTGTGCCCTCTTGTTCTTGCACACCTCTTTTTTTGAAAGATGCTACCCTCTTGGACTTTGTTGATTCCCTTGAGGTACTTGAACATTTCTATCATGTCCCCCCTCTCCCTTCTTTCCTCGAGGCTATACATATTAAGCTCCTTAAGTCTCTCTTCATATGTCTTCCGGTGCAGACCCTGCACCATTTTAGTTGCCCTCCTCTGGACAGCTTCCATCCTGTCTATGTCTTTGCGGAGATTGGGTCTCCAGAACTGCACACAATACTCCAGATGGTGCCTCACCAGCTGTCTGTACAGAGGGATAATAACTTCCTGTTTTCTACTGGTGATGCCTCTCCCTATGCATCCCAGTATCCCCCCAGCCCTCCTTGCTGCCCTCTCACATTGCTTGCCCGTCTTTGGGTCATCTGATATGACTACCCCAGGTCCCTTTCCATTTTGTTGTTGTTAGTATCTCACCCCCCATTGTGTACTCTTCCCCTGGGTTTTTGTTTCCCAGGTGCATTACCTTGCACTTCTTAGCATTGAATCTAAGCTGCCATACATTTGACCATTCCTCTAACCTTGCCAAGTTCCTTCTCATCCTTTCCACCCCACCCTGTGCATCAACTCTGTTGCAGATCTT
This sequence comes from Neoceratodus forsteri, assembly GCA_016271365.2. NCBI lineage: Eukaryota > Metazoa > Chordata > Ceratodontiformes > Ceratodontidae > Neoceratodus > Neoceratodus forsteri. The sequence continues at coordinate 950,711,912 of CM028131.1, read as the reverse complement.
AGTGTCATCTGCAAAGAGACATACTTTTCCTTCCAGTCCTTCTGCAATGTAGGCTTATAAAGACATTGAAGAGGACCAGTCCTAATACTGAACCTCTGGTACCCCACCAGTAACCCTCCTTTCTTCTGAGTGGACTCATTTACTATTACTCTCTGTGTCCTATTCTCCAGCCAATTCTTTACCCAGTCTGTCATCTTGGGACCCACTCCCAGGCTGGCTAACTTTCATATTAATCTTTTGTGTGGGACTGTGTCAAATGCCTTGCTAAAGTCTAGGTAGGCCATGTCCACAGCCCCTCCCTGATCTACTACTTTGGTCACCCAGTCAAAGAAATCTATCAGATTCGTCTGGCATGACCTTCCCGCTGTGAATCCATGCTGCCTAGGGTCCTGTGCCCCTCTGGCCTCTAGATACTCGACAATTCTTTCCTTTAGAAGTGATTCCATCATTTTCCCTATCACTGAGGTTAAACTAACAGGTCTATAGTTTCCTGCTTCTGCCTTGCTCCCACTTTTGTGAAGGGGAATCACATCTGCCCTCCTCCAGTCCTCGGTTACCACCCCATCCTCCCATGATTTGTTAAAAGGGTAGTCAGTGGTGTCACTAGTTCTACCCTTAGTTCTTTTAGAATTCTGGGATGAATCCCATCAGGCCCCATTGCTTTGTCCACCTTCAGTTTTAAGAGTTCTTTCAGAACCCTTTGTTCTGTAAATGGGCGTATCAACTTCTGTATCAGAGTGTTACTACTGTTTGTTTATGTACCTCCCCTCTTCCTTTGTAAATACTGAGCAAAAATATTTGTTTAGTATCTCTGCCTTTTCACAGTCTCCCTCTGCCCACCTCCCTTCCCTTTATTAAGCCTCACTATCCCTCCCTTGGTCTTCCTTCGCTCCCTGATGTACCTATAAAAGGTTTTATCCCCTTCTTAACTGAGTTGGCTATCTTTTCCTCGGTTTGGGCCTTTGCTGTTCTGACTGCCTTCCCAGCCTCCTTTTGCTTTAACTGATACAGTTCTCTGTCCTGCTCCTTCTGCGATTCCTTGTACTTCCTGAATGCTTTCTTTTTCTCTTGAACCTTCACTGCCACTTCCTTTGAGAACCATAGTGGTTTCTTACATCGTCTTGTTTTGTTTATTTGCTTCACACAAAGGCTCGTTACCTCTGTGATGGCAGTTTTTATTATTCCCCATTGTTCTTCCACCTCTCCTTCCTGCCCATTTGCTAGTGCGTTCCTTAGGCACTCACCCATTTTGGCAAAGTCAGCCCTCCTAAAGTCCAGTACTTTTGTCTTGTGGCTTGACTCTATTGCTGTGTTTATTGTGAACCATACTGTTCGATGGTCGCTAGTTCTCAGATGGCTACCCACTTCTACATCTGTAATCCTCTCACCATCTCCATTTGAGAGAATCAAGTCTAATATTGCTCCCTCTCGAGTGGGCTCCAGTACTAGTTGTCTAAGGCATGCCCCCTGTAGGGCATCTAGAATAACTGCACTCTTCGAAGTGGCAGCTGCAACTGCGCTCCAGTTAATGTCTGGCATATTCAGATCACCCATCAGCAATATCTCCCCTTTTTCTGCCATTCTAAGTATACTTTGTATCATTTCCCTGTCCATTTCCTCCCCCTGAGAAGGGGGTCTGTATACAACCCCTGCACGTATTGTGGGCGCCATTGCCTGGCTCCAAATTTACCCACAGTGCTTCTTCTCCTCCCTGTGTACCTTTTTGTTCTGTTGCTTTTATTCCTTCCCTATGTAAAGAACTACTCCTCCTCCTCTTTACCTCCCGTCCCTCCTGTACACAGTGTATCCTGGTATGTTTATGTCCCAGTCATGGTTTTGTGTGTACCATGTTTCTGTGACTGCCACGATATCCAGATGTTCTTCCTCCATCAAGGCCACTAATTCAGGAAGCTTGTTACCCAGACTACGGGCATTAGTACTCATTGCTCTCCATTTTTTGATGGCTTTACCTTCCAGTGCAGCATCCCCCAACATACAATAACATACAATATCTATTAAATGCTTGACTACTTTCAGAATTCTTGTGCATTCTCCAACATCTGTACCTTTCGCTCATTAAAGCAAAGAGTTACGGCATAATCCACTCATTATTGAGTTTGGTACATCCAGCATACCTGGATTTAAATCCTATGACATCCATTTACATACTGCATATCCCTGGGCAAGTCACTAAACCTCCCCAGTGCTCCCAGATCACCTCTGTAAATAGGCATAATGCCTAGTTGTCCTTACCTGATTACCAAGCAGTAAAAAAGAGAGAGCTGTGCATTATTCCCTTATGACTATACAGCCAGGTGTATGTTATTCCAGTACTGTAGTGCTGCTTTATTTGTGCAGTACACATGTGATGTGGGTGTGGTATATGGGTGATATACACTGACCATCAGTCATTTGCCCTGTATCTTTGGATCTGGTTCATGGATAGACATGGCCCACTGTCCACTGTGATGGCATGAATGTTGCATAGCCCATGTGAGCAGTGCTCACAGGCATATATGTGACACATACTGTTGAAGTATGGAGTGGTAGCATATAACATAACACAGGAGGTACTTCTTAATGTCTGCACAGTGGCACTGGCGTATGCTACAGTTGGTTCCACAGGACACAAACAGCTATGTGTATGTGGACTACTACTGAGACAATATGTAGTGTAGATGTCCTGAATCACCCATGTTCCATGTTCCTGTGTATGCCAAATGTCACGTTCATATTTGTGCAGGTAATTTTTATCCAGGTGTCAATGGTCATGCAGTAACACACCTTGGGAAGACACTGTCATAGACAGAAGGCACCTGGACTATAGCTGGAAACAGAGGTCATTATGTACTTTGAAAACAACGGTGGAAAACACCACTGGCCTTACGTGCTGCTGGGTGGGTGATATGGTACAATATGTGACATCCACTGTGACAGACACACATTGCACAAATGTGTGAGCCCACATACCTGCTGTTAACGCAGCTCCACTACACATTGTTACTGTGTTCACATTTGTTGATGCCATGTGCAGCATACCATTACACAGAGGACATCACAAACAGGGTCACAGTTTACAATGCTGGTCAGATACATAGATAACAGATACTTAGCCACTGAAGGCATAAAAAGGTCCATTGGCCCATCCAGTCAGCCCACCTTACCTAACTACTGTGCACTGGCCTAGTGGCTATCCTGTCCCTTACTTTCTGACTTCCTCTTCTGATTAAGCCTAGATTCCTGTCTCATCCCTGCTTTAAGATGCTTACTGATGTGACCTTAACCACTTCTTCTGGCAACTTGTTCCATTTGTCCATTAAACTTTTCATGAAAAAGTACTTGTGGGCATCTGCCTTGAAAATCCCCCCTGTTAGTTTCAGTGATTTTCCTCTGGTCCCTGAGTTTGAGAGCAAGGATAAAAGTTCATTGGTATCCACTCTGTTTACCCCAAGCAGGTGCTTGCAGGTTCCTATCATGTCACCCATTTTCCTCCTCCTCTTGAGGGTGTACATGTTCAAGTATTGCAGCCTCTTCTCGTAAGACTTGCCCCAAGTCCCTGGACCATCTTGATTACCCTGCATTGTACCACTTCCACCTTGTCACCGTCTTTCTTTAGGCATGGACCCAAGTACCATGCTCAGTACTCTAGATGCTGTATTACCAATGTCCTCTACAGTGGGAGGATCAGTTCCTGATTTCTGTTGCTTATCCACAGGTTTACTGAGTGCATAAGTGACACTGTCCAAAAGCTCCCCCTAAATTTATATTCCTCAGGTCTTTTAAGTCACTTGACTTAACCTCTCTCCTTGCTCATATTTGGTCAGTTGATTGGTCTCCCATCTCTACAGCCTGTAATATAAATTCTGCCCTACATTGTATTCAGTCTAAATTCTTGGCTGTATGGGATAGTCATGCACCCCTGCGTAGAACCAGAGTGCAGGGTACATATCTTCCCTAGGTATTGTCTGAGGTGCTTACTTGTCTCTGCTCCAGAGACTTTGCCTGGCATACTTTTAAAGTCACTGACTCTCAGTCCTCATTGGCCCACTACAGAATCCTTCATAACACCTGTACCAAAGCTGTCAGACTGTGAAGTCTGAGTATTTTGGTTCCACGCTCCAAAACAACATTAATTACCCCTCCATTTTTTGAAGGTTATCCATTCCCTTTTCTCCTCTCAGACCCAGTCTCCCCTACCCACTCTAAAGAGTGGTGACTCCCTTATCTCTGACCCTTCTGCTCTTTCTAAGTCTTTTAATTCCTTCTTTCCCCCTGTGCCCTTTCTCTCATCCCTTCCTCCACCACCCCCTTCCCTCTCATTGCCTTCCTCTCTTCCTTCATTTTCTTTCTCTCCTGTCACTCCTGCTATTTCCCTAAAGGCCCTGCTTTCCCTAAATCCACTAAAGGTAGGTATTCCTGATCGTCTCAACCCAAAACTTCTCCTTCACTGGGCATCTGCCATTGCTTTTCCCATTACCTTACTTCTAAATCTCTCCTTCTCCTCTGCTACTGTTTCTGACATCTGAAAACTGGCTATTGTCATCCCTATTCACAAAGGTGGTGATCCCACTTCTCCTGGTAACTTCCATCCAATTTCACTCCTTTCAACCTTGGCCTAAGTTACAGAAATGCTTTGTTCTATTTCAGCTCACTTCTTTTCTTGACAACTAATTCTTTTTCACTCCCTTCCAGTCTAGTTTTAGAATATTCCACTCCACTTCTACAGGTACCCCCCCTCCTTCAGCTCACAGATTCCATACTTACCGGTGTGGATATAGAACTGATATCTTCTGCCATTTTTATTGATCTTGCTAAGGCTTTTCACACCGTGGCGCATCCCCTCCTACTGGACAAAGTTAAAGCTGTGGGCCTTTCTGACTCTTCAGTCAGGCAGGTCTCAAGCTGCCTGGATCAAGAAATCCATTTCACCTTCATTCCTATTAGCTCAGGTATCCCTCAAGGGTCTGTCCTGGGTCCTATTCTCTTTTCAATAGTCCTAAATGACCTACCCTCTGTCTTTTCATCTGCATCTATTCATATGTATACTGATGACATAGTTCTTTTTGCATCTGGCTCCTCTCGCCGTAACCTTACCTCCCAACTTCAGTTGAATTTTGACAACATACAGTGCTGGTTTAAGGATAACCGGCTGTCTGTTAATACCAAAAACATAGTCTCAGTGACTTATGGTACCCGTCAGAGGCTTGCCAAACTTACTTCTCCCATACTTTTTAATACCCTTGACGGTGCTAATATTGAAATGGTCTCCCCCTTTAAGTACCTTGGTGTCTGCCATGACCAGCATCTTGATTTCTTTGTGCACATTGATGCAATTCACCAAAAACTTCAACCTAAGCTTCGTGCTTTGTTCACTCAGTCAAAGAAGTCTACTAGATTTGTCTTGCATGACTTTCCTCTTGTAAACCCATGCTGCCTGAGGTCCTACAGTCCAATTCCCTCCAGGAAGTTCACTAGTTCCTGCCTCAGTATGTTATCCATTACCTTTCCGACTATAGATATCAGGCTGATAGGTCTATAGTTTTCCTGACTCATCTTTCCCTCTTCTGTTGTGCAGAGAAACCAGGTCAAGTGTCTTCCATTCCCCAGGGAACATCCCTTTGTCCAGCAAGTAGTTTAATATGTCTGCAAGTGGCTCTGCAGTCACTTCCACAGTCTCCATGAGCATCCTAGGATTTAAGCCATCAGATGCCATAGATTTTTCCACTTACAACCCTTTAAGATATTCTAAAACCCTTTCCTTTGTTATTCTGCGTATGCTGCTTGTGCCCCCACTCCACCTTTTTTCCCTCATTACTCCACATTCTGGCAGCAGACCATCCTTCTGCCTAGTAAAGATTGAACAGAAGTATTTGTTCACTATTTCTGCTTTTCCTTTCCTCCCTTCCTTCCTTCCTCTCTTTTAAGTCTCACTAGTCCCACTTTGATCTTTCATGGCTCTCATATGTATCTATAGAATGACTTTTCCCCTTGCTTCACCCCATTGCTAAATGGGGTTCTGTCTCTGCCTTGTCCTCATTGACCTTCTTACTAGCTACCCCTTCTTCTTGATGATACTTTTCCCTGTCCTACCACTTTCAGTTTCCTTTATAGTTTATGAACACCCTCCTCTTGACTCTTATTGCCTTCTTTAATTCTGCTGTAAACCACATTGGTCCTTTTCACCTTTTTATCTTTGATATCCTCAGAACTGAATTTGCTGCTGCCCCTAGCAATCCTTTTTTGAATGCATACCATTTTTTCTCTCCCCTTTTTAGCTGCCCCATTCTCTCCATGCATTTTCCAAAATGGTCCACTCAACCTTGGGAATGGGGAGAAACTCAGGAGGGGGGGAGAAATGTGTTTCCCCCAAAAAATATATATGTCCAATATCGGAAGATGGGGAACCAAACCCTGGTCCCCAAGTCTCCACCACTCCAGGTGTTAGTGCCTTAGCCATTGCACAACAGGAGCAGCACAACCTGGCACCACACCTGAAGCTACTTCAGCCCTTCCTCCTGTCCATGGACAGTGACAAGGTAGCGGAAATTTACTAACACTATTCTACTCTTGTCACTGCCATTTTTACAGTGCGATTTATATCATGCAATTATTGCAGTGCTATACTGAGCTGGTACCTTAGAAGTCAGAAGAGATGGAGAAGATTCCAGAAAGTTGGTAATTAGGATGTTGAAGGATCTGATGAATAACTGTTCTTCATAATCAGGAATAGGAAACTGGACTCATCTGGAACATCTGATGATGGTTGAGATCGAGATGCAAAGATGCTAGTGACTGAGAGGTTTAAAGCAGAAAATGCTGATGCAATATGCCACTCAATGAGATGAGATGCAGAAAGGTGGATGAGATGACTCATGAGTTCATGTTTGAGTAAGATGACAGGCAGCACACAGATCTTTGACGTTTTGGTGTCTACTTCATTGATAGAGAATCGATAAAGTGGTCTGGATGAAGTTCAGTTGAACCCAGGAGGGAGAGAATTTTATTTATTTTTTTTATTTATTGGATACAATCGGAATCACAATCCTTTGAGTCACAGACTCTTTTGCAAAGGCTCCACATCGGTTACAGAGGGTGGAGGGTAAACAAATACAGAGAATGCACAATAAACAAGTAGAGATTCATAAAACAGTACTGCAAGTGCAGTCCAGGCTTAATCTTAGTTAATTGGTGATAGTAGTAGGCAGCGATTCTAGATAACCCTTGTCTGAGAAGTAAATGATGATGATTCTTGGGATCTATCGAGACCCTGTGTCATGTTTATTGGGGGGTATGAAAACACCAGAGGAGGGCAGAAAGTTAGCCACAGTCACATTTTTCTGACTCAAGGAGTTGGGCTCTGAGGGTTGTTTTGAATCGGGAGAGGCTAAGGGTGTGAGAGATGGGGGGTAGAGTGTTTAGCCAAAGAGGGGCATGGTAGTGGAAGGATCTTTGCCCAAGGGATGTTCTACAATGGGGGAACAGGAATGAGGAGGATGCTGCAAGTCTTGTATTATGCTTGGGGGGGCTATGCTGACTATTGAAAGAAGGCTGATGGGCGCCAGCTGGAGATGGATCTTTTTCGCTAGAACGCAGGAGTGGTACTTAGTCTTCCTTGGAAGTTTAGCCAACCAGCCAAAGCATAGAGCTCATAGGTATGAGTTAATCTGTCACACCCGGTGACTAGGCGGCAAGCTTTATTCAAAGCAGTGTTGATGCTACAAAGGGCGGTGGGTTCTGCAGAGCCATGTATCACTATCCCATAGTCTACTAGGGAGAGGATAGAGGAGGTGACAGCAAGATGCATGGCCTGTGTGGGTAAGCGGTGTTTAAGTCTGTAGAGGATACCCATTCTAGTGTTAACAGTGGAGGAGAGAAGTTGTATGTGATTATGGTAGGAGAGGGAGGTGTCTAATGAAATTCCCAGGTATTTAAAACATGTAACATGTTCAAGTGGGGCACCTTGTTTGTTTTTGATTAGGAGAGCCGACTGGCTGTGTGGGCTTTGTCGGTGGGCAAAGATCATGGACTTTGTTTTTTGATAGTTGATGATCAGGTGGTGTTCAGTGAACCAGGTTTCTAGCTCCTTGAAGAAACCCTGAAGAGCTCATTGGAGGGCGCTCGGCTGTGGGTGTTTCCAAAACACAACCGCATCATCAGCATAGAGTAGCAGGTGACTGCTACATGACTTGGGGAGAGAGTTTAAAAAGAGGGTGAATAGTAGAGGGCCAAGAATAGACCCCTGTGGGACACCTGAGCAAACTGTTTTACAGGAGGAGATGGTGGTGTTTATCCTGACTTGCTGTGACCGGCCTGTTAGGTAGTCCTTGAACCAGGCAGTAGCCTCAGGGATCACATTAAGTTGTGGAAGGACACAGAGCAATAACTCATGACTGACCATGTCAAATGCCTTGGTCAGATCCACATAGATTGCCCCTGCTATAGAGCCTTGGTCAAGGGCCTCATGGATGAATGAGGTGAGCTCAGTAAGAGCTGTGACGGTACTGTGGCTGGACCGGAAACTGTGCTGTTCCCGGCAGAGAAGGTTGTGTTTAGTTAAGTGTTCTGATAGTTGGTCCAACACTATTTTCTCTAGTGCCTTGGAGAGAGGAGGAAGTAACGAAATTGGTCTATAGTTGGTTGTGTTAGTGGGGTCACCGCTCTTTAGAATGGGTGTGATTATGGCTCTCTTCCAGGTTGAGGGGAACTGACTTAGGCATAAAGAGAGGTTGAGAATTTTAGTGAGATGGGGTAGTGTGACATCCAGGGTCAGCCTAATGAGTTTTAGATCTAGGGAATCATTGCTGTGCCGGGTATTGGCAATAGCTTTGGAAATGTAGTGTTTTGCCTCGAGACAGGAAATGACTCTCAGCCGAAAGGGTATCGTGTTGTTGTTACTCGAGGTATCAGTGGGAGGGTGGGGGGGAAGTGTGGAAGTAGTTAGGGGGGAGTATATGGGAGAGGTCCGAGAAGGCAGAGTTGAGGGCTTCGGGAAAGAGGAAGGATCCTGGGTGATCTCCCCATTTATTGTAAGCTGGGTGGGTGCGGGGGAGTGGGATTTACCACTGAGTTCCTTTATATTGTTCCAAAATTTTTTACCATCTCCCCAAGAGGAGGTGAGGGTATGTTGGTAGTAAGTGGCTTTCGCCTATAGTAGGGCCCAGGTACATTTGTTGTGGGCCTCATGGTATAGTTTTCTATCCTGGGCGCGTTGGGAGTCAAGTGCCTTATGCCATAGGTTGCCCTATGTTGGAGCTGGTTAAGTAGTGAGGTGGTGATCCAGGGTGTGGTTCTGGTTTTCACTACTTGCTTGGAGAGGGGAGCGAAAATGTTGCAGGCCGTGTTGAAAGTGGTTATAAAGTTGGAGAAAGCCAGATCTACAGACTGCGTGGTGTAGATGGGGAGCCAATTGCTGGTAGATAGGTGGGTTTTGAGATTCTCTAAGCCTCCTCTTTTCAGTCACCTCTGCCAGGTGATTTTGGGGGGGGCAGGGGGTAATTTTCCTGTCCACCAGCAGGTCACCGGGGAGTGGTCACTGATAGAGTCAGGGAGCACAGTGGCTTTGGAGATGTTCTGTGGCCTGTTGGTGAAGATGAGGTCTAAAAGGGTGGATGTCCCTATTCTATTGTCCCTTCTGGTGGGATAGGTGATGAGTTGGGTAAGATCGTAAGCCAGGGCAGTGTCTTTGAAGCTGGATGAGGCAGGGGACAGCCAATAGACATTAAAATCTCCCATAATGATAACTTCACTAGTGTTGGGTATGTGTGAGATACTGTGGAGGATAGAGTCAAATGTGAGTTTTTGGTTGCTCAGGGGGATATAGGCCGCAGTGATGTGGAGGGTTTTAGTACCCAGACTAAGTTTAACTGTTAGTGTCTGGGAGCCATATTGTGGTATAGGGGTTTGTACTTCAGTGACATGAAGAGAGGATTTAACATAGATTGCACACCCACCGCCTCTCTTACTGGACCTGTCAGCCCAGAAGATGGAATAATTACTGAGAGAGACAACCTCATTGGGTATTCTTTCAGAGAGCCAAGTCTCAGATAGGGCTAGGATGTGCGCTGCATGCTGGGCAATCCAGACTTGGAGGGGGGGTGTTTTTTTGGTAGGCTACATATATTAAGAGTAGCTAGCAGAAGGCTCCCACTTGGTTTGCTAGATGGGGCGGACCAGGGTTGGGGTGGATATTGCCAGATAATAAGAGCAGTATTAGAGCATGCCGTAGGAGGGCTAACCTGCAGAGTTTGGACGAGTGACGCTGGGTTTGGTAGGGTGTAGGACTTTTCACATTGGTGGTGGGGACAGGGAGACTGGGAGTGATACTTGCTAAAAGGGTGGGAAAAGTGAGGGGGTCTATTTTGGGGCTTGCAATGGAGGTGGGGGGTTGGGGTCTGGATGGGGGGAGAGCTGAGGTACAGTGAGTATCCTGTGTGAGTGTGTGTTGTTGAGTGTGTGAGTGTAAAAGCCAGCATGATCACCAAGGCTTGTGTGGGAGAGGTTGAGGGACACAGTTTCAAGTCATCATAGGTAAGGAATTGATGTGTATGAAAGTTATTGAAAAATGGTTTAGGTGCCTCTGGGGGGGGGGTTGCTGAGACTGCTGTATGATCCTGGAAGTCAGGAGGGCTGCTATTAGCAGGGATAGCATTTTATATGTAGAAAATATGAGGTACATAGCATCGGCCACTAGTGTTGATTTTGTATAACCTGCAGCTGGAAAAGTGGGCTGATAGGTTATTTTCATCAAGACACCTGACCAAACCTAGCTATAAATTCAAGAGCCGACCAAGGGTGGTGGTGGGGGCAGCAGGGCTAAGCCTTGGGCAGCAGAAACGAATCGTTTTCAGTGGCTTTACAATGCAGCTTGCAACGGTCATTCAAAAAAGGCTCCAGAAGTAGGATCTCAACAGCAGTCCTGGGAAATGGTCACGATTGCAGCCAGGGGAGTGGGAAGACAGGTAATTACCTTGTGGCAGCTTCTGTGTAACGCCAGCAGGGAGGGCTTCAGAGACTGGCTCTTGCGACCTCCGGGCTCCTCGGGGAAGGGGGGTGCGATCCTGTGGGAGAGGGAAAGAGAGGGGAGGTTAAATAGGCAGCTTAATGGGAGAAGGGATTAGCGTTGGGGACAGGCAGGCACTGGAGTGGGAAAAGCACAGCAAATGGGCTTAGGGCTATGGTGTGAGTCAGGAGTCGAAATTTAACACTTCTACCAGTTTAAATCAGGCTACGAAGTGCTGCAATGTCTGCTCTGAACACAATTCAACCTTAACAGTTACACTTTCCTAAACTTCCCCAGTTCAGCATGTGTAGGGTTACAATTAAACTATTTAGCAGCAGAAACTCCGAGTTTTAAGTGGATTTTACTTGTGCAATTAGCACAAATTAAATAATAAATACTAATTCACACAGTACAGCTTGTGCAGGGAGGAATTAATTCTGTCACAGCTTGGCACCAGAAACTCTGAGTTTTCGTCGGCTTTCCCAAGTGGGGCTTGTACATTTAGTCACACAATTCAGTTAAAAGTTACTGTTCTGCCTGAGCAGGGTAAATTGGGTTCTGTCCCAGCCTTGGGCAGCAGAGACAAATCGTTTTCGGCAGCTTTACAGTGCAGCTTGCAATGGTCATTCAAAAAAGGCGCTAGAAGCAGGATCCCAACAGAAGTCCTGGGAAACGGTCGCGATTGCAGCCAGGAGAGTGGGAAGAGAGGTAATTACCTTGTGGCAGCTTCTGTGTAGAATGATGGAGGCATGCTAAAGGAGGGTGTTTATGATGGAAATAGGAAGGCTTGGAGAATGAATGATTAGTACTGACACTCGTAACAATGATGTATGCTAGCAGTAGGTTATGAGTATAAGTACGAGAATAAACTGAGGATGATCTTCTTTAAATGGCAAGATGGTATGACTTGAGGAGAGTGGATTCTGATTGGAGATGGCTAAGATGGAGCTCACAAAAAATCAGCTTGTTCTTAGAAAAATGAAAGGGCATGAGTATTGCACGGAACTCCTAGGGTATGACCAGATGGCATGAACTTCCAAACAATGATGAGAGTTGTTTAGGAACAAGCATTATGACAGCCCTCATGAAGTTTGTCTTGTTGATGATCTTTTGTCTTGACATGATGAGACTGGAGACTCAAGGAGGAGAAGGCACGATGGAAGGTGATGCGAAATAAGTAAATAATGGCCCTGCTTAGCATCAAAATATGGACACAGCTGTTTCTTCTGAAGGAAGTAAGAAGCCAGTTGGAGGCTTAAGTTAGAGACGATGAATTCAGCTTTCACGTGGTTGTGATAGAATGCAGCAAAGCCTTGTCCAATGGATGTAGTACACTTTTGGATGAATGACTGAATGACAGACAAAGTCGCAGACTGAAGATGTCCCCAAATGCAGCAGCATCCAGAGGGAGCAGTAGAGGAGGAGAAGAATTGATGTCACTTTTGCAATTCTGACACACAGTATATGGAGTGCTATGGATGTCAAGCAGTTGTACAGCATGGAAGCTGGTGTAAGGAATGCAGCAGATATTGTATTTGTAGAAGCTGGAGAAAAGCACAAAGGCAAACTGCACTGGGAGATATGCTTATTTTATCTCCATTATGAATGTCACTGGCTGAATCTGAATCCATGAATTGCAGAGATTGGGGCAGGAACTGAGCTAAATGAGCTGGGTAGGTGCAGGATCTCTGGCATGCCGAGAATTACCAGGCAGTTACTGAGTCATGCGATCTTCTACACTGGATTAATAAGCAGTATTCTGAGGCATGTGTGTTGGACAGAAGACTCTATACAGTCATGATCGGTAGGAGTGGATTATGAAGATTGTTTTGACTGAAGACGTCTGAGGGGACACCATGGACCACCTCGAGCTGTAGATGTAGACCAGCAGGAGTATCAGAGACTTGATGGAGAATGACTCTGGAGGATTTGGCAAGGCTGGCAAGAACCAGTTGAAATCCGAGGGTGACCTTACGGGCTGCTAAAGTCTGAATTGTGGAAAGCCAGAATGAACATGCATGTGGAAATATCACTGAAAATTGGTGCATGTAGGAAGAAGTCCAGGGGACCCCCTAAGGACCTTCAAGTTGAGGCATGTAGGAAGACATTGAAGGGGACTCCCTGAAAACCATTTTCAAGTTGGAGAGCATAGAAGTGGAGATGCCTAAGTGCCAATATGTGACTAGATATTGCACTTTAGAAGGATGAACACCGTACAGAGGAATTAGAACTTGTTCTGAACCTTGGAAGAATAGGGGACTATATATTCTTTTGCAAATTCAAGGGGAAGTGTCCACCTCTGGCAGTAGAGAAGAAGAACATGCCCAGGACTGTCATAGAAAAAACAGCTCCAGTGAGGCTGCATTCAGTCTGAGATGTAGATTGCAATGATATAAAGAAAGTGAAACTGGAGACTCCCATCCTTGATGGACAGAGGATGCCTGCCTACACTTGCAGACCTCCTGAAGGAATGAGTTAGGAGATGGTGCCCTGGAGGTTGTTGGTGAGGGCTGTGAGAAGAAAGAAAGAAAGAAAGAGAGAGAGAAAGAAAGAGAGAGAGAGAGAGAAAGAAAGAAAGAAAGAAAGAAAGAAAGAAAGAAAGAAAGAAAGAAAGAAAGAAAGAAAGAAAGAAAGAAAGCTGCTACAGCATTACTAAAAATGTTTGATTAGAGTGTAGGCCACTGATGATAAGATGAATTCCCTGGAGTAGAGGGTTAATGGCTTGGTTCCCAATGAGGTCTGTCTAGATATCATCAGAGATGTAGAGATGTGCAGGTTCAAATTCTACTCCATGTACTTGAGGACATGCTGGTGATATAAATGAGAAACCTGTTGAATTTGGTGATGCCATACAGACACTGCTTCAACTTCCTCTAGCTAGTTAGTTGGGATACAAGTGTAGACTTGAATGCTCAGCAGATCAGGAATGTTATTTTCCCCACCTAGTGGAGCTGACGATGAAGTAAGTGGTGTTGATTCTAAGAAAAGGTATTGTTAGTGAGCCCAAGATGAAACTGAGGAAATTATGAATGCCTCCAGGATGAGGTTGGAAGAATTAGTTTGAAAAAGCATTTAGAATGGATTACTTTGGGGTTCGAACTGTAACCATGAATACAATACAATTAAGCAAGAGCATAGCCACCGGGATAGTGAAGTTCACACTGAAGAAACAATCAGGGTAACGAAAACTGTCTTGCATATGAGGAATAATGTTTTGTCCGGTGTTAGCAGATCTCTTAGCCCTAAGGCTGCCAACAGAATTAGAATGTATAGGAATTTTGGACTGATATATCAGTCCACAGCCCTGTACAGGTTAATTGACCCTGGTGTTTAGGGATGTCCCTCAGTTTACTTCAAAATTTCTGGAGTCCATAGTAAAGTTTGTGGTTTTGAGCCTGCACGATAGGATTAAATGCACTAAATTAGTAGGATGAATGGTTACAGGCATGTTCATCTTCAGAAATACACCTTAAGTTAAATTCCCTGATTCTGAAGCATTCTAAGTGAATAAGAATATGTAAGAAGGCATGTTCCAGATTTGGGGTCCCCTTTTCTGAGTAATGCAGCAATAGTAGTGAGGTGTGGGTGGTAGAAATGGCTGTAGAACAGGAAGGTGAAATGCAGCATTTCTGCCTGACTCCTATGAGTCTTAGTAATCCTGGATACTGCTGAGCCATGTTTGGGTTTAGGTGTATAAAACGTACTGACAGTCACTACCTTAATAAATTAAGGACACCATTTTGTGTTGAGTACTGTCTCAGCTGAGTGCTGGTCCATTTAAGCTAAACTGTTGTATGCTCCAGAGCGTGTCTCCTCCTATTTCTTCCTTTTTAACAAAAACGCAACACTGATAGCATTATCGAACAAACCACTGAGTGCAATGATTTTGACAACTTACAGATATCTCTTATGAGAGGTGCAGTCATGCTGAAGGGCTAATTGATCTCTTACTGAGAAAGAAGAGCTAAGCACAGGGATGGGTATGGATTGATGTAGCACACTGACTGCAGGGTGATAAAGCTGATGTTGGACTTCAATCTAAAGACTGAGAAAGCTGATGGAGCAGACAGTGTGTATTCCTGCCAGCAAAAAGCCTGTAAAGAGCAAGAGGTTAGCAGATGAGATGGTCTGCTAAATGTAGCGGTTGTAGCTGCAACCAGGCTGATACAAGCTGTGTCAAAAACTTAGAAGTGATAGCTGAAGAACAGAGTTGCAGCTAGAAAGAAAGCCCAATAAAAAAATGAAGATACATGAAGACAGACAACCAAAACAAACAGCAGGAGCAGAAAGGGAAAACCAGCAGGGAAAGAGGGGTAAGGAAGAAAAAATGCTGAGAAGACAATGGGGGGTGGGGACAGGCACAGAACAAAGGGGGAAAGAGGAAAAACATGAATGAGATGAAAGGGCACATAAGCAAGAACCCAGGGAGCAGCAACAACAAACATTGAGAAAGAACAAGGACACAAACAAAAAAAAGGCAGCGGAGATGGCAAGATCAAGGAGCAAAGAGCGAGGCAGGGAGAGAGAGAGAGAGCGCACACAACCACACAAGCCACACAGCCACTCAGGCATGAACAAAAATGCTGAGCAAAGCAAAAACAATGAGTATGGACTGATGGGAGAGGCTGACATATTTGGAATGTGGAAGGGGCTATTCCCCCACATTGAACCTTGGGCTTCAGCCCTCCCAAAATAAAAGCACTTATATTAAAAGAACAATATATATCTTCAGATAAATATTGAGCTTCCTCAAGGAAGCTTGCAAGCTTATCGGGCAAAATCTGATAACAGCATACACTAAGAATTTGGAAAAAGATATGTCAAGGACGCTACAAAAGACATACTGGCCAACCCAGGAACACACAGAAGGAAAGGTTTTGTGTACATTTTTTTATACAGATTAGATCTCCATTCTCATACTCCCACCAACCCTTGTAACAAAGAATGACTAGCAGAACTGGGGGTAAAGAAGTTTTTCCTTCCCGTCTGCATTTGTGTGCAGCAACTGAAGAGCATTTAATATAATACATATTTAATGAGACACAATAAACAAAGTATTCAAAAGGAGAAGCTGACTCTATTCATAGTACAGTACTGCAGAATGATACTTTACTTTTGACAATGAATGTGCAGTATTTTTCATCCCAAGGGTTATGTAATATTTTTCTTAAAACAAATTTGAAATGGACATGAGTCCTCCTTTATGAAACACCACTTCTAACTCCCCAGCTTCTTATCAACATTCCTTTTACCTTTCAAAAGTCTTGCCTTTGTTAAAAAAAGATTTAGAGATCCCTGTAAATATAGGTGGTGGCAGCAGGACACCAATGGACCAAAATGCTCAACATGAAATTCCCTCTTGGGGCAGGCAGCAACAAGGGGCTGCTAGATTTAGGGGACCAGAAGGCCCACAACTATTTAAAACTACATTTGTTGGGTAATGGGGGAGTAAGGGAGTGGGGGTGGGTGTACTCCTTGATTTTTTTAAATGGTTTTGCTTTGAGATTTTGATGCTACTAGGGCACAAGTTCAATACGGTATAAATAGAATTAATTTCTAAGCTCAACCAATGTTCTATTATACTATATTGCTTGTCACATAAGACTTGTACATACTGTACAGTATATAGCATCAATGTCATGTTTTAGCTGCTCAAAGATAGGTATAATCAGTGAAAATTCGGTGTAGGGTCATCATTTTAAATGAGCTTTGCTCAATGATTATTCCCTGAATAAAAACGTGAAACTTGAAAACTTGAAACTCCGGTGTACAATGACATGTAGGAAGTTTAGGACAACACAGTCTTATTTCATGCCAACATAATCTCAGATCCTGCCAACACATTCTCACTCTGTATCTGTGCAAACTCATGTATTATTTTTGTTTAAAACATTTTTTTAAAAAAACAAATACATTTAAAAATATTTGAAACTACTCAGTTATGCTTTGCAAAGTTTTTGAGATATTTCTGATGTTTAACTTGGTTTATTGAATCACACATATTTCAATCATTCTTAATAATATCCTTTAGCAGGAGGGACAAGGTCTCCACTCCTCTAGAGGGCTAGGGAGATATGGAAATAGATCACCAGGTAGGGTGCAGGAGCTGTTAAATGGGAGCTCAAGGGGGGAAAGGAGAGGAGGGAGAAGGGGTGGAGGGTGGTCCTGATAAATATCAGGAGCTTAGGAAACAAGATGCCTGAGCTCCAGGCAATGCTAGTTGAGGGGGTGGTGGATGTGGCAGCAGTCACTGAGACCTGGGCCATCCAAGGGTACAAGTTTGACCTAATTCTGAGGACTACACTATGTTCAGAAAATATAGGGGGGAGGGAAGGGGTTGGTGTAGCACTGTTAGTCAGAAATGGCATTGGTGTTGGAGGGATAGAGGAGGTGGAGCGGAACATGGAGGCTATTTGGGCCACCTTGCTGACACAGGGAGGTAAGAGAGTAAAGGTTGGAGTGGTATACAGACCACCTGCACTGGCAGAGGCTCTGGAAGAAAGTTTGGTGGCAAATCTCAAGGGACACTGTAGTTTAGGAAAGGGAAGGATAGTGGTAATGGGGGACCTCAACATGCCAGGAACAGACTGGGGGACCATGTCATCACCAGTGGCCAGGAAGCAGAGGCTGCTGGATGTCTTCCAGGATGCGTTCCTGACCCAGCAGGTGGGTGAGCCAACTAGGGAGGCCCGGACACTGGACATGGTCCTGGTGGACAGTGATCAGATTAGGAGCCTAGAGGTGAGGGACCCATTGGCGGGGAGTGATCACGCCACAGTCTGGTTCTTCCTGGACCTGGGTGGGGCCAAACAAGGACGGTAGTAACCGACTTTAAGGGTGCAGACTTCAAGGAGATGGGAAGGATCCTTATAAATTGTTTGGACAAGATAAGGCCGAATATGGATGCTGATAGCAGGTGGGAGATCATTAGGAGGGGAATACAGGAGGTTACCAGATCCTGCGCATGGGAAAAGTGCAAGTTCAGCAAGACCAGAAAACCCTGCTGGTGGAGGTCCAGGAGGTGGTGATGGACAAGAAGGCATCCTATTGGTACTTCAAGTGCTCCAGGAGTGAAAGGGATCAGGGGGAGTATGATCTGACAGCCAAGAGATTCACCAGGGTGGTGAGAGCAGCTAAGGCAAATAAGGAGCAGTCCTTGGCCAGGGGGATCTGGAGGGAGGACAAGGGGTTCTTAAATACATAGAGGGAAAAAGGAAAGTAAGGGGCCAGATCAGCAGGATAAGGATAGGGAGGCTGGAGACAGGAGGCAGGGGAACAGGCAGAGTTCAAATGATTACTTGCACCGGTCTACTGGGGCGGAGGGCTATGTCTTGTGGGGGTAGCGGGGGCAAACCGGAGGAAGGGATGGGACCGGTAGACACTAGGGACCCTGACGGGTCTGGGGACAGGGAGTGGCCACCACAGACAGGTGTGCGCCCAGCAGTACAGGGTGCAAAGGGGGAAGAGGTGGAGGCTGAAATCCCAGTAGAGAGAGTAAGAGAAGCCGTCAGGTACCTTCGGACAGAGAAAGCACCTGGGCCAGATGAGATACATCCCAGGGTGCTGAGGGAACTGGCGGATGTCCTGGCAGTCCACCTGGCGGAGCTCTTCAACATCACTCTGAGGACTGGATGGGTGCCCTAAGACTGGAAGGTGACCCATGTCATGCTGATCCACAAGGGTGGTCAAGGGAGGAGGCAGGAAATTACAGGCCCATTAGCCTGACATCAGTGATTGGCAAGGTGATGAAGGGCATCATCAAGGAAAGGCTGGGGGGGGTTACTGGAGCAAAATGGGTATTTGGACGATAGGCAGCATGGCTTTGTCCTGGGAAGATGGTGTCAGACAAACCTTGTGGAGTTCTATTACTGGGTGACTAGGGCCTTGGACCGGGGTAGGCCGGTGGACATCCTCTTTCTGGACTTCAGCAAGGCATTTGATTCAATACCCCACAATGGCCTGCTGGCTAAACTGAAGGAAATGGGGGTAGGGAGACAGTTGTTAAGAAGGATAGGAAATTGGCTCTCTGAGCATACTCAGAGGGTGGTGGTTGGGGGGCTAGCCTCTTCCCCAAGGTGAGTTACTAGTGGGGTGTCCCAGTGGTCAGTGCTGGGGCCACTCTTGTCAACACTTATGTCTCAGACATAAGGAAGGGGATCAGGTTGAAATAAGTCTCTTTGCAGACAACTCAAAGCTGGGTGCAGTGGTGGATGAGGAGGAGGGGAGGGTGCCCTTGCAGAAGGATCTGGAGGCTCTGGAAAGGTGGTCAGGAAAATGGAAACAAAAATTCAGTGCAGGGAAGTTCAAGGTCCTTCACCTGGGAGTCAGAAATTCAGGCCAGGGGTATACCCTTGGAGGAGACAAAATTCAAGTCACAGAGGGTGAGAGGGATCTGGGGGTAGTGGTAGATGTCAAAATGAACAACTCAGAGACCTGTAGGAGGGCAGCAGCAAGGGAAAGTAGGATGCTGGGATACATTCCCAGGGGGATTACCTCCAGAAAGGCAGAAGTGATCCTACCCCTGTACAACTGCTTGGTTAGGCCACACCTCGAGTATTGTGTGCAATTTTGGAAACCTCATTTAAAGAGGGACATTACACTCCTAGAGAGGGTCTGAAGGAGGGCAACCAAAATGCTCTGGGGCCTGGGGGAGAGGACCTATGAGGAAAGGCTCAGGGAGCTCGACATATACACCCTGGAGGAGAGGAGGGACATGGGGGACATGATAGAGGTCTTTAAATAAATAAAAGAGATCAATAAGGGGGGCCCAGTCAGGGTGCTCCAAAGGAAGGAGGAGGGAGAAATGAGAGGGAACGGGTGTAAGCTGGAAGGGGGCAGGCTCAGAGGGGAGAGGAGGAGGAGGAGAAGGTGTTATTTCACTGAAATGGTGGTGGAGTCATGGCATGTGCTGCCAGGGACCTGGTAGAGGTGGAGATTGTGGACGGGTTTAAGAGGGGATGGGACAGGTACAGGGGGGAGGGTAAAACTGACCAGGTCCAATGCAGGTAGCACATTTGGGACTGGGGACAGTATAACCCAAGGGGGAGGGGAGGATACCAAAATCAGCCCTCAGTGTGAGTGCTGAAAATCGAGCAGACTCAAAAGACCATTAGCCCTACTCTGCTGGCATTTTAGTATGTTAGTATTGTACTTTGCTTTTGCAGCTATAGTTAGCCTGCAAAAAAAATGAAAGGCATAATGTTAATAAGGAAGAAGTCTGAGAATACATTGATTGATCGATTGATTTTTTAATATGCTTTTTTAATGCCCATTGATGCCGCTGCCTCCATTATCCATCTGGGTCTTCAAGGTGACTGAATCTGCCTATCCCTGGTCCCCTGCTGTCATCTACCTCTATTTATCCCAGCATTAGACTTCTTGGGTGGGGAAAGAGTGGTGAGTCCCACCTTCTACCTGCAGGAGCTCTAATCAGGCAGTCACAGAGGGTCTCTGGGTCAGTCTTTGTTTGGTCTACTGGGGCCATCATCAGTGTTTGGAAGTGGGAGTTTTTCTATTTCTCCATGTTCCCAGAGATGTAGGCACTCACAAGAGGCTGAAGGAGCATGTGCATGCTACTGTGTGCTTCCACTCCAACCCGCCGGCCTGTGTTTCTCACTCCCACTGTTCCCTCAACTGCACTGCCACCTGTGGTTACCTACATGGCAGTATTGCAGTGAGGACAGTCACCCACCCATGCCAGAGGATGACAGCATCCCCTGGGATGCTTGATCCTCCTCCCCCCAGTGGGCTTCCAATGACTCAAGCTCATTCCCAAACTTGAGTTGCTAGCATGACGAGCAGTAGTGCTACTGCTGCACCATATTTATTTATTTTATTATTTACTTAGAATTGTGCACACCAGGATACCCTTATTTAAGTGAAATACCTATTTTTCAAGACGATCCTGGGGGGGTCTGGCACAGGTACAGCAGAAGATTAAATAATTTATAGTTGTATACAGTAGTCACAGAGAACAAGAATTTCCAACATTGGTTAAAATATATTTACAAAGCCTGGAATCCCATAGCAAAACTATATTCAGGCATAGAAATGCTCCAGATAGATGGAGGTAGTCTGTGTATGTGTGTGTGTGTTGTGGGGGAGACATCAGAAAACAAAAAAGTGTCTAGTAGTCATATGGACTTGTACTGTAGATGGTCCAACATGGCATTTTTATTTATACATTTTTGGATTCTTTTTATTGTATCAGGTAGTGAATTCCATGTTGTTGGGGCTGCTGTGTAAAGGTCCTTTTGCCAAATAATTTTTATGTCTTTTTATAATAATTAGTTTAATAATAATAATAATAATAATAAGTTTATTTGTATAGCTCCTTTCAGCATACCAAGGCGCTGAACATATTAAAACCACATCAGATATAAATCAATAATACATATAAATAAAATCATATCATATTAACAATTATTAAAATCAATTAATAAATACAAATAAAAAATCTCAGCAGAATAAATTTACTTAAGCATCCAAGAAGGATTAAGAATCCAAAAAGGCCATTTGCCACAAATAGGTTTTCAAGTTCTTCTTAAATTCCTCCATGGAGGTGCACTCCCATAACCGACATGGTAGAGAATTCAAGGGAGTGGGAGCAGCATAAGAAAAAGCTCTACTGCCAGAAGATTTTAAACTCACTCTCGGAATCTCTAGCAACCCCTCGTCGGCCAAGTGGAGCGATTGGCCAGGGTAGTAAGGCACCAGAAGTTCTTTCAGATAGGCCGGACCCTGATCATGAAGTGCTTTAAAAGTCAATAAAATGACTTTAAAGATGATCTGCCACGGTATAGGCAGCCAGTGCAGTTCGCGTAGCACTGGAGTAATATGGGATGACCTACTTGTCCCAGTCAAAACCCGGGCTGCAGCATTCTGCACCAGCTGTATTCGTCAGATTTCAACACCAGAAAGCTCAAAGTAAAGGGCATTGCAATAGTCCAAACGTGAGGACACAAAGGCGTGGACCAACGTTGGCAAAGAGTCAGACAGAACAAGGTGCCTAACTGGTGATATTCCTAAGATGGTAGAAGCAAGTCCTGACAATGGCCGACACCTGAGACTGTAATGTCAGCCTGTCATCTAGGACAATCCCAAGGCTATGCACCCATTCAGAGGTCAGAAGTGACAAGCCACCAAGAAATATTCCAGAAGGCGTGCCACCACACAACCTCTCTATCTGACCTCCTGGGTCCACAACTAGAACCTCTGTCTTCTCTGAGTTCAACTTTAACCAACTAGAATCCATCCAACCCTGGATTTCTTCAAGACAGTTGTTAAACACCATGAGAGCTCCATCCTGGTCGGGTGCAAAAGACAGGTATAGCTGGGTATCTTCTGCACAGCAGTGAAACCTCAGCCCATACCGTCTTATAATGTCTCCCAGGGGCAGCATATACACTGCAAATAACATGGGTGACAGCACAAAACCCTGAGGCACCCCATACAACAAAGGAGTTGGACCAGAGGCAAAAACTCTCCTGACACAACTCTTTGTGATCTTCCAGTCAGGAATGAGGTGAACCATTGTAAAACAGTTCCCGATATTCTACAAATTTGCCTCAGGCGTGCTATCAACACCAAGTGATTCACAGTGCCAAAAGCTGACGAGAGATCAAGGAGAACCAGAATGGAACATCTCTTCTGATCTCTCGCCCTCAGAAGATCATTAAGCACCCGAACCAGCGCAGTCTCCATGCTATGTCTTTTACAAAAACAGGATTGGAAGGATTCGCAGATATCGTGGATTGTTACATGGTCTTCCAATTGGGCAGCCACTACCTTCTCAATAACCTTCCCAATAAAGGGAAGGTTAGAGATGGGTCTGTAGTTTTTGAAACAGTCTGGGTCCAAGGTAGCTTTCTTCAAGAGAGGTGTCACCACCGCCTCTTTCAGGGAGCTAGGAAACTCACCTGACTCCAAGGAGCTCCAGACTATTTGCACCAGAACTGGACCATTGATATCAATACAACCCAAAATTAGGGGGGAGTCAGTCCAGGATCCAAACTACAGCTTGTGGGATGCACACTATGTATGATCCTCACAATATCCATGGACTCAGGTTGACCAAAGGAACTCCAAGAGAATTGGGGTACTGTGAGCTCACACTGTTCTACAACATCACCCTTAGAGATTGCCGGACAGAGATCTGCCTTGATGTCGGCCACCTTAGTTGCAAAGTAACGAGCGAGCTCGTCCACTTCTAATTGCGAAAAGGCTTTCCGAACTTGTAGACAGGCTGGGTTGCACAGTCTGTCTACAGTCCGAAACTGCTGAGCCGGTCGATTCTGAGCAACTGCAATCTCCCTGGACAAGAATTCTGCCTTCTTATGGGTGATTGCAGATTGATAGATAGAGTAATGTTCCATCAATCTAAGGTGGTCGGTATCAAGGGCGGACTTGCGCCAACAGTGCTCTAACCTTCGCCCCTGTCTCCGCATCTCCCTCAGTGTCCCATCAAACCAAGGGGATCTGGGGTGAAGGGATAGAGGGCACTCATGATCAGGAGCAATAAAATCCAGGGCCACCGTAATGGCCTCATTATAGGCCACCACCAGCGTCTCCAGATTATTGCTCACCAACACAGGGGATGATAGGTCAAAGGACTGCCGCAAGGCCTTGGGAAGTAATATTCTGTAATGGGCGGTACCTGACCATCTCCACAGGGGAAGGCCTTCTCAGAGGGGTGCAAAAATTGAACCTCACAGTGTAGTAGTCTGACCAGGTGACTGGTTCCATGCCCACGTCGGATATATCAATCCCTAAGAGGAAGACTAAGGCCAGAGAGTGTCCAGATTTATGAGTAGCAGTGGAAATTACCTGTGTAAGGCCCAAAGAAGACATTAATTGGAGGAAGTGATTACCAAATTGCGAGAGTTCATCATCAACCCAGGCGTTGAAGTCACCCAGAACCGTCAATCTGGGCAACTCAAATGACATGTCGACGAGGAAGTCTGCTACTTCCTGTAAGAGGCGTTTCACATCTCCGGGTGGACAGTAGATGAGAATGATTCGAACGCATACACCCGCTACAACTGTGCACTCAAAGGACTCAGCCTCACCCACTACTACACTAGTGAGGCCCAATGCAGTCTTGAAACAGACTGCAACCCCCCCTCCCCTGCGGTCCAATCACTGAGTACCCAGCTGGCATCATGGCCTCCACTACGGGGCCTGAATTTTCATCCAGCCAGGTCTCGGTGATGCAAGTCAGGTCAGCCGAGCTGACAAGATAGGCTGTAATGGCAGTTCTATTCCTGACGAACCTGGCATTGCATAACACCACCCGAGTTGGACAAACCTCAGAGGCTGTCAGGTCTATTTGCCTACTGGATTCAGTAGTGCCCTTGAGTATGGGCACCAGACATGGTAAACCACAGTCTGGGTTCCATTTCACCCCAGAGTGCCTTCTGGACTTAATAACCCCAATACGATGGCCCCCCTCATTCATCTTCCTCTGTTCGTGTTCCCCAACCCTCCTCACTCCCCTCTAGTCTGGGAGCACCATTGATAGTTCTGATGGGGTTTGACTAGAAGTCCACTTAGATAGGCTGGAAGTAGGTTGTGCATGCTTCTGAATACTATAATCATCCATGTGGCCTCCTTTCTTTCTTCAGGGGAAAGAAGTCCTAGGTCACCATACTTGAGACAGTGGTGTGTTCCTTTGTCACTTCCTAATTCTAATCTGTACATGCCATTGTAAGCAATGGACATTTTGTGTAAAGTCATGTCTGTTGATTTTGCTCCTGTATTCCAGTGGTGGTAAGAATGATTGCTTTATCAGCAGCTTTCTGGTGTTGAGGTTAATGCAGCTTTTGCTGTGATAAAGGAGTTCTAACTTCTGGTGCACATTTCTGACAGACTTATTGTCCCAAGCAGGCGTGCACAGAGTTGAAGAAAGATTTCAACATTCTGCAGCATAATTTGCTCAAGCAAAAATTGCTGCTAAATGCTAAAAAAAAACAAAAGCAATGATTCTGACCCTGAATAGCATTGCTCCACTACAGCAGGTTTTGTGAAACCGATCACCACTTTACTCAATGAACCCCTTGACTATGTTGACAAATTTAAATACCTTGGAATGTGGATTGACTGCCGTCTGTCCTTCCTGGTTCATGTAGATGTGATCACAAAAAAACTGAAGCAGAGGCTCAGTGTATTCTACAGAATCAAGCACCTTCTCACCTATGAGTCAAAGAGGAGGCTGGTCCTAACTATCTTCCTATCATTATTGGACTACGCTGACTTCATTTACAGTCAAGCTCATGGAACAGCCCTAGCCAAACCTGATGTTCTCTATCACAAAGCCCTTCATTTCGTCTCTGGGAAACCTTATTCTACCCATCACTGCAACTTGTACTCAGCAGTGGGTTGGACATCTCTTGCTTTCAGAAGACAAAGGAACGCTGTCCTTTGGACCTACAGAGCAATCATTAAGATGTTGCCCCAGTACATCTCTAACTGTCTGCCTCTATGTGTCTCTGGCAACTATGCACTGAGAAGCCAATCTTATATCTCCTTAATGTTACCGAAGTTCAAAACCCACTTTGGCAGATCCTCCCTTAGCTTCGCACTACCCCAGCTTTGGAACAAGCTTCAAATAATCCTAAAATTAGCAATTCGCATTAAAATCCCCAAATTCAAACTCCTGTATACGAGACTTTTCTCTGAATGCTGTAAGTGCTACTCCTGACGTGCCCTGTCAGGTTACGACAGCTAGAGACCAACTCTGACCTCCTACATGCACTTTTAAAGCATTCCACCTCAGGCTTCCACCTCCTGCTCCTTCCTAGGTTCTAATTTCCCTTGGCTGCTCTCCACTCTGTTGGGGTACATATGTTTTGCCTTATACTAACAATACAGGATATTTAAATGTACTGTTCAAAACAAACATTTTGGTGTGAAACTTCTGTATCTAGCCTGACTATCTAGCTTATGTATAGCTTTATATACTTATATGCTGCCTCATTCATATCCTGTTTGAATTCCCACCCTATGTATAGCCCATATTTTATTTTGCTGTTATACCTGTGCTACTTTTATTAGGAGTAGTATTGCTGTACCTTTGTATGCATATGTGTATCTCTTATGTATTGGATGTTATTTCTGTATGCCTAGGCCCACCTTTGAAATGAGCTTGCCAACGGTGCTTCACCTGGTAAAATAAAGATTGATTGATTGATTGATTATTAATGTGCGCCATATAGGAAAGTTTAGTATCAAGCTAGAAACCCCATTAGTAAAAATAATTAGCATTTTCCAGCTGTTGTCCTGTTGAGGGTATATACTGTAAGCTGGAAGGGATTGCCATCCACTGAAAACATAGATTCAGTTTTTGAGTTGTTCAACAGCAGGTCGTTTGCATTCATCCAGGTCTGACTTTTACTGAATACTTCTTGCAGAGTGCCATTTAATTCAGAGACTGACTTGGCCTAGATATATATTGTTGTATCATCTGCACAGAAGTGGATATAGGTGTTTAGGTTTGTGCAGGCTAAAGAGAAGCAGGCCAAAGATGGACCTCTGTGCCTACTGGGTCAATACCACACATGGAATATAGTGCATTATTAACTGCGCTGTGAAAAGCACACTGTGAATTACAGTTACAGGGGCACAATAGTGATATGGAATTACTGCTACTCTGTCTCTGTATGAATTACTAAGAAGGCATCATGTTACAGTGTGCTGGATGCCTGGTCCAGCTGCTCCTGTGGTGGAACAGTTAAGGCACCAACACATGGCATACTCGGGAGACCTGGGGCTGTAGTTTGATTCCCCACAGGTGCTCCCATTCTACTACTTTTGCTGTCATTTAAAAAAAAAAAAAAAAAGTTCCTACCTCCCAACTTTCTCCCCATCTGCTGAGTCCATCCACTCCGGAGTTTGTTATTTTAATTTTGGAGGGTGCGGGGGAGCAGCCCCGCGGAAAAAAAGAATAGTCCATTTCTTTCAATGGCATGCACTCTTTTTGTAGGTCAGTGTGTTTCCCGACCTTATTGCAGCTTTGCTTGTGGCATTTGTTGCCACGCTATTATTTTATGAGTGGTTATGAACCCGTGCCACCTCTGTGGAACACAAAGCTTGAGTGACTTTTATGGGGAAGTTACTCCATTGACTTTGACAACCTGGTACTGTTTTGAGAGGTAATTCCTGATCCAGGACTAGAGCATGTGAGCTAAACCCTAGTCACGTAACTTTTCAAGAAGAAAGTCATGAGTCATAGTAGCTTGTAAAGCTCAATAAAGATGGCTCTGACAAGGTATCCTTCATCCATGGCAATTGCAAGGTAATTTGTTACTTTAGGCAGGGCAGTGCTGGTTGACTGGTTTGAATGGAAACTGGAATGTGCTTCAATGAGGAGGCCATTATGTAAAAGAACATCATCAGTTGCATATACACTATTATTGCAAGGGTCTTGTTGAGTGTGAATCACACAGATAAGGTGGTATTTATTAGGGTCAGAGGGAGGTTCAGATTTGTGGAGTAGAGTGACTGTCACTTTTTCCAGATTTTTGGTATTGTCGTAGTATGGATGGAGAGATGGAGAAGAGCATAGTTAAAGATTTGCATAACTGTTCAGCATCAGTTTTAAGCACTCATGGTTCAATCCCAACAGGACCTGCACTGCTAGCAGTATTAAGCTTTGTAAGTAACTTAATTTGAGACTGGTTTACTTCCTTGAAATCAAAGGCTACTTTTTATCTTCCATTCGGGTGGGGACAGGTACACTTAGTGATGGGGGTGTACTGAACAGGATGATGTTGTGTCTTGGATAGAGGGAGGTTGAGGCTGGTGGCATGTGTTGTCTAGGAGGATATTGATATCTGACCATAGTTTTTTGGGTGGGAGCTTCCGTGAGTTTCCAAATAACTTATATAGTAAGCTGCTTTTGCTTTCCTGGTTAGTGCAACAGCAGAGCTTCTGAGCTGCATGTATTCTGACCAGTCTTCATCATCATGTGTGGCCTGAACAGTGTTCTAAGCTTTATGTCATAGCTTGAAACATTCAAGCAACTTGCATATGTTTCACTTTTGTGGCCCTTCTGACTACCAATTCAGATTGGGAGTACTTTGTCACAGACTAGTTTAATCTCACTAGAGAAGTAAGTCCAAGCCTCATCAATGTCAGGGATGAGTGACAGACTTTCCTAGTTGATTTGACTAACTTTCTGACTAGTGGTAGGCAAACATGCGGATCTCCATTGTCGCAGAAGTTCCACGAAATTTTGAAAATTTGGTGAAATTTTCTGCTCCTTCTCCTGTGGTGGAATTCCAAACTTTCACCAAATAACTGGATTTCCATCTAGTACTGTGGCATTTAATTACGAACTGAGGACTTTTACATGACATGTGGAAATAATGTCCCTTGCTTAGTATTTCCTTTATATTGTGTAATTATCTGCAGTTTACATTACTTCTGCAGGATTTTTTTCCTGCAGTTTAACACATAAGCCACATAACTGAACACTGACAGTGATCAGTTCTGCAGGGTTTTTTCCCTGCAGTTTAATACATTAACCCACATTTCTTACATTTATTCCATAGTTTTTGGCGGAATTTTCATGAAAGTTGGCAAAATGATTTCCAAACTTTTGCAGAAGTGAAAATCTGACTTTCCCCAAAATTCTGCAGGTGGAATTTCTTTTTCTCGCACCCCTATTCCGGACATTGTGTGTCAAGCCTTGTACACTGGGACCCTGGTGAACCATGGTAGAGGTTTGTTGCCTTTACATTTCCAAGTGCAATATATGGGACTGTGGTTACTAAGACAGTCTGAGTAAATAGCAACTTTTGCTATTTTATATGATCTGTTTAATAAAATCCAGTCAGTGCAAGTGCCTTTCTTGGATTTAGCATGTGTGACTGTGTGTATAAGTTTGGTGAAACTGTGTTCTAGTGCCCATTCTGACACCAGGGCATCAAGATAGTCAAGACAGTCAATGATAAAGTTGCTAAGGGTCAAAATCTCAGCAGAGGGAGGATACTGTGATAAGAAATCAGAAATGCTGATTAGTGAGGCTCTAGGAAGGTTTGGTGGTTGACAGATACAGTTAGGATAAGGATAAATATTACACATTATAACAGAAGGAGGTGTGGATATAAAGGGAGTTCAAATCAGATCTAATAAATGACCCAAAAGGAGAAAGGAATTATTTTCTGAAAATGCAATAGAAAGTTGTAAAAAAAAAAAAATTTAAAAATATGGTGTCCTCAGTCTCTATAGGGGTTGTCATGTCCTTACCTTTTGAACTCATCTAGTGATGTTTAACAGTGGTTTCAACTCCTTCTCAAGCAGTCACAAAGGTCTTTGCAGCAGTTTGGAAAAGAGGGCACAACCACAATAATGTGAAACAGAGGTATCCGCAGTGGTATGGCAGCCCTCAATCAATGGGCTGCATCCTTCTGTGCATCCTCAAGCTTACCACCTGGTTAGCTCAGCACTGATACCAGCCACAATAGGGCATTGGGAGAAAGATATTTGGGGTTAGAAAATGACAGGTAAATCCTAGTACTCTGATTGGCCAGGACACCCGCAGTAGCGGGCAGGTATTTCTCAATAGGGCCCTGTTAGAAACAAGAGCCAATTTGGGTGCCCTATTACTTAGTTTATCATTGGGCACCCCAAATTTTCAAAGGGACCAGTCACCATTTTTTTCTCTCAGTTACCGGGTGACTTGATGGCCAGCCAGCACTGCCCCTTCTGTCTGCAAGAAAAGGAAACAGGAACCAGGACAATAACAAACAGCAGATGGAATCCACACAAATAAACAAACAAACTAAAAGAAACCTGCCCTAGGTCTTGCTACGGCAGTCCCTACTACTATTCATGCTCCCAAACTCCCAAAACACCGGCCACTAAATTACTTAGTATAACCCTGCATCCTGTCTCCATCTCCTGGGAGACAAACTCACCAAAGTCATGCCACCACCATTTCTGTTCACTCTACTCTCTACTTGTAACTTTCTAGTACTAATCAGTAATGAGAGGAGCACAGAAATGAAATGAAAAAGAAACAAAATACCTGCTTTTCCAGAGGCTGTCCTCCTCAATAACTTGGCAGCCCACTCCCGAGATTCTGAACTGTTTTGCACATGCTGTCCTGCTCACTGTCTGTGGTATGTGTCAGTTTAAAGTAAATAAACGTGTGTGTGGTAGAGCAGAGGACAAAGGAAAACTGATGAAAAACAGACATCATATTGGAAACAAAGTGCACCATAAGGGGGGAGGGGGCAGACAGTAGGTATAAGTGCATACAAACAGCTATTTTTCTCTTTTTTTTTAACTACAGGGTCTCCAGTAGGACAAACTTCCCTTCCAAAAAAACTCATTATAATGCAGGTGGGGGAACTATTTTATTATAGAACTTACTTTAAATGAATAGTTTATTAATTTTTTATTCAACTTTTTTTTTATAATGGAGCCCATTTTCTAAGCACAATAATACTCTCCAGGATGGGCGGTATTGGGAAATACCAGACCTTCCAGGGGCTATAAGGCCCTCCACCTGCAGTGTTGGGCCTCAATATGCCCCTGGGTGGTCCGGTATTTCCCAATACTGCCCACCCTGTCAGGTATTATTGCTTACATACCATAAGAGAAGCATTTCCAGAGGAACATGGGGGACTAGGGTGGGGATCCACTAGACTACCAGGGACTTAGATGCCTGTGAAAGCAGGATGGGCCCCTGGATCCACAGGAAGTTTCCCCATTAAGCTACAGAAAGAGGGAAACACTGCCCCACCAGGGCACAAAATGTAATGGTAGCAAGGGAGAGAGGGACATTTCTAGATGGGACACATATGCCAGCATTTGTTTGACAGGGTTATTGAATGGTTTTCCACATTCCCCTTTCACAGTGCCATGCTACAACCTGATCACAGACACAATTCAGCATGATTACAGTTACTGTATAAACCACAGTTTCACCCTCTACCACATGGATCTGTGAGTTGTATAGTACCTGTGCTGCTTAAGGAATTCCTCCCTCTGCAACATGAACCCTCGTTTCTGTATTACAATATTGGGTGGCAGCACAATGGGGCACTGCATCTATTTTCAACCCATTTTATGTCACCGCATTTAGGGACCAAGAATGGGGTCCACAATGCATAATGATAAAAACAATATTGTGTACAGAAATCTGATGAGGCATACCAAAAAACAGCTTCAGAGAAACGTGTGTGTGTGTGTGTGTGTGTGTGTGTGCATGCGCGCATCAGTGAATGTATGAATGTGTTATTCATGCATTCATTTTATAACCAACTTTGATTTACAAAATTTTTGAATTACTTATGATACCAGGCCATGGAACATCATGGATTTTTTACATCAATTAGCTGTCCCTACCTCAGTGGTCTCACATTGAAGATAAAACTTCTAGAAAAGACTGCATGTAAATGTAAGTCTGTCTAGGTTGCCAATTTGTTCTGCGTGCTTGTTCTTTTTATATTTGATCTTCTTTCGAGTCAGCATAAAAAATTACCCCACAATTTCTAGCTCTGCCATAAATACATAAATGCATGTATACATCTGATTATTTCCTAATTGAATAAACATATTTTGTTTTTCTTCTCCCTTCTGTTCAACAGAATAGTACCAGCCTTTCTTAAGTCAACTTTGGGCTGATGCAAACAATGACAATCTCCTATCAAGTGAAAAGTTCATCATTGGTAAACAGCCATTGATTTACACGTGTCAAGATGTTTTTGTCATAACACAGCAGCAGACAGGAGAATGCACTGAATACAGCAAGGATGTATAGTGGTAATCTATATTTCTCAGCACTGGGTGCCAAGCTGTAAGCTCGACCACACATATTTCGAAGAAGCATGCTTTCGCCCTGAAGGAAAGCCATTTTTAATTCATTTCAGTCAGCGCATGTAATTGAATTTAACAGCAGAAAATCCTTCAGTTGACCTCCTGTCTGTCTTTGTCTCTTCCACTAATATGGTTGTTGTGGGAGAACCAGTCATTCAAAACATCGAAATGACAGAAAGCTGACAAGCAAAGCATCCTCCTACCCATCTGTTATGGGATCATTAGAACTGACACAGGTAAACATGAAGTACCAAGTGCATGATGTGGTGGCTGTTATGCGATGGTCTGTCTTTGGAAGGGCATGAATTTTATCATATCAAAGAGTTTACTGAACCATTGCACTAAGATTACAGTTTTGTGCTATGCACTTTTTCCAAAAATATTGGAAATCTTCGGTACTTACTCCACCTTCAATTACACCTAATAGAGGTCTGTTCACAACACAGTTTTGTCTCTCTCACAAAAATCAGACATCAAGCCTTAACATGCCCCATCTCAGCCAGTATATGCAGCAGACAGAGGAAATAAAATATAGAGCAGATGTATTTATAGAAAGCAATGTAACATACTGCCAGAGAGTCAGTCACATATCTGTAATACAGTATTTGCAAACCACAAATGAGTAAAAGATTTCTTTCAGCAACAGCAGCAAGAAGTACGCTTATTGTGGCATCCATAAAAATGTATAAAACATATGGTGAATCAATATTACAAAAACAGATTATTTCATTATAATAACCTTTATTTTAATTAGCATTGTTTATGCTTGGCATTTCATGAAGTACCTTTTTAAATTCATGCATACAAAAGTAGTCCAGTGACCCATATAGCAACATAGTAACGCAGCAACATAGTTATTTAAGGTGAGAAGAAACTTCAGGTCCATCGTGCATGCTCCAAATGCTTCATAGGCATGAATAAAATAAGTATGCTCTGCAAACACTCACCAATTTAACCCATGTTTTGCTGTGGACTGATATATATGTCCAGATGTTGTATACATTCTAATTCTGTCAGCAGTCTAAGAGAGAGATTCCCAACCCATTGTATTAACCAGGATACCCAGTGATTCTTTTGGTAAGCAGAAATTTGTCCAAGTTTACTTTAAAGACCTGTTCTGTCTTTATGCCCACTGGTAGGCCATTCAATGGGTTCACCACCTTCTGGGAGGAAAAAAGTACCTACCAACATTACCCCTTAATTTGCCACCCCTGAGCATTTGGTTGTGTCACTCTTGTCCTGATGCAAAGCACCAGATCAAACATCTCTGACTGATCTTGCCCATACACTTGAGTATTAGGAATTGGAGAACCTCAAAAGGTTCTGAGGTTCTAAATGGTTCTGATAAGCAAATAAAGATTTGAATGCTTATCCGAATCCTATCCAAACCTTTTATAATATTTATTGTTTTATGGTAACTGCCTGTTAAAAATCATTTTAAATGCTTTTAATCAAAATATATGTAGAAAAAAGGCAATTAAACCACTGTTTGGTAGTAATAAACAGCATGATTAGTGAAATGAGATGAGGAGTGAATAATGTGACTGTGGATGTGCTTACTGGAAGTGCCAGTGCTGTAATATGTACATGCTGAACTTAACAACTGGCACTGACCTCTAAGATGATGATGATGATGATGATTTTGTCCAAAAGGCAGGCAAGTCCCAGAACTCTGACCAGCACTTATAGCATAGTACTTAAAGCGCAAGTGTGAACCATGAACCTCTGACAGCCACCCGCCACATATTGTCTGTGTGATTTTTAAGTCAAAAGGCAGGCAACTCCCAGAACACTCTCTAATCACTCTTCTGTTTCTGACATTTAAAAAATGATGGAAATGTAAAAGGAAAAATGTGACTCCTATGGGACTTGAACCCGGGTCCTTAGCATTCTGGGTTTGCACCCTAACCTCTGTGCTATGGGAGACTCAGTGATTAACAAGCTTCTGGGCTTCCCCTTTAGGCACACACATTTCTTTTTATATGTTATGTAACCAGCAACATAGGCATATGTGATAGACACCAGACAACTTTCTCAGTGCAGTAAAGCCACTGTGAGGCAATTTTAAATTATGATGGAAATGTGAAAGGAAAAGTGTTACTCCCACTGGGACTTGAACCCAGGACCCTAGCTTTTAATGCTAGTTTCCCCTTGAGACACACACATTCCTTTCTATATATTGCATAACCAGCAACTTAGGCATATGTCAGAGACACCAGACAACTTTCTCAGTGCAGCAAAGCCACTGTGAGGCTACTGTAACCTCTGAGCTGTGGGAGACTCAATAGTCAGCAGGATTCTGGGCTTTCTCTTAAGACACACACATTCATTTCTATATGTTGTGTAACCAGCAACTTAGGCATATGTGATAGACACCAGACAACTTTCTCAGTGCAGTAAAGCCACTGCATGGCAATTTTAAAACATAAAGACCCATTGTTTTCAATGCAAAACAGGTTGGTGTTTTGCCCGACTCTGTTTTTGTTAGGTGCTCTTTCACTGTGGCATTTTTAGTCATGCTTTTTAGCCATGCGGCGGAATGACCCCATACCATACTAATACTGTGTATAAATTATTAACAATAATGATTTCTATTTCTCAACAGGCACCACTGTGTATGTCTCTTGGTTAAGTAATGAAGAAGAATCCAGGAACACAAAAACAGTAACAAGCCAGAGCAGAGGACAGCTAGTCAGAAGCCAGTCAAAGAAAGCCAGTCAGCCAGCTACCACTTTAAGACTGCTACTACCCCCACCTTCTACAATCAGCAAAAGACAGTAGTCTACCAGCACTGAGATTACTATGGTTAAGGCACATTTACCAAAAATGACTGCTTAGAAAAGAATGAGAAAGTGACTGTGATGATGAGCAAGTCCAAGACCAGATCTCTACCTAGTTTGTAAATAAAACAGTCTCCTCCTGTGTCAAATTTTTTAGACAGTGATAGTGTGTATAATTGTACTTTGTATAGGTAGTTTAAATTCTCAGTCACAGGCAATACGTGTGTTTTGTTTAGCAACAAAGACTCTATCGACATGTAATGATACGCAAAGCAATGTGAGAGAAAAGGACCAGGCAGTCCGAAAGTAATCAATTTGCCACTCTTACTAGTTACTACCACTACTATCAGGGAATAGAAAACAGAGTTAGCAGTACTTATCAATGTGGTTATAGGTGCATTTAGCTAAATGATCTCCTTAGAATAAGAAAGCAGCCGTGTGTGTGAGAAAATGGACTTGTCTGCCACAGTTGCTTTGCTACCAGTACAATCATGTGATGTACTGACTGCACCTCCCACCAATACCCAGGATGATGATGATTTGATCCAAATGCAGGTAAGTCCCAGATCTCTAATTTTTTTAAACCAGTCTCCTCAGTCGGACT
Source organism: Neoceratodus forsteri (assembly GCA_016271365.2). Classification (NCBI taxonomy): domain Eukaryota; kingdom Metazoa; phylum Chordata; order Ceratodontiformes; family Ceratodontidae; genus Neoceratodus; species Neoceratodus forsteri. The sequence goes on along the minus strand of CM028131.1, from coordinate 950,676,706 downwards.
TTTTGTGGAAGGAGACAGTGTGTCTGTAATGTATGTCACCAATTATGTTTAGCAACGGTATGGTTATAATAATTATTCTTAGGTGCATTTAGCTAAATGATCTCCTCAGAATGAGAAAGTGACTGTGTGTGTGAGATCAGGGACTTGTCTGCCACAGTTGCTACCAGTACAGTCATGTGATGTATTGGCTGCATCTCCCACTCACGCTCAGGATGATGATGATTTGGTCCAAAGGCAGCCAAGTCCCAGATCTCTACTTTTATGCAGTCCAGTCTCAAAATTGAAAGCTGATATGTCACTTAATCTACAAATGCAGTACAGGTACCGCTGTCAGTGTCATCTTCTTCATGATTAGCATCACATATGTATCCAAAGTTTGGCAAATTAACATTCAAGAACGTTAGTTTCTCCACATTGTCTGGTGTTAATCTTGTTCTTTTATAAGTCACAGCATCCCCAGCAGAGCTAAATAAATGTTCAGAACAGACACTGGAGGGTAGACATCCAATATATTTACAAGTCAGGGTAGCCAGCTTTGGCCAGAATGATTTTTTCTGTTGCCAGTAAGCTAAAAGGTCATCCTTAATGCTAATGTTGGGTTCAGACAGATATGCATCTACCATGCTTACTACTGAGCATTCATTTTTCTCCTTGTGGAATTTCAATATCCTGCAGCTGGCACCAAATGTCATCCTCCTCATTGTCTACTTCTGTAATGTTTTTTGGAGCAGTGTTTTGAATTTGAGTTGGTGTCATTGTAGTACTGCTTCCTAATCCTCCCCCAAAGTTGCCTGTAGTTCAACTCCTCCATATCCTCAGAAACCACATCAAGAAGGCATCTGTTTCAGAAAAGTGGATCTAGCAATCAGTGGCGGAGCCAGGTTTGGAAGCATTTGGGAGCTGGGGGGCATTCAGTCAATCTTGAGCTCCACAATGGGCACTAAACATTGAGCAAAGATGGTGGTGGGGCAGCACTACTCACACTGGGGCAGCCAGGAGGGTCGACCATCCCCCCAGTCCCCCCAGCTCCACCACTGCTAGCAATGTTGTTAAGAGATACTCCTTGCTCCGTGTCATGGCTGATAATTTGTCACCATTGCTGTCTGGTAAGCATGTTATTGACTAGAGATTGGTTCACATCTAAGTTGTTCTTTATTTTCTCCAACCTTTTTTTGAGAAGTAGAATGAGTGGAATAACTTGGCAAAGGGATGCCTCTTCTGCACTGACCTCTTTTGTAGCACTCATGAATGGTTTTAGGATGTGACACAACTGTTTCAGCAGAGACCATTGAGTAGAATGGAGAACAATGCCCTCCCAGATATCATTGTACATGATGTACTCAGTGATAGCTACCTTCTGTTCAAGGATGCATTCAGTCATAAAGTAAGTTGAATTCCACCTTGTTGGTACATCCTGAACAAGCTGGAGATGAGGAAGACCTTTGTCCTTCTGGATATCAGCAAGGATGTCACAGGCTTTTACTGAATGGTTGAAGTGGTCATACACTTTGCACACTGTTCCTATAGTGGTTGATACTTGCCAGTCATTATCCAGGAAGCTTCAAATGATTACATTAAGGCAATGTGCAAAACAGTGTATATGTACATAGTTGCCATCATGAAGTGCTTTTTAAATAATTGAACCATTGATGACAACAAAAAAACAACTTTCAAACCCTGTGAAGTGGTCCGAGCAGTAACTAGTCTTTCCAGTTCTTGCTGAATGTGCTGTGTTGTGTGTGTGTGTGTGTGTGTGTGTGTGTGTGTGTGTGTGTGTGTGTGTGTGTCTTTTAAGTGACATACATGGATAACTTCCATTTTCTGAAACATGACAGGTTTATTGGAGCTTGAGAGATAGTAGTGGTAGTAGTAGTACTGGTTGAAGTGGTAGGGGTAGCAGACAGACTGGTATGTGTGGATGATGATGAGTTGCCTGCAAAACTGACCCAGTGTGCAGAAAGAGAAAGATAGGCAATGGTTTGGGTGCTTGTCCACATATCAGTAGTAAAGTGAACTACCTTGTCCTCAGCCTCTCGGAGGGCATGCCTTACTTGAAGTACTAAGCTGTCTTACATCCTGGGCACAGCAGTTACTGAGAAGTATTTTCTTCTTGGCATTAAATACCATGGCTCTAAGTATTCTATAAGACTCCTGAAACCCACGTCTTCCACAATATAGTATGGCTGTAAATCAAGTACAATCATTTCTGCTATTTTACAATGTATTGCCAGTGCTATGGGATTGTTTTGTGAATATTTAGACTTTCTTTCAAAAACTTCTTTTAACTTCAATTGTCTCTTATCAGGGATAAAGTTAGATTTGGCTGGGGGTGTTGTATCACTACATGCCCATACCTGATAAAACAGAGGACCTTATAGAATTATCTTGAGGGGAAAATGGACTTTTTGATCTTGTCTGGTGATCATCTCCCACTGTTGCAGCAGAATGTTCTTGTTCAACGAGAGCCCTGCTACATTTCCAGACACCAATGTTAGACTGTTAATTGGAACCATATATAATGAAGGGGTGAAGTCTCATAAGGTGTTGCATCATTGTCATGGTTCCAAGATGCCCTTGATTTGTACATGTATAGCTTGGCAAGCATCCTTGGGGTTTAAGTAAAATGATTCCAAACAGTAGAGGTGGACTGCCTATGTCTAGTAACGAGCTCAGTACGAGTCAAGTGGCTGGGTTTAAGTGGAAAAGACATATTAGTGGAGGACTCAGGCTCATCAAGTGAGACAATCATAGAATCCTCTGCAGCACCATTGTCACTATTGTACTTTGTTTCAATTTGTGTGGCTTGTGACTTTGATTTTTTTCTTTTTCCCTTTTGACACTCTACTACTGTCTTTATCTTTATCCACATTGTCACTGTCAGAACCAGAATGAGACATTGCTAAAGGTAAAGTCACAAGCTCTTCATTGGTCTCACCATGACCATGATCATCATCATCATCATCATCAGATTCAGATTCAGTAAAGATAACACTTGCAATTGCAGATCGAGTTTCTCGATATGCATTTGATGCAAATCAAGCAACTCCATTGTGAGTTGTCACCGTAAGTGCTTTAACTTTATGTACAATTGGAATACTCTTTGTTTTTGCACTTTTCTCAGACAACAGTCCACACCCCCCCCCTTGTGAGTCTCCAATATTTTGAGACTTAGCCTGCATGCTAATAGTAGCAGCGTTTAGCTCAGCCCCTTCAATAGACTGTGGTGTTTTTACTTTACTTTTTGTGCCACTTCTTTCTGGGCTCTTGAATAAACTTTTACGTTTACATCCTTTGCCAGTCTGTAGCTTGTTCAGAGTCAAAAGTAAGTGGTGGTGGCTGTCAGATTAATTCATACACAGGTCTGTGACACTCACACATGCAGTAGTTTACACACACACACACACACACACACACACACACACATATACACACACACACTGGACCTAGGCTATAAGGGCTGGTGCTGTAGCTGGCACCCACAGAGATTCAGGGACCTGGCAAAACTCCCTGACACAGTACTTTTCCTTCAAGGATTAATTCTACTTATTCCACATGACAGAATGCCCTGCCAACTGAGCTAAAGCTTGTCAATTTACCCCAGGGAGCACAGGCAGAAAGAGAACATGAGAACTGACTGATTTGTTTGGAGTGGGGTGTCACACAAACAGTATGTAAGAAGTGGCACTGGTGGATGACTGCCAGACTGTATTTGACACACACACAGTAATTCACACACTGCACCTAGGATATAATGACTGATGCTGCAGGCCCTGCTGCCAACAGAGATTCAGGGACCTGGTCTAACCCTCTCTGACACAGTACCTTTTCTTAAAGGATTATTTTTATTTATTCCACGTAATGTGACAGAATGCCCTGTGCACTGAATCAAAGCTTGTCAATTTACCCCATGGAGCACAGGGAGGAAGATATAAGAGCTGACTGACTTGTTTGTGGGGGTGGGTCACACAGACAGCATGCAAGAAGTGGAACTGGTGACTGGCTGTCAGATTTTATTTTACACACAGTAGTTCACACACACTGCACCTATGCTGTAAGGACTGATGGTGCAGGCTCTGCTACCCACAGAGATTCAGGGACCTGGCCTTACCCTCTTTGACTCAGTACTTTTCCATCAAAGATGATTTTTATTTATTCCACATGACAGAATGCCCTGCCCACTAAGCCAAAGCTTGTCAATTTGCCCCACGGAGTACGGGGAGGAAGAGAAGATGAGATCTGACTGACTTGTTTGGGGGGGGGAGGTGTCACACACAGATAGTATGTAAGAAGTGGCACTGGTGGCTGGCTGTCAGATTTTATTTCACACACACAGTAGTTCACAATCACACACTGCATCTAGGCTATAAAGGCTGATGCTGCAGGAGCTGCTACCTCAGAGAGATTCAGGGACCTGGCCTGGCCCTCTGTGACACAGCACTTTTCCTTCAGGGATGATTTTTATTTATTCCACATGACGGAATGCCCTGCACACTGATCCAAAACTTGTCAATTTACCCCACAAAAAGCACAGGGAGTAAGAGAAGATGAGAGCTGGTTGACTTGTTTGTGGGAGGGTGTCAAACACAGCATGCAAGAAGTGGCACTAGTGGCTGCCTGGCAGATTTTATTTCACACACACACACACACACACACACACACACACACACACAGTAGTTCACACACTGCACCTAGGCTATAAGAGCAGATCCTGCAGGTGCTGCTACCCACAAAAATTCAGGGACCTGGTCTCCCCCTACACAGGACTTTTCCTTGATGCATTATTCCATGTGACAGAATGCCCACTGAGCCAAAGCTTGTAGGTACCCCATGGAGCACAGGCAAGAGATGAGCGCTGACTTCTTCAAGGTGGGGGGGGCACACAGTAAGAAGTGGCACTGGTTTGCTAACTTGTCTGGTGGGTGGCACAGTTTACCCCCTCTGCTGCCAAAATAAAAAAAAAATAATAATAAATTGGCACCACTCACTTACTTCCCCCAGTCTTCCTCCTCCCTTTCCCCGAGTCTCTGACTCCCCAATGCCCACTCCCCGACTCCCAGAATCAGTCCCCCATTCCCCACCCCAGGTTTTCTGATTATCTTGTTTTTTTTTTAATATTTCTTTTAATTTTTTTTTTTGAGAGTCTGATGAGTCTCTCTCGACTCCTGACTACCCAGTCCAACTGGCAAAACAAAGCAGCAAGCAAGTTGCACTGTTACAGTGGTTACAAAATGTTTAGTACACATGGAGCAGCCAGTAAATGCTGCCACTCCTTCTCCATTCTGTGTTCCTCTGCTTCAACTCCTAAGGTGGAACACGTGGGTTGCTACAGGACAATCCCACTCAGATGCCACCTTAAGAAGACTGACAGCTTGCCCATCCAATGAGGAACCACTGTCTGTCTCTGGTACCCCTTGTACTCTTGTGCTTCTCACACCTAATTTCCATGACAGGGAGCCACCCAAACTGATACAAACAGCTGAAAGTAATCGGAAGTTGTTTGTTTCCAAACACTTCAGCTTGTTCTAGTCAGTTCGGATTTTTACCGAACTGGTTCACCAACCCCTACTGAGTATGCAAAAGACTTGGCTCATGTGCCTTGTCAGGCTTCATTTGTCCAAGGTGAACATACTAAAGGTCTCTGGCTTCTCCTAATAGCTTTTGTAACCTCATACTGCTGATTATTTTGATGGCTATGTGCTGCATCCTCTTGATTGTCTCAGTGCAGTTTTTGTATTGAGGAGACCAAAACTTCTTGTAAAAGTGAGGCGTGACCATGGTCCTGAAAAGTGGCAGGATCACTCCCCCTACTCTTCTGGTCACCTGCCTTTTGATGCACCACAGCATCCTACTGGCCATCTTGACAAGGACTGTGCACTGCTTGCCTGCTTCAACCTCCTGTCTATTTTGACCCCCAACTCCTTTTCTTGCTGCACTGCAGTAAAAGAAGCCCTATACAGTGTGTAGGTCCTACCTCTGTTTTTCCTCTCCATGTGTAGAATCTTGCATTTGGTTACATGGATCTGAGAATCCAGGAGTCAGACTAACTGCTCAGCTTATTCAGGTCCTCCAGAAGTTTTTCCAGTCTTCAAGGGAGTCCTCCACCCTAGCTAGATTAGTATCATCCATGGATTTAAGCAGACTTCTGGAGACCCTAGCTTTTAGACTGTTGATTTGTTGTGATCTACATTCATGAAGCAATGCTGTGAGGGGGCAATAACCTTGGCCTCAAGCAAGTGCTTTATTTATCTGTGCTTAATAATGACCTCCAGGATCTTGCCAGCACTGGTGTCATGCTGACCAACCTATAGTTACCTGACTCAACAGTTGCCCCCTTCTTTCTCAGTTAGGCTTTTTTCCTCCCACCAGGTATGACTGACAGCACCCCCCTCACCAGCCCCATCACCAAACTTTTCATGGACATGCCAGTTATCCACCACTTACTCCGGACTATAGTGTTGGGTGGTCAGTCATTTTGGTCATGTAAGAGGCTGTGGGGGTGCCAGCATGTTTTTATTTATTTATTTATTTGCATAACTGGATTTACAATTTTTGAGCCTGAGGTTCATTTACAAAGGTACCTCGTCACAGAGAGGACATACAGAGTCAACATACGTACAGAATACAGTCATACAGAGTAACATAGTTTTACATAGTTGCTTGTACATAAAGAGTAAATAGAAAACATTTCAGACTTGACAGAATGGTACCAGCAGGTACTGGCAGAGGAGATGGAGGCCAAGGGGGAGGGAGGGGTGGTGTGAGGGGTGGTTCATCCCAGAGGGCTAAGTCAATAGTGTTAGAGAGCAGCAGAGCATCTCTTAGCGACAGGTGCAGCAAAGGGGGTTGAACAATTGGTTCCATACGGTGGTTTTGAAGGGGGCAATTTTGGTGGTGTTGGAAATGGCTGCAGGGAGCAAGTAGAACCAGGACGTGACTCTGTAGCTGAATGACCTCTGTGCCTGGGTGGTCCTAGTTCTGGGTACCAGCAGCGTGACCTTATCAGTGGTTTGGGTAGTGACTCTGGAAGGTGTAAGTTGGATGGAGGCAGAAACCCCAGGGGGCGAGAGCCAGAGTAGATTCTTCTTAGTTAGTAGGCACGTTTGGTAGCGGAGGTGTTCATTGAGGCTAAGGAGTTTGGCCATGTCATAGAGCTGACAGGTGTGGGTGAGACTAGCGGCACTGGTCACTAGTCTGCAAGCCTTGTTTAGGGTGAATCATATCTTGTTGAGGGCTGTGGAGTCAGCAGTACCATAGACTGGAAGGCCATAATCGACAAGGGACATTACTGAGGATGTAACAGCAAGTCTGAGGGCATCAGGTGTGAGGCAGTCCTTGTGACGGTAGAGGATGCCAAGATGAGCATTAGTGAGGGCTGTAATGTGGGCATGAAAGGTGAGGGCCAAGTCAAAGGTGATCCCGAGATATTTGTAAGAGAAAACTCGTTCAAGTGGTTGATGAGTGCTGGGGAGGATTTGGAGGGGGTTGTTGCTGGCTCAGTTCTGATGATGGGCAAAGAGCATTGCCTTTGTTTTTCTGAGGTTAATGACTAATCTGCTGTCCTTAAATCAGTTCTCAGCATCTTTGAAGGAGCGTTGGAGGGAGTTTTGGAGGGAGGTGGGATTTCTGTGGGTGGCATAAATAATGGCGTCATTGGCGTACAGGAGAATATTGCCATAACAGGCACTGGGCAAGGTGTTTACATAGAGGCTAAAGAGTAGTGGGCCCAAGATAGAGCCCTGGGGAACCCCTGAGTGGATGGGAAGGGTTTCTGAGAGTATCCCAATGTTTTTTGACACGCTGGGAGCGGGCTTATAGATAACTCGTGCACTAGGCGAGGGGGCCAGCAGAGGAATCTGTATGGTTGAGGGTATTTAGTAGGAGGGGGTGGGAGACAGTGTCAAAGGCCTTAGAGAGGTCAATGAATACTGCTCCAGCTAGAAAACTGGATTCCAGGGAGGAGTGCAGGAAGTTGGAGAACTCCATTAACGGTGTACTTGTACTGTGACCAGCGTGGAAGCCATGCTGTTCCAGGCAAAGAATGTTGCATTTTGCTAGATATTCGGTGAGTTGAGTGGCTACCACTTTTTCTAAGGCTTTGGGGGGGGGGATGGAGATTGGATGATAGTTGCTGGGAGTGTACCTGTCACCTCCTTTGTGAATAGGTGTGACTATAGCTGTTTTCCATGCTGTGGGGAATTGACCCAGGCAGAGGGGACCAGTTTAGTAGGTCAGTGAGTGGGACCAGGACATCATCCAGGATCAGTCGGAATATTTTTGGATCCAGGGAGTCGCTGCTAGGACTGTTGCTGTTTAGCACTTTGAGCAGGAGTGGTCTGGCTTCCTGGAAGGATACTTTGCATAGATAGAACTGGGGGCACCGAGGATCTGAGGGTGGTGGGTCGGGGGTTGGGTTGAAAAAGTTACTCGGGAGGACAGGGCTGAGATCTGTAAAGGAGGAGTTAAGGCAGTTGGCAATGTCAGTGGGGTCAGTGAAGGTGGAGCCATTGACCTTAAGTAGGGCTGGGGGGAGCGTGATTTCCCATTTATTTCTTTTATATTGTCCCAGAAGTTCCGGGCACACCCCCATGAGGAGGTGAGGGTGGCCTGGTACTTGTCTGCCTTGGCTATTTGGATGGCCCACATGAACATGTTATGTGCGGCGTTATATGCTTGCCTGTCAGCCATCTGGCCAGTCTCAGTGGCTATATGCCAGAGGTTATCCCTGTCCCTGAGCAGCTGGAGTAGGGCAGGGGTGGCCCAAGGTGTATTTTGCTTTTGGAATGGATCATGGTGAAGGGAGCAATAAGATCACAGGCCTTGTAAAAGGCTTGTGAGAAGAGGTTGAGGGCAGTGTCAATGTTGGTTGCATGGCAGATGGGAGACCAATCAATGAGAGCGAGGAACTGTTTGAGTTTTTTCAGTCCACCTGGGAGGAGACACCTGCGGCGGGTGGCTTATGCTTCATGCTTGGGGGTGGGGGCAGACCAGAGGAATAGGAGAGGGGAGTGGTCACTTAAGGAGTCCTGGAGGACCTGAATATCCTGAATCTTTTGGGTTCAGTTGGAGACAATGACGTCTTGGAGGTGCAAGTCCATGTAGTTTGGTTATGTCTAGTGGGTTGGGAGATGAGTTGGGTCAGGTCTAATGCAGCAAAGGTGTCTCTTATTGATGAGGCAGAGGGACTGAGCCAGTTCACGTTGAGGTCTCCAACTAGGACTTGTTGTGCTTTACTGGGGAAGGAGGAGAGATATTCAGTGAGAGACGATATAGCTGGGGTCTGGTTCCTTGGGGGTATGTAGGAGACTGTGAGATAGAGCAGGCTTTTGGATGGGTCTGGGTAAGTTTGAGGGTAAGGGCCTGGGCACAGTCTGCTAGCTTGGGGGCAGGGAGGGCATGGCCAATGATGGTGTCACGAGTGTAAAATGCACAACCACCACCACATTTACCTGCTCAATCCTCGCAATATAGGGTGTAGCCTGGAAGGGAGACAAAGGAGTCTGGGGTGGACTTAGTTAGTCAGGTTTCTACTAAGGCTATGATGTCTGGTTGGTGTTGTATGACCCAGCACTAAATGGCAGTGAATTTTTTCAGCAGGCTGCAAATGTTCATAGAGGCAATGTGAAGTCCATTGGGCCTGGTTGGTGGACTGGTGGTGGCAGGGCCTGGGTTGGGGTGGATATTACCCGAGAAGAGTAATAGAATGACCAAGGTTCTAGCCCTGGGGTGGCAGTTTGTTAACTTTTTAGGAGTACACTGAGATGCAGGGAAGGCAGTAGGGGAGCAAGGGTTGGGCAAGGTTTGGAGGGTCAGGAAGATACAAAGGTGGTGAAGCCAAGGGGAGCCAGGGTGGGTGGCGGAGTTGGGGGGGCAGCTAGGGGTTGGATGCAGGGGTCCAGGGTGCATTGACATGGTTGGGGTGAGTGGGTTACACTGGTGAGGTACATGGGTAAAGTCGATAAAGGGCAGGGGTTAAGGTCTGGCTGGTGGGAGGTGAGCCTTAGGATGCTTATGAAGATGAGACACAAAAGGTGGAGGTGAGTATTCATGGTGCCAGGTAGCCTTGGAGGCAGAGCAAAGTGGCTGGGGGTGGGAGCCAAAGCTTTAAGAGCTTCAAGAACCAGAAGAAGATTATCTCGGCTTGTTGGCTTGGTGGTAAGGCTGCTGACTTTGGTCTCAAGGATACCGGGTTTGAGACCTGTGGTAGGACAGCCAGGAGTATTTTTAGTTGATTATGGAACCAAGAGGCCTTAAGAGCTTTAAAAACCAAGAGAAATGTATCTTGACTTGCTGGCCTAGAGGTAGAGCTGCTGATGTTGAGCGTACAGGGTTTGAGACCTGCAGTGGGATACCAGAAAACTGTTTTTTAGCTGTCTATGGAGCAAAAAGCTTTAAGAACTGTGGAACAGAGGGAGTAAATGGCCTGACTTGTTGGCTTGGTGGTGGAGTTTTTGACTATGCAGTCAGTGGTATAGGGTTTGAGACTCACAGGGGACCATAGAAGATAAGGGGAAGAGTGGAGATTAGGAGGGATGCAGAGTGGGGAAAACAGAGGCTAGGAGGATGCTATAGTGACTCCTAGTGGCCAGAAACCAGTAGTAACAAATAGGGAGTGGAGATGAGGAAAGTGAACAGAGTGGTGGCTAGAAGGGCACAGCAGCAACCCCTAGTGGTCAGAGAGTATAAGCAGCAAATGGAAAAGTGGACACTTGGAAAAATAAGGAGCGGTCATGTGATATGTCATGTGACCTGTAATCAGCAATATAGAGCCGACCCTGGGTGGGGAAGTCGGTGCACAGCACCGACTGGGTAAGAGCTGTCCACAAGTAGGCTGGAAGGAAGGAGGCTTTACCTCTTAAGGCTCTCTGCAGTCCCCTGTTACAGCTCCTTAGCTGGGCAGGGTTGGCACAAGCATGTGGCAAACATGTCTGCCAGATATCCAGCATAGGCCCTTCCCCTTGCATGTACTCCCATCTGTGCTGCAGCCTGGCCTCCACTAGCTGGTAGCTCCACAGCGGGAGGGACCTCCCCCTACCACCCCAAGGAAGGAAAGCATTCCTTGGGAAGTGCAATCCTTCCTTTCCTGGCTGGTCCATGACAAGCTATGCTCATTCCTGATGGTGGCCACAAAGTGGTAGTACTACCCCTGTGCTACTGGACCAGCCACCCTTGCACCTTTCTTGTAGATGGGGACCACACTGGCAACTTTTCAGTTCTCTGGCACCACACCTGCCTAGGCAGGCTGCTAAAACAAATTTTGACATGATAACAGTGAGTACTTTTTCTCGCGGACCACAAAGACTGACAACAAAACCGCCCCATGTCAAAAGGGCGGCTAATATTACAGCAGCCATCACAAATAGCGACAACCACATACTTGGTTACAAAAAACAGACACAATATGTATTTTTATGCAGGGGGGCCCCCACCCCCCTTTGCAGGTGCAAGCCCCTCGTGCCCCCTCAAGCTAAATATAATCAACTCCACAGGGGGTGCGGACTTAGGAGATAGGAGCAAAAACACAATTTTGACTCCTAGTGTTAGACCCAAACCTGGGTCTGTTGGTTTCAGGGGTAGCAGCCTATGCCCCTATGCTAAATGGTCAGCTCAGAAGGGCTTGGCAAAACAACAACATATGTCCTGCTTTAGAGAGTGTTGCTCCATGCTACACTTGCCCTACAGGATATAGCACTATCTTTCACCACTCACTGTAAGCACGAGAAGTGTTATTGAGTCACTCATATTGAATAGCTCAATAACACTCACTTGTAACAGGGTGCCCCTGTTATGAATATGATAGCCCCTTCTGACCAATGTTCACCCTCTCCTTTGCTTCTTTTACTCTATCCTGTTATCTCCCTTCTTGCTTTTCTTTCTTGTCAGGGTGGCCAACCTGACAATCTCCTGCTGTTCTATTCTGTCCCTTTTTGTTTTTAAACCCCCTTGGTGCACTATGAATCGCACTATAAGCACTTAGCAGTGAGCTCCTGAATGGGAGACATTTACTAGTGCAAGTCATGCATTGCTAAAGAAATCCTGTATCCTGCTGTGTCCCTTGGAGTGGCCTGCTAATGATAAAAAAGGGAAGAAAGTGCCCCAGTTGTTTTCTGTGCCCTGTATAAGAGGAGTGCCCCTGTCATGGTCCCCCATTTCTGAGGCGCCGGCTGTAGGAGTCACAAGCTGTAATATGTAAAGAGCAGCTTGCAAAATAGAAGCAATTCCATGTGTGCTTCAGAGCCGTACAGTGCTTCGAAGCATGATGGAAGCAGCAAATAATGGCTGAGGGGACATGCAATAGATCAGAGCACAATGGTACTCTGAAGTATCCTGGGCTGCTGCATGGTGCGGCTAAAATAAAAAGGAAATTATGGCAAATGTGGCACTACAGGCAGGGAAAGAAAATGATGTAGTGTCCAAAAATGAAAATATATGCCCAGTTAAAGTTGTTGCAGCCCCAGAATGTTGTAACTGGGGCTGCATGATAGATTTAAGGGCCAGAAGACATTAAGGTCAGAATGAAATGTATCCTAATGGCTAGTATTTCAGCCTTTGGCTTTGTATAATGAATGCTGCCTGACTGGCAAGGATTTAATGGGGCTTCTGGAGCCAAATAAGATGCTCCTACATACAGTATGCTGGTGCAGCAAGGTTAGGGCTAGAGAATTAGTCCCTTTCAAGTAATTTAAAATGAAAAAACTAATTGTGGGAAAGTTCAGTTTAACTGCAGTTTTTTTCAGGTTTCATGAGCTGGCAGGTGAAGGATGATAGGGAACGTGCCCTCAATCTCCCCTTCCCCAAGCCAACTCAGGGACACCTGAGTAATTAAACATGTATTTCAAAAGCATAAAATTGTAATTACCTGTATGGGGCCATAGGTATCCAGATGCCCTACTATAAGGCTGGCAGACCAAACAATGGATGTTTTTATGGCAGCCTAGGCTGTGATGTCACCCTTGATGGGAGGAGCTTAGTCCCTGAGTTAGCTGAGGCCCTATAATTGAGGCTGGAAAAAAGTTTTGTAAGCCAGATACACTGTTTATATAGGCATAAAGGTGTAATGCCTGTTTCTCTGCAAAGTATTGCAGAATGGTTGATGAGTCTCAGTGGGGTGGGCATAAGATACGAGGTTATATTATTTAACGATGTGTCACCTGACAGTGATGTCACCCACAATCTTAGTATAAAACCCACCATCAGGGGCTAAGTATTTTGAGAGAGGTGGTTCAGTAGTTGGCTGACCACAATAAGAGAAGGAGCTGAGTGTGAAAGCTTACACACAGTTTGTGATTTTGGGTTGCCAGGAAAGTTTCAGGAGTTCTTGAAGGAGAAAGTATTTACTGTAGGCTGTGGTGTGAAGGACTAATATCCTTTTCCTTTTTTTAAATATTTATTATTTTGTTATTATTTTTGAAGTGTCAAAATAAATTGCAAATGCAAGCTCTGAGTTTTTTTTGCGCTTTCTATACTGCCTACTGTGTCTGTTATTATATCCATGCTACTACATCACTTATATCACGATACCCCTAAAACATTATTGCATAATGCAGTACATGACTGCAAGGTATCCCATAATAAATAAAAATACTGTTATGCTGTAAAATGTCTAAAGCTAACAGTAAATTATACACCAGTGCAGTAACAAATTTTAATAACTGATGACCCTCTATTGACTGGATATCCAGTCCTGAGAAAATGGTAAAATAACCTGCTGAATTCCGTTATAACTCAACATTGGGATATTACGGCATTTTCTTCCTCACACTTTCATTTTACTAAAGCATGAAAGAAAGTACACTACATTTGTGTGACTATGCCAGCTGCTCAGACAGGCTCACTCACACAAATACAGTTTATAGTTTCTGTCTCTGTCTAATGTCTCTGTCTAAACCTTGCACCAGTTATTATAAAAATAATGCCTGTGCAAGGTTTGTCTTATGAGGATTTTTACATACCCTAGGTGTGTGAAAAATCCTCATAAGACAGACCCACACAGGCATTATTCTCTATGTTAAACATTATTACATTATTAAATGTCAATATAGAGAGAGTTTTTTTGCTAAAAGCAGTGTAATGGCACCAGAAGTTAAGCAGAAGTACAGAGATGTAAGGGATCATGAATTCATTTGTTTTATTATTAATTTATTTCAAAAGTTTCACCAGAAAAGACATACTGAGCTGATAGAAGCTCATTTCCAGATGTGTCTGGGGGAAGGAGAGAACAGTGCAATTTTGGAAAAGGTACAATAAAATAAAATCAATAGCAAATGATAGATGCTGTGCAAAAAAGTAAATATATATACAGTAAAAAAGGAATGAGGGCAAACGTGGATTTTGAAATAGGACTTAAAAAGAGGGGAATCTCAAAACAATATCTGTCTGTCTGTCTGTCTGTCTGTCTGTCTGTCTGTCTATCTATCTATCTATCTATCTATCTATCGATCAAGACAGAGAAAGTCAAAGGCTCACAACCATTCTAGACTTACAAATTCTACATGAAAGTTTCAGAATTATAGTCTTGCACAATTGATTAATTTATATAAGCTTTTTGGAAAAGAAGGTACATTGATGTCATTGATTTCCAGGTGCATCCTGGTGTGGGATGGGCTGTGGAGGAGGGTTACAGTGTGATAATATACACTGCAAAAAACAGAACATAAATGTAAGGTTCAACAGATAATTGCCCGGCACTTATTGTAACCATTTGCTGTTCTTATATCACTATGACTGTATACTTTTTCATCAAAGTTAAATAAATAAATAAATAAATCTTTAAAAAAAAAGGTAACGGTAGCAATGATAGTGCAAAGTACAATTTAGTTGCTGCTGTAATCTGTGTAGTGTGGGGTATGCAGTGTGGCTACTAAATGTAAATCAGTTTAGCAGTTAAGGCTAGCCAGTCCATATGAGATACAGTATGTTGTACATTATACCAAGAATATGATATGGTTTGGGGAGACAATAGGATTGCAGGTTAATGGTTTCACTTGCTGAGGTTGTCAGGTATACCTACATAAGAAGGCACAGTTGTGAAAAAAAAGGCATTTAAAATGTTTGGCAGCCTGCAGAAGGACTTCAACATGTAGAACTTAGCTTGTATATAAACCTTATATATAAAATATATATTGTTTCTGACACAAAGCCGGAGTCTGATTTTTATGCAGAATTAATTGAGTTACATTATTTGCCCCTGCATTAATCAGAAAGCATGTAGTGAGGTTAAAATTAAGCTGTAATTTTGCTGTCTGAATCACAGCACATAGATGTAGCAGGTTGTTGTAAGTGTGAGCTATTGCGGATAAAAAAACACATTCTGTTTACTGGTATCCTACAATATGGCAAGGGATCAGAGGTGAATTTCTCAGATCACTCTGTATTTTCTCATTTAATTTCCTTGGATTCATACAGCTCCATCTTTCAAAAATTATCAAGGTTACTGACCGACAGAGAAATGTTTTTTTATTCCTTCAACTAAAAGTTTTTAGATTCCTTTTCATTTATGGGGATTAATTATTTTTACACAAGAAAATCCCTGTTATACCACCTTTTATGTCACTAGGAAATCTTAATTTTTAGACACATTTCAGCTAATATTTTACATGCTTTTTATATTTCACTTCCCCTGTTTATGGCTACATGGGTGTAGCCATGCTGGCATAGTGCTGTGATGAAGGAGAAAGGGACTCTGGAAGCACATGACCATAAACCTAGATTGTCTCCTTCATTGAGTGCATTCAGTAGAACTGAACGAAATCTCTCTGCTTCTGTAGTGCTGTTTCTTTGTCTCTCTCCTCCTCCCACCACTGAAGTAGCGACACTATTTCCTTGCTCCTGAATTGAACTCCTGGGCCAACTGACTTCTGGCTCACTTCCTGGTTAATATCCATGTGGATCACTTGATTAACAGAAAATCATTTAAAAAAAATCTATTTTTATATCACTGCATGTCTGAATTGAGGCTGCAGTAATCCCTGACTCATGCTCTATAATGATTAGGGGCACATCTGCATAATGACATCATTTGGTAAGTAGCATGGCTAAAGGGCAGCGTCAGACATGCTGCACCATGCACATATACAGGACCAGCTCGCATGCAGGATACCTCTTTATTTACCCAAATAAGCAAACAAACACCCCAGGTACCAATCACTTTCTAAATAGGCACTTCAGCATGTCATCAGATGAAGAAAGCAATCAGGCTGCTCTTTCCTGTCTCTCTAACAATTCGATAGTCCCTCATTTGAGCCTCTGACCTCACAAAATGTCACAACTCAGAGTTACATAGATACATAGATACATAGACAGTGTCGGCAGATAAGGGCCTATGGCCCACCTAGTCTGCCCATTTGAGCTTGTAAGTTCAGTTTGTTTTCCTAGAAGTCTATTTCCCCTTACCCCTGACCTCTAGAATTCCTTTATGTCTATCCCATGCATTCTTAAATCCCGTGATTGTTTCAGCCCCCACCACTTCCTCTGGCAGGGTGTTCCACTTGTCCACCACCCGCTCAGTGAAGAAATTCTTTCTCATGTTTCCTCTGAATCGTCCTCCTCCAACTTCATCCCATGCCCTCTAGTCCTGAAACATCTTTTTCGCTTAAAAATAGTGTTTTCCTGCACCCTGTTCCTCCCTGTGAGATACTTGTATGTCTCTATCATATCCCCTCTCTCCCTCCTCTCCTCCAGGGAGTACATGTTCAGTTCCTTCAACCTGTCTTCATAGGATTTGTGATGCAACCCATGCACCATCTTTGTTGCCCTCCTCTGAACCTTCTCTACCCTGTCTATGTCCTTACGTAGGTATGGTCTCCAGAACTGTACACTGTACTCCAGGTGGGGCCTCACTAGTGTCTTGTATAGCGGAATTATGACCTCCCTTTTCCTGCTGGTAAAGTTGTGACAGCAAAAGTGAATCAGCTGACAGTGATGATGACTCCAGCTCAGAAATGACTTTAGATGAGTGATAACTTCATTGCTGTAACTTTAATAATCTTATTCACGTGCTACAACAATAAATGTTTTACTTGTGGCCTGTGAATGTAGTAAAGCAGTAGGTAGATAACAATCCTAATGTGATCTATGCTGCTCTGAGACTGCAGCATCTTTTAATGTACTGTTTTATTTTCATTTTTTTTTTACTTTTATTGGTGAGTTTAGTAGGTTACAGTGGCATGGGGATAGCATGAGCTAGCTGGAGTAATTGCTGAAGTGGCAGCACCATGCTCTCTCTTAACTGCTTTTTTAGCCATCACTACTACATAAAGTTAAATAACTAAATCAGAACAGCAAATGTCATAATCACCAGGTTTGTTCAAGGAGATCTGCTACACACTAAAGGGGGAAACAAATTATTACCTTGAGGTGTAGTCCTAGTAGAATGAGGGCATACTGGGAAGGGTAGGTCTCCCGCAGTCCCTTGCCTCCTTGTTTCACTACCAATTCTCCTCGTATGGGCTCCAATCTACAGACCTAGCCCCATTCTATATCCCTAGATATAAAACCTCTATGGGTGCACACGCTTTCTCTCACACAGCTCCTAAGTATTGGAACTACATACCTCAAACTATCCACCAAGCTCCCACCCATGCTGGTTTCAAGAAACTTCACCATGACCATATACGTGCTTCAATCCCCTGCACTTGCTTCCACCCACCTTATTTCATTTGTTCCCAACCTCCCCTTACCACTCGTCATTTACTTCCCCTCTTTGCCTCTTCCTCACCTCTCTCTAATGACCCTCTCCTTATATGTTCTCTATCACCAATCTCCTCTTTCTCCTCTGCTTCTACCACTTCTCTTCCTCTTCCTCCTCCTGTCTGTCTCTACTCTCTCTAAGCTTAATAACCTCTAAGGGCACTTATTGTATGCTGTATGTAACATGTCCATTTGTCCATTTGTTGTACTTTATATTCATTTGTTTTGCACATGTCTGTGCTTTCCTTTACCTTGTCTAATACAGTATTGCCTGTATCCTGACTTTGTTCAAAACTGTATTTCTCCCATTCCCTATGTTGATTGTATTTGGCCCCTTCCCACTGTGTTATCTCTTTCATGTGCTGCATCACATGGTGTGCTTATGTATTTTAACTTGCATTCTCCTGGGTCATGCCTTAAAATAGGCATTTCTATGCCTAGTGCACCCACCCAGTTACCAAAGGCAAATGAATAAATAAATAAATAAGTCCATCTTCCTAGCCAAGTGCACTTAAGCAAAACAACCTCAAAATGTAATTTAAGTAACATTAAGTCTTGCAGATTAGGATCTGCCCAGTTTTTAAGAAGCAAACGAATAATATAAAAAATAAACACCAGAAAATAATATTGGATAAACATTTCCCTATACAAATGTGAAGCTGGTAGACCTACAGTACCCACCCTTCTGTCCCTGTAGATCATTCACCATCTCTCTAGGAAAGCTAATTTAAAACAGAACGCTATTATGATAGCGTTAATAGAGGTATGAATAAAATAATGGTTCATACTGGATAAATAGTTGGAAAAAGAATGTATAGTAAAGACTTATAACTGGATGAACTAAAATGAATAAAACAAAGATGTTTCCAAGCAACCTTCTGAGATGTTATATCCGCACCACTTTATGCATACATTATAATAAAGGAAAGACCAGGTGGTACAATCGAGAGGGTTACATAGACACAACATTTCAGTATGCATTTATGGACCTTACTGATTATCAAAACCAGACACCTATCATACAGCTGTGTTAATCATAGGGAGATTATACGTGTATTTATAAATGAAAGTCAGAACCAGTAGAGCTACCCCACTGTTACAAAATTACCTGTTTTTTCATTTCATTATATACTACCTTATTTTAAGTTACTAAATGACAAAGTCGGAACAGTAAAACATTGCAATCAATTAGTTTGTCCAGAAATAACCACATCATAATGGAGGGGGAAATAATTTACTACAGTAAATTATAGTCCTATTAAGACAAGGATGTGTGGGAAAGGATAAATCTGTTACCAGATGGGAAGCAGTAAAACTGAATAAATAAAGGATATCAACAACAATTAGAGATATTATTGTTATTATTACCATGAAAATCAAAATTCAAAGACAGTTGTAGTTTAAATTCAGGGTTCATTAGATATCAGGGGAGTACCATGGTCTGGAAACTGGCATATGCTGTTGATCTGACCCATGATAGACCTGTTCCTAATTTGAGAACCAACCAGTAAAGTCATTTGATAATTGCTCCATATGGAGGGGGGCAAACTTGTTTTTAGTGGGCAATGTTGTATCGAAGACTGGACTCTTAAGTGGGCTCAGGGATAGTGAGCCATTGTCTTTATTACTAGATCTTTGTTCTTGTCTGCCTTTATTTTTCTTAATCTCAACTTTTTATGTCTTACTTGTTCTCTCTCCATGTTTAAATCCATTGTTGATCACTGTCAGCCCTGCGGGAGTGACTCTCTTGAGATCTATAATTATGAGGAGCAGAAATGTCAAAATCAGCTGGTGGTGCTTTGCAGTCTATGTTGGCCTGAGAATGTCCATAAGTATAATTATTTGGCCAATGCTGTCAAATGAATTGAGCCACAGCTTCAGATGTATTGAATTGATAAGTGGCTCCATTCACAGCAAACCAGAGCTGTGCCAGGTAATGAAAAGAAGATCTGATTCCTAATTGTTGCATCTTTTTTTTAACATTACTGTATGCCCTCTAATACACAGCCAGATCGACAGACAAATCCTAACATATGGCAATAGTGTGCCCTTCCCATTTTAGCAGTCCTCTTTCTCTGGCCTATTTTAATGTGTCTTCTACAAACTGATAACTAAGAAATGTTATTAGTATTGGTCTTGGGCACTTGCCAAACTTCAGACAAGGGGCTAAAGTTGTGTGCGTGCTTTCAGTCTCTATGTAGGAGAGCTTTATGGAGCATTCAGTAAAGTTGGCAGGAGCTTATGAATAAAAATAATTGTGTCAGTTCCTTCTGCTTCTTTGGGCAAATCAATGAGATGTATATTATTTCATCTAGTTCTATTCACTAAATCATTCACCTTAGAAATCAAGAATTTCAAAACTCTGTCCCATCCTCGCTGCTGATGTCTGATATTTTCTTCCTGATTCTCCATGAGCTGTAGCTTAAGCTCAATAGTGTTGACCCTCTGGCCCAGCTCTGATAGATCTTTACAATTTGGGGCCATAGCTCATTTTATCTCTGCTGTGTCCTGTAAGATCTGCTGTAACATAGCCCTTATACTGGCCATGTCTATGGTTGATGTCAAAGCTGAAGTAATTTTTTAAGGATTGTAGTTATATTTGCAAAGCACACCATGTGACACAGTGAACTTACTGCAAGCACTAAACTGTTGAATGTTCAGCTATGCAGAGTTTTGGGTCAGATTCAATACACTATATAGAGAAGCACTGAGCTAGGAGCAGTTTGTAAGAGTAAATAACATCAAGCCATGCCATTAAGAGATACAGATGTTTGACAGTTCTGTTATGAAGAGGACAGAGCTTCCCTGATTATGCTGACATTTTGTTGGTGGCCGACCATGCCTCCCTCTGTAGACCCACACATTTGAAGAGCTAGTATACTGCCTGAAAACAGCTTGGAATTAATAGTAACTTTCAGATATAGTCAGCTATCACTTCTTATTTCTCAAGTATTTTTTCTTTTCTGCTTACCATTTAGAAGATTTTCCAACTGGCAAAACTGGGGTGATATGTGGAGCAGCACTGTGTCTGGAAGGTAAAAAAAAAGTCAGTTCTGTTACTCCCACTACATCAGTACTGAGACCACTCTGACTGTGACATCATCAGTAACCAAAGAGAACTATTTCTCACTGCCAGATTATTCTCTTTCACATTAAGAAGCAGGGATTCACTCTTCTTGGTTACTAGTGATGTCATAATTTCCTGCATTTTGATTGGTAACTTGTGAAATTCACTGTTCAGATTCCAAGGGTTGTAGTGACTCAGTGTGTTTGGTCACATTTCTTATGATAAAGTGAGAGGAATTGAACTGCCTTTTTTATGTCTGCTTGTGCCCACCCCGCACCCTCCAGTCTCTGTCACACTGGCATAAAACCTTTCCACTCTGTCCCACTGCTGCTGAGTGCCCTGAACCCTCCATTCTCTGCTACACCAGCATACAACCCTCCCTCTTACTCCCACTGCTGCTGCCCACCCCGCACCTTCCATTCTCTGTTGCACTGGCATAAAAGCCTCCCACTGCTGCTACCTGCATCTCACCTTCCATTTTCCACTGCACCTGTATAAAACCCTCCCACTTCTTCCCACTGCTGTTGCCCATCCCACACCCTCTATTCTCCATTGCACTGACATAAAACCCTCCCACTCCTTGCCACTGCTGCTGCCTGCCCCACAGCCCCATTCTCTGTCCCTTGCCGACATCGGTGTGGTCAGTCCCCATGTCACCATGTATCCCTTTCCCCATTAATGTGGCACACTGGGAGCCCACCCCAGTGTGCCCAAAAATACTTCTTTGATGTTTCTGACATCCGGATGCCCATTCCCAGTGTTGGATGCGCCTCCTCCATACCCCAACGTTCTCAGCTGAACTCAGGGTGCCCAGTCCCTGGGTTAGCATTGATTCCCCCCAGTACTCTGGCACACTGGTAGCCCACTCCAGTGTGCCAAAATCCATTTTGTCAATATTTCACTTGTAAAAAAGAAAACAGTACCACAACGTCTGTTTTTTCAAACCTGAAAGAAAAGAAAATAGTTCCTCATCATTCCTGCTGGCCCCTCCCCAACCCACACCTCCCTCTGTGCACCCCACCTCCCCACACCACACCACACCACCCATACTTACCTCAGGAAGTCAGCCCTATAATGGCAGTCAATGACAAGACACTATATAGAGACAGACAAATCCTGATATATGGCAATAGTGTGGCCTTCCCATTTTACCAGTCCTCTTTCTCTGGCCTATTTTTATGTGTCTTCTACAAACTGATAAAAAAGAAATGTTATTAGTATTGGTCTTGGGCATTCGCCAGACTTCAGACAAGGGGCTAAAGTTATGTGCGCACTTTCAGCCTCTATGTAGGAGAGCTTTATGGAGCATTCAGTAAAGTTGGCAGGAGCTTATGAATAAGTGTTCAACTTAGGTAATATCTCAGCCAATTTTGGGAGTTTTGGTCCCACATTTTCAACATGGGATTCTTTGGACCCCACCTCATCAACACTGGCACTGTCATTTTGTTTCTCAGTCCCGAAAAGTGATTTTGCAGTCACAGTGCGGAATCATCTTTCGGGACCAATTAATGAAACAACAGTGCCCGTGTTCATAAGGTGGTGTCCCAAAAAGTCCTTCTTGCAAATTTGGTGAAAAAACTCCAAAAAATGACTGCGTTATGAGTGTCCATTGCACAGTTTCTACGCATGCTCATAACTTCATCAGTTTTTAATATTTTCACTCCAAATCTCCAACATTACCATTTTTTCACATCCCCTTATGAACAGTACAGATGTCATTTTTTGTATCCTTCCCAAAAATGTGTTTTTGCACCAGTGTGACAGAATGCCACAGTCACTCTGTGAAATCAACTTTTAGGACATTTAATGAAATCACAGTGCTGCTGTTTATGAGGGGGAGGTCTCAAAAAAGCCATGTTGAAAATTTGGTGAAAACATTCCAAAAAATGACTACATTGTGAGCTTGCATTGCACACTTTCTATGCACACTCATAACTTCACCAATTTTTCATACTTTCACTCCAGATTTTCAACATTGTCATTTTTCACACCTCCTCATGAACAGTACAGCTGTCATTTTTCACATCCTGCCAAAAATGTATTTTCACACCTGTGGCACCAAGTGGTACACTAGCTGTGTGAAATCACCTTTTAGGATTGAGTAATGAAATGATAATGCCACTGTTCATGAGGTAGCGTCCCAAAAATACCATTTTGAAAATTTGAAGTGAAAATACCAACACACCAAGGGCATTAGGGTTTCCAACCATAATGCCCACCCTGTACAGACTAACAGGCATTAGAGGTGTGACTTGGGGTCATCAGCCGTAATGCTCACACCATTCCCCCCACCCCACCCTGCATCCAGTGACAGGCATTGAGGTGTGCCTTGGGGTCTCTGGCCTTAACGTTCACCTCATTCTTCTATATTGCACCCATCTCTGCTTATTTCCTTATGGAATGGGGTGAGCATAAGGGCCAAGGACCTCAAGGCGCACTGTGACACCGGTCAGTGTCAGTAGGGTGGGGTGAGGTGGAATGGTATGAGTGTTATGGCCGATGACCCAAAGACACCCACCCAATGCCTGTCAGTCTCTGCAGGGTGGGGGTTGGCATTACTTCAATACTTCACTGCCATTCCTATTATGCATCTCTCCAACTCCTGCACTACCAATGTCAATACTAGCAAGCAAACATTTGGCATTGACAAATGCTTGTTTAGTCTCTAGAGTACTGCTCCACACATCTGCCCAGTATTGGCAGGTGGAAAATCTTTTAATTAGCAACAGAAAAGAAAAAAATACTTTAGATATAGGAAATTATACTGATTGCATCTGAAAAGTACTACTAATTCAAGGCAGTACATTAGCTCATTAATTACATCAGGACAGATTTTCAAAAATATCAGATGTGGATGCAGATAAGTGTTGCACCAGTGACTGTGTCTACCCTGTTGTGTCCAAGTAGCTCTGCTGCTATTTTTAAAAGATGCTCCAATCTGGAACAAAATGTCATGGGGCAACATTTTCAAGAGGGTCTGTCTGAGATCTGCCGCAGCAACTGTATTTTCAAGAGGGAGGCAATATAGCGTGGTGGTTTAAGGCTCTGAGCTGCACATCTGGAGGCCTGGGTTTGAATCCCATAACCATTGCGTGCATACTGTGTGGCTCTGAGCAAGTCACTTAACTTCCTTGTGCTCCCAGGTCGCACCTGTAAACAAGCTTTCAGCTCAATATGCCACTCCTGGTTAAAAAATTGGAAAAAAAAAAGGAAAATTCATTCCAATTGTTAGACCAGCTACATATTTAAATGGTTTAATTACGTGCAAGTTTTATGTCCAAAATAAGATGAAACTGGGAAAAATTTGCACAAATCATATTTACGGCAATTTTTGTTCTCCCTCAAATCATGACTTTTTGCCACAAATAGATGCAACTGTTGAACAAATCAGCATGGCTGCTCAGACACAATAAAGAGGACATTGACATCAGCACAAAATATATTTGTACCCACATCTTCCTCTTAAACATAGAAACATAGGCAATGATGGCACAAAAAGACAATTGGACAGTCTGCCCTGCTGTACCTTACCTTAACTCTTTGCCTTTCTCTAGATGGGATTTTTGCCCTTACCTCCTCCCTTGATCCTTGCCTTACTGCTAGACTGCCCATGAACAACTATTTGGCCCCCAGCTCTGTCACAGCCCTACTTGAATTCATTAATGTTTTTTTTTCCACCACCACTCTGCAATGGAGGATGACCGACAAACTGATGGCTAAAAGAGAGCATGGTGCTGCCACTTCAGCAACCACTCCAGCTAGCTCACACTCTCCCCCTGCCACTGTAACCTACTGGACTCACCAATAAAGTACAACAAAGAAAAAAAAAGTAAAGAGCGATCACGTCATGACCGCTATGATGAAAGAGTTACTGGTCATGGAGACCCGACCAGCATAGGGACAAAAACACAATTTCCTGACACTGACTTTTAATTATTAGTTGCACAATACAGATAGGAAAAACACACCAGAAACAGATACATATTATGAAAAAGAAGCATAGTTTATTACTAACCAGTATTCAAACACTGAAAAAGTGGAAGACTAATGTACATATATGCTGTTGATCTTTAAAGAAACACTGTCAACCTTTTTTGCATTATACTATTTTTAGAGAAAAAACACATTTTATGATTGCTTACTTCCTTTAAAATTCATTGACTATGCTAGTTGTTTTATCTGCCTCATTGCTTATTAGAACCAAAATGCATGGTAATGTATAGCTATACTCAGCTTTGTTTTGCTTCATATCATTGAATTTCTCTTAGTGCACACTTCTGGAACATTAGAAGCACCCTCAAACAGTGCAGCCACTTATGACACAATAATCTGTTCTACTCACATTGTATAATTAGTGGCTAGATTGTGTTGGGGGCATTCATGAATCCAGCAAAGATGCAATGGAAGCTGGTCAAGAATTGTGAACAAACATGTTTTGGTGTGGTAACACCAGTATGGTGGGCAGTCAGTTTTTCACTTTTTAAAAGAAAAGAATGATCTGAATCAAACTAACAGCAGCATTAACAGTTTGTATAGAATGTGAAAAATCATAAAATGTGTTTTTTAAACTAGGGACACTTTGAGGCCTAAGGGGGTTGACAGTTTCCCTTTAAGCAGAGCAGTGTGTGGAGATGATCACCCAGTTCTGCCAAGTCTTCTCTATACTGAAGAAGAAGGTACCTCCTCTATTAAGTCATTGGAGCCACATCTGGATAAATAAAAATCTCTTTGGTCTACAAAGGAAAAGGCACATTTAATCCTGGCAGTTTTAATAATGGATTCCCTATCCTACAGCAATGCAAAGGTCACAATTATTGTTGTTGGTTTAGGATTACTCTCTGGAGTGTGAGCTTGCATAAATGACTTTTTTAACAGAAGTGTGAAAGGCTCTTATTATATGCAGCATAAACTGTATGAGTCTGTATAATTAAACTGCTCCATCAAGAATGTCTTAACCAAGTCCCAGGTATTATATGTGCTCATTTCTAAAAACATCATTCTAACAAAGTGCAGATTGTACTTTCTTTAATTATTTTTAAGGGTTTCCATTTTGCAGTTTAGTGCTATGGAGTCCAACATGAGTGAAGCAGTTAGAGCTGAATTTAGTGTCCACTTTAGTTTTCATTTTGGCATTTTCCTTTTTAAGTTCTTTTATATTTAAGGTGTTGTCAGTAATCTGGACTTTATGTTTCTTCAGAGGGAGTGTAAGAAGAAAATGAAACAACCAACCACCTCTCTGTCCTCATTTGATACAGTTCCCCCATGTAACAGAGAATGTGTTGACCCAATGGACAAGTTGCTATCCCCTGCAATTTTCAATAGTTCCTGGACAGGCAGCTCCATTTCCATGGCACAGGCAACAAGTTTGGTCCCAAAAATCTGTTCAACTCTATGGTTACAGAGCTAACAGCACTGATCCCTCGAAAGTCCCACCTACCTGATCTTGTTTTTTTCATCATGGTGAGCCACTCTTATCAAGTGTTACTTCAAGTGATACAGAAATTCAACCAAAAGCTTGATTCACTTTTGCTATAGTGTGATGGGGTGGAACATTGAATGGTGGCCTTGGAGGTGAAAATGAGAACTTTACAAAAAGTGCTGGCTGCTCTCTCATACAAAACCTATTCCCCAGCTCACCACCATTACTCAGTATTATTGGACAAGACACAAGAATGCATAAAGCCCATTGTGAGTGTCTCCCACTTCTAGTGGAAATTTTGGTTAACACCTGTCCCTTACCAGTTCAGGTGTTTATCCAATTTTATTTTAAGAGCATTAAAGCTAGTAGAGTCAACCATTGATTCAGGTACTGCATTCCGGGCTTCTTCTACCCTTATAGGAAAAAAAAAACTAGCCCTTTTTCTTGTATTGCAATTTGGTATATAGAGTTTATTGTGACTTCTTAAATTAGCTTTTCTGTTTATTAATTGTATACAACCACACTGTCTTCTAAGTTCATTATCGTGAAGTATTTTGTATAATTGTAGTAAGTCACCCCTGGCTCATCTGTTGGCGAAAATAACTAATCCCATTTTCTTTGGTCTGGTTTCATAGATGTAATTTCTTAAACTGGGGATTAATTTGGTAGCTCACCTTAGATTGATTCAACAAGGTTTATGTCCATGACATAATCCTGGTTCCAGAAGAGGGAATGCAAAATCAAAGTAGAGCCTAACATAAGTTCTAAAGACGAGGATCATAATGGACTGATTTTTGTTAACAGGGGTGCGCCTAACTCTATTATGTATTGAGTTGGCTGTTTGAACAACTTTCCTACAGTGGTTCCTGGGTGTTGATTTGTTACTAAGAATAATGCCCAAGCTGCGTTCCTTGGTGGAACATTTTAAAATTGAATTGTTTTACCAGTATTGGTATTTAGGATTGTTTTTTCCAAAATGCAGAATGACACATTTGTCTGTATTTAATGTCATTTTCTTTTCAGTACATCACCTTTCAATTTCCTTTTGATTATTACAGATCATTATGTAATCTTCAATTATTCTACACTTCACCCTAATTTGGTGTCATCAATGAATTTGGTTATGATATTAGTTACATTTTCATTAATGTCCATAATAAAGAGGTTAAACAAGGTGGGACCCAAAATGGATCCCTGTGGAACTCCGCTGGTTTCTATACCAAGTTGGGACAATGTACCTCTAACCTTGACTCTCTGAGTTCTTTGGTCGAGCAAATTTTCAATCCATCTCACAATGTTCTTATTAATTCCCAATTCTGAAAGCTTGACCACTAGTGCTCTGTGTTAAGGGACAATATACTCAAACCAAGAAAATCAAGAACCTTGAGAATGTGGTTCAAAAAACAGTTTATGTTTTGTTGGCTTACCCATGCTGGAAAATTCTGAATCATTTACCTGTGATGTGGGCAAGTGATTCTTCATCAAATGTCTCATCTACAGTACACTTCTGAAATGATGTTCCCTTTAATTAATGCCTATCAGATGCTTACCAATAAGATCTTCCTGACTGACTCACAAAATTTAAATGTCAATAGGCTCCTACCTCTACTTCCACTGCCTCACCCACCAAGCCTTTTACTATACTGGTGCAGTTTGCACTCAAAAGAAGCTGACAGGTTATAAAAAAAGCAAACCAGAATCAAAGGGGCAATGACTTCTTGCAGGGCCAAAGTTTATATTTACGGCAATGTTAGTTCCCAGACTCAGGCCAGCAAGGGGAGGGTTATACAATACCAGGCTGATATGCAGCAGATAAATTGGAAATTTCTTTTTATTATAGCCATGTAAAGCCTGTGTTATGTACTCAAGTACTGCAAACCCCCTGCCAGAACTATTACCACCCAAGTACTAATTCACAGTCACCTCGAGCAAGTAAAAACTGACCTTAGGCACCAAGACTGTTCAGGAATATATGCCTAAACAATATTGACACTGTTCTTGATCAGTTCATCAGCCAGTTCAATGAAGTCTGTGACATACATGCACCTTTTAAAACTAGGAAAGTAAAGGGGACCAAAAACCCCTGGATTACCCCAACCTTATTGAACTCCTAAAAGCAAGAGATCATCTCTGGCATAAGGCTCGGGCATCTGGAACCCAATCTAATCTCCAAAACTATAGAAAAGCTAAAAATACATGCACCAGAGCAATCTGGATGGCCAAAAGCCAGTATTAAAAAGATTCCCTGTCAAACAGCTGGAAATACAACAGGTTCTTCTGAAAAAATATCCATGATATCACTGGGAAAGACCCCAAGCCAACTCCCACTATGCCGAATCTAGATGGAACTCCAAACATGGATCCAAAAATCATTGCCAACGCTTTCAACAAGGCATTCGCAGACCTGAGCAGTGTCCTTCCTCCTGACTATTTTAACCATTCCAGTATGAGTGATAACCCAGGAAACCCAGTTCCACAACAAAATCACCCTCCTTTCTATTTCAAACATGTCACTGTAAGTGTTGCTAGACGATACTCAAGAAAGAGCTCAGGAAATCAAGGCACAGTGGGGACTCCTTTGATCTTATGTTTATAAACCTTACATTTAATAAAGTCCTTGAACCCATTATCAAAATAATCAACCTATCACTTAGCCTCTCACAATTCCTCGAATGATGGAAATCTGCAATGGTCACCTCATGCATATGAGTGGTGACCGTGCACTAATAGACAATTATCACCCAATTTCACTTCTCCCACCACTTTCTAAGGCCTTGGAGTGCATCACGGCTGACCAACTAGTATAATACCTGGAGCTCTAACAGTTGCAATGTGCCCAACAGCATGGGTTTCGACATAGACATAGCACTGTCTCAGACTTATTAGAATTTATGGGCTTCATCCATACCTCACTGGCTCAAGGGCTCTTGGTTGGTGCAACCTTCATAGACTTAACCAAGGCCTTTCATACTGTAAACCACTCATTCATCCCCATTGATCAACTCACCAACATCAGACTTTCCTCAGGAACCACTGCATGGTTCTCTAGCAAATTAAGCAACTGATCGCAGCAAGTAAATATCAGAAAGGTTCACTCAGAAAGTAGGCCAGTGTGCTTTGGGGTCCCCTGAGGCTCCATACTAGGCCCTCTCCTATTCAGTATCTTTTTAAATAAATGGCTGAACTCCTGCCATGGCCACATACTTCTATACATGGATGATGCCGTTATCTTCACTAACCACCCTCATCCTGAGCACCTCCAGGTCCAGCTCCAGCAAGGCTTGGCATCTGAAGAAAAATGGTTCACAGATCACAAGCTCATCCTGAACTATAAGAAAACCAAGATCATGATGTTCACCAGTAATCACAGTGAGCGCAAGAACTTTGCATTGATCATTACGGACCTGAGGATTACTTGGAGCAGGTGGTGTTAGTGGACAGCTTCTACTGACTGCCCTACTGTGGAACTTTCAAACCTGTCATCAATTTTTTTCACTTTGGTGCTTTTCACTAATTTGGACAAGCTTTCTTCTGGTTGGGAATTTGTGCCTGTGAAAGCTGACTTGATCTGCTCCCTGGCCCTGTTTCTCGGGTATACGGGTGGTGAGAGTGCTGTGTATACCGTTTGTCTTTATATTCTCTGTACTTTAATTATGGTCCTCCCCCACCATGTGAGAGGTGGTTGTTGGGGGTAAAATTCACTTTCCTGACTATGAGACCTATGGATTGTTTAGAACTTTTATTGCATTAACGTACGGTGACTTCTACATTGTTTTATTGCTTTTGATTACTGTGGATTATTCCCCACCATGGGAGAGGTGGCGTTGGGGTTGAACTATTCTTGGGCCTTTTAATCAGAGTGGTGAGGACTTTCTGGTTCAGAACTCATACTGTATTATATTATTGAGACTGATTCCTTGTTTTTCATTTAACACAAGCAGTTACAATTTGGACTTTTGTAATTTTTCTATTTTTATTTTATTTTCAATTTTATTTTGTGGTGTGCAGGTGTATATGAGAGTGTAGGGGTGGCAGTGTGGGTGATTTGTTTATATTGGTTTTAGGTTAATTATTTATTGGGTTTATTTGCGGCTATTGTTAGGCTGGCAGGTAGCTCCACCGGTCAGGCACTACTCCTCCTCCTCCTCTGAGATCTAGGACCTTTACCCCTTCAGTTGTCCTCTCTTGCCTGCAGCAGTTTACAGACACTGCAGGGCACTTGGAATAGTAGGGAGGAGTAAGAGGAGGGCTGGGGGTCCTGAACATCAGAGGGGTTGAGCAGGATGGTCAGATTGGGGTAGTTAGGACCAGAAGACACCCTGGGGTGAAATGGATTCCAGAACATGGTCCACCACATCTGGTTCCCATACCCAAGGGCTCCAATGTTTTTGGGCTGGTGGCCTGGATGGCCTCGGTACCCCATCTGACTCGAGTGGTGTTGTGCAATGCCAGATTTATTAGGAACAAGATGGCCATTATTGCTGAACTTGTTGGGTCAACAGATCTGGCTTGCATCACCGAGACCAGGCTGGATGATAATGCTGGCCCCGTTTTGGAGGCAGCCATCCCGGCCGGATTCTTAGTGATACATCACTCGAGATTGGACTACAGGGGTGAGGGTGTAGCCATTTGTTTTAGATAGGAATTGGACATTGTGGGAGTACCAGTTGAGGAACCCAGATCATTTGAGTGTGTCATTGTTGCAGGTGAGGGGTGTAGGATCATTCTCATTTACCATTTACCAGGGGGTGAGAAATTGTTCCTACAGGAAGTCACAGACTTCGTTGTCGACATGGCATTTGAGTCACTTAGGCTGATGGTACTGTGGCATTTGAGTCACCTAGCTGATGGTACTTTGTGAATTCAATGCATGGGTCAAAAATGAACTTTTGCAATTTGGTCAGGACTTCCTCCAAATCATGTACTCATTGGGCTTCACGCAGGTAGTTGCCTCTGCAACTCATAATTATGGTCACTCACTCGATCTGATTTTCCTCCTGGTGATGGAGACCACCGATTTGGTGGTGGAACCAGTCAGATGGTCCAACCACAACACGATAAGGTTCAATTTCCTGGCTCCCCTCTATATGCCTGCTCCTGTGGAGATGGTCAGATACCGCCCTTTGAGGGCTGTGACCTCTGATGGCCTGCTGGCAGTACTGGACCTATCAGGATTGCTGGGTACAAGCGGGAGTCCAGAGAGCTTAGTCCAGACCTATAATAAGGCTGTGATGGAAGCCCTGGACTATATTGCTCCTGTCTGTGTTTGTCCTTTCTCTCTTTGCCCATGGTCCCCCTGGTTTGATGGGACCCTGAAGGAGTTGAGACAAGTTGGACGAAGGTTAGAGCAATGCTGGATGAAATCTGTCCTGGATATTTGCCACCTTAGATTGATAGAGCATTACTGTGTCTATCAATCAGCAATCACCCATAAGAAGGCAGAGCTCCTGTCCAGGCAGATTGCTGCAGCTGAGAATTGACCTGCCCAGTTCTTTCAAACCATGGACAGGATGTGCAACCCAACCTGTCTGCAAGTCCAAAGTGCATTTTTACAGCTTACGTGTGAGGAGTTTGCTTGATTCTTTGCTGATAAGGTGGCAACATCAGGGCGGGGATCCAACCAGCACACTCTATGGGAGTTGAAGGTGATCGGTGCTTGGCCACTGCCCCTCAGTTTTCTTGGTCTTCTTTCAACTGGCCGGAGATCATTAATATCATGCAGATTGTCCAGAATATGTGGCCAACATGCTGTAGTTTGGACCTCGGCCCAACACACCTTATTTTGGGGTGTATGGATTCTATTGGCCCTGTCCTTGCTAAGACTGTGTGGTGCTCCTTAGAGATGAGTGAGTTTCCTAGCTCCCTGAAGGAGGTGGTGGTGACACCACTTCTTAAGAATGCTTCTTTGGACACTAACTGCTTGGCTAACTACAGACCTAACTCTAACCTTCCCTTTGTAGGGAAGGTGATTGAGAAAGTAGTTGCACTGCAGCTGGAGAACCACCTTACCATTTATGATATCTATGATCCTCTCCAGTCTGGTTTTCGGAAGAGGCATAGCACCAAGACTGCTCTGGTCTGAGTGCTCAATGATCTCCTGATGGCTAGAGATCGTAAGTGCTGCTCCATTTTGGTGCTTCTAGTTTTCTCTTCAGCTTTTGACACCATGGACCATGGGGTGTTGCTCGAGCACCTGAGGGTCATCTGTGGCCTATCAGGTCCAGTCCTCAGATGGTTTCAATCATTCCTCACTGGCAGATTGCAGATGGTGGTGTCTGGGTTGTTTTCCTCTGACTCATTCTCCCTGCCATGTGGGGTCCCTCAGGGCTTGGTGCCCTCCCCAATGTTGTTCACGGTGTATATTCTGCCTCTAGTAGACATTGTAAGATGGTACGGGCTGAGGTTTCACTGTTATGCAGATGATACCCAGCTCTATCTGTCTTTTGCACCTGACCAGGATAGTGCAATCTTGGTCTTTAACAACTGCCTCGCAGAAATCCAGGACTGGATGAAATCCAGCTGGCTAAAACTGAATTCTGATAAGATTGAGGTGCTGGTGGTGGTTCCAGCTCTCTGGATAGAGGGGTCGGTGGCAGGGCTACCTTCTGGCTTTGGCTCGGGAATAGTAAGTTGCCTTCCTCTGAATGGGTATGAAACCTGGGGGTGATCCTTGATGATAGGCTGACACTGCGTTCACAGGTGTCCACAGTTATCAAGTCTGCATTTTACCATCTTAGGAACACCACTCAGGTCAAGCACCTTGTTCTGTCTAGAGACCTTCCAACATTGATCCATGCCTTCGTGACCTCATGCCTGGACTACTGTAACTCCCTTTACCTAGGTCTTCCGGGGGTTGACATCCACTGCTTGCAGCTGGTGCAGAATGCTGTGGTATGGCTGCTGATGGAGGCACCTCATTTGAGTCACATCACTCCTGTGCTGGGTGAACTGCACTGGCTACCTGTTCAGTGGTGGAACAACTTCAAGGTCGGTCTTTTGACCTACAAAGCCCTGCATGGACAGGGTCCGGGCTACCTGCAAAAGCTCCTGAACCCTTACTGTACTGGTTGTCCACTTCGCTCAGCTGATGAGGGGTTGTTAGAGATTCACAGGGTATGGTTGAAAACCTGTGGTTCTCGTGCTTTCATGTTTGCAGCCCCAACACTATGGAATTCTCTACCTCATCAGATTCAATAGTGCCAGATTGCAGGGACCTTTAAGACAGCTTTGAAGTCTCACTTGTTCTGCCAGGCTTTTGGAGATCTTATATAATATCCTGCTTCCATTTGTTTCTTCATTTTATTGATTGTAATTTAATTGTTTATTGTTTAATCTGTTTTAATTGTTTTAAAGATTTGTACAGGGCTTTGATTGTGGTATTGCGCATGATAAATAAAGTTTAATATTATTATTAACAACAAGGGTTACCCCCTTGAGTTAGTCCAACAGTTTACGTATTGGGGTATAATCATTGACTCTACCTTGTCCTACACTCAGCACATCAATAACACAGCAAAGGCAATGAACAGGTGAATAACAATGCTGTATCGGCATCAACACAACTTGACCCCTGATGCCCTGAACCTTGCCATCCGTAGCTCAGTAATCACACTCACCGATTATGGGATTGTCATTTATGGATCTGCCACCAGTACAGCCCTCCAGCACATCAAAACTGCCTTAAACAAAGCTTACATCTTAAGCGTAAGAGTAAACATCTTTATAAAAATAGTGCTATTCACCACGAAGGACCATAGCGCTAGTACAATAACTAATAAAATCAGTAAAAAACAGTAAAAATCACAGCTAAAAACCTCCATTCATCATATTTAAGTGTCAGATTTACACAACACTAGAGAAAGCAAGATTAAACATGCAAGTTTTCAACACAGATTTAAAACTCTCCACTGTCAGGAACTCCCTTATCCAATGAGGTAGAGAATTCCACATGGTGGGGGCCACAAATTCAAATGCTCTGGCCCTAGATGTCTTCAAATGAACACTGGGAATCTCTAGCCATCCCTCATCGGCAGAGGAGAGTGGGTGGGATGGGCAGTAGGGGCAAAGATGCTCTTGCAGATAACTCAGCCCCTGTCCATGAAGTGCCTTATAGGTCAGCAAACTGCCTTTGAAGGTGATCCGCCACTGAATAGGCAGCCATTGCAGATCACACAGCACAGGCATGACATGGCAACCTCAAGGTAGCCCAGTCAACAGCCTAGCTGCTGTGTTCTGCACCAGCTGCAGGTGGCAGATATCAACCCCTGGTAGCCCTAGGTAGAGGGAATTACAGTAGTCGAGGTGAGAGATCACAAAGGCGTGAACAAAAGTTAAAAGATCATCGGGTGGAACTCTGTGTTTGATCCAGACAATGCTGCTCAGATGGTAAAAGGAGTCTTGACAATGGACAACACCGGAAATTCTCACTGGGGCTAATCAGCTTACCCACACATGTGATCTATACACCTAGGCTAACTGGCTACAATTTGACAGCAGATTTAGATACCAAACCTGCCTGATTGTGAAAAAAGCCAGGCTTGGTTTGATGCCTCCAGATGTCCAAACCCTCCTGACTCCACCGCTAAACCAGCATGCTACCAGACGATCCAACAGCCAGATATTCATAACCCCTCAATGCCGTATTGCTCTTGGGCAGCGAGCATTTGCATATAGAGCCCAACACTGGATCAACTTGCTGCAATCTAATATATCTAATGCTGCCACACTGGGATCCTTCAAACACCTTTTCTGCCAGCACCTAGGCACTGAGGCAACATGCAACTTCTATCACTAGGTCTCCCATCCTACTCCACACCTGACCCACAATTGTCAGCCATTCTCGGCTAGCACTTCCCTCTTCTCTGAGCATTTATTCACACTTCTCTCTTCCTTCCCTGCCTCCCCACTCATTTCTTCCACACCCATCTCTTTCCCCCTTATGGCCTTCCCCTCCCTTATCTCGCCCCTCCTCTCCACCCTCCCTGTCTACAGATGGGCTCCAGCACCTTTGCCTGTAGTAGTTTGCAATTTAGTTGACTGAGGCATTCATTGTACTATGCCTTCGATGTATTGTGATGTTCTCTGTCTCCTCTAGATACTGCTATCTGTATTCCTTATCTCATGCTCCATCCAGCTACATCTTTTGTTTCCTCCGAACCTATGTCATTTATTTTTTTTATCATATTTTCCTTTATACTCCTCCTTAGTGGCATGGATCCCTGCTATTTCTGGCCACCAGCACCCCCTGGGTGCGGTCTGGCACCCCCACATTGCCAGCCATTGTCACTCATGTACTCTGTGGCAGGATCCTCTCGGGAACTGGGGGCACAGTGCACGGCCATCAGCCGCCTAGATCGTCACTTCGCCATGTTTCCACAAATTTTTTGCCCCTTGCTGAGTGGACATGTCTGCCCACTTTGCCCCCTTGCTGCCATCACTCTGATAGTGCCCCATGTCATCACAAGGGGCTGCTACAGAGCGGTGGTTCCCTGGATCCCTCCCTGGGATAGGAGAGCAGTCCACTGGATGCTTGATCCTATCCGTCCCCTGCCAACTCCTGGCGGCTCGGGCTCACGTCTGAACCCAGGTCGCCAGTGTGACACAAGGTGTGGCATCCAGTGCCTTAACCCTCAGCTCCACTGGGCCGGCGTCATTTGTTTATTAATTTTACTTTGAGATGTACTTAGGCCTGGTGACACTTGCACTGCATCACCCAATTGCAATTGTTCCTGATGATGATATCTTCTGACGTGGAACCTATGTAAAGAGCTTCTGCTCAAAGGTGTTAATCCAAGATTTCAATAAATAAAATAGATAAATATAAAATGTTGGCTACATCGAGATTCATCTTTTACAACCAGACCAGCTGGCCAGCTTTTTGAAAAAACACCAGACAAAGAGAAGAGAAGAAGACAGTATGAATTTTGGGGACATTGATTTAAAACCTCTAAGCACCATCGTTACAGGGGTTGTTTCACTGATAGTGTCACTTTAGAAATGATCTGCATGGATTTCTTGTTTTAGCACTCTCTCTGAAACAAAGCATAGTGGATTTTAGGGTCAAGGACTTGGACTGTTACCCACTCGCTAACTGTTCCCAGGGACTATAATTCTATTTGTTCTAATGGACTTTGTACAGCCAGATAACTATAAATATTTTTTTCAAATGCTGCTATAACCATGCTATACATTGTTTTACTTTCATGTTGATGTCAATTTTAAAAGTGTACCTTTTTGGGGTTCTTTAAATATCATTTTTTAATATAATTTAATATCCCATATCCTTTTTTAACCCACTTCCTGAATAAGGCAGGTGTAACTCTTCAAATTCCCTCTGGAACATGTTTCTGTAGTTCCTCCACGAAATCACCTTTCAGACAGGATTTAAAAAAAAATCAACTTCTCTTCATCATAAGGTGGAGTAATAAAAAGAATATTGTGTGTGTGTGTGTGTGTGTGTGTGTGTGTGTGTGTGTGTGTGTGTGTGTGCGACTATTGACTACAATCCAATCCACACATTAATTCTATATCCCTTGTCAAATTAATACATTAGCAGCCAGAATTCATTCATAAATTTGAAACAATTTACAAAGTTAATCCACTTTGCAAAGTGCAAATTCACTGTATAGGAATAACTCCACAAACTGCAAATTATGTAAGTAGAAACATAGAAGCTGATGGCAGAAGGAGACCGCTAGGTCCATCTAGTCTGCTCATTTGTTTTAGACCTATTTTGACAATCTAGTTGCCCTTTGTAGTCAGGGCTCCCTTGTGTCTATCCCATGCATTCTTGACAGTGTTGACCCCCACAACCTCTTAAGGCAGGCTGTTCCAGGCATCCACCACTCTTTCTATGTAGACAAACTTCCTGGTGTTGATAAAGAATCTCACTCCTTGCAGCCTGAGATCATGTCCCCTGGTCCTGGAGCCCTTCTTAAAGTGAAAAAGTTCCTGCAGCTGTACTATGTTAATGCCTTTTATGAACTTGAGTGTTTCAGTCATGTCCCCTCTCTCTCTTCTCTGCTCCAGGGAGTACATATTCAGTTCCCTAACTCTTTCCTCATAGGACATGTACTGCAGACCCTGAATCATTTTTGTTGCCTTTCTCTATACTGTTTTCACCCAGTCAATGTTCTTTCTGGGGTGAGGCCTCCAGAATTGGACTCTGTATTCCAGGTGAGGCCTGACAAGTGATCCATACAGTGGTAGTACCACCTCTCTCTCCTCCTGCTCGTGACTCCCCTCCCAATGCAGCCCAGCGTTCTGCTGGCCTTTAATGTTGCCTTCTCACACTGCTTACTAACCTTCAAGTCAACTGAAATTATGATTCACAGATCTCGTTCCTGGTTTGAGGCCACCAGTCTTTAGCGTCCTAGGTAATACTCCTTTCTTGGATTTTTCTTTCCTATGTGCATGACCTTGCACTTTTTGCTGTTACATATAGGCTGCCACACTCCAGACCATTCTTCTAGTTTCTTGAGGTCAGCTTCCATCTTGCTCACTCCTTCTTAGGTGTCCTCCCTGTTACGTATCTTGATGTTGTCTGTGAGCAGACACACCTTCCCTTCCAGTCCATCAGTGATGTCTGCTATAAAAACATTGAACAGCAGACGCCCCAGCACTGAGCTCTGGGAACTCTGCTGATCACCCTGCCTTCCATCGATTGCATTCAATTAACCCGTACCTTCTGGGTTCTGCCTTGTAACCAGTTGTGTACCCATCTGACTACTTCTGGACCAACCCCTGTGTGGTAAAGCTTCTTTACTAGCCTTCTGTGTGGAACCAAGTTGAAGGCCTTACTAAAGACTAGGTAGACCACATCTACTGCCCCACTGCCGTTCACTATTTTTGTAGCATAGTTAAAAAAACTCGAGCAGGTTTGTTTGGCATGACCTACCTGCTGTGAAACCCTGCTATTTAGGGTCTTGTTGGCTGCTAGCTTTGAGGAATGCTATGATCCTCTGTTTGAGTAGTGTCTCAATTAGTTTCCCTACTATAGACGTGAGGCTCAATGGTCTGTAATTACTAACCTCTTTGCAACTGCCTGATTTCTGAAGTGGAACCACTATTGCTTTTTCCAGTCTTTGGGTACCACACTGCTATTCAGGGATTTTGTGAATAGAAGTGTCAGAGGGGCTGCTAATTCTGTCCCCAGTTCCTTAACAATCCTGGTGTGCATCTCATCTGGTCCCATGTCTTTGTCTGCTTTTAGTTTATTTAGCACCTCCCATACTTCAGCTTCTTTAAATGGACTCATGTCTACCCCTAGTCCTAGGGTGTTGTGTTTTTTCAGGGCTGGGCCACCCTCTGGGTCCTCTTTAGTGAACACCGAGCAGAAGTATTTGTTGAGGATTTTGACTTTCTCTGGGTCATGTTTGGTGCATTTCCCTTCTTCAGTAGCAATCTTTACTATCCCCCCTTTTGCCTTCCTACATTCCCTAATGTGTCTAAAAAATTATTTGTCTCCTCTCTTTGTCCCTTCTGCTATCTTTTCCTCTGTCTTGGCTTTTGCCTTTCTAATTAGTTTGTTAGACTTTCTAATTTTTCCCTTGTACAACTCCCAGTCTTTCTCAGTCTTGGTTTCCTTGGTATATGCTGTACGACTTTTTTTTCTTTGACTGTGTTAGACACTTCCTTGGAAACCCATAGAGGATTTATTTTTCTTTCTGTTTTGCTGATACATCTGGTACATTGATCTGTGGCAGTCTTTATCGCTTTCTTGAGTCTCCCCCACATGACCTCTGCCTCCTCAACCTATATTTCCATTAACTAGCTACATATATTGTTCCTCATTTTTTGGAAGTCAGCCTTTCTGAAATCTTTATCTTTGAGTGGCTGGCGTCTTGTGTTATGTTTACCTTAAAACTTACCATGCAATTGTCGCTGTTGCCCATATGGCATCCCACTTCGATGTCCTTGATCCTTTCCGAGTTTGTGAGGACAAGATTGAGAATGGCATCTCCCCTTGTTGGGGTTTTAACAAGTTGGTACAGTCCCATACCTTGTAGTGACAATAAGAAGTCCCTGCTTCATGTTGTTGCTGCTGTTAGTGTGCTCCAATTAATATCTAGTAGGTTGAAGTCCCCCACCAGTATTACATTTGACTTCCTTAGACATTTTGTGGATTTCCTCTATTAGGTCTTTGTCTCCTTTATCTCCCTGAATTAGGGTCCTGTACATGACACCAATTCTGAAGGGTTTTCACTTGCCTGTGTCTACTGTTAGCCACAGTGATTTGAAGTCCCCCGCTTGCCCTTTTACTTTGATGGCTTTTATTTCCTCCCAAATGTAAATGTCTATGCCCCCCACTGCTCTTTTTTTTGCCTTGCCTATCTTTCCTGAACAGACTGTAACCGGAAATGGTCGTATCTCATCCTTGGTTTTCCATGAACCACATTTATGTTATAGCCACCCAGTCCAACCTTTCTGTTTCCAAGATGGCTGTGAGTTCGGGAAGTTTGTCGGTTAGGCTCCTAGTATTTGTAACCATTGCCTTCCAGGAATGTACATCCTCTTTGGTGCGAGGTTGTACCCTCTTCCTGGACTGCTCCAATTTGCACTTTCCAGCCAAGAGATTATGGATGTTGCTGGTTCGGGCAGATGTTGACTCTGATTTGTTTTCTGAGGATGTATGCACACATTTGGCATTTTGGGGAGTGAAGACCAGCCCACTAATGGCAGGGGTGTAAGCTGCATCATACTCCCCTTTATTTAGTTTAAACTACCTGTATAGACATCAAACATTTGTCCAAGTGCTCACAGACCTTTTCTGTTTAGGTGCAATCTGTCATATTTAAAAAAAAGCTCTTTCCCAAAAGTTGTGCCAGTTCCCTATGTAGTGAGTTCACCAGTGACGTGAGACCCACAGGCAAATTTCACAATGTACTATGAGACTGGAGGTCATATGGTACTGAAATGAGCTGTGTGTCATGCGGAGGTTTTGTTGAGTGCAGCACTTTAACGAAATAATTGGAAGGAAGTCTGTCCCTACTTGTCTGAGAAAAAGCCTTTAAAAATCAATCCACAAATTGAGTATTTTGAAACAAAATTGCTCACTGAATGATCAAGAGAGCCTTGTGCAGCTAGATTTGTAATGTTTGTTTCTGGGTTTGCTGATTTATTTAGCATGTGGTTACATGAAGTATTGTATCAGTATCTTTCTATATTAATTGTAGTTATTTTGTTTAGTTCTTAAAGTGACTGTGTTACTTTCAGTAACTTTTTAATTACCCTATTATGTGTGCATTGTTGGTCCCTGTTGGGTTAAAAAAATAAAAAAAAAAACTTTTCTGGGGTTGTTTTACAGTAGCCACTATTATCTCAGTAAACCATTCTGTTCAGAATCATATCACACTGCTAATCTCTCATGGGAGGTAGTGTCTGCTGCTGTCATTTAAGCAATAAGCACAACAAGGTGTGCACTGTGTTGGGATAACGACACACCTTGGGTGGGTTGAAGTATAAGGCCAAATGTTCAGTGCTTCCACCATCCAAGAAGTGCCATTATCCCAGCATAACATACACCCTGGAGTTCCTTATTTCAGTTATGAAATGGGTCATAAAAATGTGTGATGAAATATTTTTAGCAAAAAAAAGTCATTATTTAAATTAGTAATATAAATAAAATAAATAAAATGAATGATGAAAAAGAAAAATACACCCATTTGAATAATGTTACTGTTGCCACATGCAGAAAGTCGCACCAGAGCTGCATATAAGCAGCAGTCTTTGTCAGAGACCTGTATGGGCAGCAGTGACAGCAAGCATGGAAACTGTCCACTTCAGCATGTGGGAAGACTTAACTTTAGGGTGTTGCAATTGGCAGCTATGGGGAAAAACAGTTAACTTAAAACTATAAAAACAAACAACTTGTCCTGAGAGTATGGCACAATAAACATTTCTGCAGGCAGCACTAACTTACTGTTTGTTGATGTCTTTCCTGTAGTGTATTTTTTTTTTTGTTTTCTCTGCGTAGTGTTCTTACCACAGCACCAGGGTCTTTCAGTAGTGGCCCTTCCTGTTCCCAGTAAAAGAACAAACTGTTTTTTTAGAACAGGGAAGCCTGCCTGGTCATTTAGAAAAAAATGTCTGTTTGGTGCTTAAAGGGGTAGTCACTAACTCAAATGTAATTCACTGTGGTTGCAGTGCTGGAACCGAGATGTGTAAGGAGTTGCCATGAGGAGCCAAAGTCAGCCACATCAGCAGCAAGGTTAGCTGCTGATATAAAGTGAGGAGATACAGTTGGCAGCATGGGAGAAAGTATTTTTTCTTTCATTCTAATGGACTAGGATCATAGATATTTAAAGACTGTCAGTAATGAGAGTTTATGTAGAGAAGGAGTGAGTGGGCAGTCAGCAATGTCATGTAATTGTTTTTAATTGTATAGATCCACAACTAAGGCCATTTGCAGAGTCTCACTCAGCATATTCATTATAAAACAAGCATTTGTCAATGCCGAATGTTGATTGTGTTGGTCCGTTGAGCTCGTTCAGTGGTCCTCTGTCACTGGTTCAGTCTGTTTGTCCCGTTGGGCTGCTGCCTGCATTGGCACCTTGTTCTGCTGAGAAAGAAATCTGCAGCAGCTGTCCCGAAAGAGCTCCATTGAGGTGGCTCACTCCCCCTCTCTCATTCACTCATTCTATTTCTCCTGGCGCTGCAGGCAGCCCTTTTGTACTGGGCTCCTGCCTGTGTTGGTGGCTTTTTCTACCCACAAAGAAATCCACAGCTGTCCCGACAGAGATCCATGAGGTTGCTCACTCCCCTTGTCTCATTCACTCAGTCTGGTTCTCCTGGTGCTGCAGGCTGCCCTTTTGTACTGTACTCCTGCCTCCGTTGGCACCTTTTTCTGCCCACAAAGAAAATCTGCAGCAGTCCCGACAAAGCTGCGTTAAGCTTGCTCACTGCCCTTCTCTCACTCACTCATTCTGTTCTGCCGGCACTGCAGTCTGCCCTTTTCTACTTGGCTTCTGCCTGCGTTGCTGCCTTCTTATGCCCACAAAGAAATCTGCAGCAGTTACAATGCAGCTCTGTTGAGATCACTCACTCACTCATTCTGGTTTTCCTGCCACTGCAGGCTGTCCTTTTGTACTGGGCCCCTGCATGCATTGCTGCCTTTTTCTGCCCACAAACTAATCTGCAGCAGTCCCAACACAGCCCCGTTGAGCTCACTGACTCCCCCTCCCTCATTCATTCATTCTGTGTCTCCTGGCACTGTAGGTTGCCCTTTTGTACTGGGCTCCTGCCTGCATTGGTGGCTTTTTCTGGCCAGAAAGAAATCTGAAGCAGTCCCGACACAGCTCCACTGAACTTGCTCACTCCCCCTTTGTCACTCTTGCATTCCGTTTCTGCCGCCGGAGCAAGCTGGCCTTTTGTTCTGGGCTCCTGCCTGCGTTGCCACATTTTCTGCCCACAAAGAAATCTGCAGCAGTCACACTAGAGCTCTGTTGAGGTTGCTCACTACCGCTCTGTCAGTCGTTCATTCTGTTTCTCTTGGTGCAGCAGACTGCGCTTTTATATGGGGCTCCTGGCTGCATTGGCACATTTGTCTTTCCACAAAGAAATCTGCAGCTGTCCCAACGGAGCTTCACTGAGGTCGCTTGGTCTCCCTCTCTCATCGCTCATTCTGTTTGTCCTGGCGCTGCAAGCTGCCCTTTTGTTAGGGGCTCCTGTCTGCATTGGCACCTTTTTCTGCTCACAAAGAAATCCCAGCAGTCCTGATAGAGCTCCGTTGAGCTCACTAAGTCCCCTTGTCTCACTCGCACTGTTTCTTCCACTGCTGCAGGCTGGCCTTTTGTACTGTGCCCCTGCCTGTATTGACGCCTTTTTCTGCCCACAGAGAAATCCGCAGCAGTCCTGACAGTGCTTCGGTGAGTTCGCTCACTTCCCCTCCCTCACTCATTCTGTTTCTCCCAGTGCTGCAGGCTGCTCTTTTGTACCAAGCTCTTGTGTTGGGGCCTTTGTCGGTTCACAAACAAATCTGCAGTAGTCCTGAGAGAGCTCAGTTGGACTGGGTCACTCCCCCCTGTCACTCGGTTGATCTTAATCTGTCCCAAACACTGATTTCCCAGAGTGACTGTGCTATTGTCCGGCAGGAGTGCAAAAACATATTTTAGCCAGGATGTGGAAAATGACAGCTGTAGTGTTCATAGGGAGTTGTGAAAAAATGCCACTGTTGAAAAATGTGGCATGATAGTATTACAATTCATGGGTTACAAGGGTGCATGGAAACAGTTCAACGACGCCTGTAACACAGTCATGTTATGGAGTTTCTCACCAAATTTTCAACATAGGGATTTTAGGACCTCTGCTCATGAACAGTGCCGCTGCCATATTCTTAATCTGTCCCGAGCACTGACTTCCCATAGTGACCATGTTATTCTGTGCCAGAACTGTGAAAACACATTTCGGCCAGGATGGGAAACATGATAGCTGCACTGTTCATAAGTAGGTCTGGGAAAATGGCAATGTTGAAAATCTGGAGTGAAAATATTATAAATTCACGAAGCTACATGTGTGCATGCCAACTGTGCAATGCACGCTCATAACACAGTCATTTTATGGAGTATCATTACTGAATTTTCAACATAGGCATTTTAGGACCTCTACTCATGAACAGTGTCACTGTCATTTTCATAATCTGTCCCGAACACAGACTTCCTACAGTGACCATGTTATTCTGCCCCGGAATTGCAAAAACACATTTCAGCCAGGATGTCAACAGTGACAGCTGTACTGCTCACAAGGAGGTGTGACAAAATGCCAATGTTGAAAATCCGGTGTGAAAATATTGTAAATTCACGGAGTTACGAGCGTATGCAGCAACTGTGCAACGCACGCTCGTACAACAGTCATTTTTTGGATTTTTTCCACCAAATTTGCAACATAGGCTTTTTGAGAGCCCACCTCATGAACACCGGCACCGTCGTTTCGTTAATCAGCCCCAAAGGGTGATTCTGCACAGTGACCGCGAAACCACTTTTCAGGGCTGATTAATGCCATGACAGTTCAAGAATTCATGACAGGGGTCCCAAAAACCCCATGTTAAACATTTGGTGAAAAAAATTCCCAAAAATGCCCAAGATATACACTAAAGTTGAAAAAAATCTATTCATTACATTATACAGCTTACCGGCATTTCCTCGGTTCGCGGTTGGCTTGAAGAGTGCAGACGTGTTCCCGGTCCACAGGAGATCATCACGCCAAGCTCCGGAGGTACATATGGGGTGAGGGGGGTGTGGGGTGGCAGGGTGCACAGTGAATGGGTACGGGTTGTGGAAGGGGGGCCCCGGAGACTACGAGGGACCGTTTCCTTTTTTTCAGGTAAAACAACAAAAAAAAAAACACAGTGGGACCATTTTTAATTTTCAATGGGGCATGTCATGCCACCAGAGTCTTGCTTGGGGGGCCAGCTGTAGCTGGCGAGTTGGGCACCCCATCGGTAAACAACAAAAGGGGGATTCATTTCTGCTGGTTAGGATTAGGCACCTGCTGGTAAAGTAGGGATTAGTTTCGCTGACGGGGATTGGGCACCCCGTCAGCAGACAATAAAATGGGGGAGTTACAGTATGTCGAAGGGGAGTGGGCTCCCCAGTCAGCAAATAAACATGGGGGGGTAGATATTGTTTGTGAATACAGTGGCAAGCTGCCGCCATGTTCACAAACAATATCAAACATCCTACATCCCGCCCTGCAATGACGGGTCGGTCCCTCATTGCAGCGAACAGCTGACGCTGCAATGACGAGGCAGCCCCTTATTGCA
The DNA here is from genome assembly GCA_016271365.2 of Neoceratodus forsteri. Classification (NCBI taxonomy): domain Eukaryota; kingdom Metazoa; phylum Chordata; order Ceratodontiformes; family Ceratodontidae; genus Neoceratodus; species Neoceratodus forsteri. The sequence goes on along the minus strand of CM028131.1, from coordinate 950,631,778 downwards.
GCAGCTGATGTTTTAGAAAGTTATGGCATGCTGGCTGAACTAGTGTCAGCAGCAGCGTGCCATGGCATTGGGGGATGGGGGACAAGTCTTTGCAGGCTGAGGGGGCATTGGGCACAACAGTGCCATGCCTCCACAATGCTTGTGAAGAAAGCTGACACAACGTTTCTTGCGCATGCACACAATCAACATAAAAAGTGCACATGGACGGTAATGTGCTGATAGCTTTTAAAGGCAGGGAATGAAGGTAAAAGTGTTCATTACTCTGTAAAATGATGATTGGCAGCCACATTTGATATGGGCATTGCAGTCCTGAACAGACATGTAGTGATATTACAGTGGCTGGAAAGGGTAAAGAGGACTTAGATCTTTTTGCAGTGCTGTTGTGCTGAGATAACAACACTGGGTTCTGAGCTCCTCAGGTCTTTGGACTTTCACTACCCTTTTCTTAATTAGCTCCACTGCAGGGTTTCTTTCAGTTTTTTTCCTTACAATGTTGTAAATCTAAATGTATATGATCTAAAAAAATTATATATAATATTCAAAATTACTTGAAAGAAACACTCGACTAAAGGGAACAGTGTCATGGAGGCAGCAAAGAGGTGTGTAAGTTTCATGGGGAAAAAGTGCATTGCAGTTACAAAACTATGCCTGCAGCCACTTCATCTCCCTGTAACACCTGTGAATGACCTTAGGTTTAGGACTAGGGAGCAGTCCAGACTAAAATAAAAAGTATATTTGTTTATTTATTTTGTTTTTGTTTACCAGGTAAGATACACTAGAGAAACATTTGCCTATTTTGAAGCATGACCCAAGAAAGTACAACCAGTCCAGACAATACAGTGCAGGACAGTGGGACCGATTCTCAAAGCTCCCAGCACAGCACAAGGGGGTTGCACAACAAGGAATGGTGCAAAGTGCCCCTTGAGCCAAAAGATACACCAGGAGTGATTCTCAAAGGCAGCCTGCATCGACCACAGTCTGCCTGCACCAAACAGGGCTTGTGCTGCCTGTGCGCCCCAACATTTTTTCATTTAATTATTTATTTATTGAAAAGTTTCACCAGGAAAGGCACACTGAACAATATAAAATTGCTCATCTCACAGAGCATCCTGGGGGAAGGGGAACATGGGAGTACAGTAATTAAAAACACATTTCCATGCAGTATTAAAGAAAAGCATATATACAATACTCAACAACACATTTCCAAAGGTAATATAAAACAGAGAAGCAACAGAGTGAAAAAACAATCTATCAGTAGCATAGATAAACATTGGGATTTGATATCAGAGGAGCAAATTAACAGCACTGTAGACTAATGCATTCAATGCAGACAAGAAAGTACAATAAAGCACATTGGTTACTCCTCATCTTAAGTGCTAGGCTGGAAAAGGAGATGGGGAAGCCAGAGGGGGAAATTAGTAGGAGTGAGGAGCTAGAGGGAAAATTAGGATCAGCTCCAGGATGGAGAGAGGAAGTTGAGGAGGGAGGTCAAGGTGGACCACAGGGAGGAGGAGGAGTGCCTGATCTGATGAGGCATTGAGTTTCAGAGCTTAGGGAACCTATAGGAGAACGGCAATTGGCCTATATAGGTGTTGCGTCGTGATATAGCTAGCGTGCGGGAGTCACTGGATCTGAGGGAGAGAGGGGCAGTGGGACAGGAGGAAAGTGAGGAGTCAAGGTAAGGGGGAAGCATATCAAACCAGAATTTAGAGACACTTTTTATGCAGTGGGCTAAACAGCATTTTTTCAAGGAAGGAAAAGCTAGAGAGCGATATAGATTGCACTGGTGGGTAAAGGAAGGGGCATCCAGAGCGAAACAACAGAAAGCATTGAAAAGGTATCCAATCTGATTAACAATGACTTCAGTGCGGCACTGTAAACTATGTTGCAGTAGTCAAAGATTGGTAGTATCATTTTCTGAACAATCTCCCACCTGGCCTTTAGAAGTAGGCAGCTTTGTTTCCGGTAAAGGGCACCTAATTTGGGGTGCAGCTTTTTCAGGATGGAGTCTATATGTCCAGTGAAGTTTAGGTGCCAGTCTAGCCAGACCCTGAGATACCTAAAGGAGGAGGTGTCCTCTAGTGTAGAGCCATCAAGGGTATGGAAGGAGGGCAGTTTAGTTAGCCTAGAGAGTCTCTGCCTAGTGCCGAAGGTCATGGAGACTGTTTTCTTGGTGTTGAGGAAAAGCTGATGGGAGCTTAGCCATTGCTGAACTTTCTCAAAGTCATGCTGAAGTGTGGAAGTGACATCAATTGGTGATTGGCAAGAGTAGAAACTGGGCTGTGACATGCTGCTAGGGGCTTGTGCCTGATGCAGACTGCCAAAGCTCCTCAATCAGGATTCTCAAAATGCACGCAGAGGGATAATGTCTAAGGGTACTTAGAATTCACTTCCTGGGAGAGTTGGGCACTTGTGGCAATGTGCCACATTCCTGTCTCCCCAGCTCTGATCCCACATTATAATAAATAAAATATCCGTGGTGATCCAGTGGACCACCCTTGCACCAATCCCCCATTATAATAAAGAAAATATCCCTCGTGGTCTTGTTTGTCTATCACTGATCACATTCTGAATACACTACCCATTCATTTAGAGCTCAGTCAGTGGCTGGCCATGGTGGTGTGTGGTGGGCTGTACCAGTCACCATCTAGATTTGGGAATGGGGGCAGAGAGGTTAGAGCACTGCCTTCTGAGTGAGGGGAGGGTCCTCTAGACCACCAGGGATATTTTCTTTATTATATTGGGGAACCGGGACTGGAGTGGTCCACTAGACCACCAGGAGTATTTTCCTTATTATAATGGGGAATCAGGTCTGGGGTGGTCCACTAGACCACCAGGGATATTTTTACTTTATTATAACAGGGGATTGGGGCTTGGGAGGGTGCTAGGTTGCCAGGGACTGTCTAGTAATATTGCCGCAGGCTTGCGCCAACCTCCCTAGATGCGCCCTTGGTTTGGCACACTGCTAGGGTTGCTGCAAGCCAGGGGATTTTGCTGCTGGGACCCTGCCTGATAGAGAATTGGGTGCAGGGTCTGTGGCACACCAGCAATTGGCTCAAGCCACCTTTTGGTGCAGCTTGTGCTGCATTTTGAGAATTGGACCCAGCGACTACAATGTTGTAGCACATAGTAACCTTAGGAATATGATACTGTGCATGACAATAGATTAAGCAACAGAGTGAGCAGAGAGTACTGAGTAAACAGTATGGTACAATTCTATGAAATTAGGAAGCATGAGGAAGGGTCATTGGCAAAAGCTCAAAGGTGCAGAAAATATTAACAGGTAACAAAGTAAACAAGTAAAGGGGAGAGTTTAATATGCAAGCAATAACACATGATGAGGTGTGGGTTATCACCTGATAAGAGCATGTCCAGGGGTGTACTAAGGCACAAAGCGATTGTGCCGAGTGCCTTATGCTTCTGGACATGCTCTTAACAGGTGATTACCCACAGCTCTGAGTGTGTTATTGTGCTTATAAAATGGGCCCCCAAGTAGATATTGAGAAATGAAAAAAAGAGAAAAAAGCTGTTAAAATTGAAAAAATGTAAGAAATGTTTTTATTTAATCTGAGGGATAAAGTAGTCCCACTATGTAATGTGCTGTACAGTACAGTACACTACACTGTATTTGGCTTGGTCTGTAGTACAGAAAATAGACCCACAGTACTTAGTACACCGAAGCCCCCCCAATGCCCAAGAACAAAAGTAAATTAATTTTTTCCACCAATAGTTATTTTCTTGCTGCCAGTTTTTTCCCAGTAGGAGATGTACAGCTCTCATGCTCGTTGTTGTTTTAAACTGTGATCTGTGATTTGCTTCTCCATTAGATGTTTGCAGTCTCTGATGTCCAGGATACTCACACCAGCACCACCCTGTCCTAGCTAAAGTTTTAAAAAAAACTGAACAATCTCCAAAGCTAGCAGAGAGCACGTTATATTTTAAAACATGAAGAAGGAAAGTGTTCTGTATGGCGGTCATTAAGGGACATGCTCACTATGACTGAAGCAGGACTTGAGGAGAAAAGCAGGATGTGCAGTAGGGGGATAGTGCTGGCTGGGCAGGGGCTTAGCATGATGTTTCATGCTTATGTCACAGTGGCATTGTGTGGACTAAATGGAGTCTTTTTGTGTGTCTCTGGGGAGTGAGTTTTTTTAGATTGGGGATTTGTTTGAAATCGTATCATGCCCGCGTGCATCATGCTGGTGACTTCGGGAACTATTTTGTGGAGGAGAGGTGAGAGTGTCCTTGAGAATGTGGGAAAACAATTTTTAAAAATGTTTTGCTGTTGATCTTTTTATGTACAGGTTGTCTTGTGTGCTGTGAAGGAGGAGGAGGCCCATAGACTGGAGCTCGGTGATAGGTATGGGATATCACACTGTGAGCTGTGCCAGGCTATGTTTCTGTTTTCAGCTGGCACAGCTCACGGATTCCATGGTGTTGTGGGGCTCAGGACTGGAAGGCAGTGCCAGTTGGCTACTATATCATCTGATAAGGACACGGCTTGGATGATGCAGTAGCCAATCAGGATGATGGATTTTTTTCAGCTCATTTTATAAAGGTTGCTAATGGTCACTGGGGCAAGGGCTAGGAACAAGAGTATACTGACAGTTGAATCAAATGTGGAGGAATAAAGGAGTACATTGGAACCATAATACAAGCCCCTTACTACCTGATTCCTAAAAGGAAAATTCCCTCAATGGTTAAGCTTCCTCTTGTGATGCTGATGACCTGAGTTTGGGAACAGACTGGTTGGGGAGCAGGAGGGTTGAGCATCATGGGGACTGGTCTCCTCCTCCATGAGGAAGGTTTTCAAGTATACAGAGCATAGAATGACCCACGGCAGAGACCAGAGGTGCTTCCACTGTCCAGCGCCTACATAGTTGGAGGCAAGGACAGATGTTGGCATGTCACCCTTACGTCATTGCATATCCCACCTCCTGGGGAGAACTTCAATAGGAAAAATCTCAGGCCTGCAGGATAATGGTCACCCCATGCTTCTGGTCCTGCTCTACTGTCCACGACACCATTGAGGATGAACCCAGCTTCCACAGTGGGGATAGGCCCCTTCCAGGGGCCCACCCTGTGGGCAAGCCAGGGTATAATACTGGGATGGAAGCATCCCAGGGTCAAATGCCATCATCTGTCAGTTGGTTGTGTCCAGCTCCCATGGCCCCACTCTGGGGGGACAATCCAGAGTGTTCCCCAGTAGGGTGGCTGCAGGGTGATAAGTGGCAGGGCTAGGTGTGTAGATGGGTGGATGGTGACCAGGCCAGGACAAAAATTGCATAAGAATAAAAACTAAAAAAAAAGCTAAAGGGGAAATTCACACCTTTATTTTGAAGGTAACAGCACTGTGGTCACTTGCCACTTGGCATGCTTTGGGTATGATAGGTTTTGCCCTCATTAATACCTAACACGATTTAGGGAAGGGGGGTCACCTTTCAGGTTTGTCCAACAGTGGTGAAGAAATAGCCAATGCAGTTACACAGGGGCCAACACACTTAAAGGGGCCCAGCACGCAGGGTGGGAAGGATTTACCGAAGTTCCTCTTGGTCACTTGGAACGGTCCAGTTTTTTTTTTTAATTTACTGAATGCGCTGCAGTACTGTCACTTTAAGAGGTGAGCACTCATTAGTGACTGGGGCAGTCTTCAACAGAAACTATAGTTGATTGAGGCATGACAGGCGTCAGCACTTCAGTAAGTTGGTGGCAGATAGTGGGATGATCAGCTGGTGACGAAAGGCACGCACAATCTGACTTGAGAGTGACGCACTGTCTGGGAGTGGGTCTCTTCGCGCCAGCCAAAGTCTACCGGGTTGCCATTATGATTGAGCGAGCGAGGCTTGGTCAGTCTTCTGCATAATGATGCATCCTTCGTGCAGTCGAGTTGTCTGTGAGTCAATCAAACTAATTGCGAGGTCGGTGACAGTCAGCCTTGGAGTGGTGGTGGTGCCTGATTCTTATTTGAGCCTCCTGTGAGGTAGGATTTTAATGATTCTGAAGTGGTGTTGTGGCCATGCCAATAATGGCCTAAGTGTGAACAAAGTTTATTTACACCTCTAAGGATTTTCATCAGTGAGAGATCCAGCTTAAATGTGTCTGTGAAAGTTTTTTTAATCAGTTAATGGACAGTGGACCAGTGTTTTGGTGCACTTAAGACTAGTTTGACTGTTGTTGGTTCTGACTTGGCTGGCCTGGGGAAGAAGGTAATAGACTGGGGGTGTAATTTATAACAAATACAAAAAAAATGAAGAAAATGTGTTGAATTTGTAGTGGTAACTGTGATTTGTGTTTGTTGGTAGAAACTGTTACTTAGCGATTGTTGTTGAGAAGCCGAAGGGTAGCATGGCTGCAAAATTTCTTTGAAGCGTGGTTTTTATTGGCATTTCTGAGAACCAAAACATACAGTTAGGAACAGAGTATAATTAACAGCACACCAGGCAAAGACAAGGACTGTTGGCAATTCCCTGTGTGACTCCTCTGTGACTTTTTTCTCTTTGTGTCCAGCATCTACAGTGTCTCTCCTCCTCAGTAAGACTCAGCAGATGCAGAGCAGCAGAATCAAACCTCTTTTATCCACCTCATGTCCTGCACCTCTCCCTCCATGTTTGCCACTGCAACAGCCTAAATCCTGAAGTAGCCCACAAAGAAATTGATGGTGAGGGCATGCTGGGGCTGGGGCTGCTGTCGTGGGGGCAGGGGTGTTGTCATGGGGTTGGGGTGCTGTAGGGGCGGGGGCCCAAAATTACAACATGCACTGAGGCCCATCTTTCTCTTCCTCTGCCACTGTTGTGCAAACCTTCCAAGTGCATGTTTATGGAGGTATTTCTTCACCAGGATGCCCAGATTAGATGGAGAGGTTCACCATTCCTCTTAGGGGAGGAGGCGGGGGGCTTCAGAATGCTTTGAATCCCTGGACCCTCCCAACTGTATCTCTAATTTCAGCCAAGGGCTAAAACAGTGGAACATGGTAGCCCTTGGCAGTCTTAATTTTGCACATACTATCTCTTTATCCCCAAGAGCTAATCATCTGTCTTTGTATACCACTAGCCTTCCTACCCAAGTCAAATAGTAACACTATGGCGAAGTATAGTCTGCAATGGGCAATCTTGTCATTTGTCCATTTACTCAGCCTGGACACTGCCACATGGGCTCTCCCATTTAACCAAATGGCAAAATAAATCCTCAGAGGTTTCCCGTAACTATATTTTCTCTAACTTGATTGCAGAGACAAAGCCTGATCTGCAACCTAACCCTATCCTCCTTGTTAGAGGCAGCATCTATTACCCTCTACATGCCAGGAGGAAGCTGCCATGGAGATGTGCTTTCACCCTAACCTGTCAGTGTGCAAGGCTTTGGTTCCTAGCCATGATCATTATTCTGCTATCTGGGGACATCAAACTAAATCCAGGTCCACCTACCTGTTTCTTTTCCCCAAATGAGTTATCTGGAATGTCCAAGAAAGGATTATTATTGCACATATCAATATCGGAAGTCTTACCTGTCACCATGTGGAACTCGAGGCCTGGGTGAAACTCTACATTCCTGATGTACTCTGTCTCACAGAAACTTGGCTAAAACCCAAAATACCTGATAACGTATGCTCCTTGCCTAACTATTGCCTGTTCCAGTGGGATAGATCCTCATCCAAGCGTGGAGGTGGAGTTGCCCTATTCTTCAAAAACCACCTCAACATCTCTATTGTCCCGGCATCTGCCTCTTCCGCAGTGTGTGAATTCATACAGGCAACTATTGTATTGGGGGAAAAGAAGCTTCATATTATCTGTGCCTATAATCCCCCTGCTGGGGGAATAGTAGGTCTTCAAGAACTCCTTGACATCACCTCCCAGACTGTAAATCATAATGAGGCTGTCATCCTAGGTGATCTTAACCTCAGTTGGTTAGGGTCAGCTCGAATATCCTTGCAATCACTCACGCTTAGTTATAATTTTCACCAGTTGATCTCTGAAGCAACTAGCCATGTCATCCCATCAAACGGGTACACTCCTAGACTGGGTGATGGTTAACCGTATGGAACATGTGTCAAAAGCAGGAATCCTTGCAGATGCACTAACAGACCACTCACCCACTTTTTGTATCCTATCTATGGTTGCACCTCCATCTCCTCCATCAAGACTAATCACGTTTACAAATCTAGCTCATATTGACCAGGATGCATTTCTCTATGATGTCTCCAATATCGACTGGGCAGGTATCTATCAAACAAAGGATGTGGAGGTTGCTCTACAGATATTCATAAATGAATTTCTTACCATTCAATATAGACATGCCCCCAAGACTACTAGGAGGGTCAGAGGAAAACAGACACGAGGTGGCTGCATAAAGACCGCCTTGCTAATCTGCGCCAGAGGGACAAGCTTTGGAATTGCTACTAACAAACTGGCCTACACTCAGATCTTATTGTCTATCATGAACTAAGGAACAGATGTAAGAGACAAGTTAGAGTTGCTAAAAGCAAATACTGCAAGGACCTTCTACAAAACTCAGCCTGCAACCCAAGGAAATTCTGGGCCCATGTCAAAATATTTCTCGGTACCTCGCAGTCTTTCACTCCTGATGAAATGATCATAAATGGGGCACATTGTAATGACCCTAGGACCATCTCAAACAGTTTTAACAATCTTTTCTCTGATCTTTCATACTATACCTTGGCTTTATAACCCAATAGTTCACACTCCAATCTACCTACCACACTACCATCAGACAACCATACTGCCCTATCGTATGATGCTCCTCCAGCACCACCATTCTATTTCAAGGCTATATCAAGAGTGGAAGTTCTGAAATTACTGAGCTCCATATCTGCCAATACCAGTTCTGGTTATGACTCACTGGAACCTCATCTTCTTAAGCTGGCTGCTTCACTCATTGCCTCTCCAATTGCTAGAATCTACACTTTATCCCTTATCCATAGCACTGTGCCAGACCTATGGAAATCTGCAAGAGTAACGCCTGTCTTTAAAAAAGGTGACCCAAAGGACATGACCAATTACAGACCTATAGCAATTCTTTCTGTCCTTAACAAGATCCTAGAGAAAATAGTTGCATCACAGACCATTGACTACCTTAAATGCTACAGTCTCCTCTCAGACACTCAGCATGGTTTCAGAAAAGGTCATAGCACCACCACGGCTCTTCTTCAACTAACTACTGATATTCTGTCCAACATGGACTTTGGAAAACTCACAGGTGCCATCTTCATTGACCTCACTAAGGCTTTTGACCTTGTAGACCATCCCTTGCTTCTCTCCACTCTCCATAAATTCCATTTCTCTACCCCTGTTATGGACTGGTTCTGTAGCTACCTGTCAAACAGATCACAAGCTGTCAAATTTAACTCCTCCCTGTCCAACACATCTACTATTAACCTTGGGGTCCCTCAGGGCTCTATCCTTGGGCCCCTTCTGTTCTCAATTTTTATCAACAATGCAGCTGAGGTCCTGGAATTCTGCTCAGCTATTCTCCTACGCTGATGACCTGATCATCTACACTAGTTCTTCTAGTATTGCCTGCATAAACACATCACTTATTTCGGACTTCAATAAGGTCTTAGACTGGCTACCAGACCATAAGCTTGTACTAAATGAAAATAAAACAAAAGCCATGCTCCTAGGTTCTGTACCAAGATTAAGACCTGTTCAAGTTTGCTGGAGGTTCTTCACCCAGGAGGATTTCCACTTGAAAATGTTACTTCCTTCAAGTACCTTGGGATCCTCTTGGACAAGTCCCTGGATTTTAATCTTCACATTCATTCCTCGTGCAAAGCTGTAAACTCAAAACTAGGAGTAGCTTACAAAACGAGCAACATGCTTACACCCTCAGCCAAATTAGCAATTGCCCGAGGTATTCTGCTCCCAACCCTTACTTATGGTGCCTCTATGCTTACCTCTGCCCATAAAACCTCCCTACTAAAATGGGATGTAACATATAACAATATATGCCAATTTGCCTCTTCGTCGCCTCGAATCAAACATCACTGCCTTCTTTATAAGGATCTGAACTGGCTCTCACCCTTTGCCAGTAGACAATACTACCATGGATCACTAATGGACTCAATTATCTGAGAAAAAAAACCCATCCCAGCTGGCGGCGTTGCTGGCCCCTCAACCATCCTCCCATGGCCTGCGATCAGCTGACAAATCCTTGCTCTATGTTCCGAGATGTCGGATGATTAAAGGCACAGGGGCCTTCCAGTTCTCTGCTCCCAGGCTATGGAATGCTCTTCCACTCATCCTCTGGCTGTTTCAGTCTGACTTTGGATTTAAAAGTGAATATCGTCATTATCTATCCTTAGCTGATGCTTGTACATGCTTAGACCCAACCTGAAGCTCCTGAGACTTACCAGTAATGTCACCCCTGCTCTAATCCAGCTCCAAGACTGTCTCCTCTCCCCCATATTTTTCTTCTCTTTGTAAATAACTTCTTGACTACTAGCTCTCTTCCTTCTCTAACCTTGTTGCTGAGCATCCACTGTTGTTTTGCCAATTACCACCCCTGACCTTCCTTCTGTCAGTCTTTTTTGTTATGTTTGAACATTCCTCACATTTCTCTCTATATTACCTTACTATCTTATTAACCCTTTCACTCCACAGGTTGGGTCCAATGGTTTCTGCACTTATTATATATGTTACTGCCATTATCTGTATAATGCTTGCCATTATTTTTTGTTGTTTCTACCCATTGTATTTTTGTAGCACTGCTGTACTGTTCCTCTATTTGTATTATTGTACCCATGTTGCTGTTGTTCAACTGTTCTCCTTTTGTTGTATTCTCCCGGGTCGTGCCTGAAAATAGTCATTTTACGGCTAGTGCACCTACCCGGTTAATAAAAACTAAATAAATAAAATAGACACATACAGTATGAATCATGATTATGTGGCCATTGGCAAAACTTCAAAGCCATGACTCATTACTCTTCATTTCTCTGTCATGCTTACTCTGGCACAATCTTAAGAAACAAATACTTTGTGTAGTTACTGCTGCAGCTGGGTGTTAACATTTCAATTTCTATGCACCAGATTAGTTACTAGATTCTTGTTAAGTTAAAAACAGGCTTTAAGAAATGTGGTGTCTTATACCCTTGCACATATTTTAAAATCCTGTATACATTCACAAAGACACTAAGTGCTGTGCAATGAGCAAGAAGGCAGGCAGAGCCTGCTTAAACATGAAATTTAATTGCTAAACCTTTGCTTTCTATACTTGTATGTGTATATACAGTGTGAGTGGCTCAGCAGGTAGCCCACTCACCTCTGAGGCCGGGAGATCAGTAGGCTGTGGGTTCTATCCCCACACCAGGCACTTGGGTTAATATCCCAATACTGACACTGCAGTGCAGCATGAGGGGGTGCTGCACTCCTGGGGTGCCGTCTTTCAGATGAGACGTTAAACTGAGGTCCCATCTTCCTGTTCAGGTGGATGTTAAAGATCCCATGGCACTTCTCGAAAAGAGTAGGGGAAAGTTTTATTGAAACAAGAAATCAGGCAATATACAATAAAGAAAACACAATAAGAAAAAACAGGTAAAATCAAGACAGTATACAACAGTGTTCATATCAAAAGGTATGGAAGAAAACAGAAAGAAAACTAAGGAAATGATACTGAGAGAACAAAAGTCCTTCAAGTCACGGTGCATCTGAGTCTGTAATCCAAGGTAGGGCTTTCCAAGGGTGAACAGACCAGGCCTGGAAAGAGACACAAGTTCACGTGCATAAACAGTTTTCAAATCCAACAATCTTTTGTTCAATTTCTATATATGTACAAATTTTCTGCTGCAGGGTGAACTGGCATCTTGCCATCCAAATATGCCATTTAATTACAAACAAAATAAGATTTAAAGTATCAGTGTTCCACAGAGACCATTGGGGGAATGCTCCATACATAATCATCGGGTAAGAGACAAATTGAAGCAATGGCATACCCCATTTTTGGGCCAGAAAAAACCACCAACATTGTATAAAGGGGCAATCAAAAAATAAATGAGAAATAGTTTCCAATTCATCAATACAAGAGGGCCTAGAACACAGCCTGTCTTGTAGCTGTTTATGTTTATGCCTTGATTTAACATTAATTCTCTCATGGCAGGATAACCAATGGAAGTCCCACATATGTATTGGAATTCACATACAACGCAACAAAATAAGCAGAGAGGGACAATATTGGGCAGGACATTTAAAAAAAGGAGACTGAACTGCACACACAGAGGAAAGAAGCAATCTATACAGGGATTTGTGTGCATTAGTGAGAAGCATTTGTGGGGTCACCCGCCATTGCTTCAGACATAGAAACGTATACCTCACATAAGGTGGCGTGTCTCCCGAGGCACACAGAATACACAGGGAGTCATGTTCCCATTGGTGGAACCATATTTTACAAGAATCATAGAACCACGCTTCCCATCCTTTCTGCGAGTTAATCAAAAGAGGTCTAATGTTCGCTATGAAAAAAATACTGGAGAAAAACAAAAGGGAGTTAGTCATGCCAACACCACCGTCTGTGAGAGGGAGATAGGTGACATCCCGTTTTATTGGGTTCAATCTGCTCCCTAATAATGCCTGAAAAAAAAGGCTAAGAATCACCGTTTCCAATTGTTTTGGAATAGGAAAGATATAGCTAACATAGGGAAAGAGGGAAAGTAAATATGTCTTAATTAAATAGACTCTTTTCTTTTTCCCAATCTCACTCCTGTTCCATGAGGCTACCTTTATGCGACCTTGTTGTAGTTTAGAAGTCCAATTATAAACGTCATCGGCTCGAGTACCAAAATAAATCTCTAAAATACGAACAGGGCCATCTACAATCTGCAATGGTCCGATGTTCCTAATCGGTGCAATAGCAGATCCCAGCTGTATACCAACACTTTTCTCAAAATTCAGAGTAGCTCCTGAATATGTCCCAAATAAGGAACATTCCTGCAAGGAGGCTATCACCAAATCCTCGTCTGCCGCCAAAAAGCAGATATCATCTGCATATGCAATGGCTTTGTAAGGTGCTGTTGTTATAGGACACGATACAGCATGTAACTGTGGAAGCACATTAACACAGTGGAGCAAAACATCCAAAAACAGTACATATAGTAATGGACTCACAGGACACCCCTGTCGGACTCCCCTTTGAACAGGTATCAGAGGTCCCACCCAACCATTCACTACTGGCATGACTGTAGCTGTCCTATAAAATTACGTAACCATTGGATAATGATAGCCGGTATATGCAAAAACTGAGTGCTTGACATAAAAATCATGATTCACCAATCAAATGCTGCCTGCTGATCCACAGATACTACAAATCCAGAAGTCGAGCTGAGTACCCGTGAGAGAACAATTCACAGATCAGAATCAAATGATCCGAGATGTTCCTGTTGGGGACAGAACAAGACTGAGCAGGATGCAGAACAGTTTCTGCAATACCTGTTAAACGTTTTGCTATTATCTTCATCAATATCTTAAAGTCGGTGTTTAGCATACAAAGAGGGAGCCAATTCTCAAGAGAGTGGGCTTCCCCCTTCTGTTTATAGATATAATGCAAAACACCAGTCGTAAATTCTAAAGGGACAGACTCACTGTTCAACAAAGAATTAAAGACAGAGGTAAGTTCAATAAGTAAGTGGTCACCTAGAACCTTATAGAGAGCTGCCGGAAGACCATCTGGGCCAGGAGTTTTATGTAACGGCAGAGAGGACATAGTCGTTAACAACTCCAAGGTCGTAATGGGTTGGCACGCCATCTCCACTGCTGTTGTAGAAGGGAGTGGGATCTCTAAATTCTCAGACAGGGCAGCAGGGTCAGGTAGATCAGCAGGAAAGGGAAAACAAAGCAGTCGGTAGTTAGCAACTATCTGCTGAATTCTGTTTTGAGTAGAGCATATAGTCCCATGGAATCTGTAAGACATAATATCGTCTTTTGAGCAGTCCGACGAGAGTTAGATTCAAAGGGACAAATGATCTCCCGTGGTCCAGTAACCTGAAATTTATGTTGGTGGTACAATTGCCGTGATTGTCGAGATTGGAAGTGCAACATAGCCGCCCGCGTCAATTGAATTTGAGAGGAAAGGTCATGACCCGTGGTATATGATAAAGAAAGAAGTGATTGAAGATGCGCTCTTCTTTGTAAATAGTCCAAATATTGGCTCCTACTTTTCGCACGACTATACTGTTTCAGGAATGATATCAACGCATGTTTTGTATCAAACCACCACTGTATCGGGTCTTCATAACAGAGAAACACAGATTTGCATGCAAAAAGGAAGGACTGAAGGGTCGACAAAAACACCTTATCCTGCAATAGGGAAGTGTTAAATTTCCACAACCCCGGCCCTTTTGAATAAGGATTTGCAGTACCCACACCAACAGAAAGCAAGCTATGATCCGAAAAGGCCACTGCCTGCACCATAGCTGAAACAATTGGTAAAGTACGAGACAAGCAAACAAAATCAATGCGGGTAGCCAATTTACCTTTATGAAACGTAGGGGTATGTTGTTGCTGAAAAGAAAAATAAGCATCAACTAAATGGGCAGTATGTATTAGCTTGCTCAGTTCCTGTGAGTCGCAGTACAGTTTTTTAGTAGTGGCAAAGGAACTTTTATCCCGAAGACTCAAGCCACAGTTGAAGTCACCAGAAAATAAAACTTGGAATGAAGTGTGCAAGTAAGGGCGGATCTCAGTAAAAAGGGCTATGCGAGCTGATTTAAGTTGTGGCGCATAAATATTGATAACTCGATAAGGGCAATTACCTATGGTGAAGTCCAAAACCAGAGCCCTACCGGGTACCAAATCAAATAGTTTCAAAAGATGAAAGTCAGGCATATTTATCAAAATGCCAAGGCCTGAACAGGGTTCATGACCTATGGACCAGAATGAGGGGCCTAAGAGCCAATCATTTTTCGCTTGTCTGATCTCTTGAGTCGTATGGAGTCTGGCATCCTGCAGTAAGAAAATACCCAATGGTAAAAGTCTTAAAAAGGAAAAAACTAACCGTCTCTTAGGAACACGTTTCATACTATTAACGTTAATAGTGTGACAAGTAAACTGTGCCATGTAGACAACAGGAAAGTATAAAACATCACAGTTTCCACTTCCCAACTATATTCTTCCCTTTCAGTCTAACTTTGGCCTTACGTTTCTGTGAAAGTTCAATGCCCACTGGAGGTCCAGTGTCAGCAGGACCATCAGGGAGGGAGGACGCCACCAAGGATGAGTCAGACTCACCACCTGCGTCGTCCGAAGTCAGCTGTAGCAATTCAAAAGGATTCGACAGGGGTATGGGAGCAGGCAACAATGATGCCATAGGAAGCGGTAAAGGCGAGAAGCAGTTCTCAAAGACCTACGTGAGTACCTGCGTAGGTTCACGGGTGGTAGCATTTTACTAGGACCTGGGACAGAGTCCACATCAGAAGCAACAGGCCTGATTTTCTCCATTCGGGGGGTTCAGGTACCGATAAGGGTGGTACCATCTTGTCAGGTTGAGGAACAGGGTTCTGGGGGGTGCTAGCAGTAGGAGCTGCACGCTGAAACTCCCATAACAGAGGGTGCTTTAGCTACAGATGCATCGTGAATCGCTTTTTGTGCTTGTGTGATCACAAAGTATTGATCAGCCCCACCATCATGGTCTTCCTGAGCATGTGCAGCCCAGCAACAAGTCTGGAATAGATGCCCTAATTCGTCACATAAGTTACATTTACTAGCATTCCGACAGTGAACCCCCACATGACCCATTTCACTACAATTATTACATTTAATCTTATCACAGACACTACTGAGATGTGAGGGATCCCCACATCTATAACAGGCCTTGGGTTGGCCAGGATAAAACAAAACTCCCCTGTCTCGTCCTAAGAAAAAGGAATTGGGCAGGTGCACAGGACCTGAGTCATTTGTATGTAGCAGCACCCGAAACCTCCAACCCCCAGTCCAAATATTTTCAGTGTCTAGAATGGCTTCAGGCTGACCCTGTACCGTGCAGTGCTGTTTCAGCCAGTACATCACATCAGATACATCAACACCTTCATTACGGAACATAACCGTAATAAATTTAAAGGCAGGCTTCGACAGGGGGATGGCCTGGAAGGGGTCCATAAGGGGGTATTCTTCAAAGCATGGTATCTAGACCAAAATCGTTCAAGTCCACAAGATGTCTGAAAACTGACGTCAAAGGAAGATTCGCCAGACACATGTATCAAGGCATATATCTCGTGAGCAAAAAATTTTAAAGAGTCTTTTATCAGGGATCTAGCCACAGAGACACGATCCGGGGATCAGAAAGTCCACCTCTATAAATAAGACGGACAGCATTATGTCACTTAGCAGCTACAACAGGTGCCTTAAAGAGGGAAGAAAAGGAACGTGGAGTCTTTCCCTGATCAGGGAGAGGTAGATCAGGGTCCGCAGCTGTAAAATCCATGGATTCCATCATAGGAGATGCCTTAGAGGTCATATCCTGTAGGAGAGATAATACAGGGTTTTGGGTGAGTGACAATTCCCCTGGCAAACTCAAGGGGTCAGGAGAGTCATTCAATTCCAGTCCCTTCGGTTGTTCCTCCAGGAAGTCTTCAGGTTTAGGGGACCGAATAGGGGACGGCCCAGAGATCCACTGTCTCTTCCTGGGGTCCTGTATCCAGCCTGCCCCTTGCAAAGCCTGCTCCATGGACCACACAAGCTTAGGTTGGGGCAATATTTCAGAAAAGGACATCAGGCTTCCAGTTTCCAACATAGTAGGTGAGGAATCCTGCAATGCAATCCCCAAGCTGTGCACTTTCTGCTGTGTGGGCGGTTGTGCCGTGGCAGTGAACAAAAAGGACGTTGACTCAGTTCGGGGCAACAGTGGGTCAACAGAAGGTCCAAAAGTAGGATGGGATCCAGGAACTGCCAGGGGACGATCCCCCTCCATGGCTGCCTTCGCAAAAGGCGTCGCATCTTGTTGCGACATCTGCACAGACAAGTCTTCTCCGTCGTCCACCAAGCACGTAGCATTCACTACCTCCACCAGTCCACTGTGCACAGTGGGCTGCAGCACCTCCAATTCGCTGGACACAACTGCAGAGGCGTCTCTACGATCTCCGTCAGGGCTACTGCATCAAGCAGGAGGAAGAACAGTACAAGCCATGGGAGCAGCTTCAGTCACAGTAAGTACATGTTCATAGACAATTCTGTCTGAAACGGTCTCTAGTAAATCAGAAACAGGAGCAGAGACCAAGTCTCCTGCCTCACCAGCTAGCTCTGCCATGGTCACCAGAGCATCCGCCATCTTGGACAGAGTATTCCCCTCTGTCAGAGTAGGGGAATTTCCCCGGTGCAATGGCCAAATTTCCTCCATTCACAAAAAAATACCACCAACAGCTTAATCTGGTTCAAGGTCAGTAGGCATTCATCTGTATCCCCCTCCCCCCGGGTCGTACCTAAAAATAGGCAGGATTTGTCTAGTGCACTTACCCGGTCAACAAAAACTAAATAAAAATTAAAAAAAATATGTGTGTGTGTGGAGGAGGTGGGGGGGGGGGGCTTCAGAATGCTTTCAATCCCTGGACCCTCCCAACTGTATCTTCCAGAAGTATACTTACTCCTTTCCTTTAGGTAGGTAATTGCAAAGTGTCTGTGAATGAAACCATTTTTTCATCTCAGGATGCAAACACTGTAGTGGAACATATTTCATCCCACCCTGCCTGTTGCTTCTGAACTCCAGACAATAGCTTTTTAGCTGGAAACAGATGCGTACATGTGAAATGGGGGGGTTCTTAATAAAGTCAGTGTCACTTTAACAATTAACATTACAACATGTTTATTAAAATAACCTCTCTCTCTCTCACTAGCTAAGATAACATTGTTTACAAAACATTGAGAGCTTGCAGGTCATATCTTTGGCAGCACTGCAACTGTTACAAGGAAGAATTAAAATGTCAGTTCAAGTTCACTTTACATTTTGTGGCATACAGTAGCACTGTTCATATCTTAAGATCAGATCTTGTATCTAAATTGGCCCCACTTAGGGCACCAAATATGTAAAAGATCCTATGCCCTACGTTGGGCACTATATTATGTGAGTGTTATGACCCAGTTTCAGCTACCCAAATCCAAACCTGGAAGCCAAAGTTGTGGGAGGCAAACTGATTTACTTTATACTAGAACTAGTGCAAATCTTAATCTCAGTGTAGTAGACCTCACATACATCCCACAATGCTATGAGTTTCACAGGGCAAGCAGATAACAAAAAAAAAAGTGCTATACTATTCAATGTTTAATATTACACAACACAGACTTGAAAAGAAAAGAAGGTATAAAAGCAATTAGCAAGTAATTAAGCAAATCTCTTTCAAATACATTTGTACCACTGCACTTTTATGTCTTATTACACTGTTTCACACTGCAAACAGTCTTTTGCTTCCAACTGAAAGAGGTGGTGTTGGAAAAGTATGTTCTTTGACCAGTTCCTTTTTAGCTGTTACCTTCATACAACAGTCCCAGTTTCAGCTTGGAACATAACCAGTACATACGATGACAGTTTATTCAGTTCTTAGCAAAACATGCACCCACATTAGCCACTTGATAAACCCTCTGCCACCCAGGTAAAATCTCACTCTAAGCCCTTTTAAATGCTTGCCATAGATGAGATGTTCATTAGGGAGTTTTGTTTGGCAAGTGCTCACAGTCTTTTACTAACATTTGTTTTTACCTTGTCCAATGGGGGGGGGGGAGTGATGCTTGCTGGCATTTTCTTTATCTATTGCCCGATCCCATGACAGATGTTTGGAGCTGGTGGTGGTCTTGTTCCTGAAGGACATGTCACATCTTGATTTTGAGGTATGGTAGATGGCAAAGGAGTCTACATGTCATTGAGGTCCCATAACTTTGAGGTGCTACACAATTACTTGTTGCTCACAGATGACATGATGATGGTATCAGATGTTGAGAATGCCATCTTGATGGTGTTT
The DNA here is from genome assembly GCA_016271365.2 of Neoceratodus forsteri. Taxonomy (NCBI): domain Eukaryota; kingdom Metazoa; phylum Chordata; order Ceratodontiformes; family Ceratodontidae; genus Neoceratodus; species Neoceratodus forsteri. Next base: position 950,612,835 of record CM028131.1, on the reverse strand, counting down.
GATGTTCAGGCACTACAGCTGCTGGCTTTAGATGTTGGGCAATGCCACATCTCTTGAAGGCACTAGATTTCAAGTGATACCATCTTGATGGTATTGTTGTTCAGACATACCATAACGTCTCTTGAGAAGTGGTCATATTTTTAAGCAGTGCATTTTACAGAGCAAACATTTTTTGTCTCATGTCATCAGACATTAAGACAGATAAATTGAATTTTACTTACATTTCAGCTAGGATCATTTGATGAACATGTCTTTGCCTAAGTCAACAAAACATAGTTTGAATCTTATCCAAATTACATTTTAACACACATTTATTTTGTTACAAGAATGCTAGGTGGCACTAGTGTTTCACTTACCAAAATGGCTAACACAGGTGACATACTTATTGATGCACATGTAGAACTGCCATCAGTGGGATGTCCTTCAACAAAATTCAGAATAGCATTATATCCTTACACTAGACTTAGGAAAAACAAGCACATCTCTGCATCTCCTTGTACAGCAGAAATTATATGAAAAAGCTCATGGAAAAACTTAACAGGTATTTCCAAACTAAAGAAATGACAGGTTTACTTTTAGCAGAAACATGACAAAGTTGAAATAGTAATAAATGAGCCATGCCTGTACTTGAAGTTCAAACTTGACCTGAAAATATGTGACCCTCTATTGTCCACATGCCATGGTTTGCCCTACACAGCGGAGCCTTCAGGATGGGGTCGGTCCCTTGGTTGCACAATATCAAGTCATCAGGAGCAGGCCCAGGTTGTTGAGTGCATGTCCTGTGGGTGTGCTAGAGCTGTCATTCTGCACAGGGGTGTATTTCCTCTCATTCACTCATTCCTTCCCTCAACACACAGGTGGCTGGGGTGTGTGTATGCATGCATGTGAATGTGCATAGTTCAGCACCAGCCTGCATCTTCCCTCCCCCTTAGCTGCTCCATTGCACTGCCATCTATGGTCACTCAGGTGACAGTACAGCAGTTGAGCTGGATGCCCTCCCTCCCCATAGGAGGACATCATCTTCTGGGGTGCTTGATTCTCTTACCCATAGTTGCCCATCAACAACCTGAGCTTGTTCCCAAACAGGGTCACCAGCATTGTAAGCAGTAGTGATACTACTGTACCAATGGCCTGGCTTAGTTTGAGATTTTTATATATTGGATCTAACTGGTGAAACAGTTGACTGTCAGCTGTTTCAAGTGCAAATTAGTAATTGATAAAAAGGCAACACCTAGGCACTGGTGGCCAACACATACACCAAAAGTTCAGACACCTGTTACACTTGACATAGCACCAAAAGGAAGCTGGTGCAGGTGTTCACTCTACCTTATCATTTACATTTGCCAAAATATCCAAATGCAGCAGTGAAATAGTCCTGGATGAGGGAGGGTTGACTGAGAAGGACTACTACAAAGATGAGGAGGAGGAGTCTATGGGACTGCCTAGTAGTGGTTATAGCAGAGTGTTGGATTGAGTACTAGCACCAGAGGCATCAAAGAACAGCAACACCATGCAGAAAACACCCAAAAGCACTACTTTCATTTGAGCAGCAACCATGAATACCAGAAGTCAATATTGCTCCAGCATCTATGCTGCCAATGCAAGTCCAGCTGTTGGTAGCCCATTATCTGGAAAGGTCAGCCTACGCTGCATAGCATGTTTCAGTGTCATGTCAAATACCCCCCCAATCATGCTTTTGGATGTGAGCTAAATGCAGCAACAGCTAAAATGCAGCCACTTGATCGATTTACATTCTCTTTTGTGGAAAACATGGGATGTAGAAGGTTGGTGGTGCATGCCTGTCCTAAATGGCAGATTACCTCAAGAACTTATTTCTCCACCTGTGTCATTCCTGAACTACAGTATATGGGATGGAATCACGCATGTTATTCCATGCCCTGCTGCATTCAGCATCACCATGCATACAGTACATCTCATATGGCTATGTGGACCAGTGACCAAACTTCTGGTAGCTCCTATCTGTGCATTACAGCACATAGGGCACAGGTACCTAAGGTAGTATTTGACTCTTTTGGAAGAAAAATTGTTTTAAGCCCAGTTGCAGCTGTAGCAACACTCCTTGTGTGTGCAAGCATGCCACACTTGCAATGAAATGTATAACTGGATCACACATGTGTCGGGAAATGCTGGAATTGCTCCTGACTGAGACTGATGAGTGGCTGTACACCCATTCACTAAAAGCAGGTTTCCTTGTTAATGATAATGACTCAAATACAGTGAGACACATCAGTGATTAGGGGTTTCTCATGCATGGCACACTGTCTTAACCTCATTGTGCATGAGTTTCTTGCATATCCTGATATCAAGTCCATGTTGACTGTAACCTTTTGTATCTGTGACCACTTTTCCCATTCTGGAATAGTCCATGGCCATCTCAGGCTCCTGCAGATCCAAAACAAATTGCCTTAGCACCATATGAAGCAGGAAGTTGTCACCTGATGGAACTCAACAGTGTACATGACTGAGCACTTCTACAAACAGTACAAAGCAATATCTGTATATCTGCTGCTGCATATAAGCTGTGACAGTCCCTGAGTATCCATGTCTCTGACAACAGGCCAGTGATGACTAATGGATGGCCTGATCATGATACTAAGGCAATTTAAACATGCAACACAGGCAGAGTGAGGACACTGCAGCTGTATCAGTCAGGACATCCCACATCTACTGTATGGGTACTGAGACAAACACTGGTGACTGTACAGCAGGTGCCGGAGGCAGGTGGTGATATGAGAATCTGGGCTCAGTCATTAATGGAACACAAGCTCTATGTCTTGGAGTACTTCATTTATATTTCCTTCATTCTACAATCTGTTGATTTGGGGACTGTTACCATGTTGGACCCACAATATGAATGGGGCCTGTCATCAATACTTGAAGGCGCATGATCACATCTAAAATTTAACCATCAGTTAATAAGATGGGTACATGAAGCACAGATGTTAAAGTCTCAGTAATGTAAGGCACAACATGAATGTGAACAGAGAATGGGTGTTGCTACCACCATGTGTGGTAAATGGACTGATAAAACATGCAAGGTAACAGAATAGATACCAACAAATCCACTTCAGGATGTTTTGTGCGAGGTGGGAATTGAAGTCTTGGATGAAAAGTGGAAGGATGAGGTTGATGATGCGGCAGGATTGCAGGCAGTGCAACATACAGTAAATGCATATTTGGCAGAAACAAGGCATATTATCATCATGGAAGAGCCCTTGCTGTACTGGAGCAGCAAGATAACTGATTGGCCAGCACTTACTTCTGCAGCAGTCAAATAACTGAGCTGTACATCCTCAAGCGTCAGTGTGGAGAGGGTATTCATTTCAACTGGTACAGTTATGCAGGACAGACATACAAATATGTCCCTGAGAAATGTTGGCATGTGAACATTTATTAAAATGAATACATGGCACATTCCTCACAACACAATCATGTCTGCATTCCTACCAAATTAAGCTGGCAGTGGTGATGAAGATGAACCTGAAGCTCCTGATGTTACCTGCATTATTAAATTGCCTTCTACTGAGGTAGATGAAACAAGGATAGTGAAAGAATCCCCATATGGGGACAACTACAGTCTGGAAGACTGTGAGGGCTGCTTACTTGATGAAGATAATGGAAGCATAAAATGAAATATGTTCTGTCCCTCCTTACCACATCATTAATTGAATCCATTTCTTTATGATTCAGTTTTGTTTTCCTGTCATTATATTTTTTCTCAAGTTGTGTTGCTGTTGCTTACATCCATCTGATTACCTCCATCTGCCTTCTCCTATGTAATGCCAACAGACAAACTAGAAAATCAATGAACACTATATCATTCAATGCCAAGTTAACCAACAATAACATTGGCCACTACCGCCTCCACTGCATACATACAGACCTGGAGTCTTAAAGAGGTAGTGTACCAAGTTAAAACTAGCCACAGTGTGCTGACTGGAGTTCTTAAATTAGCTTAGTTTAAATGTTATTGAGAGTATTGAATTATCTTGGCCTGATTTTACATTGAATTGAAATTCTGTTTCAGCAGCACTTTTGGCTCATCACAGTGAATGTCTGTATGTCACACACACAGGGACAGACCGGAAGGAATTGGTGTAGTGAGGTGAAGCCGCGGGCTGCTAAGTGAAGGCTGCAGCTGACTGAAACTGTCAGTACACACTGAAAATCACTGTAAGTCCTGACTCTAATAAATTATGACATGAGTGCTTGGTAATAGATGTCAGTTTTCTTAATGCAAGTGTTTATGAGTGTCTCTAGTAGTTAATCTTTTCATTTCTCTCTCTCTCTGTCTCTTTTTCTTACTGCTAGCACAGCAAGCCAAGAAGACTGTGAGACACAGCTGGCTGTCACATATTGAAATCCATTAGCATTTACATCTCATACTATCATAAGGTTGAGAGAACAAGTACAAGTGTTAGAAGCTGTTCAGCAAATTGTTCATGTGGTTTATGTAGGATGTTGATCTTTCCTCAAAAATACTGTAGTTGCATGAGAATCCACGCCTCTAAATTAAAAGCTAAAAAGAATCACTTAGCTTGTCATTGTTTTAAAATGCAATTTTAAATGGGCTTCTTTCATGAGACAGATTTGTATGGCTTGTTCTGATGTCACTTTCTGTTTAAATATTTCTTAGGGTGTATGAATGTTGAAACACAAAGCTTATAGAATGTACGCATGATCTGTCTCCTGTCAGTGAGCCATTAGATCGTAGTGAAATAGTGAGTTGTAGATGTTCTGTATTTGGTTTATCAAACAGTAGTTTGAGAGTTGTTTTTCATTTCTTTTGTTTGTATTACTATACTGTATGGGTGGGAAGAAACGAGTGCACAATCAAAGAAATGTATGGTCTCTAAGTAGTGCAAGAGATTTCTGAACTCATTCACACATTTATGTACACAGTATACTGTAGCCTGATTTATCTGGTTGTAGCATATCAGAAAGCATTCACTCTGTACCAAGTTTATTAATCACAGTATTACTACTATGAAAGAAACATGGAAAAACATCACATACACCTCTGCAACTGAATGTGCAACCTTCATACTGGTCACTGCATAAAAACAACAAACAAGGATCCACTCACCACCAAGGAACTTCAAGAACTGTACATTTATTCAGTATAATGGTCATCACATAAAAACAACAAAAAAGGGTCCAGTCACCACCACAAAACTTCAAAAACTGTAAATTTATTCATAGTGCTTACATTACAGGGGGTCCCTGTATGAAGCCTCTTGAAGGGTGCTATGTATGGGTGTTAGGCATTTGGATGTAAGTGAAGTAGATAATGGATATACTATGCAACCATGACAGTAGCCAAGTTAGGTTAAAATAATTTCTCTTTTCTCTTCATAGGTAACAGGTATAGTATAACTAGGAGTAGACACCAGATATACTGTCTGTGTGATTACCCACAGTGGCTAAGGGGGTAGAATCTAATTTTCTCTTGTCTTCACAGTACTCCTGTCCTGTTGTCTTCTCATCTGGAAAGCAAGTATTCTCCTCCTCCTCCTCAGGTGCAGGGTTCACCCTCCTGCCATTTCAAGGCATGGCCATCACCAACGTGACAGTAATGGGAGGGCTAAAGCCCGAGGTTCAATGTGGGGGAATAGCTCCTCCCACATCCCCTACAAAGGCCATCCTCCAATGGCAGTTCCCTGCTTAATGTATGGTGAAACTCACCCCTTTCATGAGCACTGGGCCCCTGTGTGGCTTGTGTGGCTGAGCCTCCTTTTTGTTTCTGCTCTGCTGCTTCCCGCTTGCTTTGTTCTCTTTGTATTCCCCCCTTTTTGTCTCTTGTCTTCCACCTCAATGCCTTTCTTCCTCCTATTGCCTGCGTTTGTTTCCCCCATCGCCCTTTTCTCACCGTCCTCCTCCATGTAAGCCATCCTGTTCCCTTTGCCTGCTGCTCCCTTCCCTGGACCTTGGCCTGTATTCTACTCCTGCTTCTTCTGTGCTCCTTAGGGGCTCTTTTCCCTTCACAGCCACCGTTCTATTTTTCTTTTCTGTTTCTGGTGCTTCCGCATTGTGCCTTCCCCATTCTGCTGCACCTGCCCCCACTCGGGCTCCTCCCTTGAGCTCCAATTTCTGCTTGCTCATTCCCTCTCCTGCCTGTTTGCCTCCCTCTTCCTGCTTTCCCTCCCTGTTCCTGGCCATTTGGTCTTCCTGCTGGCTCCTACATCGCCTTGCTTCTGGTGCCCTTGTTCCATTTGCTGGTTTCCTCAGTGCACCCGCTGTTTCTTCTCCCCATGCTGCTGGGCCACTGGCTCTTTTCTGTATGCCATTTCCTCCCACCTCCCCCATCACTGTTTCAGTCCCTGTTGTTCATCCATTTCCATTTTCGTGGTGATGTTTTCCTCTGCCTGCCACATGTGCCACCCCATGTTTCCTTCTTTCTGCTCTTTTATAGCACTTCTTTCCAGCCTCCTGGACTGCAGTCGGTAGCCTTCAGTGGCCACTTCTCGGCCCTTGGATTGTGTTCAGTCAGTGTCTTCACCATTTCCTTACTCTTGTCCCACTGGACCTTTATTTGCTTGCCAGATCCAGCCCCCCTTTGGCTTCTCCTCTTGCTTGCATTTTGTACCCTAGTATAGCAGCTGCGCTCTCTGCATATCCTGATACTGAGTAGTACAGTGCACACCGAGCACATGACATCACATACAACAACAAAAAAACATTTTTCCCCTTACCATCCCCCCCCACCCCATCCCCTGGCTTTTCCTGGCAACCCCTGCCCTTTCCTTTCAGGGTTTCATCCCTCTTCTCCATTGCTTTTCTGGTTCCCACCCCATCCCTCATTTTTGCCCTTGTCCTGTTCTCCCTGTGTTTTCTTTTGGGCTTCCCGCTCCTCCCAGATGTGCTCCATCTCCATCTCCTAGCCCCTTCTAATGTACTAATCCCATGCCCCATCTGCCGTAGTCTGAGACCTGCACTCTCTCAGTAGTTCTTCCCTTTAGCCCACTGTTTTGATCAGCCTTCCCTAACAGTTATGCCTGACATCCTTGCTGCTTCTCCCTTCCCATTTCTTGGTCCCTGCATTCATATCCCTTGCTCAGCCTATCATCTCTATTTTACCTTGCATACCCCTGGTGCTTTCTACCATTCCAGCATACCTATCACTTGCATTGCTCATACATGCTCCCCTGTCTCTGCCTCATGTAGTGTTCACTCAGCCCTCATTTGCTTTCCATTATACCTATATCTTGTCCTTCCCAAGGCCTTGCCTTTCCTGAAGCCTCTTTCAGGTACCTCCCCTACCTTCATTCTAGTTGCAGTTTGGTCTTGGGATGCTCAGCTTGTGGCTTCCTTGTTATTCTCACATTGGGGGACTGGGGTGTCATCGTGGGTGCACAGCCTATACCCCAGAGTTGTCCCAAATGGGACAAATTGACCTGGCCATCTATCCAAAACAAGATGTTGATGAAAAGATTGACCAACTAATAAAATAGTTGCCTGCACCTAGTAATCAGATGGAAGGGCAAATGGATTATCCAGACTACCTAGAGGGCTTGTTAAATGAATTACAAAATAAAGAGTAAAAAAGCTTTACATTTCAACATAGTTTTGATCTAAATGTTAAATAGTTTTTACATGTTTTAAGTTTGATAGGTTGTCTTCTTTTAGAATGAGTATATAGCTATACTATTTTCATTTTAAATTTTTTAAGTTACTTTCAATTAAGAGATATTTCTTATCAATACAAGAAGTTTTAAAATGTCCTGTTACTAGTTAAATTGTGTGCTCATAAACAAGATTTAGGACTTGACCACAAACCACAACCCAGTTCAACTAAGCTGGGTGTTAAGATGGTATTATACCCTCTCCATTAAGGCCATCTTATTATCATATTCTCCGTGATGTCAGTTTTTCCCCTACTAACTTGGGAATACCATTAAAACTCCTGCAAGTCTAGCAGCTACCTTGTTAGATATAAAAGCCGGTCCTCAACCTAATCAAGGGATAAGAGGAGAGGAGAGGAGAGGAGAGGAGAGGAGAGGAGAAGCAGAAATGCCAGAACAGAGACCTCTTTTAGGACCTCAGCTTGAACATCTGGGTACTTGTGGTGTGGTAAGGTTGCCTTTATCCCTGATATAATGGAGCAGGGACAAAGTTAATGCTTGTCTTATTTATATTTTTATTCCGTCTATTAGTAAAAGGGCCTGCCCCTTTGTCGCAATAAATTTAATTGTTTTTGTTTGCACTGCTGTTATGTAATATCGTCACATTATTTTAGATACAGTAAAAATCATATCATTACAAAATGGCATTCTCTGGTATTTCTTCTCAAGCAAATATGGAAGAGAAACAAGATGAAATTGTATATTTAAGGGATATAATTACTTATCAGGCAAAATAATTAGAGAAAAGGTTTAGGATAAGGTAATATTAATCAGACAAATATATTAGACCTTGATTAAAATAGGGTGGTTATAAGATAAACCTAATTGGATACTCAGCCATGTGCACTATCAAGCACACCCAGTTAGACTTCACCCTAGGGAAACTACATTTCTGAATAGGGTGGTTGTTCCTGCTGATTCCGAGGGATTATTCCCAAGACATGGAACAAACCTTGGAGGTCAGGTCGGGGAACCAGACCAATTAATTACCCTGACACTTCATGGGGCATCTTGTCTCCAATTAGCAGAAGCATAGTTTATGTTAGCCTTATGATTTGCCCTGCCTTCTCACCGATATGGCTACTGCTACCCTTGCATATATCAATACTCTTGTGGCCTTCTCAGTCTTCAGTTATGCATTGTATTCCATTGCTGTGCTGCATGCTTCTCCCTGGATTATCCTATCACCGCCTTAATGGCATTTATGGTAACTTCCTCCTTCTGTTCTATACTTTCTGACTTGCTGCCTTCCCCTTTGTCCTGCTCTTCTTTACCTACTTCTTATTACACAGCTGTCAGCTGCCCTTTCCTTGCTCAGCCCATACCAGCAGTCCAACCGCCTCTTCCCTAACTCTGCCTATTGAGGCATAGCAGTGCAGGTAGGCTTCACCTATCTACCAATGAGGGGAGCATGTTTTCTCTACCTCCAATCTCACCCAGTTTATACCCTTCAACTTCTGACAGTCTCCATCCCTAACTCTGCCTGGTGGCATTGAGTGAAGGTTAGCTTTCCCCAACTACTAGGGATGGGAGCCTACATCTTCAATCTGCTGTTTCAATCAACTGCATTGATAACCGGTTGCTGCACTCCCTTTGGGAATGGGACCACTATACCCCAATTGCCTTCCATCTTCTACATCACTCATCTGCAACCCATACCTCCATGGACTCCATGTACTTGTCCCCACCTTGGCCTCCTCACATTCTGGTTTGGACTGTGATGGTTCATTCAGTCTCCATCTCCACTTGGACTATCAGATTCCTGGACTTCCTTACTGCTTTCATTCCACCTCCTCCCATGGTCCTATGCATTGTTGTTGTGGCTTGCCTTCTGGCTTCACCTCCTCCAATCTCTGGACCTTCAGCTGCCTGCTTCCATCTCCTCCCTTCTCATTACCTGGATTACTATGCTTCCCTATTGCCTTCCTCTTGGACATATTTGCCCACATTCCCCTTGCTCCCTGCTGGATGTGTGCTTTTGCAAATCTTCAAGGATGTGCGCCTGCTGCCTTCTACAATATCCCCCTGCTGCTGCCCTCATCTTCTCCAGTGGCCTTCCAGCAATGATTCCAGTGACTTCCCTGTCTGCTGCTCCAGTTTGCCAGAGATGGGGACCTCCTCCATAGCCCTGCTGCATTTTTGCTGCCTGCAATGCAAGTTTACCATCTCCTTCAGAGATGAGAACCCATTCCCCATCACTGCTGTACCTTTGCTATCAGCAATTTATTGTTCACCATTTCCTTCAGACATGGGAACCTCATGCCCCATCACTGCAGTGCCATTTGCTATCAGCATGTTACTTTTGCCATCTCCTTCAGAGATAGGAACCTCGTATTTCATTTTAGCAGCATCTCATACCTGGATTCACTTCACATTCACATTGACCTACCATCTGAGGCCCAATTCAGTTTTCCTACATCACATTCTGGTATGCCGCGGTGCTTGTCCCCTGTCCTGTACTTACAGGTACCAGCATCTGCCCATGTCAGTGCTGCTTGGCTTCTGCTGTCTCCTTCTCAGGCCCCTTCCTCCAGTCTGCTGCCTTCTGATTTGGACTTTTACATCCATCCTTAGCCTGCTGTCTTCCTCCTCACTGCCCTCATGGCTCAGGGCTCCTTCACATTTAACATGTCTCTTTTTGGGCATTCTTGCAACTATCAACATCCAGCATCCCTGCCTGAACAGCTACTCTTATCTATTCATCTGTTACATACTCCTACCTGAGCCATCATAACAACTCCCTTCCAATACTGTATGGAGTACCTGTTCATCTCACCTGAGGAAACCCCATTCCAGTGATATCCCTTGATCAGCATTTCCTATAGACCCTTACGACACCATAAAATCAACAGTACTTCCAAATAACCTCCCCAGGACCCATTTCTGGAATCCCATTTGATTGGACTATAGAATATCTCATCTCTCAATCACCTCTGGAGCATGTTTCCTTTTATATTCTATTAATTCAAGCAGTATGGATATCACTACCTTCCAATGTCTTCATACGATCCTGGATTTAGTGGAGTCTCTTTCACTCTTATCCTCTCACCTGGAAACATGACCCCAATTCCTTCCAAGATATACCAAGTCCATTATATTCATCACTGTTAAGGATAACAGGAATCACAGAATACCTCATACCAGCACTGGCATCTTTCGTTATATCTTCTCCTCAAACCACTGACTCAATTCAACCATTTTATTTGACTCGTCTTCCCTGAACAGCCTTTGGGTGTTGCTGATGCTGATATTGCTGATTCTACATTGCCACACAGCTGAAAAATACCTGAAATAAGAGAAACAGGAGCAGAAAACAGAGTGACATATGAATAACCTATACGAATTTAAAAACAATACTTATCTTCACTGTTAGAAAACATTGCTAAATTGAATAACCAGATTGGAGCTGGGCTCATGCAGCCAGAGCATTTTTCATTTATTTTTGTTTATTACACTCCAGGAAGTACCTTTGAACCAGAGGCTCATTTACAGAGGTTCCATGTCAAACAAAGATAAAACAGAGGAGGAGCATTATTATGAGACAGTTGAACAGAGGTGTACAAAAAACAAAAATAACTGAACAATGGAGGGCAAGCTATTACACTTAGAACAGGAAGCAAGGTTAAACAGTCTATTATAATCTAAAGTGTTGTAAACTGAAACAGACAGAAATGATTCATAAGGAACAGTTCTTTTGTCAGAGTAAAACTAGGGATTTGGCCCTAGGGAGGAGACTTAGGGCTCAGAAAGTGCCGGTTGGGCAGCCAGGGATAGGGTGTCAGGGTGAGACAATCTATGGAGCTAGGAGGGGGGGAATAAGGTGGGTGAGGGACAAGGGGAGGAAGAGAGAGAGAGATTTGGAAAGAAGGTAGGGGGAACGGTTGTGGGAGGAGGGGAAGGGTGGTAATACAGGTGAGAGATGGTCATAAGGCAGGTGAGGGAAGAGGGGGTGAAAAGAGGAACTGGGGAAGGGAGTGGTGGAAGGAAGAAAGGAAAAGGAAGGAATTTAGTACAGACTGTAAGCAATGGAGGGTGGAGACACAAGAGTACATGGGGGTACGGTAGGTGAGGGAGAGGAGTGAGATAAAGAAGGGTGTGTGGGAAAGAGGCTGGAGTATTAAAGGTGAGGGAGGTGAAAGATAGGGTGAGAGAGAGAGAGAGAGAGAGAGAGCAGGAAAGGTTAGGGAGGAGATTAAGGGGAGGGTTTAGGTACCACAGTTGCACACACACACTGGCCTGGGCAAGGGATGCATGAAGAAGAGTTTTAAAAGGGTCCAGATTTGTTTCCTTCTATAAGTCTTCACTGAGGGAGTTTAGCAGTATAGGGGCCCAATATTCAAAGGATTGCTGGCCCTGCATGGTTCTATGGAAAGGGACATTCAAGGTTAGCTCATTCTGTCCCCTGGTACATCTGGAGACAGAAGGTTGATTGAGAAGATACCATATGCCAGGATGGGTTAGGCCAAAAATAGCTTTTTTGGTGAACAGGCACATTTGGTATCGAATATGACAGTCAAGATTGAGTCACCCAGTTTGGGTGTATAACTGACATGTGTGGGTTAGTTGGGGCTCTCCCAGAAGCAGCCTACATGCTTTTTTGAGGGTGGTTTTCAGTCTTTTGATCACCATGTGAGTTGTAGCAACATACACCATAAGGCCGTAGTTGATGACTGACAGCACGGAGCTAGTTACTGCAATTCTTAAGGCTTCATTAGTAAAGCAGTGTTTGTTTCGATATAGTAATCCCAGTTTTGCATTTGAAGATTTAGCAACTAGATCTATGTGCTGGGAGTAGGAGAATGTAGTATCTAATGTGACCCCAGGGTATTTAAAGTGGTTTACAATTTCAATGGGGGATTTGAGGTTATTAACTAGTTGAACAGGGTGTTTTCTGTGTGCGTCATGGGCAGAAGCAAATATCATTGTTTTTGTTCTTTTATAATTCAGGAGTAACTTTGAGTCAGATAACTATTTTTCTACAGAAGAAAATTGGACTGCATCTGGCTTTGAAGCACAGTGGGGTCAGTGTGGGCAGAGTAGAGCACAGCATCATCTGTGTAAAGCAATACTTGATCATTTACTGCTTGGGGAAGTTGATTTTGAAAAATACTGAAAAGTAGAGGCCCTAGGATGGATCCTTGGGGTACCCTAGTGGTAACACACAGATTATCAGAGCAGACGTGATTTATTTTTACTTTCTGAACTCTCCCTTGGAGACAGCTCCTGAATCAGGTCACTGATTCCCGGGAGAGGCCAGTGTTGGAAAGTTGGCTTAGGAGCACCTCTTGATTAACTGTATTGAAGGCTTTGGTGAGATCAATATAAACTGCCCCCACCAAGAACCCACAATCAAGAGCACTATGAATGTACCCAGTAAATTCCATAAGTGCGGTTGAGGTGCTATTCTGTTTCCGGAAACCAAGCTGTTGTCTGCATTGTAGTTGATATTTGCCAAGATAATTGGTAAGTTGATCTGATACAATGAATTCCAGCACTTTTGAGAGATGGGGAAGTATTGGGATGTGGTGATAGTTTGCATGGTTGGCTCTATCGCTGCTTTTGAACACAGGTGTGACTACAGCTGCTTTCCAGATTCATGGGAACTTTCCTATAATGATGGATAGATTTAGGATTTTGGTAATGGGAGAGAGAATAATATCCAGAGTAAGATCTAGGGGCTTAAGGTCAAGCACTTCACTGCTAGTTCTTGATTTACTGAGGATATATTTTTTGGCTACTGAGGGGGTAACTATTTTAAGGTAGAAAGGAGGAGGCAAGCCTGTTTTGGTATTGGTGTTGTTAGAGCTATTGCTTTCACTCTGTACAAAAAGGAAGTCCAGTGGCAACACACCAGTGAGGTCTGTGAAGGCTTTATTGAAAGTTCTAGCAATGGTGAAAGGGTTCTGGGTAGGAATTCCATTGACATTTATGATGGGAGGAGGTGTTCTGTTATCCCAGGACCATCTACTGTCCCTCCAGTAGTTTTCTAACTCTTTTTTTAAAATGTTGTCTTTTGGTTTTCCTAATTGCAGATGTACAGTTATTTCAGGCAGCCTTGTACTTCTGGATATCAGTAGCAGAGTCAGAGCTTCTAGATTTGAACCAATGTCGATCATGGTGTTTCATCAAATCAAGAAGCTGGGGGATGATCCATAAGTTTTGGGAGCCTTTAATCTTCTGTTTTGTGAATGGGGCATAAATATGTCAGGACTGCTTGAATTTGTGGATAAAATATTCAAGGGCAGCATCAACGTCAGTCATGGTGCTTAGGAAGCTCCAGTCTTAGCTGTTAATATGTGCTTTAAGTGCATTAAGATTCCCTTTTTTTTAGTAGCCTCGATGTGATTATTTTGGCCGGAACTTTAGGTGACTTATTTGACCAAGAGAAGAGGATAGGAAAGTGGTCACTGAGGGAATTGAGGAGTACTGTTAGGTTGCTGATCCTTTCCGGATGGTTGGTGACCAACCAGTCTAGGAGGGTACTAGTGCCAGTGTGGTACTTTACCCGTGTGAGAGTACCCACTAGCTGGGAGGCATTGAGGCTAGAGTGTCTTTGTATGGGCCTGCTTCGGTGGAGATCCAGTTTATGTTGAAATCCCCCCAGCAATAAAATTTTGGATTTTTGTCAGTTGTCTGATAGAAAATCAGTCTCAGTCTTGAAACCACTGTCTTGTGCCTTAGGGGAATTGAGTGTTTTCCAGTTAGGGCTGAGTAGCATCTTTATTGGAAGCAATTGAGTGTCAGTAGAGGAAGTAACGTGCAGCAGTGTATGCCCCTGGAGGTGCTCCTTCAAGTATATTACACAGCCACCTCTATGCCTGCCAAGTCTGTCGAGCCTGAAAGTTGTGTAACCTGACAGCTGAAATGCAAAGTCTAGGATGCGAGGGGTTGAACCAGGTTTCCACAACTGAGAGGATATCGGGTTTGTGTTGGGTGACCCATACATGAAGAGAGTCGATTTTAGCCAACAAGCTGAAAATGTTGATGGAGGCTATGGTTAGGCCACAGCAATGAGCTTTTGGGACTGCAGGCTGTGATAATGGTCCTGGGTTGGGGTATACATTACCTGATAGTAGTAAGAGGAGATACGCTAGTCTTAGTACCTGCCATTTTAAGTAGGACACAAAACGTTCATGGGTTTTAGGGGTGAATTGACAGCTATTTGTGTTAATGCAAACAAAGATTAAATTGAACTGGTCGACCATGAAAATGGGTCTTTGGCCCATGGACTTACCAGTATAAATAAATAACACAAACAAACAAACAAATTAGTAATTGTTGGGGGGAGAGGGTACGTGTATAGCTGCTTATTTTTCATCATGTTGCTTGAAGGAGGTGTATAGGAGATAGGTGTAGATATAAGAGATAAAGTGGATTTAGGGGGTACCTGAAAGAACATGGATAAACTTAAGTGTGTTGGAGTACACTTTGAGGGGGTAAGGGCAGGCAGTTACCACAGGGATAATAGGTATGTTACTTTTAGGAGGAACATTGCAAAGGAAAGCTAAAATAGCAATCTGCGCCCTTTAGGAGAAATGGCTAGGATAAAAGCTCAAGCTAGTTCTGACAGGTTAGCAAAATCAGCCAATCAGGGGCAGGAATGGATTGATGGGGAGGGAATAGGATGGATTTAATTTAGGTCAGGGCTGAGGAGGGTGGGCGGGACAAATTACAAGGAAGGAGATTCAAAAGTTAGTGCCAAGGATAGGAGGGCTGCAGCACAGAGACCTTTCCCAGCAGAGGAGCTTCAAGGTGCAGGTACAGGATAAAGAAACACCTGGGGGATGGAGCTAGCCAGTGGGGGGCCCAGATAGGCAGCAGTTGACCAATCAGCAGCACAGACTCCAGGTTCCTGCCCAGTCAGCTGCTAAGCAATAGCTGGATGTTCAGGCCAGTGTTGCTGGGTTGCTTTACACCATACCTGTGAGCCTGGATTGTGGAGGTCCAAGGGAGGGTGCTGCAGCAGCTTGGGAGCCACACCCAGAAACAAGGAAATGGTGCTGGAGTCACCTGATCAGGGCCTCTGGCTGAGAGCCTGGATTGTGGAGGTCCAAAAGAGGGAGGCCATGGCAGCTTGGGAGCCATGCCCAGAGATGAAGAGATGGCCCCAGTGATGGAGTCACCCAGTCACGGCCTCCGGTTGAGAGCCTGGATTGTGGAGGTCCAAGGGGAGAGGGCTGCAGCAGCTTTGCAGCCATGCCCAGAGACGAGGAGATGCCACCAGTGCTGGAGTCACCTGATCAGAACCTCCAGCTGAGACCCTGGATCGTGGAGGTCCAAGGGAGGGGGACACAGCCACTTGGGAGCTGCACCCAGAAACAAGGGGATGCTGCCAGTGCTGGAGTCACCCAATCACCCTAATGATAAATACCAGAAAAGAGAGAAACAGGAACAAACGATTTTTAGAAATGCACTCTTTCCATACACCCCGCCCACTGTTGAAAAGTAAAAAAAAAAAGTAGTCTTGCTGGTAAGACACACAGCAATACTCAGAGTTCGTCATCCAGATTTGTGCCACAAACAGGCATTATCATTTTATGAGAAAATATCCAGAATTTCTGTTCACTACAGTTCATTAAGACAGGTATTGCGGTGGAAACCTGCACAGTACAGAAGCAGGATATTAATTCTGGGTGTTGTGCAAAACATTTCAGACAAGAGAATTTATTAGACTGAGAATTTCTTAGCCACTAAGGTTCATCCCCAAATGTGCATTATGAGAACTGTGTTGGTGGGACTGACCCACACACACACACACACACACAGTGTGGCATTATGTAGCAGCATGCAGCTGCCTGACTTTTTTAGTTGTTGCTAAGAAAAATTATTGGAGGACAGATTTTTGATATGTTGTACTTTTCACACCATTCCCATAAAGTGTGTTAGAAGAACTGTGCCAGGGGGACTGACCCACAGTGCAGCACTTTGTAGCAGCATGTTTTAGTTAATGTAAAATTAAATGTAGCCCCATAATACAAAGCATCATGAGGAGTCTGTGTAAAATCACCATGGAAGAGTTTAGACTGGTTCCTCTTTAAGCAAGATTGTTTGGTGCCAAATGACCTCTCACACACTCTGCAAAGTCTGAAAACAGAAGACAGACATGTGTTTCATCCTACAGAGGACTTATTAGTGTGTCTCATCTGTAACAGATGAGGGGAAGGATGAAGAAGTCATATATTTTGGTCTAACTGGTTTGAGCCATGGTGGAGCCCAAATTAGTAAAATAACCTTGTAGTGAGGTTCTTTGACTTTTAGATGTCTTAATTGAGTGCCCTTTCGAGCAGAATAATACGATATGTAAACCTGAAAATGTCAACTCAAACCAGAGTATACAGTCACTTGGATAAAATGTACTGCATGTTAAAGTTCAGCACTGACTCTCACAAGTTCAGGCAAGAGCATTACAAATGCAGTGTTTTATTTAAAACAACCTGCAACTTAACCATACTACACCCACAGTACAAACTACCTTCCTTCAGCGTATTACAGCATCTTAGTTTGGATTAGGTTTCATTCCAGCATGAGTCCCAGATGAACCACAATGGACAATTCATCTTAAGTTGCATCTACGTTATCCAAGATGCACACAAATGGCTTCAGATAATTTTCAAATTAAATGTCACATTTGCAACAGTTTCAATTCTTTATCATTGTTTGCACCAAAAAAGTGACAGGCCACTCATTTGATGCAAGTAGACTCTGAAATGAATCAAATTATGGCACCTGCAAAAGTAAGTTAGACCGCCTGTTAGGTAGTTTAATGTATTACCACAGTGTGCAAAGATTCAAGGGACTGTGCCACATCTGAGCAGCACATAGCTGAAAATTTAGCACAGCATGTGCATTCAGTATGACATTCTAAACAAAAAGAAAGACACTGTAGTGCAATGTAAACAGTATTCATCTAAATTTGAAATTATAGACAGAGGATTGCACATCTGAGTATAACTAAAAAATATTCGTATCTATGCATAATGGGCATCCAGTAATTGATCCAATAATATCTGCATTTCAGTCTGTACAGGTCACTAGTGAAGCCACACCTGGTGTAATGTTTGCAGTTCTGGTACTCATATCCAAAGAAGGATATCAAACTATTGGAGGGGTCCAGCTGAGGGAGACCAGGATGATCCAGGGTATGGGGGCAAAACATATGAGGAGAGGCTGAGAGAGCTCAGCATGTACCCCCTGGAGGATAGAAGGGGGAACGGGACATGATAGAGACCTTCAAGTACCTTAAGGGCATAAACAGGGTAGGATCAGATGGCATCCTTAACTTAAAGAAGGATGGTACAACAAGGGAGCATAGCCTGAAACTAGTTGGGCGGTAGATACCAGAGGGAAATGAGGAGGCACTCATTCACTGAATGGGTGGTGTCAGGCTGAAATGAGTTGCCAGAGAAGGTGGTTGCAGTGAATACAGTGGCTAGTTTCAAGGGGGGATAGGTGAGGGTTGAAGAAGAAAATTAGGGTGGGAGTTGTTGCTGGGAAGAGAATGGGGACGGGAACTGAGGTGGAATTGCCGACTCCAAGGGGAATGGGGGGGCAGCTCCAGCAAACTAAACAGAGCTGCACACTTGAGCAGACTTGGTAGACCATTATGGCCTGTTTATGCCGGTGAATTTGTATGTTCGTGTGTTGATAGTATATCTCAGTTGGCAGCACATATGCCTCTTGACCAGAAGGTTATAGGTTCTATTCCCACAACGAGACTTGGGCTCATACTCAAAATCATTGCCACCCCCATGAAGTACGTGTGTGTGTGTGTGTGTGTGTGTTTGGGGGTGATATATTGTTGGGGTGTGCTGTCCTTCAGACAAGATGTTAAACTGAGGTCCCTTCTACCCATCTCTGATGCTGTCCTGGTGGGTGTCCAGGAGAAAGCAAAAGAACACAAGGCACTTTTAGTAAGAGTAGAGGATTTTCCTTGATGTCCTGGCCAATAATCCCCTTCCCTTAAAATCTGTTCAGGCAGTTAAGTGGTGTATTTCTGTGAAAGTGGTGTGAATGGGGTTACAATGAGGTAGTCAGAAGGCCCATGACTTAGAAGAATATAGAACTTACAGTATTTTGACTGCCAAAGTTTGTATACATGGAATTACTTTGACTTCCAAAAATTGACAGCTGAAAGTATTTTGACTTCAGTAAAACTGAAATGACTTCCAAATTTCAAGAGATAGGAGTATTTGACTTTTACCAAAAAAAGATTATCTGAAGCCCTGCAGGTGTGGTGCCTAATCCAGCCTCTCAATAAATAAATGAAAAAAAGCTGTCCCTCTCACCCCAACAGCCTGGCGGGTGCAATGTCCAGCTGGGACTATCACGAATAAAAAAAAAATTGATGCTATGGAGGAGGTGCTATAAGCCACTTTGGTACTGGTCGTCTTAAACTAATTGCATGGTTTTAAGTGGAAATGAATGACTGAGAACAGTGAGAGGAGCATTACTGAAAAGCAGTGCAGAATTGGCCCAGTGGCATGGAGAGATGAAGAACTTGTGCAGCACCTGCCACCACACTGGTGATATGGGTTTGAGAATGGACTTGGAATGCTGGTGTTTGGCCGGTGGGGGATGATCGAGTATCCCAGGGACTGCTCTCCTCTCCTGTGGAGGGGTGGCAAGCTATATTTGCCTTTGACTGCCACTGGGTGGAGGTCCAGGGGTACTGCAGGCTCCAAGTGACTTTAAATGAGTGCGGCCATGGTTCTGCAGTGCATGTGCATCTCTGTGCATATGCACTGATGTGCCATTATGGTCACGGAAATGGGAGAAAATGGAAAATGGAGCCAGGCTGGTTTAATTAAGCCCTGCCTACTCTCCTTCAGCTCATGATGCCATTTGGTCCCTGGTGCATTTCTCGATTATGTACTGGGGAAGGACTGCACTCCTTCCTCTGGCCCCACCACAGGAGGAAATCCA
Organism: Neoceratodus forsteri; assembly: GCA_016271365.2. Classification (NCBI taxonomy): domain Eukaryota; kingdom Metazoa; phylum Chordata; order Ceratodontiformes; family Ceratodontidae; genus Neoceratodus; species Neoceratodus forsteri. The sequence continues at coordinate 950,593,270 of CM028131.1, read as the reverse complement.
TGGGGGACATAAGCCCCAGGAGCCAAGGGAGGTGGTACCCAGTTATGGGGAACAAGGACTGGACTGAGAAGCTACTCACCCAATTCTGGGGAGAAGAAGCAGTACGAAAAAAGCAAAAGAAATGCTGTGCTGCTGCATCAAAACCCACTCTTTGGGCACTGTATATAAAAAAAATCTGCAAAACTGATTTGAATGTGATCAGCACATAACTACAGTTTTAACAGTGAGACTGGTGAGACAGTAAGGCCAAGATGACAACATAAAAAAGGCAAGGCCAGCCTTTTTGGCACCAGCCAAATCTTTTTTGAAGTTTAGGCTGAGAAAGACACACTGAGCCAATATTCATTTCTAGGTGCATCCCAGGAGTGCAGGGAGGTTATATGACCTGTCTTGGGTTATACAGCATGCAAGTGTCAGTTCTGGGTTTTAAACCCAGGCCTGCTGGGGGCCCAGATTCACAGCTTGGTACTTTAACCCTCTAGAATATATTTAATTGTTTTCTGGGAGGGAGTCCATGGGAAAAGTCTGGGAAGTGTCTGCCTCACAAAAAATCCACACTGTTAAATGTTGCCCCAAGAAAAGATCTGTGGCAACTTTGCACAACTCTACATCTAAGGGTCTGGTAATAATTACGCGCGATTTTAATTTTCTGGATATAAATTGGGAACATGATTCTCATGTCAGTAGGTTCTATGAACTGGTGCTTCCTGGTGATGTTCTTAAGATGAGTAAAGCAGCCCTTGACTATAGCCAATGCCTGGAATTCCAAGGGTAGTTTATTAGGAATGCACTATTTTTAAGCGAAAAAGATGTTCCAGGACTAGAGGGCATGGGATGAAGTTGGAGGGAGGACGATTCAGAGGAAACGTGAGGAAGAATTTCTTCACAGAACGGGTGGTGGACAAGTGGAACACCCTGCCAGAGGAAGTGGTGGGGGCTGAAACAATCACGGGATTTAAGAATGCATGGGATAGATATAAAGGAATTCTGGAGGTCAGGGGTAAGGGGCAACAGACTTCCTGGAAAACATAAACTGAACTTACAAACTTAAATGGGCAGACTGGGTGGGCCATAGGCCCTTATCTGCTGACACTGTCTATGTATCTATGTATGTATCAAGGGCTACTGTCAGGTTTCCAACCACCCTTCTTGCCCAAGTTGATCTCTGTCTAAAAGGGGTAGTATTGAGCTGCTTTACACTGAAAAGATTCCAAATTCATGTGTTTACAGAGTCACAACCAATGATTTCAGTTTTGGCAACCAGGATGCAGCATGTCTCCCAGAACAATTTTTCACTCATCTCTGATTGTCATCAAAAGCATGATCATCTGTGGCACTGAGGGCTGAGGCTCTGGATGTCTTACCTCGTGTTACGCCGGCAACCTGGGTTTGGGAATGAGCCAGGGTCATCGAGTACCTGAAGGAAGGAGGAAGGGACTGAGCAGAATCAAGCAGCCCAAAGGCAGCTCTCCTCTCCTGGAGAGGATACCCATCACCCACTGTAGTTCCACTGCCCTCGGGTGGAGGTCTGAGGGCAGTGCAGGTGGGTGGTTGGCACATTAGAGGGAGGGCGCCACGGTACCATGGTGCACATATGCCTCCACATGCGCATGGTTGGGGTACGGGGATAGGACCAAAAACCAAAGTAAAAAATCACACAAAATATAAATAAAAAAAAGCATGACCATCACCTTTGCTCATTAAATTCCTTCAAGTTTGGCCAAATAATAAAACTCCCATACTGTACTTTAAAAAATGCCTCACAACTTACATGGGCATGCAAACATCACATGACCCACAGCATATCACATCTTTTTGATTAACGCATTGTTAATGCTAACTTTATGAGATGAGTAGAGGTATGCAGAAAAAAATGTCTCCAGCGGAATTTCCTTGAAAGTCAGGCTTTCGCTTCCACAAATGTTTGGAAATTAAATTTCTGACTTTCGCAGAAATTCACCAGCATCCTACCATTACTATTTCCCTGGTGTCTAGTTCCCCTTCCATGGTTGCCGATCACCACCATATCAAACATTAAACGATTTCCCTGATGTCCAGTGCCCCCACCCCAGAGCCCTGCCTGAAATAATAAAATTCCCTTGTGGCTACTGGTCACTCCTCCCACACTATGACTCACCCGAGGTATGCCATTTGTATCTATCATCTGAGAGACTGGTTATTTCTTCTGCTGTTTCATTTTGCTGGACTGTGAGACTGAGACCTAAAGGAGCATGCTGCTGCCTGTTGGGGGATTCGAACTGTGTGCCTGATATCTGTTAAAACTGTGAGCACTTTGTATAATCTCATTTCTTCTGTGCCTTTGCTCCCCTTTGATCCTGCATTCCTGTGCTCTAGTGAGAGGGGCCAGGTGTAACAGAGCACACTTCATCAAGGAGAAGGGGCAGTACAATATAAAAGAACTGTGCTGCCTAAACCCAGAACAGGTATGCCATTTGCATCTATCATCTGATAGACTGGTTATTTCTTCTACTGTTTCATTTTGCTGGACTGTGAGACTGAGACCTAAAGGATCGTGCTGCTGCCTGTTGGGGGATTCGAACTGTGTGCCTGATATCTGTTAAAACTGTGAGCACTTTGTATAATCTCATTTCTTCTGTGCCTTTGCTCCCCTTTGATCCTGCATTCGTGTGCTCTAGTGAGAGGGGCCAGGTGTAACAGAGCATACTACATCAAGGAGGAGGGGCAGTACAATATAAAAAAACCGCGCTGCCTGCAGCGTGAGCGTGAGTGGCGCGAGCACCACTCGGTATTAGAAATTTTATTAGTAACAATAGGAGCAAATTTGAGTAGTATTTCTGCTGAGATTTACTTAGAAATTTAGGGTTAATCTAACTGGAAGTTGAATATTTTTATGTGAGTCTGGGTAGGTTATTTGCTTCATTTAATGTTAATTTTATACTGAGTTTTATTATTTGTTTTATTTTTTTATTCTTTATTTAAATTATTTATAGAGAGCATTTCACGTTTGGAGGAGAAGTTTTAACCGAAGCTGAGACTTTGGAGATTTAGAGTTTTGATATTGGATTACATTATTTCTTAAGTTGGATGTTCTTGAACTGCAGATAAACTTGAGTCATTGCATAATATTGTGAATTACAGGTGTTAAAGTCTGTGTATTTGGAAAAGAAAGGGAAGGGAAAGGAAAAAAAAATCTTTTAACAATTATGGTACATACTAGGAAACAAGTTTTAAAAATGGGGGAATTTAAAGGTTATAGATCAAAATGAAAGTGGTAACTTGGATTTGAGCTCACAAAAGGGTAATTTAGAAACAGAGCTCAATCAAGACAGTTTCAGGACTGATTTATTGCACATGTCATCCAATTTGCAATCAACACCGGTTATAATATGTTCAAATTCTGAGTATTCTGAGAAAAGAAATAAAAAGAGCATAAGTAAATACAAAGGTGCAAAGAAAAAGACTTTTAAAGGTAAAAAAAAATTTAAGGGAAATGAAAGTGATAATAAAAATGATGAAATGACAACATTTTGCTTAAACAGTATTCCCTCTAAAATAAAAGGGAGAGGTAGGCCCCTAAAACAATCTAATATAAAAGATCATTATAGCCCTTTAACTACAGTTAAATCATGTAGCCAGGCAATATACATAAAGAATTGCTACATCTGGGAAAAAGCTTAGTTTAAATGACAACGAAATGAGCTCAGTGAATTGCAAGTTTTGGAATCTATAGGGCTAGGAATGATATATATAAGTCTACAGAAGATTTAAATTCAGGAGTGTATATTAATTTGGACGCTCTAAAAGCATAAATGAGTTTTCTGCACAGACTACCAATTATCTGGAGGAAACCTTGATTTTCACCAGAATACTTTAAGAATCCAACCCAGAACCATGTTCTTATTGGCAAAATGATTTAAAAAATATAGCTGGGAAATTACAGGACACCATAAACGGATTAAAACAGATTACTGGTCTGAATTCATATAAACAACCTGATAATGGCAGATCAGTGTATTTTTCTACTGCTATGAGTAAAGAATACTGTACAGCTGTGTCCAATAAACATACTGCGCATCTGATGATTCTGGATCATCTAGTTGACCTGAAACATGAAATAGATCTTTTGAAAGAGAATATAGCAATAAATGGTTCTAGATTAGATGACATTTTATTCAGACTTGATAAACTACCTCATTTTGAGAGTATACGCTCCTTATCCGTTATTGAACCAGATTGTTCTCAACATTTGGTTTCCCCAGATTTTTTTTAAAGACTGCTATGCCTTCCATACTTCCTGAATCTTTAAATCCACCACCAATAATTAAAAAATGCTTCAAGTAGTAAGAATCTTAGTACAAGTAAAAGTAAAAGAAACCAAACAAGAGTAGGGGTAAAGCTAAGAGTTTGAGTAAGGGAAAGATAAGTAGTATCAAGAGGGACATAATACATCAGGAACATTAGATAGGTATAATATAAGCACGGTAGAGTTGGTTATTAATACAGTAGAGTACCTGCAAAAGAAAAGGGAATCTTGGAGAGGATATGTCTTGATAAATCTATTTATATTAAAAAATAAAATCAGGTGTAGACAAAGATTCTGTTTTAAAAAATAATCTTGACTTGATGTCAGGGGTGACTGACATAAATATGGAAGGTCAACCATTAATGAAGGGGAAGTCAGGAGGAAGTTAGCTCAGGATAAACACAATTGTATACAAAAATTAAAGACAGATGTAAAAAAAGATTCTGTTCCTAAAAATGGTTATGATTTGGTGTCTAGGGAGAATATTGTTTTAGATCCAGTCTGTAAAGAGCTGCATGGTCAAGACACAAGTAGAATATTGAAACAGGATTTGGAGCTAGTAAAAGAATTGGAGGAAATATGTATGAAAAATGTTATAGATCTTAATAGCTGTGCTATTTTGACATTATATGGCTTTAAGACCCTACACAACTGGTCATATGAAGATTTAAGGGATAAGATTGTGAACCTAATAAGGGCAGCGACTGGTGCTGATCTAACTGTGTCTGATATTTTACAGATATGGAATGATAAAGATATTATGGGTTTAAATTGTTTATTCATATTTTGTACAGCTCCTCGAATAGCAAATCATATTTGGATTAATGAAGAAGGTCTGAGGAAATTTGGTTGTAGTTTAGAATATGTTAACAGGAACTCCTGAATAAGACATTTCAAATACAAAATCATGAGTCTTGTCAATTAAGTATTTTGGTCTTAAATCACCTTTTAGTAGAAATACAAGAAAACTCAGGAATACCCTGATGAACATATTCAGTCAAGTTCTAAAAATCCCAGACCTAGAATTTCGAATAGAAAAAGTTTACAGTTGGAACAAAGGTACAAGTTTGGGACAGGTGGACATTCTTGTTAAAAACCCAGAGGTAGCAAGATGTTTATTAAGTAAGGCAACATTATTGGACGAAGTAGGATTACACATAATGGAAAGGAAAATACTAAATGAAGGAAGTAAAAATAATAGACAGGAAGTAAGAGCATCAGATCAGGAAAATATGGTTGGTAGAGTGCCTAAGATATTGTATTTTTATGGTTTGGAAAGAATCAAACATGAGAATAATAACAACTTAAAGGATCTTATAGTGGATATATTGTAACAACTTTTGAATGTTTCTATAGACAATCCTAATGCATTAAATATTTCAAGGCAGGGTTGTGATCCAGATTGCGATTTAATTATTGTTAAAACAGGCCTTTTAAGTTTATATAATAAGATCATTGATAATAGGAGTCTACTGGATGCCTTAGGAATATATATAGTGAACACAAATGATTTTTCTTACCATAATAGTCCTATATGTAAATCACTAAAAGGGACAAATCAGGAAAAGTGGTATTTAATGTTTCTACTTGTAATAGATTTGAGCTGTTGGAAACACAATCAGATTGACTTGTAGAAGATAAAGAACTACATACTGAAACAAATCTAATGCCCTTTTTCTAATCTCTTGGAACATTGCAGGTTTCTTTTCTAAATTAATGGATCAAGAATGGTTAGACTTTATACTTTAGTTTAATATTATTTGCCTACAAGAGACTTGGCATTCTAAAGACCAAGAAATCTTACTGAATGGTTATCAAACCTTTCAGATTCCAGGAGAAAAAGCTGCCAAAATGGGAAGAACTGTAGGGGGTTTAATTATTTTAATTAAAATAAATATTGATATTACTGCAGATATTTTATACACTAATAAAAATATTATGGTAATTTATATTAAGCCTAATAGAGGTAAACATTTTTGCCTAATTAATACTTATATACCTCCATCTAATTTGAATTCATATTATCCAGCACTCTGGGATCAATTGGAGGATTTTATTCATAGGAGTTGGGCTGTAACATCTTGTGAGAATATATTACTTTGTGGGGACTTTAATGCAAGGATTGGCTCATATGATGGTTATTCTGATAGTTATTTCCACAACTGGTGTCATCTAGAAGCCTCTAATTGGCCCAGATGCACAAAGGATAAGAAATTAAATAAAATGGGTCAGAAATTAATAGAATTGCTAGCTTTACATAATTTAGCACCAATAAATGGTAGGTTATATGGTGATAAATTGGGAAGTTTCACTCATTTTTCTGCAAAAGGACCTTCAATAATAGATTACGTGTTCTGGAATGGGAACATGACAGATTGGGAATCTTTGGAAATTCCAATTGGGGTGAAAGTGATCATCTTCCTCTTGTTTTGAAAGCAAAAAATATACAGTGTGTTCCAGATGTACCAAATAAACCTATACAATTTATAATTCATAATAACAAAATTCAATGGCAGGACAAGTTTTCTCCCCTCATTAAACATCTTCTGCAGGACTTATTCAATAATATGGGGTACGGGCGTCTTCACCATTTATTATTTTCAAACCTAGAGGAGATAACAAAATTACTTAAATCTTCAAAGACTATAAAAAGAATAGAATACAAAAATACATGGTTTGATCTGGAATGCCATAAAGAAAAAAGAGAATTAAATAAAAAAATCAGGTAGGTAAGGCAGAATAAGACCACAAAATATTATAGAACTAAATAGATGTCGGGAAAAATATAAGAAGTTCCTCTTATTAAAACAAAAACAATATCAACAAAGAAATTGGGATCGTATGCTTGAAGCTATTTATAACAAAGATTTCCAGACATATTGGTTATTAGTTGCTAAGGGAACTAATAACATTAAACATGAATTGGATACCTATATTACGATTGAAACCTGGGTTTCTTACTATTCTTTAAAAATTTTTTCCCCTAATGTCGAAGATGTGGGAATATTTCTGGACACAAATATGCAGAATTTTTGACCTTTTTTAATTACAGAAGTATATTTCGCCATTGCAGTTTTTAAAAAAAGAAAAGCACCAGGCCCAGATATGATTCCTTCTGAAGTTTACCTGTGTGCCCCTGCTTTATGGTCTACAATTTTGACTAAATATTTTAATTTTTGTGTCCAGAAACTGGTTTTCCGAAATCCTGGAAGGAGCCATAATATTTACTATATAAAAAAGGTGATAAAACAGATCCTAAAATGTATAGGCATATTTCATTATTAGATAATCTGGGGAAATTGTTTTCTGAGTTAGTCCTAAATAGACTAAAGGAAGAATTAATAGGTTTAGGGGGACTTTCTGAAGCACAGGCTGGATTTAGGGCTGGTTACAGCACAACTGATAATTGTTTCATAATCAGACATCTTTATGAAAAATATGTTATGGTTAGAAAACAGTCTTTTTTTGCTGCCTTTACAGATTTCAGTACTGCATTCGACTTAGTATCAAGGAATGTTCTTTGGCTTATAATGAAGGAAAAAGGATTTACAATGGAATTGATAGTAATTATAAGAGAATTATATACTGCAACATGGGCTCAAGTGAGGTCAGGTACTCAGGGACAATTCTCTTCAACTTTCCCTACTAATATGGGAGTAAGACAAGGCTGCGTAATTGCTCTTCTCTTTTCTATATATATTGACAAATTGTTACGTGATTTAAATCTTAGTAATTCTGATTCTCCTAAGATTAGGGATAAATGTTGTGGTGTACTGGCCTACGCTGATGACTTAGTCTTATTCTCTCTTACTGAATCGGACTTCAAGCTAAATTAAATATACTTGCAATAACTGCAAATGAGCTTGACAGTAAATATTCAAAAGCTAGATTCTTCCGTTTACAACGAAAGCTAAAAATACAGTAAAAGAAATTTTGGATGCTAGGTTCTGATAAATTAGAGACTGTAGATAGCTATACATATTTGGGCCTTCAATTGTCTAGGGATGGAAAATGGAATGTACAACTGGATACAATTTTAGTAAAATCAAAAAGAACGGCAAATTCCTTACTCATATTTCATAAAAAATTTGGTGGAAACACAATTAGGCCTATTTTAAAGGCAGTTCAAGCCAAATATTATGCTCAAGCTTTATTTAATGCTGAAATTTGGCATCATAATAAAATGTATATGTTAGATATTCCCATTAATAAACTGTTTAGAGAAACTTTAGCTTTACCAAATTTTGTTCCTGCTACGATATTGAGGGCCGAGACAGGTTATTACTCTTTGCAGGCAGCGGCTGATGCTAGAAAGATTAATTATTGGGTTAGAATACTTCACCATGACCAAAATAGGTTAACGGCTTTATGCTTACATGAAAAATATTGGTGGTCCTCTTTAGGGAACCTAAAATCAGAATGGTTATCCCTAATATTTAATTTATTACAAAAGTGAGGTTAACCTACTTATATCAGTATAGAGCAAAAGGAATCACTATTAGTTTAAAATATCGACCCTTTATAACAAAAGCATTCAGAGAATATTATAGGATTCTAGATTTAAATATGATTAAAAGTTTAAATTGTTCCCATTTTGAGGATAAATGATCCCTGTCATTATTATAGATATTACTTAGATATACTTACAGAAGTAGAAGATAGAAAACAATATACAGATATAGGCTAGAAGTATTTCCAAATAACATTCTGGAAGCAGTTTATATGAAAAATTTTACTTCTAATGCTGGTTTTTGCTCTTGTACCTGCTCCACATTGGAAAACTTGGAACATGTTATGTTTGTATGTAAATGGTATACTATACCAAGAAAAAAATGGATATGGCCTTTATGCCAAACCATACAAACAATAGATCAGAGCACCTTACTTGTTATTTTCTTTACTACTAATGATGAAATTATAATTAAGGCTGTAGCTAAATATTTAGTAAACATCTCTAGAATACGTCTTGGCATAAAAATGAAAAAAAACGGATCTAACATTTATATTATATACTGTCAAATAGTAAAATATTTGTACTCTTTTCAAGCTAAAGCACTTTCTTTATAGGTAATTGCACATAGTTGATTGTTACCCATGTTTTTGCATTAAGTACTTTGAAGGGCTGGAAGAGATGCTTTCCCTGTTTATTTATTTATTTATTATAAAGAGTAAATGTTGTAATTTTTTGTATATTGTAAATTATTTTTTGTAATAATTTGTCTTTTTGTCATGGTCTATGACCACTCAATAAACTTTTGACTGACTATGCCTCACCCCCAGAAGAAAATACTTCTCTGGTGGCTAGCAGTCCCTTGACCACCTGATCTCCTGCCCAACTTGTCCAGTGTAATTCCCCCACCCTAATCCTCCAGATAGTAATTATACAAAAATCTAAAACATTTTCCTAGTGGTTTAGTGAACCCCACCCTCCCTGTCCCCACTCCCCAGTATGTGAAGTTATTCCCTGGTTGTCTAGTGGACCTCCCACCCCCCTCAGCAGGTAGCATCCCACAACTCCACTCCCCCATCCCAAGCCCAAGTGGGCGACCAGCACAGCCTTCCATTGTCCACCACTGCTGGCCACTCACTGAGCTGTAAATGAATGAGTGTGTGCTTGTATAAGCATGTACTCTTTCATTGACAGCTCAGTGGGCAGCCAGCCTTTGTGGAGAGCAGAGGGCTGTGCCAATTTCCTGCTCAGGTTCAGGATGGGGGAGCAGGGTGGTGGAACACTACCTCCCAGGGTGGTGGGGTGGGGGGGTCAACTAGACCACCAGAGAATAACTTCTCTAACTGGGGATTGGGGGCAAGGAGGGGGGTTCATTAGACCACCAGGAAAAATGTTTACATAATTACTACAAGTGGGAGTGGGATAGGGGTTACACTGGACACATCAGGTGAGTGATCGAGTGGGGGGAGAGACCACTATCCACCAGGAGAGTACTTTTTTTAATGGTGTGAGTCTTCAAGTGGGGGGAAGGGACCACTAGCCACCAGGGAAGTATTATTTTATGAGGCAATTGATTGGTTGGGGGGAGGGACTGCTAACCACCAGGGAATTCATTGCTATATCTGGCAGAGCTTTGAGTCGGTGGGGGGGGCACTGGATGCATCTGTTCTAAGTGGAACATGGTGAAAATTTGCCAAAAACATTTAGAAGATTTCCAATCCACCACAGGTTGAAGTTCGGAAACTTCCAGAAACGTTGGGATATTTCACGAAAGTTCCACTAATGTGAAATTCACAACTTTCCCCCACCTCTAGAAATGACTTAATGAATTAATCAACAATGTTTGTGCTTATCTGAACAAGTACTGTAACTACGGTGGAATTTCATTGGGCCCATTTCTCAGTCACAGAGGGATAAGAAGCTCAAAATAGAGACAGGGGGTACAAATGTGCAAGCATGTCACTGGGATGCTATACACAGCCATTTCAGAAACACATTCACAGTGTACTAAAAATACAGTGTACAGGGTCCAAAGAAAGCTGCAGACACATAATGCTATTGAATGCAAAGTGCCAGTTAAAGTAGGTCACTGTTTGCTCTCACAGGCTACCGCGCCACCACAAATGCAAAGATGCAACTGAGAACAGATCATGCCAAAAGTGCAGTACACAATTTGCATTGCCCAGAATCCTAATTGCTATGCCATTATGACCCATTACCATGGTATTGATTGTCATTAGCATATCACTATACCAGAAATTCATCCTCTTTGTGTAGTTCCCAATTGGCACCATGTGAGGATACACCATTATGAACAAAGATTATTTGGGGCTATGAAATTGTTCATGACTTCAGTGAGACAGTAAAAAAGAAACCTTGGGAAATACACAGCTGGTGGCTACCATATTCACAGATTGTAGCCATTAAATACAAAACTAGTAATAAAATCTACTGATGATGAATCAGAGGATGTCAGAACCACATTACTGCTAAATAATTGCATTCTGACATGTTTTCTGCCTATAATAGCTGCTGCAGCTGTTTTAGGCACATGCCACAAGTATTTGTCTTCCTTTCTTATTGTGTTTTACATTACGTTGAGCATGTCTGGGATGCAGAAGATGAACACTATAGATCCTTGTTCATTTTTTATCCAGCATATGTTCCTATGTACAATGGTGTCTACCAGGATCACTGTCAGTGTCAACGTGTGTCACAGTTTCCAGCATGACAACTGCCACTGAATTGCTCTGGTTCCTGCAGAATTGTGCAAACTTATGCAGAATTCTGTAGGATCAGATGTTTTATTTTGGCAGCCCCTACTGTAACTGGAGTTACAGGTTGTAACCAGTCTCCTCTGTCTATATACTGTATAAATATATATACACACACACACACTTGCCTACACTTTTCTCCAGCATGGGTTGTGTGTTAGCTGTGCTGTTATACCTGTGTTTTTCATCAGGTCATGGAGTCATTGTCCTTCTAGTATTTATATGTGTGCACAAAGTTGGTTTATAACTGCTTTCTTTAGTTCTATACAGTTAGAATTGTATCTGGTGTTCTTAGGGTACACTTTTACTTTGTTTTTGTCATTTGCGCTTCTTGAAGGATAGTTTAGCCTTGTTTACATATTATTGACCACCTTTGTGACTGAAATTGCAATTCTTCTGATATTTCATGCTATCACTTGGTAGAGGTGCAAACTCACCCTTCGTTGTATGGATTTGCATTTTCAATGCATTTGTTCTCATGCTGCTATAGCAACAAGAACTCTATACTACATGTTTAAAACTGAAAATGTGGCCCCTGTTAGTTATATGGGCCTGATATTCAAAAGTTAGCACACCCACTAACAGGGTTAGTGGGTGCACTAACCCAGGTATGTGCTGGCACTCCCAGCTGGCCCATATTCAGAAGCCCCAGGAGTGTCCCACAAACCCCACAGTGCCAAACCACTAATATACCACTGCACCTAGGCAAAGGAGGGGTCCTCTTGTGCATAAAAGCACAGCAATACATTGGAAGATTTGTGGTGGTGGTAAGCAGCCCCCAAAGTGGCTCTGTTTACCACCACTGAAAACCCCCTCTTAATAGGGTACAAAGCCCATGCCCCCATCCCTGAAGGCAGGGTGGCTACACTGCAACCACCCACTTGATCACCCATTTAAACCCATTAAAAAAACAAAAAAAAACACATGCTCTAGCATGACTGCCTGCCCCCAGTCACCCGCTCTTTGCTGTACAGCTATGCCCTTGCATTTAGTGGTCCCCACCACATGATCACACATGAGATTAATGTCAGTTGTCATGTGATTCCACCCACACCCTGATTGCCCATTGTCACATATGGAATATATCCCTGGTGTCCAGTGCTACCCCATCCTCCCATTACCTGTTGTCACATATGGAATATATCCCTGGTGTCCAATGGTACTCCATAACCCAGTCCAGCTTGTTAGAACAATCTCTGGTGGTCTAGTGTGACTGTCTGCCCACAATCACCTGTTCAAACCCAGTAAATGAAACCCTAAGAGGAGGGCTGTGTTAGTCACTGTATCAGACTCCGATGATCACTGATCATCCAGTTAAGAGGAGAGTGGTGCAGGGAGATTGTATATGAGTGGGCAGGTCAGATAGGGAGACATTGGACCACCTCTGGTATCTTGTAAGTGTTTGAACAGGTGATCAGGGGTGGGTAGTCAAACTAGACTGCCAGGCACGGTTCAATAAATCCAGTAGTCTGTTGTCCTGGGCTACAAGTTTTGTTGGGCAGACAAGCATTTTTTCAGCAGAAGGTTATCCCAAGGACAACTAACTCAGTGCTGCCAAGGTAGTGGTTTTGTTTTGTTTTTTTACCATGCAGCACAGGTCCTGTCCCAACCACTAGGTGCTGTCTGGCATGCCACATCAGTTCTGTTTCTTCATCATGGGCTGGCTGGCAGTCACATGGTAGTGAGAACACATTTATGCAGTGTCATGTGGGATTTGCAGGAGAGTCGCCATTTATGTCTTGAACCTACACAGGGCGAGCGTGGCAGCCAGCCACACAGAATGAAGGACCCTCCTCACCTATTGCAGCACCACTAGTACAACATCTTCAACAGGACTGACAGGTGAATCAGCCAATAGGAACTAGGAGACTACTTGTTAGTCCTTTGCAATTGGCAGCAGCAGTGGTGAGGGGTGGCAGGTGGAAGAAGGACAGACACTGGCACCCATGAAGAAGCACAATTTAGCTCTTCAGTTTGGCAGCAGTCATTTCTTTCACTGTGGGCAAGTGACCTTTTGGCCAGGATACTGTTAGGATGCCAAGAAAGTGACAGCAAAGGAAAAAAAAACATTTAAATCAGGGGGAAAAGGCAAAAATAAAGTGTCTCCCTAAGTGGAAAGGATTGAAGTCGGTGTGGGGGGGGGGAGTGGAGATTGTGGAGATTGGGAACAAGAACACAAATGGAAAGGACTGAAGTCAGAGGCGGGAGTTGGAGATTGTGGAGTTGGAAACAATACATAGCAAACAGCAAACCCCCCAAAAATTTGAAATTACATTAAAATAAGAAAAAAAAAAACCAAAGCATTTAAAAAAAAAAAGAAGTGTGAAGTCAGTGTGGGGTGGGTGAGATCGCGGGAAACAAAGGTGGGTGTATACACCAGGACCAGTTGGTGTAAAACAAATTCAGTACCAAAAGAAAAAAAAAATAGCATTTTAAATTAGCAAAAAGAAAGAGAAACAAGGAAAATGTGTTACAATGCAAAGAGAAAAGAATTGAAGTCGGATGGAAGGGGTGAGATTGTGGGGTTGCAAATACAACACATACCAGGGGCAGACTAATTGGTGTGTACTGTAGGAAAATAAAAAAAAATACATAAAGGAAAAAAGGTGTTGCAGTTGGGGTTGGGGGGAGTCTGGAAAACTATATAAACATTGCTGTGCGTTTAGTTCATTGGGCTAACCTATTGTGTCTTGCCAGTGCCATTAATAAAGCCAACAATAAAGGAGTAAAGGACTGAAGTACTCAGCACCCCTCCTGTTCTGTTTTTGTTTTTTTGTACCTAGGGAGTGAACTGCCACAGCCGCTTGTCTTGACTCTGCTAACAGAACTGTACTAAACTTGTGTAACTAAAGGTGGCTGCTGCTGTGACCAAAGACTTGTTTTGACTGATTCCTCTGTAGCAAAGTTAATAATATATATATATATATATATATATATATATATATATAATATAACAGTAAAAGCTTTAATATTTAAAAAAAAAATGGTGGGCAGATCCATTAAGAGCAGCCAACTACCTGAAAGGAGGAAAGGCTGAGGTGGTCTGGTGACTGTTGACTATTAGTGCCATTGCCACTGCCGCACCACTCCTGTTTGGGCTCTTTTTTTTGCCTTAAGACCAGGGTCGTGAGCTGCCAGTTCCACTTGACTCTGAGCAACTGTTCTAAACCTGCTCAACATTTCTAGTGGTTGCTGGGACCACGCCATGTACTTTGTTTCTACATAAGTTTTCTAAAACTTAACATTGAAATGTAATGGACTAGCACTCGAAACTCAGGGACTACCATATTTTCTCAAGGCAAGTTGTCCTGGACTAACATGCCATTTTTAAATTTGTCAATCCCTGCTGCCAGGGATGTTCTACAGATTTGGAATAGGTGACTGGGGTTTGGGGGGGTACCACTGGACACCAGGAATATATTCCATATGTGACCGTGGATTGTGTGTAGATAGGGACAGCACTGGACACAAAGGCATATTTTATATCTGACAATGGTTGACCAAGGGGTGGGGGAACCACTGGACACCAGGGATTTATCTCATATGTGAGAAGGGGGATCACTAGACACCAGGGCATAGCTATACAGCTAGAGTGGGTGAATGGGGGTGGGCATTCATGCTAGATAATCAGGATATCATTTACCAGATTTGGATGGGTGACCAGGGGCAGGGGGCAAACTAGACAACCAGGATGTGCATATTGTTTGGGAATGATGCTAAGGGGTTGCTGTGCCCCATGCAAATGAGCCTATAATGGGCATGCAAATGTCCCATTTGTGCCTTGCATGGCCAATGGACTCATTTGCATGTTGTGGCTGAAAATAGTCCACAGGGATCTTTACACTATCACATTTCATGCTGTGGTATTCCCTGTGGGCTATATACAGCCCAGATCAATGTCTGGGCAGCACTGTTGCACTTAGTGATGCACTGACATGGCCTGATATTCAGTCAGATAGTCCTCTCACTATCCAATTCAATATACTGCAGCAGCCGGTGAAGAGGCACAAGCAGAAGCACAGCTCAAACATTTGCGCCTGTGGTACTTTTTGTATATCTGGACCTCAATTTCTTATTCCAATTATTAGATTATGTTGCTTCCAATGCTTCCTTCAATTCATACCACTTAACAATGCCACACTGTGATGTCACGTGATCTTTTGCCACAAGCTGGTATAACTGTAAATTGGGCTTTAAAACCAAATCCAGTTATAATGTAATTTTTTCATCAAACTTTGGGGGAAAATAAAGTCATAGTTGCTCACTTATGTGTTTGTGTTATCTTGTAATATCACTAAACATTCTTTTATCTTATTGGCTGATTATAAATGACTCATTAGAATAATGAAAGACAACTGGTTAAAAGGCAAGCTTGCCTGTGGTGTTCTCTCATTGCCATAACACAAAATTCATTTGATGTTATATCTTGCATACTAATTGGCTATAAGAGTTAAAGCAATTTTTTAAATTGAAATCAGCTGAAATCAGACTTACAGGGAAATGCATTTCCTGTGATTCCACACCTAGGACAATAACAGCAAACTCTATCATCTTTTGAATTTGTTCCTAGTCGAGGTGTTATCTCATAGCAGCACCACACCCCTTCATGGTTTTTTGCTTCTTTGAAGATGTCCCAGTAAGAAATTTATACACTTAGTTAACAGTGAAGCAGTTTTCAAGGCTGGCATGTCTGAGTTTCTATTATACAGTATGCAAGTTAAAGAGCAATTGATGCCTCCAGAAGAACTTGAAAAAAACATAGTATTTGGACTTTATTCAGCAAACATTAGTTTAGTATTTCTGCTCTCAATTATTTCTGAAGTCTAGTACATAAAAATAGGATCATTGTTCTTTTCAAATTCCTCTGCTCCTGCTGTGTGTTCTCAATCTGATGTCATGATACTCTGCTTGGTACATCACAGTTATTACCATGGCAACAGACTGTGACATCACAACAGAGGATTATGATTATAAGTGAGGAATCAGCTGTATGTGCAAATGGACTCTGAGGGATAATGATCCTGTTTATATGCAAATTTCCACAGTAATAAGTAACTGGGAGGGAAATTTGATGAAAAATATGTGACATACAAGCTGAAGTGTGTCTAAATATTACATGTTTATGGATGCAGCAGACCCCTAGACTTAGTGCTGCTCTAACATGGCCCAGTGTTCAGTCTGCATACTCCTATTAATGTCCTATTAATGTGCATTAACTGCCTGAATATTGCACAGAGTCGTCTGTACACTAGTTTTAGTGCAGATCCACAGGTTGTGCTGCACTAGCAGCCAGCTCTGAATATGGGGGTCTGTATTTTTAAAACTGTGAGTTTTGCTCTTTAACATATGATGTGTGAGAGACGGCACAGCAGAAGTAAGGTATTACAAGTATCCTGCATAAATTTGGTTTTATTCTTTCAATTCTAACACTGTTAATCAATTCTGAATGTTCTTTCCCATTTATAATAAAGTATATGTTCTATTTTTGTATTCTTTTGAGGTTAATAAGGATTCTTTTGTCTTACTCTATCTGCCAGGACAGCCCTGGAGAGCCCATAGCAAAAATAAGAGTCAAACCAAATAGTGTCACTTCCTCCTACTACCATGACAATTCACCTTGACCCAAATGACCATATCTTCACATGCTTAATTTGTCTTCTTTCAAAACCGGGGTTGGCAAATGAGGTGATCTTGCCTTTTCTTGTGAGACACTCATTACCTTAGGGCCAATTCATCGCAAAATAATATACTAGCTGGAAAAAAATCAGAACTGAAATATATTTCATAGCAAACACAAATTTCACATACAGTTACATCAAATCTCTTCAGAGTGCAAGCAAAAACAGGTGCTAGGCAATTAGAGCTGTGCTTGTAATGTCATGGTTGCACAAGTATGGCACAATTAACATCTGTAATGGTACCTACTGTAACATAAATTTGTTTTTGCTGGGACATGTGCACTTTTGTGGGTTTTATTGAAATATATTTTTTTAAAGTAAACCATAATGGCTTAAAATGTGGTAGTTCCAAATTGTACTGCTAAAACTGTTTGCATTATCAATTGCAAACCTTGAGTTTAGACTCCAGTTTTACTGTAGCTAGTGGGTCACGTCCGTCTGCTGCACTTTATGTACAGTAATCTTCATGGCAAAGTGATAAACAATCTTTTTTGGTAGGTGGCAATACTATCAGGGACCTCACTGAAGGACCTTGGCTGCAGCCAGGGTGTGTTCTGTAAGATTTTTTGTTATTTATTTTTTATTTGCCATGGCCCCTTATCCTCCCTTCAGAGGTCTTCCCATGCCCTGTCCATGTGTTTCCCTTGCCCAGGCTTACCCCCCCGGGCAGGTCTACCAGGCGGGGCTTCCATCCCCAATGGTAACTGTAGGCTAACCCTGGTTTGCCCCCTGAGTCAGGGCCATGGGAGAGGGACATCCCTGATGGACATACAAGGCAGTTGAGGATGGCAGTAGGGCAGGGGCATCGTGCCAGGGGTCAGTGATTTTTTCCTTTTTTGTTGCTGCCCTGGGGGCAGGGACATGCAGTGATGAGCAGTGTCTTCCCCACCCCCCTAACATGCTGGCACTGGCCACACAGCACCCACAGCCTCCGCCAGGGGACAACAAAGCACCAGACACTCTTCCCCTCTCCTCCCCGGAGAAGGAGAGCAGTCCCATGGACACTGGATCCTTCTCCCCCTGGCCAGCCCTCTGACTCCCAGGTCCATTTCCAAACCTGGGTCATCAGCATCGCAAGCGGAAATCCAACCACTGTGCTGGTGGGCCGGCTGTGTGCTGTACGATTTGCTGTCTTATATTAATATGCTTTACTGAACACTTTCAGAAGACAACTCAACAGGCAAAGGAAACAGATAGATAATATAACACATCTCAATTCATAGAACATGAGTTTCAAAAAGTATATTAAAACAGAGTTTTCATACTGTAGATATAGATTGCTACTGATCATCAAATTAGCAGAAAGTTTCAAAGTCATAGTACAATGCTGGGCTAGCTGTCTTCATCCAGGGACAATACTGTCACTGAAACCACTCATATGGTACAAAAATAGGTCCCACATACATTCTATGGGTATGAGAACTGCATACCAAAGGTTAACAGTTCTAATATCTTAAGGATGTACAGAAAGTGGGACCACTCTTACAACTGTGAGAATGATCTCAGTGGTAGTAATAAGATAGTACTGGTCCAAACAAATTAATAATATAATTTTATAAAACTTTCCCCATAAATGGCCATTTCCAGGACAACTGCATATAAGACACTATTCAGACAATAAGAGTGTCTCATGCACAGATGGAAGGAGAACTCCAATTGGTAGGGAGCACTCCCTCAATCTATATAATCAGTTGATGTTGAAAACATTATGGTGTTATTGGTGATATAAGAGTCTGTCCGAACTCAGTAAACTAAACATGCAACTAACTACAAAATGTACAGATACCTGTAAAACATGCGAGCACTTTACCTACATGGGGTAAAAAACAAGAAGGAATTCTATGAAACTGGCAGAGGAAAGATTCAGTAGGGATGTTCCTTAGCACTTTTTCAATTTACGAGTGCTGATCAACTGGAACAGGCTTCCAGGGAAGGGGGTGTCAGCTCAAACAGTGGATGTGGGTTGGGACAGACACATGGCCATAGCCCAGTTGTATTTGTTCTTTGTACACTGGACACCTGACATTGTTGGGCTGCTTAATTAGCACCTTTCTGAAATTCAGAACTGGAAGGAATCTAGTTTGCTGACACTTAGCCCAGACAAGACTGAGGTACTGGTGATTGAGTGGGGTTGGATGGAAGTAGAAGTAACCATGGAAGAGATGGGCTTTGGTGTGGGTCATCCAGACTGTTGGCTTCTGCAAAGGTGAAGTATCTCGGAGTTATTTGTGATGAACAGCTCACACTGGAGGCTTAGGTGTCGGCTGCAGTCAGAAGTGGCTTTTACCATCTTAGGAGCATCAGCCGGGTTAAGCCCCTTTTCTCCCTCCTAATGACCTGCTCACACTGGTGCATGTGCTTGTGATGTCTGGGCTCAATTACTGTAATGCCCTCTATCTCAAGGTTGGTGAAGGTACACTAACGCGCCTGCAGCTGATGCAGAATGTTGCAGCCAGGTTACTGACTGGCCTTTGAGGTCTAGTCAAGTGATCCCCTTCCTGCATGTTCTGCCTTTGCCATCTGTGAAGTGGCAAGTTACTTTCAAGGTTGGTCTTTTTACCACAATAAAGTCTGTTATGCAAAAAAAAAAAAACAAGTTGGCCATTTAACCTATAAAGCCCTACTTTGGTTAGGTCCTGAGGTTCCGTGTCATAATAGTGATCTCAAAATAGCAATCACTATTATGGTGAGAGTATATCACCGAAAAGCAAATTGGTGATTTACACTTCCAGGCAAGCCGACATCCAGAACACTAAAAGTGCTTTTGAATGCTCAACTCTGGGGGGGTGCATGTCAGGGAAGGGGCAAAATCCAGATACAGCAAAAAATTTAGTCCCGTAACCACAGGCAGCAGCAACATTTCCACTCTCCCAGCTCCAGCACCGAACCCAGTACATGCTGCACTAGAGCTAGTCACCCACACCACATGGTTAGCTCAGTGGCAGCAGGCACACCAGTCCCCAAACCCCTTCCCTGTCCCACCCCTTCCACTCGCTATCCCCTCATTTCAGTCATCCTCCCCTACGCTTGCTTTCATGTAGGGTCGCTACCCTTGCAGGGTAGCCCATGGGAAAAGCGCTGAATATGAGTCGCTGTTTTGACAGTGGCCCATATTCAGTCACCATCCTTACTGGATACTGTGTCCTGACTACTTGGTAGAGCTTCTGCACACTGCCATTCTGTGTGACCCCTTCACTCTTCCAAGGAGGGGCTCCATTAAGTCTCAAGGGCCAGGCTTAAGTCTTAGGCAGATTGCTCATTTGAAGTGACCAGTCCTCTTTTATTGAACACTTTACCTTGGGGACTGATGGAGGCCCCTTCAGTGGAGGCCTTAACAGATGGTTAAAAACATATTTGTTAATGTAGAATGGGGACTAGTGACAGTTTTAGTCTTCTAGTGTTTCAACCAATTTTATTGAAAATGTACCAGTGAGTTGATCTAGTTTAAACTGCTATACAGTATATACAGAATAATGTATGGGGAAGTGTGTGTAATGAGGACTTTATGCACACCTGAGGTGTTTGATGCCTCATAAACTCTGAGAGTGAAGCTCAAGGGGTTTACCATAGCATCGCACACTGTCAGTGTGCATAAAATCCGAGCTGACAGACACTTCTCCATGTATTTCTTTTTTATAATAACTGGTTCCTTTCATTTTTTTTGTTCAACAGGTGCTTGTTGAACAGCCTAATGCTGCCCTTGATTTCTCTTAGAGTTTTTCTTTTTTCTTGCTGCTCTATGAATTTTTGTCTTTCTAGGTCACTCGGTTGCTGAAATGGTGAAGAATGTGCCATTTTTAGGTGGATAAGCAGATGTTAGTGGATCACCGGTTATTTTTAATTTCTGTGAGAAATGTGTCTTTCTTCAGCCGCACATAAGTTAGATTCCTGTTCTGCAGTTTCAGTGAAGTTAGCACAATCAGATTGACAGTGTGAGGAGCCAGTAGCACTAGCATGAGAGTTATTTTAGAATTTTTGCAAAAGATGCTTAATCAAATCCCATTATACACAGGTGATTATACAAATACTGTATGTGTACAATCAAACTCCATTATATATGGGTGATTATACATGTATGTGTATAATCAAACAAACTCTGTTATACATGGACATGTATAATTAATCATGTATAATAGAGTTTGACAGCTTCTGCTACAGTTGATAATCATCGCTAACCAATTATTAATTATTGTTTTAATTTTCCCTCATTATTTATGGTGTCCTGAGCCTCTGGGAAGTGCACTTTATAAAGCTACTACTACTACTAAGAGGATAGAGGGCAGAGATAAAAGAAAGAGATGTCCACTTGGGCCTACATAGGGCATTTAGGTATAGTGGGAAGACTGGATGACTGCTAGTCCTTTTTCTGCTAGCATTTTTGTTTGTTTTCTAAAATTATTGTTGGTTGTGGTGCAACTGCAAGCATTTCCCTCCCAGGTTTCAACTTGAGGCAGAGCTTTACATACTTAATCTGCATCTCTCAGAGCCAGGATTGGCAAATGAGGTGGCCTTGACCTGTTTTGTGGGAAGCTCATTACCCTGGAGCCAGTCCATAACAAAATAATATATTGCCTGGGAAAAAATAAATCAGAATTGGAATCTGTTGCACAGATTTCATATGCAGTTGCATCAGATTCGCTGTAGAGATCAGGCAAAAACAGATGCTGGGCAATTAGAGGTTTGCTTGTAATGTCATGGTTGCCCAGGTATGGCACAATTAACATTTTTTATGGTACCTACAGTACTGCAACATAAATTTAATTTAATTCTGTTAGGACAAGTGCACTTTTCTTAGTTTCATTGAAAGAGATTTTTGAAAGTAAAACCAAATTGCTTTAAATTTGGTAGTTTTGTTTTCTACATTGCACTGTTAAGACTGTTTGCATTATCAAATGCGAAGCCTGTGTTTATGTACAAATTATTCTTGTTGCTAGTGGGTGATGTCTGTCTGCCACACTTTGTATAGCCTTCATGGCAAAGTAAAAAACAAATCTAATTTTTTGTGGTAGGAGGCGGTCCTATTGGGGACCACACTGGAGCCACTTGGTGGCAGCCAAGGTGTTACCCGCAGGATTTGCATTTTTATGCTTCATTGAACAGTTTGAGAAGACCACTTAACAGGTAAACAAAACAGATACATCATATTGTAATTCCCTAATTCATAAATCACAAGTTACAGTAAGTATAGTAAAACAAAGTTGTTGCAGATACAGATTTCTACAGTACATATCATCAAATTAGCAGAATATTTTCAAATCATACTATAGTGCTAGGCTAGCTGTCTCAATTTAGGGATAAAAAGGCACATAGTGTTTTCCACCTTATCTGATAGCTATTGTATGTTAATACAATCACTGAGACCACTTTTGTGGTTGAAAGAGTGGTTTTGTGCATTATTTTGGTATGAAAACCAAAGGCGAGTGGTTCTGATATCCTAAGCATGTACAGTAAGAGTGGCTTCACTGGCAATATTAGGATGTTATTGCTCAAGATCGATCAATAATATATAAAAAGTTTCCCAATTCCAGAGCAGGCAGCCAGTGAGACACTCTTCAAAGAGTAAAAGTGTCCCATGCACAAAGGAAAGGAGCACTCCAAGTGGTCAGGAGTGCTCCTTCAGTTTGTAATGTGATCAAGATGGCTGTCATTGAAAACATTTATATGGGTGGCCTGAAAGTCTGTCTGAACTCAGAAAAGTTAACAAAAACCACAAATAACAATGTGCCCATACAGTACCTGTAAAACATGTATGTACTTTGCCTGCATGGCATAAACAGGGAGGCTTGTAAAGAAATATTTGCCTTAAGTATGAAAATTAGCATTAACCCATTGTAAATATTTCCTGCCTCATAGGGCAGCACAGTATACTGTAAAGCTCAGTAATTTAAGATCTTCCAAATCTTCTGACACCATCAATTTCAGGTAAGATGATTTTAGGGTCATATTTGCACATATAAAGGTAGTTATTGTGGGGTGTACAATCTAAAACCATTTCATTGAGTGGAACATGGTTTACATACCTATCTGGTATGTAAATTGAGGAAGAAGATTCATTTTTACCAGATTTATCTTCCCCATAAGGAAACTGGTAGAAAGGACCATCTCTCCATGTCCCGCATAATGTGTGATGACATGGAATCAGTATTTTTCTGTAAGTATCTAATTGTCTTGTAACCATTTCATGTTTAACCTTGTAAGGTTCTATTTGACAACCCTGTAGTTTAATGGCAGGACCAAAGTTTTAGTCTGGTTCAGTCTGTATGCTGATATGGCCCCCAAATTCACTGATATTGTATATTGATTTTATTCCAACATTGTTGTGGACATATGTTCCAGATGTAATAGTATGTCATACACATATGTGAATATTATATATTGTTTATTCCCTAATTGGATTCATTTAGTCTTTCTTCCTGTATAATTCATTGGGCATCATTGCTAGAAACCATTTGCAAGATTCAGTTCATGTAAAAACACTTTTTTACATACAAACTTTACAGACAGAAATGAGTTCAAAAAGTTTACACAGGTTATGAATTCTGATGATGTATCATATCTGTCTATCAGTCTCTAACACGCTAAACAAATAAGTCAAAGAAACTCAAAGAGAAGCTTTGTCTGAGTCCATAAATATAAAGACTGTGGACACTTCAGCATTCCTGGCACTGTAATAACGTCAACGTTTTTTCTTATCTGATCTGAAGATATTCAAAACATGTTTGTGGGATGTGGTGAAAATATAATCAATCTTCAGACTCCTTGAGGTGCTTCTTAGATTCAGAGAAAGAGTTCGGTTAGGAGTCATGCAATTCACATAAATAACTATAATTCCACTCAATTTTCTAATCTTACAGTGTTTTATTTCCCCTGTGTTTCGCTCATCACATGAAGTTGTTCATGGGGTCTTATTTTCTGTTCAATAAACATACATTACATTAATTTGTTTCCATCATTGTTCCAAACACTTGTTATAAAATGTTATATTAAATTCATTGTGCTTTCTCAGTTTTTATATTATCGTATTTAAACTGCTTCAGTATTCATTTCTTTTGATTTTTATACTTGATTTCCACATTATTTAGATGATCTGAAACAATTAAAGACAGGTACGTGTCCTTAATGTTTTAAAATGTGTTTATAAAAATCAAACTGATTCACATTCAATAAATTCAAACTGAATTCTGCAACCCTGTTTCATCATTCTGTGCTCGTTTTAACTACTGCCACCATAGTGACCTGTTTCCTGTAAGCAAAGTTCTTGGTTTCCTGAAGGTTTTAAACTTTACTTCAAAAACTCTTTCCCCTGTTTTAAGTGCATGAATATTTCATCTTTGATATCTGCAAATGCACAAATGAGATGCCTTCATGTGTTGTCCCATGGTTAATATTGCAATCTTTTATTAAGTCTTTAAGCATTTGCCCAATTATTGTGTAAAACAATTACCTTAGTTCTGTAGTCTGATGCACCTGCCGTTCTCTCAAAATCACATTACTATTCCACAAGATGCCAGCAACCTTTGCCTTCCTTCTTCTCAATGCTGTTTGATATTCCTGCTGGAGTGGCATGTAGCCACTCCAGTTTCTCGCTCAATACACAAGTACAGTCGCTAAGCAACATATGCTCTGAGTGGAGCATACAGGAATATGGGCAAATTGACTCAAATGCTCAGAATGGTGAAATGAGGGTTAGAACATGTTCATCCTTTTATTACTAGGTGTTAATGCATTCTTTACATTGTTCATTTGATTTCAACCTGAAAACTTATAAAATGTCTTATGGTTCTAGACGAAGCCTTGGGGGGGGGGTGGACAAGGGACAGCTGATGGGAAAGAGGTGTAAAAGGTACATATACTCCTAACTATATGTGAAACACTAATGATGCAATAATTTAAATATTTTTAAATTCCTGTGCTTACCACACTTCACATGTCCCAAATTGGTATTGCTATGTGTTTCTTTTAAATTATTCCAATAATCAATGCAACATATATAAATATTTACACCAATCTTTCTTATATTGTTTAATCTACATTTAAATCATTCATTTTTCTCATTCTAAACATATTTTTATGTAACTGCCATCCTGGCAAACACATTCACAGGTATATTTTCTTTTATTCAGCATGGCCATCCACAAATGTTATGACATGTAATCCTGTTCAGCCGAGTGTTTTGCTTTCTTCTTCTTCTTCCCATCCCTGTCAGTTACATCTTCTAGTCACAGGCTTGCCAGTTTGTTTCAAGATTCATTCCTATAGTTGGATCTAAGGTGTTCATGTTAAAAATCCATTTTAGCTCAACCACATATAATTTTCTTTGATAGTCCTCTCCCCTATGATGCATCACCTGTTGCCCTGCATTTTAACACTTTAGTGCACAATGGCACATCCCTATGTTTCTGGGGATTGGAAGTAGCCCTGCCCCCAGATAGAGGAGTGGACTATAAAATAAAGTTACATGTGGTTGAGATGAAATGGATAAAGCATATAACTGACAGGGAAGAGACGAAGGAGAAAGCAAACCACTTGGATGAACAGGATTAAATATCATAACATTTGTGAATGGTCACACTGAATAAAAGAACATATACCCATGAATGTGTTTGCCAGCATTGCAGTTTCATAAAAGTATGTTTAGAATGAGAAAATATATATGATTTAAACATAGATTAAACAATATAGAGGAGACTGGCTTAACAATTTAGTGTAAAAATGTCTATATGCTATATTGATTATTGGAAGCTTTTACAACTTAGAGAATAGGACTTTAAAAAGTACAGGCAGATAAGAATTAAAAATAAACATACAGTGATATGAACTCTGGGACATGTCAAGTTTGGCAAGCACAGGAATTTAAAAATATTTAAAATAGTGCATAATGAATGTTACACATATAGGCCGAGATTCACTATGGCATCTGGGGTGGACGCACCCCAGTCTATGCTGAAATGCCATGCAGTGGGGACCTGTGGACACCATGGTAGCATTCACAATAGGAATGCAACCCTGTGTGCACACCATCTTTTACCTGATCCCACAGCCATGCATTGTCACTGGTCCAGGGTGTACAAGGGGGCATACCCACACTCCTCCCCTTTCACATAGATGTGGAGCAGTAGGGAGTGCCTGGCTGAGGTAAGCTATTTAAACCCAGTCTCACAAGGGATGCACACCTTGCACCACCAGCCGACCAGACACCAGCTGGGGCAGATGGCCATGAGACCTCTGCATTGCAATGGCTTCTGCCCACTGGGCCACCTAAGTGTGCTGGGTGGTGGTGTCATTTACACTGGGGAACAGGTTGCAGCTCAGATGGGCGTACTCAGCATATGGGTCTGGGGCAGGTGTGGTGGATACCCATGTGTTGCATTCACCTCCTGGATCCATGCCATTGTGCAGGGGATCCACTGCGGGACCCAGGATGAACATCCAATTGGATCCCTGCCTAGGTCCAGTGCACCATCAATGGCCACCCTCTGGGCACCTGCATGCCTGGTGGGCGGGACCCTGGAAAGGCAGCTAGCAGTTATGAATACCACCAGTGCATACCTGTCCATATGTGCTGAGCTGCATGGGCACTCTACACTGTTCACTGATATGGGAACCACCACATAGCGAATTGCAGACATAGTTAGGAATATATATATACTTTTACACCTCTTTCCCATCTGCTGCCCCTTGTCTGTCCCCCCCACAACTCCGTCTAGAAGCATAACACATTTTATACGTTTTCATGTTGAAATCAAAAGAACAATGTAAAGAATGATGTTAAACCTAATAATAAAATGGATGAATATATTCTAACCATCCTTTCACCATTCTGAGTATTTCAGCCCATTTGTCCATATTCCTGTACGCTGCACACTGAGCGTATATGGTTGCTCAGCAATAGTACTTGCAGTGGGAATATCAAATAGCCTTGAGACGAAAGAAGGCAAAGGTTGCAGGTGTCTCACAGAGTAGTAACACCATTTTGAGAGAAAGGCATGTTCGACAGACTGCAGAACTAAGGCAATTTTCTTACACACTAGTTGGGTAAATGCCTAAATACTTAGTAAAAGAGTATAATGTTAAGCATGGGACATAAACATGAAAGCCCCTTATTCATGCATTTACAGATATCAAAAATGAAACATGTATGCTCTTAAAACAGAGGAAAGAGTTTTGAAGTAAAGTTTAAAACCTTCAGGTAACTGAACACTTCAGTTACAGGGAAACAGGTCACTATGGTGGCAGTGGTTAAAATGAGCATAGCATGGTGAAACAGGGTTGCAGAATTCAGTTTGAATTTATTGAATATGAACCAGTGTGGTTTAAAGAAACAGACTCTAAAACATTGAGGACAAGTACCTGTCTTTAACTGTTTCAGATAATCTAAAGAATGTGGAAATCAAGAATAAGAATCACAAGAAAAGAATATTAAAGCACTTTAATTATAGTAATAGAAGAACTGAGAAAACAATGAATTTGATATAAAATTTTATAACAAGTGTTTGGAATAATGACGAAAACAAATTAATGTAATGTATATTTACTGAACAGAAAACAAGACCCCATGAACAAGTTCACATGATGCGTGAAACATAAGGGAAATAAAATACCATAAGATGATTTGAAAATTGAGTGGAATTATTTATATGAATGATCTGAGAATACCCTTCACATGTTCTGGACTGATTTATTCACCCCATACTGTATCTTGGTAAGCCTAGTTGTTAGGACTGTGGCTAGTAGTCATAGGTCCATATTTTGGAGAGCCATCAGCCTGTAGTTTAACACTAGTGTGTCACCTTTGCTTGGTTTAGGAATCGCTGCACTTTAACATGCTGGATAGTGGGCTCTAACTTTCCTCTTCCAAAAGTTTGGTTAAATGTTTCACTCAGTGCAAAAACATCCTCACTGAGTGTTCGGTATAAATTAGAGACTAGTCCATCAAGTCTAGGTGCTTTATTTTCAGTCATGAATTCATTGGTCCCCCATATTTTGTTTTGTATTTTCAAGCAGTCATTGGGCCTGATTCTCAAAGCCCTAAGAGCAGCACTAGAGCCTTGCGTGAAAATGAATTGTGCAAGATGCATTTTGTGAAAAAACATTGCACCACAGAGCAGTTCACAAATGTAACCTGAGTCAAACTCACCCCATGAGTACCGCTGAGAGCTTGCGCCATGCTTCTGTCAAAGGCAGGGCAGCACCATGATGCAACGCACTGTACAACACAAAATTGCTGTGCTATCCCCTCATTTGAGATTCAGAAAGTTGCACCCTGCAAACAATTTTAAACACCTTCTATACCATCAGCATGTGATCTAAGGACAACTAGAGCTAGAAAAGGAGGCCTGCAGCAGACAGACAAGGTAGACTCACCACTGCAACAAGTCTGAAGAAGCAGAGGCAGCAGAGGCAAGTGTGAAGAATGTCAAGGGCAGTAGCACTATTGTGCATCAATATGGTGCTGCTACTATGCCAGATATTTGCCCATCGGCAACAGGTTAGTGCAGCACAAGGACAAGCAAGACAACAATACCCCAGACCTAGAAGGCCTGCAAGATATGTGATCCACAGGTGTACATGATATTGGCTGAATAAGGCTGCAATTGCAGAATTGTGCAAGGAACTCCATAGGGACCTGCAGACCAGGACAAAGGGAGGCCACTCAATACCTTTGGAGGTTAAGGTGAGTGCAGCACTTCATATTCTAGGCAGTGGGAGCTTTCAGACCCTGACTGGAGACAATATGAGTATCTCCCAGGCCTCGTGTCCAGGTGCCTAAGGATGTTTGCTGATGCCCTGGTATGCAGAGCACACATCTACATGCAGTTCTGTATGGACACACAGCAGCAGCAGGCAGTGCAACAGGCATTCTAGTGAATCGCTGGATTTCCACAGGTGCTGGGGGCAATAGACTGCACTCATATTGCCATAGGGGCACCAACAACGGATCAGGATGTCTATGTTAATCAGAAGAGGTTCCACTCCATGAATGTACAAGTGGTATGTGATTGCCAATGCCATATCCTGGATGTCATGGCATCATATCCAGGGTCATGCCATGATGCATTCATATTCTGAAACACTGGACTCTACCAGGCATTTGAAAATGGAACCATACAGGATGGATGGCTAATACGTACTGTATGTGTGTGACATGTATACTGTGATACTAATAACATACACAGGCTACAATGATATGGGCAACTACGTAAGCACAACAGGTGCACAAGATACACCCATGTGGAGGTCCACTCATGTGGCCTGTGATGTGTGAGGGTTTGGACAGTACCACAGTGAGCATGGTGTTCAGACACTAACAGGCACCCTGGACATGCTGCTGACATGTCCTGCACCATGGCATCCAGGGACATGGTGCAGCAACTGGGCATGTGGTCCACTGTCATGCCTGTGTCAGTGTGTGCATTGGTGGACCTCACAAAATATGTGACTGCATGGATGACATAACATGTATGTGACCAATATGCCAGAGCCGTGAAGCCAGCAGTGCAGAAGTACACAGACATGGGTAAGATGTCCAGGCATTAGTAACTGATGTGTATTTCCTCCACAGGGGACAGTGGATACCTGCAGCTACCATGGATAACAACACCTGTGAGACACCAAGAGAATGTAGCACAGATGTGCTATAATGAGTCACATGCCATCACCAGGTCCATAATTGAGTGGACATTTGATCTATTGAAGATGTGCTTCTGGTGCCTAGACAGGGTTGGTGGAACCCTGCAGTACACACCCAGTACAATCAAGCAGGCATGCAAATTAGTTGTAGCATGCTGTATCCTTCACAATATTGCCATCATACACAGACTGCTCATACCCGACTTAGAACTGCTATCAGTGGAGGACCCAAATGGTGGAGAAGAGGAAAAATTGGAAGACAAAGGCATGCAAGTGCACAGACAGACACAAACCACTGTCGCAGGTCAACGCTTGCCTGTCAACCTCATCATGAGCCACTTCAGGTAAACTACATCAGCAAGATTATGCAGAACACCCCAAGCGAGTGGAACAAAAAGGGCAGTGTGACAGCAAGTCATTGGTAGGGGGGCACCAAGAAGCCCACAGCTACCCTCACATCACCTCAGCCATCATGGTGGTAGGTAAATGGCAACCACAACCACACATCAGCACTGCTGTCAACCAGGTGCACATGAGAGGCCATGCACACTGCAGGCAACTCTAATGCAGTGCACAGAACATCATGGGACATGTTATTCATACCACCACATGATATGTGTCTGTTCCTGGGGCCTCACATATGTAATAGAAGTACTGTAGGATCATCATCATCATATTTTATTGCTCTTCCATAAAATCAATGGACATTACAATCATACATAATATGTAAAAAAGGGTTGTATAATAGTCAAATATTACAATTAATAAAATTTTCATTTGCACAACTAATTACAGCCTACAACGGTTAAGCACCATAAAAGGACGAATGTCCCTAGTGTTCGTACACAAAAACAGAATAGATTGCACAAATTCACATTTCACAAACTCCATTATTTTTTAGTCAGGGAGATGTTTTCTTTTAATCTTTATCACTTTGCGAAAAAAATTTGCTGCCATCTCTGCATCTTCTATTGTATAAGGATGAAAAAAGACAAACAACGGGTCATACTCCACACTTATATATCTCAGAAGAAAATTGTTTATTATGAAATTTCGTGAAAATTTGTACAATAGACATTGTACCATGACATGATAAATGTTTTCTACACTTCCCTTCTTACATCTGCAGATTTCAGAGTAAAGCCTGTCAGAGTAAGGTCTATTAAGATATGTATATTTAGAGCATATGATTCCCATCCTTGCCCATGTAATGAGTTTCCTATGTAAGGGAGTCAGAGATAAGGTTAAATAATTCTCTATAAGAGAGTCAGTTTTATTACAACCAAACCAAATAGCCTGATGCTGGCTTCTAACCTGTTCCATTTGTTTCATTTGAGCAATTGTAATTAATTTATTTCCTTTTAATAATCCCCTTAAACAAAGGTGAGATTACAATGGATTTTTCAAAATCTAACCAAAGATGTTGCATAGATAGTCTTGTCAAGATTCCTTTCAGGGCTTTTAACCACAATGATGTTTAATTCTATGCTTCCCACTTAATCTTTTCTCTCATACAATGTAAAAGCAAAGGATTCACCTGATTACTAATGATTTTTAACCAGTATCCCAGCACCCGTAAGTCAATTAATGTAGAAATTGGGACTCTTCCTAATTCACCCCTTACAATATACTAACATACTAACATACTAAAATGCCAGCAGAATAGGCCTAATGGTCTTTCGTGTCTGCTCGTTTGGTCAGTCTCCAACCTGGGTGCTGACCTTGCTGTCCCCCTCGCCTTCTCTGGCTTCTCCCTTCCCAGTTCCAGATATTCTTGCTGCATTGGATTTTGCTTCCAGAACCCTTCCCCTGTACCTGTCCCACCCCCTCTTGAACCCCTTCACTGTCTCTGCCTCCACCAGCCCCCTAGGCAGTGCATTCCATGGCTCCACCACCCTCTCAGTGAAGTAGCACGTCCTCCTTTCTCCCCTGAATCTTCCCCCCTCCAGCTTCCAGCCATGCCCTCTAGTGGCCCCTTCCTCCTTCCTTCGAAGCACCCTGACTGTTCCTCCCCTATTTACCCTCTTCATGTACCTAAAGACCTCTATCATGTCCCCCCGGTCCCTTCTCTCTTCCAATGTGTACATATTTAGCTCTTCGAGCCTCTCCTCATAGGTCCTGTCCCCCAAGCCCCAAATCATTTTGGTTGCCCTCCTCTGGACCCTCTCCAGGAGGTTAATGTCCCGCTTTAAGTGTGGCCTCCAAAACTGCACGCAGTACTCCAGGTGCGGCCTCATCAAGCAGTTATACAGAGGGAGTATCACTTCCCTCCTTCTGGAGGTGATCCCCCTAGCGATGCATCCCAGCATCCTGTTGGCCTTGGCTGCTGCCCTCCTACAAGTCTCAGAGTTGTTCATCTTGACATCCACCACCACCCCCAGGTCCCTCTCAGCCATCGAGACTTGTAGCATTTCCCCAGGGTGTACACTTGACCTGGGTTTCTGGCCCCCAGGTGGAGTACCTTGCATTTCCCTGCATTGAACCGCAGCTTCCACTTTCTAGACCATCTTTCCAGAGCCTCCAGGTCCCCCTGCAGGGCCACCCTCCCCTCCTCCCCATCCACCACCCCCCCCAGTTTCGAGTCATCCTCAAAGAGACTCATCTCACTCCTGATTCCTGTCCTTATGTCAGATACGTAGGCGTTGAACAGAAGGGGCCCAAGGACTGATCCCTGTGGGACCCCACTAATGACCCTCCTTGGGGATGAGACTATCCCACCAACTACGACCCTCTGGGTCCGGTCCTGGAGCCAATTGCCTATCCATCTGATCATCTGGTTCCCCACCCCCATTTCTCCCAGCTTATCCAACAGGCCCACATGAGGAACAGAGTCAAATGCCTTGCTGAAGTCTAGAAAGAGGACATCCACTGGTCTACCCAGGTCCAAGGCACTTGTCACCCAGTCATAGAACTCCACCAGGTTTGTCTGACACGATTTCCCTGGGATGAATCCATGCTGTCTATTGTCCAGGCACCCTGACTTATCCAGGTCCCCCCCTAGCCTCTCCTTGACAATGCCCTCCATCACCTTGCCCACCACCGAGGTCAGGCTGACAGGCCTGTAGTTCCCTGCCACCTCCTTGATCCCCCTTGTGGATAGGCACTATATGTGCCACCTTCCAGTCTTGGGGCACCACCCTGTCCTCAGAGAGATGGTGAAAGCTCTGCCAGGGGTTTTGCCAGGACATCTGCAAGTTCCTTCAACACTCTGGGATGTAATTTATCCGCCCCGTGCTTTCTCCGTCTTAAGGGAGCTGAGGGCTTCCCTCACTCTCTGCTGTGATTTCCACTTCCGTACCCCTTCTCCTGCTTAGCCCTCCCCCACCTGCCAGTGATGCCTCCCCCTCTCCCCAGACCTGCCGATCGGTAAGGGTCCCCCCCTCCTCAGTATCTCTGTCTCTTCCCATGTATGATGCAGCACCCCCATTTTCCCTGGTAGCATTGACATGGCCATTGGAACCTGAAGTAGGGATTTATAAAACATAGAGAGTTGAGTTTCTAGGCAGGGGAGCTATATGTCCCCCAAACCTCTGCTCCATACATAAGGATGGGGTTAATTTTGGCTACACCTGCCACTAGAGTAGGGAGAACCGAGTGCCCTGCGTGTTTAATATTAATCCATAAAAGCACTTTAGCTACTAACTTTGTGCTCACTACTTGATCATTCCAGTGCAATGACAAGTTGAAGTAAACTTCACACCTAAATGTACATACGGGGCTGGATATTCAAACTGCGCTATTTTGTGGTGCAAGCCCTTGTGCTGCACAAAATAGTTGTGCAGGGGTGTGGCCGGGGCGATATTCAAAGGAGTTGCGCTATTGAGCACCTCCTTTGAATATCACCCCGGCCACAGCCACTGTGCA
Organism: Neoceratodus forsteri; assembly: GCA_016271365.2. Taxonomy (NCBI): domain Eukaryota; kingdom Metazoa; phylum Chordata; order Ceratodontiformes; family Ceratodontidae; genus Neoceratodus; species Neoceratodus forsteri. Next base: position 950,559,589 of record CM028131.1, on the reverse strand, counting down.
TGGCGCAGTGGAACTTACGCCACCGCAAGTGGTCAGAGTGGAGCATTCAAGTTGTGGTGGCGCAAGTACCATTGCGCCATGAGCAAATTTCCTATATTCAAAAGGTGACATGCAAATGGGGCCATAATTCATGCAAGGCGCAGGGGGGGCCATTTGCATCTATTTATGGCCCCATTTGCATGCCATTAGCATGCAGGTGCGCAGATCCCTGAGGACTTGTGCCTGGCACCCTGCCAGGCAGCAGCTGTCGGGGACTGATGCCCTCTGCAGCCCAATCATGGGCAAAAGTGTGAAAATCCTCCCTCCCCCCGACTGGCCCGATCACAGGCAGCACAGAGTCCCACCCCCCCAGAACATATCCCTGGTGGTCCAGTGGACTATGAAGCCCAATCGTGGGCAGCAACATTTCCAACCCCCCCAGAACATATCCCTGGTAGTCCAGTGGACCGTGAAGCCCGATCGTGGGCAGCAAAGTGATTTAACCTCCCCCAAGACCAAATCCCTGGTGGTCCAGTGTACCGCTAAGTCTGATCGCGGGCAGCAAAGTGATTTAACCTCCCCAAGACCATATCCCTAGTGATCTAGAGTCCCCCACCCCACCCACCCATGAAGCCTCACCACCCCGCTCGCTCGCAGCCGGGCGGGCGGCAGCATCACCCGCCGGCCGACCTTTCCATTCCACCGATCGATTGCCTGGTGGGGCTGCATGCCCATTGGTGCAGAGCAAGAGCCAATGGCATGCAGAAGCCCTACCGGTAGTCAGTCAGTGGGTGGCGGGGTGGACTTCTGGGTGGGTGGGTGGGGGATACTGAGATCACAAGGGATATGGTCTTTGGGGAGGTTTAATTACTTTGCTGACTATGATCGGGCTTAGCGTCCACTGGACCACCAGGGATTTGGTCTTGGGGAGGTTTAATCACTTTGCTGACCACTTATCGGGCTTAGCGTCCACTGGACCACCAGGGATATGTCCTTGGGGGGTTTACTCTTTGCTTCTCGTGATTGGGCTGGTGGGGGGTGGGTGTTATTTGTCACTTTTGCCCACGATTGGGCCAGTCAGGGGGATGGGGGTTACTATATGCCTGTGATTGGGCTGCAGGGGGGGCACAGGGAGTAGGTTGAGGGCCACCCACAGGTGGAAGCTGCTGTGTTGCACCCTGCAATGTGGCAGCTCACCTGTTGGTGGCCCTTGACTTACTCCTTTTTTTTTTGGCTCAAAGTTGTGTAGGCACAGGTTAGGGGTTGCGCCTGCACAACTCTGCACAGCCTGCTAAATATCGGGCCGTGCAGTTTATGCATGGTTCCTCCCCCTCCAGTTCAGCATGCATTCATTTGCATTGCGCTGTTGCTCAGCTTTCCTTGGGGGGCACAACTGCCTCCTGCTGAATATGGCAGAATGGCACAATTTCAGACTTGCGCAGGCACAACCCTATTGCACATGGTGCAACCCTTTTGAATATCAAGCCCACAGTATGATGTTACAACTTCTATAAGATTATCATTAAATACACTCTTGGAGTTGATATTCTAGCTGTTTGAGAACAAAAAAACATAATTTTGGTTTTCTTATGGTTCACGGCTAAATGCAGTTGTTCCCATTTGATGTTAAGTTGCATTATTTTATTTCGAAGTCCTTGTCTAGAGAGTGCCTATAATATTAGATCATCTGTAAAAGCAAGAGTATGAATCAGGAGTTTATTAATTTTCAGAGAATCCAAATTAACAGCCTCATTGTACATCAATAAGGAATCGATGTATAGGCTAAATAAAAGGGGTGCCAAAAGGCATCCTTGTTTTACCCCCACAGTTGTTCTGAAATAATCAGAGATAATCACAGATATTACCACTGTTATCATATCTGAAGGCAGACAAAGTATGCGTATATAATAAATAAATTGGAACAAACAGGTTCTGGGTGAGCCTTCTCTCAATTAATATTTCCCAAAGTTTACATCTATTTTCTAAGTCAAAGGCTGCTGTAAAATCAACAAAGAGAACATGTAGCTTCATTTTTCAAAATTACTTTTTCCACCAAATGCAAAAGAATAAAGATGTTATCTATGGTCAAAAAACTGTGATGGATACCTGCTTGAAAAATAGATAAAGTTGAGATATTTTCTGTCCAAGTCTGAAATTGTTGTAGTAATATTTTAGCAAATCTTTTACCACTTATATCTGTTAAGCTTATTTGATGATAGTTAGATGCAATCTGATAATTTCCTTTCTCATGAATTAGTACTATTATGTTTTTGGTCCAAGAAGATGGGACAAATTTCTCCTTTAAACACATATGTAAAAAATTTGTGAAAAAGATTACCCAATAATTTAAATGTGCTTTGAAAACATCTCCAGGGACAGAATCAGGACCTGGTTCTTTGTTGTTTGCCAGGTTCATTATAGCTTGTTCTGCTTCCAAAAATGTAAATACCAGTTGTAAGTACTCGTCCTTATTGATATTAAAAAGTATTGATAGTTTCAACCCCAAAATCAAGTTTCCTTATTAAATAGTGCTTTGTAATATGCAATCCAAGTTTCTTTTGGAATATATATTGATAGAGTTGACCCCTGATCTTTAGATCTTTTTGCAATTAATGCTCCAAAAAGTTTAGTGTCATTGATATTTATAGCGTGATACATAGTCTCCCATTGTTTAAATGTAAATTCAATTTTTTTTGCATGAGAAATTTTTTATATTCTTTACAAGCTTTATTTCATTTTAAAAACCCAGTCTTTGAAGCTGATTTTTTACTTTGTCTAATAAGCCTTCCCAGATTTTTTTTTCCCTTGCACATTGGGCATCGAACCAGAATAATGACTTATACACACTATTATTTTTGCAATAAATCTCTTTCCTTATTTGTCGGTTACATGTATTCATTAAATCATTAATCTGTTCAATATTAGGATGACTAGCTATGCAAGAAAAAAGTGTTGGGAAAATTGGAAAATAAATTAAATTTGTTACCTTATCCATTGTTTTGATATTTATGATCAAACTTGATTTACCTTGTATTTCTACAGCTACCATTGTGTTATTTGAGGTAACAGTTTTAGGGCTCTGATTCAGAAATGACAATAATATTGCTGAATGATCACTTTCTGGATGCATGATGACCTCCAACCTCTTGAAATGATTATAACTGTGTGGAGAACATAATATGAAATCAATCACACTTTTTCCTACTGGAGAAAAAAAAAGTACTCTCCCTTCAGAATCTCCTTCCAATCTCCCATTTAGTATTATAAGGTTGTTATTCGTAATAAAGCTTTGATAGCATCTCCTTGCCTCATTAAGCACCATGTCTGTCTTGTTTCTGGGTTCAGGATCTGCCATATATAATTGTTCTTGTAAAAAAGATAAATTGTCATAATTCACTATTCTAGCATTAACATCTCCTGTTACTATTTCAGTATCAACCAAATATTGCTTTACAGTTGTGTCCATCTCCATTATTAATTTTGACCAGATGTCATATGGTGGAAGACAGTGAAAACTCAGGGGAACATAAACATTCACAATCAATACTACTATATTATCCCAAGAGACTAGTGAAAGCAGAATCTCAGGGGTTGGTGAGTAATTAATGATTACCTTTAATCCTAACCATTGTAGTTAATCCACCCATATTTCTTCCATGAGTTTTCACTTTAGTTGCTGGAGCATAGCAAGATTCAAATACATTAAAATAAGACTGAGTAACTGCCCACATTTCCTGGAAAGTAATACTGTAACTTCAAATCCCAAAACAAAGTCAACTCATTGAGAGTCAGCATATTTATTATATATCCCTGCTATGTTCCAGTTAAGAAAATTACAACCTGTGACAAGTGCTGGGCTAGGGAGAGCTTCTCCCATTTGAGTCTTTCTCTAGACTAGGAGATATATGCAGTCATGAAGTCCTAGATGGTGCCATCTCTTGAAACTTTCACTCATTTGGTGAAACCAAACAAATATGCAGCTCATCCAGCAGATAACTCCTTTCTAGGAGTAATGAAAATAGTTCCACTGAACATATTTGCCAGTTAATCTGCTCATTACCTTCAAAAACCCTTTCTGTCTGAATAAGTACCTTTGTGTGAATCTGGATTTTGGTAATGGTTGATAAAATCTTCCTGAGGTAAAAAGCTAAGTTACTGGGGGGTTTCCCTTCAAAAGTATATATTCCAAAGATGGACAACATATAAAATATAGGGTCTAGTCCAAATTCCCAACTAAGCTGGAGTAACATTGAAAGAAATGTATCATATGATAAAATCTTATTAGGTTTAACCTCTTCAAAGGTATGTTTCCAAATAGTAGCCCAGGTAACAGGTGATGAAATCAACAGGCCTAATGAATTTATCAAAACTTGTTTTGCCCAGACCTGCTTCGCTCATTTCTTATTAGGCAGCAAGATATGAACTGGGTAGGCAGGATTAGACCAATCTCTAGCTACAAAGTTGAGAGCTGTGGCTACAGTTGGTAGCCCCAGTTCATCTTTCAACAAATGTGCTATCAGATCCATCAGTGAACTCTTAGTTTCATATGATTTAGCAAACATTAGGTCCAGCTTAAAAACTACTTCATTGCCTGCGCTTATTAAGTTATATGAAGTACTCTTTTCCTGATCGGGAGACTGAGCATCCTCTAGCAATAGGGGTAACTGGGATCTAGATGGAAATAAAATCTGAACTGAAGTAATGTTATTTTCATCAGGTTTGTCTCTTGATGCTATCTTGAAGTTAATACCACCAGGGGTGTGGTGTTTTAGTGTTTCCCAGTCCTTTGGGGGATCACTACTCTCTACTTTATTATTTGTTTTCCCCTTATGTGATAGTTGGGCCTTGCCTTTAGCAAGCATTACATTTCCTCAAGGGAGAGGCCCATTGATCTCTGCCATTTTTAAAGTCCCCCCACTCTTTTTTTCATTTATACTAATTTTATTATTATTGTTTTTCTCAAGTTTGTTATTTTTGGTTCCCCTGTCTTTTGTCACCTCCTTGTGTTTTTTTTATTTTTATGTAACCTACTTTTCCCCTTACCTTTTGAAGAATCAGGGATTGCAATGTCAAAAAAGATAAATGATGCTTATTTCTAGGTTCATCAAGTTTTTTGGACAGCTCAGTAATTCATTGATCAAGTAATGTGAACCTCTCTAAACAAAGGGAAGACAGTTTTTCCAGGGCAGATTTAATGCCACTATACAGTAGGCTTCCATTAGTACGATGTTGGACATCACTGGGTGGACCAAAGCCTTAATGGTGTATTTAGATATGGTATTTGGGCACTGGGCAAGGAAATCCTGATCTAGTTGAATATTCTCAACTTCTTTGTCCATTCTCTCAAAGATTTCACCTGGACAACCAACAAGGAGCTCCTCAATATTCTCATTATTTTCCACTCCTGAGCCATTCAGCCCACTTAAAAAATCCAGTGGACTGAGCAGGTCCATTCTGGATGGGAAACAGGCAATATCCTCTCCTTTGGAAGTCTGGTCCCCTTGCACTGTACAGGAGAAATTAGAATTTACCCCTGTTTCCCCTACTAGAGTACCTCTGGGGTGCTGGGACTCTGGTGTAGTAGTTCCAGACTGACATTTGTTATACAAAAAATAATCTGTTATTTTGGCTTGATTCATTTGTTGAAATAAGTGCAAGCTCCCATCTGCTAGTAGTGCAGATCAAGTGCCAGGAAATTCTAGCATGTTATCATTATTTAAAGGTCGCTGTAATGAAGTGCAGGAAGGGGAGATCAAACTGAAATTGTGCTGGGTTGCTATGCCCATTTTTACCCCTTTTATTAACACTTATGGTGTTAAAATTCTTCCCTTGTAAAGTTGGGGTAGACGTAGCTATTTGGAGGTCTTGTGAGTAGATACAGTCATTTCTAATTTTCTTGTTGCCCCTTGTTTTAGATTAACTTTTAATAGGTTCCTTGGGTAATTCCTGGGGATTCACCTTATTAATTTTCTTACCCCTGTGGTTCTTGTCCGCCATTCCCTTAGTTACTGAAAACTTCATTGGTTCTTTTACAAATACCCTATCACTTCTTGTTGCCATGACAGGGGAAGTTGCACACACAGACATTATCCTGGCTATGCTCCTAGCTAAGGGTCAGCGAACCAATTATCTAAAAGAGTTTAAGTTAAATATCATTGTCAATCTTCATATAAAAAAAATCAAAGTTTACAAAAATAGATGTATACAATCAGTATATCTAAGACACAAAAAATTTAAAAAATAAATAGTACACCAAACATATAACACATTCAGTTCTGAAGTTCTCTTTTACTCTAAAATGGGATCAATTTGGAGCAAAAATAGTTAAAATTAACAAGAATCTAAAAACACCAGAGTGAGAAATAAAAAGTTAATGAAATTGTAAATCAGGCAATGTCCTCTACAAGCTGTTGCCTCTGGATTGTTCTGTCAAAGTTTTCTGCTGCTGTTTAAAGGAGACAGCTGGGGGGACGTATACCGAAAGAAAACAACCTTCTCCTCTCTTTTCTGGCCCAATGGAACACAACTTCAGGGCAGAAATGTAGTAGAACTTCTCTCTCATCCCTCGGCACCCTTTGTAGATCTATATCAAAAATCATTCAGCCATGAAAACCATGGAAAACATCATGCTCGAGAGAGCTTCTAAGGCACAAAATAATTGCTGTATATAAACACCAGCAAAACCACAATACAGGAGTCCTGTTGCTATATAGAGATTATTGTGGTAATATACGGGGTAGCACAACACGGATCGCCCAACACTGGGGCCTTTGTTCTAACAACATGCTCTAACAACACGCCAACTTTCACCCCTACAGCTCTTCTGCAGCATGTCTTCACTCCTCCAGCCTAACGAGTAGAATGGGAATCTCAGAAGCACTGTAATGAGGAAGGTGCCCTTCACCTGTGTGAAGCACCAGATGGCAGATGGCAGAGGCACGCATTCAATGGGACAATGCTGTACAAGGTGACACCATATGCCAATGTTGTGGTCAATGAAGTGGAGCTGCACAGGAAGGAATGTGTGGTATGGATGCAAGTACATGTGTTCCCCAACCGCCCTCATCCCATGTGGCATGGGAAAGCCCACCATAAGATACTACCCCCCAAACAGGACACCTGCCATAAGTGGTCAGCATGTCTTTCCATCCCTATACCACATATGGGCGTGGTAATGGCAGTCTGGATGTAGTACTCTGCTCATATCCCCCCCTTATTGAGTCACAGTAGGAGACTGCATAGGTTGCCATAATCAGGTGGGTCACTGATACCCCACCTACAACAGCATGTGGCATCCCATGAGCCGGGCCCCACCACCACTTCCTGATGCACAGGGGGCAACCAGCACAGCCCTCTGCTCACAACTACAGCAGTCAAGCAACTGAGCTGACAATGAAGGAGTGGACAACTGCACACATGCTGCTTTGTCAGCTCAGTTAATGGCCCACTGTTATAGTGAGCAGAGGACTGTGGTGGTTGCCATTCTGGGAAGGAGGGCAGGGGTGGTGGAACACCACATGCTGTGGAAAACGGGGGGCCATTACTAGACCTCCTGGTTATGGTGACCTATGTAGTCTCCCACTGGGAACTGAGGAATGGATGGAGGAATACCACTAGGATACCACATCCAGACAAACAGTACAATGCCCATATGTTGACATGGGATGGACAAGATGGTTCCCAATTTCTACCTGGGCATGCTGTCCACATGGGGCAGGTGTTAATGTTGGGGGAGAACAGTATCCATCTGTGGGCTTTCCTGTGACACATGGGCTGATGGCGGGGGAACAGAGAATGCTGCCTGGGACATATGGTATATCCCATGTGGTGAATGAAGGGGGTTAAATATCCCACATGCAGTAGCATGGTTATGATGGGCAGAGCATGTGTTGGGCATATGAGAACAGTGGACTGGTTTATGCAATAGGGTGTTAAACAATTGCTGGGGGGTGTCGGGTGGGTTGGGCTACTCACAACATTGCAGCACATTCCTACAGGTGGCATTAGCTGGCCATGCACACAGTAACTATATATGACATGTAATAGTTGGGTCCATGCAATACATCCACATACATGTGTTTCCCCAAATATCACATGTGGCAATATCCATTGGGGATCTGTTATCGGCTATGAGCAGCAGAACTTGGTGTGCTGGCCAAGGCACCTAGCTTCACCTGAGCTCTTTCCTTCTAAGACTGCTTGAAAGGCAGAGTAGAGAAACTTACCAGAGCAAGGGAAAAGGATTAAGACTTATTTAGGCTAAGCAGATTTACTGTGTGGTGTTGTTTTTATTTTTACTCACAGGGATTGCTACTGTTTGTTGCTAACATTTCATTGTTTTATTTTTCTCCGATTCAAATTGTTGTTGCTGGGTATACCTTCTTCTGCATTATTACAAGGTGTGCCTACAGTTGTGTGCTAACAGATTACTGCTGTAATCTTCTGATTCAAATTGTCTTTTGCAAGGTATATCTTCTGTTACTGCTTTATTTTTCTCTGTAGCAAAGTGTTTCTTACAGGGTATATCTTCTCTGAAATTACTGTATTACAGGTGGAACTTACATTTTTGTGACTTGTTTTTCATTGGGCTAAGCAAAATTACTGTTTGACACTGTTTTATTTTATTCTTGTTTTTTTTTTTTGTTTTGTTTTTGTTTGTTGAAAAGGTTTGTTGTCTCAGAGGTGTTTCAGTTTCCTTCTCACATTGAAGGAGCTAATTGCTTTCCTCCCACAGCTCTTCCAAAGGATTAGGTGTGTATGTGGGGGGTGGAGCTGGCAAACTGTCTGTAATTTCCAACAGAAAGAAGGGTTAAAAAGTCAGGTTAGTTGATATCTTGGAGGTAGAAGACTTGGTGTGCTGGCCAAGGCACCTAGCTTCACCTGAGCTCTTTCCTTCTAAGACTGCTTGAAAGGCAGAGTAGAAAAACTTACCAGAGCAAGGGAAAAGGATTAAGACTTATTTAGGCTAAGCAGATTTACTGTGTGATGTTGTTTTTATTTTTTACTCACAGGGATTGCTACTGTTTGTTGCTAACATTTCATTGTTTTATTTTTCTCTGTAGCAAAGTGTTTCTTGCTGCGTATATCTTCTCTGAAATTATTACAGATGGTGCTTTACAGGTTTTACAGTTTTCTTTAACATTAGGATAAGCTTTCAGGGTTACTGCATTTGTTGTTGACTGATTGTTTCTGCTCTTTCCTCTTTGTTCTTTCATCCGTGGTTTTTCTTTTTTGGCAGGGGAAGGGCCCAGCCACCCACCCCCCATCCCCAACCACCCCACACTACACTCCTTTTATAGGGTACCACAGTTGTGACATTTCCTCTGGCAGAGCAGGAAGGGGTGGATCAGTGGGGTCTTCACAAGGTGAGCTCATTTACAGGGGTACTAGTAATTTAACTTGTTGTTATAACAAGTTAAACAAAACACAATCAAACCATTACTTGCATTTTTTCCCTTTTTTTTCCTTCTAATTACTCTGACTAGGTTATAAGCCCAGCAACTTATCTGGAATGGATATCATTAACTGCAGGTACTGTGGAACAATTTTCAGAAGGACAGTCTTACAGGATTTAGGACACTGTCCTACATGCTGGGCCTCCGGAGATCTTAGGGCTTAGCTCCGGGCAGCATGGGCAGAGATTCACGCCTCAAATTTCATATTCAAGAGGAAATACATTAGGAACCACCCGCCATTTCCCCAGCATCCAACAGAAAAACCTCGACCGCAGAGGGTAGTTGGTCCAGGAGGTTGGCAGGTGGTTAGGAGGGCAAATTGTGCCCATCACTCTCTGCCTCCAACACATTACCTCCAAAACCATATAAACAATATTAAACAGGTATCTGCCTCTATCTCTGAAATCAAACAAAGAGGCAGAAGACACTGCAGAGCAGGACACTGCAGCACAGGAGCTAGCATAACAAAACTCACCCAAATCAGGAACCAAAACAAAAAGCAAAAAGGAAATCCAAAAAACTTCTGATCATAGGAGACTCCATGATTCGGGGAGTTGATACCAATCTCCAGCCAGGGATAATGGTCAGATGTCTCCCAGGTACATCAGCATGGAGAGACACTGACCACATTGCTAAAATTGTTCACAAAGCAGGAGAAAACATCGATGTCCTGGTACACATAGGGACTAATGATCTTGCCAGCTGGTCAGTTGTGGAGACCAAGGAACACCTGACCAGGCTGGGTGACAAACTATCATCTATTTCGTCCGGCATCTCTTTCTCTGAGATCCTGCCAGTCTGGGAGAGGGGAGCAGATGGACGGAAGGTCAGAGAAGGGGATATAGGGGAGCTAAACACGTGGCTCAAGGGCTGGTGCCAGGAAAAAGGACACAGATTTGTAGGGAACTGGCAACAGTTCTGGGAGCAAAAGTTCTTTAAATTTGATGGACTGCATCTGACTAAGGAGGGAGTCAGTGCATTGGGGCAGAAGTTTGATGTCTTTGCAGAATATTTAAACTAGCAAATGGGGAGAGGGGTGCAGCACCCCATATGTCAAATGGGAAGAACACCCCTCCCCCCTCAGCTAGTGGTCAAACAGGGATTCAGCATGTTTGCAGTTCATTTGCATCACCAGGTAAGAAAAAAGGTTTGTCTCCCCATACGACGCACAGGTGTAATGCCAAACCTCACCCAACAACTAACACACCAAAATCTGGCCAATGGAAAATCATGTACACAAATGCTCACAGCCTGGGAAATAAGATCCCAGACCTGCAGGCAATAATGTCAGAGGCTAAACCGGACATAGTAGCAATTAGTGAGACGTGGTTTACCAGTAACCACACTTGGGAGACTTCAGCACCTGGCTATGTATTGTTCAGAAGAGACCGAGGTGCAAAAAGGGGGGAGGAGTGGCCCTGTATGTCAATGAAAATATCAAAGCTACAGAAATTCAGAATACATAAGGAGCCAGAAGAACTGTGGGTCACCCTGGAAACAGAAAATGGGACAGCCATAAGAACTGGGGATGTCTATAGGCCCCCAGACCAGGGGGAGGACATAGACACATTACTGTTAGAAGATATACAAAACATGACAGCTAAAGGGGAGGTTCTGATAATGGGAGACTTCAACATGCCGGATACAGATTGGTCAATACTAGCAGGAACATCTGCCAGAACTAGACACATAGTGGATTCCCTGCAGGGGGAGGGCCTCAAACAACTGGTACAGCAACCCACGAGTGACAGGGCTATCCTAGATCTAGTACTGACTAACAAAGAAGGGATCACAGATCTCCAGGTAGAAGGTCACCTGAGGGCCAGTGACCATCACATGGTGTGGTTCAATTTGGCTACTACATGTAAATCATCCCATTCCAAGGCAAAAATATGGGACTTCAGAGGAGCTGACTTTGATAAGATGGCCAACAGAGTTAAGCTAGCCCTGACAAAAAGAAACACAGGTGAGGGGGTACAGGCAAAGTGGGCAAGCATTAAGGATGCAATACTTGAAGCAACATCCCATTGTGCTAGACAGAAAAGGAAGTGCAAAAGAAGAAGGAAACCACTTTGGTTCTCAAATACAGTAGCAGAAAAGGTCAGAGCCAAAAGGCTGGCCTTCATGAAATATAAGGGAACACAGCGGGATGAAGATAGGAACAGGCCAAACTGCCTTAAGGGAAGCAGGGAAGGCAGTAAGGCAAGCAAAGTCCCAAACTGAGGAAAAACTAGCACGAACAGTAAAAGAAGGTGACAAGACTTTCTATAGATACATAAGTGAAAGGAGAAAGTCCAGAGGGGGTATTGCTAAGCTTAATGGAGAAAAGGGAGCATGTGAGGAGGAGGACCCTGTAAAGGCATCTACCCTAAATAGATACTTTTGCTCAGTATTTACTGAAGAGAAGATAGTGCAGGGCCCACAGCTCAGCATCATGGACACAATGGGAGGGAGGTGAGCACTACTCCCTTCACAAAAGAAAGGGTCCTACAAGAGCTTGCTAAGCTCAGGGTGGATAAGGCAATGGGGCCTGATGGCATACATCCCAGGGTACTTAAGGAGCTAAAGGTGGAACTAGCAGAACCATTAGCAGAACTGTTTAGTGAGTCTCTGAGCACAGGAGAGGTCCCAGAAGACTGGAGAAGGGCTCATGTGATCCCGCTCCACAAGAGTAGTAGCAGGGAGGAGGCGGGGAACTACAGAGCAGTCAGTCTTACCTCAGTAGTGGGCAAGATTATGGAGGCACTCCTTAAGGAAAGGATAGTGCAACACCTGGAATCCATAGGGGCACAGGATCCAAGACAGCATGGGTTTACAAAAGGAAGGTCCTGTCAAACTATTCTCATAGATTTCTTTGACTGGGTAACCAGAGTGGTGGACCAAGGGGGAGCAGTTGATGTCACCTACCTTGACTTCAGCAAAGCTTTTGACACTGTTCCACATAGAAGATTGATAAATAAGCTGGGTAGGCTCGGGTTGGGTCAGAAGTTGGTCAACTGGGTGGCAAACTGGTTGACGGGAAGAAAACAGAGAGAGGTGGTAAATGGTATACAGTCAGAAGAGATGCAAGTCACAAGTGGGGTACCTCAGGGATCAGTCCTGGGCCCAGTCCTTCAACATCTTCATTAGTGACCTTGCAGATGGACTGGAGGGTAAGCTTGTCTGTTTGCAGATGACACCAAGATCTGCAACAGAGTAGATGATCCAGATGGGGTGGGCAGAATGAGAAGAGATCTGGATAAACTAGCAAAATGGTCAGAAGAGTGGCAACTGGGATTTAATGCAAAAGTGCAAAATCATGCACATAGGAAAGAGAAACCCTGAAGCCACCTATAGGCTGGGAGGGGAGTTGCTAGCAGTCACAAAGGAAGAAAGGGACTTGGGCATCATCATCACTGATGACCTGAAATCATCCAAGCAGACCTCTAAAGCAGTAGGTAAGGCTAGGGGGGTGTTAGGGTGTATTAGTAGGGGTATCACAAGTCGTAAGAGGGAGGTAATAATCCCTCTTTACAAGACAATGGTTAGACCCCATCTGGAGTACTGCATGCAGTATTGGAGGCCACACCTTCACAAGGACATTAACCAAATTGAGGCAGTCCAGAGAAGGGTAACCAAAATGGTGCAGGGACTGCATCAGAAGACATATAAGGACAGATTAACAGAGCTCAATATGTATACCCTTGAGCAAAGGAGGGAGAGGTGATATGATCGAGGCATTCAAACACCTTAAGGGCATTAACAAGGTGAAAGAGTCTAACATGTTTAAATATAAGAAAAATAGCAGGACAAGAGGAACAGCATGAGATTAGAGGGGGCGATTAAGGGGAATGCGAGGAAATTATTTTCACAGAAAGGGTGGTGGATGCATGGAATGGCCTACCACAAGAAGTGGTGGCTATGAATACAGTGCAGGGCTTGAAACAGGCATGGGATAGTCATAAGGGAGCAATACAAATGACTATGAATAGATAGGCCACTGACAGAGCAAAGTCCGATGGCACATTTATAAGGTAGAAAAAGAAATGGGCAGACTGGATGGACCTTGCGGTCCTTATCTGCCGTCAGCTTCTATGTTTCTATGTTTCTATGTTTCTATCCTGCAATGTTTGACCCAACCCAGCCATTGTAACCCATGGGACTGTGCTGTACAAAGCACAGCACAACACAACACTGTAGAATCGATGCACGGTGTGTCGGAAAGCTGGGCAACAGCCTATGTACAGTGTGCTGCTTGCTGAACATGACGCATGGTGCACAGTTTTTCATTCTCCATCATCTGGGGCCTTGCTACTGCATCAACACTGGTAGTAGCCCTATCCAACGGCAACAATTTCATTCTTGACTAGAGTCCCAAACTTCACAGATGAAGAAACTGCATTGCTAGTGAGTCTAGTGGAGCAATGGGCACTTACAATGCTTCCACCAGGCAGCAGCAAGAAAACCCCAAGGGAGAGGGACAGGGTGTGGAGAATAATAGCTGCCAAAATTCACTCCCACACTGGCATAAAAAGAAAGATTATCTGGCTAATGGAATGATATGGCATAGTGGGAGTCTGACTTACTGGACCATCTCTGGGAGATTGCAAGGGCAGAGGATGTCAGAATGCATGGTGGCCATCCATGGCATGCAAGTACGTGATGCAACAATCATACTGCATGGACATGGCAGAAATGTATATGGTGAGTGTATGCATTGATTCTGACCTATCTTTCTCCTATTATGTCTCCCCAGGAGCACATGCATTTGGTGGCACAGTGTGAACACAATCAGCTGAACATGTAGAGGTGAGCCAGAATGGTGAGACTGATGATCAACCAGGGCCCAGTGGAGCAGGTAGATACTAGGACCAATATAGGCCATACATAAGGCAGCACATCATCATTGAAGGAGATATGGGTTAGTAGGAGGATGGGGGTGTGAGTACACTAATAACATGTACCTTGCATGGAGAAAAGTGGATGGATGTGGCGGTGTGAGGTATGAAGGTGAATCACTTAGGAGGGAGGGATTGAAACCTACTTGGCCAGGGGTGTGAGGTGGAAGGTGGGGACTGGTGGGTTGAGTGTGCTGTGCAGATGTTGATGAGATACACGGGAAGGGGTGGGTATGGTGTACAGGTGCCAAATTGGGGGGGGGGGGAGATGCAGCTGAGAATGCATGTACTGACACAGTAGCAAGAGCTATCAGACGTGTTCACAGTCAGTGGCCAGGGCCTGACTGGGGCATTTCTATGGGGGCAAGGTGGTAGATAGATGGGGTAATAGCATGCAATGAGGGGGCTGGATGAGAGTGGGATGTGAAGTGGGAGGCATGTATTGTGGATGGATTGGCATGACGTACAGATTGGGATGTGTGTAACTGCTGGAAAGGTGATGAGGGGTGTGAGGGGCAGGTTGTGGGGGAGAGCCCTCTCTATCAAACAGATCAGAGGTGTAGTAAAAGAGTAACAGAGATGCGTGGGAAGGTACTGAGCAGCTTTGCTACTGGAGAGGGTATCAACAGTATGGTGAAATGGAAGGAAAGGGTAGCCTGTCTGACTGTACTACCCCTGGGGCTGTGGGCAATGCATTGACATCACATGATGAGGTGTCTGTAGCAGTGAGGAGGGGTGGGCACTATAGACATGTGGTAGAGGAGGACAAGGCCCAGCAATGCCTTGGCAGTTACATGGGGCCATTGTGCAATGCTAATGACCTTAGGCGAGGTGGTGACTGAGAGATGGGTGTAAAAGGTGCAGTGGTGAATATGTCATGGAAGCTCAAGGTCACCTGGACAGCAGTGCTGCAGGGTACTGTCCCTTACACTCAGGGTAGCATATATGTTGCCACTATACACTATGGTGCCAGACACAGAGATAGGGGGGTCGACCTCTGGACAGGGGTACAACAGGTTGGCATGGGAATGCAACCACATTGTCGATGTCTGGCACTGAGCATCAGTTGCAGCACACTACATACAGTGGGCACATGTGTAGAGGACTAGGGAGGCAATCTTGGTTAATAAAACATTGGTGGCATTATGTGTCCTGGAAGGAGGTGGCATAAGGGGGACACATTACGGTATTGTCCACGTAGACATGTCTGGACAGAGAGGAGCACATGACTGTTGAGGCACTGGTGGTGGGCATAGATGTTGTGTCCTGCCAGTCCCATGGTGCTGAACACAGGAATGGTGGGCCACACCATCAGTACCGGCAGCAGTCATGTGCAACGTGACATATGGTGGCTCCAAACAAATAGATGTCATCATATGCAGTGAGATGAAGTGCACATAAGATCAGGAGCACCAAATGCCTGTGTTGATGAACCTGCCATGTGCATGATTTGTAATGTGGACACAGGGTGGGGAAGGTATTGGGCACACCACTCTGTGTGTGTGTGTGTGTGTGTGTGTGTGTGTGTGTGTGTGTGTGTCACAGCCCTTTTGAGCAGCTGACGATGGAGTCATGCACACACCATACACACTGCACACATCAGGTGACATGAAGGCCAAGTGAACCTTAAAGGACAGGCGCCCATACAAGGATGGGCAAAGGGGAAAGCTGTGCCAGCTACACACACCTTGGTGGAGACCACCACAGTGGACAGCTACATACACAACAGTGCTGGCATCATACACACCCGAAAAGGTAACCCATCTAAAGGGTAACTGCACAATGGCGACCCATCAAAAGGGTGACGGAACAACAGTGCTGACAATTTGAGCAACCTGGGATCGCCCTCTTCCCTGAGTTGTGTCTCCCCCAGAGTTGGAATCCATAGTAAGGGGTGTGTGAGGGGGGAAAACACCCCACAAGGGGGGGTTGCGGGGGTGCAGCCCCCTGCATTACAAAACTTTGTTTACTGTCGACGCCCTGGGGGTTTGTGCGCTTTTGATGGTTTGCCGTTATGCAGTTGCCCTTATCACATAGACCCAGCTGACACACGTGTGGGCAGTGGTCCGAGGGCCATGTCCCAGGACAATATCACCATGGTGATCGCCAATTTGTGTCCCACTATGGTACTGTGTGGACACACACAGCCATACTACATGTGTGGTGTTTTTTCATGCACTGTGGCATGTCCCACACATGTGGCACAGCATGCCTCCCACATGGTCGGCAACATATGACCAGCCATACACAGGGCATGAGGTGCCATGGCAGATCACATTTTGTGGAGTGTTCTATGTGGTCAGCAGCCATCCATGGAGTTGGAATGGGTAAGTCCAACTCATGCCCAGCCACATTGTCTGACCATGCAACAATGTTGTAGCAGTGTTGACACTGTGCAGCGGCAGAACAAAGCACCCCATCGATGATATCCATTGATGGAGTTCATGAGGCTGCATGGTTGCTCAGGTGTCCCATGGGTAGAACACCTGAGGGGCCGCTGTATGGGTGGGTTGTCGCATGCATACACCATGGAACAGTAGGTTGGTTCCCATACTCTGCATATGCTCTGCATATTTATGTTGTACTCTCTGCTTATTTGCAGGTGCCAGTGGGAATGTGGACAGGAGGGGTACAGCAAATACACCACGGTGGCATAGCCTGGAGTGTGCCATGAGACATGTCAAGTTCAATGAGGCCAGAGCATATGAGGAGTGCACCAGGAGCAGGGATAGTGTGACAGTCACAACATCTGTGCCACTCTGTGCCACCTGAAGGTGACTGCAAGGATACTGTGGAGTCCAAGAGTGGGCAGTATTCTGTTACGGTTGCCGATGGCCAAGAGGGTGATGGTGATGGTGCAGGATCACCTACAACAATGTTCTTCTGGCCATCTGTGTGCTGGTCTGAGTACGCCCATCAACAGGGCACCAAAATTAAAAATTCACCACCCCTTCCCCAAGGTCCACCCCTCCCCGGAGTTAGAAGATATAGTTCAGGGCAGCAAAACAAAAATATTGGTGCCCTAATGATGGTCGTGCCCGGTTGGGTACATTCCGATGGTGGAACCACAACAATGAACATTGGAACTGGTGTGGACATTGGTGGTGGTTCTGCTGGGGTGTTGGAGGAAAATGACACTGCACACCTGGAACCAGGTGACCCAGTGGCCCTTAGGGCTGGTGCACATAGTTATGTGACACATGCCACTTTGCTATCCCAGGTTGTGCAGCAGGATGTGGCAGTGGTGGGGGATTGTCAAGGGGGTGATACCTGGCAGAGGGGTTTCCAACAGTTTGCCAGTGACCTTGGTGACTACCTGTGCCCTATTGTCCAGCAGGTGGGCAATCTCCAGACAGTGATGCATGTATTAATGGCATAAAATCATTGAACACTCCAACCATTAGGTTGCCATGGTGTGTGGGCACATTTTCTGTTGATAGAACCTTCATGGCCATGTTTTGCTCTGTTTTTTCCATGCATTTGTGTAACCATATGTCCGCCTGTTGAAGATCCCCTTCAGTAATGTTTTACAGATGTTTTTGTGTTTATTAATAATACATGTACATGTTGATGTTTACCTGAGTGTGTGTGTATGTCAGTCCAGTTTTCCACCATATCCTGTTGGCCTTGATAATGATTTATGGGTCATCCGTGCCACTGTCTACTGCAAGAATGTGTCATTGTCCATTACATGTGTTGTGTACAGCTGTACAACACTCGTACACTCACCATTGTCTCATGTATGACACCATGTCACCTGTAGCTCAGCCACAGGTATTTTTGCAACTCTGCTGCATTCCAACCCAACCCTGTATGTGGGCCATGGCATGTTGGGCCACCACATGAGGTAACCACCACTGCACTTGTGTCCAGGGCATGTCATATGTAGTAATGGATGTGATCATTGTCCCACACTGTTTGGTCTATGAACCTGCTACTCCACTCTCCACCACAGCTGTGTTAGACTGCACCGTCACTGCACGCACTGGTTGTTGGTCATGGGGTCTACATGGTGGTCATATAGCAGGTGGCAGTGCTGTGTGGTATGGAAGTATGGGCAGATACTATGATGCAGGTGTGCTGTTTCTGGAAAGTGATACGCATATTGGGGATTGAGGTGGCCACTACCAATGGCTCATCAATATGGGCACCACTTAGGTCCTGTGTACACTTGCTATTCCTACATCCAGGACATTCCCTACACAGGGGATGTGACAAGACCAGTACAGGCTATGGTACTTGCAGGTTGTCTGCTCCACATGTTGTCTTGGGACCAGTGTGTGGTGCTACTGTGGTCCATGACAGTCATATTCCACATGTCACCCAAACCCATATTTTCATATGTATATGTGGACACATATGCTATGCCTGCAGTAACTATCCCCCCTCCATTCACTACATGGCAAAGTGGGTTCTCTTAATTGTCACCTTGGAATTCCAATGTAGGCCTGTACAGACATGATGGCCCTTGTTTCCCTCCCTCCGTTTGTACCCAGTAGGCCCGTGTATGCCACGTTGAGGTGAATACAGTACACCATGTGTGTCATGACACCTGTTCAACATTTCAGCATCCGCATGGCTATAATCATGGGCTATTGTGGGGTACATGCTGTGAAGTGATTCACATTGTCCAGCATATCAACAGGTATCCTTCATGGCATATCACCAACGTTGATCTGAGGACAACCAGTCATGTAATATATTTGCCTGGAGGTGACAGTGTGGTTTGCCATGGCACATTATCTTATACATCACCTATGGCTTCAACCCCACCACCATGTCAGTTACTGATTGTCTCAAAATTGACACCTCCTATCTCACCACCCTCCAAGTCTCTCAAAAAGATGGTCTAAGTGTTTCATTCACTGTCATATTGGAATTCCAGCATGAGTAAGCCAAACCACTGAACACCATGGTGGAACCCAACAGTTAGGACCTGTGTGCTGACTGTTTTGTTTGATAGTTACTGTCCACTGGGGGGGGTGATTGGGAAGGGGTTTATGGTTATGATGGGTGCATAACAGTATCCCACGTGGATACATAATGTATGGTTGGGTATGTTACTGTTGTGGTGTACCATACTGGTGCTTTCGGGCATGCTGGCTTTAGTAGTATCTGTGATTGGTGTGTAGCCATTATGTTTGTACTGATGGTGGTAGCCTATGTTGCTTAGCCATTTTGTGGGGTTGTTGGGTGTGTTGTCAATACATGACCCCACATATACCATGGTATAGCAGGAGGGGGTCTTTGGTGTGGGGTGTATGATATGTTGTACGTCATATTGGTGGATCACAGTGGTGTTGACACAGCGGCACAGTGGCTCCTATCTACTGGAATGGCTGTGCTTGTGACTATGGGGGAGTGGTCCACGTGGTTTGTCAGGAACGGTGGACAGGGGTGTGAAATAGTCTTTATGGCCATATATGTCTGTTACATGTTGTATAGTGGCTGTTGTCTGCTATGTGACCAGTCCACTGTTCGTTATCTTTTTCTGTCCCCATCCATTAGGTGCCTGGGTACATTCAACACCGTGTTCTGGCTGCTCCATATGTGCTCCTCCATGTTTACCTTCCCCTGATGCACACTGAAAGGATTGTAACCTGAGCTTCTGGGAGTGTCTGGTGATTGCAGTGGTGGTGCTAACTTGTGTTGTGCCTGATGGTTGGCCACCATCAACATTGGCCTTCGGCTTCCTGACCCATTTTCTTGGTGGTATGATAGGTGGTCCTGATACCTCTCAACTGTCACACATTATGAGGTACGTCACTCATTTTCCCCTCAGAAATTCTTTGTTCCACATGGGGAAGGTGATATTCCACATTTCCCACCGAGACTTTAAAGTAGGAATTCATAATACTCTATTATGTTCAGTTATTGGCAAACATTAAGAACATTATGGCACTGATAGCCATAGTGTTCTGAGCTTGCAGTGCCATGTTTGATGATATGTCACACATTTTAGTCATTTGTTACACATCTTGTCACACATTTTGGTGAAGAAAGATTGAGAGGTATGGTGGTTCTGTCATAGGCTTCATGGCAGTATCGATGGTGGTTGCCACTACAGTGTGTCCTGTGTGGCTGCCCACTTGCTGGGATCCAGTGGCTGGTGCCCCTCTGTCTGAACACATTGCCATGATGATGGCCTGCATGGCTGTCACAATTGCACTGAGTGCATTTGTCTGCACATGTTACTCTGTAATAATGCATTCAGTGACATGCACCAGTCACTCTATGGCATCTGTATGACACTGGACACATACCTGGTGACGATGCAGGGTGGTGACGAGATCCACTGCATGCATCTTTCTGTCCCTTTGAAGTGCCTGAATGACATTCTGCATAGCAAGTCTATGAGGTTTTCCTCCACTTGGCCAAGGTGTGGTGATGTGGTGGTATTCAGCTCATTTATGGCTGCATGTATGCCACCCACCTCACACTGTAGGGTCCCCTGGGTGTCTACGACATCATGGCAGTATATAGTGATGTCCTTCTCCAGAATTACTAGCATGTCCTGGGCAGCATGTTGTACCTGTGGTGCATCCATCTCCTTGTCACATGTTGTGGTGCTCTCCCTATATAGTGGGCTCAGTGATTATGTCACTGCCATCACTGGATGTATCTCCGTCCCCTGCTTCTGTTGGTCAACTTGTGAATTCATTGTCTTTGCTGTGTGGCTTACTCTGTGAGGGGTTAACACAGCCACCATCATCATGGGACTCATCCGTGTCGTCCTGTATGTTGTCTGCCACATCCAGTGCCTCATTGTCTGTGTCCGCCTCCTCCCCTTCCTGTGGTTATTCCTGGGTAGCTGTGGTGCCCATGTTGTTGTGTGTGTGTGGTCTCCACTCCACTGGTACCTGTAAGGAATACATACACGCATTGGTGGCTGTGCAGCTGTGGCATCCCTGTGAGTCGATGTAGTGGGTGTAGGGTGCTATGTAGTATGCACTGTTTTGACAAAACTGGTGATGTGTTGCCAGTTGCTTCTCATGCCCCTTTCTGTGCTGTGCCCCCATCCCTCTTTCCACCTAATGAGTGCATCTGTCTGTGTTCACTGTGCTGTGCTGTGTGTGTGTGTGCATGTTACATTATATACTAACATACTATTTGCCAGCAGATTAGTCCTTACGGTCTATCGAGTCTGCTCGAACCTCAGATCCCTACTTGGGTGCTGAGGCCCTCCCTTCCCTTGTGTTCCAGAAACCCTTATCATCCATCCCCACCCCCCTGGGACAGGCCATCTTCTGATACATCCACTTTCTGTGTCTGTCCCACCCTCTCTTGAAGCCCTCCACTGTGGATCTCTGAACCAGCTCACCAGGCAGTGCATTCCAAGGGTCCACCACCCTCTCAGTGAAAAATCTCCTCCTCTTTCCCCTCACCCTTCCACCTTCCAACTTCAAACCATGCCCTCTGGTGATACCTCCCTGCTTTAGTCTAAAGATCCCCTCCATGTTTACCCTATTTATTCCCTTGAGGTACTTGAAGACCTCAATCACGCCCCCTGTCTCTCCTTTCCTCCAATGAAAACAGGCAGAGCTTCTCAAGTCTGTCCTCACACGTCAAACCCCTAGCCCTCATATCATCTTAGTTGCCTCCTCTGTACCCTCTCCAGGAGCTGTATGTCCCTCTTCAAGTGTGGTCTCCAGTACTGTACACAGTACTCAAGGTGTGGTCTAACCAATCCATTGTACAGCGGCAGAATCACTTCCTTGCTCCTAGAGGTGATCCCCCTTACGATGCATCCCAACATCCTGGCCTCTGTTCAAGTGCAACACCCTGCACCTGCATACTGTGTGCCTCAATGCAGTTTCGCCTGCCATGTGTGCTCAAGTGTCACCTGTGACTTCTAGCACTTCATCTTGGGGTGCTTTGCACATTTTCCCTGGCCTACCCACCTACATGCTGCCTGTCATGTACATACCTGGTGCATGTTGTAGATGGAAGAGGTCCAGGTCACCATCACCCTCTATGGTCCTGGAACTGAGTTGTGTTGCCATGCATTGCTCCTTGCTACTTAGAGAGATGCTGTTTCCTGATCCACCACCTGTCCCACTGGTGCTGCGACAATTGTGTGCCAGCTTTTCTTTTGCGCTCTGTCTTAGGTCGTTATATCTTTTGTGGAGCTCAAAGATGCTGCGCCTGCATAGGGCAAGGGCATTAACCTTTCTTGTCACCTCCTTCCAAGCCTCCTGTCTTCAGGTATGCAGCTCCCTGTTACCCCCTCTGCCTAGTAGTAGATCCACCTGATGGACAGATGGTTGCTATCCGATGTTTGTCAACTTTGGTTCCTGGACCCTTTCTGTTACAGTTGCTCCTTACGTTCTATGGTGCCTTTCAGATTCCTTTGAACATATTGACCTGGGCAGCCACCTCCTCTATGATGACATCTGTCTCTACTTCTGTGAAGTTTTGGTTTCTCATGGGCCTCGCTGGCCTTCTCCTTTCTTGCACATGATTTTCCTGCACCATTGTCCTGCATCATTGAAATTCCCAGTCACTAGCTACACAATGGCTGCTCCCTGACCCCTTTTTATGATGCACCATGAATCACTGCATCACGTGTCATAGCTTTGGTGCAAGTGCCCTGTGTTTCTGAATGCAGCACAGGGCATAGGGGACTTAAGCCACAAGTTGCATTTGGTGCATTTTGCATTGCTTCAGTGCAGCTTTGTGAATTGGGCCCCTTATTTTTTACTAACAATTTAGGCAGAGGAGGTACATAAAAAATGCGTCAATGTGTCGAGTGTGAGCATCCCTTCATCAAATTTGATACAGCTGCTCACTGCAGACTCAGGACATTTCTAGTGTATCTATTGGTAAGGTAATCATGCAATCCATTTCCTGGTGTTTGAAATCTCTATTAATCCAGGCCCTTTCTTGTTTTTTAAGGTGTAGGACTGGAAGCTGCCCAGCTTTGTCCCTTTTAGCCAAGTACCTAACTTTCTCTTGAAACAATGTAAGTTGGATCTATTATCTATTTAGTTTGTTGCACTGCAGTCTCAAGGAATTTAGTTTAACCTATGGTTGTTCATTATTTCTGTGAGTCAGATATTTTACTAGGTCTCACTTATCTTAGCAATTGTGTTTCTTTGTGGAAATTCATTTGAATTTCTTCAGCAATGTATATTGATATGTGCACCAAATAATGTCTTTCCTATTTATCAAACCCTGACTAGCCACAAAGATTTTTGGGGGGAACAACTATAAATGGAGACTACATTTGCTATATTTGAGAATATTGTTATTAATTTTCAAGGCAGTGTCAGTATCTGTCCCTAATACAAAGGTGTGAATTGTGTCCCCCATTGCCTGGTCCAATATGACCGGACTTAATATTTCACTATTGTGAATTCCATGGAGACTACTATAGTTGATGGCGAATATCTAGTGTTACAGGGAATAAGTGGAAGCTAATGTTTTTTTGACTCTGGATATAAGGATCTTCATAGGTCCACCAATCCTAGTGAGTAACACAACTCTTAGTGATCAGTGGTGATAGTTTCCTTCTATGGTACCTGGTCTGTTGAAAACTACAGTATATTCCAGACCACTACTAAAAAGATGTCAAAGTATGTCCATTCAGCAATAAGATCAATAATTTTCATAAATAAATGTAGGTTATATATGCCTAGAAGAATCATTTATATTCTCCTCAGTAGACCTTCCACAAGTATGCAGTTCCTCTGTGGTTAGATATTTCTTTATGCAGTTGAAATTGTACCACGTTTGCTATCAAATTGGCTACTTTGGCTCTCCTATTGTCACTGTCTACTCCCAAAACATGCCCCACTCATCCTTTTCCAAGATAATGAAGCAGCTCTACTTATAAATATGTTTCCTGTATATAGCCAATACATGCTCCTAGTTTCTCAGATGTATAATACTGGTTGAACATTTTAGAGTGGTGTTAGCTTCCTTGATGTTCTAAGACATGTAGAGTAGTTCACAGTGTTGTTAGCCTTTCCTTTTATGTAGTCTGTGTGTGAGTCTTGAAACAGGCAGTGCCTGGCAAAAATCTGTCTCATGCCTTCCTTACCCAATTGGAAAATAAAGGTGATCCAAAACCTGTATTCAGCACCTGTGACTTTGCCTTCCCTCCCTCAGTGATCACAGATCAGTATCAACACAAAACCCAAAGTAGAACATAAACCATTCCTAACCTTCCCCACTCCATGGTTGATCCCTAGGCATTTGTTAACGGAAAAATACAGCTATAATAAAACTAGAGCAAGTAACTGATCCGTCCAAACATTCTCATCAGTGCTATTTATGAAAAGCTCAGAAGAGGGGCTCTTCACCTGGAGCCTCATGAGGACCACATTATGTACCCTGATAAATTGCCTACATTAACTCTCTACATCTTTTATTCAGATGTCTCAACCCATGTCCATAGGTCATGAGGGCAGGAACTGCAAAACTGAATTGCAGCAAGCTGCCATCAGAAGGAGCTTCATGGACTTCCACACTTTGTCACACAGAACTTCCTAGACCTGAGCTCAAGGGTTTTTTTCAGCCTCAGGACCATCCAATTGGAGAAAAAGCTGCATCTCCTCCTGCTTGGGCAGCCAGTTCTGCACTGCTTACTGAAGCCCTTTGCACTCATACTTTCTTCCCCATAAGAACTCACACTCCACGTGGTCCTCTGCACTGTAGTTTGGAATGCTGAGATGTGCAGCACAAAATATTTCTTAGAAGAGGAGTCTGCATGAAGTCAGCCATAATTCAGCAGTCGGTGCCCACACTGCTCCCCTGGACTGTCACCAACAAACTGACCTCCACATTACTCCTGAACTGTAAGTGTTGCTCATCTCGTTGTTGCCCTTGCTTACTTAACTCTTGTGTGCCCCTCACCTCTACTTGGGACACTAGGATTGCTTCCATTAACTTGCCTGCATAATATGCCTGCTTTACCAAATTGCATTAATATCAAGGTATTCTCTCATTGTTACATTTTGCTACTGATCTCTTGGGAGCCCCACACTTGCATTTTTTAGCTTTGCTAATCTGCCTTAAAATCTGGAAATCCTGTCTACACCCTATCTGGGTATACCTTTATTTGCTATCCACCTTTTTAACTTCCCACCCACTTCTGACCCCAATCATATTCACCTTTCAGGTTATTACCATCTTCTCACTACTCCTACTTTGTCCTTCGACCCTGAATTGTCCCCATTTTTGCCCTGCCACTCCCTTCACTCTCCTCTCCCACCTCCCCCTAAATAGTTCATCATGCCCCCCCACTAGAGATGCAGTGAATTTAAATTATGCTGGTGAAGTGAATGTGAAGTGGGCACTTCGCGTTGTCAATTCACTATGCAGAATGGGCAATGCAAAGTGCTCACTCCACCTTGTCATTACCACTTCGCGTTAAGGCAGAATGGCAATACAAAGTAAGGCAAAGTCATTGTTTTTAATGGACTTCGCATTCCTCATCATGATTCTAAGTGATCCACTTGGTGTTTCAGATTTGGTAGCCCCCCCCCACACATCACACAGCTTGTAGTACTGTAAATCACATGCTCTTTAACTAGGCAGGAAGAAAGTGAGTCACACAAGTAGACACTTTTACTTTCTCCTGTGCAGATGGAGAGAGAGTAGAGTGTTTTGTGACTGCTGATACTTTGAGATCAGAGCGGGGAGGATATTTAAACTTTGATTTAGACCCAGCAGCTTTTTTAAAAGCTACATTTTTTTGTCTTTTCTGTACTTTTTTTTACTTAATTTGTTCTTTCTGTAAATTTTATTTTTCTTACCTTTGTAAGTAGTTAGTTGTTTGTCTGTGTGACTGTGTGTGTGTTGTGTGACAGTGTGAGTAGTAATTGCTCAGACTGAGGGAGCTCAGTAAGAGAGATGGACCAGGGTGAGGGAATGTCTGGGGCGGTGGCAGCTCTGCGAGAGCATGGTAGTGGTAAGCATCATACCGTGTGCATGTGTGGAGGGCATGAGCACCCATTCCTGTTAGATCGCTCGATACTTGTGAGGGTCTCCCCCCCAGAAGCAGGACTAGCACTGCCTCCTGTCCTGACTCTGAGGCAGTTGACACCACCAAGTCCAGGTTTTCTGCAGCAGGATGTGCCTATTTCCCTGGGCCCAGGTGTGGATCCCATCCCTGTTCAGCACTGTGACCAACCGGCTGCCATTTCATCTGGCTGTCCTCTGCCTGTGCCTGGTCCTCCCTGCACTTCCATTGTTTGGCAGTTTTTTTACTCTGTGGGGGGACAGCAGTGTGGTCAAGTGCCGCCAATGTGAGGTGGAGGTGCGCCATGGCCCCCGGGGGATTCACCTGGGGACTGAGGGCCAGTGCACCTATATGCTCAATCAGCAGCAGTTGGAGTGACAGGCTGCCACAGAATGGACCATGACTGCACCTGCTGGCCATTCTGCGGCAGAAGGTGCAGCTGAGCATTGTGGCATCCCTAAGAAGAGGAGGAGGGACACAGCAGCACCTGCTACTCCACCAGCACCCCCACCCCCCCACCAGCAGATCAGCCTGTAGAATGTGTGGACCCCAGAGAACTGCATGGAACACAGGCTGACTTGGCAGTTCTCTCGAGTTCTGTTGAGAATAACAATGAGAGGGTGAGTGCTGTGGAGCAGTGGCAGGATTACATAGAGGAACATCAGTTGAAAAATTATGTCCATGCTGGAACTGCTGCCGGATCACCATGGGATCCCACATTATTTTTTTTCCTCACACCATGTGCCCCCCCACACCATCCTTGCTGTGTTATAAAATGTATTCCTCCACCATCCCCAACTCTTGAATGTAAGTATGCCCTTTTTTTGTTGTCTTCCGTATACGTGACACTTTGTATTCTGAGCGGTGTAAGTATACTGTACTAAACTGCATGTGTGCATTCAGTCTTCTTTCCAGTCTGTGTATGAACTGTAGACACTGTCCAACTCCCTGACTTAAAAAACAAACATTAATGAGTACAATGGTGGGGTGGTGAAGCATGGAGAGATACTACAAAACAGGCTTACAATACATCCAAGTAACTATTAAAAAAAAATTAATGTTGTGATTCATGACGTGATCATGAATCGTGATTTGTGACTGCATTTGTGACCATGATGATGAAGAAACGTGAATGCCTACTGCTTACGGCTGTACTTCCCCGATGAGCTGTAGCTTAAAACTCCCAGACTTAAAAAAACGTATCAATGAGTACAATGGTGGGGTGGTGAAGCCTGGAGAGATACTACAAAACAGGCTTACAATACATCCAAGTAACTAGAAAAAAAATTAATGTTGTGATTCGTAATGTGTATGACCATGAATCATGATTTGTGACTGCATTTGTGACCGTGTTGATGAAGAACATGATTTGTATCACGAGTGACTTATGATGATGGTTCTGACTTAAAAACACATATTAATGAGTACAATGTTCATGCAGAATTAAGCACCACACCTGTCCAGTACTCTGAAGGGAAGTCAAAGAAACAACTGTGACTTAAGTTACAGATGGTATTGGGCCCTAAAGAGATGCAAATGCACAGACAGATTAATATTGCACTGTGCACTGAAGAGATGCAGATGCAAAGGCACAACACCTAACCAGTGCTCACCATCATAAATTCAAATCTGGAAAAGAATACCTTTGCCAGTTGGGGCGGGCTGTGGGGGGGCGAATGTAATGCACTGCTGCAGTAACAGTCACTAGTACTCGCACCAGTAAAGATACCACAAAGAAGTACAAAAATCACACAGCTGCAGTGGATAGCAGCTTCACATTGCTGAAATTATTGTGGCACAATACAAGGTGTCTGATTTGATGACATGCATCACACACATACTCACACACACACCAAGTATTGTATAGCAAATTGAAAACTTCAGTAATATAACCACATATTTTAAACAGACTAAAATTATGCACTGTGGCAGTAGCAGTCACTAGTACTAGTACCAGTAAATATACCACAAAGAAGTAGAAAAATCAAATAACTGCAGTGGATAACAGCTTCACATTGCTGAAATTATTATGTGGCACAATAAAAGGTGTCTGATTTGATGACACGGGTCACACACATATTCACACACAAACAAAGTAATGCATGCAAATTGAAAACTTCAGTAATATAACCACATATTTTAAACAAACTAAAATGATGCACTGCTGCACCACAACAAATAGCAAAACAAAAGGCAAGAAATATTGAAAATATTACTGTGTGTACATTAACACAGTTATACAAGAAAAATATCACCAAAACAGAAAGCACTGTCTTTTTCTCCAAGTTAATCTACCTACAGGGATAAGGGTTGGGGGTTGGTGTTAGTAAATGCCAGGAGCTTGGGAAACAAGTTGCCAGAGTTCCAGGCCATGCTGTTTGAGGGGGGGGGTGGATGTGGCGGTGGTCACGGAAACGGGCCAACAAAAACCATGACTGGGACCTAAACGTACGGGGGTACACTATGCTTAGGAAGGATAGAAAGGAGGGCAGAGGGGGTGGAGTGGCTATGTTCATTAGAGATGACATAGAAATTGCTAGGGTAGAAGAGGCAGAGGGAACCGTGGAGGCCTTATGGGCCACTTTACGATCCTCAGCAGGAAATAAGGTCAAGCTGGGTGTAGCATATAGGCCCCCCGGGATGAGTGAGGTTCTAGAGGATGGTTTGCTGGACAACATCATTGCCCAGTGTGGACCAAAAGGGGAAGGAGTGGTGTTGATGGGGGACCTTAATATGCCAGCTACAAACTGGGGAACCCTGTCCTCTAAGGTGGCCAAGGAGCAGAGGCTGCTGGGTGGCTTCCAGGATGTTTTCTTAACACAGCATGTGATGGACCCCACAAGGGAGGGGCATGTCCTGGATGTGGTTCTGGCAGATGGGGATCTGGTAAGGGACATGGTTGTACAAGACCCCCTGACTGGGAGTGACCACAATACTGTCTGGTTTCAACTAAGCATGGGGGAGAGGGGTGAGATCTAGGACACTGGCAGTGGACTTCAGGGGGCAGACTTCATGGGCATGGGAAATATTCTCAAGGATCACTTGATGGGGATTACCTCAATGACAAGTGTGGAAAGGAGATGGGAGGTCATAAAACGGGGACTTCATGAGGCAGTCAGGATCTGCACTAAGTTGAAACGTAAGGGAGCAAGGTCACATAAACCATGCTGGTGGTCCAGTGAGGTACAGGTAGCAGTCAGAGAAAAGAAGGCGGCCTACAAAAATATAAAACAACAAGAGGGATAGGGATAAGGAAATGTACCAGCTTGCATCTAGAAAAGTCACCCGTATGGTGAGGAGCAAAGTCAGTAAGAGCAGCGGCTGGCACAGGGATACATGGAGGGAAAGGGGTTCTTCTGGTACATTGGGGAGTGGAGAAAACTAAGGGCCATCTCAGCAGATTGAGATCAGAAGGAGGGTGGGTGGAAGAGCGAGGACCAGGCAGAGGTATTTAACAAGTACTTTGCCTCTGTGTTCACTAGGGAGGGGGATGGGATATCTACAAAGCAAGGCACGAAGGGGATAGAAACATCAGTAAGTGGGATCAGGGGAGCAACAAAATGGAGCAAGAGGGAGAGAGGTACCCCAGGGGTGTCACATCTGGGTAAAGATAAAAAGGCCAGTAAGGTGGAGGGGACGGATGATGCTATCTCCACCAAAAGGGTGTGGTTAGCCCTCAAGGCCCTAAAGAAAGACAAATCTCCTGGGCCGATGGCATTCATCCGAGAGTACTATGGGAATTGGCGGACATACTGGCTGCACCCCTGGCGGAGCTTTTCAGCAGGTCACTTGAGACAGGGAGGGTACCTAGGGATTGGCGAGAGGCACATGTGGTACCAATCCATAAAGGGGGGTCAAGGGAAGTACCAGGTAACTATAGACCCATCAGTTTGACCTCGGTGGTGGGAAAATTAATGGAGAGTATACTAAAGGAACGATTGGGGTGTACTTGGAGGAGGTGGGAGGTCTGGATAGTCGGCAACATGGGTTTGTGCCAGGTAGATCATGTCAAACCAACCTTGTGGAGTTTTATGAATGGGTAACATCAGAACTGGACAGGGTAAGCCTGTGGATGTATTATTCTTGGACTTCAGCAAGGCGTTGACTCTGTCCCCACAATGGTCTGGTGGAGAAACTGATGGGGTTAGGAGTAGGCCCTTTGATGGTCAGATGGATTGAAAACTGGCTAGCTGGACGCACTCAGAGAGTAGTGGTCTGTGGGGAGCTCTCGAACCCCAGAGAGGTTGGTAGTGGGGCACCGAGGGTTTCTGTCCTGGGTCCGATCCTGTTTAATGCATACATATCGGACATCAGGAGGGTATAGGGGTGAAATGAGACTCTTCATGGATGATTCCAAGATGGGAGCAGTAGTTGAGGGAGAAGAGGGGAGGTTGGCCCTGCAAGGGGACCTGGACACCCTGGAAAGCTGGGCTCACACATGGAAATTAAATTTCAATATCACCAAGTGCAAGGTGTTGCATCTTGGTCACAGAAACCCTAAACACAGGTACACCCTGGGAGGGGAGGCACTGGAGGCCTCAATAGGGGAAAAAGACCTAGGGGTCATGGTGGATGCATGTATGAATAACTCTGAGCAGTGCAGGAGAGCGGCTAGCAAGGCAAACAGGATGTTGGGAAGCATCGTAAGGGGGATCACCTCTAGGAGCAAGGAAGTGATTCTGCCACTGTACAATGGACTGGTTAGACCACACCTTGAGTACTGTGTACAGTACTGGAGACCACACTTAAAGAGGGACATACAGCTCCTAGAGAGGGTACAGAGGAGGGCAACAAAGATTATACAAGGGCTAGGGATTTGACGATGAGGACAGACTTAAGGAGCTCTGCCTGTTTTCACTGGGGAGAGGGAGAGACAGGGGGACATGATTGAGGTCTTCATACATCAAGGAATACATAGGTAAACATGGAGGGATCTTAGACTAAAGCAGGAGGCATCACCAGAGGCATGGTTTGAAGTTGAAAGGTGGAAGGGTAAGGGGAAAAGAGGAGGAGGTTTTTCACTGAGCGGGTGGTGGACCCTGGAGTGCACTGCCTGGTGAGCTAGTTCAGAGATCCACAGTGGAGGGCTTCAAGAGAGGATGGGACAGACACAGAAAGTGGATGTATCAGATGATGTCCTGTCCCAGGGGGGTGGGGATGGATGATACGGGTTTCTGGAGCACAAGGGATGGGAGGGTCTCGGCACCCAACTAAGGATCTAAAGTTCGAGCAGACTCGATAGACCGTAAGGCCTAATCTGCTGGCAAGTAGTATGTTAGTATGTTAGTACAGCATAGATACACCCCTCCCCCAGAGCACACTTCCACTGTCTCTCAGTACAGACTGAATGTTGTACATTAACATTCAAAATCCATACAAAAACAATAAATGCTCAATGATATGAGCACAGAAGGGTTTCCTATAATCGATGAACTAAAGTTTCAGCAAATAAAATTACTCAAAAAGGCTTTTTTAACAGCTTTTTGAAGGTTTGAATTGCAGAGAGCTCTCAGAGCAGATTGTCTCCTACAGTTTCCTGCACACACTACCCCAAACTGAGGTTGTGCAGAACAATCTAGAGCCCATGTGACCTGAACTCCCATGACACACTGAAAATTCACCTTTGGAGCTTAAAAACAAGGTGAAGTAAGGTGAAGTACATTGTTTTCAATGTACTTCGCCTTAAGAATTGGTGGAGTAGTGGTTTGGGAAGGCAGAGTAACGCAAAGTCACTGTTTTCAATGTACTTCACTTTATTCATTAATAACATGAAGTACTACGCGTCGCATTGTGGAGCACTCCACAAATTTGCCTTCACTCCGCGAATCACTCTTCGGAGTGAATTGGGGCCTGTAACAAGGGATAAAGGAGTTTGTCCCCATATTGCATCCTAACCTTATTTTGGTCTAAAACATAATGTGCCTGTGTAACAACTGTTGGCCTATAAAGCTAGGCCACATAAAGCCCATAAAGCTATAAAGAGACTGAGCCACAGCTGCAATATTAAAGTGCCTTATAACATTGTAGATGTAATAATAACAAACATTTGGCCTACGTGACTGCAAGCAGGAACACAGGATAGTGTCTAAATTCCCCTCTTGACTATCTCTAGTGTTTGTCCTTATATGGACAGGTCAAAATGCTTGTATGCACATTCCTAAGTCCAAACCTATTTCTTCCTCCTGAACCTTGGTTACTGGTGGTGACAGCTGTTACTAGCCATATATGATAGTAGAATGTACACCATCTATACTTGTGCTGACCAAGGATGAGCTCATACATATACCAAAGAAAAAGTATTACCTTATAAGTTGATGTTTGTGCTTGTTTTAAACCAATCATAGAAAACCATAGAAAATGATTATGCTGTCTTTCATTATATAAGCAAGCCTGCACACACTGTTATTTGAAAGAATGTACCATTCGCAACCTCTCACTGTGATTATTATTGTAATCATTAAATTCTTCCGCCATCAGTCTCATCTCCGTTCGTCTCATTTTTATTTATAATTTAATAACTATATCACAACGGCTACAGGGCCACTTCGCCCATCACTACCCCCACTCTGTGCCCCCTACTCTCCTTTCTGGCTAGCTGCTTACTGTCTTTTATCTGACAATGCCACCTAGGCTGCTACTGTTACCTAAATTACCCTAGTGTTAAAACCATCTCTGTTTCCTCTTTAACAATGTATTTTTGTCTATGTTTACTCACCTAGCTAGATACTTCTAAACCTACAATGTATGTATACTCACCCTTTACAACGTGAAACCTTTGTAAAAGAGTGGTCTCCTGCTCAAAGGTATTGTAATCCAAGATTAAATAAATAAAATATAAATAAATAAATAAATAAAAAACTGTGGTGTTTATCTGCATCCCACTTGGTTTTAGCAGTGTTAGCCTCAGTTAGTTTTACCCTACTTGTTTAGTTAGCTCTCAGGCTCATCCATTTTAGTTTTACCTGCATATAGCTCTTTAGTCTACAATTTGCAGTATACTGCCCTAGGCCCATAATTGAGTCTTGTACCCATGCTCTGTAGTTAGTCACAAACTGTACATTGTTGCTGTGTTGTTTAGCTGATTGTTGTTACTTCTCACATCCTGGCCACTATGCATCTTTCCCTCCTCTGACTTCTTCTTCACCCTCTCCTTCTCCTGCCCTCTTCTTCTCCCCACTCCTCTACCCATTTATCTGTCACACCACCCTTGTCCCCTCATCCCTTCCTCTACACCCTACCCTGGTTTCCTCTCCTCCCCTCCCTGAACCTGGAATTTCTCCACTGAGACCTCCTCTTCCTTTCTTGTCCCCCCTCCTCATTCCCAGGGATGGAAGTTCCACTCCATCCTCTTTCTCCTTCTCCTGCTCTTCCTCCTGTCAGATGATGTGGAGACTAACTCTGATCCATCCCTGCCTCCTCTTTGTGCCTCCTCAACTACCAAAGGCCTTAGCATCCATACTGTCTGGGTTTCACAACTCTCTCATGATCTCCTCTGTATTTCTGAGTCTTGTCTCTCCTCTGGGATGCCTAACTGTAGCCCCTCCCATCCCACTTTCCACCTGTTCAGGAAGGACAGGGGCAAATGTGGTGGTGGTGTTGCCCCTGTGTCTGCCAGAACCTCTCTTGTACCATTTTTCTCGTGGAGACTGTACTCTACTCCATCAGTTTCTCCTTGTCAGACTTTCATTTCCTTCAACTGCTCCCATCTTAATTTGTTTTTAATTTTTTTGTTTTTTTTATGTTTCACTTAAAATCTCTCCCTCTTTTCTGGTTGATGCTCTTTTTACCATTACCTCACATACCTCCTCAGGTGAACTCATCCTCATTGAGGACTTTAATATTAATTGTCTCTCCCTGGCCTCCAGGTCAGTCTCCTTCAAGATTGGGTCACTTATTGTCTCGCAGCTCGTTACTGAACACAACTGGCCCAATCCCCATTTCCCTAAAAACACCCTCTTGGACTGAGTTATCTTTTCCCACCCCCACTGCATTGTTGCAGCAGGTATTCTGCCATATGCCTTTAGTGATCACTGTATGATATTCTGCATCAGGAAAGTCCAGTGCCGTCTTCTCTCCCCTAAGTACATCTGGTCTAGAACCCTCCTACCCAGGGACACTTGTTTACTGGGATTGAGAAAGGGCAAATTCCATTTTGCACATTGTAAAAAACAGTTTTCTCACCGGTGTCTGCTAAGGCAAAATGCAGTTTTATCGGTGTTTGGTTTTGTGTACTTTATTTAACAATTTCTAACTCTGTTAACATGCATTTTAGCAGTTTTGACCTCCACTATTTCACATCCCTCCATCTTTGTACCAATTTAAAGTTTTTTTAGGTACAAGATATGATGGCAGCAACAGCACTACAGCCCCCATCCCTGAGGTGTGATGGATGCAGCTCTATAGCCCCCCTCCATCAGGTGCAATGGCAGCACCAACAGCACTATAGCCACATCCCTCATGTGTGATGGCAGTAGCAACAGTATTGTGTCCCCCCCTCCCTCTCATGTGATGGAAGCAGCAGCTCTGCAGCCCCTGTCCATTAGTTGTTATGGCAGCAGTACTACATTCCTCATTCCTCAGGTGTGGTGGCAGTATCAGCACTATGTCCCCCATCACTCAAGTGGGAGGACTGGCCCGGGGTGGTGAAGGCTGGCTTGAGTGTCCAATGTCCACTTGCCTTCTCCTGGGAGGGAGGGTGTATTCACAGCTCAGCATTTGCTGGCCTCTGGTGGAGGCTGGATGCATGGCAACATGTTGGCCCTCAATGCCAGAGGGAGCATGATGGACGTCAACTTGTACCTTGACATCTTGTGGCCTGCCACACTCCCACAAAAATGGGAAAACACCTGCTGGCCACCTGGAGGATGGCTTCTGGTCCCTCCATAAGCATGAAGCCCCAGACACTTGTGTCTGTTCTGACACCTGCCATGCCTGTGATACACAGGAAGCTCTTTAGGAAATTGTCCTCCCCTGTTAGTCTCCCACAGGGGTAGGGGCTCACTCGATGAAGAGTTTATTTGGGTTAACTGGTAGCATGGTTATAAGGGGCAGTGGATGGTGGTCGGGACTCAGCAGCGGTGGTAGGGGGACTTGGCAGGCCTGAAGGAGTGGATGGCCAGGGGGTAGGAGGAGCAAAAAAACTGCCTGAATTTGCTTCTTTGAAATAAAGTGTCTTCACTTAAAAAAAATCACAAGTGATTAGTGGAGGACTTTCTAATGGAAAATTATGCATCTCACAAACATGTGGATACCTTTTTATCTCTTGGTCTCCATGGAAAGGGTGTCTCTCAGTTTCATGTCTGAGCTCAGATGTGAATTGAGCACCAATCTGCCCACTAGCATCATACATCCCCTGGGGTCTTACCTTCTGTGTGTCACTGAATGTGCTTTCAAATCCATTGGCCAAACCTAAGTACAATAAGACACTTAACATTTGCTTTTTAAGACTGTGGGTGGTGCCTACATAAGTATTGCATGTACAAAAGGAGTGATGTCATGTTTTTTGTCCGTGGATCTGACGGAAGTTGTAAATAGTCTAGTCCACCTTACCCTCCACCAAGAAATGTTTTCCACCCTCAAATAAATACGCTTTCATGTTAGTCAATGGTTGCAGGGTACTATATATCTTTCTTAAATGGTTGGTACAAGAACTGGAACCTGAGTAGTGGGAGGCAGCATTGTTTTTTGGGGGGAAGTAAGGTCCACCCCACCTCCACCCAACAAGCTCCAAAAGGTCCATCCCACCTTTTTTTTATTCATGTGGGAGGGGCATGAGGTAGATCTATCATCCTGAAAGAAGACTCACTTGTTTGGGATGTGGACCGAGAAACAGAAGTTTCTTGAGTCCCTGCATTTTGTTAAGGACTAGAACAGAAGATACTTAAAATGCCTTCAAACTGACTTAAAACCCTTTGGAACAAATGGTTATCAGAGTTACCTGGTGTCTCAAAAGGAAAGACTAAGAAGTGTCTAAAAACTAAGGAAAATAGACAGCTTTCAGGTATTTCTTAAACATTTGTATACTAAAAACAAAGTTCAGCTTTTGGGATTAACAATATTTGTTGCCATAGTCTATCTATCTATATACTGTATATAGTTTGTCTTTTTAGTAGTTTCAAAATCTTGAAAGCACTGGTGTTACTAATACATTTAGAAATACATTTTTTTTAATTATCTTTGCAGATAACCTTGAAAGCATTGGTGTTACTAATGCATTTAGAAATATATTTTTTTTACTTGTCTTTACAGATAAATCATGCATGTTCATGTGAGGGCACATCTTTTGGGGGATGGGGTTCAAATTATTTTAATCATGGGAACAGTACTGGTAAACACAGTCTGTGATGAAGTGTATTTTTCTTTTTAAGTTTGAGAAGTGGAATTGAGTTGCACAAATGGAAAGTACAGACACCTATTAGAAGTAGAATGGGTTAAACACTTCCTGGAACTTTCTGCGTAACAAGTTCCCCATGGCACCTCACAACATTTGACACTACCATCCTAAGAGCAGTCAGTGTGTTACTTTACAGGACATTGCATAGCAAGAGATCTAGCCTTCCCTTTTTCCAAATAATATACCACTTTCATTCTCAGGCAGGCAATTCTGGGCTACTACTTACTGTATATCCTACTGAATCTTCTTAAAGGAAAACTGCATTTTAAAATCAGGAATATTTGTATTACTACCAGTTTTGAGTTCTCACTTCAATCTAGTGTTTTGTTTCTGCCTAGGCTATTAGAGGAGTTTTTCTAATTTCCCTGGGTGTTTTATGACATATGGGGGCTGTCATTCAAGTTTGTTTTATTGCATCTTCTCCATGTTAGTCTTCACAGCGTACCCTTTGGTTTGATGTCTAATAGTCCCTATAGCAGGCCAGTGTCTTGTTACAGTGTCTTGCATAGCCACAGCAGAGAAAAAAACACTGCAGCCAGGATTCACAGTGCTATACAATATACTATAGAAAGTTACATGTTTAAACACATACACACACACACACATACACACACACACACACACACGGTCCAAGCAGAACACAGCTGGATAAGGTACCAGTATTTAGGAAACTTGTAATACTTACCCAGAGTCTAGCAATGTGAATCCTGGCTGTGACTATAGGTGTTTACAACTGAATGATAATAACCACATTTGCTTCACTTGCAAATAGGTAGGCATTTGTGTCTAATTTCTGATTGACTTACTGTAGATTACATATAGACTCTGAAAAATTCATAACATGCTGTATTGTGATTCAATGAACTGCTAAATGGGGATTTTGTTTTCTTTTACAATTTCATTTTTCCTGACCATGGATATACTAAAACAAAAATTTCTCAGCAAAATGCTTTTAAATAAAGAGTTTAACTCACAGCAGCAGAAGAAGAAGCATGTTGTCATTAAATGCTTATTGGCGTGGATGTAGAGGCCCCAGTATTTATGCATGACTTTGGTAGAGGATTAATTGTGACTGGGGGATGAGGGAGGGAGTGAGTCTTGATATTTGTAGCCTAATAGTTTTCTGAAACTTCAACCTTCAATGGGTTAGAATCTGCAGCCATCTGTACAGTATATCACTAAGCCATATGCAGTGTGGTATGGGTAAAACCCAGATCACTAAACCAGGACCAGTGCTGTAAAATATGCACTGGGCACAGCTTATGCAAATATTGCTGATCCAGTGGATCAAATAAATATGTGCAAATAAATAAATACTTGGCTTTGTCTCGTGCTTCAACCTATCCCAGGAGTGACATTATTACATGATAACACACACCCTGTCATGCCTTATTGCTTAAATATGCCCTTTCTCAATGTATTATATTTGGATTCAGTTAGTATATGCAACAGTCTTTATGTGAACACTCTGGACTTCTCTTTGACTCCTGATATCTATTTGCTTTCATTATTGTATATTGTTTGAACTGCTTTGGTCTTCTTGATGTGATGCCTGTGTGCCTAAACAATGTAATCTGTTTATCTACTGCTACCCTCATATCTCCAGTGAATGATTGTTATAATTGTCTGCTCTCCGAGCCATTGTTTTTGGACTTGTTAACTGTGCTGTCTTTGTATTAGTTTCAATGAGGTGTCTTTGTAAATGAGTCTCTGACTCAAAGGTTTATAAATCTGATATTTTTTTAATAAATGTTTATGTTTAAGCCCATAAAACACCCTTATCTAGTTAAAGCATTCACAGTTGCAGTGGCTCTGCCAGAACTTGTTACTAAAGCAGGCTGTCAGAAAACTTTTTGTTGACACAGAGACTGAAACCGGAGGTGACAGAGAAGCTGCAAATTATCCCATTCACCTAAATGGGGTGCTAACTGTGAAGTTTTTTTTTAAGTAGTAAGGCAATTTCTTCCTTGTGAACATACTTTCATTCAGACTAGTTTTCATTCAAACAACTGAGGATTTTGGATGGCCCTGCTGATTATAAACTTGAATAAACCAGTTGGTAACAGTGATCCTGCACTTAACAATCTACAACCTAGATGCTCTCATGCAAAGAATACAATAAAAGCCTGACTAAAATCTAAAAACAAGCTTATAAAACACATAAAATGTATCTGAACGTTTACATTTACCTATACAACATCACTGCAGCCCAAGTAAAACCTCAGGTAAATTACATGGTACCCTGACTACTGTGTGATGTAGTAAACATA
This sequence comes from Neoceratodus forsteri, assembly GCA_016271365.2. Classification (NCBI taxonomy): domain Eukaryota; kingdom Metazoa; phylum Chordata; order Ceratodontiformes; family Ceratodontidae; genus Neoceratodus; species Neoceratodus forsteri. The sequence continues at coordinate 950,520,650 of CM028131.1, read as the reverse complement.
TACTGGTATTTTTTTATATATTCTTTGTTAACCAGCTAAGGCCCACTAGGCAGAACTGCCTTTTTTCAGAGGTGACCCAGGAGCACTGTGGAGGTTATGTGACTTGCTTGGAGTCACACAGTACACAAGTGGTTGTTGTAAGAATCAAACCCAAGTCTTCTAGATGTACTCTGTTCAATCACTGCTTGTTACTCTAATGACTAGGCTATACTGCCAGCCATAACACCCATATATAATGTTTTAATATATGATTTCAATAATAGTGCACAGTACCTACAGTGCAAATGATGAACATTAAACACTTTACATTTTACTAAAACTGAATTATTTGCCTCCCCATCTGCTTATGTTTTCTTACACCAAAGTGGGTGCATAGTTGACAGAGCACTGTAGATAGCCTGTGGTAATGCTACTGCTTGCAATGCCAGGGACTCTGGGTTGAAAGTGAACTTGAGTTGCTAGAGGTCTGGTCTGGGAGCAGGATAGAGCACCTGGTGGGGCTGCTCTCCTCCTCTAGGAGTGATGGATGAAAGTCCTGCTACTTTACTGCCACCTGGGTGACCATGGGTGGTGGTGGTGCAATGGGGCTGCAGAGCAATAGGAAAGAGAGGAAGCTGGCCAGGATCTGGAGGAGTGGCATGTCTCTATGTGCCCTACCTCCTTGGATCCCCTCGAGTGCCAGTGCCCTCAGGGATAGAGACCAGAAAACCAGTAACAATCACACCACATTGGCTGCTGGTAGAAGGGACTCAGCTGCCCCAAACTTCATAACCAGGTTACCTGAGGGACTCACTGGGCTGCCCAACACACATTAAGGGACTGTGGAGGGATGATCTGGGGTCCCCTCCCTTCCCACCTGGAGGCACAACCCAGGCAGGATGGGAGCAGGCTCACAGGAGCTCCTGAGCATTATTTGGGGTGAAGCTAGGGGATACCCAGCTTAGGGATCTCTGAAAAGTGGAGACTGATACTGTGAGAAGGGGGCATAGAAAGAGAAAATAAAAACATTTTAAAAGATGCAGAAATCTTAGGGATTCTATACAGTGAAATGCAATTTATGTGAGGCACTGGTACAAGAATTCAAAATCTGCAAACCAAGTAAGATTCCATGATTTTTACTGGTGTTATCAGTAAAAATGGAAAACCAGGGTTCCTGCTCCTATCTTTTAATATCAATGCTGTCCTGAGCAACCTTGCTGTAACAGACTGGTCAGCCATTCTCTCTGCCTCTGAGATTGATGTAGCCCTCTCTGTTCCATTCCAAATTTTCCCATCTGGGATGAGCATACACACCCTGAGAAAGTCCAGGGTCAAATCTTCCCACCTCACATGGATTACCCTGAAATCATAGATCAGTGAAAGTCCCATGATCTCCCTTTGACCTGCTACAAGTTATCCCACTCTCTGCCTGACCTCCACTCAGAGGGTGCTTAGAAATTCATTTATTAAGGATGTCCATGCTGCAAAATCCTTCTATTTCATGGCCAACCTCCAGAATGACCTTAACCCCCTGCCAAATTCTGGAAGGTAAATCACTCCCTTTTTGATACACCTACCCAGTCTGCTCCACCAGTCATTGGTGTTAATCATTCACCTGTTTTTGACCTTTCTTCTGTAGCAGCTCACTTCAATGAATTCTTCACTATTTGCACCTCCTTTTCCCCACCCCTCCTGGCTCTTCTCCTCTCCCCCTGCTCCTCCCTCCATCTTGTCCCACTACTCCCTGGGTTTTCATTTCCCCATGTTACTACTCAGGAAACCTTTTTTGCCCTTTCCTCCCTCACCAGTCCAAATCCAGCTCAGATGGGCTGGATCTTAAACTCCTCCACTATTCAGTTCCACTTTTGCCTCTCCCACTCATTAACTTCCTCAACCTCTCCTTCTCCCTCTGTGCTGTTTCTTAGTCTTGGAAGATTGCCAAAGTTCTTCCCATTCAAAAAGGGGATACCCCATCCTCCCCAGTAACTTCAAACCTATCTCCCTTCTCTCATCTCTTGCAATACTGCAAGAGAAACTTGTCTATTCTAGGCTTGCTGATTTCCTCCATTTGTCAAGTTTCCTCTACCCCTTTCAGTCTGGTTTCCAGAAGCACTATTACACCTTCTCCTCCCTCCTGCATGTTACTGTCTCCATCTTCTCTGGGATGCATTAGGGGCACATCATGGTGGCCATTCTCATCGATCTGCGAAAGCCTCTGGTCTTGGGGCCCAGCCACTCCTCCTGGACAAGCTGAGCTCTATTGCCCTCTCAGTTCCTGATGTTGAATGGTTTCATTCCTGCTTCTTTGGCTGTCAACAGTCAGTACAATTGGAAGGTTTGCTGTTACCTCCCCTACCCATCCAGGATGGGATTCCACAGGGCTGCATCCCAGGTCTCATACTCTTCTCCATTTTCCTGAATGACCTCCTCTCTGCCTGAATCAACTTGCATGTTCCAATGTATGCAGATGATGTAGTCATCTTCACCTTCGGTCCCTCTACTCCATTGGAGAGAGGCTTTTTCCAGTAGGACTTCCACAGTGTTCTGCACTGGTTCCTCTCCCATCAACTCTGGGTCAACACTAAAATAAAAAATAGCATCCATGAGCTCTGGCACCAGCCAGAAACTGGTCAGGCTTCCACTCTCCCTGTCTTCTCCACTCTGTCTGGCACCGCTCACTGCATTTCTGTTCTTCAAATACCTCAGGGTGTGGTTAGAAAGTAAGCTTGACTTCTCTGCCCACATTTATGCTATCCATGCCAAGCTCTGCCCCAAACTTGGTGCCTTGTACTGCAACAAAGACTGCTTGTCTCCACAGGCCCATTAGCAGCTTGTTACAAAATGTGCTCTCAGTCTTTGACTATGCAGATGTGGTCTACAGCACTATGCCTTCCTCTTCACTTGCAAGACTGGACACCCTCCGTAATGCTTTTTGTTTGTTTGCTACCAGCTCCCACTCTCAAGCTCACCACTGCTCCCTCTATTCATCCCTATCCATCCTCCTCATACCTTAACATCACCAGTACCACTGTGCCTCCTTCATCTCCAAATACTGGTTTGGGTCCCTTCCCTCTTACCCATCCTCACTCCTCTCACTCATTCCCTCTGTCTCATATTCACTCGGCTCCATGGATCCTTATACCTTCTCCATTCCCCACCCTCATTCCACTTCTGGGTAGTCAGCCTTCTCTTACTGCTTTCCCTCTATCTGGAGCCTGTTTGCCTTCTACCTCCATCTCTCTACTTCTCCTGGCTCCTTCAGTCACCAGCTAAGACTCCTCCCTGCCCCCACCTGCTCCAGCCACCCTTCTCCCTGACCCTCTCTTGTAAAAGCCCCTACTTTCCATGATGTTGGGACTCTTGCTGGGTTCTACCTCAGCCTGTACCATGCTCTCCACCTTTCTACTACTGCACTGCTGTCATTACCCTGTGCTGGTCTCTCTATTGGTACATTATTGCTGTTCTTTGTGCTTCACTGCCTTTATTTGCAGTTATGCCATGTTACAGTATATTGTACTTCATTGCACTTTATTTGCACTGCACATCAATATTGTGTGTGTTTAATTGCATCCCCTCTTCCTCTCCCCTACTCCCTAAACCAAGCTCTTCTCTTAAGTATTTTGATCTCTAAATTGCCAACTGGCTTCATTTAAAGGGTCAGCTTTTAGCTACCAGATATGTTGCTATCAACAAATGATCTCAGTCAGAGTGACTGCCAAATCAGGCATGGTCATTCAGTCACAGAAGTCTGTCTGCTGTTTATATGTACTTTTGGCCTGTACTATAACTGAATGCCAGTCTCCCATGGCCAAAGATTGGCTGAAGCCAGCCTTTCCTTTGTAACCCTCACTCACCCCTCAGATGTGATATTCTCAGGAATGTCACCTAAGGCTATTTGGTTTCCAAAGGTATCCTCACTCTCCAGTAATCGTTTCTGCAAAAGTATTCTGTTGTTTGTTGGCATGTTCACTGTAAATACTTTATGAATAAGTAAGGATATTGAATGTTGCTGGTAGGGACTGATGAAAACTTATAGTCTTAGTACCTATATTTCTGGGTCCACCTATCATTCTATGAAAGATTAAAACTACTAGGCAAATTTTACCTAGCAATATTTTGGGAGTCTGAGGTGGTGGATTAGATTGATTGTTATGTTTCCTTGACATCAGACAAATCAACATGCTTTGGAGGGAATTTTAGTGATCAACAGAAAGCTGCATAGTCAGATCTAGCAAGTCTGTGGTGGGTTCATATTGTTACTCATTGTGTTTAATGCATCTTTCATGTTCAAGAATCCCCAGCTTTATTATTGAGGACACTCCCTCAGTTGTTCACATTTTCTTGTATAGGCAGTCTTTGACCCAGTTCAGAAATAAATATCTATACACTATCTATGTGACATGAATATACACCCAGTGAACCTAATCTGTCATGTTCTGGCTTTCCTGGACTGTAGCGTTAGTGCTGCATTTTAGCATCTGATGATGCCCATGACCTTAGGAATAGCTTTGGAAGTAAGCCCATTAAATGGTGTTTAGCCACCTCAGCTGAATGACATTTATGCTCACAGCTACACAAGGTGTTTGCATTAAGAGATTAGCCAGGAACACCACTCAAAATGTAACTTTAGATGCTCATTTAAATTTCTTTTGATTCTTTATAGGCAAGTTGCTTGGCCCAAACCTGTGGGCTGGCATCCTTACAGATAAATAAACTGTATGAGTTCCAGAGTAAACATTTCAATCCCATGCCCTTTTCCAAATTTGTAGAGTACTTTATCAAAAAATGTATGAGGTGTAAGATTATCAGCTTCAGTTTTTCTCCCTCAGCAGAAATTGCTTTCAGTGATCTGTGCACCTGTTCCGTGACACAGCACAGGTTGTTTGGTTAGGAACTTACTACATTAAGACAGAACACTAGCATGAATGAGAGTATGTCTGAGCCTTTGGCTTTTTTTGGTTTATCAATTACCACTACATTATTCCTTCTACTTTTTCCCTCCTGATCTTCATTCCATTCAGATTATGTCACTTTCATTCACAGCACTATTAGCTCCTTTTCTTCTTCTTCATCTAGCCTGTTCTCTTTTTTTAGCCTGCCCTCCACAGGGCTCTTTCTCACCTCTGCATCACCGTTCACTGGTTAACGTCTTGAATTGTCAATTTAAAAGATTTAAAATCACCACCTATGTCCATGAGGGCCATTTATATTGATGTTAGTGTTGAAAAAAGTCTTTAAAATTTGTCTTTTTCCCTCTGTTGTCTTTAGGGGATATTTAATTCTTGCTGAGCCATGGACTGATATATCAGTCCAGAATTCCTACGTGTTCTAACTATGTTGGCAGCCGAAGGGTTAAGTGTCAAATCAGTTTTGTGACATTTCAATTTCTGGGCCCATGTGGGCATTAGTGGTATTTACATTTCTGGCTGTAAAGGATCCAAAACAGGCTAGGTATTGTTTAAGCTCACTAACATCAGGTGACAAGGTTAGACAGGAAAGCCCTCTGTCAGTAAAATAATAACTAGGTGGGTATAGCCAGTGTTTTTACTTCAGTTTATGTGGATCACAATGGATCTTCTAGCTTAGGCTGCTTCCTCCATTGAGTGCCTATTTTCCTGCCACATGTAGGATTTTCTGAAATGAAGAACTTGTAAATAGTCACCCTACTGCAATAGAAATTAGTGATGTATAATTTTGGAGGGTCAGGTTTATAATATAGGTATGGAGCATTTTAAACTGGGCCAGCAAAGGGCATGTGTGTGAGAGATAATTGTCCTAAGGAACTAAGGTAAGGTACTGTACTGTATATTCATTTATAGGTAGAATGTAGTGTTGACCAGAATTTTCAAATTCTGGCAGAATGAAATTTTGGAATTTTTGAAATTCTGCTGAATTTCACTGGACACAGAATGGCAGAATTCTGCAGCAGAAAAAATGCAGAATGAGTTTTTCCTCAACATATCTACAGAATTTTATTACACAGATTTCAATATTTTCTGTGGAAATGGTTGTGGAATAACTTTCCATAGAAAAAATGCTGTTCCTGTTTATCTCAATATTTTTTCTGGAAATGGTTGCAGAATGATTTTCCACAGAAAAAATTGTATTCCACAAAATATTATTCCATGGACCACAGCAGGAGGAATTCTGCAGAAGAAGCAGCAAAAAGCCAGTGGAAATTCCACCAACAGAATGTTCATCCTGTGCTAATTTTGCCAGTAGAATTCCACATTCTGCACAGCACTAGTAGAATGAGGTTTGATTTAGTTTAAAGGGGGCAACTTATTCTTTTTAGATTTCTTGTACCAATATCTTAAGGGCAAATGGGCCCAAATGTGTGAAAATAGCCACAGATTCAGTTCTAGCTGAATCAGGTTGCCTGAGGTCACAGATACTGTACTGAGAGAGCCACTTTTCAGAAGGTGTACACCATGAGGCAGGTCTATTAGGTTTAGTGTAACTCCATAAATAAAAGAAAGAGGGTTTTGTAAGCAGGGACTTGGTAGTTGTGAGCCGTGTGGGAGTACCTTGGTAGCAGCTAAGGTATATGCTGCAAAATATTTGGAAAGTGAGAGCTTCTAAGTTACATACCCTACTGCAGCAGAAGTGAGTAATACATACTGTAGACATACAGATTTCAGTGGCAGAAAAAGACCTGCAGATTATCTAGTCTGCCCTTGAAATTGCTAATATTATTGTTGAGCTAATAATTTTATTACAGTGGTGCATAAATAGAGGAGGAACATATTTTTGAGGAGAGCAGTGTACACTGGGCCAGCAAGGGCAAAGGGAGCTGCTGGTACCGCAGAAGGAAAATAAAGAAAAACAACCAAGATAACAAAATAAAGCCTATGTAGGCTAGGAGTTTATGCCACATGTTTTAATTAGTGGGCTTTCAAGTGCAACAAGTCAGATCTTCTTACATGGGCTAGAAAATATAAGGACCTAACAGAGTCTAGGGGAAGGGTAACTTATATATGTTCACTGGAACAGGAAGTAAGGGAAACACTTTTGGGTCTTGAAACACCAGGAAGTATAAAATGGATACTTCTTACAGTACACACAGAAGTGAGTTGTGTGGTGGGATCCAAACATTCATCTTAGTGCTACAACTTTAAGTGCCTTGATTTAAACAAAGAGGTTCTTAGAATGAAGAAGGGCAGGGGTAAGAGACTGGTCATTTGCAAGCTCTACAAGTTTACAGTCCACACACAAACAGCATGTACTGTACACACAAGGGGGAAGCTGGGGTGGGCAGTTGGTTAAGTGCAGAGGACTGTGTTGAACTATCTTTCCAGATGGTACTCTTGGAGATTGGGGGAATTGGGAGATGTCCAATGTGCAGGAAGTTTGTGGTCCTAGGTACAACATTAGCTGCCCTCAGAGCTGAAATGCAGCACTTGAGAAGCATCTCAGCACAGGGTCCACTGTGAAAAGCAGTCTCATTATCTCAACAGGCACCATGTGTCCACTCAGGGGGATGTTCTACAGTAAGAAAGGGAGGAGGAGAAGAAAAACTGAATTGGGAGATCCCTTGGAGTGGCAACCCAGAACACATTCACCATACTGTCCAGTGCTGGTTAAGGATGACTGCATGGCAGTGACATAGTACTCAATACCCTGGTGGGGATGGCTTTGTCCAACATGGACGTGCCAGAGAGGAGGGACTCAGGTTAAGCCAGGAGTAATAGCAAGGGCATCCTAGTCATAGGGTTCTCCATAGTTAGAGGGATAAAGAATGTTAAAGGTAGATTCAGGAAATTAGGTAGTAAGCTGAGAATAGTTGCAGAGACAGTAGCTTTCTTGGAGGTGCTCCCAGCGCCATCTGTAGAAATGGATAAAATAATAGAATTAACCCTTAGGCTGTCAACAGAAATAGAGCACATAGTAATTCTGGACTGATCTATCAGTCCACAGCACAGCATTGAATAAACACATGACTAAATGGTTGGCAAGATGCGGAGGGAGTTCCAGTATTCAGGGGTCTGGGAATCCATCTGGGATGATAGCTGGCTCAGTACAAAGGATGACCTGCATCTGAGCAGAGGGGGAAGCAGTGGGTTAGGACAGAAGCTTGATACAGTATTAAAATAAGCACGTTTTTAAACTAGATACAGGATGGGCTGTGATATAGTACTGGAGGGTGCACAGGGAGGCAGAATAGCCTACCTACAGATTACAGCACCGAAGCTGTGAACCTGGAGAACCAGCAGATCTGTGTTTGAATCTCACAACTGCCGCATGCTTACTGTGTGACCCTTAGCAAGACACTTAACCTCCTTGTGCTCCCAGGTTGCACCTGGAAATGAGCTTCAGCTCAGTGTGCTTTCCTGGTCAAAAATTCTAAAATAAATACAAATAAAACAAAGATAAATAAAATGAGTCAGGATGACTCTCCCTAGGATTACAATGAACAGGAGAAAATGGGGGAGGCAGAAATAAAAGTAGGTGAAACAGGCACTCAACAGCAGCCAAGACTAAGACCAGAGGGGGTTGGAAGAGCAGCTGGAAAGCTATGTAGGTAAACATGAGCAGCTGCAGGAATACAATGTATGTGATAACAGCATGGGGCAGCTAGATATAAAGCAATAACAGAAACATGGGCTGACCAAAAGAATAGCTGGGACCTAAATGTCCTGGCTTATGCCTATTTAAAAAGGAGAGGAAAACTGCCAAGAGAGGAGGTGGCAGTGTTTGCTAAGAAGTCTATAAGGGCCTCAAAGGATAAATCTATCTAATGAAGCTGTGGTGGAATCCACTTCCTTAGATAGTTTTAAAAGAAACACAGAAGCAGAAGTTGATGGCAGATAAGGACCGCATGGCCCATCCAGTCTGCTCATTTTTTCTACCTTATGAATGTGCCATAGGTCTTTACTGTACCCACATTCATAGACAGTAGACAGTCTTATAGTATAAACTGTTGAGATAACAGGGGGACATTCTTGAGAGGTAGCCTATGCCTGCTTATGCCTCTAAGACCATAGTATGAACAATAGTATGAAGTAATTTTCAATTATGTATTTATTTAGTTATTTATTTATTTTTTACATGTAAGTTTTAATTTGTAGTACCTAGCTGATGGTTTTCAGTGAGTAACACTGGTTGCCATGTTTGTGATGGGAATCAGGAAGGAGTGAAGTGTCTCATGAATTCCACATATGATATACCTATATGCCTCAACATTTTCTAAGTGAGAATTTGTTGTGGATTTAGACATGGGTCAAAAAAACTATTTAGCCAATCAGGAAGCAAGACATTTCCAACTTATTTCATAATATTAATTGCAGTAAATTATTAGTATTAATAATGCATTATTGATACGATATAATAAATTAGATATGAAAGCATGTTTTGCTCAAAGCGTCACAACTTGTCATAAACTTGTTGTTTATTACCCTCAGTGAGTACATCCTTATTCATGGGGAATAATTGCAATCCACAGTCATTTTCAGGAATGGGGTTTAAAAGATTACCAGACCTGTTAGTCCACAGTGGTTGCCAGTGCCACCAGGAACAATGTTGGATGTTATAGTACAGTGTGGCATGATATGAATGTTCATGAACTATTCACCCACAACCCCATAAACCTCTCCCATCATACACTTCGGTCTCCTTCCTTAGCTGCCCCCAACTATCGGTTTCCCTGTCTCCTCTTCTTCTTCACCTATTCCCCCATTTCTTGCTATCACCTTCCCCCATCTCCTGACCTTTCTGACTGCCCTATGAAGTCAAGGAGTCTACAACATTTATTATGCATTGTCTTATGTTTGTTTATTGGGTTAGTCATTGTTAACCTCAGCCCTTATTAATGTTGCATTATGTTATTTTGTCATATAACTGTATTTTTCCTGATTTATCATGCTTTTTGTATCACAATCTATTTTACGTCCTCTTAGGACCACCTTGTAAAAGAGCTTGCTCAACATTTCCTGGTAAAATAAACTTGATTGATTGATATCAGCCTCCGAACTGGATGTCTGGTGTTGGAGTAAAACATGCTCACATCAGTAAATCTTCTTTATGCCGCTAGGTGGTTTGTGCTCCATTGTTTTATGTGGCGTATTTGTTTAGCTATGAGAAAGACCTTAATACACATTTTTGTGCATCAATTGATTGCTGGCCATGGGCTGCCTGGGCAAGATACTGTGGGACCTAAGTCTGGTGACCAAATGTCATTAAGAAAAAACAGATATTAAACCAGAAAAATCCAATGGCTAAAGAAGTGTATATTTTCTCCACGTGCATGCACCATGCTGCTAATAGCAGGTACACTACAATAGATATGTGTGAAGTTTCTATAAGTAAGTGCACCCTTCCCACCCCCACCACACATTTAATTTCTTGGATAATAACAAATAAAGCATTTGTACCATACATATCAACCCCCTGACCACCACTGTATGGTTGGATGTTGGTGGTAGCAGTAGATGGGAAATGGGGCCCCCCATGTGAACCCAGAGTCAGGCCTGTGGATCAGATAAGGAATCAAAAACAATTTTTATGGACCAAATAATAATAAGCATTTAAGGCCCTATGCAGTAAGGGGTCTGTTACATGCAGCTGTGCTGCATAAAGATGTCATGCCTCTACATGGAACAAAAATGTGTAGCCCACCGGCATGCACTAAGTTATGGGAGGTGGCCACAGAGGTGCACAATGACCATGTAACTGTGCACATCACAATGTGTAGGGAGGGATGGGACAGCTATGCTGAGCTGGGAATGCCTCATGACCCCACTGTCACAGGGTGCTGTAAGATGACTTGTATTTCTGGAACCTTCTTCCCTCTCTCCTGCTTGAAGTCTGCTGCAGCAGCATACTCTATACTGTATATACCTATCCTATCTTTATCCTTTAATGTTTCCCCCTATCCCAGTTAGACCACCTGGGAAAGCTCTTTGTATTATCCTTGTGTTTCTTTTTGGCTCCAGAGAGGAATTGGTCTGCTTGCCCTGACTGAGACCCCCCCCCCCAATAACAACCAGTGATACCTAACATAGTACTGGACTGGCTAGGTGTCAGTACTAATGTAAGTAAGAGGCTAGGATTATTTAAGGAGAAGAAACCATAGGAAAAGCGTACTCCCCTCCATTATTTCTGAATTAGGCTGTAGGGCTTCAAAGTCCTGGAGTATAAATACTTATCCAGCCCAATACAGCTGCTGAATGCTTTCTCTTTCACTTAACACTTAAACAATTTTCGAGTTTATGTTCTTTTTTAAATCCCATAGTAGGCAAGGTGCAGAGAAGTGCTGTAGTGCAAGAAACACTTTTCATAACGATACTGTTCTGCTCTGTTTTGGAACCTAGTATAGGAGTTGAAACATAGGTTACAAGCGACCTCAGGTACACAGTTGTCTTTTCACTATTTGAGCTAGAAGTTAAACTTCTATGTAGTCTAAATACTAAACAATAATGAGGTTTATGAAAAGAATTCAGTAAAACTTTACCAAGAAAAGCACTGTTGTACTGTTTACGTGTTAGTTCTGTCTTGGCCTACCAGAAATAGTAATATTTGCCTAAATAACATATGGTGAGAAACACAGTTGTGGTTTATTGTTTCTTTGCTTAACTGCTATACATTGACAATGAAGCTGTGGGAATACAGATAATGAACTGTAGCAAGGAATACAAGTATATGAAAAGAAATTACCTACCTGGTTGTAGCACCTCCCCCTTGAGCTTCTCTGTGTTACTAAGAGCCGGACGGCCCTGCTGCACAGTACTTTATACTGCCTAGTTCAAGGGGAGGAGCCTGCTACCAGGAAATATTGTAACATATTAGAAATTAAGCATGAAAAATTGAATTAACAGCATTTTGTATAGAAATAAAATACAAGAAGGCTTTTACTGTAAAATGTATGTAAACATAATGCCTATTTTATAAATTAAGGATTCTTGAAGCCAGTGGGTTGAACTTCAGGTGAATCACCTTACCCTCACTGAGATAAAAGGAGCAGCTTTTCTGTATCTCCTCAGATAGATATAGTACACTGACCTGCTGTTATGCTCTAACCATTTCTAGAGAAATGTATATTGATATATTTTTTTCTTTTGCGTCTGTTTATTTTTGTCCTATTCAGTTCACCTTTTTATTTGCTTTGCTTATCATGCTGGCTTAAAATAAATTTGCCTAGCAATTGCTTGGTCCAACCTGATACCTTTTGACTCTGCGTCCATCCTTGATCATTTCCCTCCGACACTCACCATAAATGGACAACCATGGGATGGGGTGCACACCTACTTTGCAGGCATGATGAATACCAACAGCACAGGGAATGACAGGGGCAGCTGTAGAAATATGCAGCAGCCAGATGGTAGGGCAAGAACAGGCTGCCATACCAAGGAGGGGCACAGGGCACCAGGAATTGGTTCTTGCAGTGGAATGGAGGAGCAGGTGGGGACTGAAACACCTGGGCATTGCACCCCTGACCTGTGCAGCAGCACCCGGTGGCAACGTGGCCTAACAGCTGACAAAGCTGTGATTTAGGTACCACAAAGCCCCCCCTTGGCCCACAACACCCATGCACTGCTAAGCACTGCTGCCCAGGGTTACATGGCTGATCAGGTGACCACGGTCATCGCAGACATCAGGAATCACTATGTCACCCTGTACAGATGGCCATCACTATGGTAAGCACCAGCCATCAAGGACCATATATGGAGGGGCATCCGGACTGCTGTGAATGCAGTGGAACTCATACCCAGATCAACTGAAGCTGTAAAACACAAGTGGCAGGACCTGAGGACGGCTGTCAGGAGCAAGCTGGCAGGCAGGCGGTGGTCCTGGAATCCCATTGCTGGGTGCATGCCCTCCTTACATAAGCTCACACCAGTGGATGAAATGGAGGTGGACATCATCAGTCAGGCAATGGCGGATAGTGAGGAAGATGGATTGAACATCACGTCATGTGAGTGACCACAGCCCTTCACACATGGTACAGGGCACACTAGAGAAGTAGTGACAGTGACCATGTCATCCCCTCTACTTCTCTATCAGAACTGCCTGTGTCATTGCCAGATGAGGATGATGATGATGGTGATTACATCACTATGGTGACTGAAGTCCACATAGCCAACTTTCTGGATGCTGCCAACCAGGACAGTACTCTGCCAAAGCATAGCAGTGAAAAAAAATCAAGTGTGTACTGCACCAACTGCCACAGTCACCGTTCAAGCCAGTTACCATGTTGTTTTCCCCCACTGAACAGGAAGTGACCAGAAGAAAGAGGACGATGACAACACTATGAGGAGGGACCAACCAGCCTGATTGCAGATTGCTGACTCCCAGTCAGATCCATACCACTCCCTCAAATGATGGTCATAAAGCCCCATGCACCCTCTGCACAGCCACACCCACCAAAACACCTAGCCCCTAACATGGTGCCTAGCTAGACAGCACTCAATGGAGGGGTCAACTGGCACACCAGCATGGCACCAAGTAAACAGTGAACCTGTCCCTGGCTGTGGTGAGGAGAGTCCCTCAGACATGACCGGCCCATACAGGTGGGGAAGCACCACAGCTTTCCTCTTCAAAAGGTACTTCCCCAAGGTGGGAAGGCTGGAGCAGGACAGGCTACAGACCAGCAGGGAAAACAATGCCCATCTCCATGCCCTGATGATAGTGATTCAGGTACTCTGCACAGAGTTCTGGAGGACTGTTGACCTGCTTGACAGCACACTACGGCATCTTGACAAACAGGTCAGTAGAGGTGGCAAAATTCCCCCCCCAACACAGCCTTCACCACTGCTGATGCCACATTCAAGCTAAAGCTCCATGCTGCCCCAGCCCCCTGACACTCTGGGTGATGATCAGGGCCAGCACAGCATGGGCAGGGTGGTATGGCCATCTCCCTGACAAAGGGGGCAAGATGTCAGCCAAGTCCTGCCATACATTGTCCTCCTACTTATGACAGAGTTGCAATGCCCATCAGGACCCCCCTTGAATGAACACACATGTACAGGTATACTGCACACATGGGCACTTAGCACTGGCACTCATCACTGTGCATTGTGGTTCCTGGACATGTACCATCACACATACCCCTTCTCACACAGACCCAGTCTGGAATATGTTACACAGTAGCCCACGCTAAGCCTCCCTCCCACCCAATGTCATCCCCATCCACATGTCTGAAACTGGCTCCTGGTTGTCCTTCCCCTGGGCCAGGGAGTTCACATATGCAGGTAGATCCTTTGATAATGACAGTCTCTTCTTAGTGGTAATATTGTGCAGCATGTAGCACACAAGAAAGACAAGGCACACCCTTCCTGGTGCAGGCAGTGTCATTTCACCCATCTTGTCCATGCATCTGAAACATATCTTTGATTAGCTGAAGGTGTATCTCACCACATCCCATGCCATCCTGCGGGCATCAATTGTACCTCTGCTCCATCCCCCCATAGGGGTAATCAATGGAGTCATCAAGTATGACTTCAGGGGTACCCACTGTCATCTGGGTGGGAAACATGAAAGAGGCATATTGTGATGGACTGGTAAACAGCATGGCATGCCCAGTGCCCACATGGCCCATGTGATACATACCTAGCAGTCACGCTGACCTGCCCCAATTGGTGGACAGCACTGTCCTTATCCATGACTGTTGGAAGATGAAGTCATCATATGTGGAGCCTGGTACTTAGCACTGACATTAACGACAATGCCCTCCATGTCAACAACCACCTGTATAATCATGCTGTGGAATCCTTTCCTGTTTCAGTAGTCCTCTTTTTTGACATGGGGTGCCTGGATCAACACATAAAAAAAAGCCTCCTGCACCACCCACATGCCCAGCTGGTCTGTGAAGAACTGGTTGTAGTAACCCACATGTTCCCCAGTACTGAGGAATGGCTAATATTTGTTATGTCACCAGCAATCCACCAGAGGGAGCCTGTTGCATAGTAGGTGAGGGCACACATTGCCTTGGCCTCCATAGGGATGGCCCTCAACATCTGGGTGGTGGAACATATACTGTTCTGGATCAGGTCACATAGCTCAACAATGGTGGCCTGGCCAAGCTGGAACCATTTCAGTCAATGGATGTCACACATGTCATTCCATACAGGTCTTGAAGTTGTGTGGCAATGGTCATGCACCCTCCTTCTCCATGGCAGCCTCTGTATCTAGCATCAAGGTGTGCATTAGCATTAAAAGGTACATCATTGCTCCGCTGGCTCTGTGATAGATCGCCTTTATATGATGGCCCTCCCGCCTGACCCATCCCATGTTGTTGGAAAGCCTACTCCACTGTACTATGTGCATCCCCCCCCAACACCTGCACAACCTACAGCTAGTAGGGGATGTGGTCTCCTCTATGCCACAAACATCGCTACCACTCTATGCAAGCAGACATGTACCTGTTTGTATGCAGCGAGGTACTGTAACGAGGTGACAACATTGCATGGTCACAGCTCCACTATTATCTCAAGAGAACTGCCACTATATGGCATGAATATAAGAACGGGCATCTTTGGAGTATTATATGTAGCAGACCACTGTATCCCCATTGTGTGATGTGGTCACGTGATGCCCTGTGCCTCATACTAATGTCCTGTTCTTTGTGATGTAGCTATTTTCAGGAAGCACTGCGGAGATCTTCCTGTGGAGGGGACTCCATGAGCCAGCAGTCCCATGAAGATGGAAGCAGAGAGCATGGGCAAAGGTGATATGACTATCTGTAGCCCTAAAGAAAATCATTGCCTGCTACTGTGATGAGTACTGCATGCTGTGGTTCATCATAGATTCTGTGATGGTGAGTACACATGCACATCCTGAGCCAGTGACAACAAGGGCTGTGTGTGCATGGGGTGCATGGGTGAACTGAGGCATGCTAGGGCACACAGGGGTTGTATGGGGCATGGAGGCATGGGGGCATGGTAAGGCATGGCAGGGGATATGGGGAGAGTGAGGGGTGCATGGGGCAAGGATAGCGGCCCATGCCATGGTCCTTCACACCTGTATTCCCTCTCCACACCTGCACCCCTCAGGGCCATTCACCTGCAGAGGGAGGGATACAACACCATTGACATCAACCCTGAGCCACCGTGAAGTCCTCTGAAGGAGTGGGAGAAGACAATAAAAACAATAGAAACATAGAAGCTGACGGCAGAAAAGGACCGCAAGGCCCATCCAGTCTGCCCATTTTTTTTTCTACTTTATAAATGTGCCATCGGCCTTTGCTCTGTCAATGACCTATCTATTCATACCCATCTGTATTGCTCCCCTATGCTTATCCCATACCTGTTTGAAGCCCTGCACTGCATTCATGTCCACCACTTCCTGAGGTAAGCCATTCCATGCATCCACCACAATTTCTGTGAAAAAGAACTTCCTCACATTCCGCCTTAATCAGCCTCCCTCTAATCTCATGCTGTGTCCTCTTGTCCTGCTATTTTTCTTATATTGAAACATGTTAGACTCTTTCACCTTGTTAATGCTGTTAAGGTGTTTGAATGTTTCGAACATATCACCCCTCTCCCTCGCCCTCCTTTGCTCTAGGGTACACATATTGAGCTCCCTTAATCTGTCCTCAGATGTTTTCTGATGCAGTCCCTGCACCATTTTGGTTGCCCTTATCTGGACTGCCTCAATTTGGTTAATGTCCGTGTGAAGGTGTGGCCTCCAATACTGCATGCAGTACTCCAGATGGGGCCTAGCCAGTGTCTTGTAAAGAGGGATTATTACCTCCCTCTTCCGACTTGTGATACCCCTACTAATACACCCTAACACTCCCCTAGCCTTACCTACTGCTTTAGTAGTCTACTTGGATGATTTCAGGTCATCGGTGGTGATGATGATGCCCAAGTCTTTTTTCCTTCCCTTGTGACTGCCAGCAACTCAGCTCCTAGCCTTTAGGTGGATTCAGGGTTTCTCTTCCCTATGTGCATGATCTTGCACTTCTTTGCATTAAACCCCAGTTGCCACTCTTCCAACCATTTTGCTAGTTTATCCAGATCTCTTCTTACTCTGCCCACTCCATATGAATCATCTACTCTGGTACAGATCTTGGTGTCATCTGCAAACAGACAAACCTTACCCTCCAGTCCATCTGCAATGTCACTGATGAAGATATTGAAGAGGACTGGCCGCAGGACTAATCCCTGAGGTACCGCACTTGTGACTAACATCTCTTCTGACTGTATACCGCTTACCACCACTTTCTGTTTTGTGCCCGCCAACCAGTTTGCCACCCAGATGACCAACTTCTGACCCACCCTGAGCCTACCCAGCTTATTAATCAATCTTCTATGTGGAACAGTATCGAAAGCTTTGCTGAAGTCAAGGTAGGCAACATCAACTGCTCCCCCTTGGTCCACCACTCTGGTTACCCAGTCAAAGAAATCTATGAGATTAGTTTGACAGGACCTTCCTTTTGTAAACCCATGCTGTCTTGGATCCTGTGCTCCTATGGATTCCAGGTGTTGCACTATCCTTTCCTTAAGGAGTGTCTCCATAATCTTGCCCACTACTGAGGTAAGACTGACTGGTCTGTAGTTCTCTGCCTCCTCCCTGCAACCACTCTTGTGGAGTGGGATCACATGAGCCCTTCTCCAGTCTTCTGGGTCCTCTCCTGTGCTCAGAGCCTCACTAAACAATTCTGATAATGGCTCTGCTAGTTCCACCCTTAGCTCCTTTAGTACTCTGGGATGTATGCTATCACGTCCCATTGTCTTGTCCACCCTGTGCTTATCGAGCTCTTGTAGAACCTTTTCTTTTGTGAAGGGACTAGTGCTCACCTCCCTCCCCTCTGTGTCCATGGTGCTGAGCTGTGGGCCCTGTCCTATCTTCTCTTCAGTAAATACTGAGCAGAAGTATCTATTTAGGATAGATGCTTTTACATGGTCCTCCTCCTCCTCCTCCTCCCATGACTCTTATCTCCTTTAATCTTAGCAATACCCCCTCTGGGCTTTCTCCTTTTACTAATGTATCTATAGAAAGTCTTGTCACCTTCTTTTACTGTTTGTTCTAGTGTTTCCTTGGTTTGGGCCTTTGCCTGCCTAACTGCCTTCCCTGCTTCTTGTAAGGAAGTTTGGTATGTCTCCCTATCTTCATTCCACTGTGTTCCCATATACTTCTTGAAGGCCAGCCTTTTGGCTCTAACCTTTTCTGCTACTGTTTTTGAGAACCAAAGTGGGTTCCTTCTTCTTTTGCACTTCCTTTTCTCTCTAACACAATGGGATGTGGCTTCAAGTATTGCATCCTCAATTCTTGCCCACTTTGCCGGTACCCCCTCACCTGTATTTATTTTTGCCAGGGCTAGCTTAACTCTGTTGGCCATCTTATCAAAGTCAGCTCCTCTGAAGTCCCATATTTTTGTCTGGGAATGGGATGATTTAGTTGTAGTGGCCAAATTGAACCATACCATGTGATGGTCACTGGCCCCCAGGTGACCTTCTACCTAGAGATCTGTGATCCTTTCCCTGTCAGCCAGCACTAGATCTAGGATAGTCCAATGATGTTCTGCTACAGAGTGGTGATGGAATATGTCCCCCTGGAGGAGTAGCTGGGACATTGTGGCTGAACCAGGGTGACAGCGGCAGCATCATCATTGATCTTGTGTCATAGAGCATGCAAGTGGACTGCTTCTGCATGCAGCAGCAAGCAAGGGATGTGTTGATAATGCAGGTGCAACATGTCATAGTTGACACAGTGGCTGTGTGGCCATGGACACTTCTGGATGTTTGTGTTGTATTTTATTTTTTCTTTTTTATGATTCTGCTTTCCTGAATTTTATTTCACATGTTGCCACTGTACCTCAGGATGTGATTTGTGTGTCCATAATAAAGCCTTTCACTACATCTGCACCATGTTTTGTCATTTGTGGGGGGTACATACCTGTACTTACAACAGCCCTACTGCCACATTGTGAGTGATGTGCTACATGTCCTACTATACAGCTGTCTGCCACCATATACACAGTAGTGCATATGTGTTGTCGGCCAGTGTCCATGGACACCTTCCCTTTTTCCACAGTTTAGCAGACCAATGCACAGCTGCAGAGCAGTTTACTGCATGTGGTGCATATGCCCATCGTGTTTGCAACATATGCCACAAACAACCTGTGTGGTGTGTATAGCCCTGTTCGCCCCAGTTACACCCTGCATACAGGCCAATGTGCAATTGTACGTAGTGCCCTATGGTAGCAATAAGACATTGCCAGCATGCTGGCAGCAGTTGCACCACAGCTCAGCACAATACACCATCACAACCTCACAATCAGTACTGCCTCAGTGGTCAATTATATAATTTTCATAAAATATTTAAATGATTCTTGTTTAATATTACTGAGAGAAAGAAGTTTGTTAACACACACTAATAGCAGTGTGCCAGCATTTTGTCCTCTTCTTGACGTGGTTACCATACCCCTTAGGCTCACTGAAATGTACATCTCTCTCCATTAGATGTCATCCTACTGGTGTATGTTTTTTGGTAGTCCAGGCATTTCTATCTGCCCCACCACTGATGGCAATGCCATTCTCAAACAGACCTCACTCTCAAGGAATGACAGCCTGCTTGGCCCAAACAGCTGTGTCACATTTTTGATGATTTCACAGGCTATGATGCTAGTCTTTTCTGGACCAAAAAGTGCTGCTGGACACTTCACCTGACTGGCCTGAGTGCTCACTACAGCAGACATCTCTGAATAAATATAAATCTTTTTTTTTTATTCCTCAACTTCCCTAAACTCTCCTCTCACAACTCTCCTCTCTCAATTGAAATTAAACCATGTTGACACATGTGCTGAAACTAGGTATTTGAACTTACTAATTAACTTGTATTCTGCTATTTTACTATACTGGCACTTCCACTTTACATAAACCAAAATAAACTGCAGTCTAATAATCCACAATGCTACTATAAAACCCACAGTATAACTAAATCAATGGAATGGTACAGTACCCTGGCAGTTTACAATGTATAATCATGTTGTAAAAAATAAACACCTGGAGAATCCTAATACTATGTTTCAATGATGATTTTGTGAATTGATTTTGGAATTATATAGAATTAAAACACAAATTCAGTAATCCATTTTGGAAGTGGAATTACCATTCCATGAGAATTCTGCTGGCAGAATGATGAATTCCACACAGCACTAATTCAAATGCGTAGTTAAAGCAGCAGTACAACAACAACAAAAAAATATTCCCCAAAGTTAATTTTCTGCTATGGTTATGAAAAATATTAGCAGAGCTATTAATCTGGGTTTTCTGGATGCTTCCTATGCTATGTATTGCACATGTGCATTTCTGTCTAGATTCTTCCCCTCTTTAGGTCCTCAATATTATTTCTATGAAAAAAGTGAAGCAGATATATTTTTTTCTTGAGAAATAATTATTTTAAAACTTTCGTAAAATTCTTAAATAATGAAGGAACTTGAAAATGTCACTGCCAAAATAAACTGGAAGACATCTGGCATTGATTAGGAAGGATAAAAGGTGGGGTCAAATTTTATCCCATTCTCATTACATCGCTGCATTAAATTGACTTGCCAATTGTACCCACAAACAATGTTTCCCCCTTTCATTTCCTGATCCCAAAATCAGTTTCAAAGAGACAATTGCCTGGTGAAATCCACTAATAATGCTATATGGGCAGATGCTGTTATGCGCCTATTAAAATCAAGTGTATGAGTGAAGTTAATAATGGCAGAAGGAGGGGTGTAGCAACACATCAAATAGAAATGTACTGGTATTCAGATCAAAGAGTAAGTTATAGTCACAGAAACTTGAAATGTATGAACATCATCAGACAACTTCCTTGTTCTTAACAACAATAAATAAAGAGAAATTTACCTCCTACAGAGCCATATGGCAGATTGAAAACATTTTTTTTCAGTATGGAAATAAACTCATGCCACCCCAATCTGTTTCACCAACTGGTCTTTCTCTTGAAATAACCAAATCAATTATAAGTAAAAAAAAAATGAACACTGAGTTTCAAAGCTGCTAGTAAACATTACACTGAAAGTACTATTTTAATGTTGCTAGATGCCTTAGAAATTGGAGTGTGCAACGCAAATGTATAAGACAAGCACATGAAATGCATGCACTATTTGTTGTAACATATAAAAATACAAATACTACACGTTTAATATTTGTATCTGTCTAAGACCAAAAAAAGTATTATAAGGCCTTGGCAAAGGCGGTATGACATACTTTACCACTACTGTACTAGTCATGACATAAATACACATTTTATACATAACACCTTAGCCCTTGCTCAGCTTTCATCTACAACAGAAACATGCCTGGAATGCAAAAAAAAAATGTTTTAGTAAATGTAAAGATGCAAACACATAGCTCAGTAGGTAGCACACACGCCTCTGAGACTGGGAGATCAGAGCGCTGTGGGTTCAGTTCCCACATCTGGCAATTGGGTAAATATCCCAATACTGACACTATAGTGCAGCATGAGAGGGGTGCTGCACTTCTGAGGTGCCGTCTTTCAGATGAGACGTTAAACCGAGGTTCCATCTGCCTGGATTGGTGGTAGTTCAGGTGGATGTTAAAGATCCCATGGCACTTATCGAAAGAGTAGGAAATTTCCCGATGTCCTGGCCAAATTCCCTCATTTACTAAAAATACCACCAACAGCTTAATCTGGTTCAAATTCAACTACTTACCATCTGTATCATTCCCCCCCCACCCCGGTCACCCCGAAAAAGGGACTTCTAGGCCCAGTGGGCTTACTGGGTCAACAAAATTCAATAAACAAACAAACATTTCACAGACACAAATACAGATCTCAATTTATATACCAAAACTTTGCACAGTCCTACATACAGTAGACTCATGTAAGATTGCTATAGTTCATATATGTGCATTATTTCAGTTATTAAATAAATGTTTTTGTATCACTAAATCTTCTACAATTTTCTTTCAAAACATATTATATTCTGTAATATATTCAGTATCTCTGGTGGCAACCATATTTCTAGCCAAACTTTCAAGTTTGCACGTGTAGCTGAATCCCTGAACAAATCTGTTTATAAAATGGGTAGGCTATATCAAGCAATTTGATTGGCTAGTTACCCATGCATGAAATATGTTCCATGCAGGGGTAAAAAAAAAGGTCAGAGAAGCAGAACCGCATTTCCAAATGAAGTCAGGAGTGTTAGAATGTTGGCATTTAAAATGCCGCCATCTTCTATTCACTCGCTAATGCTCTGTTTATTTCATTTTAACTTATCAACATTTAAACAGCTGTGTGGGTTTTGAATAGAATGCAGTTTACAAATTCCCGCTAAAAATTGTTGTTACTGTCCATTAAACCCCTCCACAAGTCTCTTTCCAGCAGTCAGAGTCAGTCCCTGTGAAGCAGTGCTATTTCACGTCTTGTACGGCAGTCAGCCCCTGTTGCCCTCTAGTCTGTTTTTCTGCTGCTTGGTCCCAGGTAGTTTCCCATGGCAATTGCTCTTTTCTGCTGTGTGGGTCTCTTAATCTGATGAATCGAAATGCCCAGTAAATGTAGATAAATGCTCCGTCAACAACAGAGAGGGAGCGACTGCATGAGAGCAGCACAAACATACAACTGCTGGCGGGAGGTATATAGACTGGGGATAGCGTACTTCAGTCGGCTTCAGCAGGCGTGTTTACAAAAAAAAAAAACATGCTTCAGCACTCATTTGCAGACTGTACACACTACAATTATAACAAACTGGAGTCACATAAATGCAAATCTAAATATATTTCAGCACTCATTTGCAGCACAGCCTGCACAGTACACATAACCTGGAGTCAGAAATGCAAATCAGCTCATGAATAATATAACTCAGTGTCTGAGGTAGGACTATTTTAGCTTACAGTAGCATCTTAAAGTCTTTTTTCCACATGCAAGCAATATTTTTCTACCTGTAAAAATAAATATAGGTGCCCATTTTCTAAGCACAATAAGACACTCCAGGTGTGTGCATGGAACATATTTTACCACACCAAGGGACTAAAGACACTCGGCCAAGGCCTTGTGCCTGATTACGCCCCTGGCTGTGCAGTAAAATATGTTCCATGCACACCCTGTTGTGTCTTATTGCTTACATACTGTAGCTCAGGAGGGAGGACCTTTTATGTGAAAATCTAGATTCACCCACTATGACGGCTATATATATGAACTTTTGTCTGTGTCAGCTTGAATCTTTCCTCATTCTGGTTAAAGTTGTATTATCAGCACTTCATATGCTTTGTCTTGAGCCAGTTGCTGGCTGCTTTTATTTTATTTTTATTTTATTAGTACTAGGAAAACCTATGAGCACAACTGTTTTTTCAAAGGTTCTGCATCAGAAATGATTACAATGTGACAATACAAGGCTGATAACAATGAGATAATACAAATAATATTACAAGTGCAAGGCAGATAATAATGAGAAATAAAGAGGACATCAAGAAATGCAAAGGGCAAATGCAGGTTTACAATGGATACAGGATTGCACACACTGTTGTGTTACTTGTCCCACTGTCTAGATGAAATCTGCTAGTAACCATGCATTTTGAGTGGTGGCCATTCTTTGGAATGTGCTCTTCTCTGGATATTTTGATCTCCGGCCCTAAATGCTCCTTTAAATTCTAATGATAAAATTATTAGAAAAATGCTGAAAGCTGATTGACAGAGAAACAGTTTCACCTGCGATGTTCTGACAGCACAAACCCACAGGTGAAGGTAATGCCCACAAAACAGCCTGCTGAAGACCATAAACACATAAATGGATCCATTTTATAATCATAGTAAGACACTTCAATGTGTCTGTTGATGGGATAATGTCACTTCTCAAGTGATTTAAGGCACTAGGCCTGTGGACCCATGCCTCACAACATACCTGAAGTGTGATGTTATCCCAGAATAGCACATCTTTTGGCATGCCTTATTGCTTAATTTTGCAGTATACAGCAAAATCAGTAGTTTTAGTCTTCTGTGTTAAGTATTTAAATTTTTCTTATTAGTTCCACTAAATATGCTTTGTGTGAATTTGTCATTTATGGCTCTGTACATAATATGGTTTGTTTTGTGCTCCCTATTCCCTAATCCCCACCATCCCATGCTGGTTATCTCTACTTACATACTATTGTATTTCAGTGGCTTGAGCTCCAGAAAAGTGCGCTATCAAATACGAATACAGATACAACTACTACATAATGTTACCCTATGCTGTCCTCAGTGGTTCTTAGTACAGGCTTTAAACATTTGCTCGTATTCTTTAGAACTTCTGCTGAGGTTAGCCCAGTGGTGCTGAGGGTTGAGGTGCTGGATGCCACAGCTCATGCCATGCTGGCAACCCGGGTTCGGGAATGGACTTGGGCCACCGGGGGCTGGCAGGGGAGAGGGAGGATTGAGCATCTGATGACTGCTCTCCTCTCTCTCTGGGTGGGTAGTGGGACTTGCATTACTCTGTAGCAGCAACTGGCGGAGGCCAGCAGCACTACAAGTGGCATGCAACAACATGGGGGGAGAGCATAGCGGGCGTCAGCACTACGTGCATGGATGCCATTGCATGTCAAGCTCTCTACTGGGGAGAAAATGTGGAAAATGCGGAGGGCGATCTTCATGGTTGATGGCCATGCCTTGCGCCCCCCGGAGAGACCTGAGAGGGGCACGTACCCAGTGGGTGCGAGATCGATAATGGCAGGCCCACTGGGGGAACAGGTTCGTGTGGCCCACATGCATGACCGGGTCCTGGGGTGCAGGGCCGGTGGCCAGAGATCATGTGGGGACTCTCTGCCGAGGAGAAACAATAGTGTGATAAAAAAAAAGAACTTCTGCTGTGAACTGGACAACCATAGTTGTAGCTATCAGTCATCATAATCTAGCCATCCTACTACTAAAGTAGCATTAAAGCAGCAATGCAACACAATTGAGCAAACAGTTTGATCCTACCTTTTTTATTAGGTGGTAACATTTTCCAGTTTTACCAACATTTGAGTACTTTATAAATGCATTCTTTAGTTTATTTATTTCTCAAGAAAAAGGTGCCCACCAGATTTTCTTAGAAATACTGTAGCATGGTAGACCTGGCAAAGGTTCGATGTGCCTGTTCAACTGGTTTTGTGCTTGTGCAATGTAGATAATCATTGGCTGTTCACCTCTCTATCCATGGGATATATACCACCCTGTAGGGGTACGAAGGCAAGGAACCCTAGGGAAGGGTTCCACCCCTTGAGGTGCCACAGGAGTGATACCCTTGGCTAAAGGTACCTTAGGAAGAAGGCCACAGGAGAGAGAGGCATGCCACCGGAGGAGGAGGGGTGGATGGAGGGGCAAGGAAAAAATACTTGTGTCTGGAGTGAGGATAGCAACCCTTAAATAGGCTGAATGGGGTGTGTCCAGTTGGACCATCCCCTTGAACTACAGGCTGTAGCCTTCCAATTCAATGTAGCTGGTTTCATGCTTGTGTAGCAGAGATAATCATTGGCTGTTCACCTCTCTATCCATGGGATATACCACCCTATAGGGGTATGAAGGCAAGGAGCCCTAGGGTAGGGTGCCACCCCTTGAGGTTCAGTGGCAGTGATTCTCTTGGCTAAAGGTACCTTAGGAAGAAGCCCAAAAGAGTGTAGAGCAAAACATACAAGGAAGTGAACACTTATCAGGGTCAAAGACCTGTAAGCAAACTGGTTGGTAGTATGGGTTCAGTTGGTAGCACTGGTCAGTTGGTGGTATTGTTTGAATAAAGTAGGCAGGAAACAACAGTGAACAGTGACCCGCTCAGAGGTTTGACTGTAAGGCATGGAGACCTGGCTTCCTAAGGAGAGAGAAAGCAGCCAAAGGGGAAGAAGAGACAATTACGGGGCAGCCATCGAACTCCATCCAACAGCAGAAACCTAACTAAGTGATCTAGGGACTACAACTATTTCTATCTAGTATTATGATCATTGGCATGGAGGAGAGGAAAAAAAACCTTTGAGGAAGAAACTTCTGGGGATCCAAGGCCTAAGTTGCCTTCCCTCCAGGCATTGGGACAGTTTTGTTTAGTGATGACTCTGCTACTGCAATTTAGTAGACCAATCCATGGGAACTGCAATTTCAGGGAACACATTTGCCCTATCCCTCTAACAGGAATGCAGTGGAGGGTTGTGAGTGAACTCTGGAATACTGGGGGGCATCTCGTTGCCAACCTCCAAAGCAGGAGGAAGAGAGTAATGACCACCGAGGTGCTCAGCCAACCTACAGCTCTCTTTTTTTTCAATTTAAAGTTTATTGAAAAAAATTTCTTATATTTTCCACCTCTACATACACATGACAGATACACATGAACATGATACATAAGACATCCAATTCACATAAGTCTGCCCCCCACCACCTCAACTATCCCCTTCCCCCCCCATCCCACTCTACCCACACTGAGCACCAAAAATCCATCACACAACCTCATTAACACTATTCAAGTTCCTGGTTAGCAAATCGGGCACCATAAAGCCTTATAACCGAGTTAACTTTATTGTAAAGAGTATAGGGTGTATAAGGTATCCCAGATTTTCTTGAATTGCTCCACTCTATTATTAAAGCTGGCAATAGACCTTTCTGTGCGAAGATTCACCAAACATTCAGACAGCCATTCAGTATAGGTGATCTCCTGCTGTTCAATCCAATGTCTTAATATAAGTTTTTTGACTGACGTGGCTATAAGGGTTATGTGATATTTGCGAACTCGCACTTTAACCTCAGAAAGATCACCCATAATGCACACTGCAGGTCTAAACAGGTCATTAAGCCCCAGAAGGGAATCTGTTGACTGCTTAATGGTAGTCCACAGGGGAGACACTTTAGAACAGGACTAAAATACATGAAGTAATGTTCCTTCCTCCAGTAAACACCTGGAGCATGTTGGGGAAGGCTGTAGGCCCAATTTAAATAACCGAGATGGTGAATAATATGCATTATGCAGAATATACAATTGCAGTAATCTAAGCCAGTCCTGAGTCACAAATTTATGGCAGTTATACCACAGTTTCAGCCACTCTATATTATAATTTGGAAACAGGGATTCCCACATATCAGTGGGCCCAGAGCAGTCGGGGAATTTCCAGTTATGGATTGTACTGTAAATTGCCAAGACTGCGCCAGGATGACCACAAAACTTTGAAAGTTCTTAGCAAAAAGAAATACAACTCACCAATTGAGGAATTCTACAGAGGACTTTCATTAAAGAATGTCATAGTTGCATAAGTCAGAAAATATATTTATTAGGGATCCCCAGACGAATTATTAAATCCTTAGCTGGGAGCCAATCACCACTGTCCATAATAAAGCTAGTAATTTTCATGCCTTGTAAACCAGGTAGCCAATTAGAGGGAAAGAGTTTACCATCTATTTGAAATTGAGGATTTCCCAGTATAGGTTGGTTAAGATCTCTCCCAGGTTCATATCTAAGGTACCGGCAAATCTGCACGTGAGTCTTTAGTGAAATTGTAATAGTAGAATTCTTAACTTTTAAATGTAAAAGACTCTGCTTAACAAATAATAATCCCTCTGGGTCTAGGTCACATGAACGGATTACAGTAAATTCAATTTTATGCCAAGCCGGGGCGAAGTGTAGGTTATCCTTAGTAAGCCATCTTAGATACTTATTAATATGGCTGGCCCAGAACTACGATGCCAGGTGGGGGAGGTGCAGTCCCCCTTTTGACTTGGGAGCAGTCATTTTGTAATAAGCTATCCTCAGGGGTTTATTCTGCCAGATAAATTTAGTGATAAGGGATTGTATTTTATTAAACCATTACATAGGAAGCCAAATGTTAAGCATAGAAAGGGGATAAAAAAACGGGAAAACATTCATTTTTATTAAATTTGTTCTGACCCTCAATGACAAGGGAAGGGATGACCATCTATTGAGATCTTGGGAAATTCTGTGGATTGGGGGTCAAGATTTAACTTGATGACTTTTCCAGAACATCTAGTTAACACAATACCCAGATATCTCAGTGACTCATTTTTCCAACTAAGCCCCAATGCCAGAATATCCGCCTTAAGCACCTTATGATTTAAAGGAAAAACTATGGTTTTACTAATATTTAATTTGTAGTTCGAGATTCTACTGAACTCTTCAATAATGTCTAACATAGGGGGCATGGATACCTTGGGATTTGCAAGCTGAAAGAGCAGGTCATCTGCATATGCTAAAACCTTCACCTCGCATGGGTGTATCGGGATCCCCTGCACCTCCTGACAAGCTATCAGTTTATGGATTAATGGTTCAAGATAGATGTTAAACAATAACGGTGATAAAGGGCACTCTTGTCTGGTTCTAGACTGCAACGTGAATGCCTCGGACATTGCACCGTTGCCTGAAACCCATGCAGAAGGGGGATGATATAAAGACCTGATCCCTTCAATGAATTTGGCTGGTAAGCCGAAGGCTTCAAGGGTTAAAAAAAAGTAACGCCAATTTACCCTGTTGAACACATTCTCAGCGTCCAGCGAAACCAAAACAGCTAGATAAGGTACATCCCTACACGCCGAGAAGACATGCAGCAGGGTGCGTATATGATCTGAAGATAACCTTCCCTGCATAAAACCAACCTGTTCGGGGCCTATCAGGGTATTTAATACAGCATTGAGATGATTGGCCATCAACTTGGATAACATTTTTATGTCTATATTCAGAAGAGAAATGGGCCTGTAATTAGTAACCATGTCGGGAGCCTTGTCTAGTTTCGGTATTAAAACTATTAGAGCTTCGAATAGTGAAGAGTCTACCACTTCCCCTGATAAAATCTGTTGGAATAAAGGAAGAAGCATTGGGATTAAGTGGGTTTTAAACGTCTTATAAAAATTAGCAGAGTAACCATCCACACCCGGGGCTTTATTTACTGGTAAATTCCCCATCACCTCAGAAATTTCCTCTACTGATATAGGGGCTACTAAATCGTTCCGCTGATCCTCAGACAATTGGAGTAAATTAACATCCTTCAGGTAATTATGTATGGTCTGTTCCGAAGGGGAAGACTGCATGGTACCATATAAATCCTTGTAATAACTGGTGAATTCCCTTAAGATATCCTCAGGATGTGTTTTAGAGGTGCCATCTAACATGGAAGTTATCGAGGGTATATATCGCAAAGACTCCCTTTGTTTAATCCTAAGTGTTAAAATGCGCCCCGCCTTTTCCCCTTGGTCAGTGTAAGACGCCTGGGATTTTAACATGGCATATTCTGCTTTCTCCCTCAAGATTTAATTGTACGCAGCTCTTACTTTGATTAATTCCTGTCTAACTGAGTCCAGGGATTGTGGGAAAGATTAATCTCCAACACCCTCATTCTAGATAATAGCTGGGACAACTCTGAACTAGCCATTTTTTTCCTATGGATGGCAAAGCTGATTAAGATGCCCCTCAAATAGGCTTTGAAAGCCAGCCATAGCATATCCGGTCTCCCCAAGGAGTCAAAATTGTGCTCGTAATATCTTTGAATGTGTTCTTGAATATGCTTAACTAAATCCAACTCTAAGAGCAATAAATTATTCAACTTCCATCTTGACCTCCTATTGGGTAATGAGACTAGTGACAATTGTCAGGCAGCTATAGAATGATCCGACAGGGGACCAGGTAATATTGCTGCTTCTATCACCACCGGTATTAAAGAGTGGGATTGGAGGATGTAATCAATTCTGGAGGAAGAGTGATGGACAGAGGAAGTATAAGTATATGCCCTGTCCTGGGGATGCAACACCCTCCAAATATCACAGAGACCTATCTGGTCCGTTAGCTCCCTAAGTGCCCTCTGGGCAGGTGATAGGCCCTTTCTTTGTTGACCTGATTTATCCACCATGGGATCATAAACTAAGTTAAAATCCCCCCCAATGATCATGGGTAAACAAATAAACGGTAATAACACCTGTATTAACTGCTTGATAAAGCTTGGTGTGTCCTGGTTAGGGCCGTAAATACTACCCAGCAAGATTTCTTTGTTAAAGAGCAAACCATGCACTAGTAACTATCTACTTAATGGGTCCTTGACCTCCTTGATCATCTTGAAAGGTATCCTTCTGTGTATAAGAATCACCACCACTGCATTCTGAGTTATACCCCCCGCTGTAAAATATTGACTGAATTGTTGCCTGCGAAGCTGTGAAGCTTCTGGATCTAACAAATGTGACTCTTGCATATAAACAATATCAATACTCAGACGTTTTAAGTGTTTTAATATTTGGCACTGTTTGGTTCTTTTCCGGACCCCTTTTACGTTCCAAGAGGCTATAGTAATATGATTAGCCATCTTTCCCAATTAAGCAACTAATCCGATCAAGATTGACTGTGCCTCTGTAACCCGACCTCTCCATGCATACCCAGGACTTGTGGAAATTTGTGCTCCGTTCTGATACCCCACCCCCCTCCTCAACCGCCTTCCCTACAGTTTTTACAACTAACTTATGTAGTGTCCACCCTCCCATACCGTTATCACCTCCATACCCCCTCACTGTATGGATTCCGCTATGCATACTATCCTACGCTTTCCTATCCTGTCTATCGCCCCGCCCCTAAAAAGGATTAACATTTGGCCTGTGTCGAGCACCAGTGTGATTCGTGCTTCCAACAGGAAAATTGGTGGTTAAGTAACCTGAATGATACAAAATATAACACTTGAGGGATCATAACCCAAGCTATTGTCTAAACCCCAGGTTTACAAACCGAGGAGAGAAATAAACTTAACAGGAGGTACCCTGCCCAAGATTGTACATGGGTGAAAACAGAAAAGTACCCAAGCTCTAGGTTAAAAAAAAGAAGAAGACATTGAAAAATCCATATCCTTCAGAAATGTTAGTGATTGACCTTCCCCACGAACAAAATTACAGTCAGGATATGCCAAACCGAATGCTATTTTCGAAGTCCGTGAAATTAAAAGCAAGGATTTAGCCCCCTCTTGTGGTGTCTTAACGTCAGAGCCAGTCTCTCTGCAGGGCCAGCACTGATGAGAACAAGTCATGCACTTCTCGAGTTGTTGCAGTCCATCCTGTAAAATGCAATACCTGCACGTTACCGTTAAAACAAACAACCCCATCGAGGACTTACTTCAAACCCCAATACCCCTTTTGGCAACAAGCAGGGTTCACACTGAATCCAATACAATATCGCTAAGTCTCTTCACATTGAGGCAGTCCATCTTGAAAATCGAACTGAATGCACGACCCAGATTAAACTGAAGAATGAACTAGGACTTACTTCACTCCCAGTACTACCTTTTGGCAACATACAGGGTTCATCTAGCTATTAAAACGATAACAGAACTTCTCTTCATCTGAAGGAGCCCCCGTATACAGGCTCATCTCTAATCAGGACCCTCAGACATCTTATTATTATCAATCAGTAAGGAAACCTCCTCTCCTTGAGCGTAATAAACAGCCAGCATCCCTTCTGATTCTTTCAATCCTTTCAGCGTGCAGGAAACAAATCTGGAAAAGCCTTCTGCAAGGCCACTTTAGCACTCTCCAACTCTTCAAAAGTTGACCAGGCTCCTGAAATAAGAACTTGCAACCGTGCAGGATACCCCATTCGAAATTTCACTTTGGCAGCAATGAGCTTTGTGATGAGGGGGTGAAATAGAGTTCTTCGTTGCCTTACAGTGGCAGGTAAATCCTGGGTAATGTGAATTATTTTGCCCTCCCATAGCACCTCTTGCATTTCCTTGGTCTTCCCCAGAAAAAAACAGCTTTTCCTGAAAATTCAGGAATTTGAAAATTATGGGTTGGGGGTAAGCTCCGTGTGCAGGCATCAGCCTAAGGGATCTGTGGGCCCTCTCTATGGTGTATATTGAGCCAAAATGGGAAGGCTCAGCCAGCTTCTTGATTAATTTTTGTATGAAAAGAATGGTGTTTGTCCCTTCCTCCTTCTCCGGTATCCCTATTATAACAACATTATTTCTGCGACTCCTCCCCTCTAAATCCTCTATTTTCTGCTCTGATTTCTTTAATCTGTGATAGTTATCCACCACTTCACTGCTGGTGCGCTCAGTTGTATTCTCCAGGGAAACGAGACCAGACTCATTATCCGCCATTCTGATAGAGAGATCCGCTAGTGCTGTGGCCATCTGTTTCACTTTGCATACCACAGATTTGAGATCATCCCAAAACTGTTTCAGTTCTTGCAGGAATAATTCAAGTGTCAGAGGAGTCGTATCTGGAGTGGAATTTACAGAGGCTGCCCTCATAGTTTGCCTGGCACCACCCGCCGGTTGGGCCCTGGATCTTTTGCTAACTTTTTCTGGTGAAACTGGAGGGGTGTGTTTGGGCATGGTGAGTCGCATTTCAGCTTCCATTTCCCCCAAATCTGCTGCCAGAGAGATTGCTGTATCTATTGATGTACTTTGTGAGTGCCGCACCATGAAGGAAATACCGATAAAACCCTGAAAATAGCGCAAGGCGGTGGAAGCCAAACCGGGAAGCAGCTACTCGGATCTCAGCATCACGTGATCTCAGCCGACCTGCAGTTCTAACAACAAATCGGGTGAACCAGAGGTGGTCGTAGGGAGAATATCTTCAAAGGGTGCCTCCGAATCCACCCAGGTAGTTAAAGAGGCACTCCTCATGAAAGCCCCACCAATTTACCACTGAAGTCTTCAATACTACATCGAGAGGTGCCATTGGTATGGTTGATAACTGAAGGTCCACCCGGAGCAATGACATTCCCAACTATGGGCCAGGTGAAAAGGACCCTGCTCCAAGCTTTGCGTGCTCAAGATGCAGACTTTAGGGTGCAGAGAGAGACCATTGGCCACAGGGCTAACCCTGAGTCCTGGAAGTAATGGATATGGTTGGCATGTCTACAAAATGTGGAGAAGTGAGTTGTAATGAGCATGGGACCCATACATGGGTCTTGACTGGATGAGAGCTGACAGGGAGAGACCTCTATGTAGGTCAGGTTGAGCAATATGGACCCTCTTGTGGGTCTAGGTAAGGCAAATAGCATTTGTCAACCACAGGAATGCATGTTGACCAAGTACATTATGAAGCCAAATTGGGAGTGAATTGAATTGTATGTTATGAGTAAGAGAATGGAGAGGCCAGGAGGAACCTGGGGGCCGATGGTTGGAGAGAAGGAGTCTGTGAAACCAGTTAGGTAGAAGGAGGCTTTAAAGCCATTATGGTAGGAGGTGCTGTTTGAAGCAAGTAAACACAATATGCTGCCAGACTTGGAAGGGAATGAGCATTGCTGGTAGTGCAAAGAACAGGATGGTAGGGAATACTGTGTAAACCAGGTGCATGATATTAGGAAAGGGCTGGTAGAAGGCTGGGTAAAGCCAGAAGCCCTTAGGTAGAGAGTTGCCTGGAATCGTAGGTTGTTTAGTGCCATAAATGCTATGCTGAGCAGTAGGAGGAGGCCGGGTGAGCCAGGGGCTTATACAATACACTGCAAATAGGAGCTGCTCTCGCTGATTGGGACCACGATGCCCACTGTTACTCCTCAGTCCACAGCCATAGGAAAAGCAAAGAAGCCATGAACATGGCACCATGACACCAAGCAGCTAATGAAATAAGGTAAATACATGCCAGCCATGAAAGCGGGATTAGGTTATCATCAGAAGCAGACTGCTGTGGGTTTGGTAAAAGTGGGAGTAGCAATCAATAAGCATAACTAACACAAATACAGAAATGAGGAGTAATGCAGTAGAACAGGACACTGCTGGAGCAGCAGGGGGATGAGACAGAGCAATAGATGCTAATGGGAGCCAGTGCTAAAGGCAGGTGCAAACAATAATGGTGATGAACACAGGGACTACAGCATGAAAACAGCAATTCAATTCAGTTCAATTTTATTGATTCGGAAAATACCTTTGAGACCAAGTTCTTTTACAAAAGTTCCACGTCAGTACATCAGCACGTCAATTGGAACTGAGAGCACACAGGTACCTAGTACAGAGAAAGACAGACGGCTGAAACTTGAACTAAACTTGATTAGCAATCCAGCTAAGTATAACACTGCAAACAGAGAAGCAGTATCATACCAGAAAAGCCCAAAAAGCAAACAAAGCAAACAAGACCACAGGAGCAGTAGGGAGAACAAACAACAGAGATAGCAACACAGACTGCAGCCATAGGCAAAACACGGACTGAGAAGCAGATGGCAAAGGCAAAAGTACTGACCCAGAAGCAGGAGAAGTACAAACCAGGCAGGGAGTCAAGCACAGACAGCAGAGTACAACAGGAAGGAAGGGAAGAGGCACACATAATGAGGGAGGGGGCATGGCTCAGGGAAAGAGTGGGCCCGGAGAGAAGATGGACAGAGCCTCTGGCTCCAAGGAAAAAAATGCTTGTGTGTGGAGTGAGGTGAGCAGCACTTAAATAGGCTGAATAGTGTGTGGCAAGTGGCATGGCCCCCTTGAATGACAGGCTGTAGCCTTCCAATTAAAATTGAGAAAACAAAATTCATGATGCTCCACATAGAAGGTACATGGAAAAGTAAATCTGAAAGATATGCTAATATGTTTATTAATTGTAGTTAAAAGTAGCTTTTTTGGAAAAACATTTTTGTTGCTTTGCTGCTTTAAAGAGGAACACTTGTTAATAATGGATACTTTGTTGCATTTTTCTATGAAGAGTTTTATTGCTGTTATAAAAGAGCTTCAAAATTAGCAGATAACTACATTAAAAACAATGTTTTATTCTGGAATAAAATAAGAAATGTTTGTGACCGGTCATGGGCAGGATTTACAAGAATTGCATTGCATGATAGAGTATGATTGCACAAGAGCAGGGCAGTCCCATTCTCAAGGTTTAGTGCCAAACACATAGTGAATAGGGCACAAGGAAGGGAGTGCAATGAGGCTGTATCATAATGCTACCGGTTGACTGGGTTGCAGAATAGGACAATGCAGTGCAATGGTCTGTGGTGGTGCAAGGCAGGCCAAGCAAAGGACAGTGGTGAAAGACTTCATGGCAGTGGAGGCAACATAGGCCCACAGCAGTGGCCAACACACATGGCTGGACATGCCATATGCCACCACATATGTGGCCAGATGGGGCATATCTGGCAGGCCCACGAAGATACTAGCATAGGAGAAAGCACAGCAAAGTGCATCCAGGTGGGCACCATTGTATGGTGGCATAGCTGGTGACATAGGTAGGCAGGACAAAAAGGGGTGGGGAACAGTGTGTTCTGTATGGCACAGTACAGCGACTGCAAGGATGATGCCAGCAACAGTCTAGGGAACAACCATGATTGTTGGCCCATGGGCACAAATGGCAACCAGTCCTGGTAGATGCCTGCCAACACATAGACGTTCATTTGGGGAGGGATACAGGTGGTATGGTGACATGCATTGGATTCCCCACCCCCACTGGACCTGCTCTGGTTCAGGGTGGACCAATGGACACCCTCAAGTGAAGTCCTGCATGACTATAGAAGACACACAGGAGACAGGATAAGGAAAATATAAAATATTTAATCAAGAAAACAGCCGTATAAACAGAACATGAACAAACAACCAAAAACACAACAATAAACTATATACAGGTAGGGATGCAGGGTATGGATGGGTGGGGAAAGACTGGAAGAAAAGGGGGTGTGGTGTAGGGTTAGAATGCTGCATGGAGCCAGCATGTTCCCTGGCATGCACCCCAACGTGTCACAATCGCAGCCTATGTGATGTCCTTTGTGTGCAGCCATTAAACATCCATGTCAATCATGCATGTCATATCACTGTAGGGGTGTACACCAACAGCCTGCTGCCATGCCAGGCATGTACATGTGTACAGTGCTGTGCATGTGATCACATTTCAGCCTCTTCTGCCCAGTGCCATTGCCATTGCCATTGGCATGGCAGCAGGCTGTTGGTGTACACCCCTACAGTGATATGACATGCATGATTGACATGGATGTTTAATGGCTGCACACAAAGGACATCACATAGGCTGCGATTGTGACACGTTGGGGTGCATGCCAGGGAACATGCTGGCTCCATGCAGCATTCTACAAGGTGTGGCATGTAGACTGGATACATGTGACATGAATATGTAATGGGTCTGGCAAAGCTGCAGGACTCCATGATGTTTGTATGCTGTCACAGGGCCATACACGGGAGTGGGGTATGGTAATGTCAACACAGCACAACCTGACACAAACCACAACATGCATGTCTGAGTCATACAGTGTGTTGAGCATGGGGAAGGAGGGGTGGTCCCTGAATGATATACCCATTCCCACGAATGGGACCCAACATGAAGCACTGTGTCATGTGCCCACCTCCTGTCTTTGGCCCCTATGTGTGCCTGTGGCCACCATACTGTCACTGTTGTGGGCCTACATCTGTACACCCAATCAATGCAGATACTATGCAGACTGTGCTCTCCCATGTATGCACTATGAGTTATCTTGTACCTCATGTGTTATGAGTTATCTTGTACCTCTTGTACCTCATGTGGCCTTGCACAGCAGCATGAAGGAGTCCACCTGCCAGACATGGACTGCACATGGGCAGCACAGCTTCCCATTGAGGCCAACCACACCTATCATGCACTCATGCCTGCCACAGGTCCACCAGGCAGAACTTCACCTTTGCAACCTAGCAGGTGCACCCCACTTTTCAGGCATTTTTCCAGATAGTGCATTGCTTGTTGGATGTTGTCACTGTCCACAGCATGCTGACCCTATCCAGCACTGTGTGGGGTCTTTGGGCAGCATTGGTGGCAGCTGTGGGACAGTGCCATGGCATCATATGAACATGCCTGGGTTGCCTCTTCTGCCACCTGGATGTCCTGTATATCACCAGTGTCACACCCCTGATGCTGCCACTCACCTGTTGTCTGCCTTGGCCAGGTTGTGTATGTAGATGGAACTTGTCTGACACTGCTGCACCTGCTCTGTGTACAGGTACTTATATATTACAGTTGGCTGTCTGCCATCACCCTTGTCAGCATAAGCCTGGGTTGGGTATTGGGACCATTTGGAGTGCTGCATGCCACTGGTGGTTTCTGTTGTCTTTCTGTTGTAGACCAAGGGGCCAGAGACCAGCCCCATCAGAGGTGCAGGGGAGAGGACACCACGAGTACCAGGACACAGAGAATGACCAGTGTGTCTCATGCCAGGAGTGGCTAGCAGTTACATGAGTATTCCTGTATATCGTGCCTTGTATGCCATCACCTGCAGCAACCATGCACTGTGTGGCATCTGCCATG
Source organism: Neoceratodus forsteri (assembly GCA_016271365.2). Lineage (NCBI taxonomy): Eukaryota > Metazoa > Chordata > Ceratodontiformes > Ceratodontidae > Neoceratodus > Neoceratodus forsteri. The sequence goes on along the minus strand of CM028131.1, from coordinate 950,483,576 downwards.
TCATGTGGTTATGTGATTCTGGGCATGCGTAGTGGCATCACATCACTTGGTTGTGTCCTTGACATGGTGTCTTCATGTCCCCAGTGCTGCTCTGTGGGCATGCCTTTGGAAAAACACAACACCCAGCCCACTACACACACCAATGACCTGATGTGGGGTCATTGTTCATGGACAATACATCTGAAACATGCAGGACCCTTTGGGTCTGCCTGCAACTTACCTGACACCTCTACACATGGTGGTAGCGGTGACCCGACCATGATGTACTGCTCCATGTGTGTGCTATGCACATATCATGTGATCACAGGGCAACCCCATGTGCCCCTTGGGTATGGCTCTGCATACAGAGTTCTATATGTTCTTTACCCTGCAGGTGGCTGGTGGTCATGTGGCTATGGGTAGCCCATGTGTTTCATCCCTTGCTACATGTCTCCTGTGAAATGGCCCCAGGCTGTGCCACAGTCACACTGCCACATACAATATTCCTGCACTTACCTGTTGGCATATCGCCAGGCCATAGTCTGTGTTTTTGATTTGGCCAAGGCCTTGCAGTGTTCCCTCATGCTGCAGAGCCTGTGTTCCCGGCTGCCTATCTTCCCTTGAGCAGACAGCCACACTAGTTGTGTGGCGCTCACCCCTGGCCCTGCTCTTGCTGCAGTTTCCTTTCATAGACTATCAGCAACTCTTGTAAATTACATGTTCTTCACATCACCTATGGATCCCTGTCAGTTACTGCTCCATTACCCATTGGTTAGATGTCGTGTCATTCTACTGTACGACTCTGGTTGCTATGTTAAGCATTTCAGAGGTTTGTGCTCTTGTTATGGCTGATGTTCCTCAGGTATGGACACAGAATTTCTGACAGCTACTTGTGTAGCATTGGTTGCACACTTGGTGTGGGAAACACACATATGGCCTGCCAGGTGTGGCATGGAATGGCCTATGCACTGCCACAGCTATGAGTATGTCAGCTGTGCCACCATGCAACCAACACGAGCCAGTTTTGACCTATGAGACTTCCCATCCTACCACTGCTGCCATGGTTTGCATGTGGTCCCTCAGGCCCACTGCTCGGTGTGGTGACCTGCGGTGTAGGCCTCACATTCATTCCAACACCAGTGGTGAATGAATTTGATATCAACTTGGATCTTTTTAAGTTTTTCAGAAAAAATTAACTCAGAGAGTACTTTCAGCAGACTGAACCTTCAGAAGATGTGGAACAGGAAAATGGAGCCTTATTTATGGAGGAGAGTGATTCTCAGGAAAGTATTATGTATGAGGTTTTAAATGAGTTATATGAAGAAGTTAACTTAATTGGGAACCCTGGGAGAACAGACAGTGTTGATGTAAATGAACAATCTGATATTGCTGAGGGAAATATATGGAATGAAAGAACAAAGGCATTTTGGATGAAGTCGGACTTTTGTCCGAGGTCACTAAATCCCCATATAATGGGTTTTGAAAAGTTGGTAAACAGAAGGGTACTGAAGATAATGAAAGAAAATAAAAATAAAATAAATGGAAAAATCTTAATGTTCAACACAGCAGGGCTTTGAAACAGATACAGGGATGGAAGTATGTTATAGTAAAATCTGCAGACAAAGGCGGTAACACTGTGTTACTCACCACCCCCAAATATGAATCAATGGTGAAAAGCATTGTGAATGATTCCACTTGCTACAAAAAACTCTCTGGAAATCCAACTTTCAGGTTTAAAACTGAATTATTAGAACTACTAGAAGATGCAAAGGTGCCAGGAAATATCACACAGGGAGAATTTAATTTTGTGTGTGGAGTGAGGTGAGCAGCACTTAAATAGGCTGAATAGTGTGTGGCAAGTGGCATCGCCCTCTTGAATGACAGGCTGTAGCCTTCCAATTAAAATTGAGAAAACAAAATTCATGATGCTCCACATAGAAGGTACATGGAAAAGTAAATCTGAAAGATATGCTAATATGTTTATTAATTGTAGTTAAAAGTAGCTTTTTTGGAAAAACATTTTTGTTGCTTTGCTGCTTTAAAGAGGAACACTTGTTAATAATGGATACTTTGTTGCATTTTTCTATGAAGAGTTTTATTGCTGTTATAAAAGAGCTTCAAAATTAGCAGATAACTACATTAAAAACAATGTTTTATTCTGGAATAAAATAAGAAATGTTTTGTGACCGGGTCATGGGCAGGATTTACAAAGAATTGCATTGCATGATAGAGTATGATTGCACAAGAGCAGGGCAGTCCCATTCTCAAAGGTTTAGTGCCAAACACATAGTGAATAGGGCACAAAGGAAGGGGTGCAATGGGGCTGTATCACGCAATGCTACCGGTTGACTGGGTTGCAGAATAGGACAATGCAGTGCAATGGTGTAGTGGTGCAAGGCAGCAGGCCAAGCAAAGGACAGTGGTGAAAGACTTCATGGCAGTGGAGGGCAACATAGGCCCACAGCAGTGGCCAACACACATGGCTGGACATGCCATATGCCACCACATATGTGGCCAGATGGGGCATATCTGGCAGGCCCACGAAGATACTAGCATAGGAGAAAGCACAGCAAAGTGCATCCAGGTGGGCACCATTGTATGGTGGCATAGCTGGTGACATAGGTAGGCAGGACAAAAAGGGGTGGGGAACAGTGTGTTCTGTATGGCACAGTACAGCGACTGCAAGGATGATGCCAGCAACAGTCTAGGGAACAACCATGATTGTTGGCCCATGGGCACAAATGGCAACCAGTCCTGGTAGATGCCTGCCAACACATAGACGTTCATTCACCAGTACAACATACAGATGGAATTAGTGCCTGTAGGTATTTTTTTGAAAAGGACATCATATTCTAACCAAACAACTTTTCTGATTGAGATTATTAATTTAATCTTAATTCATACTGTGTCTGAGTATAATTCAAATTTTTATTTGCAGACACTGGGAACTGCATTGGGGACCTGCATGGCCCAATCATATGCAAATTTAACACTGGGTCTGTGGAAGATGGAGACTATTTACTCTGAGAACATCCCTTAGGCAGAAGATATTATCTTGTGGTATCATTTTATTGATTACATCATCTGCTTGTGGGGAGGTGAAAAGGAAAAAGTTCCAGAATTTGTGGACTGGCTTAATGAGATCCACCTAGGACTTCATGTAACACATGAAGTAGGTGAAAAAGTTATCATATTTCTAGATATCCAACTAGAGGGAGACTCAGGCAGAGAGGTCATCCCAGAAATTTTAGAAAGAAAACATCTTGCAATACTTATCTCTGTTATGCAAGTGCACATCCAGTTAAGTTAAAACAATTGATTACTTGCAGTCAAATTATAAGGTTAAGACAAAATTGTAGTGTTAAATCAGACTTCAACAAGGAATCCCAAAAAAATTATACAATATTTTTTAGTGAGAGGTTATGATTTAGAAGTACTGAAAAAGGCAAAACAAAATGCTCTGTTTAAAGATAGAAATGATTTGTTAAAACCACAAAAAGAAATGAATAAGAAAGTTGACATTTAGTATGGAATACAATCATACTGCAAGTAAAATCAGGAATGTTGTGCTCAAATACTGATCCACATTGCTGAATGACAAAAAATTAATAAATGAAGTGGGTATTAAACCTCAAACATCATTTAGACATGCAAGGAATATAAAAGATAAAATTGTGCATAGTAAATATTGTGCAGTACAACCTACTGGTGAGGCCTGGTTGCCCCCACCCCCAAAAGGATTCAGTAGATGTAGAAAATGCAACATTTGTACATATGGTATTGAAGGAAATGAATTAATTCATCCAGCAAATCTGAACAAATTTCAGATTAGAGAGTGTATTACTTGACCATGTCTTATGTGGTATACTGTTTAGTGTGCCCGAGTGATTTACTGTATGTGGGCATGACCAAACATTCTGTTAAAATAAGGGCACAAGAACATATCCAAAATATAATAAATAAAAACCAGAATAGCCCAGTTGCTATTCATTTTGAAAAAGAACACAATTCAAGTCCAGTGAGATTAAAGTTTATGGGACTGAAATGACAAAAAACAGGGGCATTAGATGCAAAGTACCACTTAAAGGTTAAGCTACAACAGCTAGAAAGTTTGTGGAGTTAGAGATTAAAAAGTTTTAAACTAGCAGGTTTGAATGATATTTTGGATCTGAGGCCATGCTTGAAATAATAAGTGAAACATATATACTGAATCCTTGCTGGTAGTATAGGAGGAAATAAATGTGAAACTATCAATTGTATAAGTATTTCTTTTGCTGTTTTTTTTTAAATGTTTATTTGGAATGGGGGTTCCTATCAAATGTAATGGTCTGAGTGTTGGGAACTTTTCCAAGGATAGCCTTTGTCTTAAATTTATAATTTGGATGTAAATTGGTACTGACATTTTTGTATGTATGCATTTATAAAAAAAATGTGAATATACAGTATTAATATTTGCCTCACACCCTCTAATAGCTACATTGAAAATACATGTTTGATGCTGTGGATTAATTCATTTCTGAATATCAAGTGGCAGCAAAGCTCAAGTATGAAACATTGAATGGTTATGATGTATGTAACTGGAAAATAAAACAACCTGAAGGACCCCAGAACAAATTAGAACTACAAAGCTAAATTGAAAATCTATTGGACTTTATGTTATATATGTGCTTTATTAGATTTTATAAAAAGCCAATAATTTATGGATAGATTATATATACATAACATTTTAAAATTGCTTTGATTTGGGGTTAAGTGAGCTAATGATGAATTTTCTAAAAAGAAATGGTAAAAAGGGAGCAACCTCATCCTAACGAGACAGCCACTGTTTTTGAGTGTTTTCAGGGGATAGCAATTATATCATTAATGTATTGTTTAACTTGATTAAGTTGCATGTGCACTTTGTAGTATAAATAATGGGTTGGGGTAATAAAACCACACCCCCATAGGAAGCCTTATCAGCAAAGTGCAGGGGTAAGTGGTAGCTGGTGTACTGGACTGAGATAGGTGAATGAAACTTTTATAATTCTAAAGGTAGCCATCAAGTAATATACTCATTTGTGATTGTATGCACTGTGTTTGCACTTTATATACTTTTCAATGCACTTTCTTGTACACAGAGGTACAAAATAAAATCAGCATACAGTGTGAGAAAGAAGCTTGATGAGTATTCTTTAAAAAGTTTTTTTGCTACCTAAACCTACCCATGTATGCTCACCTTATTGTTGGATATATGTTGTAGTAGTGAATGATTTTTACAAAGACTCTCACAGGATGAGCACCCCTCAGTATTAACTGAGGTTTATTCATTTTTTGGATGAAAAATGGTATTCTGTGACATACCATGACTTAAAAGAGGGTTAATATCTCCCTCTTTAAAAAAATTAAGATTCCACAAAACCTGAAGTGCTATGGAGTGGATAACTTACATAGGAGTGCTGCTTTCCTTACTTTGACCAAACATCCCTCCTGAAGCCGTAGCAGGAGAATTCTGAATTTCCAACTGTGCCAACTGTAAGAAATAGTTAAAAAGCAAAACAGAATGTAGGTGGTTGCTAGATGGACTAGCTGTGCACCAGACATTTCTTTTTTAAAAGCTGTACAAAGAAAAGACTGTGCTAAGGCTAACACTTGAGAAGAACCACAATATTAGTTGTCTGACTCAAAAAACAAAAAGATTTATTATTAAAATGCTGGGAGCTGCACTCACTCAAACATGCCAACTATTTTTGAGCATACAGTATCTCATGCTCTTTCTTAATGCATGATGGGAGGCTGAACCACCATTACCATAATACAAAAGATTTTTTTATTTAGTTTTTGATTACTGGGTAGGTATGCTAGTCATGAAATTACTATTTTCAGGCATGACCCGGGAGACTACAAACAATCATAGACATAGTACAGTACATGTCATGAGTACAGGAATATTACATATAGCATATGTCAGAGTCAGTTAAAAGGATATCTACAGCCAAAGAAGCATACCATGATATGAACAATCACATATACAGTCAAATAACAAACCATAACATGAAATATCATAAATGACACAGGGTCAGAGAAGGTAATTAACACTGCAAATGGAAAACAAATAGCACCACATGGTGGTCAGAAATATATGTTAGGGTTTGTCACAGCAATGAGACACAGGTCTCCAAATACTATAGGGGGAGACAGGATTTCACCAGGTTGAGATATGCTTGGGGAGTGTGCAGGGAGTAAACATAAGGCTGGCAAAGGTTTAAATTGGATCAAAGCAGGAACAAGGACCAGCTTAAGATAGATGGGATTTAAAGATGTATTCATATAAAAAAGTTACTACATAAAATGCCCAGCGGTATACTGCCACCCCTTCAGTATATACATCTACTCCATGTAGAACAGATGAAATACATAATAACTAGAAGCAGGAGAGAGGAGAAAGGAAGAAGGGAGGAGAAGACAGAGAAGGGGGGAAGCGGGGAAAGGAATATGGAGAAGAAGAGTAAACATTATATGTGCAACACTTGCATAAAGCTAAGTCACAGAATAAATATATAATTTTTTGGTAAAACATTAAAATAAAGTCTGCAATAAAAATATTTATGCAAACACACACACACACATAAATATATATAATATAGATGGATAGATAGATACACACACAATAAAGCTCACCAGGATGAAGCACAGTGTCACAGGTTTCTTGCATGCCAAAACAGATTAAATCCCATTGAAATTGCATTGTTTGCTGCAGTAACTCTACTGCAGAATTCTGCAGAGTTGGGCTTCATTCTGGTGGACTTCACTGTATATACATATATATCTATTCATGGCAAAAAACTCCGTTTAATGCATCAGTTAGGGTTGTTCCACAGCGATAAAAGTGAGGAAATTCGCTGTTAGGGTTGAAAACCCTAACTCTGAATTCCCCCAGCACGACACACACACAGACACACACACACACACACACACACACACATGCAAGTATGGGGGAGGACCAAGTCAACACAACCAATGACAGACATCCAGCAGCAGGTGACAGAAATAACAAACAATTGTCTAAATGTACTATGAGACATCCCCACCCCCCTGACCAGGTACTGCATGCTCAGTGGAGATCAACAGCAAAACTGAGGCCATGTACACCAAACGTACACATCCCTGATTGCAACTGCACACAACGTACCACACTTAGTAGTTGCATGGCCTTACCTACCGATGCCCCACACCACACCACACCACTTGTGGTGGTCCACCTGAGCAACAGAGTTCAGCAAAACCAAGGAGTTGTACAGCTATAATATCTCTGATTATAACAAGGGTTTGAGAAAAGCAACTTTCTAATTGACTGTAAACATTGTAACACCCTTATGTCTAGTTTTTATTAACAGACATGTAGAGCCTAACCATATGATAAACATGGTTTAATGTTGTTTAAAAAACAGTTTTATTATGATAGCAATAAGCCACTCCAAGTATTATGTTATGGTCAGTTTATCACTGTCTAGCGACATGTAGCACTTAGCTATGCCTCATTCAACATTAAACCCCTACAGGGTGATTAACAGACATTTTACATAACTGTTGGTCATGCCTTATTGCTGAATTGTCTTTATGAGTAGATACTCTGCCTCTGCTAGGCACTGCAGCAGCTTTGCAACACAGTGTCCCACCCACTTACACCATACACTGTCTAGTTACTGAAGAATGGCTGTCAGTATGAACTCATGAAGATGAACAGTGTAACTTGATCATTACAGTCATCGAAACCCTAGTGTGATTATAACTGACAGAGTCAGTGATAGAGGATAACCCCTGCTATCCTAGTACACTTACCCCATTGTGAGTTAAATCAATACTAAAATACATTCAGTTTAAATCTACAGCATACCTACTTGATTCCTGTAGTACCACAATTAACATAGTTATCAGTTTGATCTCATCAGTGACAGAAGTGTGGCAAACCCAAATAGTAGGCATACAGCCTGAGTATGAAACAACTGTTAAAAAAAATCACACTATGTCCATAAGTGGCATAGATCACTCATTGCAGTAATAGTAAATGTATTACTATTTGAATAAGTTAGTCATCACAGATGCAATGAGATTGTCTTTATCAGGTACAGCATACTCAGTAAGTGTCTACAGCAAAAATCTCTCCCATATACATCTCCGATACAGGTACATCATTGTTGGATCAGTAGTGCTATGATATTTACAACTTGCTTGGCTTGATCCATGCAATTATAATGTTTCTTACAAAGAATACTTACTGCATCTTTAGTATTGAAACACACTGAAAGTCTATGTATGTACATCAGCAGTACACCTTCATCAGTAAGAATGCATGTGATACTGGCAGTACAATTTCACAGCGTTGAACATGAATGCTTTTCCATACGTTTACATCAGCCTCTCTATGTTGAGTAAACCATTGCAGTAAATGTACTACTATGTAAAACACCTACTAAATGTATCACTACTTTTATCTTGAGCATGCTAGTGTCTTGTAGTTAATTTTATGTGCTTCTCTTAATTTATGTATACTCTCTAGTGTTAAAACCTTTCTACAACTCTCATCATGCACCTTCAGCATTTATATTGAATAACGGCACAGTACCCGTTGTCGTGTGGTGTGGGGCATCGGTAGGTAAGGCCATGCAACTACTAAGTGTGGTACGTTGTGTGCAGCTGCAATCAGGGATGTGTACGTTTGGTGTACATGGCCTCAGTTTTGCTGTTAATCTCCACTGAGCATGCAGTACCTGGTCAGGGGGTGGGGATGTCTCGTAGTACATTAGACAATCGTTTGTTATTTCTGTCACCTGCTGCTGGATGTCTGTCATTGGTTGTGTTGACTTGGTCCTCCCCCATACTTGCATATGTGTGTGTGTGTGTCTGTGTGTGTGTGTGGCGTGCTTGGGGGGATTCGGAGTTAGGGTTTTCAACCCTAACTGCGAATTTACTCACTTTTGTCGCTGTGGAACAACCCTAACTGATGCATTAAACGGAGTTTTTTGCCATGAATATCCTGTCTTTTTCACAACTATTACTCAGCATAGTACATGATTTATAGTTGTAAGAATAGTGCACATACATAAAAAAATGTTCCAATATCAGAAATCTTTCAATTCTTGTGGTTGCATTTACTGTTATTAACAGTAACAGTAGTCAACTGTTAATCATATTGTTTTTATTACTTTATTAATTGTAATTTGTCATTGTTATTCCACGTAATAGTTTTTATGTAAAAGTGTCTTACTCCTTTTGTTTGTGAGCACATATGTAAATAAAAAGATGTACATAACTAAAAGACAATATGACATGACATGGACACCATTAGTTCATCTACTGAACAAATGGATATGTTACTGTAGTAACTTGAGATTTGATAGAGTGCTTGTACTACCAACTGAGGTGGTACCACCAATCATGTGAACAGCGGTGGAAGAGGTTTGCTCATACTAAATACATAAATTTATTGTAAGTATGGCAACACAGATATTTCACTGTTGTACTATCACGTACATACTTATCTTCATCATGATACACATACACACATTCTGTAGCACTAGTTGTATGAAACATTCGATACCGTTTCGCATCCTCTTTTGCTCTCCACCCTCGACCTAATAGGCTTTGCCTCAGGACCTGTTTCCTGGTGCACCAGCTATCTCTCTGCCCGCTTCCAATGTGTGAAAGTCAACGGTACTCTCTCTGAAACATGCCCCATTCGCTCTGGGGTGCCGCAGAGCTCAAGTTTTGGACCCCTACTATTCTCACTCTTTCTTAACTCCCTACCCAGCAGTTGTACGGGTAAGATGCTTCTCTATGCTGATGATGCTGTTCTCGTTGCCTCCCACAATGACCCCATGCTGCTACAGAACTCCCTCCAACTAGTCTTTGACTCTGCAGCTACCTGGTTCACTGAGCACCGACTTGTTATCAACCTTAAGAAAACAAAAAGATGCTCTTCTCCCACCCCCAAAATAAGTACAGCAAGTTTCCCTTAGCTGTCCACTCCACACCCAATCTCGTCATTGACCAGGTGCAGTCCTATAAATATCTTGGTATAACCTTTGACCCTGCACTTTCATTCCATGGACATGTATCTGCCCTAAATTCTGTCGCCAACTCACGGCTAGGCATTCTTTACCGGCACAAGAAATGCCTCCCTCCTGATGCCCTCCACCTGGCTGTCACCTCCTCTGTCATGTCTCTCATTGACTATGGCCTTCCGGTCTATGGCTCAGCAGATCAGACTGCCCTCAACAAGGTTAGCCTCACAGTTAATAAGGCCAGCAGACTTATCACTGGTGCTCCCAGACTCACTCACATGTAGGCACAACCCTAGCTACCCTACTCAACCTGGGAAGAGCAACTCATGTATCAGACATGCCAGCTCACCTTTAAAGCCCTGTGTGGCCTATCCCCCATAGGCCTATCCAACTCCATTCGCCGTACTGCACTGACCCTGATCGTGCAGCTCATCAAGAAACTACCTAGTTATTCCAAGAGCCAGGACCTCTCAAGGTCAGGAGGCATTCCCTCTTGCCCCACTGGTATAACTCCTCCTGCCAGTGTCTCAAACTCACTAACCTTAGCGCTTTAAGCCCAAGCTCAGAAACTTCCTGCTTAGCTCGCAAAATGCAACTGCCGCCTAGCCTAGTGTGTAAAAAAAAAAAAAAATATACTCTGTTTGACAATGCTCACTGAGCGGCTCCCCCCCTTCCTTTCCCTACTAATTCCTCCTCCCCATCTTCCTCCCTTCTACTCCCACCAGCTCTCCCCCGACCATAAGTTTTGCACCTTTTGTTATCTTTTGCTTTGTTGGAGATTGTATTCTATTGTAACAAAACTGTAACTGAACTGTAACTTTTTTGTTTGTAAGTACTGTGTTCCTTGTACTACTGTTCTGATGTCCTCTTTGTGATGAGGTACCTTTGTAAATGAGCCTCTGGCTCAAAGGTTTCTAAACTGGTGTTTAACTAAATAAATAAATAAACAACAACAGTGTGCCACAAATAGTGTAATGTAGCATTGTCACACATCTAACTTACTTCTATGGAGAATCCCAACTCTAATACCACAATAGTGTGGTATGAGATTTCACCAAATGAGAAAATCACAGTTGTATTAATCTTGTTAAAACTATTTTCAAGAAACATCTCAACTACACAATAACACACCAAACACAAGAGAGTATAAATAAACTTTTTTATTACAAAAATATATTATATATAAAAATTACAAACAAAAATATCTTTCTTCATATAAAATACAAAAATATATATAACACAAATAATATTCGAACAGGGAAAAAATAATTAAACTGTGTATTGCATCATACACAAAAATAAATTATTCAAAAACATTTTGTCACATAAATAAAATATATATTAAAAGTCTTGTCTTTTTTATGTTTTGTGCAACACTTACGAGGTGTATGCACTGCTTGAGGCAATCAGGCTAGAAACTGGATTCAATGTGGAGCCGAAAATGAAGTGGAAGCTATTGGCCCTCTGGAGGAGATACCAGACCTCTATAGAAGGGTGGCCAGTTTCACCCAGGGAAGCTGCAGGAACAGATGGTGGCCATGGAGGTGAATTACTGCTACTCAGCACAGCACCATCACCCACTGCTCGACCGGCTCTAGCACAAGGTTGACAGTCTGCTGTGCATCCAAGAGACTAGTTTTGTCCACCTCTCAAGGATGACAGCATTTTCTTACGCAGACTGACAGCCTCGCGCCATGAGCCGTCTGTAGCAGCGGCAGTGGGCGTGCATTTCGCGGATCGCCCGGCGCCCTACAAAGGTTACAAAAAAGGTTATAATGAGTATACAACACAAATTCAACAATTCGACTTTCAAATATTTCACTCAAATATTTCTTATGACTGCAATATCAGAAATGCATTCATTTCAAAAGTTATGATAATAGTTTTAAGTATGATGCTAAACTATTTAGTATCTTATTTTGTCTCTGTCATACTTGATTATCTATATCAATAAGAAGCTGACAACATAAAAAAAATGTATAGTTAGCTGTGGCTTAGTAGCTACTCTTATATTTTTCTTTCACTACTCATAAATATTCAGTATGTATACTTTTTGCATTATTGAGACTATTATACCATACAATTGAAATACATCCTCATCAAGTGTGAGAATTTTTACTTCACCATGTCTGCCTATAATGTGTAGTCATGTCTGCAGTGAAAAACAAAGTACCTTGACATTAACACTATCATAATATACTTTTCAGTGTACACAATCATGATCAGTTTAATGATACTTTGAAACCAAACAGCTTTTTACCCGTGTTTCAGGCCCTCAACACACATCACTACTTTAAATAATTAAGTCACTGATATGACATCGCTCCAAAAAAGCATACAGATATTCCGGGCTGTGCAGGGGATTGTGCAGGCGCAACTAACCTGCGCCTGCACAACTTTGAGCAAAAAGGATCAAGTTGAGGCCACCACAGGTGAAGAGCTGCTGCATTGCAGGATGCAACACAGCAGCACCACCTGTAGCTGGCCCTCAACTACACTCTCTCATACCTCTCAACCTTTTGTCCCCAAATGTACATTGCCTCTCAAAATGTGGAAAGAATGGGCAAAAGCTGGAACACTTTATCAAATCGTTAAATTAGAAGCTCACAACACTGTGAAATTGTTTGCATTTATGTTCAGAAAAGTCTGCTATTAATCAAATTTATATATTTAGCATCATTTACTATGGAGTTTACTAAAATGTTAACACTGAATGTGGTACAAGTCCTCTAGCAATGAAACAGGGAGCTTTGTGGTAAAATGAGGCGTTCCTCGTAATGGTATAGTTGAGAGGTGATGCACTCTATGCCCCCCTCCCAGCAATCGCGGGCAGCAATGTGTGCCCCAACATACATGTGTTTTGGGGTTGCCAACCCACATCCCTTGTCCCGGGATTTTCAGGATATGATCGGGAGCTGGGGGATGTGTTTGAATATCAGCCAGCGATCAGGCTTATTGGTCCACTGGACCACCAGGGATATTCGGGAGGTGGGGGGTGTTTAATTACTTCATCCCATGATCGTGCTCACGGTCCACTGGACCACCAGGGCTGTGTTGGGGAGAGACACATTGCTGCCCTTGATCGGGCTGGTGAGAAGGGTATCTACGCTATGCCTGCGATTGGGCCAGTGGGGGGTGGTGGTGGGGTTTTTATGCTCTTTGCCCATGATTGGGCAGCAGAGAGCGTCCTTCCCAGCGGCTGCTGCCTGGCAGGAGCCAGGCGCAAGTCCTCGGGGATCGGCACACCTGCATGCTAGCATGCAAATGGGGCCATAATCAGATGCAAATGGCCCCCCATGCCTTGCATGAATTATAGCCCCATTGCATATCACCTTTTTGAATATCGGGATTTTGCCACTACAAGTTGGATACTCCACTTTGTCAACTTGCGGTGCAGCAATTCCAACGCGCCATGCACAGTGGCTGTGCTGAGGGTGATATTCAAGGGTTCCTCAATAACACAACTCCTTTGAATATCGCCTGGACATACCCTGTGCAACTATTTTGCACTGCAGAGACTTGTGCCTATGAATGAGCGCCAGTTTGAATATCAGCCCTTAGTATATAAATACACATTTTCAAACCTACTAAAGTGTATGGAAATATCTAATACCTGATTGTAATGATAGCATCTAATGCTCATCTCGAAACAAATGTTTTAAACAGACATATTACACCTTTACTCATACAGTCTCACTGTCACGTCCTTACACTGTCCCAAAAGTTGGCATTTGACAACAACCACAGCATCATATAGTAAAGTATAAAAAACACAGTTTTACAGTATAGGTGCTCATTCAAAGTATTACACTGTGTGTCATAAAGCCATGCAGCATTGAATAATGCAGCAAATGTGATGTATGTGCCTAATATTTAACACAGTTTCACTGCTCAAGAACTTATTTTAATAACAACCCAATGTCACAGCACCGTATGATGTAGTGGAATTGCACCACTGCAAGTAGTCATAGTACTGCATTTTAAATGAGTGAGACAACTTCCATAGTGCTATATAAATGTACGCGATATTCATAGGGTGACACACAAACAGTCCCATTAACTGTATTATTACTTTTATCGACATTCCCTCAGTTCATGATCACCTTTTAAAAATACACATATCTGACAGTGCACTGAACAGCATCACACTGGATTGTAAGCGTAAGTATGGGGCTGGCAAGGCTGAAGACAGACACACTGCACAGCTATTCACTTTAACTGGGAAAAGGGGATCATAGAGACTACAAGGCACATTTTAACTTGTACATTGAGAAAAAAAAAAAAAAAAATCATAATTGGACACTTTGTACTTGCACACCATTTAGGTCACTACAATATCCTCCCACAATGTTGTGTTTTTGGGTGGTTGGGTATCTGCAGTGATCAATGCATTGCCACCCTTATAAGGTCACCAGCACACATAAAGTAAATAATGTCAACAGTGATTGCCCCCCACAACAAACAAAAGAAAGTGGTACTGCCTCGGCAATGAAGGTGTGTTGCCTCACACCCCAGACAATTGAACATTGCAGTGAGTATGCCAACAGACAGTGCACTCCCCTATCATGCAGTAAGACAGCAAGGTGTAGTTATCAACAGGAGCATTGATCACCACGAATGTTGACAACCATATGGTACTTCTCAACCATGCAGATAATAGCAACAACAGATTTCACTTACGTGGTGGGCTGGCGCCGGCTTCCTGCTTCACCTCCACATGTTCGACAGCAGCAGCTTCCCCAGGCTCTATTAAAGCAAACAAGTAAAAAAATGATCACATCAATAGATGAAATATCAAGGTAAAAGTGTTTTTCTTTAAAACATCAATTCTAATACTACATCATTCATACAACTATCATATGAACACATATCTCTTTACAGAAACAGCTCTGTCTCCAACTAGATGTATATTGTTAACTCAGTATTAAATGCATATAACAAGTCTTCTCATTTGCAAAAAGCCACACAAAGTTGAAATTATGACACCATGTATATATCATTTTCCAAGACAAATGTCCATCCAATCCAGAATAGTTAATATAAAAAATTCATTTTTCCTGGTGAATCCCCTAACACTGTTTCTTCAATAACGTTTTTCAAAGAAAACTCACAAATATATTATTGGTAGTATGCAGTGCAGAACAAGCAGTGCCTGCCCATCAATCATAATACTTATAACATTGTCATAATGCATATTTGTTACACAGAAACATCCTAAAAACATTACATGTATGTTCAATTTACACATGCATACCTAATTATATAGCGATCTGTTCCTTAAACAGTTTTAAAATGTGAGTTATTATAATAAGAATAACACAAACACAATGATAATGTCACTGTTCACTCAATGACCCTCTAGCTGAATATGGCAGCAGTTTATGTTATTAACCATAAATTACCCTACAGGGCTATTAAAACACATTAACAAACATGTAGATATTCTATGCTGTCCATTAACCAACTATTGCAATAATAAAAATGAAACATTGGCAGGACATATAGAAATATTAAGTGAATACAATCTAGGGACATGTCATAATTAGCAACAGATAATTAAGCAGTACACAGTGAATACCACTGAGACACCTACAGCATTAAATTGGTAATCTATTGCTCATTGTACATTAACTCCACCACCAAAATTAGCAGAGGAAGACAACCCCCACAACACCACATCTACACATGGACATACATCCATTCTCAGATTCATGAAGAATATTCCACTCACATAATAGTAATACCAGTTTGTTATGGTAGTACAGGATCTTCTGCCATGGTGGCACTGCACATGCACTAGACTTAGTTAGCTTACCTTTTTGAACTATTTTGGGTGGGATGTTCAAAATGGTTGACCCATACTCAATAGGGTTGCACATGTGCAAGTAAAAATTCCACCATTCTAAGATATTCAATAAAAGACAGTTGCGCCACTGAAAACAGGCTGAGCAACAGCACAATGCAAATGAATGCAAGGTCAAGTGGAGGGAGGAACCATGCATGAACTCCAGAGCTGATATTCACCGATGCTGTGCAGGTTGTGTGGCTACAGCACAGCAAGCCTGCGACTTGAGGCAAAAAAAAACCTAACTCGAGGGTCACCACAGCAGAGATGCTGGATTTCAGGAGTGAAACACAGCAGCTACCACCTGTGCTGGCCACCAACCCAGTCCATGTCAGCCTCCCTGCAGCCCGATTGCAGGCACCTGACTGCAAATCCCTCCCACCCCTCCCAGTAGACCGACCGCGGGCGTTGTACCTCCCCAACACCAAGGCGAATCGCGGGCAGCACTGTGGCTCCCCGAATGTATCCCTGATGCTCCAGTGGACCGAAATGCCCGATCACAGCCAATAAGTTAAGTAACCACAAATGTATCCCTCGTGGTCAGTGGACCAAAATGCCCAATTGCAGCCAGTAAGTAAAAACAACACCACTCCTCCTGAACATATCTGTGGTGAACCAGTGGACCAAAATGCCTAATCATGGGCAGTAAGTTAATAACCCCTCTAAAAGATAGCCCTGGTGGCTAGTGTCCCCCACCCACCTACCCACAGAACACCAGTACCCGCTCACCCCTCACAGGCAGTGGGCAGCATCATCCACCACCTGTCACCCATCAACTGACTGCCCATTAGGGCTGCACACCCATTGGTGCAGACCAGAGTCAATGGCGCACCCCATACTGTACAGCATCACATTCCAGATTTGTGAATCAATTCATTCATTCAAAATCCTGAGAACTGTCAGAAGTACGGTATGGGCTGCGCCTACATGGCTATGCCTATACACCAATGGCCGTTGCAGCCCTACCAGGCAGTCGGTCGGCCGGTGGCGGGGTGGCAGGCATGTGGGATGCTGGCACCACCAGCTGCCAGGGGGTGGGGTGGGAAGCCGCGGAGTCGTGGTGTGGGTCATCACAGTACCCACCAGGGCTATGTTCAGGGAGGGATTATTAAACTACTACCTGCAATGAGCCTTTTCGGTCCACTGGATCAGCAGGGATGCGTCGGGGGGTACATTGCCTTGTGATCGAGCTGTTGGGGGAAATTGAACCATACCACGTGATCAGCCCAGTGGCGGTGCTGTAGGAGTATTCACTGTTTTCTCTATGATCGAGGTGCAGTGGGGCATTGTTCCCGATGGCTGCAGCCTGTCAGGGGCCTTGCGCACAATTCCGCAGGATAAGCAGACCTACATGGTAATGCCATGCAAATTGCTGCCCCAATCACATGCAAATGCCCCCACTGTGGCTTGCATGAATTACACCATTGCATATCACGGTTTGAATATCACCCAGACACACAGCTGTGCAACTAATTTGCACAACACAATGGCTAACGTATGAATGGCACAATTTGAATATCCCACCCTTTGTGTCATGAAACCCTCTTTTCTTATTTGTAAACAGCCCTAACAAACTTTGTGATAATAAAAGTCTTACCGTCAGATCAATCAAAATGACACTTTCAGTGTCCGACTGACCACCCTCAGACTTGACTCTGCTGGCACTACCTCGCGTACAGCTGGGGAACTCGATGTTCTACCACGAACCCGAGAAAAAAAAAATTTAAGTGTTAGATGTAAATCACAGTACAGTTTTTAAGACTTACAACAACACTAAATCAACCCACATACACAACATTGCTTCTAATTATACAGACCACAAGCATTATGGGCACATATTATAACAATTCTATATTTCTGTGCAGAGGCCCACACACCAGTATCTACATAGTCTGTAACGATGGAGCATCAAACATTGATATGTACATTTGTATGTGTCTGTCTGTGTATTAAGCATTCCGGTCCACTGAACCACCAGGTATGCATTAAGAGAAGTGGTGGGTCTATTACACTTACTACAAGTGATCAGCCATTTCCTTCCACTAGACCACCAAGGGACATGTTCATGATGAGAGGTTGCTTATTACACAGTATTACAGACTTGTACAAAGTTTAAACCACTACATCACAATAACTAAAACAGTAACATTTTGTTCGCTTCCAGCGTAGTAGAATGCTATATGTATAAATGTTCTATGTTTCTGGCATAGCTATCTTAGCAAGCTCTGGTTTGTGGAGTGAAAAACAGCACAGTAAATAAATGGAAGAATTAGGTAACATGTTTTGATAGTACATCCTTTCATATGGTATAAACTATTATAAAAGCGTTGTGAGGAAATACAGGTTTCTGATTAGTATCAAACAGTTATTAGCTGTATGTCAATCTTTGATTGACATATGTGTAAGACAAAGCACTATACAAAACAATGTTCAACACTATTTACAAAATATTGCTATGATAATACTAGTAAGGCACTCTGAGTGTTTATAGTAATGGTCACTTAATCACTGTGAGGGAGCATGCAGTACTCGGCTGTGCCTCACGCCACATTACACCAATAAACACAGATTTACACAACATTGACATAATCGCTCCTGATGTCTTATTGCTTAATCATGCAGTATACAATTATTTTACAAATTCTGAATACATGGACAACTATTATGAAAAGTTGTGCTGGCTTACTTCACGGTGAGTAAAGCTCCCCGCGGCTGGCTTGCCAGCAGCTTCCTGACTCATAAGCGGTAGTACCAGCAAGTATCATTATCAGGTATCCCCTCCTGTTGTTTAAAATGTAAAAATGTTGGTGCAACAGCTTCCACTTCTTCTTACTAACTGCTACCACGCTCTTGTTTTTTCACTTTCAAAGCTATATACAGATAGCTGTTAATGCGCCTCCGCCGAATCCAGTTTCGATTAGTACTCCTCATCAAGACTCTTTTTGTTACCTCTAGCCTGGACTGCCTCAAGCAGTGCACACACCTCATAAGGTCCACTGCCTCATTATCTCAGTTTTAATTTTCTGAGTTCTAAATACAAACAAAAACAAATATACATTAGTATCATGTAACAATATAAATAATTTCTTAAACGAATTTCATATAATATAATTAAATTAAAGTACATAGCCTTCAATATAGTGAAACACAGATCAGTAGCAGTTCATATACAGGGCTAAAAAGAGATTCAGCCACCTCCTTGGTAACAACAACTGCTAATATGGTGTCCCACCATCATGCTATCCTCTAGTCTCGATGGGTGAAGTACCAACGAACATCAGATTGGACACCACCATGACATATCCATCTGTACTACACTGAGTGTTCACACAACATAGTAGCGATGATGTTAAATGAAATGAACCACATTGCAGAACTGTGTGCACACACCTATTAATGCACTTAATAAATGTGAAGACAGCTAACAAAACTGATTGAAAATAATTGCATGATAATCCTGTTATGCATTATGGTAGCCATATACTAATAACTACCCATATCTGTAACATTAAAAATAAATCTATATCCTGACATACCAGTAAAAGCGTATACAACAGTACCACTGTGTTTATTGAAGTTGCATACATACCATGTTGGTACAGCTACAATACTGTAAGGCCACAGTAAATGGTACACTCATTTAACATACTCAAACTATTTACTAATGTTGAGACATAACAATATCATACAATTGTGAACTGACAGCAGCAGGAAAATTACTGTTACTCGCCCCCCACTAAGTAATATAGCAAACCCATATATGTGTCATATATGTGAGTGATGCATGCAGTTGATATATTTTTTGACCACATTAATATGGTTTTGAAAAAGACCTTTATTAGTATACTGTAATATTTCCTCAAACAGTCTCACAATCTTAAAGGACTTTCCAGGATTCCATCTTGAGGTCTCCCAGAAAATGACAATTGCAACATCACGAGAAATGTACACCATCTGGTAGGAATGGCCAATCATTACGGTATTTTATTTCCGGGTGGCGTAAAGTACGCATTCCATGCATGCGTGAAAACGCAATAATCTGTACATTTACTTTTCTGTGAGCTCTGTCAATCAGAAACATATGATCCTCTGCTTGCAGACTCTCGCTCTGTAATATCTGAAAAGATGATAATACAGTCAGGCAACATAGACATAATAAAGCAAGGTCAATTTTGCCTCTAACTAACTAAATCTACCAGCGTTTTGAGCCCAAATCATTGCCTCAGATGTATTAGCAGTATGTCAGGAGAGAGTGAGTTCTCAAAAGTCTGTGCATGGTTGGCATAAAATGTTACCCATCTCATGCCACCATGATAAACCATCTTACATAGCATTTCGGGGCTGCAGGTCCCTCCCAAAATTACTATGAACTGCAAACTCAGCTGCTAGTCTTATGTAACTGCTTCCCAACTATCACAAAATCCTTTTGTTATTTTCTGCCATTCTAAGTTTTAAACTCAGAACTGTACAGAAACTACAAGAAAGGATTGTTCACCCTGCAGTGACCAGACAGCACTAAAATCAAACTGATATTTCCTCCTTATTTCAAGCTAGCTTCAGTGCGTTCAGACAAAACACAGAAATAAAAAAACATTCCTCCTGCTCTGGCCATTAACCAATGCAACTGATGCATTCAGTATTACTAGATATGTTCCTGCAAAAATCTCGAAACCACTGAGAACTGGAAAATGCATGCTTTTCATAAGCAGTTTTAACAATTACAACATGAAACAAGTCTGATTAGTTCCATTTCTCATACAACTCCACGTGCCTTCCTATCTCCCTCCATTTGCAGCTGTATCTGCACAATTAGTACTAAAATGTACCACTTTAAACTATTTTCTCTTAAGAATAGCCTGCTAAACAATAACAATTAACATGAGAGATTCAACAGAAAAAACGTTTTGATTAATAGTATGTACATGTTGTAACACTTTTTAATACTAGAAAATATCATGTAGAAAGACTGTCTTACAGTTTCAAACTACTCTTTCTCAACAATATTAAAAATGGATCCTGTACTTCTTCTTCATGTTGTCCTCTGATTCATTCTCAGAAGTGTAAAATCATAAATTACATTGGTAGGTAGCTGTCACTCAAACACTTTTGTTCGATAATGAATGTTCCAACCACTCCCAAGTGTTAGATCAACTTGACATCGAATGCACGAAAGTACATTCGCACGATAAACGACAGTAAAATTTGCGAAAATTCAGTTAAACGGTATGACCTTTAATAGACGATGCAGTAAAATTTGCGACACTGAATGCACAAAGTATTTTTGAAAACGTGCTCACAAATAATTTTCAACTTATATATTGACACAATTTCAGTTTTATGGAAAAATAGCTCAATTTTCAATTTAAACACATAATCTGCTGCATAGCTACTTGAACTCAATGCAGTTCAGATATTTTAGTCTATTCCAAATTATGGCTGTACAGCAGACTTGCAAAACACTAATTTGTTGTAATTTTCACACTCAAATGTACTCATATATCCATTTAAGACCTCTATATAACAGTGTCACTCTGATGTTTATACATTTCTACCATATAGTCATTTCTCACATAAACTGAACCAACGCCATAACAAAACACACTAATGTTAAGATGTGATAATAAAATCTGTACTATTCACAAGGTTGTGTTAAAAGCAAAATAATTCTCAACACAAAAAGTACAACAATACAAACTTGCAAGTGTACATATAAACTGCACTAAGCTTGTAAATCAAAATATTTCAAATTCTCACACAAATTTTTAGACATATTCATTTAAGTTGCCTGTTCATAAACACAGCCACGGTAAGTTTGTGACTGTGCCCCATACAGTTATTTAGTAAATGAACTGCAGCATTGCAGTACATGCAGAAAAACACTTTTCCATGTTATAAAATAACAGCTCAATGACACAGGAGTAAAAACACAATGCGATAATATGCACAGCGATATTGAAATTAGTTAACATGCAAGCATACTTAACAACTGTAATACACTCACACAACAGTAATAATGGGGATATCTCCTCTATTATAAACATACTAATTATTTACAGTTGTTAACATACTATCACTCTCAAGTTTTTGCTCTACCATATAAAGTATCATACTATTTATATACATGGTGAAAACACATATTCATCCAAGTAAATCACACCTATCCAAATCATATGAACACATGTGAAAAAAATCTTTTAAATGTGTGCTAAAATGAGAATGACAAACTTCTGATATTAAGCTGGAGTACACATTCTAAACTATAGTTTAGTTATGTTTTACCAAATTGATATACTTAACGTACTACCCATCAATACACACTGTTATAAGAAATTTACTGAAGCCTATTCTAAAACTTTTTATTTTTCTGTCTCATACAGGTGCCTGATACTTCTGTAGATTACTGCTCACTATCACCATTATACCAAAAATGCCACTAAATACAGACGTAGATGTGTATCAAACAGGCAGTATAATAGTACTACACCATAGAGACAACAAACAAAACAGTAAGAAACACACCCAAAAATGAAATCAACGAACTGCACAACAGCGAACCATACATCAGGTCACTGCACAACCAAAAATCATAACAGAAAAACAAAATGTATACCATCTAAATATTATTAATCTGAGATGAGCAACTATTTTGGACAACCATCAAGAGACACTCTAAACAACACGGAAAATCAAAAATGACTTACAACTCAGAAATATTTCCATCACTATGAAATAGCTAAGTTGAAAGACTTATCGCTCTAACTCACACACCACAAAACGAAGTCACCTTTCTCTGATGAATTTACGTCGAAAGTATACTTTTGTCAACAGGCACTGTTTGTACCATGATTGTGGCGTAGATGTGTCATGCGAACAATTCAGGAAACTTGTATATGCCATTAAAAAAGGCTTCAACAATATCATTTTTGACATTGACCTTCTGTCATGTTTTCACAGGACAGTGATGCACACACAACCTCGAAGCATATTTCTGGGAAGGTCTTATCATTACTTTACAAAGAACAGGCGTTCAGTACTGATGAATCCGGCAAACTAAAATATATAGTATCTCTGATGACAATCAATTAATAGTGATGATGACTGTCAACCACACTCTTCAATAAATAGCACTGACATTGTCATATGATGATACCTGCAACTTAGGCAATCATCATTTAAAAGTAGAACACTTTATTACCTATTAGTAATAAAAGATGAAAGAGGCATAAACTGTTTACGAAATTGACCATTGTGAAATCCGACCACATACTGGACTCATGGGTCTCCTTGCATCTTGATACTGGTGTTGTGATGTTTTTCACAACATGAGGATGCTTGCAGTGCATCAAACAGGCATGAAACTTTGTCTAAAGTATATGAAGTACAGCGAGCCATACATCCATACACTGTTTAAATGACTTATTGCAATCCAAGTGACATGCATGGTGCCATACTTTCCTAAAAAACTGCAACACCTTCCGTACCAGAAACAACAATTTTCAGTGTAACACTTCTGTAAAATCTGTTCCGTGTTGAAAAGGACAGTCTGAAACAATGCAGGAAGGAAGTACTAAGTTTGAGGTTGCAAAGTCTCAAGTTTGTTCTGTATGTATGTCATGCAACCGTTTGTGCTACGAACAAACTGTCACAGTCAACCTACAAACCTTGTCACCATACAATGACATGGTTCGCCTCGCAACATTCTTACTGCTGAAATATCTTTCACTCACAGACACCATTGTACTAGCCTACTGTTTTCAAACTGAAGTACAACACTTTACCAGCAAGGTCAATGCTAAACAACATGGAAACAGATGTTACACAAGTGATTTCAACATTGAATATGTTTGAACATATTCTATTCAGACAATGAAACCATTCAAGCGATTCGTCTGAACACAAGACGGAACATTCACAGAAAGAGCTTGTTAGATCCTAAAGGGTTCTGTGATGTATCTACCACTTCATCTACAGGAAATGTTCAAGCAATCTCAACAGAAAATAGTTTGGTCATTCTTGTAAATGGTGTGCCTACAAAGGTCAAGTCATCTGGCAGATGTTGTCCAATGTCAAACATCTTTGTGCAGTCCATTCTGGGATGCAGCACTCGGCATTTCCACCTATTCACATCTCGATCACGTCATGCATCTCGGTCTCGATACCGGGAATCTAAACCAATTAACCATTCCATGGAGTCCAATGGACACCCCATGTCTTCCCACACTGGGAAACAGCAACTATAAAACATGCCATGGTGTTCAATGGACACGCAATACTGACAAGATAGAGGGAAGTCTTGTGCAGTCCATTCCAGGATGCAGCACTCAGTATTTCCCAACTATCTTACATCTCGATCACGCCGCCATCTCGGTCTTGATACAAGGAATCTACGCCAATTATCCATTCCATGGTGTCCAATGGACACCCCATGTCTTCCCACACTGGGAAACAGCAACTATAAAACATGTTATGGTGTTCAATGACCTAATCGTCGACTATGATAGAGGGAAGTCTTGTAGTCCATTCCGGGATGCAGCAGTCAGCATTTCCCAAATATCTTACATCTCGATCACGCCGCCATCTCGGTCTCGATACCAGGAATCTACTCCAATTTACCATTCCATGGTGTCCAATGGACACCCCATGTCTTCACATACTGGGAACAGCAACTATAAAACATGCCATGGTGTCCAATGGACATGCAATGCTGACTATGATAGAGGGAAGTCTTGTGCAGTCCATTCTGGGATGCAGCACTCAGCATTCCACTCATTTACATCTCAGATACGCCACGTTTCTTCCCGTCTCAATCACCAGGAATCTATGCCAATTAACCATTCCATGGTGTCCAATGGACTTCATGTCTTCCTACACTGGGAAACAGCAACTATAAAACATGCCATGGTGTCCAATGGAAACGCAATGCTGACTATGATAGAGGGAAGTCTTATGCAGTACATTCTGGGATGCAGCACTCAGCATTTCCCACCTATCTTACATCTCGATCACTGCGCAATCTCGGTCTCGATACCGGGAATCTACACCAATTTACCATTCCATGGTGTCCAATGGATACCCCTTGTCTTCTTCCCATACTGGGAAACAGCAACTATTAAACATGCCGCAGTCCAATGGACACGCACGTTGACTATGATAGAGGGATGTCTTGTGCAGTCATTCCAGGATGCAACACTCGAGCACTTCCCACCTATCATCCATTCGATCACTCCACCATCTGGGGTCTCGATACAGGAATCGTAATTACCATTCCATGGAGTCTAATGGACATCCCATGTCTTCCCACACTGGGAAACAGCAACTGTAAAACATGCCATTGTGTCCAATGTACACACAAAGCTGACATGATAGAGGGAAGTCTTGTGCAGTCCATTCCGGGATGCAGCACTCAGCATTTCCCACCTATCTTACATCTCGATCACGCCACCATCTCGGTCTCGATACCAGGAATCTATGCCAATTAACCATTCCATGGTGTCCAATGGACTCCCCATGTCTTCCTACACTGGGAAACAGCAACTATAAAACATGCCATGGTGTCCAATGGAAACGCAATGCTGACTATGATAGAGGGAAGTCTTATGCAGTACATTCTGGGATGCAGCACTCAGCATTTCCCACCTATCTTACATCTCGATCACGTTGCCATCTCGGTCTCGATACCAGGAATCTACGCCAATTAACCATTCCATGGTGTCCGATGGACTCCCCATGTCTTCCTACACTGGGAAACAGCAACTATAAAACATGCCATGGTGTCAAATGGACACGCAAAGCTGACTATGATAGAGGGATGTCTTGTGCAGTCCATTCCAGGATGCAGCACTCGGCATTTCCACCAATCTTACATCTTTACACTCCACCATCTCGGTCTCATACCGAATTCACGCCATATTTATCTCCATGGTGTCCAATGACACTCTACGTCTTCCCACACTGCAGCAGCAACTGTAAAATATGCCATGGTGTCCAATGGACACACAATGCTGACTATGATAGAGGCAAGTCTTGTGCAGTCCATTCCTGGGATGCAGCACTCAGCATTTCCCACCTATCTTACATCTCGATCACGCCGCCATCTCGGTCTCGATACCAGGAATCTATGCCAATTAACCATTCCATGGAGTCCAATGGACACCCCATGTCTTCCCACACTGGGAAACAGCATCTATAAAACATGCCATGGTGTCCAATGGACACGCAATGCTGACTATGATAGAGGGAAGTCTTGTGCAGTCAATTCCAGGATGCAGCACTCAGCATTTCCCACCTATCTTACATCTCGATCACTCCGCAATCTCGGTCTCGATACCGGGAATCTACGCCAATTTACCATTCCATGGTGTCCAATGGACACCCCATGTCTTCCCATACTGGGAAACAGCAACTATAAACCTGCCATGGTGTCAAGTGGACACGCAATGCTGACTATGATAGAGGGAAGTCTTGTGCAGTCCATTCCGGGATGCAGTACTCAGCATTTCCCACCTATCTTACATCTCGATCACTCCGCCATCTCGGTCTCGATACCGGGAATCTACACCAATTAACCATTCAATGGAGTCCAATGGACACCCCATGTCTTCCCACACTGGGAAACAGCAGCTATAAAACATGCCATGGAGTTCAATGGACATGCATTGCTGACTATGATAGAGGGTAGTCTTGTGCAGTCCATTCCGGGATGCAGCACTCAGTATTTCCCAACTATCTTACATCTCGATCACGCCGCCATCTCGGTCTTGATACAAGGAATATACGCCAATTAACCATTCCATGGTGTCCAATGGACACCCCATGTCTTCCCACACTGGGAAACAGCATCTATAAAACATGCCATGGTGTCCAATGGACATACAATGCTGACTATGATAGAGGGAAGTCTTGTGCAGTCCATTCTGGGATGCAGCACTCAGCATTTCCCACCTATCTTACATCTCGATCACTCCGCAATCTCGGTCTCGATACCAGGAATCTACACCAATTTACCATTCCATGGTGTCCAATGGACACCCCATGTCTTCCCACACTGGGAAACAGCAACTATAAAACATGCCATGGTGTCCAATGGACACACAATGCCGACTATGATAGAGGGAAGTCATGTGCAGTCCATTCCGGGATGCAGCAGTCAGCATTTCCCACCTATCTTACATCTCGATCACGCCGCCTTCTCGGTCTCGATACCGGGAATCTACTCCAATTTACCATTCCATGGTGTCCAATGGACACCCCATGTCTTCCCACACTGGGAAACAGCAGCTATAAAACATGCCATGGAGTCCAATGGACATGCAATGCTGACTATGATAGAGGGAAGTCTTGTGCAGTCCATTCCGGGATGCAGCACTCAGCATTTCCCACCTATCTTACATCTCGATCACTCTGCCATCTCGGTCTCACGATACCGAGAATCTACTCTATTACCATTAAATCCATGGTGTCCAATGACACCCTTTGTCTTCACATACTGGGAACGCAGCATCATAAAACATGCCATGGTGTCCAATGGACATGCAATGCTGACTATGATAGAGGGAAGTCTTGTGCAGTCCATTCTGGATGCAGCACTCAGCATTTCCCACCTATCTTACATCTCAATCACGTCGCTATCCCGGTCTCAATACTCGGGAATCTATACCAATTAACCATTCCATGGAGTCTAATGGACATCCCATGTCTTCCCACACTGGGAAACAGCAACTATAAAACATGCCATTGTGTCCAATGGACACAATGACTACGATAGAGGGAAGTCATGCAGTCCATTCCGGATGCAGCAGTCAGCATTTCCACCTATCTTACATCTCGATCACGCGCCTTCTCGGGTCTCGATACCGGAATCTACTCCATTTACCATTCCATGGTGTCCAATGGACACCCCATGTCTTCCCACACTGGGAAACAGCAACTGTAAAACATGCCATGGTGTCCAATGGACACGCACGTCGACTATGATAGAGGGAAGTCTTGTGCAGTCCATCTGGGATGCAGCAGTCAGCATTTCACCTATCTTACATCTCGATCACGCCGCATCTCTGTCCTCGATACCGAATCTACTCCACTTGCCATTCCATGGTGTCCATGGACACCCCATGTCTTCCCACACTGGGAAACAGCAACTTAAACTTGCCATGGTGTCCAATGGACACGTAATGCTGACTATGATAGAGGGAAGTCTTGTGCAGTCCATTCCGGGATGCAGCACTCAGCTTTTCCCACCTATCTTACATCTCAATCACGTCGCCATCCGGGTCTCAATACTGGGAATCTATACCAATTAACCATTCCATGGAGTCTAATGGACATCCCATGTCTTCCCACACTGGGAAACAGCAACTATAAAACATGCCATTGTGTCCAATGGACACACAATGCTGACTATGATAGAGGGAAGTCTTGTGCAGTCAATCCGAGATGCAGCACTCAGCATTTCCCACCTATCTTACATCTCGATCACTCCGGCATCTCGGTCTCGATACCAGGAATCTACGCCAATTAACCATTCCATGGTGTCCAATGGACACCCCATGTCTTCCCACACTGGGAAACAGCAACTGTAAAACATGCCATGGTGTCCAATGGACACGCAATGCTGACTATGATAGAGGGAAGTCTTGTGCAGTCCATTCCTGGGATCAGCTCAGCATTTCCCACCTATCTTACATCCGATCATCGCCATCTCTGTCTCGACACTTGAATCTATACCAATTAACCATTCCATGGTGTCCATGGACACCCCATGTCTTCCCATACTGGGAAACAGCAACTGTAAAACATGCCATGGTGTCCAATGGACACGCAATGCTGACTATGATAGAGGCAAGTCTTGTGCTGTCCATTCTGGGATGCAGCACTCAGCATTTCCACACTATCTTACATCCTCGATCACTCATCTCTGTTTCGATACCATTAATCTATACCAATTAACCATTCCATGGAGTCCAATGGACACCCCATGTCTTCCCACACTGGGAAACAGCAACTATAAAACATGCCATGGTGTCCAATGGACACGCAATGCTGACTATGATAGAGGTAAGTCTTGTGCAGTCCATTCCGGGATGCAGCACTCAGCATTTCCCACCTATCTTACATCTCGATCACTCCGCAATCTCGGTCTCGATACCGGGAATCTACGCCAATTTACCATTCCATGGTGTCCAATGGACACCCCATGTCTTCCCATACTGGGAAACAGCAACTATAAAACCTGCCATGGTGTCACGTGGACACGCAATGCTGACTATGATAGAGGGAAGTCTTGTGCAGTCCATTCCGGGATGCAGCACTCGGCATTTCCCACCTATCTTACATCTCGATCACTCCGCATTCTCGGTCTCGATACCAGGAATCTACGCCAATTTACCATTCCATGGTGTCCAATAGACACCCCATGTCTTCCCATACTGGGAAACAGCAACTATTAAACATGCCGTGGTGTCCAATGGACACGCAATGCTGACTATGATAGAGGGAAGTCTTGTGCTTTCCATTCCGGGATGCAGTTCTCAGCATTTCCCACCTATCTTACATCTCGATCACGCCGCCATCTCGGTTTCGATACCATTAATCTATGCCAATTAACCATTCCATGGTGTCCAGTGGACACCCCATGTCTTCCCACACTGGGAAACAGCAACTATAAAACATTCCATGGTGTCCAATGGACACGCAATGCTGACTATGATAGAGGGAAGTCTTGTGCAGTCCATTCCGGGATGCAGCACTCGGCATTTCCCACCTATCTTACATCTCGATCACTCCGCCATCTCGGTCTCGATACAGGGAATCTACGCCAATTTACCATTCAGTGGAGTCCAATGGACACCCCATGTCTTCCCACACTGGGAAACAGCAACTATAAAACATGCCATGGTGTCCAATGGACATGCAATGCTGACTATGATAGAGGGAAGTCTTGTGCAGTCCATTCCGGGATGCAGCAGTCGGCATTTCCCACCTATCTTACATCTCGATCACTCCGCCATCTCGGTCTTGATACCGGGATTCTATGCCAATTAACCATTCCATGGTGTCCAATGGACACCCCATGTCTTCCCACACTGGGAAACAGCAACTATAAAACATACCATGGTGTCCAATAGACACGCAATACTGACTATGATAGAGGGAAGTCTTGTACAGTCCATTCTGGGATGCAGCACTCGGCATTTCCCACCTATCTTACATCTTGATCACTCCGCCATCTTGGTCTCGATACCGGGAATCTGCGCCTGTCAAGCGATGTACTATTCTGTGTCGCTATCGCTTGTATTCGGTGATCCGGGCATCCCGTATTTCATCTTTGAATGGTATTCGGAGAAGCATTTATCTACACAGAGGCCCTTGACACAATCTGCACACCAGTAGGTCGATTCCTTACGCTTCCCTTTCTTTGTGCACACAACACATCTTCTGGTAGGGTACAGCTTCTTTGGCGTTCTTGGTATTTTTGATGGGAAGTGCTTTCCTTGCAGTCGTTGGCATGGATCAAATTTTGTCGATTCCCGTTTTTGGCTATGCTTTGGAAGATCATCTATTTTTTTTTGCTTGTCTTTATAAGTTCCTTAATTACAGTTCGTTTGGAATTCCAAGTGCATCATCTTCTTTCTTTCTGGGGAAAATTTCTTGTACATTATGTACCTCTGAATTTACATGGCATTCAGTAAATAAAAGAACTCCTTCTGCCATACCTTCTTGCATCACCGGTTAAAATTGTAATACCCTGCCAGCTGATCATTTTTGTCAACTCCACCCATGTATCTGTTGTAGTCCAGTATACATTTTGGCTTTTTTTATCGACTCCCCAGTCTTCCAATCCTTTCTTCCAGTATCGACAAATTCAGTACTTGATGTTGTTGACAGCATGTGTATGTCCCTCTTTTCTCTCCACTTCATACAGAGTATTGGTGTCTTCCTGAATGTAACCTTTTCTTTCATCTTCAGCTTTTTGTCTTTTATTTTGGGAGGCATTCCCTTTGCGGTTGGGCATAACAGTTCCAGTTGCACCAACTCTAGATAAAAATAGATCTGTGTAGAGTTGAGGTCCAGTGTAGTATCTGTCTGTGTAAATCCTGTAGCCTTTCCCTCGCAGTTCTTCTCTAACAAGATCAAAACAAACTCTGTATGTATGTCCTTTGCTCTGTTCCTCATCGACTTTGCCTGTATAGAATTGCCAGTTGCATATGTATCCCGAGTTTGATTCACATAAGGTGTACACCTTGATTCTGTGCTTCACTGGTTTTTGTTGATTAAATGTTCTGTAACTTAGATTTCCCTTCCACAGACATATACCTTCATTCAGGGAGAGGTCGCGGTCGGGAAGATAGGTTTCTCGTGATCTCTTCAGGAAACGCTCATGTATCTCCCTAATGTGAAAAAGTTGATCAAATCCCTCCATCCCTCTAGGCTTCCGATTCGAGTTGTCAACCATGTGGAGAAAAGAAAAAATCAGGTTGAATCGGTTCCTTGCCATCACACTGCCCCAGATGGTGTGTAGGTGACTTCATCCAATCCCCAGTATTCATCTTTACTGCTCTTCACTACCAGTCCCATCGCAATGTATAATGCAAAAAACCTCTTCAGTTCTTCTTTGTCAGTCATCTTCCAAGCCCTGGCCCTTGAATATGGTGGCAACTCATCAATTGGATGTGCCAGAAAGAAATCATGGGCATATCTATTTGTTTCCCTTGCAATAAGCTCCAAATCTTCTTCCATCAGGCAAAACAGTTGTACAAATCCAAGTGGACTTTCTGGGACTGGTACTTGGAGACCTGAAGTTGCAGTGAATAGGTGTCCATTGTCACTTGTTGTTGTCACCTCTTCCCATTTGTCTTCTCTTCTAACACTTTGTTCTGCTGATGACCGAGCCCTTTTACCATGAGTCTTCTTATGCATTGCACCTACTGATGTTGTGGGGGTCTCTTCATAATCTTCTTGCTCCACATCCGGCATGTAATCTTGATCAGTAACTTCTTCATCTTCAGAAGACTCATTCCGCACTTCCACCAGATCCAGATTGTACAATCTTTCTTCAACATCATCTTCACTATGCGATGTGGAGAAATCGGACTCGCTACACATCTGGATCTCGGCCAAAACATCCAATGCAGTCATTTTTTTTAGCCATGATGATTATTCTGTAAGGTGTAGAGAAAAAAACAAAACAAAAAAAAAACACATCATTGTTGCAAGTTATCTTTGTTGGGTGATTCTAACAATAATATTAAAAATGAAGCCCCTATGAATACCAGTTTGGCTCAATAAACCCTACTCCCCAACTCCCCACTGTGCACTGATTCATATTTTCAAATGTACCACAAAATATTCTATGTTCTGTTCAATTATGTCAAATATACTGCAAGGAATCAACCTGAAAGACAAAAAAAATAAGTTATATTCGAAGAGTTACATGTAATAACTTTAACGGAATACTCAAGCTCATTTTCACACATACGGGAAGACACAGTGATATGATAACAGAAACATCCCATCCCGTATCAGGTGCAACATCAAGTTAAGCATTCGCTAGTGTACAACGTCAACCCCCAATATATCACTATAGGTTTATGACTGTATAACATCAGTCTGCATTTTACCACCCTCCAGTGAGTTGTAATTCCTTCTGATGTTGCCCGGTTATAAACAAATATTATTTTCCTTAATACACTGACCTAAGGAACACTTGATTACTGCATATATATATATATATATATATATATGTGCGATGCTTGGCATCGGCTGACATGAAAAGCCAAGTAGAATATCAGATTTGCAAGGTAAATGACTATGTGTTTATGACCGGATAACATCAGTCAGCATTTTCGCCACCCGTAGTGTGTGTTAATGCCTCCTGATGTTACCTGGTTATAAACAAATAATGTATTTCCTTACTAGTCATGAAAATCACCAGATTGGAACCTTTCTTGTTTTGGAACTTGCAACTTTAATTAACCATACAATATGCAGTATCACAACATAGGAAGAACTTCACATATATCAAGTTAGGATCAACAATTCACAGTACAGCTGATATCCATCAAAAGTCAAACGTTCCAAAAGTGTCTATGTGTCAGTGAACTGATAAATGTAAAAATCTACCATTGTTCTCTTCTAATTTTCGGGTGCTGTCCCAATGAAGATGATGCACGAAAAACTCTAAGGGATCAAGTCAGGATAAGTGTTATTAAATTGACCTTAAACATTTGCAAGAACACATAATACATTTTAATTCAGTGATAAAAGCAACCAATGTTATGTCTTATTAATAAAGCATATACATCCAAAGTATTGTTTATAGTTTGTGAATTCAATTCTCAGTTCTTCTGATTACATTTGTTTTATATTGTGTCATAATACAAACAGTATATTACATGAACAAATAACTGCTGTACAAGTAGAAGTGAGAGTGAAAATATGTATTATTATATATGTAAGCATAATACCAAACAGGGTGGGTGGTATTGAAGATATACCGATCACCTAGGGCGAATGATGAGGCGGAGATTTGAAATTTTATTGGGTACTTTATGCCAATAGAAAATTAGGCTGGGCACAATGATACAGGATTACGTGAAGGGGCTAGTACTTTTTATCTACTGGGCTCTGTTGTCAGATAGACCAGGGCTTTGGGTAAGGAACTGGCCAATCAGAAGCCAGGATTTTACAAGCTCATTTTCTAATGAGTGTTCATCGTCACAATCCTTCTTTTGAAACAGCTCAAGAATATCAATTGATAGACTGAAAAATATTGAAAATATGTAACCTTAGAAAAGCATATGAAACATATTCAATGCGACATTTCAGATCAATACTCCTGTATACATTTTTCATCCAGCAGAGTGGAGCAGATGGCTGAACCATCCATGACTTTCAACATGTCATATTGCAGGACTTTACTGACATTGTGAGTAGTCCATCATGGCTCAGGTGTGGTGGCACAACACATTAAGGGGACTAACAAGGTGAAAGAGTCTAACATGTTCCAACATAAGAAAAATAGGACAAGAGGACACAGCATGAGATTAGAGGGATGCCAATTAAGGGTAATGTGGAGGAAGTTCTTTTTAAAGAAAGGGTGGTGGATGCATGAAACGGCCTACTTCAGGAAGTGGTGGATATGAATACAGTGCAGGGCTTCAAACAGGCATGGGATAGGCATAAGGGAGCAATACAGATGAATATGGATAGATAGGTCATTGACAAAGCAAAGTCCAATGGCACATTTATAATGTAGAAAAAGAAATGGGCAGACTGGATGGGCCTTGCAGTCCTTATTTGCCATCAACTTATATGTTTCTATGCACAATGGTGGGGGTGGAAAGGATGAGAAGGGACTTACAAACATACGAACATACGAAATTTGCCAGCAGATAAAGGCCTAGAGGTCTATCAAGTCTGCTTGAATGTGTAGCTAGCACCCCTTATTCTGCAGCTGCCCCTCCCTTCCACCCTTCCCCTTCATTAACCCTCCCCCCCTTGTCCTATCCCATCCTTGTTTGAAGCAGTCCACTGTTCTACTGCATACCACTTCAGCAGGTAATGCATTCCACCCAGCCACCACCCTCTCTGTAAAATCGGTTACCAACTGTGTTACAGGCTGTTTGAAAAAAAAGTCAAAAAATACTTTTTTTAAACTGGTGGGGACTGGTACCTCACACTGAGAATTGGATACAAGAGACAATCCACCTGGCACTGGATCTTTTAGTGGCAGGTTTCCCTTTACCCACCTCACCATAAGTGAGGAACAGTTGGAGGGAGTCAAACCTGTGGCCCTTGGTACGCTCTATGTAGTAGCTAAGGGCTCTTTTGACATCCAAACTGTGCAATCTCCTCTCACCAGAGGAGGAATGGTCAGTGAAGTACATAGGAAGAGACATGGATTGATTAAGGTGAAAGTCCGAGACCTCTTTAGGCAAGAACTGTCTGTTAGTCCTGAGGACCACTTTATCCCTATGAAAGGAGATAAAATCAGGCTCCACTGACAATGCTTGTAGTTCACTTATGCACCTGGCAGAAGTGATGGCTACCAAAAACTCAGTTTTCCAAGTCAAGTACTTAAGCTCTGCTGAAGACAAGGGTTCAAAAAGGGGGTTGCATAAGCTGGGCAATGCAAACATTAAGATCCCAGGCAGGGCAGGGTCCCTGAATGGGGGTTGGTGGAAGCAACCCCTGAAAAACTTAGAGAATACTGGATGAGCTGAAAGGAAGAGGGTTTCCTGCTGATAAGAAAGCAGACACGGCTGTCAGGTGCACTTTTAGGGTAGCTGGTCTCAGCCCCAAAGAATTCAAATGTACCATATAATCCAGAATCAGGGCAAACCAGCAGACGCTGGGGAAATATTCTTGCCAGAGCACCATATGGAAAATCTCTTCCATTTGGAATTATAAGTAGCCCTGGTGGAAGGCTTCCTAGAAGCCTTCAAAATATCGAGTACACCTTGAGAAAGGTGTAGGTCAGCAAACTCTAACTCTTCAAGAGCCAGGCCTTGAGATTGAGAGATTTGAGATTCAGGTACCAAACTCTCCCCTGGGCACAGATTAACAGATTGTGATTCCTGGGAAGACACAGGGGAAGGTGGACTGCTAAGGACAAAAGTAGCGGATACCAGGGCTGTGTGGCCCAATCTGGAGCAATCAGAATCATCTTGCAAGGTTGAGATCTGATTTTGACTAGCACCTTGAACAGGAGAGGGAAGGGGGGAAAGGCATAGAGATGCAGTAGAGGAGCCCTTGTTCTGTTGCCTCTCCTTATCCTTCTTATGATGGCCTTCGGGGGAAGTGGACGCCTGCCTCAGTTTTTGAGCTCCTTTTACATTGAACTCGTCTTCTTCTTTTTCAGAATATGGGCTTCCAGGGATCGCTGCCGACTTTTCCAGGTAGCCGCATTGAAGCTGAGGCAGTGCTGGCACTTCTCAAATGGGTGATTGGGGCCTAGGCAGAACAGGCACAGGGAATGTCCGTCCTCGTGTGGTAGTTGGGCGCCAGGGACTGCTAGGTAGAAATCTTTCTGTGGGGTCCTGCCACCTGCCAACGTCAGTCCTATAAGTAATTACCTACTGCAAAAGCCCTCTCGAAGTAAGATCTGGGATTATAGGACACATATCCCATGCAACCCCTTCCATGCCAGACACAACCAAGTAATATGTGGAGACCGTCTTACCAGGATACTGTGGAGTCAGAAGCAGGAATCTTGAAGGGACGATGTCCGTCAGTACTGAAAAATAAAATACAGGAATGGAGTCACAAAGGATCCGTAGTTCATAATAAATTATTAATATATGACATGTTCACAGTAGAACAATACTTATCTGATGGTGAAGGAGTCCTCATCTGTTCAGGCATGTGAAAGAGAAACAACAATAGGTTAATATTCCTGGGAAACCAGATGATCAGATGGATAGGCAATTGGCTCCAGGACTGGACCCAGAGGGTCGTAGTTGGTGGGATAGTCTCATCCCCAAGGAGGGTCATTAGTGGGGTCCCACAGGGATCAGTCCTTGGGCCCCTTCTGTTCAATGCCTACCTATCTGACATAAGGACAGGAATCAGGAGGAGATGAGTCTCTTTGCAGATGACTCAAACTGGGGGCGGTGGTGGATGGGGAGGAGGGGAGAGGGCCTGCAGGGGACCTGGAGGCTCTGGAAAGATGGTCTAGAGAGTGGAAGCTGAGGTTCAATGCAGGAAATGCAAGGTACTCCACTTGGGGCCAGAAACCAAGGCCAAGTGTACACCCTGGGGAATACTACAAGTCTCAATGGCTGAGAGGGACTTGGGGGTGGTGGTGGATGTCAAGATGAACAACTCTGAGACTTGTAGGAGGGCAGCAGCGAAGGCCAACAGGATGCTGGGATGCATCGCTAGGGGGATCACCTCCAGAAGGAGGGAAGTAATACTCCCTCTGTATAACTGCTTGGTGAGGCGCACTGGAGTACTGCGCAGTTTTGGAGACCACACTTAAAGAGGGACATTAACCTCCTGGAGAGGATCCAGAGGAGGGCAACCAAAATGATTTGGGGCTTGGGGACAGGACCTATGAGGAGAGGCTCGAAGAGCTAAATATGTACACACTGGAAG
Source organism: Neoceratodus forsteri (assembly GCA_016271365.2). Classification (NCBI taxonomy): domain Eukaryota; kingdom Metazoa; phylum Chordata; order Ceratodontiformes; family Ceratodontidae; genus Neoceratodus; species Neoceratodus forsteri. The sequence goes on along the minus strand of CM028131.1, from coordinate 950,446,619 downwards.
AGAGAAGGGACCGGGGACATGATAGAGGCTCTCAGGTACATGAAGAGGGTAAATAGGGGAGGAACAGTCAGGGTGCTTCGAAGGAAGGAGGAAGGGGCCACTAGAGGGCATGGGTGGAAGCTGGAGGGGGGAAGATTCAGGGGAGAAAGGAGGAGGTGCTACTTCACTGAGAGGGTGGTGGAGCCATGGAATGCACTACCTAAGGGGCTGGTGGAGGCAGAGACAGTGGAGGGGTTCAAGAGGGGGTGGGACAGGTACAGGGGAAGGGTTCTGGAAGCAAAATCCAATGCAGCAAGAATATCCGGAACTGGGAAGGGAGAAGCCAGAGAAGGCGAGGGGGACAGCAAGGTCAGCACCCAGGGTGGGGGCTGACCAAACGAGCAGACACGAAAGACCGTTAGGCCTATTCTGCTGGCATTTTAGTATGTTAGTATGTTAGTAATATGAAAAAGATACAGTAATGAGATAAGAAACCGATAGTGGATAGATACTGCTGGTGCATTGGACTACATTAGAGTGTAATGGTGCATAAGAAAAAATTACTGTTGAAGAAGTATTATAATAATAATATTAATAGTGTCATAAAGGAATAAAATTAGTTAACAGATAGAAGAAAATTTGTTTTTAGTAAAGATGATTAGAAAGACTAGTGCTCTCTGCCTAGATGGCCAATTTTCAAGTGACTGTAGTATCCCGTTAGGATAGGTGATATTCCTTTTGGTTCACTGGCCCATTGTTGCCTGGGCAATCAGTTAAGTTCATTCACTGACCCTTTTAATGGAATTCCTTCTTTGCACCACTTCTGTAAATGAAGCATCTAGTTCACTTCGTCTGTCAAATTGGCACAACATGTACCTTGATAACATGCGCTATCACGAATGATCACTTAGACCATCAAATTGGCACAACATGCACCTTGGTAACATGTGCTATCATGAATTTTCCATGCGACTGACAAATTGCCACAACATGCACCTTGATAACATGCACTATCACAAATGTTCCATGCGACTGACAAATTGGCACAACGTGCACCTTGATAACATGCACTATCACAAATGTTCCATGCGACTGACAAATTGGCACAACATGCACTTTGATAACATGTGCTATCATTAATTTAGCACCCTAATATAGCATGGTGGTTAATCTCACTCTCTCAAAACTCCCCACACTGGGATCCAACGATCACAATATAGTTTAGTTTAGCATAAGGATAGATACTAACTCAAGACATACTAGGACAAAGGCTTTAGATTTCAAAAATGCTGACTTTGCTGAAATGGGGAGAGGTCTCAAAAGAGCTCTGGAGAGAATGGGAGCAGGAGGGGGAGTGGAAGAATAGTGTAAGCATCTAAAGGAAGCCTTAATGGAAGTAACAAACCAGTGCATCAGATTGGTATTCAAAGGCAAAAGAACAAGAAAGTTACTATGGTTCTCCACTCCACATACTTCTAATCTGAATACATTCCCCCTAGTTGACCCTCTTCAATGCTGTCACTTGCCCCCTTCTGACCCCTCTTCCTGGCACTGGAACCCCACCCAGACCAATAGCCAACCCCTAAATCTTCGTACCCTAATTCGACCATCCTACATTCATGTCGCCCCCCCCTTTACTAACCAGGACGGAGAAGTGGCGGCGGAGGATAAGAGACAGCACAAGTAGGAGAGAGGGGTTTGGAGAGGGACATCACAGAGATAGGAAACAGGACAAGGCAGGAGCAGGGAAGTGGGGGGAGGGACTGATGCCGAAGCAAACAAAAGGAGCAACAAGTGAGCCAGGAAGCAGCAGAAGGGGGCGATCCACGGAGGAATGGGGACCGGGGACATAGACTCTAGATCCAGGTGCTCCACGAGCCTCTGCCGCATAGGGTCCCAATCCTCAGGCTCCCAATCTCAAATGACAGATCCACTAACCAAATTGATCCCAGTGACTCGAACCCTGATCCAGGCCCTTCCTTGACCCTTACCACAGATGCATCCCTCTTGGGGTGGGGAGCTCACATGGGTGACCTTTCCACCCAAGTGCTGTGGTCCCCTCAGGAATCTCTGCTCCACATCAATTTACTGGAGCTCAGAGCAGTTTTTCTAGCACTGCAGTTTTTTTCTACTCCCAATCAAAGCACTCCTTAATGGGAACAAGAAGGTCAAAAAAAGCTGGGTCTGGAATACATCCCCGTCATCAGATCCAGCAGCAAGTCATATGAGGAGAGGTTGAGGGCACTGAACATGTACTCCCTGGAAGACAGGGAAGACAGGGAGAGAGAGAGGAGGGACATGATTGGGAGCTTCAAGTACTTGAAAGGGATAAATAAGGTGATGGTGGGAAAGAACTGGATGACGGGCGAGGGACTGCCCCCTTTATAGTCACGCTGATGTCACATCACCCGACAATGGGGCATGGCCCCTGCTGACAACTGCAAGCTACAAGTTTGCCGTGCAGTTCTGACGCCAGGAGATGCAGACCTATACGTGAAGACCTACTGCAGGAACTCTCTCGAAGTAAGATCAGTTGTTTTATGTCCTTTCTATGGTCCTTAGTGCTTGTCATGTACCAGGTAAGAGATCTCTTGACATCCAGTCTCTCTACCCCCGGATTGTGCAAGTCAAATATGTTTTTTAATCAGCCTGCCATTGCCCAACCTGTACACAAAAACCACATTTAGTGCTAGAATACACTTTACTTGTGATTTATGTGACAGGAAAATATATGTGTACCTTATTCTTATGTTATATATGTGCCTGAACCAAGATGTATATTAACCTGTATATGCCTGATGATAATTTTTTGTCCCATTGTAACCCTCATCTGATTTATTTTTTATTTCTCTTGCCTCAAATGCATGTACTGTCAGCTCCTCCTCAGCCTCCCATGCATGTTACATGACAGACATGCAAGCAGAAAGCCTGAGGGAGGAAAAAAAGTAACTTAAAAACACTTGAGCGATCCAAGCTGAGCCAGCAGTGTTCGATTTGGGTTCCACATAAACTGAGGCACCGCGGTTCAGTGGGGCTTGGTTTAGAGGTCAAGGATTTGGTCCATCCTTATTGACACTGCTCCCTTCTCTGTAAATTGGATAGTTAAATATAGTAAACTAATAAAAATTAACAAAAGGAACATGGTATACTAGCCAAAACAGTCACAGTAACATAGAAACATAGAAGTTGAGTAAGCAATAATACCCAACAGGGTGGGCGGTATTGGGCTATACCGGACTGCCAGGGGTGTAATGAGGCCCAAGGCCGCAGGTGCCCTAACCAGGAGGGTATTATTGCGCTTAGAAAATGGCTAACTGTGGCATTTAAATGGGATTTAAAAAAATGTTGAAAATATACAGTAACAATGAGTTGTATGTCTCTATGATTAAAGTAGTCCCTTTATTTCTGCTGTTGTATCTGCTGCACCCCCATCAGAGAGCCATTCCATTGAATGTATCCCCCAACAGCAGCTGAGAAAGCCCACCGATTTATTGTTGCTGAAACACGAGCAGCTTGTCAGCGCTATCCCATGTTGTAAAAACATAGGAACCCGGCCCCTGGGAGAAGCGAGCTGTGCACCATGAAAAGGAGACTGAGGGTTAGTAAATGTGAATTGCAGCACAATCCTGTCTCTGTCATGTGTCAGTGATTGCTGACTTCCCCTGCTGTTACATGTTCTCTGCCCCCCCCAAAACTCACCAGTCGGTAGAGCCTGCCCTCCGGTCCCCGTTTTGATAGAGCGATGAACAGCAGGTGACAGAGGATTTTGGCTGTGTTCACCCACTTCCTCCTGTCCTAGAAATGCTACATTGTCCTGCGGCAAGCTCTGGTCTGATTTGCATTAGGTCGCTGAGAAGCCACACCAACCCATCTTCTGAAGGCTGGAGATAGACCATGAAAGTGAAGTGCAAAAGGCCTTCTGAGAAGTGACCCAATCAATGCTGTGCACTGGACCCAAGTGTGGTTAGGAGCTGCCTGGCACACCAGTGTGAGGGATCTGCCTGAGTGGTCCCAGGCTGAGCTGTGGATCAGGAGAAGGATTTGTATGGAGTACCCCACTGCAGATATCCCTATGTTCCTGAGTGCCTTTGGGACATAATTGAGGAGAAGAGGTCTGACTGGGTGTTCTGAAGAATGGTTACCAAACTGCAGTTAAGACTTGGAGGGACAGGGCATGCCACTCAGCAGATCATCCAGAAGGCCAGAACAATGTGTTTCTCCACACCCTGGGCCAGTCTGACCCTGTTTAAACATTTTGCCTTAGTACAAGATCTGGCTGGATGCAGAGTTAAATATTATGTGATTTCAAAGGACTCTTTTTGGGGATGAAACAATCAAATCAGACCCAGATTACTATTTCCCCCGGGGCGGTGGGCCCCCTATCTGAAACAGACTGACTGTGAGTGATAAGTGATTACCAGGGCTGTCTCTTTCATTGAATTGCATCAGAAGATATGAAACTGTTTTTTTTTTTGGAACTGCATGCTGTTTCGATCCAAAGAAATCTAGCAAGAGCTGTAACCAGAGGGGAAGATTTTCAATGCCTGAAGACCTAACTTTTGATTACTTGTTTGCCCCGAGACTCCAAGAGGAAAAGTATTTTGTTTTCTTGAAGAAAAAAAAAATAATAATTTTATCTTTGTAAAAGTTAAGGAATACTTAAATACCATAGGGAGAATGCTATACATTTCTACCTCAAAGTGAATGGAGCGTGTTTGGGAGAGCGAATGGAGCATGATTGGGTAAGTAAGTTAAAGAAATGTATATAGATATAATCTGACAAGAGTTATTTATTTACCTGTTGGTATTAAAGTTAATAGGCAGCCTGGCTAGAATAGGAAAACAGCTTCCTAATTTTAAAGAAGTGTTTTATTAAGTTTTACTTTAGGAGTATAATGCATTTTAGACCAAGCTCGCTCCACTGAATGGTTAGGTGGGTGCGTAGGAGGGTTGGGGCAGGCGTGCCCAGTAGAGCCTTCAGGTTGGATGGGGAGTGCACATACCCATTTGGTTGTGTAGGGCCGCTGTAAGTGTCAGTACTGACCCATTTTCTAGGAGGAAATGGTTTAAAGGAAAGGGAGAATATAGGCCCCCTTCTTGGGGTGGACTTACTAGCCTCTATTTACACCTCTACCTCCCTTCCTCTGGTGCCCCCTTGTCTGAAAAGCATCTGATGCTATTTCTACCTCACTGTCACCAGGGGGTAGTGTTTTGGACTGTATTTAAGCCCTGGTTCCTGGGGTTGGAGAGAGAGATGAGGAGTCGGCAACTGTGAGTAGGGACAGTGTTCCGGAGGCCAAGAGTCAGGTGTGACGTGTGGTTGTTTGGTCACTGAGGAAGGGTTGGTAGGAGCTTTGCAGCAGTGGGGGTTCAGGGTATAGGTTTGTCATCAGCTGCAGAAGCAGGTGAGGCCAATAGTAGAAGGACTGAATGGTGCATTTATACTTTGGGTTCACCAAATGATCAAAAACTTTAGGATCACTAAGTTGACGCACTGCTTTAAACATCATTTTGTGCCAGTTTAAGCCCCGGCAGACTTTAAGAGAAAGTCAACCCAACTGGGACAGCAAGAGGCAATGAAGAACTAAGAGGTCACAATGTAAAATAAAAAGCATCATGTGGAGGGGAACAATATGGGTAAGGGGTTGGCCCTGGGCAGCCTTCCCCATGAAAGGGGGGTCATCCACTGAGGAACAGGGAGCAAGGTGTTGGGGCAGAGGTTTGAGGCATAAATTTTAGGGTATTTAAACTAGCAGAGGGAAGCTGGGGCTAGGGATATCTGTGAGGAGAACTCAGGTGTTGGAGCCTTAGCTAGTACTCCCCTAACTAGTGAGGGCAATCGAGAAAAAGTGTAACACAGACAGGAATGGTGAAAGGAACATACATCAGAGACTGAGGATCACATTGTGGTGGGGGTAACAAAGATGAAATAATGCAGAGAAGCGCTGCAAGAAGTCAGGCAGTGGTGGATGTGATGCATGACTTCTCTCTTATGCAGTGCATTAGGGAACTGACTAGAGGGGAGGCTGCTCTTGATCCGGTACTTTGAAATGCTGAGATTGACAGAGAAGTAAGATGTGCGAACCATTGGGGTCCAGTGACTACAATACAGCGTGATACAACATAACAACTGGAACACATTGTTCCAGTTTAAAAACTGTGGTCCTGGACCTCAGGACAGACTTCACCAAGATGGGGGAAATATTGAAAGATAAGTTGGTAGGGGTAGTGGGTGCAAAAGGGGCAAAAGTCAAATGGGATGTTATAAAGAGGGGTGTAATAGAGGTGACAGCGTCATGCGTGAGACAGGTCATGAAGAACAAAAAGCACAGAAATTCAATCTGGTTTTCCCGAGGGGTGGGAGAAGCAATAAGGGAAAAAAGGATAGCATTGTGAAATTACAAGGGGACAGAGTAAAGTCAATCTGAAAAGCAGAAAGATACCAAAATAATGGCAAGAAAAGAAAGCAGAGATGGAGATGACTGAGTGAGAGAAGTGAAGAGGAGGTCAAGTAGGAGTAGCGTAATCTTGCCTGTCAGTATAGCTCTTTTTTTTATTGGACCGTTTTTCCATGCCTCCGCGGACCTGACAGAGCTGCTACACCTCCTTCGGAGAGGTACATACTGTACCTTCAGCCCCACTAACCACTCCTGCCTGGCCCCCGTCCACAAATTTCCCCTGCTGCTTCCCTCCCCTGAGGTGGGGCCAGGGTGATGAGTCCCCGGCTAACTCCCCCACTTCCAGAACACAGCAATCCAGAATCAGGGGAGGGGAGGGTGGTGGCCACACAGAAGTGATCAGGGCTGTCATGGGTCCTGTCAGGTCCCGTTTTTTCTTCCATGTTTCTCCCGCACCCTACACCTGTGCAATGGGTGGGGCGGCTGCCTACACCTCTGCAGAGGTAGCCAATCACCCTGGGCATGGGTCAACCCCTTTGCGCTTGCATCTACATTGACACCCAACCACCACTAGGTGTCAGTCGACAGTGCACAGCACCAACCCCCTTCCCCAAGGAAGAAGAGTAGTCCTCTGGACACTCAATCCTTTCCTCCCCGGCCGATCCCCAAATGAGCCGAGTTTGTTCCTGAACCCAGGTCGCCAGCGTGGCGCGAGATGTGGTGCCCAGAGTGTCAATGTACCTCTAGATTGCTGCTAATGTAGTAATGTCTCAACTCTTACAGCTGGTGATTGTCTTACTAAGATCTGCGGCAGAGTTGACACTGAGGAAGGAGTTTGAGAAATGAAAAGGGACCTGGAAAAATTTCAAAAGTGGACCAGATTATGGCAGATAAGGTTCAATGCAAAAAAGTGATACATAGATAAGTACGTACATAGATACAGAGATACTGATGGCAGAAAAAGGCAATCTGTCTCATGCAGTCCAAAGTGAATCCAATTGGTAGGAAGAACCCTAAAATGGATGACTGAATGAGGCAGTAAGGTTTATGCTGAGAACTGAGGAGATAGACCAGGGAATCATCATTAGTGACAGCCTCAAGTCCGCTGCACAGTGCAACAAAGTATAGGGGAAGGAAAACAGGATGCTAGGGTGTATAGGAAGGGGATTTGATGATAGCAGAAAGGAGGTGATACTGTCCCTGTACAGATAACTGGTAAGGCAGCACCTGGAGTACTGCATGAAGTTCTGGAGTCTACTCCCCAGGAAAGACAGAGACCACAGAGACAATATAAAGCAGGGCCATGAATATGATCCCGTGTCAGCAGGGGAGGCTGTTTGAGAAACGCTGGTAGACCTTAACGTGTGTACACTGGAGGCTAGGAGGGTAAGGGCGATATAATTGAGACAAACAAGTTCTTGTGAGGACTCAAAAGGCTGGATTGTAAAAACGTGTTCACAAGGAACGAGGACAAAGTGAGCAGCAGTATATAGGTGGAGACTGGTAGGTGAGATTCAGAAGGGACATGAGGAAGTTCTTCTTCAAGGAGTGGGTGGTGGACAAATGGAGCAGACAGCTCAGTGAGGTGGCTGAAGCAAAGACTGTGATGGGATTTAAACTTCGGAGGGACAAATATAATGGATTAGTGGGACCCACAGGCAGACAATGGAAAGGGATACCTGGGAAGGAGGTGACAATCAACCACTAGGACTATCGTATCTCAAAGTCCAAGGTAGAGCATGGAGTCTGGCAGGAAAATGAGCAGACTGGGTGGATCTTTGGGCCTTTTCTGTTGAAACAATCACGTTTCTGTATATGTAATTCATTTCCATACAGTAAAAGAAATCATGCAAATAGATCATTATAAATGAACCATTTGGGAGTAGGTGGTTGGGTGAAAATGTTTGTGGGGGTAGTGGGCTAAAAGGTACTTCTTTTCCAAACACAGTGCCTGACCACATATTTGCATTTATTCCTATATTTGCTTTATTCATTTCCCACATTGGTCTTTATCTGTATTTTACAAAGTGAAACAGAATGTTTCATTTTCTCTTGCTAATGGTGTCCCAAGACTAGGGGAGTGGGAGAGATGACCCCCCCCATGTCAATAAACACTAAAATCAACATTCAGACAAATAGTGATGGTATAATTAACAATCATTGGTCAATCCCTCAATGTTTGCTTGCAAGCTTAGTAGTGAAATTACAATGTTAGTTCATGCGGGAGGGTAAATTAATTTAAAGGACTCCTGCCTTTATCCATGTTTGCAATGTATTTACCCAAAATAGTCCAGCTGAAATATAACATTGCAGTTTAGGCAGAAAAGATCTACCAACATTTTTTATCTTTCTGTGTTCCAGTGGGCTCCTGCTTCTACTCATTTTTGCAGCTGGGTGGACTGGAGCATAGGGAGGTGTAGTGACTTGTTTAGGATCACACAGTGAGTATCTGGATCTAGTAGGGTTTGAACTTGTTATCTCTCAATTCCCAACAGTACTCTAACCATTTGACCACACTGCCTGCCGTGGCCTGGGGGGGCAGGGGTGGTCAAGAAGGGTCAGCAACTGCTGGTAATGTTTATTTTTTTTAATTTATGTTGAATGGGTTGTGCCAGGGGATGCAAGATCACATTTACAGTAGGGTTCCCATTTCTGCAGATATGTGGACTGGTGCACTAGGAGGTGCAGTAAGTTGCTCAGGGTCACAAAGTGAGAATTTGGCTCTAGAAGGTTTACCTCACTGTCAGCCCCTTAGGCCTCAAGGTGTCTTTTGTTTAAAAATGTTATGATTAGTCACATTCTGCATAGATTGCTGATGCAGCTGGTAGTTTGATTCTAATTTCTTTTTTTTTTTTTAAAAGTGAAACCAGACTTCCTAACATACTGGTGTTACCACACAAAAACATGTTTGTTTACAGTCCTTGATCAACTCCCATTGCATCTTTCCTGGACATGAGGACACCCCAATACAGTCTAGCCACTCATGATGCAGTGGGAGGAGAGGAGACTATTGCGACATTAGTGGGTGCACTGTTTGGGGTTTTCTAATGTTCAGTAAGTATGCAATAAGAGTACATCAAGGCTTTGAAACAAAATAAGTATAACCCTGGCGATGGGTATCTAGAGGGCTACACTACCGCTGCCTTGTAGGCCTAACCAAGTTTGAGGGGCCTCGGTTCCTATTTCAGCTTTAAACTGGTTCCTTCCCAAGATAACATAAATGCGCAGTGCCTCCTCCCAGAGTATACTTACATGGACTAGAATAAATCCTGGTACAACTCTCTGGGATGCAGTACCCACCCACATTACCACAGTGCTACTCCAAGCATGACCCACAATTCGAGGCTCCACATTTCAAACACTATGCAATTATTGACTCTCTCTAATAATATGCTCATGACCACAGGTGTATGGAAAAACAGTAACGACAATTTATTTACATGGTGTGAGGGTTAGGAAAGGGGAATTGGAAGAAGAGGTCAAGCTATTTACAATTGATTAGACTTGATTTAGACTGGCATTTTGAATTGGCATCAGATAATCATTCTGCAGTTTAAACTTGGACAGTATCGCAGTGGCATCCACCAACCTCTGATGTACTCAGATCCTCTGCCATCTATCTAGCTGGCTGCAGTGATTGCAAAACCATATATTGCCCACACAATACCAGTTCCCAAATTACCTTAGGACCCTGCAGTCCTAAAACCTTTTCCTGGGTACCCAGTACTAGAAGTTCTTAAAGGTGCAGGCCTAATGTTGGTGCTGCTGATGATGGCCAGCTAAGTTACAGCCCTTGAAGAAAATAAGCAGATTAATGTTACTTTTAATTTTGAGACACATTCCTGACTGTAGATTACAGAACTTAAAACTGGTTGATTAGAAAAAGCTCTGCTCTAGATGCTGAACTTGGCTTGGCAACAATATTAAACTATTTACAAGTCTCTCCAGATTTGAACAGGGCATGGGCACTGCGTACTCACGGTTTGGTAGTTATCACTGGCAAGTCAAACCCAGGCTGTACAAGGTAGATTTGGTATCTAGGAGCAGGAGTGAAACTACTGCCACAAGGGATTTTTTTAACAAAGGCACTAGGATACTAATAGGGTGGGAAATTAATGACTATACCCAGTGCTACTCAATAGTTCATCCCCTGGGTCAGTATTTTACCACTATATTTCTCAACTTGGGTGTAAAATACTGTACATGATTAAAAGAAAAAAAATGAGGAATCATTTGAATGAGCAACTATTTCTAATTGCTTCTTATCACCTATAAGAAACTAGATTTTTGTTAGCTAAAGGCATGCCGGTTTTAAAACATTATGAATGGTGAACTCTGCAGGAGTGACATGACCAGATGAAATTTGCCTTTGACTCAGAGCTACATTGTACTGACCATCAGAGGACTGTTATTCTCAAAACAGGTCTGCTGCTTTTGTGGGTTGTGGAAAACTGTGCTATCATATGTTATTCACTGATGCGGTGGGGGGGTCACAGTCCTCTCTCTCTCTCTTTCTCTCTCTGTTGAAAGGCTGTATTAACTACATCCTGTATGGATTTTTTATGGAACCAAAAAATTGGATGTATGGAATGATGTATGTCCCTTTATCTGGTTTTAACTTTGTAATGGCATTTTGCTGATCAAATAAAAACTTCTTGTACTTGTACTCTTTGTCTGTCCTCACTCACTCGCTCACCCACCCACCCACACACCCTCACCCATCCATTCCTCCTCCTCACTCACTCCTCACTCACTCACTCACTCACACTCACTCTCACACACACACTCACACTCACTCACATACTCACTCACTCACACACATTCACTCACACACTCACTCACTCACTCACACACACACTCACTCATTCATTCACTCCCACACACTCACTCACACACTCACACACTCACTCGCACACTCACTCTCTTCTCCCCCCCCCCACTGTCATTCTGTTCAGTTAGTCGGAATCTTTGCTGTCAGAACATGATTTCATACAGCTAATCTGAGCATGACACAAGAAGAAGGTGCATGCTTCTACTAAAAGCAGAGAGACCTCTGGTGAGGGTTGTTGGGATTGCAGTGCACAAAGTCGAAGGCCCAGCCTAACTGCCCAGCTAATGGTAATTTCCTTTTAGCTGAACAGTTGAAGTTGCTGGTTTGGGATTCAGGATCCCCAGTTTGGTTCTCAACAAGGGCAGGAGGTGCATCTGCCTCAGAAGAAGTGACAAGTGTAAACAAGCGTCCTCACCATTATTGCAGAAAGTGGATTTGAGAATGGGGCACCAGGTTATCACAAAATGTTCAGCTGTGCTTTCCTGCTGCTGCAGTGCATACCAAATCTATAATCAGACAGTCCAGTGGTTACATTTACAAGTCTGGATCAGTGCTGTACAGAGCTTTTCAAATTCCGATGGAATGGAATTATGTGGAATTTCAGTACATTCAGCCTAATTTCATGGATTTCCATTGGTAGTGGAATTTCGACATTTAGAAAGCGAAATGGTTTTCGTGGGTTAGTAATCCACAGTTTACACAAACATCTGACTCTTGAAAAAAATTACAGACAGTTATTCCATGGCTTACATTGAAATTTTTTTTTTATTTTGTGGAATTCAAAAGAAATTCTGAAAGGCATTTTGGAAGCTGGATTCACATTCCTCACAGCTCTGGTTTGGATTGCAACATGTAAAGAACACGAGTTCAGTCTAACAGCCCACTAAAGAGACTTTCCCTTTAGCAGAATGGTTAGAGCTGCTGCCTCAAGAGCCTCGTCCACACTGCACCGCTCAGACCCCTTAACGGATAGAAACCATTACAACCAGGGAGGCGGTGCAGTGTGTCCCACTGGCAGTGTCCATTACAGGACTGGCACCTCCGGTACACTTCAGGAGCTGGGCGGCCGTTACCATGGCACCTGATCCCACAATGCAGCTTGCGCTGCGCTAGGGGACCGGTGCCATGCATCCATACTACGCCCAGTAATGTTACCGAGGCGTAACTGGTTTCATAACCATTGTTGAAACCGCCAAGAGAAAGAGATCACTGTGGACCTCAGCTGTGAGAACTGAGTCTGAGTCTAAGGCCCGATGTAGCACAGAGGGAGAGAGAGAGAGAGAGAGAGAGAGAGAGAGAGAAGGAGAAGGAGAGTATGGAATTCAAATCTGCAAAGGGGGGAAATGTGCAACCAGACACCCCTGTGAATTTGAATGGAGCAAGGATCAGAGGGGCCCCAGTCCTGAAGGAATATGTAAGGCTGGGGTTCAAGAACCAATCATGGAAAAATAGTATCTGAGGCACTGAAGTGGACATACCAGTAGTTCAGTGAGACAGTTGCCCAAAGAGTGTGTCAAGGGAGGAAGATGCCGTTGAGAGGATCAGTGGGCCCTGAGGTGAAAGGTCAGTGGGCCCATGGGAGCATAAGGATAGAAGCCTACCTGAAATGTATGCTGCCTAGTTAATCAGGGTTGTCAGTACCACACCCCACAATATGGACACTGCTTCCAGGGCTATGGCTTTGCTTGGACTTTGATCTGAAGGGCCCCTGGGCCCAGTGGACATTCCCCAGTGGAATACTGTATGTCAAGTTGATGCTCCATGGAGAAATCAAATTTCATTAAAGGATCTAGGTTGTTTATAATTGTTGTTTGGACTTTATTTCAATGTCTTCCTGATTTTAAAGTGTTGCTAATCAAGTTTGCCTCCCATCCCAGTGCCCCATGGATGGAGTCTGCACCTCAGATCCGAGGAATCAAAAACATAGTCATCTTTTGCAGTTTCTGTTGTGGTGCCTCCATGTACAGTTACCATCAACATACCCCTAGACACCGGGGCTACACATATACATATACATCCCATGATGCTCTGCATTATGGGGGTATGTATAGCTTTGTATTTCAATCCAACACTACCCCCCTTCCCAAACTGGTGAGAAGACATTATAGCTGCAAATGATAGTGTAACCAGCCTGCAAATGGGGGTTCCCAGAAGTCTTCCAGGAGCTTGCTTGAATGCTCCAAGTCTGGAGGTGTTCAGCATTTAATCTGCTTGAGTGTGAGTGCTTTTAGAGCCTCTGGCACTGCCTCTTTAAGAGCTGCCTGCTTGTGACCATAATTAATTGAGGAGGGAGGACTGTGTGTTCTAATGCCCGAATCCCGCCCGGGCTGCTGCCAATTCGCTCCATTTTGCAGTCACTAAGAGTACAAAGGAGCCATTTGAAAACTGTAACTGTTTGCCTGTAATCGTTTAGCAGCATTTGTAAGATTACGGTTTATCTAAACAGTTTTATTGCAGCTGGGACTCTGTGTGTGTTTCCCCTCTATGTTGGAATTGAACTGCTGAGCTGGACCAATCAGCATGGGGGACCTTTAAAATGGAGCCTGCTGCTGGCAAATCAGAACTTGGACTCTTAAGTTGAGCCAGCCACAATGGGACTGTATGGCAGATGCCTCTGGGAATAGTAGTTTGGACTTCGGCACCTTTTTGCACCAACAGGGGAAGTCTGATTGTGAGTGACAACCAAACCAGCCAATTGAACTGGGAGGAACTCAAAGGAAATGCTCGGCTCTGTCTACTGGAAAGATCAGATCAGTGTGGGCAGTGAAGAGACAGGGAGCTGTGTGCCTCTTCGGTGTGTAGTTTTAGGGTGGGAATCACGTGTAAGGCCCTAAGTTTTGGTCTGCAGCTTGTGCAAGCGCCTGTTCAGACTGAATCCGACCTGTGAAGAGAATCAAGGAGATCTGAAGAGTAGAAACCAGGCTCACCCTGTAGAAGACTGGAGAAATTGCTGAATCACGCTCGGTCTGTCAGGAACTGAATCTGCTGTGTGTTCTCCCGGGTACTGTGCAGTAATTGTGATCAGGATAGAGAAGCAGCCTGCCTGGTATAGTACTTTCCTTTACATATAAATGTGTGTAGTGCTTGTAGGAATCGCTTTCAAATCCCTGTACAGTGAATTGAGTGCATGAAGCTGAAGCAAACCCCAGCTTAATCCAGACTACATCCATTTGCTCTAAACTGCAGTGGGTTCCAGTCACAAGGACCTTGTCCACAGGATCTGCTTCTCCTGGCAATCCAGGACAATCTGCCTTCCATCCAGTTCCCAGCATTGAGTTTGTGAGTACAAAGCAGGGTAGCTCCCTGCCATCTGTTTATTGAATTGCAAGTGTGTCATCTAATTGTTGTTTTTCATTTCTTCACAAACTGAGTCAACCGGCTCCGGATTACAATTTGGGTATTGTGCCAGTGTTTTTCCATCACAGGGCCCCAACCAGCTGCACCGATCCTGGCTAGCCCCCATCCTGGGTACCCAGTGAAAGTGACAATTTGGGACTCTGACTATGCGCACAGTACTGTGATTATTAATGTGTTTAACCTAATTAACCTGATTTCCCCCTTCCTTGTTACAGCTCTTTAAATAAATCAGATCTGTTTGTTTCAGCAAAGTTACACTGTCTGAGGTATTCATTTATGTTAAAGTATTGAACTGTGGCTTTTGCACTGTATCATCTTGTTTTACAGGGGGTCCCCAGCTTCCAGTCGACAGAGCCAGTCCTGGGGGTAAGTGTACATTGTGAAGATATTCCTGATGTATTGTGTGGGCCACTAGTGGGAAGAAAGGGGTTACAGTGTCCCAGAGGGCTGTGACCAAGTTAGTTTAACTACTGCAAACCCTGACCTCTGGGTGGAGGCACTAGCCATTGGACCCAGGCCCCTTAACCTGTCAGTAGTCAGTCAGGCAGGGGTAGTAGCCCTTGGGATAGCACCACATGGGGGTTACAATAGTATAGCTTTTGGATATAGGAAATGATGCATCAGCCAACACAGAGACAGCACAACATGAACACAGGCTACTGTATAGCTGGGAGTCAGATAGGAAACAATAAATCATGTTCTGCCATGGTAATAGACGACTGCATGGCTAGATCAGTGTATTAACCTTTGAGAGAGATTTAGTAACTTCAGCCTGGCTTTGGTGAAGGCATCTGGAGAGGGGGACCTCTGTAATTACCTTAGCAGTACCCAAGCGCTGTGTGCTACAATCAACACTGCCACTAACTAACATCCCTTATAACCCAATATGCCACATTGTTCTGCTGTCTAATGGGGAGGTGCATCAGTGCCCCATCAATCGGAAAATTAGGTCGGCTTTCACTATGACAGAAGGAGCTTTCACTGGTTGCTATACATCTATTAATGCCTGTGAGCGTCACTCCCAACATTTATCTGTTGAAAAACTGAATATGGTTTCTTTGGCATCACTGGAGAGATCACAATACAGACAGAATGTTGCAGCCCTCAGAACTACATTTGGTAAGTGTATCTTTGAAAATAGAAAATGGGTTAGGAAAATCATGACCCCTGATTGGCTGACAGCATTTAAAGGCCAGGTTTTTACCTGCCAAGAGAGCCCTCTGAAAAATAAAAGAGCACTGTACCTGCATAAGGACTGTTTTACACATAACACTTTTTTAAATGTTTTAAAATACTTTTTTAAAAAATATGTTACTGCAAAACCAAAATTAAAGCACATGTTGTAAGTGCTATAAGACCCCCGGTTTGGGTTGTTGTGATACCCACAATTGCAGGGGCTGTAAGGCCCTCCACCTGCAACATTGGGCCTCACTACAACCAATGGTGTGTGAATATCTCCCAACAACCCACACCCGTCAAGTCTTATTGCTTTCATTTTGCACCTGCCAAATGGAACAAGCTCCCATTGAGCATAAAGGAAGCCTGTAAAGTCTGCAGCTTTATGTGACAAACTGGTCCTCCCAGAACTCAGTCTGCACTGCGCCACTAGTTCTCACAAGCCTTCAGACTCCTGAAATGTCACCTTGATATGCTACCGCCACCTAGCTTGACTCTCGCTCTTGTGGTATCTTCAGTCAGAATCCCACCACAGCCACTGCTCACACAGTGCAGTGACCTTTCCCAAAGGGCAAATGACCCACCCTTTAATCACAGCTGAGAACACTTCCTTTGGACAGTTTAGCAGTCTGTCTCTTCGAAATGGATCACTGACTTGCCCATTACCCCAAGTTATCTATACCTTTAAAAACAAAGTCAAGGAGGCCATGAAATATAGAAAGGATATGCCATGGCCCTAATGAGAATATCACTGATAGTTTTCCTAGTGGAGCTTGACCTTATGTCCTCACGAATGGTGGAGCCATGAGTGATAGCAAAGGTCAAACTGCATGAGGAATATATCAATGATATTTTCACCTGGGCCATGGCATATATGATTTATGGCATGCCTTTTTTTTATACAATGGCAAGAAAAAATCCTGAATCCTGATTGTTCAATGGCCACCTTCAACAGTGATGTTAGCCCAGCACAAGCTCACTGTATGAAGGTGACACGGAACACAAGAAATCTTAGTGGCACTCTGTATCTCTATTAGCACTGTGGAATAATTGGATCTAGATTGAGAATAACACTGACACTCTCACTCTGTGCCTCCGTTGCCACAATGGGATGAATGGACCGAGAGTGAGAATAATACTGATATTCTCACTCTGCACCTCCATTGCCAAAGGAGCAGATATGGACCTACAGTAAGAATAACACTATCTTCTTTGAGGATATCTCTTTCGTCAGGCCACACCTTTGGAACTATACCTGCGTCAGCACTAGGACCACATGGAAACTTCTGCAAGCAGTCAGACAGGGGTCGTTCACGACAATGTCACACATTAGTGTCTACATAAACGTGGGCGGCCCCTCCTCTCCTCAGTTTTTTCCCCACTGTCAGTCAGAGTTGCTGGACCCACCATCAGAAACACCGCTGTAACAAAGCCATTTTTTTTCCTAAACTTGGTATTTATTTTACAAAAATCTATTTTCGGTGACCTGTATGCCGTTGAAGGAATCATTCATGTTTTTTTGGTTTTGCAACTGTGGAGAGAAAATCTATAAGGACAAAGCACATGGAGTGTGCATCTGCTGTGTAGGTCTGTCTCACAGCATCAAAATCTGTGAAATCTACTGAGGATTCAACTCTGCTACCAGGTGACACAGGACAGGGATACTGGAAAAACTTCTCTTGAAAGGGACCTTAGCAGCAATGGAACAGCAGCTACAGGGTACATGTGTGTCATCTACCCCATTGACCGAGTTCCAGCTGATAAAGGCCTGGGACAAGTCCTCCTCAGGAATCCATAAACACAAACCCGGTGAGGTCTAGGTCACTGCTGAGGACTGTGCCTATGTCCACCCTACGATGCCGTTGCTTTATCGGTGGTATTGTCACCTCCTGACTGTTGACCAGAAACCAAGATCGGGCTTGGTATAGGCACTACTGGGCTTATTATGACTGCTACATCACCGCTGCCACTGGAGATCTACCTCCGGCTGTCAACTGTTGTGGTCACGACCACTACTCAAAGTGGTATTGATGCACAGGCAGTAGTCCTATCATTCTTGATATGATATGGGCCTACTGCTAGGTCTGCCTTTAACAACCCATGGCACATCAATGGGAACTACCCATACACCTTCTCCGTTGATGCTGCACTCTGATATAGTGCGGCATAGACTTCCTCAGCTGCTGCTGATGTCACCAGAGCACTCCTCCATTTCCGTTGAAGAGAGCTACAACAATGAGTATGAATATAATCCTGTATTATAAGGAGGAGGAAGAGAAGGAGGAGGAAGACTATGCTTAAGACTCCATAGTCTCTTGTCACAGTGAGGGCTCTGTGTTTACTACACCTAGGTCACCTCCAGAGGATCCATTTTTTTCTGCCAATATGCAGCAGATGCAAGCTGCCATGTTCTTTACACTGGAGGAGCAGGATTCTACTAAAAGGAACCTGCTGGAGTTTCTAGAAATGCCAGAATCATCTTCTTGTGTTATTCCTCCCTTGTATCCCACACTTGAGAATACTATCTATGCAGTTTAGTATAAGCCAAATACCATACCAGCTGTCCTCAGAAGGGCTGACAAAATGTACTCTGCCCCTTCGAGTAAGCCTTTTTATGCCAGTCAGCCTGAGACTGACTCAGTGGTGATCACAGCTGCCCATGGTAGATTAAAGGTGCCTAGACACCAGAGTTCCTTCCCTCCTGATAAGGAATCCAGGCAGTTGAATGTATTGGGTAAATGTACCTATGCCTGTACCTCCATGGGCCTGTGTATAGTCAATTATCAGGCCCACATGATCAAAATTATCAGAATACCTTCTGGAGAAAGGCTAAGGCTGCTGCAGAGGCCTTGCCTGAGGATAACATCAGACAGGAATTACTCAACACCCTTATTGCTGGTACTGATGTTGGTAAACATTTGATCCGCACTGCATTTAATGTCTTGTGATTCCTGTGCCAGGGCTGTAGCCTCTGGCATCTTCCTCCGGCACTGCTCTTAGCTTAGGGTAGCAGCTTTTACCACAGACATCCAGCAGACAAACCTTAATGCACCATTTAGGGGATAGAAGCTGTTTGGACATGATTTTGAAGAAGCTTTGTTCAATCTTCAGTCATCTGGCAAAACTCTGAAATCAGTCAAATCCTTGTACCATACCCCAAGCAGAGTTAAGGGCAGGTATAATGTTTGTCCCTCTGCAATCAGAGGCAACCATTAGTCCTACTGACAGCAGGGTAGGGGTAGAGGTACAGGTACAGGTACAGGGGCTTTACCAGTCCCCCTCCACACCCCAAGTGCTCATCCAAAAGCACCCAAAGGTGGTGAACTGGGGGCTCTGCCCTCCTGCCTCAGTATGACTACATTTACACCCCCAACCACCCTTATCTCCAGGGGTGGTTGTAGGGGGTCCTGTCCCTCCATCTGGATCAGTGAAGGGCGATGACTACAGACAATTGGATCCTGAGATCATTGGAAGGGTCATGCTCTGGAAGTTCTGGACCATACCGAGACCATCCACCAGATATGACAACATGCCCATCAGGACACCTGGCCCTCTTGCAGGAAAAAGTACAGACCTTGGTTCAAAAATGAGCCAAATAACCTGTGTCTCCCCAACAGAGGCACACAGGGCGTTACTCCAGATACTTTCTAGTTCTCATATGGACAGGATCTCCATCCTATTTTATACCTCAAGGACCTCAGTTTCTTCATAGAATGCAGGAGGTTCCAGATGGTCACTGCTACAGGGTTTCCTCCCTGATGCAAACAGGGTATAGGATATGCTCTCTGGATATGAAAATGTTTATCTTCATAACAAAATCAGAAATCTCGTTTAGTGGCCCTCAAAACACATATCCAGATTGGCAGACAGCGGACCCGACCGTGGCATGGGGGGGGGTGTCAGTGTGTGCAGAGCATCATATATGTCTGCCCAATCTGTTTTTCTCACTTTTCCTCACATGGTGCGTGCAAGCGGAGGCACACACATGTCACACAATCCTGCAGTTCCCTTTCCTTAGTTGCCTGTCTCACACTACCATCAGACATCCACCTGCTGGAAGTTTTGCAGTAGTGCTGACATGTCCTCCCACCCTGGGAGAGAAGAGCAGTCTTGTGAGATGCCTGACCCTCTCCCCACCTGGCCGATCCCCCAGCAACCCGAGCTCAGTCTCAAACATGGGTCACCGGAGTGGCAGGAGGTAAGGTATTTGATGTCTCAGCCCTCCATACCACCAGGCTGGTAGGGAAAATAAATATTTCAACACAGTCCTCTAGTTTAAATACTGCACCACTGTGGGTTGAAATTTTTACTTTTTCCATTTACTCATTACATCTTCTTGAGATGACCAAAAAGGCCAAAACAGAACCCCACTGTTAAATCGGACAATATCCTTTTTGACATATTATGCATATGGAAAAAAAAATCTGTTTCAGATGTCAAGCAGTAGTTTGCCTCAGGTTGGAGGTTACGAAAAACAGCTGCTTCCAAGGTCAGTAGTCAGAGCTGACAGAGAGCTGTCCTGCACTTCAGCCAGACTTTCACGTGCCTGAAGTAAACTGCCTGAATAACCACAAGTGCAAGGAAACAGAAAATGACCTACTCACCAAACTTCCCTGCTTTTAATGCAAGAACAGCTGCCAACTCTTTTTGTACCTGTCACCATGACAACAAAAAATGGAGAATGTCAGTCACTTAGGCTATTGTAACCTATATAATTTTATCTAGTTATTTATTTTTGTCACCGAGTAAGTTCACCAGAGTGTTAGACTCCATTTACCATATCATACATATTATACCCTAGATATCACAACTGCAGCTAAAGTAAAGGGGAATTTGGACCAAGCCAAATCCCCAGGCAGGTTTACAGCATCACAGTGCAGTCCCGAGGAGCCACAGAGCCGATGATCAGCCCCCAAACCCAGTCAGCATTAGAAACCAACCTCAGATCCCAATAGCAAAACTGGCAATCTGCTCACAATCCCAGTTGGCAGGCTCCTATGCGCTTCCTGATCATTAAACCGCTTTACCGAATACATTTGCTGTACAACTCCTGCTCTCCAGCTAGCTATTGCAACATAATGCAATATAATGGAAAAATGAACAACAATTCTATGAAATTACGGACATGCGAACAAAATGGCCCCTGATTAGCGTACTTGGTTGAAAGCAAGACCTGGCAGGCATTCGGAATGTTACTTTTTTCTCAGTTCAATTCACGCGCCAAAAATGGAACCAAGACTGGCAGGCATTCGGAAGGTTTAGTTCAATTCATGGAACCAGCAAATAATCAAATTTATGCCCATATTTACATTTATTTATGGAAAGTTCAGCAAAACTAAACAAAAAAAAGTACAGATTTGAGAAGGCGCCAGTTATTTTACTTCACTTACCTTTCAAAATGTTGCCTTGCATAATGATCACAACTAAATCGAGAAAAAAAAGTGTACAAAAATATTGCAATATCTAAATAAATAAAGCCATCATTTTTGCTGTTATTTCAGCTAGGAAATCTACCTTACACTCGATTTCAAAAAACGTGCGGCAATTCACCAATAGCGTCCTCAGTTTTCTTCGGTACCTTTTTTCCCTTGCTGCTCCACTCACAACTGCATCAGAATACAAACACACACTCTCAATAATACACATAAGAAATAAATAAAAGGAAAGAAAAGCGTTGACTTTTTATGCTGCAAATTCGGGTTAGAAAAGCTAACTACAATGCATTTGAAACACATGTGATGGCATATCGAGATTACCTATCATCTCCCTAGAAAACACAATTCGTTTGAGAATCCTTATTTTTCTACAACAAAAGCTAGTCAAAAAGAAAAAACAGAATGCTTTTGAAAAGACCTCAAACTTGATATACTTATTTCCTGTGGTCCTTTAGTGAGACATTACAACAAAACACTATGCTGCTTCAACTGAAAATAAACTGACCTAACAAAACATTGCTGTCTGCTGACTTCACAAAGGTAGAATTCAGTCAGCGTTCTGCACACATCCGAGCAGATTCAAATGATTACAGCTCACAATGAAGCTACGTTCTGCCACTTCTTGCAGTCCAGAGGAAAATGCAAGTGTGTGCGAGACTATGTATAAGCTTCTTGTGGGAAAAAACAGAATGTGGTGTGTTGTGATTGGTTGGTTTGACTGCCAATTACAGAAAGCTACAGGTCTCTGCTATATCTATCACCAGGCAGATTTTTCTGAAATACAGCATCGCATCTGTAGTAAGGCTGTAAAAAAAAGTGTCCAGCAAGTCGAGTTATGCCGTCAGCGGCAGCAGTCCTTGCACTGCAGCAGGACGAGTAAACTCGTTGGTGGCAGGATGGGAGTTAACAGTATATACAGCAGAAAATTGTTCTAGGAGTTGGTCAATCTCAATTTTTTGTTGTTCATCTAATTGTGAATTAATAACCACATCCTGAAGGTTTTCTGTTTTTTTCCAATCTATGGTATGATGTATCTAATCCTGTAACCTGACCATCAGAGTAAATATAGCAACAAGGTTTTGTCTCCATACGTTCATGCCATTTTTTTAACAGGTTGACATGGTAGACTTTACTCAATGAGCATTTTTCTGGGGTCTCTATTCTGTATGTGATAGGTCCAGTCTGTTCTACAATATTATAGGGGCCTTGCCACTTCATCAATAACTTGTTGTCTGATAATGGTAAAAGAAGCAAAACTTTGTCACCCAGAGTGAACACCTTTTCCTGTGTTTTGATGTCATACAATTCTTTCTGTTTGACTAGGCTACAGTATTTTACAGTATTTTTATGAGCCTGTTGGGCGTATAAAAGCAATCTCTTCCTTAATTCTTTCATTGTACTCTAAAATGTTCACATGTTTAATATGGAGATCACCCTCAGGCTTCTTTCACTACATACAAGGGTCCACAGGGATTACGACCATACAGTAATTGAAATGACGAAAATCCCGTAGAAGCTTGGGGAACTTCTCTGTAAGCAAATTAGAATAAAAGTAGGTAGTGATCCCAGTACTTTCCCTCATCATCCACAAACTTGTGCAACATACATTTCAAAGTTTGATTGAACCTCTCCACGAGGCCATCTGTCTGTGGATGATATGGGGTTGTTCTGATTGCAGTAACACCCAACAGTTTATAGAGTTCTCTCAGCATCACGGCACAAAAATTGGCACCTCTGTCAGTGAGAATCACCTTAGGGATCCCCAACCTACTACAGTAGTCCAAAATCTTTTCTGCTATTTTTGTAGTTGAAATTGTTCTCAGTGGGTAGGCTTCTGGATATTTGGTTGTGTAATCGCAAATAACCAGAATAAATCTGTTCCCTTTAGTACTTTTGCTTAGTGGCCCAACAATGTCCATTGCAATACATTCAAAACGTGGGAAAACTAGTGGCAAAGGTCTAAGAGGGGCTTGTTCTTTTTTGGTTATCTGACTAGCTTTCTGGCATTCATAACACCCCTTACAGTAATCAGCAACAGATTCATGAATACCAGGCCAGAAAAATTGTTGTAAGAGTCTGGCTAAAGGTTTCTCCCTCCCAGCATGTCCTGCACTGGGAATGTCATGAGCAAGATATAACAAATCTGCTAAGTACTTCAGGGGGACCACTAATTGTTCAACCTTGTCTTGTGTAGTAGGATGTGTACAGATTCTGTATAGAATATTGTGTTTCAAAATTATAGGGTTTCTAATAGTACCATCTAACCCTATCAGAGAAAACATAGAAACAAAGGTAGCATCCTCCTTCTGTTCTTGTGAAATGCTGTACATCTGTAATATGGACATTTTATCTACATGCCCCTTATCTTTTTTCCATTGTTTTTGTAAATTTCTCTTTTCTGCTTTAGATTTTCTTGCTTTCCCCACCTCCCCAAATATCTCATCCTGAAAGGTAAAAGGTGAGTTAGTTTGGTCATTTACTGTAGACAATTGAGATCTAGTAGAAACAGCCACTAACTTATTAATACTGACATCCTAACAAAAAGACACAATTTGGGAAAAACATTGGTTGTCCTGTCCCAATATAAAAGGAACAGGTAGAGTAGGAACCACCCCCACAACCACTTTGTCCTCATGTCCATAAATATTAACAGTCACTGTAGTAGTTGGATATTGATGGATGGCTCCGTGTATGCATATCACTCCTGTTGTAGAGGTTGTAGGTAACAGGGGGACCAAGTCTGCTCTAATAAGACTCTGCTTGCTGCCAGAGTCCACAAGTCCATCAACAATATGTCCATTAACACAGATTGGAATAATGAAGTTACCCAGGTTTAAAGATGCAAAATAAACCACTTATTTCTTTTTCTTAGGGCAGAATCTAGCAATATGTCCCATACCATCACAGTAATGACATTCCACTGTTGTATTTGTTACTTTGGTAGTAGTAGGTAATCTCTCCTTCTTAACACCCACAGTACTTTGATTAGATGGAAAAGATGGTCTTACCCGAGTTGTGGTAGTTGCAGGATTACTAGCAGGAAAGCCATCAGTTCTCCGCTATCCTTTCCGTAAGGGTTGTCGAGCTGCCAAAAAGTCCTCAGCCAAAGTAATAGCAAGATCTGCATTGTCTGGATTATGTTCCTGATTCCACAGCTGTACTTCGTGAGACATAATCTGTATAAATTGTTCCAAAATAAACATGTCCATAATGGTCTTAACAGCTTTCCCTTCTGGTTGGATCCATTTAGTACATAAGACTTGTAATCTGGGGTAGGTTTCTCTTGGTGGTATGTGAGGGGCATGTTTTAAAGTCCTAAATCTCTGTCTATATGTTTCTGAATTGATGTCAAACCATTTCAAAATCTCTGTTTTTACTGCTGTATAATCATTAATGGATGCACTGTCCATATTAGTGTATGCCAGTTGAGCTTTACCCATTACATAAGGGCAAGGCAAACCACCCATTGAATCTGGGGCCAATTACAGGCTTGGGCTACCCGCTCAAATGTTGTTAGGTATGATTCAATATCATCAGTAAGTGTCATTTTTGTTAGCTTAATGTCTTTTGTGGTTTGTATAACTTGTCCTGCCCCTAGTGTCTGAAACATCTGTATGGTGTCTGCCCATCTCTGGTCCTGTCTCCAATGTTCTAGTTCCCTTTCCCAGTACTGTCTTTCCTGTTGTCTGTCCTGTTCTACCTGTCTCAGTGCTAGCCATCGCAATAGCTCTTTTAAGTCCTCTGGGGGTACATCTTCAGATCGTTCCTCTGGCTCCTCTATATTTACAGCCTGCATCCAATTTGTAATTTATTCTATCTCCCCAGTAGTCATACCAGTCTTAATCTTGGGCCTGGTTACAGGAGGAAGTCCTGACAGTAAGGGTTCCCCAGTGATGGCAGTCTGGCTTCTTTTTTGTAGTTCCACAGGGCTCCTCCATCTTATGAGCCATGTACCTACTGTTTCCTCAAAAGTCACAGATACTAAAGTGCAGTATCTATTCTGGGATCTCTTTTTAGTTTGGATCACCAGTACCCCACTTCTCGAACCAATTTTGTCGTGGGGTGTAGAAATTACTTTTACCAGAAACAGCAAATTGGGTACAACATACCTTACAGTATCATTTTTATTTAAAAAAAAATAAACTAATCAAGAAAAATACAAACAAATGACTTTTTGTTCAAACAGAGTAAATAAATCAAAAGAAAATCATAAAGCACAGCTTGGCTAGAAAATAGAGAGATATCTTGCCAACATCTATCTGTGCCTGACCTCTCACAGAGATCTCCCAGGGATAACCACACAGGGCCTCTTCCCACGAACATCTGATCTGGGATTCTCAGCTAAATCCTTTTACATGCTTGTAGATCCTCCTATAATCTAAAAACACTCCCATCAATTATTTCAAAAACATGTACTGTATTATTCCCAAATAACATCAATATTTTATTACAAAATCATCTTACATGGATTTGTTTTTACAAATAATCAAGAACATTCTATTCTTAAAGAAAACAAACATTTGGAGAAACTTAATTTTGCCCTTAATATACTCATGTGGGCTACATTACTGAAACTCCACCCAAAAGAGAAAGGGGAGGAGACTTCCTAACAAGCTAAAAGGAGAATGTCTAGGGCTGCCCATCCCCTATACGGGCTCAGAACAAGGCACGCTTCTGAGCAGACACATGACTAAAGAGTGAGCTCCATAAAGGCTTGTGTTAAGGAAGCTCAGGTATTTAGATATCTTTATTTTACATTGTATAATTCCTGTACATAAGCCTGAGTTAGTACATTAAAGAAAAATGAACAGTCACTCAGAGAAGCTGCTGTGTAGTTCAAAGACAAGCAGACCCTTCTCAGTGTTTAATTCAGCTGGAAAAACCAACAGTGCTCAGCACCCAGCTAAGTTATTTCATTTAAGTCAAGTGTTTGGCTGAGATTTGTCAGGATTCAGGACAAAGTTTAATTTCCTGACTGCTGAGGACAAAGACAGGAAGGCAAGTCTACCATTTAAATTCTATACTTTAAAGAATATGAGGCTTAAAGGGCTACTTTTCCACTCAGGGCAGAGTTAAAGTTCCCTGTTTGCAACTGCGGTATTGCAAACCTTTGCAATGTGTGAAAGTATCCAAAGTTACAAAAGATTAACAGAACCTTTTCACTTAGCTGGCAAAGTTATGAATGGGGGAAAATAATTATCCAGCATGTGAGTGGTTTTAGAACGGACTGCCAGTCCATAA
Organism: Neoceratodus forsteri; assembly: GCA_016271365.2. Taxonomy (NCBI): domain Eukaryota; kingdom Metazoa; phylum Chordata; order Ceratodontiformes; family Ceratodontidae; genus Neoceratodus; species Neoceratodus forsteri. The sequence continues at coordinate 950,420,202 of CM028131.1, read as the reverse complement.
TAGTATTTTAACCAATCCCCTTTCTGAGATCTATCAGATATCCAGTGCCAAGGGTTCCTGAAGTCAGAAATGAAACAGAAACTGAATAGCGAGTGGCCAACACACTTTTATAATAAGAATGATAGTAGCTTTGCAAGGAAGTAAAGAATAAGCAAAAAATATATATTTAAAAATGCTGTTGCACAACAGACTTAGAAATGTAAATAAAAGAGTTATAGAAAGAGAGAAAAATAAAGACTTCAGGTCCTGGATTGGTTCTGAAAAATGCAGGGGTTGGGGCACCATTATACTGGCCAAAATGTGTTTTTTGGTTTTTGCATTTATGGTGCAATATGATGTTTCAGACAATATCTGAACATTTTCAGCTACTGGTCCCGAGATGAGGTCATGAGGACACTGTGTTAAAAATTTGGGGTCAAAACATTAAAAAACAAGAACGTTAGGAAGGTACATTGTAATTTTTCAATGCTTGCACTTATCTTTGGTATTTTTTAGTATTTTGACAGCAAATTTTCAACATAGCTATTTTTTTCACACCACCTCATGAACATGTCAGATGTTGTTTTTCAATTGCTGTCCAAAATGTGTTTTTACACTTGTGGCAAAAATTACATTTTGGTCAATATTTTATAAAAGACATCTGCTAGGTTCGGGGGCAGAAAAAGACTATGTTGAAATGTTGGGGTCAAAATGTTGGAAAACAAATTATGAAGTAATATTGTTTGCAGGGATGGCTGTTGGCCCAGTGGGTACCATGCTGCTTTCCCATGCCAGTGACCTAATTTTAGGTATGAGCTCAGTAAGTCAGCTGAATGGATTGTGGCAGGAGGGAAGGCACTGCAGTGCGTGGCATTAGCCCCAGCCGAGGTAGGGACAGAGCAGTGTTCTGGCACACAGACCATACTTTGTAGTGGGCCAAGAAGCATTCTTTCAAATGTGGTTGGTGTGCCTGTCGAGGCCTGATGGGCTCATGCACTGCAGTGGGTACTATCTTCACTATTCTATTGATTTCATTTAACACAGGTGAATGAGGATATGATTCCACTATTAGAAAAAGAAAGGAGATTCTTTGCCAAAAAAATGCATTAATGTACCAGTTAGGGTTCAACTTACTGACACAAAAATAGGGGAATGTGGCTTTAGGGTTTCCAATCCTAACTCCCTACCCCCCAAAGCAGCAAAAGAACAAGACCATACAAGCAACCACAAACAACCATGCTCTGGTAAGACAAACAACATTACCAAAGAAAGGACTGTGCTAAGGCTAACACATGACAGGAGCCATAATCTTGATTTTATGATTCACAAAAAGATTCATTATTAAAAATGCTGAGAGTAGCACTCACTCAACCACACCAAACATTTTAAAGTGTATGTCATGCTCTGCCTCAAGGCATGATGAGAGGCTGAACCACCATTACCTTATTACAAAAGATTTAAAGATCTATATACACATAAAAACAATTTTACTATATAAAATGCCAATTAATATACATCTGCTCCTCCAATGTATGCATCCACTCTATAGAATAGATAAAACACACAATAACTAGAAGCAGGAGAGAAGGGAAAGAAGAATGGAAAAGAGGGGAAAGGAATATGGGGGCGGGCTCAGAGCATCAATTTATGTTTCAATGTCTAAAAAAGGTCCGTCTACCTAATAAAGGTGGGAATTTAGATAAGATGTTAATGAAATGGGACATTTATTGGTGATACACCTTAAAAGTGATACAGGTATGTGGCCTTAATGAATGGTTCCAATTAATTTCATTCTTGTAATTTCGAGTTTTCAGTCTGTTAGATTTATGGACTTATGGACTTTTTATAGACTGTTATACAGAGTTTTCTAATTTTGATCTGAATATATGTATACTGTTAACATTATTAACATAATGCAATTTTATGAGGGTGGGTGATACATACAAACATATTTTTTTACTGTGGTATAGTGGCTCATTTGGGTTGAGTTTGCTGTTTGATGTTTAACCCCAATTGCTGCACTTTAATAACTTCACAACCTTTCAACAGTTTTCCATGAAAGTTTGCGTGTGCCCTTAGAGACCCATTTGTATCTTGATATGCCAAGTGTCATTCTGATCGGATGTGCAGATTCCAAGATCCAGACAATGCAAAATGTGTAAAAATTGTTTGTTTGTTTGTTTTCTCTGGGTTTTTTTTTGTCAGCCCCTAGCACCCAGATGGTTTGTAATTATAGTCTGATATTTTCAGAGTAGAAAGGGCCTGGAGCAGAGTAATGTTTTTAGCTAGTTTGGTGAAAAAATATTAATCCATTCTAAAGTTATTAATTTTTAAAATGTCACTTCTGAGCATGCTCAGTAGGCACTTGAAGATAGATGTTTGAAATGAAAAAATAATTTTGCCATATGAAAAATGCTCCTTTTTGTATCGGGCCAATCCTTTTTCATGAGGAAAAAATATTTTTCCATCTGGCCACCATCTTGTTTCTGCCTTTTTTTTTTATTTCAAACCCCTCAAAAATGACATCCTGCAGAGAGACCAACACATGTATCTTCCTCATCGAGACCCCTTTAGGTGGATTCTGCACTTAACTGTTGTAAAAATGACCCCAAAATGTGTTTTTTCTACATTTTTACATACTTTTTTTGTGTCTCGCTTCTGCTTTTTTCGTATGACCATACAAAAAAAGGAATTCGGCCATATGAAAAAGGATCCCATCATTCAGAAAAAGAGTTTGGAGTTAGTTTTTTTTTCTGATTCTTTTGTCATTTGAAGGGATCCCTTTGTTTGAGTATTTTTTTCATTCATATGAAAAAGGATCCCTTTATGTGGAAAAAGATTTTGGACTTAATTTTTTTCTCTGATTTTTTTATTTGAAGGGATCCTTTTTGTATGCCTTTTTTTGGTTCATATGAAACATGATCCCTGCATATGGGAACAGATTTTGGACATAGTTTTTTTCCCCGATTCTTTTTTCATTTGAAGGGATCATTTCTGTATGTTTTTTTTCGTTCATACAAAAAATGATCCTGTCAGAAGGCATGGGAAAATAGATAGGCTTGCACAATAGTCAGTAGGGTATAACATGCAAACTTTGTGGTTTTATTATGAAAAGAAAATAATAAAATTAAATTAAAAAAATAAACAACAAAAATACACTTGACAAATGGTCTAAGGGAACTATATAGTATTTTATGGCATTATGCTGTTATTCACATAATATCTGATATTACCCTTCTGTATGATATTTACATTAATGTGAATATCTGACAAGTCTTTAATGAGTTATAGCTCTTCCTCTTTCTTGATGTCATGCTTCTCCTATTTCTGTTAACAGTATAAAAGGCCTGTCATTGTGGGCTGCTAGCTTCTATAGTAGTCCATCGAATCCTTGGAATTTGGTAGGCCCAAAAGCACTCCTGAATCCGGGTAAGGCCAATGTTTTCTTTAGTACAAAGGAACCTCTATTGGTGTCTAAAAGAGAAATATTCTAGAGACTAGTAATTCTTTTATGATTTATATGTGTAACTTTACCAGGAAATAACATAGAGGATACTTTTTATCATACAAATGCTTTTATACTTTTGTTCCTTTCCCAAGTAGGCCTTGTGTGTTTGGAGTTCAAAAAACTGGAATATTTTTCTATAATACAATTTCATAATTCAGATTTACAACCTTTGCATCAAAGACTCATTTACAAAGGCACCTCATTGCAAGGAGGGTAGACAACAATTGGTGATGAAGTACAACAATGGAGAACATTACAGGTGAGATACAATAAAAGAACACACAAAGCAATTCCAGTAATACAAAGGTGTGCAAAGGCTTCAATTAGTTACAATTAGTCTAGTATATAAATAATAAGGTACCACTAGGGGTTCTAGAGAGTGATACCTGGGGGAAGGGATGGTTGCTGGTGGAGAAGGCAGTCCAGAAGGATGGAAGGACAGATATTCATCTGACATGACCTTACCACTGAGAATCCATGCTGCCTTGGGTCCTGTGCCCTGCTGGCCTCTAGGTACTCAACAGTTCTTTCTTTCAGAAGGGATTCCATTGTTTTCCCTACCACTGAGGTCAAACTAACAGGTCTGTAGTTTCCTGCCCCTGCCTTGTTCCTACTCTTGTCAAGGGGGATCACACCCACCTATATACAGTATATAGGGGCTATATAAAAAATCACAAAGATTAAAACATGTAAATTTCCATAGGATAACATTAGAAGTTTAAGAAGCCATAACTCTTTCAATATTTGGACTTAATGGACAATCTATATTTAAAAAAGAGGTCTGAATGAGTACTGCAGCAATAACACATACTCCTCCACAAAAAATTAAGGGGCCATATTTAAAGGCACAAACATTACAACATGCAAATTCCTATAGAATAACATTGACATCTTGAGAAGCAATGACTCCCTCAATGTTTGGACTTAAGGGACAATCTATATATCAATACAAATGTGTTAACAAGTACTAAAGGGATAGTACATATCCCCTCAATGATTTAAGGGCAATAAAAACAAATGCATAAAAAACAAGCAATGCAATTTCCCATAGGACGACATTGGACGTTTAACAAGCCATACAATGAAGGAAAGAAATTGCTGTTTTGGCACAAATGCTAGTGCTGGGCACCCCAGGCCCTGTGCTTCCACAGTAACATACATGTATGCATATATGGAGGGATGGGGGTGCTGGACCCAAAGGTTAATGAGAATTTGATTATACTATCTCAAAAAGTAAGGAAATTCACTGCAAAAAAACCCAAAACTTTATTAATGCACTAGTTAGGGTTAAACCGACAAAAGTTGGGAAATGTGTTATTAGGGGTTCCAACCCTAACATATCACCCCTACCCTTCAGACAGGAACAGGAGAAACCATTATGGTGTGTCCTCTCCTGCATCTCCACAAATCAGGTGTTGTATGTGCCTCAGGGTTGTCAGCCCTAATGCTCACCCCATTCTCATGTACTCTACACATCTCAGCATTTTTAATGATGGAATGGGATAAGCATTAGGGAAGGCAACCCTGAGGCACACCCAACACCTGATTTGGGAAGATGCAGAAGAGGTAAACCATAATGGTTTCTCTTGTTCCTGCCTGTAGGGTAGGGGTGATATGTTAGGGTTGGAAACCCTTACACCACATTTCCTTGATTTTGTCAGTTAAACCCTAACTAGTGCAGTAACAAAGTTTTTTTGCAATATATATATATATATATATATATATAGAGAGAGAGAGAGAGAGAGATACATTGCAAAAAAACTCTGTTAATGCATCAGTTAGGGTTAATAGTACAGTGACAAAAGCTTGCAAATGTGCTGTTAGGGTTCAAAATGCTAACTCTGCATCCCCCTATGCACACACACACACACACACACACACACACACACATGGGAAGGACTAAGGCAACACAACCAATCAAAGACAACCAGCATTAGGTAACAGAAGTAACGTACAACTCTAAATGTACTGCAAGACACATCCATCATTATGGGTCACCAACTGTATGAGTTCTGCTGCCATCATAGTGCCTTGGGGGTAGACACGCATGCTGGGCAACCATGGGTGATGCCACACAGTAAGCATTTTTGTGTTACAAATAGCAATAACAAGATTTAAGCAGATATCTATATTTCAATATTGAAGATATGATGAAACACACAGTATATTATCCATAGGTAGTTTCTTGGAACTGAGAGTTGATATAAGCCTACCAACAGTCATTGGATGTTTGCATTTATTTTTCTAATAGAGTGAGTCAGTCCTAATAACAAATGGCAGTAATAATAAAAGTAATTATTTGTAGTGTAGTTTAAAAGTAACATGTGAAAGCAACAGTTGTAACATCCAAAGCTAACAATAACATGCTGCTAATGAATATTTCCAGCGAGGCAGGAGGGTTCAACTCCCTTCCTGCTGCTATCACCAGCCTTCCTAAAATCGGTCCTTTTAAAATTGCACTCAGGAACAACATATTTGCCACCTGCAGCTGTAGATGTGCATAATCAGCTGAGTTCCCATGCCTGGTGGGCTCCACCTACCTTGTTGAGCCCAAAGTTAGTCTACCTCCTCCTGTGACAATGTCTCCCTGGGACAGTTACCACCTCACCACACCAGTGCACTGCTTGCATTATTGCCTTAATTGCCTATCTACCACCTTGTATAGGCCAATATATTATCTTGAGTTGCTACTGCTATTACAACCCTGTCTGTACACTTCTAATGTTGCACCTAATGCACTTTTGTATTTGTTCTGTAACTATGTAACCCTGTGATTGTCTCTGTATACTTGACGTGGAGCCTTTGGAAATGAGTCCATGACTCAAAGGATTGTAATTCTGATATGCATAAATAAATAAATAAATAAATAAATAAAATAACAACATGTGATGGTGCTAGTTTCATACCCTAGCAGTATCTTAAAAGTATTATGTTTCATCTGTATCTGTCCTGCTACCACATGCCCAAGTGGTAGCAGCGATACCTGCAGCAACTCATTTGTTGAATAGTGACATATAAAAGTCAATATTTTGAAAATGTGTACAGACTAAGTCTCACTGTATGAAGAAGATTGCCGGCAATAATGTGTCATCATACTGTGCTGGCAATATAGAGTCGATGATACTATGTTTGTTTTTTCTTTACATAGTGTTATGTGAAATAAGTACAGTGTTATGATTATTGTGGTTGCAGATGTGACAGAGTGGTATAGTATCTTACAATCTTGCATGTGTCTTGCATATGTGTGTGTGTGTGTGTGTGTGTGTGTGTGTGTGTGTGTGTGCATGGGGGGGCAATGCGGAGTTGGGTTTTGAACCTTAACAGCACATTTCCATCTGTACAACCCACTGAGGCAATGGTTACCCCCAAAGGGCATTTGGCCGTGAAGCCAAGATTCAAAGAAATACAAAAATTGTTTTTTGTTTTAATTGGTTTCACCACAACATAACCCAGATAGACCATCTTAGGGTAGCTGGTTCATTCCACTGGGGTGTCAAACAGATGAGACATACTGATGAGTCCTGGTAGGATGAAACATGTGTCTATGTCTTCTGTTGGCACCCTTTGCAAACTGTGTGAGAGGCCTTTCAGCACCATGCATTTCTGCTTAAAGTTGAACCAGCATAATATTCTGTGGTGATTTGCATATGCAGCCCTTGATGCTTTGCATCATGGGGGCATGTGTGTTTTTGTATTTCATATATATATATATATATATATATATATATATATATATATATATATAATAGTGGCACAGTAGTGCCACTATAGTTAGGGTTGAGTACCCTATTTATGATTAATTCTGAAATCTGACAGCTTAATAACTTTGCCCCATATGATGGATTTAGCTGAAATTTGGAATGCGCAGTTTGGTACCATAGATCTGTGGACTTGCCAAGTTGCATTATGATTGGCTGTACGGTTGCAGAGCTACAGAGCACCAAGAAATGTAGAAATACATTTTTTTGCGCGTTTCTTTCCTTGCGCCTACAGCCCGCACATTTTGTATGGTCAGTCCAAAAACTTCAGGGAACATGCCGCCGTGGTCCCCGATGTGCTTTTCGAAGATTTTGTGAAAAAATATTAAACAGTTCAAAGGTTATTCAAAAAACAAGTTTCCCATTATAGTCAATGGGAAAAGTTAACAAAATAAGCAAACGTGTCGCAAATGCACTTTTTACTTTCGCTAATGACCCTTGTAGTGTCGCAAATGAGCCATCTTGTTTTCAGTTGGTGGTTACAGAAATGCTTGGCATTTAAATTTGGGACCCTCTAGGGACACAATTCTTGTTTTGTTCACCTAGTTGAGCCCTGAGGATGCTACTCCAGAAATATGTTTTTTACATTTTTGTAAAAAGTAGTGCAGCAAAGTACTTTCTCATATGTGACACTTTTGTGATTTTATTTGTGAAAGTGTCTTGATTTGCGAAGGTACTTTGTGACATTATGGCCGAAACAATAGGGAATATTTGCCACTCTGCTGTAAAAGAATGGTTTGGTCTTTTGGGCTGAAATTTGGAAAGAAGAAAACCAAGACCCCACAGATGTGCCTTTTGTTGGTTTGGTGTCAAAATATAATAGGGTTGCAAAGTTATGGCACTCCGAAGTTGACAATTATTCCCATAGGATAACATTACGGCATCTACCACGTCTTTCGGGGCCTGAATCTCGAAAATGGTTCGAGATACTTACTTTTCGTTGGAAGAATAATTAGACAAATGCTAGGGGGCTCAGTGCAAAACTAGCCTGGAAAGTCATAAATAATATAAGATTTTAATTTTTTTTTTCTATGTCGTACGGTTCCTGAGATATAAGGAAATTAGTATTCCAAATGCTCATTTTGTGCTCCAAGGGCCATTATTATGCATACATTCTTTGTATTCACTGTGCTCCTGTATGTACCTTTTTGGGAAAAAAAGGCTGTGCATTTGCGTTACTGTTACCGTTAACATTTCTGCTTGCAATTTTGTTACTATTTGCATTAGCATTTCTGTTTACGCCACTGTGCTTTACCCTTTGCGTTTGTATTTGCGCTTGTGTTTACATTACTGTTACCATTTGCGTTTCCATTGCCATTTTTGTTTGTGTTTACTTTTGCATCACCGCATGCGTTACCCTTTGTGTTTGCATTTGCGATTGTGTTTGCATTACTGTTACCCTTTGCATTTCCGTTACTGTTTTTGTTTGTGTTTACTTTTGCGTCACTGTGTGCATTACAATTTGCATTTGTGTACACGCTTGCATTTGCATTTGCATTTGTGTTTCCTTTTGCATCATCTTCGGTGTTACTGTAAGCATTGCATTTCCAATTGCATTACCGTGATCATGTGTGTTACCAATTGCATTTGCGTACGTGCTTGCATTTGCATTTCTGTTAGTGTTTCCTCTGGCATTATCATTGGTGTTACCCGTAACCATTTGTGTTTCCAATTGCATTACTCTTACCATTTGCATGTTCGTTACCATTTGCATTTCTGTTGGCCTTAGCATTTGCATTTTTGGTAACATTTCCATTGTCAAGTGCATTACTGTTTCCTTCTGCATCATCGTTGCCATTACTGTTAGTGTTTCTTTTTGCATTTGTGTTAGTGTTTGCATTTTTGTCACTGTTTTTATTAACATTTGCATTTGCATTTCCGGTACCGTTTCCATTTTCATTACCGTTTTTGTAACCATTTGCATTTCTGTTGCTATTAGCATTTGTGTCATTGTTTGCATTACCATTTCTATTTTCATTTACATTTGCCTTGCATTTCTCTTACTGTTTGCGTTGTCATTTCTGTTTGCATCACTGTGTGTGCTGCCGTTTGCACTACTGTTAGCATTACTATTTTCTTTTACCTCACTGTTTTCATCATCGTTTGTGTTAACGTTACCATTTATGTTTTTGAATTTGCATAGTGCAGTGCAAAACATGATGTTTTTGCTATTTATCTGCACCGTCTTCTGTGGTGCATAGCATAGCCAGTGTGTGGTTGATTGGTCTAAAACTCGGCACATAGAAAGACCTTTGTTCAAGGAACATGCCAATTTGGTGAAAAAAATGTTGTTCCGTTCCAGAGTTATTGCCATTTAAAGTTGGCCCACTTTGCAATTACTGATTGTTTGGTGCCAGGCCAGCAATTGTAGTGCATTTTCAGCCACGATTTCTGCCATTTTGTGGTGGAAGACTTCTTAAAGGTGCAGAAATGTAAAAATAGAATATCTCTGGAATGGTTTGGACTTTTCACATGAAATTTGGAGGGTGTTGAGTGGATATACGGGGAAGTGAAAAATGCTGCTTACATGTTGAAAAAATAATTTGCTGCAGAGATACTGCATGACACAGTTAACGTATTGTGAATAGCATTCTGCATGGTGCTACTGTCTTGAAGTTTATAGCATAGGTAGCCCTAGTGGTACAGAGGTGCCTTGCAGTGGTTTGGTGTGTAAAACATTAACAGGTGCGGAACTATGCCACTCCAACAAATTACAATTTGGTTCATTATACTTCAAAAACTTCAAAACCATGTGTCTGATTTGCCTGGCATTTGGAATGTACAAAGATTTCTTATACAGCATTCACTGTGCCAATTTTCAGGTTGCTGGCACTTACAGTTGCTGAATTGTGCATGTTATGTTGTTTGCTCATGGCGCTGTGCGACCGTTGAATGGATGTACACACAATTATGGACACACAGTGTGCTATGGTACATGTCTTCTTTTAACAATTTTTGGTTCTGTCGGATATATGGTTCTTGTGTAGCGAATTGGCAAAAATTTTATTTTTGGCACTCCTGCACAGTTTTCTCAGTATGACCCTGTGCAACTGTTGAACAGATTCAGATTACATTTGTTATACATGTTGTGGTATGGTACATGTCTTCATTTCTCAATTTTCATTTCAGTCGGTCATGCAGTTTTAGTGCAGCAAAGTCACAAAAATTAACATGGTGGGATCGTGGGGCCCAAAGGGCCCAGTGCTTCAACCACCACATTCCATTCACTATTTATAGTGCACATGTTCAAAAAGAAGGGAAATTCATGGCAAAAAACTCTGTTTAATGCATCAGTTAGAGCTGTTCCACAGTGACAAAAGTGAGGAAATTCGATGTTAGGGTTAAAACCCTAACTCCACATTCCCTCCCCCCCAACACCACAAAGACACACACACACACACACACACACACACACACACACGCGCACACACACACACACACATGCACATGCAAGTAGTGAGGGAGGACCAAGGCAACACAACCAATCACAGACAACCAGCAGCAGGTAACAGAAATAACATACAACTGTCTAAATGTACTACAAGACACATCCATCATTATAGTACACCAACTGTAGGACTTCTGCTGGCATGTGGGTACACACCCATGATAGCAATTTGCACAGATAAGATACCAGAACAGGAGTACTTTCCACACAATACCTAAGAAATTCTTGTTTTCAATATCTCAAACCATCTCTATAATAATGTCAAGCATGGGCCACGATGATATTAAACACTTAGTGTCATATAGTACCACGTAGCTGCCCAAGCACACAGGATGAAATCACAGTGCAGCAGCACTCTGTTTATAATTGTGTTCTGATACATAATTTACTAATATCATTATAGCATGAGCAACCATTAACACACATGAAAGACCAGTAAAAATGCAGTCTCATATTATGCATCCATAGCTACAAAAGTAGTAGCATGGGCTCTTTTCCTTCCCTCGGATACCACCAATGTAGGAATTTGTATAGAAACAGAGACATATGTTTGAACTGAGAAACTGTTACCAAGGCAAAGAGAGTGAAATGGTACCATGGAACACCTTGGGTCACACAGTCTCATACAGCTGTGCTGCTGTGCAAGATCAGAGAACAGTGCAGAAGATCTCTCACTTAATACTGTACTGATCCTTTATATCCTTATGCCAGGCTAAGATCGGAAGGTATTTACACACATGAAAGGGTGTTGAAAATCCTCTGTGACACTACACGGTCAGAAACAGAAATGTGTGAGCATGAGGCACTTTAACCTGCTTACTGTCAGAAACATATTAATTAGTAGAGAAAACACTTACCTGTTTCAAATGTGAAACTGTCCACAATTCAGATATAGTGTCGTGTGACCATGTGACTTTTTGTGTCTGAGAATCCTGCAGAGCTCTGCACCTCTACAATGTAAGATAATGGTGCAGCAGGACTATGCAGATAATAGTGTACTGATACATCACTGGCTTATAGGGGGGTAACATCAGAAGAGATTAACAGTGAACAAAGGTCTCCAAAACCATTGCTTGACATTGCATGTGTTAGACTGATGCATTAACAATACACTCTCATTCAGAAGAGATACAAAATGTATTGGAAATACAAAACTGTTTAATGTGGTCCACCAAAAACTCATGGCCAGTATGCCTGTATGCCCCAAACAGAAATAACATACAACTGTCTAAATGTACTACAAGACACATCCATCATCATGGTTCACCAACTGTGGAACTTCTGCTGCCATCCAAGTGACTTGGGGTATACAGGCATACTGGCCATGAGTTGTTGGTGGACCACATTAAACAGTTTTGTATTTCCAATACATTTTGCATCTCTTCTGAATGAGAGTGTATTGTTAATGCATCAGTCTAACACATGCAATGTCAAGCAATGGTTTTGGAGACCTTTGTTCACTGTTAATCTCTTCTGATGTTACCCACCCCCCATAAGCCAATGATGTATCAGTAAACTATTACTGTATCTGCATAGTTCTGCTGCACCATTATCTTACATTGTAGAGGTGCAGATCTCTGCAGGATTCTAGGACACAAAGGCCCAGATATTCAAAAAGGTTGCGCATGGTGCAACAGTGTTGTACCATACGCAACCCACTGATGTGCTCTGGTGTGATATTCAAAAGGGAAAAGTGCGCCGCACAAATCCCGATGCGTCAGAGTGCATCAGTAATATATGCAGGCACAGGTGGGGGGGCGTGCCCATCCATAACCTGCATAGCCTGATATTCAGCCTGGGCCGTGCAGAGTTATGCATGCGCAACCCCTACCTGCGCCTGCACAAAGTTAAGCCAAAAAAAAAGGAACAAGTGATGGCCACTCACAGGTGAGCTGCTGCATTGCAAGGTGCAGCACATCAGCTGCCACCTCTGGGTGGCCAGCTGAGTTCTGCCGCACCTGGCGGCACCCCCCATGCCACATCGTGGGCATCGCTGGAGCAAAATCCTCACGTCCAATATTCCTGGTGGTCCAGTGGACCTCTATGTGCCTGATCACGGACATCAGTATAGTCCCCCCATCCAATATCCCTGGTGGTCCAGTGGACCAATCGCCACCTAATCGTGGGCATCCATAACACATAACAGACCCCTACCACCCTGGTGGTCTAGTGTACCCCCCTCCCCACCTGCCCACTGAGTCCCACCGCCCCACTCCCCCGTCAGCCTGTGGGCGGCAGCACCCCACCCGCCTGCTGCCACGCTGCCCACTGACTGACAGCTCAGTAGGGCTGCACACCCATTGGTTCACAGCATGAGCCAATGGGCATGCAACCCATACTGTACTACTCAGTCCAGATATGTGAATGATTCATTCACATATCTGGACCGAGTAGTACGCATATTGCACGCCCATTGGCCTCACACCGTGAACCAATGACGCGCAGCCCTACTGAGCTGTCAGTGTCAGCCGGTGGCAGGGGTGGCATGGGTGGGTGCTGCCACCCGGCCGCTGGATGGGGGACCGGGGCAGTGGGCTCAGTGGGCGGGTGGGGAGGGGGTACTAGGACCACCAGGGTGGTAGGAGTCTGTTATTGTTACGGATGCCCGCGATCAGGCAGCTATCAGTCCACTGGACCACCAGGGATATTGGATGGGGGGACTATACTGATGCCCGTGATTGGGCACATAGAGGTCCACAGGAATGCCCATGATCAGGCTGCAGGGGGCATCGGTCCCTGATGGCTGCTGCCTGGCAGGGCGCCAGGTGCAAGTCATCAGGGATCGGTGCACCTGCATGCTAATGGCATGCAAATGGAGCCATAATGAGATGCAAATGGCCCCCTGTGCATCTTGCATAAATTATGGCCCCATTTGCATGTCCCCTTTGAATATCGCAGGTGCTGTGCATGGCGCCAGGCACTTGCGCCAGCGCATCTCCATGCTCCACTTGCCACTTGCGCTGGAAGTGCCACTGTGCCATGACAGGGGGTGGCCAGGGCGAGATCAAAGCTGCCGCGCCATAGCGCAGCTCCGTTGAATATTGCCCAGGCCACACCCCTGCGCAAGAAAGTTGAGCTGTGCCCAGGCTTGTGCCACAGCCTGGTGCAGTTTGAATATCCGGGCCCCAAAGTCACATTGTCACACTACAATATATCTGAATTGTGGACAGTTTCACATTTGAAACAGGTAAGTGTTTTCTCTACCAATTAATATGTTGCTGACAGTAAGCAGATTAAAGTGCCTTATGCTCACACATTTCTGTTTCTGACCGTGGAGTATCACAGAGGATTTTCTACACCCTTTCATGTGTGTAAATAACTCACGATTTAAGCCTGGCATAAGGATATAATGGATCAGTACAGTATTAAGTGAAGAGATCTTCTGCACTGTTCTCTGAACTTGTACAGCAGCACAGCTGTATGAGACTGTGTGACCCAAGGTGTTCCATGGTACCATTTCACTCTCCTTGCCTTGGTAACAGTTTCTCGGTTCAAACACATGTCTCTGTTTCTATACAAATTCCTGCATTGGTGGTATCAAGGGGGTGGAAAAGAGCCCATGCTACTGCTTTTGAAGCTATGAATGCATAATATGAGACTGCATTTTCACTGGTCTTTCATGTGTGTTAATGGTGGCTCATGCTATAGTGACATTAGTAAATTATGTATCAGAGCACAATTATAACAGAGTGCTGCTGCATTGTGATCTTATCCTGTATATTTGGGCAGCTATGTGGTACTATATAACACTAAGTGTTCAATATCATCATGACCCATGCTTGACATTAGTTTAATGATGGTTTGAGATATTGAAAACAACAATATCTTAGGTATTGTGTGAAGAGTACTCCTGTTCTGGTATCTTATCTGTGCAAATCACCCAGCATGGGTGTGTACCCACATACCAGCAGAAGTTCTACAGTTGGTGGACCATGATAATGGATGTGTCTTGTAGTACATTTAGACAGTTGTATGTTATTTCTGTTTCCTGCTGCTGGTTGTCTGTGATTGGTTGTGTTGCTTTGGTCCTCCCACTCTACTTGCATGTGCATGTGTGTGTGTGTCTGTGTGGTGCCATGAATATATATATATATATATATATATATATATATATTATGGTAGCACGGTAGTGCTACCATAGTTAGGGTTGAGGAGTCATTTCAATGTTAAACCCCAAAACTTTGCACCCTAATAACTTTGCAACCATTTGATGGATTTGCCTGAAATTTGGAATATATGATCAAGAACCATAGGCCTTGGGATCTGCCAAGTTTTGTACTGGTTGGGTATACAGCTGTGGAGTTATTAAGTGTGATCTGTGCGCACGTTCACGCTTTTTCTGGAATTCTGTGGTCGCGCCTACAGGTCATACAGTTTGTGAAACTGGCCTGAAATCTTCAGAGAACGTGCGGCTGAGGTCCCTGATGTGCCTTTTGAAGATTTGGTGAAAAAATATTAAACGGTTCAAAAGTTATTCAAAAAACAGTTTCCCATTATAAGTCAATGGGAAAAGTTAACAAAAAGTTCGACAGTGTCGCAAATGCATTTTTACTTTCGCAAATGGGCCTGTTACTTTCGCAAATCGGCCATTTTGTTTTCAGTTGGTGATCAGAAAAATGGTTGGCATTTAAATTTGAGACCCTCTAGCAACCTAATTCTGTTTGTATTCACCTAGTCGGGCCCTGAGGATGCTTGTCATGTCTTTATTTTGTGGTAAAACACCCCAGCAATATGTTTTTCAAATTTCTGGAAAAAGTACTTTTGCAAATTACTTTCGTGCTCACGAAAGTGTCGAACTTTTTTGCGAAAGCTTTCTCAAATTGCGACAGTAGTTTTCCATCTGTGGGACAGTGACAGCAATTCTTTGGCACTGCGCTGCAAAAGAACCGTTGGGAGTTTTGGGCTGAAATTTGGAGGGAATGGAGCCGACATCTCACAGATGTGCCTTTCAGTGTTGTATTGAAAAAATATTACACGGCGGCAAAGTTACGGCACTCCAAAGTTGACATTTTTTCCCATAGGATAACATTAAGGCGCCCAACCCATTACAGAAATCCTTTGGCACCCTGCTGCTAAATAACGGTTTGGTCTTTTTTTCCTGCAATTTGGAGGGAAGACAGCCAACAGTCCACAAATGTGCCTTTCAGTAGTTTGGTGAAAAAACATTACAGGGAGGCAAAGTTATGGAGCTCCAAACTTTTCTTTTTTTCCCATAGGATAACATTACGGCGTTCGCCGCGCCTTTCAGGGCCTGTATCTCGGAAACGGTGAGAGATACGGACTTTTCGTCGGAAAATTTCTTAGCCCCCTAACAAGGGCTAAGATCTAAATTAGCCAGGACAGTTGTAAATAATATGACTTTTAAATTTTTTTTCTTCGTCTTATGGTTCTTGAGATATAACGTATTTAGTGTTCCAAGATCTCATTTTCTGTGCCAAAACTCATTATTATGTATACACTATTTGTACTCACTGTCTTTCTCTATGCAGATTTTGGGGAAACCAGCCTGTGTGCTTACATTACTGTTACTGTTGCCCTTCCGCTAGGCTCCTTACCCGTTTCACTTACCGTTGACGTCTGGCGCCACCATGGGCGCCCCTTTCTGTTCTCATTCGTGCTTGTGTTACCATGTGCACCACTGTTAGCATTTCTGTTGCGTTGCTGTCCCTGTTAGTATGCCACAAGACATCATGTGCGGGAGCGAATTACATTCACTATTTCTCAATATCATTCTCAAAAGAAGGGAAATTAGAGGCAAAAACTCCATTTAATGCATTTGTTAGGGTTGTTCCACAGTGACAAAAGTGAGGAAATTCGCTGTTAGGGTTGAAAACCGTAACTCCGAGTTCACCCCCCCAGCACCACACACACACAGACACACACAGGGGTGTGCTGTGGCACGAGGTGTGGCTGAGTGGCACATGTCTCTATAGGGTGATTGACTGACCATTAACACAATTCTTGGGAGTGACTTATTGCTATAATAATGAAACATGTTTTTAAACAGTTTTAAACCTTGTTCAGTATATCGTCAACCTCTACATGTATGGTAATAAAAGATTAACATAAGGTTGTAGGATGTTTGCAGCCATTGAGAAACGTCATTTTGTCAAACTCTGAAGTACACATAGTAGTGACTGAATGGTATATGTATAGTCACAGCTGTGACCTGTTGGGTGCTGATGTGTGGCACCTTGGTATAGTAATAATGACTGCATAGGCACAGGAAAAGTAAGTACATTGCTGAGTTTTTTACACTGTTAGGGAATTCTGTCAAATGTGACATGCAATGTCCCACATCGTTGCATATGCTGTGATACTGACTATGTCATAGGTACCAAACAAATTGATGGAGGTATAGTTGTAGCAGTATTAGTAAACATTGATTTGTATGCTTAAGTCATAGACACTTAGTTTTATGTCATAATGGTATTTAAAGTAAGGAGTCGACACAGGTGGTTATGGTTTTAAAAAATTATTGCCAATTTGTCAAATGGAGAAAAGGTCCAATCAAGAGTGAAATTTAGTTAACAGAAGCAGTCTCACAATACAATCTTTGTATGTGTGCAATCATTGCTTGTCAAATATGTAAATGTATAAGAATAATAATAACTGTATAATATGGATTGGAGTAAGTGTGTGATATAATAGGAAACTAATCAGGTGTTGTGTGTTTCTAGTTATGTTTCAGTACTCAGTACTCTTTATGTGAGGAAGTAGTTTCTGACATTCGACCTGGAATTCTAATAGTCAGGCTGAAGCTGTGGCGCTTCATTATATATTTACTATTGAATGTGAATGGAGTTTGTAAAAAAATGTAACTTTTTTAAAAATGGTTGTATGTTGTAATTATGTGTAGTGCATTACTTGTGTGTTATGTTAATAAGGCAATGTCAGTAGGTTGTGAAGTGTGATTACACACATGATAGACAAGTTTTTGTTGTAATTGTGTGACTGCTAATGTGGATGTTCCTGGGGTGGGCGAAAAATCATATGCTGACTGTCTAAGTAGTACAATATGCACAAATGTAAGTTTTGTGACATTTGATTGATATTATTTAATAAAATGTCACTGACTAGGCGCAAATGGAAAATTCCCACCCGACCCCTCAATTGAGGTGATCATAAATATTGTCAGGAACAGGTATGCAGTTTGTTGTGATCAGCAACAGTGCCTGATTTACAATTGTCAATATTTTTTACATACGGTAGAATTACTTATGTGACAAGTTAAAAAAATATAATGTTTTTACATGAACAAATGACACATTATCAATTCTTACATTGGCTTCTATGTAAATTCTTAACTTGTAAATACTAAAACTGTCATGGAATGCATTTTTTAACACACTTATAGTTAATTAAATGTTGTTACTATAGTGCTGAATAATATCTAAAACATTCACTTGTACTTTAGTGCTACACTACTATTTTTAGTACAAGTATCAAACTAGCTATTAACAATGTACACTTGAATACAAATGTTTATATTATGTACAAGTAATTTTAAACACATGTAAGAGTCAGTAAATGAGATTCAGCAATTGGTTATTATTTACAGTTGTGTAATTCAGCTTCTTGCATTATCAATAAAGGTAGTTGTTTTACATATGTACAATACTAGTATTACGCATGAAAGTGTGATAGTTCTACACTGTTGCATGGTGATCGAATGATGTTCTCTATATGTCAAGAGTCACTAGACAAATTGAAGTGTTGATAGACAACTTGTGACAGAGTGGAATGTTTGCTGAATGTTATAAGGGTAGCTCAGTTATCTACGATAATAACTGAGAAGTTATCTTTGTTTGCAAAGAGTAAGAGCTTATAAGTCATATCAATTTGTTGTTATATATGAGTTGATACATGGATTTTTAAAGAGATGTACAGAGGAGGAGAGTAGTAAGTCCTCAGTTTTTTAGATGTACAATCTTTGATAGACATGTAATCATGGTTTCTCTAGTGACTGTGAATATTGTTGGCGCCGATTGAAGCCACTACAACAATTTTCATGTAGTCACTGATCCACACAAGATCTAACATGTTACAGTGTATGTAATGTCTGTATTAGAATACCATTTTGTTGAAATTGTATTGTTTATTTAGAGTCATACATTATACAACATTGTAATGAGGCATGAATGTTTTTTCGGACAAAGTAGTCATTTTAAAATGCAACATGTTTTGTCCTTTTCTTCTGAAATATGAAGGTTGTCATAATTCTTCAATATTAGAAGATATGCATTTTTCAAGTGCCGTGGCAGTCTCTGTTTAAAAGTCATTGTAGAGTCGTCACACTCTAACCATTCAGTTCTGCACCTTAGTAACGAGGTGTAATGCCCAGAATGCATGGATTGACCATGGTGATAGATTATACTGTGAGTGTCAAAAAGAGATTGGTTGAAGACTATTCTACTTGCTGTGTAATCTGTGATAGGAGTATCAACTCTGAGCCCGTTGGGGTCAAATCTGTGCAACATAAGCAACAGATATTGAGATGAACTCCTTAGACGTATGGACTGAGTGCATCTGCCTCCGCACCTTCCACAGGCATGACTACATTCAGCATTAGTGAATAGCTGTTGAAATTTGACACTTTTGGTTTCAGGGACAAAGAGAGTTATCCACAGCATGTCTTGTGTGGTTTCACGCTGTGAATTGCCACATGAAACACATACATATTTTTGTAACATATGTTACTGTGAAGTACTGCTGCATTGGGGTGCCGTTTCATCCAGGTTGTTTATGACAGCCATCATAAACTCAGTAGTGTCTTGCTGTATGTCTGCAGAAAATGTACTACATCCAGCATATGTAGCTAACACCTGTCATAGTGGTGTTAGTGACTGTACATTGTTAGAGTGGTCAGAGTCATGTTGATAATCTGCTTCAAAGCGTTTGATAGGGGATTGTCTTGTGAAGCAGATATTGCCTGCACAAACTGCGGCATGTGTAGAAAAACTTGCATAGCTGAGTTAGCATAGCAGTTTACTCTACTGCTGTTGTCAAAGACTGGTACAGCAGCTACACCAACTGATTTCTGATGAATTGCTGGTTGTGAATGTTTACTTGAAGTTGTGGCCTTTGCTGAACTCTTTTTTGTCGAATCACTTTTGGAAGCTTGCTGCTGTTTGTTGCTACCTCTAGCTGTGACTGAATTGTGTGAGACAGACAGATATGTAGGCAGTGATATTAAAGACATTTGTGGCTGATGTAGAGTACGTAACCTGTTGTACTCAAGAATACATCTCTTGTCAGCTCGTATTTTCTGAGGTGCTATACTAATGATGTGCAATCCAGAAAGGCTGCGTACACGTGAAAGTGCAAGGTAGCTCATGCCATCCTTGAAAATGTCTGTACCTATGTCTACCATTGCTGAATCCAAACTCAATCCCTGAGATTTGTGAATGGAGACAGCATATGCAACACATAATGGGAACTGTTTCCTGTTCACGTAGATATCCTTAAAAACCTGGAATTTTACAGGTTCGATCTATGTGTACAGAGTGTTCCATGTTGTCAAAGTGACTACAGTGTCTCAATATATGTCTTCTGGATATTATAGACAAAGTCAGTGATGTTTCTCATGGCACCGTTTACCATACCTTGTTCTACATTTAGATTATGTCGCAGCATGATACGTGCATTCTTACAAACTGTGAGAACAGCTTCTAGGCCAGCTGTTTGTGAAACATCTGACTTCAGTTCACTTAGTCGTTCAGTCATCTTTGCTACTAGCTTTCGACTAAGAATAATGCCATCAACTGTATCAACTGCATGCAGAGTTAGAATCTCTTGGTTTTCTCTTTGTAGCATTAGATTGTTGAATTCAGTGCATTTCTTTAGTCATGGCATAAGACACACTATGTGTCTGCCAGTAGAGTATATATCACTGAAGACATTACATGCTGTTTCTATGCATGTACTATGTACTGTGATTTTTCGATCATTTAACATACAAACATGTTCTGGTGATAGAGAACCTGTACGAGCTTCATCTAAAAGTGATTTGTAAGCTAGATCACCACTTTGGCGCATGTTCTCAGACAACTCAACATAGGTAAATAATTCCCATATGTTATAGCCTGCAATGCAACCCGAGGATATTCTTAGCTTGCTTGGCAGTCAGAGTTGTAAATACATGCTCTGCATTGACTGGTGCAAGTTGTAAAAGGTCTCCCAACACAAGTATACTTTTGCCACCAAATGGCACTCCATCGTCAGTACCTAAGATCTGCTGTAGACGTAGATGAATACAGGCAAGCATGACATTGGAGACCATGCTGATTTTGTCAACAATGAGTAACTGCATCTTTGTGAACATGGAACAGAGCTGAGATGCAACCTCAAATGACAGTTTACGATACTCTCCAGTTCTCCCATGTTCGACTGGCAACATAAAGAGATGGTGTAATGTTACTCCCACCAATGTTGTATACTGCTAGTCCTATGGGAGCAGTCACTGCAACAGACATTGAAGAGCCTGTCACACTCCATACTTCTGCAGTGATGGCTTCAATCAGGAAACTCTTTCTTGTGCCAGCTGAACCGCTAACAAACATTAGTAGTGGCTTGTATTGAGTGCAGTCACATTGTTTTGTTTCATGTAGTATACCATGTTGGACAGCTTCAACCACTTGGGAGTGAACTGTATGCTGCAGGTGATTTAGTCTTTCTCTCTTAAGTCAGCTGGGTTGACCATAGAGTGTGTGCCATGTTGCATGGCTGTCTCAATTTCTGACATTAACTCTTCTGGGGCATTTAAGGGCAGAGGGTCACCTAGAACACCTTGTCCTTCTGGATCAAGGTTGTCTTGTGAACTAACTGGAGTGTCTTCCTGAAGTTGCTTCTCTGCATTCTCAAGCTGTTCTTTCTCAGCTTTTAGTCTTTGTATATATGTCTGTGAGTACTCAGTTTGGAAATTCTCATAAGTGAGATTGAACTGGTCTTCAAATGTGTCAGAGTCACCTTTTAATTCAGACTCACTCCTCCAGGGTCTAAATAGGAATAGTAGAGCAAAGTAGTAATGTTCTGTGCTCTCTGATGTGCCTAGATGCAGTTTGCAGTGATCTATGCCATGGCTTGTGCTCTTCAAAAGACAGCTATCTAGTCCATTTACCTTGTAAATGTGTTGTGTTGAGTCAAGATGCACCTATCTTAGTCATACCACTAGGCCACCTCAAACAGACACATATCATTCATGTCGTAAGTGTGTCTACGCCGGTAGTATGTATCTTTCAGGTTATTCTTCAAGATATGTTTTGAAGAAGATGTATTGACAGCGAGCTCCCTCAATTTCGGCATGAGGAATCAGTACACGCTTCCGCTCTCTTTGCAGTTTACACTGAGGAAACGTACAGTGTCAGACTTCCCGCACAGATGTGTACCCATTAACCGGTCACTGGCTTCAAGCTCCACATTCTCTGTGTGAAAGAGTCTTCAAACCCAATGACCACAGCTGAGATGTCAGGCTTTTGCTGAAGTGGCAATATCTTCCCAAAGATCTTGCAAGCTAGTCTGTTCATGTTTGGTTATGTACGAGTGACGTATCAAACAGGGCTAGTGAGTTGTCAGCTACAAACTGAACATCTTTGTTTGCTTGCCACATTAGAAGAAGAGTTGGGTTGTAGTCATTGATGTACACCTCTTTTTCATCCCTGGGTAACTCGTATACCCTCTTGGTTGATTTTGCCTTCAAGTGGTGTCGCATTGCTGAGAAAAGATCATTCATGGCACCATTCTGACAAACTCGTCTAGGAAATCCAAAGCGACATTGTGTGTACCAGTTATATTTGTTCTTTACTACTCGACGGCAATATTTTTCGAAAATATGTTGCTGGAACTTTTGTACCAACTTCCATAGTGTAGGACTGTCATACTTGTCTGGAATGTGACAAGTGATATATTTTGTGATGAATGATAGCACTTGCTGCTTCATGTTCACCAATGCGCATGCATCCTTGATCCACACAACATATGGATATGAGGGGCACCTCGTGCTTGATATTCTGTCCTCCAAAAGTAATGTTCTACAATACCTAGAGGAGGATTGTCCTTTGACAAGATGAAAGTGAGAATGTCATGGAACCGCTTAGGAAAATGTGTCTTGTGACAGACACAGGATCTAGTGAACACATCTCGACAGTCATCAATGAGATGCTTTCGACATTGGAATTTGTCCACTCTAACAGTTCAATGAGTTCATCCCAGGCATATTCCAGCACAACTAAGGTGACAAACCATGTGGCTGCACCACACTCTCGTAGCATTGTCATCACTTCCGAGTGTCTGCGATACCAATATTCTTTAGTGCCACTTAGACTTGAAAGTATGGAAGACAGATTCACTTGCACATTTTCATCTTTCTGCTTTAATTTCTCTAGAAATTGAGCAGCTGTTATTCCATCTAGTGGACTTGTTAGACGAATAGGATGTGCTATACATGCAGACAGAATGCTAAGTTCACTCTCCCAGAGCAGATGGAACAGGTACTGTGTGTTACATCTGAATTTGCCATCTTTGTTCAGGACACGGCTAGTGCGGTACTCAGCACCCTGTAACCATACTTCTCTTTCATCAAGGCATCTGCCTGACCCTTTTGGAAATAGGTCTGGGAAACAGCGTGCTTCTAGTGTTGCCTCCCAAATGCTGACAGGCTCACCTTCCACCTGCTTCATTTGATAGAGATCAATGTTGTCTCCTAATGGATTCTCTGCCATGTAGTGGGTGAATTGTGTACTGTTCATCACATTGTCACTTGTCTGTGTACTGACCTTCTCAATGATTGGCTTATTTTTTCTAATAGATCATGTTGGACAGAGAGATGGCCATCTGATCTATGTCAAGGTCTATATAAAAGGAATTGTTACTTTTTAAATAAGCCAGAGCAAGCTTTACCTTTGACATTGACAACATCTTGCCAGATGACCTTGACCTTGTAGGCACACCATTTACAAGAATGACCAAACTATTTTCTGTTGAGATTGCTTGAACATTTTCCTGTAGATGAAGTGGTAGATACATCACAGAACCCTTTAGAGATCTAACAAGCTCTTTCTGTGGAATGTTCCGTGTCTTTGTGTTCAGACGTAGAATCGTTTGGAATGGTTTCATTGTCTGAATTAGAATATGTTCAAACATATTCAATGTTGAAATCTCACTTGGTGTAACATCTGTTTCCATGTTGTTTAGCATTGACCTTGCTGGCAAAGTGTTGCACTTCAGTTTGAAAACAGTTTGCATAGCACAATGGTGTCTTGTGAGTGAAAGACAGATTTCAGCAGCAAGAATGCTGCGAGGCGGAACCACATGTCATTGTATGGTGACAAGGTTTGTAGGTTGACTGTGACAGTTTGTTTCGTGTAGCACAAACGGTTGCATGACACACATACAGAATCAAACTTCTGAGACTTTGCAACCTCAAACTTAGCAATTTCCTTCCCGTACTGTTTCAGACTGTCATTTTCTAACACTGAAACAGATTTTTATACAGAAGTGTTACACTGAAAATTCGTTGTTTCTGGTACAGAAGGAAAGTGTTGCAGTTTTTTTAGGAAAGTAATGGCACCATGCATGTCACCTGATTGCAATAAGTCATTTAAACAAGTGTACTGATGTACAGCTCGCTGTACTTCATATACTCTGTAGACAAAGTTTCGCATGCCTGTTTGATGCACTGCAAGCATCCGCATGTTGTGAAAAAAACTATCACAAACACCAGTATCAAGACATGCAAGTGAGTGACCCATGAGTCCAGTATGTGGCCGGATTTCACAATGGTCAATTTCTGTAAACAGTTTATGTCTCTTTCGATCTTTTATTACTTAATAGGTTAACAAAGTGTTCTACTTTTGAAATGATGATTGCCTACAGTTGCAGGTATCATCACATGACAATGTCAGGCAGTGCCATTTATTGAAGAGTGTGGTTGACCATGTCATCATCACTATCCAATTGATTGTCATCAGAGATACTGAGACATTTTAGTTTGCCGACTCATCAGTACTGAACGCCTGTTCTTTTGTAAAGTAATGATAAGACTCTTCCCAGAAATATGCTTCTGAGTGCTGTTGTGTCATCCACTGTCCTGTGAAAACATGACAGAAGTTGTCACTGATCAAACAAGGATACTGTTGAAGCCTTTTTTAATGGCATATACAAGTTTCCTGAATTGTTCAAGCACATGACACATCTTACGCCACAATCGTAGTAGTACAAACAGTGCTCTGTTGACAAAAGTTCATACTTTCAGACGTAAATTCATCAGAGAAAGGTGACTCTTGCTCTTTTTGCGGGTGTGCCGTAGCACAGCAGCGATAAGTCTTTCAATCTTAGCTTTACTTGCTAGTGATCGGAAATACTTTCTCTTTCTGAGTTGTAAGTCACCATTTTTGATTTTCCGGTGTTGTTTAGAGTGTCTCTTGATGGTCATTCCAAATAGTTGTGTTTCATCTCAGAGATCTTAACAATATTGTGATGGTATACATTTTTCGTTTTCTGTTAAGGATTTTGTTTGCTGTGCAGTGACCTGATGTATGGGTCACTGTTGCAGTAAAGGTCTGTCGATGTTCATTTTTGTGTGCTTTACTGTTTTGTTTGTTGCCCTATACAACAGTGTAGTACTATTATACCGCTCTCGTTTTGAGACACATCTACGTCTGTATTTAGTTGGCATTTTTTGGTATAATGGTTGACAGTGACAGTAAGCAATCTTACAGAAGTATCAGGCACCTGTATGAGACAGAAAATAAAAAAGTTTTAGAATAGGCTTCAGTAAATTTCTTATAACAGTGTGTATTGACAGAATAGTACGTTAAGTATGTTAACAATTTGGTAAAAACATAACTAAACGATAGTTTTTATGAATGTGCATCATTGCAGCTGTTACGAATATCAGAAGTTTGTTCATTCTCAATATTTTAGTACACATTTAAAAGATTTTTCTTCACATGTGTTCATATGATTAGGATAGGTGTGATTTTTACCTGTGGATGAAATGTGTTTTCTACCATGGCATGTCATGGCATAGTCAGTATGATAATTTACTATATGGTAGAGCAAAACTTGAGAGTGATAGTGTGCATTAACAAATCTGTAACAATTAGTATGTTTACAATTAGAGGGAGGACATCCCACTATTACTGTTGTGTGAGTGTACCACAGTTGCTAAGTATGCTTGCATGTTAACGAAATTTCAATATCGTTGGTGCATATTATCAACATTGTGTTTTTTGTACTCCTGTGTATCACTATTGGAGCTGTTATTTTTTACAACATGGGAAAAATGTTTTTCTGCACATGTACTGTGCAATGCTGCAGTTCATTGACTAAATAACTGTATGGGGCACAGTCACAAACTTACCGTGGCTGTGTTTATGAACAGACAACTTAAAATGAATATGTCGAAAAATTTGTGTGAGAATTCTGAAATATTTCTGATTTACAAGCTTGCGTAGTGCAGTTTACATGTACACTTGCAAGTTTGTGTATTGTCATACTTTTCAGTTGAGAATTTACTATTTTGCTTTTAACACACAACCTTGTGAATAGTACAGATTTCATTACTCACATCTTAACATTAGTGTGTTTTGCTTATGTGCTGCGCTTTTGGCTCAGTTTATGTGAGAAATGACTATATGGTAGAAATGTATAAACATCAGAGTGACACTGTTAAGAGCAGAGGTCTTAAATGGATATATGAGTACATTTGAGTGTGAAAATTACAACAAATTAGTGTTTTGCAAGTTCTGCTGTACATTGTTAAGTACATTTGGAACATTGTAGATCTAAAATATCTGAACTGCACTGAGTTCAAGTAGCTATGCAGCAGATTATGTGTTTAAAATTGAAAATTGAGCTATTTTTCCATAAAACTGAAATTGTGTCAATATAAGAAAGTTTTGGAAAATTACTTTCGTGTCACAAAGTTTCAAAAATACTTTTGTGCATTCGAAAGTGTCGCAAATTTTACTGTGCATTCGACAATATGGTCAGTAAGATTCGAACTTCGGCTACTTTTCGCTAAGAAATTTTACTGTCGTGTTATCAGCAATGCGAATGTACTTTCGTGCATTCGACTGTGCAAGTTGATCTAACACTTGGGAGTGGTTGAAACATTCATTATCGAATCATAAACAGTGTGTTTGAGTGACAGCTAGCTCTACCAATGTAATTTAAGATTTATAGCCACTTCTGAGAATGGAATCAGAGATGACAACACTGAAGAAGAAGTAACAGGATCCATTTTTAATATTGTTGAGAAAGAGCTAGTTTGAAACCGTAAGTACAGTCTCTTCTACATGATATTTTCTAGTATTAAAAATGTATTACAACATGTACATACTATTAATCAAAACGTTTTTTTCTGTTGAATCTCATAATGTTAATTGTTATTGTTTAGCAGGCTATATTCTTAAGAGAAAATAGTTTAAAGTGAGAGCATTTTAGCACTAACTTGTAGCAGATACAGCTGCAAATGGAGGGAGATAGGAAGGTGCACGTGGAGTTGTATGAGAAAATGGAACCAATCAGACTTGTTTTGATGTTGTAATTGTTTAAAACTGCTTATGGAAAAGCATGCATTTTTCCAGTTCTCAGTGGTTTCCAGATTTTTGCAGGAACATATCTAGTAATACTGAATGCATCAGTTGTCATTGCGTTAATGGCCAGAGCAGGAGGAATGTTTTTTTATTTCTGTGTTTTGTCTGAACGCACTGAAGCTAGCTTGAAATAAGGAGGAAATATCAGTTTGATTTTAGTGCTGTCTGGTCACTGCAGGGTGAACAATCCTTTTTTGTAGTTTCTCTGTACAGTTCTGAGTTTAAAACTTAGAATGGCAGAAAATAACAAAAGGATTTTGTGATAGTTGGAAGCAGTTACATAAGACTAGCAGCTGAGTTTGCAGTTCATAGTAATTTTGGGAGGACCTGCAGCCCCGAAATGCTATGTAAGATGGTTTGGTCATGGTGGCATGAGTGGGAACCTTCTTATGCTCAACCATGCATAGACTTTTGAGAACTCACTCTCTCCTGACATACTGCTAATACATCTGAGGCAATGATTTGGGCTCAAAACGCTGGTAGATTTAGTTATGTGAGGCAAAATTGACCTTTCTTTATTATGTCTATGTTGCCTGACTGTATTATCATCTTTTCAGATATTACAGAGCGAGAGTCTGCAAGCAGAGTATCATATGTTTCTGATTGACAGAGCTCACAGAAAAGTAAATGTACAGATTATTGTTTTCACGCATGCATGGAATTGCACTTTACGCCACCCTGAAATAAAATACCGTAATGATTGGCCATTCCTACCAGATGGTGTACATTTCTCTGGTGCTGGCAATTGTCATTTTCTGGGAGACCTCAAGATGGAATCCTGAAAAGTCCTTTAAGATTGTGAGACTGTTTGAGGAAATATTACAGTATTAATAAAGGTTTTTTCAAAACCATATTAATGTGGTCAAAAAATATATCAACTGCATGCATCACTCACATATATGACACATATATGGGTTTGCCATTTTATTAGTGGGGGGCGCAGTAACAGTAATTTTCCTGCTGCTGTCAGTCTACAATTGTATGATATTGTTATGTCTCAACATTAGTAAATAGTTTGAGTATGTTAAATGAGTGTACCGATTTACTGTGGCCTTACAGTATTGTAGCTGTACCAACATGGTATGTATGCAACTTCAATAAACACAGTGGTACTGAATGTATACGCTTTTACTGGTATGTCAGGATATAGATTTATTTTTAATGTTACAGATATGGGTAGTTATTAGTATATGCTACCATGAATGCATAACAGGATTATCATGCAATTTTTTTCAATCAGTTTTGTTAGCTGTCTTCACATTTATTAAGTGCATTAATAGGTGTGTGCACAAGTTCTGCAATGTGGTTCATTTCATTTAACATCACGCTACTATGTTGTGTGAACACTCAGTGTAGTACAGATGGATATGTCATGGTGGTGTCCAATCTGATGTTCCTTGCAGTACTCACCCACTTAGACTAGAGGATAGCATGATGGTGGGACACCATATTAGCAGTTGTTGTTACCAAGGAGGTGGCTGAATCTCTTTTTAGCCCTGTATATGAACTGCTACTGATCTGTGTTTCACTATATTGAAGGACATGTACTTTAATTTAATTATATTATATGAAATTCGTTTAAGAAATTATTTATATTGTTACATGATACTAATGTAGTATTTGTTTTTGTTTGTATTTTAGAACTAGAAAATTAAAACTGAGATAATGAGGCAGTGGACCTTATAGAGGTGTGTGCGTCTGCTTGAGGCAGTCCAGGCTAGAGGTAACAAAAAGAGTCTTGATGAGGAGTACTAATCGAAACTGGATTCGGCGGAGGCGCATTAACAGCTATCTGTATATAGCTTTGAAAGTGAAAAAACAAGAGCGTGGTAGCAGTTAGTAAGAAGAAGTGGAAGCTGTTGCACCAACATTTCTACATTTTAAAACAACAGGAGGGGATACCTGTCAATGATACGTGCTGGTACTACCGCTTATGAGTCAGGAAGCTGCTGGCAAGCCAGCCGCGGGGAGCTTTACTCACCGTAAGTAACTCCAGCACAACTTTTCATAATAGTTGTCCATGTATTCAGAATTTGTAAAATAATTGTATACTGCATGATTAAGCAATAAGACATCAGGAGCGATTATGTCAATGTTGTGTAAATCTGTGTTTATTGGTGTAATGTGGCGTGAGGCACAGCCGAGTACTGCATGCCCCCACACAGTGATTAAGTGACCATTAATATAAACACTCAGAGTGCCTTACTAGTATTATCATAGCAATATTTTGTAAATAGTGTTGAACATTGTTTTGTATGTGCTTAGTCTCTACACATATGTCAATCAAAGATTGACATACAGCTAATAACGTGTTTGATACTAATCAGAAACCTGTATTTCCTCAGCAACGCTTTTGTAATAGTTTATACCATATGAAAGGATGTACTATCAAAACATGTTACCTAATTCTTCCATTTATTTACTGTGCTGTTCTTCACTCACAAACCAGAGCTTGCTAAGATAGCTATGCCAGAAAATAGAACATTTATACATATACGCACTTACTACGTTGGAAGCGAACAAAATGTTACTGTTTAGTTATTGTGATGTAGTGGTTTGAAACTTGTACAAGTCTGTAATACTGTGTAATAAGCAATCCCTCTCATCATGAACATGTCCCTGGTGGTCTAGTGGAAGGAAATGGCTGATCACTTGTAGTAAGTGTAATAGACCCACCACTTCTCTTGCAATGCATACCTGGTGGTTCAGTGACCGAAATGTTTAATACACAGACAGACACATACAAATGTACATATCAATGTTTGATGCTCCATCGTTACAGACTATGTAGATACTGGTGTGCTGGGCCTCTGCACAGAAATATCAGAATTGTTATAATATGTGCCCATAATGCTTGTGGTCTGTATAATTAGAAGCAATGTTGTGTATGTGGGTTGATTTAGTGTTGTTGTAAGTCTTAAAAACTGTACTGTGATTTACATCTAACACTTAAATTTTTTTTTTCTCGGGTTCGTGGTAGAACATCGAGTGCCCCAGCTGTAGGCGAGGTAGTGCCATGACAGAGTCAAGCTGAGGGTGGTCAGTCGGACACCTAAAGTGTCATTTTGATTGACTGACGGTAAGATTTTATTATCACAAAGTTTGTTAGGGCTGTTTACAAATAAGAAAAGAGGTTTTCATGACACAAAGGGTGGGATATTCAAATTGTGCCATTCATAGGTTAGCCATTGTGTTGTGCAAATTAGTTGCACAGCTGTGTGTCTGGGTGATATTCAAACCGTGATATGCAATGGTGTAATTCATGCAAGCCACAGTGGGGGCATTTGCATGTGATTGGGGCAGCAATTTGCATGGCATTACCATGTAGGTCTGCTTATCCTGCGGAATTGTGCGCGTGGCCCCTGACAGGCTGCAGCCATCGGGAACAATGCCCCACTGCACCTCGATCATAGAGAAAACAGTGTAGAATACCCCACAGCACCGCCACTGGGTCATCACGGTATGGTTCAATTTCCCCCAACAGCTCGATCACAAGGCAATGTACCCCCCGACGCATCCCTGCTGATCCAGTGGACCGAAAAGGCTCATTGCAGGTAGTAGTTTAATAATCCCTCCCTGAACATAGCCCTGGTGGGTACTGTATGACCCACACCACGCACTCGCTAAGCTTCACCACCCCACTCCCCTGGCAGCTGGTGGGTGCCAGCATCCCACATGCCTGCCACCCCGCCACCCGCCGACTGACTGCCTGGTAGGGCTGCACGGCCATTGGTGTATAGGCATAGCCAATGGTATGCGCAGCCCATACCGTACTTCTGACAGTTCTCAGGATTTTGAATGAATGAATTGATTCACAAATCTGGAATGTGATGCTGTACAGTATGGGGTGCACGCCCATTGACTCCTGGTTGCACCAATGGGTGTGCAGCCCTAATGGGCAGTCAGTTGATGGGTGACAGGTGGGTGGGATGATGCTGCCCACTGCCTGTGAGGGGGTGAGCGGGGTACTGGTGCTTCGTGGGTAGGTGGGGTTGGGGGACACTAGCCACCAGGGCTATCTTTAGAGGGGGTTATTAAACTTACTGCCCATGATTAGGCATTTTGGTCCACTGGACCACCACAGATATGTTCAGGAGGAGGGGTGGGTTGTTTTACTTACTGGCTGCAATTGGGCATTTTGGTCCACTGGACCACGAGGGATACATTTGGTGGTTACTTAACTTATTGGCTGTGATCGGGCATTTCGGTCCACTGGAGCATCAGGGATACATTCGGGGGGAGCCACAGTGCTGCCCGCGATCTCGGCTCTGGTGTTGGGGAGTACAATGCCCGCGGTGTCTGGCCACTGGGAGGGGTGGGAGGGATTTACAGTCAGGTGCCTGCAATCCGGGCTGCAGGGGAGGCACATGGACTGGGTTGGTGGCCAGCACAGGTGGCAGCTGCTGTGTTTCACCCTGAAATCCAGCATCTCTGCTGTGGGTGACCCTCGAGTTAGGGTTTTCTTTTTGCCTCCAAGTCGTGCAGGCTTGGTTGGTGGTTGTGGCTACACAACTCTGCACAGCACGGGTGAATATCAGGCTCTGGAGTTCATGCATGGTTCCTCCCCTCCACTTGACCTTGCATTCATTTGCATTGTGCTGTTGCTCAGCCTGTTTTCAGTGGCGCAACTGTCTTTTACTGAATATCGCAGAATGGTGGAATTTTTTACTTGCACATGTGCAACCCTATTGAGTATGGGTCAACCATTTTGAATATCCCACCCAAAATAGTTCAAAAAGGTGATAACCAAGTCTAGTGCATGTGCAGTGCCACCATGGCAGAAGATCCTGTACTACCATAACAAACTGGTATTACTACACATGAGTGGAATACTATTCTTCATGAATCTGAGAATGGATGTATGTCCATAGCGGTAGATGTGGTGTTGTGGGGGGGGGGCAGGTCTTCTCCTCTGCTAATTTTGGTGGTGGAGTTTAATGTACAATGAGCAATAGATTACCAATTCTAATGCTGTAGGTGTCTCAGTGGTATTCAATGGTGTACTGCTTAATTATCTGTTGCTAATTATGACATGTCCCTAGATTGTATTCACTTAATATTTCTATATGTCCTGCCAATGTTTCATTTTTATTATTGCAATAGTTGGTTAATGGACAGCATAGAATATCTACATGTTTGTTAATGTGTTTTGAATAGCCCTGTAGGGGTAATATGGTTAATAACATAAAACGGCTGCCATATTCAGCTAGAGGGTCATTGAGTGAACAGTGACATTATCATTGTGTTTGTGTTATTCTTATTATAATAACTCACATTTTAAAACTGTTTAAGGAACAGATCGTCATATAATTAGGTATGCATGTATGTAAATTGAACATACATGTAATGTTTTTAGGATGTTTCTGTGTAACAAATATGCATTATGACAATGTTATAAGTATTGCGATTGATGGGCAGGCACTGCTTGTTCTGCACTGCATACTACCAATAATATATTTGTGAGTTTTCTTTTGGAAAAAACGTTATTGAAGAAACAGTGTTAGGGGATTCACCAGGAAAAAAAATGAATTTCTTATATTAACTATTCTGGATTGGATGGACATTTGTCTTGGAAAAAGATATATACATGGTGTCATAATTTCAACTTTGTGTGGCTTTTTGCAAATGAGAAGACTTGTTATATGCACGTAATACTGAGTTAACAACATACATCTAGTTGGAGACAGAGCTGTTTCTGTAAAGAGATATGTGTTCATATGATAGTTGTATGAATGATGTAGCATTAGAAATTGATGTTTTAAAGAAAAACACTTTTACCTTGATATTTCATCTATTGATGTGATCATTTTTTTACTTGTTTGCTTTAATAGAGCCTGGGGAAGCTGCTGCTGTCGAACATGTGGAGGTGAAGCAGGAAGCCGGCGCCAGCCCACCACGTAAGTGAAATCTGTTGTTGCTATTATCTGCATGGTTGAGAAGTACCATATGGTTGTCAACATTCGTGGTGATCAATGCTCCTGTTGATAACTACACCTTGCTGTCTTACTGCATGATAGGGGGAGTGCACTGTCTGTTGGCATACTCACTGCAAATGTTCAATTGTCTGGGGTGTGAGCAACACACCTTCATTGCCGAGGCAGTACCACTTTCTTTTTGTTTGTTGTGGGGGGCAATCACTGTTGACATTATTTACTTTATGTGTGTGACCTTATAAGGGTGGCAATGCATTGATCACTGCAGATACCTATCCACCTAAAAACACAACATTGTGGGGTGGATATTGTAGTGACCTAAATGGTGTGCAATGCATAAAGTGTCCAATTATGATTTTTTTTGTTTTTTCTCAATGTACAAGTTAAAATGTGCCTTTAGTAGCCCTATGATCCCCTTTTCCCAGTTAAGAAGTGAATAGCTGTGCAGTGTGTCTGTCTTCAGCCTTGCCAGCCCTCATACTTACGCTCTACAATCCAGTGTGATGCTGTTCAGTGCACTGTCAGATATGTGTATTTTTAAAAGGTGATCATGAACTGAGGGAATGTCGATAAAAGTAATAATACAGTTAATGGGACTGTTTGTGTGTCACCCTATGAATATCGCGTACATTTATATAGCACTATGGAAGTTGTCTCACCACATTTAAAATGCAGTACTATGACTACTTGCAGTGGTGCAAATTCCACTACATCATACGGTGCGTATTACTGGGTTGGGTGCTATTAAAATAAGTTCTTGAGCAGTGAAACTGTGTTAAATATTGGGCCACATACATCACATTGCTGCATTATTCAATGCTGCATGGCTTTGCGACACACAGTGTAATACTTTGAATGAGCACCTATACTGTAAAACTGTGTTTTTTATACTTTACTATATGATGCTGTGGTTGCTGTGCGAAATAACTTTTTGGGACAGTGTAAGGACGTACAGTGAGACTGTATGTGAGTAAAGGTGGTAATATGTCTATTTAAAACATTTGTTTCGAGATGAGCATTAGATGCTATCATTACAATCAGGTATTAGATATTTCCCATACACTTTAGTAGGTTTGAAAATGTGTATTTATATACTAAGGGTTGATATTCAAACTGCGTTTATTCATAGGCACAAGTTCTGCAGTGCAAAATAGTTGCACAGGGTGATGTCCAGGCGATATTCAAAGGAGTTGTGCTATTGAGGAACTCCTTTGAATATCACCCCCAAGCACAGCCACTGTGCATGGCGCAGTGGAACTTGCACCACCGCAAGTTGACAAAGTGGAGCATTCAACTTGCAGTGGCAAAATCCCGATATTCAAAAGGTGATATGCAAATGGGGCTATAATTCATGCAAGGCATGGGGGGGCCATTTGCATCTGATTATGGCCCCATTTGCATGCCATTAGCATGCAGGTGTGCCGATCCCCCGAGGACTTGCGCCTGGCTCCCTGCCAGGCAGCAGCCGTTGGGGAAGGACGCCTCTGCTGCCCAATCATGGGCAAGAGCATAAAAACCCCACCACCACCCCCACTGGCCCAATCGCAGGCATAGCGTAAATACCCCTTCACCAGCCCGATCGAGGGCAGCAATGTGTCTCCCTCCCCAACACAGCCCTGGTGGTCCAGTGGACCGATAAGCACGATCATGGGATGAAGTAATTAAACACCCCCCACCTCCCGAATATATCCCTGGTGGTCCAGTGGACCAATAAGCCTGATCGCGGGCTGGAGTATTCAAACACATCCCCCAGCTCCGATCATATCCTGAAAATCCCCGGACAAGTGGATGTGGGTTGGCAACCCCAAAACACATGTATGTTGGGGCACACATTGCTGCCCGCGATTGGCTGGTGAGGGGGGGAACAGAGTGCATACCTCTCAACTATACCACAATACGAGGAACGCTCCTCATTTTACCACAAAGCTCCCTGTTTCATTGCTAGAGGACTTGTACCACATTCAGTGTTAACATTTTAAGCAAACTCCATAGTAAATGATGCTAAATATATAAATTTGATTAATAGCAGACTTTCTGAACATAAATGCAAACAATTTCACAGTGTTGTGAGCTTCTAAT
Organism: Neoceratodus forsteri; assembly: GCA_016271365.2. Lineage (NCBI taxonomy): Eukaryota > Metazoa > Chordata > Ceratodontiformes > Ceratodontidae > Neoceratodus > Neoceratodus forsteri. The sequence continues at coordinate 950,384,899 of CM028131.1, read as the reverse complement.
TTAACGATTTGATAAAGTGTTCCGCTTTTGCCCATTCTTTCCACATTTTGAGAGGCAATGTTAACATTTGGGGGACAAAAGGTTGAGAGGTATGAGAGAGTGTGTTGAGGGCCAGCCACAGGTGGCAGCTGCTGTGTTGCATCCTGCAATGCAGCAGCTCTCACCTGTGGTGGCCCTCAACTTGATCCTTTTTGCTCAAAGTTGTGCAGGCGCAGGTTGAGTTGCGCCTGCACAATCCCCTGCACAGCCCTGAATATCTGTATGCTTTTTTGGAGCGATGTCATATCAGTGACTTAATTATTTAAAGTAGTGATGTGTGTTGAGGGCCTGAAACACGGGTAAAAAGCTGTTTGGTTTCAAAGTATCATTAAACTGATCATGATTGTGTACATATGAAAAGTATATTATGATGTTAATGTCAAGGTACTTTGTTTTTCACTGCAGACATGACTACACATTATAGGCAGACATGGTGAAGTAAAAATTCTCACACTTGATGAGTGATGTATTTCAATTGTATGGTATAATAGTCTCAATAATGCAAAAAGTATGTACATACTGAATATTTATGAGTAGTGAAAGAAAATATAAGAGTAGTTCCTGGCCACAGCTAACTATACATTTTTTTTATGTTGTCAGCTTATTATATAATATAGATAATCAAGTATGACAGAGACAAAATAAGATACTAAATAGTTTAGCATCATACTTAAAACTATTATCATAACTTTGAAATGAATGCATTTTGATATTGCAGTACATAAGAAATATTTGAAGTGAAATATTTGAAAGTCGAATTGTTGAATTTGTGTTGTATACTCATTATAACCTTTTTTGTAATCTTTGTAGGGCGCCGGCGACCGCGAAATGCACGCCCACTGCCGCTGCTACAGACGGCTCATGGCGCGAGGCTGTCGGTCTGCGTGAAGAAAATGCTGTCATCCTTGAGAGGTTGACAAAATCTAGTCTCTTGGATGCACAGCAGACTGTCAACCTTGTGCTAGAGCCGGTCGAGCAGTGGGTGATGGTGCTGTGCTGAGTAGCAGTAAGTCACCTCCATGGCCACCATCTGTTCCTGCAGCTTCCCTGGGTGAAACTGGCCACCCTTCATAGAGGTCTGGTATCTCCTCCAGAGGGCGCAACAGCTTCCACTTCATTTGCGCTCCACATCGAATCCAGTTTCTAGCCTGGATTGCCTCAAGCAGTGCATACACCTCTCGCAAGTGTTGCACAAAACATAAAAAAGACAAGACTTTTAATATATATTTTTATTTATGTGACAAAAATGTTTTTGAATAATTTATTTTTGTGTATGATGCAATACACAGTTTAATTATTTTTTTCCCCTGTTCGAATATTATTTGTGTTAATATATATTTTTGTATTTTTATATGAAGAAAGATATTTTTGTTTGTAATTTTTTATATATAATATATTTTTATAGTAAAAAAAAGTTTATTTATACTCTCTTGTGTTTGGTGTGTTATTGTGTAGTCGAGATGTTTCTTGAAAATAGTTTTAACAAGATTAATACAACTGTGATTTTCTCATTTGGTGAAATCTCATACCACACTATTGTGGTATTAGAGTTGGGATTCTCCATAGAAGTAAGTTAGATGTGTGACAATGCTACATTACACTATTTGTGGCACACTTGTTGTTGTTTATTTATTTATTTAGTTAAACACCAGTTTAGAAACCTTTGAGCCAGAGGCTCATTTACAAAGGTACCTCATCACAAAGAGGACATCAGAACAGTAGTACAAGGAACACAGTACTTACAAACAAAAAGTTACAGTTCAGTTACAGTTTTGTTACAATAGAATACAATCTCCAACAAAGCAAAAGATAACAAAAGGTGCAAAACTTATGGTCGGGGAGAGCTTGTGGGAGTAGAAGGGAGGAAGATGGGGAGGAGGAATTAGTAGGGAAAGGAAGGGGAGCAGCTCAGTGAGCATTGTCAAACAGAGTATATTTTTTTTTTTTTTTACACACTAGGCTAGGCGGCAGTTGCATTTTGACGAGCTAAGCAGGAAGTTTTGGAGCTTGGGCTTCAAAGCATTTAAGGTAGTGAGTTTGAGACACTGGCAGGGAGGAGTTATACCAGTGAGCAAGTAGGGGAATGCCTCTGACCTTGAGAGGTCCTGGCTCTTGGAATAACTAGGTAGTTTCTTGATGAGCTGCAGTGATCAGGGTCAGTGCAGTACGGCGAATGGAGTTGGATAGGCCTATGGGGATAGGCCACACAGGGCTTTAAAGGTGAGCTGGCATGTCTGATACATGAGTTGCTCTTCCAGGTTGAGTAGGGTAGCTAGGGGTTGTGCCTACATGTGAGTGAGTCTGGAGCACCAGTGATAAGTCTGCAGGCCTTATTAACTGTGAGGCGTAACCTTGTTGAGGGCAGTCTGATCTGCTGAGCCATAGATCGGAAGGCCATAGTCAATGAGAGACATGACAGAGTAGGTGACAGCCAGGTGGAGGGCATCAGGAGGGAGGCATTTCTTGTGCCGGTAAAGAATGCCTAGCCGTGAGTTGGCGACAGAATTTAGGGCAGATACATGTCCATGGAATGAAAGTGCAGGGTCAAAGGTTATACCAAGATATTTATAGGACTGCACCTGGTCAATGACGAGATTGGGTGTGGAGTGGACAGCTAAGGGAAACTTGCTGTACTTATTTTGGGGGTGGGAGAAGAGCATCGTTTTGTTTTCTTAAGGTTGATAACAAGTCGGTGCTCAGTGAACCAGGTAGCTGCAGAGTCAAAGACTAGTTGGAGGGAGTTCTGTAGCAGCATGGGGTCATTGTGGGAGGCAACGAGAACAGCATCATCAGCATAGAGAAGCATCTTACCCGTATAAACTGCTGGGTAGGGAGTTAAGAAAGAGTGAGAATAGTAGGGTCCAAAACTTGAGCTCTGCGGGCACCCCAGAGCGAATGGGGCATGTTTCAGAGAGAGTACCGTTGACTTTCACACATTGGAAGCGGCAGAGAGATAGCTGGTGCACCAGGAAACAGGTCCTGAGGCAAAGCCTATTAGGTCGAGGGTGGAGAGCAAAAGAGGATGCTAAACGGTATCGAATGTTTCATACAACTAGTGCTACAGAATGTGTTGTATGTGTATCATGATGAAGATAAGTATGCATTGATAGTACAACAGTGAAATATCTGTGTTGCCATACTTACAATAAATTTATGTATTTAGTATGAGCAAACCTCTTCCACCGCTGTTCACATGATTGGTGGTACCACCTCAGTTGGTAGTACAAGCACTCTATCAAATCTCAAGTTACTACAGTAACATATCCATTTGTTCAGTAGATGAACTAATGGTGTCCATGTCATGTCATATTGTCTTTTAGTTATGTACATCTTTTTTTTACATATGTGCTCACAAACAAAAGGAGTAAGACACTTTTACATAAAAACTATTACGTGGAATAACAATGACAAATTACAATTAATAAAGTAATAAAAACAATATGATTAACAGTTGACTACTGTTACTGTTAATAACAGTAAATGCAACCACAAGAATTGAAAGATTTCTGATATTGGAACATTTTTTTTTATGTATGTGCACTATTCTTACAACTATAAATCATGTACTATGCTGAGTAATAGTTGTGAAAAAGACAGGATATTCATGGCAAAAAACTCCGTTTAATGCATCAGTTAGGGTTGTTCCACAGCGACAAAAGTGAGTAAATTCGCAGTTAGGGTTGAAAACCCTAACTCCGAATCCCCCAGCACGACACACACACAGACACACACACACACATATGCAAGTATGGGGGAGGACCAAGTCAACACAACCAATGACAGACATCCAGCAGCAGGTGACAGAAATAACAAACGATTGTCTAAATGTACTACGAGACATCCCCACCCCTGACCAGGTACTGCATGCTCAGTGGAGATTAACAGCAAAACTGAGGCCATGTACACCAAGCTATACATCCCTGATTGCAGCTGCACACAACGCACTACACACTAGTAGTTGCATGGCTCACCTACCGATGCCCCCACACCACACGACAACGGGTACTGTGCCGTTATTCAATATAAATGCTGAAGGTGCATGATGAGAGTTGTAGAAAGGTTTTAACACTAGAGAGTATACATAAATTAAGAGAAGCACATAAAATTAACTACAAGACACTAGCATGCTCAAGATAAAAGTAGTGATACATTTAGTAGGTGTTTTACATAGTAGTACATTTACTGCAATGGTTTACTCAACATAGAGAGGCTGATGTAAACGTATGGAAAAGCATTCATGTTCAACGCTGTGAAATTCGTACTGCCAGTATCACATGCATTCTTACTGATGAAGGTGTACTGCTGATGTACATACATAGACTTTCAGTGTGTTTCAATACTAAAGATGCAGTAAGTATTCTTTGTAAGAAACATTATAATTGCATGGATCAGGCCAAGCAAGTTGTAAATATCATAGCACTACTGATCCAACAATGATGTACCTGTATCGGAGATGTATATGGGAGAGATTTTTGCTGTAGACACTTACTGAGTATGCTGTACCTGATAAAGACAATCTCATTGCATCTGTGATGACTAACTTATTCAAATAGTAATACATTTACTATTACTGCAATGAGTGATCTATGCCACTTATGGACATAGTGTGATTTTTTAACAGTTGTTTCATACTCAGGCTGTATGCCTACTATTTGGGTTTGCCACACTTCTGTCACTGATGAGATCAAACTGATAACTATGTTAATTGTGGTACTACAGGAATCAAGTAGGTATGCTGTAGATTTAAACTGAATGTATTTTAGTATTGATTTAACTCACAATGGGGTAAGTGTACTAGGATAGCAGGGGTTATCCTCTATCACTGACTCTGTCAGTTATAATCACACTAGGGTTTCGATGACTGTAATGATCAAGTTACACTGTTCATCTTCATGAGTTCATACTGACAGCCATTCTTCAGTAACTAGACAGTGTATGGTGTAAGTGGGTGGGACACTGTGTTGCAAAGCTGCTGCAGTGCCTAGCAGAGGCAGAGTATCTACTCATAAAGACAATTCAGCAATAAGGCATGACCAACAGTTATGTAAAATGTCTGTTAATCACCCTGTAGGGGTTTAATGTTGAATGAGGCATAGCCAAGTGCTACATGTCGCTAGACAGTGATAAACTGACCATTAACATAATACCTGGGAGTGGCTTATTGCTATCATAATAAAACTGTTTTTTAAACAACATTAAACCATGTTTATCATATGGTTAGGCTCTACATGTCTGTTAATAAAAACTAGACATAAGGGTGTTACAATGTTTACAGTCAATTAGAAAGTTGCTTTCTCAAACCCTTGTTATAATCAGAGATATTATAGCTGTACAACTCCTTGGTTTGCTGAACTCTGTTGCTCAGGTGGACCACCACAAGTGGTGTGGTGTGGTGTGGGGCATCGGTAGGTAAGGCCATGCAACTACTAAGTGTGTCGTTGTATTGCGGTTTCAATCAGGGATGTGTACGTTTGGTGTACATGGCCTCAGTTTTGCTGTTGATCTCCACTGAGCATGCAGTACCTGGTCAGGGGTGGGGATGTCTCATAGTACATTTAGACAATTGTTTGTTATTTCTGTCACCTGCTGCTGGATGTCTGTCATTGGTTGTGTTGACTTGGTCCTCCCCATACTTGCATGTGTGTGTGTGTGTGTGTGTGTGTGTGTCTGTGTGTGTGTCGTGCTGGGGGAGGCACTGACCCGACATGGAGGATCCAAGTAAGATAGTCGAGCCAAAGTGCTGCATCCCGGAAGGACTGCACAAGACTTCTCTATCATAATCCAGCATTGCGTGTCCATTTGGACACCATGGCATGTTTTTATAGTTGCTGTTTCAGTATGGGAAGACATGGGAGTGTCCATTGGACACCATGGAATATTAGGTGGTGCAGATTCACCTTTATCGAACCCGAGATGGTGGAGTGATGGGGATGTAAGATAGGTGGAAGTAGTGCCGAAAGGAATCGAAATGTGTCAAGATTTCATTTATAGTCAGTATTAAGTGCGGTCTATTGGACAACTATGGCAGTTTTATAGTTGCTGTTTCCCAGTGGGGAAGACATGGGGCCCATGGACACCATAGAATAGTTAATTGGCATAGTCGCCATTGAGACGAGATGGCGGTGTGATCGAGATGTAAAATAGGTGGAATGCGATCCAGATCCCGAATGGACCGCACAAGACTCTCTATCATAGTCAGCATTGTGTCATTGACACATGTGTTTAATAGCTGTTTCAGTGGGATGACATGGGTGTCCATTGACCTATGAATGTAGTTGGTATAGAGTGCAGACCCGAGATGGCGGCGTGATCGGATGTAAGATAGGTGGAATGCCGACTGCCATCCTGAATGGACTGCACAAGGCTTCCCTCTTCATGGTCAGCATTAAATTGTCCATTGGACACTGGCATATTTTATAGTTTGTTTCCCAGTGTGGGAAGACGTGGGGTGCATTGGACACCATGGAATGGTGGGTGGCGAGATTCCCAGCATGAGCCGAGATGGCGGGTGATTGACATGTAAGATGGGTTGAAATGCTGAGTGCTGTATCGCAATGGACTGCATAAGATTTTCCTATCATAGTCAGTATTGTTTGTCCATTGGACACCATGGCATGTTTTATAGTTGCTGTTTCACAGTAAAGACGGGTTATCTATTGCTCATGAATGGTGGTGGTATGATCGGTATGAGCGAGATCGTAGTGATTACGGAATGTAGATTGGTGGGAATTGCTGAGTGCTGCATCCAGAATGCTGACCATAAAACAAAACAATGCAAAATACATTTTCATATCAAGTTTTATTCACAGTTAAATGTGATTATTTAGAATAATGTCTCATTCTGAGAATAAAACTTATAAACTGCTGCCAATTAAATGATTTCTTTCTTAATCTGTAGTTCTTTGTACCAAAGCACTATACTGTTATATGCTGTGCCTAACCTTGTTTTACAGGGTCTCCAGGGTTGAACTGAATTGGGAACCATCCCTCTTGTAAGTTCAAGTGTGGAAGTGTACAGAATAGGGGCTCTAAAATGTTTGTTGTATATTGTTATGCTACTAGAGAAAAAGGGTTACAATGTCCTGGGTATGCAGGTTAGCCTTGTACTACTATTTGGTCCTCCAGGTTGGGCACCCAATCGTACACATGCCCTTAACTGCAACTAGTAGCACAGGCAGGGTGTGTATGAGATGGTGCCACACCTAGGGATACACAAGTGTGGGATGACATGGGAAGGCTGAACAACATGTACTGCTTTATTCATGCTAGGTCATCAAACACTGACTGCAAAATCCTTTCCATTTGGTAGCCATCAGTTTCTCAAACCACCAATCACGTAATGTTTTCATGGGATCTTGTTACAGTAAATGCATAATTTTGCTCTAAGTGCCACTATTAGTAATCACTCTTAAATGTTTTTATTTCCTCAGATACTAGACATGTGTCTTTTGCCTTAAATGTCAGGAATTGTTAACTACTACCTGTCATAGATTGTACAGTCGATTCTCATGCTATGTGTGTTTCTTATTTCAGATATGCAGTGTTGAGAAGACTGTATGGATCTACGGACACTCTTCGTGCATTGGGCGGGGATGCGGGGTGGTCTCAAACTGGGGACCAGTGTTGACCTTCGATACTCCAGTCAATGTTCGTTGATTGAGTTCGGAGGGTATGCTTTGGGATCAACTGTGTGCCAATGTTGCAGCAGGTGAGTGCCTGGGGGATTCAAACAGATGTCATCGTCATTCACCTGGGAGGCAATGATTTGGATTGAAGACATCAGTGATGCTGCTATGGAAGATGAAGGAGGACATTTGCTTTGATCAAGCACTGGATGCGAAAACCATGATCCTTTGGTCCCATCCATCCAGCTATAGTGGAGGAATGTTTCATATAGAAACAGAACAAGGAGAAAGATCAACACAGATGGGGCATCTACTTAGAGGGATTGTCAGTCGGGCGTGGTCAAGCATGATGGCATCATGTCCCTCTTCCCAGAACTGTCGGCAGGATGGTGTCATAATGGATCAGGGCGATATTTTTCTGCAGTGACATCAAGGGCTGTAGCTCCAATCCTATAGAGGTTATCAATTTATAGATGCAGTAGGGGAGAATGTACAGTATATAATCAATGGACTATAACTTTCAGGTGATCATTGGTATAATTTTTAAATTCGTGTTTCAGATTGGGTATATAGGCTAAAAGTCTTCTTCGTAACGTATATGGATATCTTCCAAATGCCCTATCGACTGTCGTCGGGGTCGTCTCCATATGACAATCACTGTAATCTATATACACAGTCGTTGTACAAATAATGTCCCAGCTGGATACTCGTAACAATCAGAATGGGAAGTCAATGGAAATAATAATTGCATAAGGTAGGTTACTCATTGATGTCACTAACGGTGAGATTACAGTTTGTAGCTTAGGTTTTGAGATGTGTGTATTGATGTACAGTATGTATTCATGTTTCAAAATTAATTCAGGGGTTTGACCTCATGAAACTGCTAACAGTATTAGTCAGCTGGGTACCTCAACAGTGATTCACACTTGCTATCCATATCTAACAAAAGGGTGGTGTGCTTTGTTTTTTACCTTATTTATTTTTTTTTTTTACCTTTGTTGCATACCAGGAGAGAAACTGCAATGATGCTACATTACAACATTTTACATCTTGACTTCCTATGATACTACTCAACTGATACTTTCTGGGATTTCGGTAAGAGACAAACTAGTTTGTCTAACAGGCTATGGAAACCTTGCTGTGTTAACATAAATAGCCTTGTAGACCTACTAGTACGCATTGTACTTCAAGAAACTTCACCTTCACTGTCTCAATCAGTTGGAATGAATTATAATGCATGACTAGTTCGAACACTCCAAGAGATGACTTCATGTAGAGTTACTACTTTGGTTAAATTAAATATCACAGAGTATGTAAAATGTTGATGCAATGGTGTAGCATAGGGTAAGATCAGATAGTTTTTTATCTACAGGTCACAAGCCTGAAGACGATATATAGAATTTAGAATAGGGAAAGGATAGGGCTTTTCTCCACAGGTTTTAGAATAGGGAAAGGATAAGGTTTTTCTCCACAGGTTTTAGAATATGGAAAGAATAGGTATTTATTTTCTCTGCAGGTTTTAGAATAGGGAAATGAGAGGGTTTTTTGCCACTTATTTCTGGCATTATCATGTCTGATGGAATGCTCTTTGTGTATGATGATCCATACACTTGAAAAAGTTTTGCATCAGTGAAATGTGGACCACTGATGGTAAATGCTAATGGTAATAAAAAATAATAAACTATTTTGGTTTCTTTCATACTGTAGTACTATATAAGATACTGTGGACAGGCCTAAACACACCTTCATTAACACCTTACTTAATTTGCTGTCCTCACTGTAACCATGAGATACTGAAGAAACTAGGTCCATTTCTATTAATTATATAAAACCTGGTGGGTGACGTGACATCTGTATTTATCTTGAACCTTAGGGTGGTGGTATCATTACAGGTATTACAACCACCAATTATTTACATTTATGGGAAAAACACCACAAAACATGGGACTAAGGCATAGTAGGATAGGGTAACATAAGAAAAATGTGTTAATTATCCAAGGGCAATACAGTGATCTAAAACATAATAGTATAAGGTAATACTAGATAGGTTTTTCCACTGTTTACATGCATAAATGCTGGAGATAGATATAGGAAAAAACAGATCTTACTTCGAGAGGGTTCCATCAGTAGGTCATCACATATAGGACTTGCACCACCTGGCATCGGGCAGCATGGCAGACTTTTCTAGCAATACCTGAAGGGGGACCACCCGCCCAACGTCACGTGACCAACAGAACCCCTTCCAGTGCCAGGTTAGGTTGTGCGGGTTATGACTATCGTGACCGTGCTGTGGGTATGTCTCGATGTCGACCTCTCCCATCTCACACAACGGCGGGTCAGATGTGGATTCTCTGATGCCAGGTCTGACATTGGAGGCTTAATCAACCTGAACTGTCGCGTTACCATTTTTGGGTATCAATGATCACAACTGGGTACCCCACTCCAGATTGAGTCATGGGGTTCCTACCCTGGATTTTGCCTCACCCACCATATGGGGCTCAAGGGTATTATCTCCACGGACACCCCTCCTCCTCCTCCCCAGCCTCAACCAGATCCGCCTCCCTTCCTGGCTACTCGGTTCAAGACCCTGATTCAGTCTTGGTGGCAAGGCCCCAGGTCAGGAACTGGTTTCAGATCTGGAAACTAGGCTCCTGCAACCACAGCTTCCTATGTCTCCTTACCTGATCAGCTATCTTGCAACTGTCCATGTCTTGGGGAGACTTCGGCAGGGCGTTCCCTACGGACTAGACACCGTCCTGTCGAAGGTGAGTGGACTTCATGATGTGTTATATAATAGGGAAAGGATAGGCTTTTCTCCACAGGTTTTAGAAAAGGCAAGGTAGGTTTACTCCACGAATTTAGATAGAGAAGGTATGGTTTTTCTACACAGGTTTTGAAGATGGAAAGGATAGGATTTTTCTCCACAGGTTTTAGAATAGGGAAGGATAGGGTTTTCTCCACAGGTTTTTGAATAGGGAATTGTTAGGGTTTTCTCCACAGGTTTTTGAATATGAATAGAATAAGGTTTTTCTCCACAGGTTTAGAAAAGGAAAAGGATAAGGATTTTTCTCCACAGGTTTTGAAGAGGAAAGGATAGATTTTTCTCCACAGGTTTTTGAACAGGGAAAGGATAGATTTTTCTCACAGGTTTTAGAATAGGAAAGGGTAGGGTTTTTCTCCACAGGTTTTAGAATAGGGAAAGGATAGGGTTTTCTCCACAGGTTTTTGAAGGAGAAAGGATAGGATTTTTCACACAGGTTTTAGAATAGAGAAAGGATAGGGTTTTTCACACAGGTTTTAGAACAGGGAAATGTTAGGTTTTTCTCCACAGGTTTTTAGAATAGAAAGATAGGTTTTCTCTCCACAGGTTTTAGAATAGGAAAGGATAGGATTTTTCTCCACAGGTTTTGAAAAGGGAAAGGATTGGATGTTTTCCACAGGTTTTAGTACAGGAAAGGATAGGGGTGTTCTCCACACATTTTTGAATAGGGAAAGGATAGGGTTTTTCTCTGCAGGTTTTAGAATAGGGAATTGAGAGGGTTTTTTGCCACTTATTTCTGGCATTATCATGTCTGATGGAATGCTCTTTGTGTATGATGATCCATACACTTAAAAAAGTTTTGCATCAGTGAAATGTGGACCACTGATGGTAAATGCTAATGGTAATAAAAAATAATAAACTATTTTGGTTTCTTTCATACTGTGTAGTACACTATATGAGATACTGTATGGTGGCCTAAATACACACCGCTTTCGTTAACACCTTACTTAATTTGCTGTCCTCACTGTAACCATGAGATACTGAAGAAACTAGGTCCATTTTCTATTAATTATATAAAACTCATGGGTGACGTATATCTTGTATTTCATCTTTGAACCTTAGGGTGAAGGTGTATCATTGCTGTGTATTGACAACCACCAATTATTTTATATAATGTATGGGGAAAAAATATCGCAAAACATGGGACTAAGGCATAGTAGGATAGGGTAACATAAGAAAAATGTGTTAATTATCCAAGGGCAATACAGTGATCTAAAACATAATAGTATAAGGTAATACTAGATAGGTTTTTCCACTGTTTACATGCATAAATGCTGGAGATAGATATAGGAAAAGACAGATCTTACTTCGAGAGGGTTCCATCAGTAGGTCATCACATATAGGACTTGCACCACCTGGCATCGGGCATCACGGCAGACTTTTCTAGCAATACCTGAAGGGGGACCACCCGCCCAACGTCACGTGACCAACAGAACCCCTTCCAGTGCCAGGTTAGGTTGTGCCGGTTATGACATCGGTGACCCTGCCGTGGGCTGTCTCGATGCCGGACCCTCCCCCATCTACACAACGGCGGGTCAGACGAGGATTCCTCTGATGCCAGGTCTGACATTGGGGGGCTTATAATCAACCCTGAACTGTCCCGCATTACCCTTTTGGGTATCCAAGGGAACTCTAACCGGGGTACTCCACTCCAGATTGGAGTCATTTGGGGGCAGTTCTACCCTGGATTTTGCCCTTACTCCAACTACATGGGGTTTCAAGGGTATTATCCTCCACCGGACACCCCTCCTCCTCCTCCCCAGTCTCAACCAGATCCGCCTCCTCTTCCCTGGCTACTTCGGATTCAAGACCCTGATTCAGTCTTGGTGGCAAGGCCCCAGGTCAGAACTGGTTTCAGATCTGGAAACTAGGCTCCTGCAACCACAGCTTCCTATGTCTCCTTACCCGATCAGCTATCTTGCAACTGTCCATGTCTTGGGGAAGACTCGGCAGGACGTTTCCCTACCGGACTTTAGACACCGTCCTGTCAAGGTGAGTGGACTTCATGATGTGTTATATAATAGGGAAAGGATAGGCTTTTTCTCCACAGGTTTTAGAAAAGGCAAAGGGTAGGATTTTACTCCACAGAATTTAGAATAGAGAAAGGGTATGGTTTTTCTACACAGGTTTTTGAAGATGGAAAGGATAGGATTTTTCTCCACAGGTTTTAGAATAGGGAAAGGATAGGGTTTTTCTCCACAGGTTTTTTGAATAGGGAATTGTTAGGGTTTTTCTCCACAGGTTTTAGAATATGAAAAGAATAAGGTTTTTCTCCACAGGTTTTTGAAAAGGGAAAGGATAGGATTTTTCTCCACAGGTTTTTGAAGAGAGAAAGGATAAGATTTTTCTCCACAGGTTTTAGAACAGGGAAAGGATAGGGTTTTTCTCCACAGGTTTTAGAATAGGGAAAGGATAGGGTTTTTCTCCACAGGTTTTTGAAAGGAGAAAGGATAGGATTTTTCTACACAGGTTTTAGAATAGAGAAAGGGTAGGGTTTTTCTACACAGGTTTTAGAACAGGGAAAGGATAGGGTTTTTCTCCACAGGTTTTTTGAATAGGAAAATGTTAGAGTTTTTCTCCACAGGTTTTTAGAATAGGGAAAGGATAGGATTTTTCTCCAAAGGTTTTTGAAAAGGGAAAGGATTGGATTTTTCTCCACAGGTTTTAGTACAGGGAAAGGATAGGGGTGTTCTCCACACATTTTTGAATAGGGAAAGGATAGGGTTTTTCTCCACAGGTTTTAGAATAGGGAAAGAATAGGGATTTTCTCTGCAGGTTTTAGAATAGGGAATTGAGAGAGTTTTTTGCCATATGTTTCTGGCATTACCATGTCTGATGGAATGCTCTTTGTATATGATGATCCATACACTTGAAAAAGTGTTGCATTGGTGAAATGTGGACAACTGATGGTAAATGTTAATGGTAATAAAAAATAGTAAACTATTTTAGTTTCTTTCCTACTGTATAGTACACTATATAAGATTCTGTATGGTGGCCTAAATACACACCACTTTCGTTAACACCTTACTTAATTTGCCATTCTCACTGTAACCGTGAGATACTGAAGGGTATTATCCTCCACCGGACGCCCCTCCTCCTCCCCCCCCAGTCTCAACAGGATCCACCTCCCAAACCCCTGGCTACTTCAGATTTCAAGACCCTGATTCACTCTTGGTGGCAGGGGCCAGGTCAGAACTGGTTTCAGATCTGGAAACTAGGCTCCTGCAACCACAGATTCCTATGTCTCCTTCCCTGATCAGCTATCTTGCAACTGTCAATGTCTCAGAGAAGACTCGGCAGGACATTTCCCTACCGGACTTTAGAAAAGTCCTGTCAAGGATAGTGGACTTCATGATGTGTTATATAATAGGGAAAGGATAGGCTTTTTGTCCACAGATTTTAGAACAGGGAAAGGGTAGGGTTTTTCACCACATGTTTTAGAATAGAGAAAGGGTAGGTTTTTCCACAGGTTTTAGAATAGGGAAAGGATAGGGTTTTCTCACAGGTATTATGAGATAGGAAAGGGTAGGGTTTTTTCCACAGGTTTTAGAATAGAAGCAGTTTGATACAGAAAATGATTGAGCGGTAGCCACCATCTTATTTGGTCATGTGACCCAGGGGATGTAGATATGGGTACAGTCTGGGCCTTCATTTACTTATTCACTTCCCTAACATGTAAAACAAGCTGCTTTTTACTTTTCCTTTTCGAATTTATTGGCTTGCACCTCATAATGCAATACGTGGACACCCCATTGACATGAATGGGCATACCATGGGTGGTTGGATATAGCACCCCTTCAATCTGCAGTTGGGTCTGTAATGAGAAATTAGGGATCAGAAATTTCATCCAAGCCCCTGCAGATGTAAGAAAAGGTGTAATGCCCTGACTTTTACCCCTTTTATAATATAGTTATCCCTACAAATGTGTAACAGAAGCAGTTTGACAGAAAATGATTGAACGGTAGCTGCTTATCTTATTTTTGGTCATGTGATCAAGGGATGTAGCTATGGGTACAGTCTGGGCCTTGATTTACTCATTCACTTCCCGTCATATGAAACAGGCTACATCTTACTTTTACTTTCTGAATTTATTTGTATGTAACCCATAATGCAATAGGTGTGCCCTCACATAAAGTGAGCATGGCCTTCCTTAGGTGGTTGGGTATGGCACCCCAGCTATATGGTGGTGGGTCTATAATGAAATTAGTGATCATAAATTTCATCCAAGCCCCTGCAGATGTAAGAAAAGTTGTAATACATTGACATTTACCACTTTTATAATGTAGTTATCACAATAAATGTGTAACAGAAGCAGTTTGATACAGAAAATGATGGAACGGTAGCTGCCATCTTGTTTTTGGTCCTGTGACACAGGGGATGTAGCTATGGGTACAATCTGGGCATTGATTTACTCATTCACTTCCCTGTCATGTAAAATGGACTACTTTTACTTTACTTTTTGAATTTATTGCATGCACCCCATAATGCAATAGGTGGACACCCTATTGGCCAGCATGGGCATACCAGGGGTGGTTGGGTATGGCAACCCGGCTATCTGCAGGTGGGTCTGTAATGTGAAATTAGGGATCAGAAAATTCATCCAAGCCCCAACAGATGTAAGAAAAGGTGTAATCCATTGACATTTATCACTTTTATAATGTAGTTATCCCTACAAATGTGTAACAGAAGCAGTTTGATACAGAAAATGTTTGAACGGAAGCCGCCATCTTGTTTTTGGTCATGTGACCCAGGGGATGTAGCTATGGGTACAGTCTGTGCCTTGATTTACTCATTCACTTCCCTGTCATGTAAAACAGGCTACTTTTTTACTTTTACTTTTTGAATTTATTGGCATGCACCCCCATAATGCAATAGGTGGACACCCCATTGGCCAGCATGGATATACCAGTGGTGGTTGGGTATGGCACCCCAGCTATCTGCAGATGGGTCTGTAATGTGAAATTAGGGATCAGAAATTTCATCCAAGCCCCTGCAGATGCAAGAAAAGTTGTAATCCATTGAGATTTACCAGTTTTATAATGTAGTTATCCCTACAAACATGTAACAGAAGGAGTTTGATACAGAAAATTATCAAATGGTAGCTGCCATTTTGTTTTTGGTCATGTGACCCAGGGATGTAGATATGGTTACAGTCTGGGCCTTGATTTACTCATTCACTTCTCTGTCATGTAAAACGGGCTACTTTTACTTTTACTTTTGAATTTATTGGCATACACCCCATAATGCAATAGGTGGACACCCATTGGCCAGCATGGGCATACCAGGGGTGGTTAGTGCAGCTCGCTATCTGCAAGTGGGTCTGTAATGTGAAATTAGGGATCAGAAAATTCATCCAAGCCACTGCAGATGTACGAAAATGTGTAATCCATTGACATTTACCAATTTTATAATGTTGTTATCCCTACAAATGTGTAACAGAAGCAGTTTGATACAGAAAATGTTTGAATGGTGTCAGCCATCTTGTTTTTGGTCATGTGACCCAGGGGATGTAGCTATGGGTACAGTCTGTGCCTTGATTTACTCATTCACTTCCCCATCATATAAAACAGGCTACGTCTTACTTTTCCTTTCTCAATTTATTGGAATGTAACCCATAATGCAATAGGTGGACACCCCATTGGTCAACATGGGTATACCAGGGGTGGTTGGGTATGGCACCCCAGCTATATGCTGGTGGGTCCACAAAGTAAAATTAATGATCATAAATTTCATCAAAGCCCCGGAAGATGTAAGAAAAGGTGTAATCCATTGACATTTACCACTTTTATAATGCAGTTATCACAATAAATGTGTAAGATAGGCAGTTTGATACAGAAAATGATGAAACGGTAGCTGCCATTTTGTTTTTGGTCATGTGACCCAGGGGATGTAGCTATGGGTACATTCTGGGCCTTGATTTACTTATTCACTTCTCTGTCATGTAAAATGGGCTACTTTTTACTTTAACTTTTTGAATTTATTGGCATGCACCCCATAATGCAATAGGTGGACACCTCATTGGCCAGCATGGGCTAACCAGGGGTGGTTGGTTATGGCACCCCGGCTATCTGCAAGTGGGTCTGTAATGTGAAATTATGGATCAGAAAATTCATCCAAGTCCCTGCAGATGTAAGAAATGTGTAATCCACTGACATTTATCACTTTTATAATGTTGTTATCCCTACAAACGTGTAACAGATGCAGTTTGATACAGAAAATGATTGAACGGTAGCTGCCATCTTGTTTTTGGTCATGTGACCCAGGGGATGTAGCTATGGGTACAATCTGGGCTTTGATTTACTCATTCACTTCCCTGTCATGTAAAATAGACTACTTTTTACTTTTACTTTTTGAATTTATTGGCATGCACCCCATAATGCAATAGGTGGACACCCCATTGGCCAGCATGAGCATACCATGGGTGGTTGGGTATGGCAACTCGGCTATCTGCAGGTGGGTCTGTAATGTGAAATTAGGGATCAGAAAATTCATCCAAGCCCCAACAGATGTAAGAAAAGGTATAATCCATTGACATTTATCACTTTTATAATGTAGTTATCCCTACAAATGTGTAACAGAAGCAGTTTGATACAGAAAATGATTGAACGGTAGCCGCCATCTTGTTTTTGGTCATGTGACCCAGGGGATGTAGCTATGGGTACAGTCTGGGCCTTGATTTACTCATTCACTTCCCTGCCATGTAAAACAAGCTACTTTTTGCTTTTCCTTTTTGAATTTATTGGCAGGCACCCCATAATGTAATAGGTGGTCACCCCATTGGCCAGCGTGGACATACCAGGGGTGGTTGGGTATGACACTCCGGCTATCTGCAAGTGGGTCTTTAATGTGAAATTAGGGATCAGAAAATTCATCCAAGCCCCTGCAGATGTAAGGAGATGTGTAATCCATTGATATTTACCAATTTTATAAAGTTGTTATCCCTACAAATGTGTAACAGAAGCAGTTTGATACAGAAAATGTTTGAATGGTGTCAGCCATCTTGTTTTTGGTCATGTGACCCAGGGGATGTAGCTATGGGTACAGTCTGTGCCTTGATTTACTCATTCACTTTCCCGTCATGTAAAACAGGCTACATCTTACCTTTCCTTTCTCAATTTATTGGTATGTAACCCATAATGCAATAGGTGGACACCCCATTGGTCAGCATGGATTTACCAGGGGTGGTTGGGTATGGCACCCCAGCTATATGCTGGTGAGTCTATAAAGTAAAATTAGTGATCATAAATTTCATCAAGCCTAGCAGATGTAAGAAAAGTGTAATCCATTGACATTTACCACTTTTATAATGTAGTTATCACAATAAATGTGTAAGATAGGCAGTTTGATACTGAAAGTGATGAAAGCGGTAGCTGCCATCTTGTTTTGGTCATGTGACCCAGGGGATGTAGCTATGGGTACAATCTGGGCTTTGATTTACTCATTCACTTCCCTGTCATGTAAAACGGACTACTTTTTACTTTTACTTTTTGAATTTATTGGCATGCACCCCATAATACAATAGGTGGACACCCCATTGGCCAGCATGGGCATACCAGGGGTGGTTGGGTATGACAACCCGGCTATCTGCAGGTGGGTCTTTAATGTGAAATTAGGGATCAGAAAATTCATCCAAGCCCCAACAGATGTAAGAAAAGGTGTAATCCATTGACATTTATTACTTGTATAATGTAGTTATCCCTACAAATGTGTAACAGAAGCAGTTTGAAACAGAAAATGATTGAACGGTAGCCGCCATCTTGTTTTTGGTCATGTGACCTAGGCGATGTAGCTATGGGTACAGTCTGGGCCTTGATTTACTCATTCACTTAGCCCCGCCATGTAAAACAAGCTACTTTTTACTTTTCCTTTTTGAATTTATTGGCAGGCACCCCATAATGTAATAGGTGGTCACCCCATTGGCCCGCATGGACATACCAGGGTGGTTGGGTAGCACCGGCTATCTGCAAGTGGGTCTATAATGTGAAATTAGGGATCAGAAATTTCATCCAAGCCACTGCTGCCATAAGAAAGGGTGTAATCCATTGACATTTACCACTTTTATGATCTAATGATCTCAATAAATGAGTCACAAGCATTTTGACACAGAAAATGGCTGAATGGTGTCAGCCATCTTGTTTTTGGTCATGTGACCCTGGGTAGGTAGCTATAAGTGCAATCTGGCCCTTGATTTACTCATTCACTTCCCTATCATGTGAAACAGGCTACTTCTTACTTTTTCTTAATGGATTTTGTGACGTGTACCCCATAATCCAATAGGTACCCCCCCATAGGCCAGCATGGCCCTACCATTGGTGGTCCGTTCTGGTCACTCTCATAATCTGTAGGTGAGAAACCAATGTGAAATTTGTGTTTATATAAAGAATTTGTAGCCTGAAAGTGAAAATTAGTTACATTTTAGACAACAATTTTTGTCAGTGATGCAACATATTTTAACGTTTTTACAAACTTCAATATTTTTTGCGAATACAAATTCGCAAAAACAATCGAAATTTCAATAAATAAACATATATATTTCCAAATGTCTTTGTTGGAAAAGTTATATTTTCACTTTGAATTATAGTTGTGTTAGTTTCTTACTACCCTGACAAAAAAAGTTTACCAGGGAATTAAGAAAAATTATGTAATAATGTCATAACCAATTAGTGTACAAACCCAGTGAAAAAAACTCTGGCAGCAAGGATATGCAATTTTCAGAAAAACCTTGGCAGTGTAAGAGTTAAACCAGGACAAGCTAGTAATGTGTCACATCAGATTAGAACAACAGCTAATCCTATATGCCAGAAGGCGTATAGATTACCTGAAAACTATATACAGAGGTCAAGGAAGAAATAAATAAGCTGTTAGCACTAGGAATTAAAGAACCATCTGTAAGTCCATGGTCATCTCCAATGGTAATAGTTCCAAAGAAGGAAGTGGGTATCCAACTCTGTTTAGATTTTCGAAAGCTGAATTTGGTATCAGAATTTGATCGCTACCCCATACCCAGAGTCGATGACATCATTGACCAAATAGGCCAGGCTTGTTATATTATCACCTTAGACTTCACAAAAGGCTACTGGCAGATTCCCTTAACGGCTGATTCTAAAAACAAGACTGCTTTCAGTACGCCCTTTGGTTTCTTCCAATCTGTGTATATGCCTTTTGGCTTACATGGGGCCCCTACAATGTTTCAAAGGTACATGGACCGATTGTTAGTTCCACACATACAGTACTGTTCTGCCTACTTGGATGATGTGGTAATATACAGCAAAAATTGATCCTCGCACCTTGATTATTTGAATAAATTCATCCAGACCATCCAATCAGCAGGGCTCACTATTAATCCCTCAAAATGCTGCATAGCCATGCAGGAGACAAGATATTTAGGATTCATTCTTGGTAATGGGATTTTGCGACCTGAAGTCAGTAAAGTGACAGCGGTAGCAAACTGTCCTGTTCCTAAGACAAAGACAGAAGTAAGATCTTTTCTAGGGCTTGCAGGATATTACATGTGTTTCATTCCTGAATTTGCTACCTTAACTACACCATTGACAGAACTAACAAAAAAATCAATCCCCGATATTGTTCCTTGGTCTGATGAGTGTGAAAAAGCATTTCAAACTATTAAAGCTGCTTTGTGTGCATCACCATTGTTGATATCTCCTGACTTTACCCAACCTTTTGAGGTTCATACCGATGCCTCAGATACTGGATTAGGAGCTGTATTGTCACAGAACGTCAAAGGAGAAGAGCATCCTATCCTTTATATCAGCCGGAAATTATTTCCAAGAGAACATAAATATGCAACAATTGAGAAGGAGTGTTTTGCAGTCAAATGGGCCATTGAAGCTCTGAAATTTTATTTGTGGGGCAACAATTTATGCTTGTTACTGATCATAACCCTCTCTTCTGGCTGCAACAAATGAAGGATAAAAATGCTCATATTCTCCGATGGTATCTGGCACTACAACCATATACTTTTGAAATCAAACATCGACCTGGTGCCAGACATAAAAATGCTGATTTCTTATCTCGGTATGGTGCTGGTTAAATATTTACTAAAACCCAGGGCAAATGTATTTTTGTAGAAGAAATTAGATATCTATGTAGAATATGCAATCTACGTAAATCTTACATTGTTAAGGGTGCCCTGGGGTGGGGTTTCTGTGAGGGTGGGTGGAAACCCCATCCCATTCCTACGGGAATGTGGATATTTTTGATCTCTATACAAACCAGTAGAGATTGGTTTGTTTTTGAATAGGGAGGTATTGTTATGGTGTCCCCCCCACCTGCATTTTTCAGAACCAGTCCAGGACCTGAAGTCTTTATCTTTCTCTCTTTCTATAACTCTTTTATTTACATTTCTAAGTCTGTTGTGCAACAGCATTTTTAATTATATATTTTTGGCTTATTCTTTACTTCCTTGCTAAGCAATTATCATTCTTACTATAAAAGCGTGTTGGCCACTTGCTATTCAGTTTCTGTTTCATTTCTGCCTTCAGGAACCCTTGGCACTGGATATCTGATAGAGCTCAGGAAAGGGATGGGTTAAAATACTATTATGGACAGGTAGTCCGTTCTAAAACCACCCACATGCTGGATAATTATTTTCCCCCATTCGTAACTTTGCCAGCTAAGTAAAAAGGTCCTGTTAATCTTTTGTAACTTTGGGTACTTTCACACATTGCAAAGGTTTGCAAAACCGCAGTTGCAAATAGGGAACTTTAACTCTGCCCTGAGTGGAAAAGTAGCCCTTTAAGCCTCATATTTTTTAAAGTATAGAATTTAAATGGTAGACTTGCCTTCCTGTCTTTGCCCTCAGCAGTCAAGAAATTAAACTCTGTCCTGAATCCTGACAAAGCTCAACCAAACACTTGACTTTAATAAAATAACCTAGCTGGGTGCTGAGCACTGTTGGTTTTTCCAGCTGAACTGTACACTGAGAAGGGTCTGCTTGTCTTTGAACTACACAGCAGCTTCTCTGAGTGACTGTTCATTTTTTGTTCATTTTTCTTTAATGTACTAACTCAGGCATATGTACAGGTATTATACAATGTAAAATAAAGATATCTAAATACCTGAGTCTCCTTAACACAAGCCTTTATGGAGCTCACTATTTAGTCATGTGTCTGCTCAGAAGCTTGCCTTGCTCTGAGCCTGTATAGGGTATGGGCAGCCCTAGGTATTCTCCTTTTATCTTGTTAGGAAGTCTCTTCCCCTTGCTCCTTTGGGTGGAGTTTCAGTAACGTAGCCCACATCAGTATATTAAGGGCAAGATTAAGTTTCTCCAAAGTTTGCTTTCTCTAAGAATAGAGATTATTTGTAAAAACAAATCCGTGTAAGATGATTTTGTAATAAAATATTGATGTTACTTGGGAATAATACATGTTTTTGAAATAATTGATGGGGGTGTTTTTAGATGATAGGAGGAGCTACAAGCATATAAAAGGATTTAGCTGAGACTCCCAGTTCAGATGTTCATGGGGAGAGGCCCTGTGTGGTTCTCCCTAGGAGATCTCTGGGAGAAGTCAGGCACAGATAGATGTTGGCAAGATAGCTCTCTATTTTCTAGCCAAACTGTGCTTTACGATTTTCTTTTGATTTATTTACTCTGTTTGAACAAAAAGTCATTTGTTTGTATTTTTCTTTATTTGTTTATTTTTTAAAATAAAAATCATACCTGTAAGGTATGTTTTACCCAATTTGCTGTTTCTGGTAAAAGTCATTTGTACATCCCACGGCAGCCAGAATTTGAAAAATGACACCTGTCATGTTTGTAAGGTGAGAGAGGGCTACAACGTTGGATTAAATTTAGGTGAGTGAGGGATGTGGGGCGGTAAAGAGTGGTGGGTGCTGAGTAGGGGGCTGATGTAGGGTGGGTGGGGAGAAGATGGCAGCTCAAAAGACAATGATGATGATCCATTTTCTTTATTAAAGGTTTTAAAAAGGGAAAAAGACACTCAGGGACTTTATTTATTTTTTTTATTACAGGTACTGATACTGAGGATTGGGCATCCCAATGTCCACTAGATCTTTGGCAGCAATAGGTGTTGGATTTGACACCCCAGTGTTGGGATGTTGGAGTGGCGGGTGAAAGTGGAGTGGAATTGTTATGCAGGGGAATTAACCGGCACCAGGGGTGGGCACCCTCATATAGGAATATACAATTTAGCTGGCAAATGGGGATCAGGCACCCCAGTGTCCAGTTTAAATAAAGTTAGGCTGCTGATGCTGTTAATGACTGCCAAAGGGCCAGGAAACATGCACAGCTTCATTCAGTAGCATCAAGATCTGCACTGAAGCGTAGCCCCACCCCTGCTGAGCAAACATTGCAGAAAGAGAGACGGACTCTGTTTCCAGTGTCTAGATAGCCCTGTCTTCTGGAACACGAATGCATTGTCATAAAATGACCACGTTAAGGAATGTGGCTGTAAAATTTCAGTTATCCTTGGAATGCTTATTTTCTAAACATGCATGCTCAGAAGCAGAACTGTTTTTCTTAAATATTTTAAAACCTTTACTGTAGTTCAGGAGATAAAAACCACAAAAGCACACACCTTGGGGCAAAGTCTATCGAATCTGCAAGTTTCAGGTTTTAAATCCTCCTAGGCCCAGATATTCAAAAGGGTTGCGCCATGCGCAACAGGGTTGCACGTGCGCAACTCCAAAAATGCGCCATTCCGCGATATTCAGAAGGGGCCAGCTGCCCACCAAAACATGCTGAGCAACAGCGCAATGGAAATGAAGGCATGTGCAACCGAAGGGGCGGGTCCATGCATAAAGCAAGCGCACGCGACATCCGGCCTACAATGCTGCAAGAGTGGCTCAGCCGGAAGGCGAGTACAGGACGGGCCAAAATAAAAGGCTCAAGGAAGTGGTGCAAGAACCCTAGCAGGCTACAAACTGGGGAGAGAGACAGAGAGAGAGAGAGAGAGACAGGAGCTGGAAGGCAGAGAGGGACAGTGGGTCCAGGAGGACAGAGAGGCCAGTGGGGGGTGCCCGGTGCAGTGGAAGCAGCAGTGGGGGCAGTGGGGGTAACACAGGAACAGCAGCCGGGGAGGCAGAAGCCAGGGAGATGGACAGTGTCAGCTTCCACATGGAAGCTGTAATGAGGGGGGTGAGACACCATGCTGCAGGGGGACGTGGCTGCGGAGGGGCCCGTCGGCGGTATGCCCCCGACAAACAGTATCGTGCCCGCATCAGCTTTGAGCTGTACACAGACATCGAGATTGTGGCCCGGTACCGCCTGAACAGGGCAATACTGAGACGGCTCTGCGAGCTGTGCAGTGATGTGATGCAGGCACCCTCACGACGGAGTCATGCTCTGTCTGTGGAGACCAAGGTGACAGCCTGCATGTGTCTGCTCGCCACGGGCACCTTCCAGAGGCCGACAGGGGACACCACAGGCATTACACAGTCGGCCACGTCATGCATCCTTACCCAATTCCTCAGCACACTGCTGCCTCATGCTGCGGAGTACATCCAATTCCCCAGCACCGCGGCAGAGCATACAGCAAACATGCAGGAGTTCCACAGGGTAGCACGTATGCCTGGCGTGCTAGGGGCCATAGACTGCACCCATGTGGCCATTCACACACCACCTGGCCCCGATGGCCAGGCTTATCGAGAACTGAAAGGGCTTTTCCAGTGTCAACTGCCAGGTGGTGTGTGATGCCACTGGGCGCGTATCAATGTCTGTGCCACACACCTGGCAGAGCACATGATGCCTTCATATGGCACCAGTCTGCACTGTGCCATCGATTCGAGGTGGGAACATCCCCACGGGTCATCTAGTGGGTGAGTACATATATGGAATGCAAACCCTGGGCAAGGGTGGAATGACACAGGTGCCAGTGGTAGTGGCACACAAGGATATGGGCAATATGGACCTGACATGACACTGATCTCCACTATCTCCACACAGGTGACTGCAGATACCCACTCCATCCCTGGCTGCTCACACCGTACAGGCACCCCATGACCCCAGCGCAGCTATGTTTCAATGAGGCACATGCCGCAACACGTAACATCATAGAGCGGGTGTTTGGGATGCTCAAGGCACGCTTCCGATGCCTGGACACCTCCGGCGGAGCCCTACAGTACAGCCCCCAAAAGGCCTGTGGGATATTCCTGGCCTGTTGCATCCTGCACAACATGGCCAAAGACCATGGGATAGCCATACAGGTCCAAGAGGGGGACAGCGATGGGGACGCCAGTGGCACGGTGATGTGGGTGATGAGCAGCTCCCCTAGGGACGGAGGGACCCTGACTGACCCGGCAGGCCCAGCTGCACCGGGACACCATTGCAGAAGAGCACTGCCCAACACAGGTAAGGCAAGGGGACATGCATGCAACACTGTCCATGCGCAAACCACAGGCACACAGGGGAACACACCTGCATGAAGGTCAGGGAGTTGAAGGTTCCAGGCATACCAACACACCATCAGAGAGGGGTGAGCACTCATATGGACACACACACACACACAGGCAGCATACATGGGCAGCAGCACAGCACTGTGGAAATGACATTGCCACACACAGCACCACCAACCACCCCCACCACCTGGACTGTCCACGTACGTGTGTCAGGACCTGGGCACCTTGCACCTTGTGTACAGTGTAATGCAGGCATCATCATGCACACGCACCTGTGGACAGCAGTTGGGAGAGTGTGCAGGTGGTCCGTGTGTCAGCTTGGTGAGCAGAGCACCCAGCAGTGCACTGCCCACCATGACACACATTGCACACAGGAAGCACCAGACAGGGCCTGCACTGGGAGACAGCTCAGTCAGGTAGCACTGTCCCACGGCCACCACGGATGCGTGGGCAGCCCGCTGTGGCCCAGCAGCACTGGCAGGCTGAGCAGGGCCACATCGGGTGGTGCTGGTGCACCACCAGAGGTCCCACTGCTGCGAACCACGACCTTGCCCACACAGGGTCTGCATCCTGCCAAACAAACTTGCACCAGGGGTGCTGGGATGCCCACAGCAGAACCCGGTGTCGACAGGCCTGGTGTCGCACGACACCGGGAACGGGGAGTGGAGAGCACACTGTGTGGGGTGTGTGGTACAGGGGCACCTGACAGTGTGGCCAATGCGTCCGCGACAGAGACCACTGACTGGGTCAGCCTGTCAATGGCAGCGGTCACATCCGTCCGCATAAGGACCAGCTCGGCTCGGTCCCGAGCACACTCCCTGCTATGCCGCTCCACGGACACAGACAGTGCCTCCACGGACCTTGCAACCCGCCCCTGCAGCTGTACCGACTCCTGCAGCAGGTGGGTGTGCGATCCAATGGGTACTGTGCCCCACTGGCATCGTGACCCCCAGGGTGTGGACGGTCCTGGTGCACAGCACCCCTTGAGGGTGGGTGCTGTTTGCCAGGACCAGGTATGGGCGGATCAAAGGGCGGTGGACATGTGCCACTGCTTGACACTGTACCCCCAGACCTGGTGTGTGACTGCTGCTGCTGCCCCTCCAACTGCTGAGCCCCCAGGTCCACCTGTTCCACCTCCATGCTGACAACAGTGCCAGACACCTGCACAGCCACCGGTGCTGCCCCACCGGTGCTGACAGGCACAGCCTGGGACTGTGCCAGCATGCTGGTACACAGGTGTGAGCCAGGAAGGCCCAGGGGCATGTGCTGGCCTGCCATGTGTCCGCATGGGACACACACCTATCACTGCCCATTGCAGGCCTGCTATCATCAATGGTGCAGGTGTGTGCCACTGCCATAGGCACAGCATGCTGGCATACCTGCATGCCAGACTGCTGTGACACAGGCTGTGCACCCCCTGCACCCGTATCACTGACACCGGAGTTGTTGGCCCAGCCTGCATGCTGCTGCAGTGCCTGCAGGCTGGTGGCGGAGGTGGATGGTCCCTCCTCCACATCCAGCAGCTCTGCCTCACTGTCTGGACCCACCACCACCACCGTCTCCTGCAGACGAACAGGATCTGTAACAGAAAGAGAGTACATGTGAGTGCATGTGAACAACAGCCCCCCCAACAACACCACCATGTCATACCGTGCAGTGATGGGCTTCCACCTGTCTGGAATCCTCCGCCTGGTACACCCGCAATGGCACTCAGCTGCATGGCCGCGACCAGTGTCTCCTCTGTAGAGGTCAGCTGCAACACCACTGGTGGGCCCCCACCAGTGCCAGCACGTGCCGCCCTGAAGGCTGCCACCTTCTCCTTCAGCCTCCTGCGGTCAGTCCCCATCTTCTTCCTGCATTCCTGCACGGAGCTATGGTGGCTTCCGTGCAGGTTGACAGCCTGAGCTACCCCCTCCCATGCAGCTGCATGCTCCTGAGGGGTGCCCCTCCATCCACTCAATAGTGGCTCATCCTCCAGGTAGGCCTGGAAGAGGGCCTCTGTCTCTGCCGCGGTGAAGTTCGGCCTCCTCCTACGCCCACCGTCCACACCCTCAGCTTGGCTCTGGTCAGTCATGGTGATCTGTATGGGTGGAAGTGGACACCTGTCACTGTGCAGTCGACAGCATTTCCCCATGAGCATAGCTGCCGGCCGGGGCAGAAGCCCCCCACGTTTCCTCTCCGCATGGCAGATACTGATAGAAAGGGTGCCCTTTGTCCCTTTCTAAGTGCCCTTTTCATGCTCAGCCCCCTCAGCCTTTATCATCCTCCGGCACCCCTGCCCATGAGCATTGTCCTGAGCATCACACAGCATGTAACTCACCTCTCACCTGCAGTAACCAAATCTGGCCAGCACAACCTGCTGTCGCATTTTTATAGCGCGACACATGCAAATGAGGTGTGGCGCAACTTTAATGACATACTAATCGCGCCACTGCACCTTTGAATGGCTGATCGCATGATTTGCATATGTCGGCTGAATATCGCGTATTTGCGCTTTGCTCAATACGGAAGGTCCGGCTGAGCCAATGGCGCAGGTTTGTGGCTGTGTGCCACACTGCATTGTGCATGCCCAGATAGCTTACGCATGCGTCTATCATGCTGCAGACCTGCTGAGCATGATAGGCGATTCAGACCATGGCCACCATTGTGCCAGTGGTGCTACAGCACTGGGCACTATATGGCGCTGTGGCACTACTGCGCGATAGTCCACTGTGGCACTGGTGCTCAGCTTGGCAGTCGCGCAGGATGCCTATACATCATATGGCGTTGTGTGTAGCCTTGCGTCATTGCCGTGACCTTGTGTATGCCCTCTGACCCCTGGCGCTGTTGGCATGCCATGTGTACATCCCTATTGCGCTGTCTGGTGACAGCGCCATGTAAAGTGACGGCGCTGTTTGAACAGCGTGATTGGAGCCTGTGGTGGTCTATTGTGCAACAACTCCACGTGGGGTTACGGTGCAGCAGGGCACCATATTGCCTGCTGTAAAGTTGGTGCCATGGCTAGGAGGAGGGCGGTGTCCTGGAGCCAGCTTGAAGTGGCCAACCTGGTGGCCCTGGTGGAGCCCCACTGTGAGGCACTGTATGGTGAGGCCCCCCTCACCATGCCTAGAGACACGTGTGGCAGCAAGTGGCGGGACCGGTCTGCTGAGCAGTGCGGCACCGGTACAGTGACCTCCGCCCGGAGGGCGGAGGTGCAGGCCGGCTGCAGTCACGTGCCAGGTGGGGCGTGGTCCCTAGGCCAGGTGAGTGTACCATCTATGCACCTATATTCTCTGTAGGGGTGTGTGTGTGCTTGGGTGGCTGTGCATAGGTGCCGGCTTGACACGGTTGGCTGTGTCAGTGTGTGCAGCTGTCGGACGGATGGTTATGGCTGTGTGGGCAGGCACTCTCACTGGGGCAGGGGCACTCTGCTTTGAGTCACACTGATGTTTGTCTCAACATATGTCTCCCACAGGCCAGACTTTGAGGCGCAGGCCGAGGCTGACTTGGGCCGTGCCAGGGCCCAGGTGCTGGGGGGTGTTGTGCTCCAACAACAGCAGCAGCAGCAGCAGCAGTGCCAGACCCAGCTGCTGGAGGAGTGTGAGTATCATTACTTCATGGATGCTATTGCATGCTGGGGGGGGCAAGACCACCAGCCATGCACAACACAACCAAAGATGAGGTCATAATTCCACTATACAAGACACTAGTGATGCCCCACACTGGAGTACAGTGTACAGTTCTCGAGACCATACCTACATATGGACATGGACTGGATAGACAGGGTTCATAGGAGGGCAACACAGATGGTGCATGGATTGCATCACAAGTCCTATGAAGACAGGTTGACAAACCTGAACATGTACTCCCTGGAGGAGAGGGGGGAGAGGGGGATATGATGGGGACATACAAGTATCTTACAGGGGGGAACAGAGTGCAGGAAAACCTATTTTTAAGTGTAAGAGATATTCCAGGACTAGAGGGCATGGGATGAAGTTGGAGGGGGGATGATTCAGAGGACACATGAGAAAGAATTTCTTCACAGAACGGGTGGTGAACAAGTGGAACACCCTGCCAGAGGAAGTGGTGGGGGCTGACTTGGTCACGGGATTTAAGAATGCATGGGATAGCCATAAAGGAATTCTGGAGGTCAGGGTTAAGGTGCAACAGACTTATCGGAAAACAGAGTGAACTTACAAGGTCAAATGGCCAGACTGGGTGGCCCATAGGCCCTTATCTGCCGACACTGTCTATGTATCCATGTATGTAGGCACGACACAGGTGACATGCATCACAGTGCAGTATCGCAGCACGTCTGTGTATGCGTCACTGGTGGTCCAGGCATGCACTGGGCACATAGCTGTGTAACTGGCATCGCACCACGTTGCCACATCACTTGCCAGCCTAGTTTGTACTGTGATTGACGTGGGCAGTGTGTGTGGGTGGTGGTGCGCATAGCTGGTGCTGCCTGTTTGTGATGGCCATGTGCATGCTCACTGTGGGTGGGTGTATGCCATCACAGGTGCGGGACATTGGGCTAAGGCTGCAGGTAGGGTGGTGTTCAGGGTTGTGGTCAGTCACAGCCATTGACTGTGTTCCCATTTCCTAGGCCTCGAGGTGCGCGGAGGATGGAGAGGGATGTCAGGGCCATCCGCCAACTTGTGGGGCAGAACGCCGATATCCTGCAGTTTATCCACCATCATGGTGTGCAGAGGAGGCGGCACAGACCTGCAGGACACCAGCAGGAAGACGGGCAACCAGCTGGGCCATGATTTCTCTGACCTTTCCACTTCTCCCATCCCTACCACCCTGCCTTCCCTCTCCAAGTTTGTAATCCCTACCCATTGACCAACCCAACCTTGTACCCATCCCCCCTTGTAAATAGTTGGACTTGTTTCTATACTGTTTGTTGTTGTTTAATACATTTTTATATGTTTATATGAATAGTGTGTTGGTCTGTGATTTGCAGCTGCCTATGGGTGCCCAGTTGCAGGGGTGTACATGCCATCTGGGCTGGTATGGTCCTGGGTATGTGTGTGTGTGTGTGTGCATGTGTGTGCATGGGGAGGTATCTCCAGCATGGCAGTGACTTTCGGTTGGTCTTGCCATCTGCTGCCACCCACTGCTGGGTGCATAGGGTGTGTCTGACTTGTAGGCTTCTGTGTTGCATGGGGCTGATGAGTGCTGGGGGGACTGCATGGTTTCCTGCAGTGCCAGTCACTGCATATGGGTGGTGTCTTGGGGTCACAGTGCAGGGTGTGCTGTGTGTACGGGGGGCTGATGTGCACTGTGGTTGTCAACCCCCTGTGTGTGGCACTCTCCGCCTGCCAGTAGTTGTGCTGGGGTGTCATGGCTCTGCTATGCTTTGTTGGCTTGTCCCCATGGGCACGTGGATCATCCGTCCCACCCCCAGTGATGCTGTGCTTGGGGTGTGCCAGTGTGGTGTGGGTTCTGCAGTGTGTTCCTGTGCCCATGTGTGGCATGGCTGGCGGTGGGCCCCAGCCTGCCTCCCTGGATGTGCAGTTCCATTGCTCTGGGGGTGCTGTGTGCTATAGCAGCTCTGGAATGCTCAGCTGAGCTTCCCTGGTTGCGCCATAGCGCAACATTTTGGCTCAGCTTCTCCTTCCTGGTTGCGCGATGGCGCAGTATGTGCGATATTCAGACGTTGGTTGCTTACGCAATTTGCTCTCCTCCATGTTTGAATATCGCACCTGTTGTGCATTTGCGCAACTGGTTTGCGCTTGCTCCTGCTGTTGCGCCAGTTTTGAGCGCAGTTTGAATATCCAGGCCCTAGTGTTTTAGTTATATGTGAGCAAAAAACAAAGGCCTTAACAGATGTAATTTTTTTTTGCACCTTTATAAACTTTTCCCCTGGTAAATGAACTGCCACAAAATGTTCAGAATCAAGAGGCCCTGGCACCAGCTTTGCACCTTCCAAATTTCAAGTAAATTGGTTAAACAATGGCAGAGGTACTAAGGTGCAAAAACCAGTGTTCAACATTAAGGTGCTTGCTCAACCCTAATATGCAGGCACAAATGCAACTATATATTAGATATTCTTTGCAAAAAAATGTCATTAATGCACCAGTTTGGGTAACTTAACACCATAAAAGTAGGGAAATATGGTGTTAGAATTTCCAAACATAATGCCCCACCCCCAAACCCCAAGCAGCTAAAGGAAAAAACATCAGGGTTTTGGGTCTCCAGAGTATTGGTGAATAAGTGGTGCGGTCTTCTTTGGGGGTTGTCAAACTAATGCCCACCCCATTCCATGAAAAAAACAATGTCACGCATGATCTCCTTTCTTTATGCAAGGCCAATGGGGCCCTGGGAGAAGAAAGGTACAACAAATTGTTTTGGAAACCTTCCTTTCAAGAGTGCATCATAATGAGGAAATGGCTTGGCGCTATACCTTATGCTTCAGATTGGAGGCTATGAGCTGGGAGAAGCATGAACATTAGGTTTGACAACCCCAAAGGAAAACCTCACCACTAATTCACCAAGACTCCAGAGACCCCAAACCCTAATTTTTTTTGCCTTTTGCTGCTTGGGGGGTGTGGGTGGTGTGTTAGGGTTGGATACACTAATGCCACATTTCCCTTCTTACATTTGTTGCATTAAATTACCCTAACTGATGCATTCAGGAAGTTTTTTTTTTGCAAAGAATTTCCTTCCTTTTTGAGATAGTGAAATTGTATCCTCATTTATGCATGTCCCTTCAGGACCTGTGTGAACTGATGCAGATGCCCTAGATGAAGAGAAGACTCTATCCACCTACAGAAGTGCAGGAATCAAAAATTGTGGGCCCTGCAACAGACAACAGAGAAAGACACAAATATTATGAGGATGGTGATCAGAGGGTGGAGTGCCACTAGGTGACAGAAAAATACTTAGATATTATAGGCATGGCAATCAGAGGGTGGAGGATGCCAGTAGACACCAGGGAAAGACACAAATATTACAGGGATGGTGATCAGAGGGGAGGTGGTGTCACTAGACACCAGAAAACACAATTCTATGATGGGAACTACAGTTGGAGGGTGGGGTGCCACTAGACAACAGAGAAAGACACAAATATTACCTGGACAGTGATCATAAGGTGGGAGTGCCACTATACACCAGGGAAAGATGCAAATATTATTGGGATGGTGATCAGAGGGTGGAGTGCCACTAGACAACAGAAAAATACTTAGATATTATAGGCATGGCAATCAGAGGGTGGAGGATGCCAGTAGACACCAGGGAAAGACACACATATTACAGGGATGGTAATACAAAGGTGGGAAGTGCCACTAGACACCAGGAAAAGACACAGATATTACAGGAATGGTGATCAGAGGGGAGGTGGTGCCACTCGACATCAGGGAAACCCAAATCTATTATGGGAATGGCAATTGGAGGATGGGGGGTGCCACTGGACACCCGAGAAAGACTCAGATATTATGGGGACAGTGATCAGAGAGTGGGGGAGCCACTGGACACCAGAGAAAGACACCGATAGTATGAGGATGACAACTGGATGGTGGGGATGCCACTAGACATCAGGAAAAGACACAAATATTATGGTGATGGTGATCAGAGAGTGGGGGTTCCACTAGACACCAGGGAAAGACAAACATAGTATGGGGATGATGACTGGAGGGTGGGTGTCCCACTAAGCACCAGGAAAAGACAGAAATAGAATGTGGATGATGACTGGAAGCAGGAGGTGCCACTAGACACCAGGGAAAGACATAAATATTACATGGACAGTGATCGGAGGGTGCGGTGCCACTAGACACTGGGAAATCACTTAAATATTACAGGGATGGTGATCAGATGGTGAAGGGTGCCAGTAGACACCAGGAAAAGACACATACGATGTGAACTGCAATTGGAGGGTGGGGTGCCACTAGACATCATGGAAAGACTGAAATATTATGGGAACAGTGATCAGATGTTGGGGGGGTGCTACTAGACACCAAAGAAAGACACAAATAGTATGGGGATGATGACTGGAGGGTGGGGGTACCACTAGACACCAGCAAAAGACACACATATTATGGGGATGGGTATCAGAGGGTGAGGGTACCACCAGACACTGGAGAAAGACACAAATATTACTGGGACAGTGGTCAGAAGGTGGGGGTGCAACTAGACATCAGGGAAATACACAAATACTTTTTGGATGATGACTGGAGGGTGAGGGTGCCACTAGACACCAGGGAAAGACACAAATATTACACAGCAGGTGATCAGAAGGTGGGATGCCACTAGACAACACAAAAATACTCAGATATGACAGCAATGGCAATCAGAGGGTGGAGGGTGCCAGTAGACACCAGAGAAAGACACACATATTACAGGGATGGTAATCAGAAGGTGGGGGTGCCACTAGACACCACAGAAAGACACAAATAGTGTGTGGATGATGACTGGAGTGTGGGAGTACCACTAGACACCAGTCAAAGACACAAATATTACAGGGATTGTGATCAGGAGGTAGGGTGCCACTAGACAACATGAAAATGCCACCAGACACCATGGAAATGTAACATACTGAAAGTGACAGCAATGGAGAGCATCACTAGACACTAGGAAAATGGCTTCTCACAGTGCTCGCTGTAGCCCACAGCACAAATTCCAGCTGTGGCTGCAGAAGTAAAGAATGTCCCACTGTTCTCATACAGACAACACAGGTGAATGGCCTCTCTAGCTAAGCTGGGCACCCTAGACTTTGGGTGCCCAGAAAAGGTACTTGTGGCAACTTTAGTAAAAAAACGAACACCAGAATCTAGCTAAACATGTCCCTTTTAGCTAGGATCAGGTGTT
The DNA here is from genome assembly GCA_016271365.2 of Neoceratodus forsteri. Lineage (NCBI taxonomy): Eukaryota > Metazoa > Chordata > Ceratodontiformes > Ceratodontidae > Neoceratodus > Neoceratodus forsteri. The sequence continues at coordinate 950,351,248 of CM028131.1, read as the reverse complement.
TGCTTTTTTTAAAATACATAATTTTTATGTTGTTTTAATGGTTGTAACTTTAAACAGTAAAAAGAAAATGGCAGCCATCTCGACTGTTTTTTCCCCCTCATGACATGTAAATCATGCATATTTTCACTATTGTCTGGAGGCTGAGGCTGTGAGACAGTGTATGCTGTGAGACAGCAAAGCTCTGGAAACAAATGTATTTACTCTAACTTGTGACAGTTGCAGTGCAGTGCATAAAAAAGAAATTCATTGGGGGCACTTGTTGACAGTTGCTACGGCAACAAGTATTTGGGACAGGACCAGGAAATAGAACTAATAGGACCTAGCAACAGTGGGGGAGCTGCAGTCTGAAAGCAGCAAATAAAAACATATAAATTTGGCACCAGTTGCTAGTTACTGTGCTGTGAAGTAAAGGATGCACATGACTACTTAATAAGGGGCAAAAGTAATGTTTTAAGAAATGCTCTCAGTTGAGCATCTAGTCACATGACCAGGGGCATACTTCCTGGTTCACAGACTATTTAAAGAGCACTCAGAGCAAGCACATGGTCATCACATGTGGAGACACATGCAGAGATATGCAGATCAGTATGTGAGTCCTGTGTGTCCTAAGTGAACTGGACGACTGGGGCCAGGATACTATAAAAGTAAGCAAGCTTATGTCTACATATATAGCATTGGAATGATATATTGTCTCCAAATTTGCAAGTATCACAGGTCTAAAGTGTTCTAAAGGACATCAGAATAGTTGGGGAAGTTCTGCACAGCATTGGGACTGTTAACCAAGGGGAACTTATACAGGAGGAATACAATAGCAGGAAACAAACAATGATAATGGAGGCCTATAACCCCATCAAAAGATTTTTTGACCATTCTTTGTAATGATGGTGCTATAGTAAAAGGCTGTAGTTGTTTTATGTACATCTAGAGAATCTGAGACGACTGATAGAGGCTTTATATGCCAAAAATGTACAGAAATGAGAAAACTGATGAGAAAAGTAAACTCCTTAAGGTAGTAAGTCAAATGAAACAGCCTCAAAGAAATTAACGCTATGCCAAAAGAAGGTAAAGGAAAAAGGAGGCACAAATAGAGGGTGATCCAGGGGAATCAGAGAATATGTTAGAAAAAAATCCCAGTAGAAAATGAAGCAGATGAGGATTGAACAGTGGTACAAAACATGCCAAAGAAAAAAGGAAGAAGTGCAATGGGCAATAATGAAAGCCCTTTAACAAACAGATATGCCCTATTAAGAGAATCAAACAAAAATGAGCAGGAGTCAGGAGAGGCTAATGTACTGGTAACTGGGGATTCAGTCCCGAGAAGAACCGATTCAATTATTTGTGGCAATGACAAAATAAAAAAGGAGGTAAATTGTTTGCCAGGGACAAAAATAAAGGACGTAAAAAAATATCCTACCAAAGGCAATTGAGACCCAAAGACATTCGCAGACTGTAGTAGTTCATATATGAATTAATAATGTTGGGAAAGATCATGAGAAAGACACTGTAGACAAAATCATGGCTTTATGTTACAATATTAAAGATCTAGGCCAGAGGGCAGTAGTTTCAGGCATTCTGGCCATCCTAAAAAGTAATGAGGAGAGAAATAATACCATTTAAAGGATCAGTACACAATTGGGAAATAGATGTGTAAAGGAGGGAGTTAAATTTATTGAAACTTGGGAGTCCTTTTTTCAGAAAAAGCAGTTATATGCAAAGGATGGCTTGCACCTTAGCAACTCTGGAACTAAAACCCTAGCAACTATGATAAATATGAACGTACATCCTGATAAGGTAAACTAATAACTGAGAGGAGGGAACAAACAGAAGGAAAACAAGGTCAAGAACTTAAATAAAAAATACAAAAAAGAGCAACAGCTCATACAGGGTTAAATTAAATTGTCTATTGATACACGCAAGAAGCCTAAAAAAAGACAAAAAGGAAGAATTGGGAGGACTACTAAAATTAATGGGCAAAACTGACATAATATGTATCATGGAGATGTGGTGGACTGTGAAAGAGGAGTGGGGAAAGGAAATACATGGATATAATTTTTATCATTTAGATCAGACACAAAAAAAAGGAGGAGCAGTAGCAATATATACATCAAACCAGTTACAGTCAATTCTAATATCAGATAAAATTAAAAAGCAGGACACTAAAACTAGATCTCTATGGATCAAAATAGGTACTGGAAGAGAAAAAACTATTATCATGGGATTATGTTACAGACCCCCAAATTACAAAAATGAGATAACCAAAGAAATACATCAACGAGCTTGATTGAGATTGTGAAATAGGACGGGTAGTATTTGTAGGAGATTTCAATTATAATGACATAAATTGAAACAAAATGGAAGCCACTAAACCATGTAGTGACACATTTTTGAAAGCTGCTTTGGAATTAGACATGAAACAACATATAACAACACCAACTAGAGGAAAAAACATATTAGACATAGTACTAACAGATGAGGCAAACATTACAAATTGTGAGATCCAGGCACCACTAGGAAATAATGACCACAATACAGTATATTTCAGAATAGAGGAGCATATCACAATAAAAAGTGAATGTAGAGAGATTTACAAATTTAATAAAGCTAATCAACAAAAAATACAGGAAGACATGGCCAAAATAAACTGGGAATAAGCACTGAATAATAAAACAGCAAGTGAAATGTGGGAGATTATCAAAACACAGATTTTCACAGTATGTGATAAACATATAAAGAAAATTAGAAAATATAATGACAGAGGTGCAAAGCTACAGTGGCTCACAAAGAGTGTAAAAAACTAATACAAAAGAGAAAACTGTATAATGAATATCTCAATTACAAAATGGCACAAAACTGAGAGAAATACAAAACTACACTAAAACAATGCAAGAATAAAATTATGAAAAATAAATAAAGCATAGATAAAAAGCTAGCCGGTAATGCAACAATGGATAATATGAAAAAGTTCTATGGATGTGTAAATTCCCTATGAACCTCAAGCAGTGGTGTTTGTTCTATAATCTCTAATAATCAACAAATTGAGTACCCCAAAGTAATGGCTGACATCTTTAATACATACTTTGGATCCGTATTGACACAAAGTGACATACATGTAGACGATATATCAGAACAGACTAGTATAATGGAGTAGAGTACACTTTATAGTATAAATAACAAAATCCAAGCCCTAAAATGTATGTACTCATTGGGGCTAGATAACATATGTTCTAAAATGTTGAAATTATTAGCCCCACAAATAGCTATTCCACTAAAACTATTATATAAGCAAGCACTAACAAAAAACAAAATCCCAGGAGACTGGCTATAAGCCATAGTGGTACCAATCCACAAAAAGATAAGCAAAACTAACTATGAAAATTACAGGCCTAAAAGTCTTACCTTGGTGCCAGGAAAGATTATGGAATCAATTCTTAAAAAGGTGATAAATCAACATATAAAAAGGAATGACAGACGAGATAGGCAGCAGCTTGGTTTTACAGAAAGGAGGTCCTGCATAACTAACCTTTTTCGGTTTTATGAAAAATATCAGCTGCATTGGATGGGAGCCATTAGTGGTTTGTGTATTTCTGGATTTTGTGAAGGCTTTTGATAAAGTACCACACAAAGCAATAATACAATGACTAATTAATATAGGTGTAAACCACAAAATTACTGCATGGATTTGAAACTGTCTGAGTGGAAGAACTCAGAGAGTTAATTTAAAGGAATGCCTCTCTGATCCAGTTTACGTGACTAGTGGGGTGCTGCTGGGCTCTGTTTTGGGACCATTGTTATTTCAGATTTTTATGTCTGACATGGATAGACTTTTAACAAGCTGGATAAGTAAATATGCAGATGACACAAACATAGCAAGAGTCATAAATTCACAGGAAGACATTGATCCACTACAAACAGAACTAAACAACATAGGTAAATGGGTGACATCAAGGGGCATAAGTTTTAATGTAGATAAGTGTTGTGTAATGCACCTAGGCTATTATAGCAAAAAGAACACTTATTTTTTAAATGGACTGCCCCTAAAAGAAACAACAGAAGAAAAAGACTTACTGTAGGCATAACAATAACAGATAAATTAGTTTATGATAGCCATTGTGACAAGCAAATTAATAAGGCTAAAAGGCTGCTATGGACTATCAAAAGACATTTTAGAAATAGGGAAGAGGAGGTGGTGATGCCTTTGTACATGGCATATGTAAGACCACTACTGGATTATGGAAGCCAGGCATGGGGTGCCATTACTAAGGGGACTGAAAATAAGTTAGAGAGAGTCCAGAGAAAGCTACCAAAATGATATATAACTTGGACTAGCTATATAATGAATGTCTCCAGAAATGAAACCTTAAGACACTAGAGACAAGAAGAATTAGAGGTGATATGTACTTATGGCATATTATGACATTAAGCAGGATAGTTACCTAATACATAGACTTAACTTAGAATTAAAATAAATGATAAACTGGAGACCAGAGACACCCATTAGAACTGAGACCAAAAAGATTTTTCACAAAAAAGGGAAAAGACTACTTCACACAGAGGGTGGTTAATCCATGGAATAGTCTGCCTCTAGAGATTATAATCAGTAAAGATAAGAAACAGTTTAAAGCATACCTTGACAACTATATACTAGCTGGAAATAGATTGTACTATTATGGATAATTAGATGGAGTCCACATGGTTATACCACCTTCTTGACAACTATAACCTTAGTATGAACCTTAGTATAACCACATGCGATAATGTTTATCTTTTGCAATAGTTTTTTTTTTTCTTTTACCAGTCTCACTGGAACATTAACAAAAATCATTATAACTTTAAAATATTACAATATTTTTTAACCAAACCTTAAAAATCACACCCTTGGCATGGGCTCCTCCAGCCCTGAGAATTTCATAAATAAATTTCGTATTGTCTAGGCTGTAGGTGAGAGCAAAAAATACCTAATGTTAAGTATAGGAAAACCAAATGTATTTTTTTTTCTGTTTTCTGGTGCTTCATATCTCGAAACCAGAACAAGATGTTGTCATGAAACTTTTCATGTCTTGAGACTCTGGCAGCCTGGCCACACATGCCAAATTTGGGGTTATTTCATCAAAGAACACAAAATTTATTAAGGTGCAAAAACCGGGGTTTAACATTAAACAGACTACTCAACCCTAACTATGGGGGCATGACTGCACCCCTATAATATAGACAGAGATATGTATTACTGTACATGAATAGAACCTCCTCCCCATACAAAAAGTCATCCTCTATTTCACCATATTTTTTTATTTAAAATATGTTAATCAGGTAAGTCCTAAAAGCAACAAATGCCCATTTTTCAATGGGAACCCAAATACAGACATAGACAAATAATGGGAAATAATAAAAAGCATCAGGAGAAACATTTTACACAGTGAATTATTGAGAAAATATTTTTTTCAGTGTAGACTTAAATATTGAATGAAAACCAATATCATAGAAACAGTTGAAAGATCAATCTGTTTTCATGCCAGAACAATGCACAGATATACTTGCCCCCTCTTTAATAGGACACATGCTGCATTCCATTGACCCTGATGATCTCAGGCAGCATAAAAAGTCCAGTAGTGAGCCCTTATCATGGGCCACATTATCTCAAGAATGATGTAGGAGAAAGCATGTATGAACATTCCCCATTAAAATGTTTTTTGATTCCCTTCACAGGCTGCTCCATCTAACATAGTTGTTTACTACTTTGACAACAACAGGCCCTCTTTCATGGTCTGCAAACCATGTCTAAATAATTGTACCTAAATGTTAGTTTTCAGAAATACTGTACATGTATTATTTGTTTTAAAGGGGAATCTCATAAATTTCTCATAAAACTCCCAAGAAGAAACGCATTGAGACCTAAGGGGCTTGATCTACAAAGATGCATCAAGAGTGTAATCTTTCCAACTTAATCAATCAATCAGTCAATCAATCCTTATTTTACCAGGGGGAAAAAATCACAGTTGAGCAAGCTCATTTTCAAGGCTGTCCTGGGTGGACAAATAAAACTGAAAAAAAAAGATGCAGTATAAAATACTATACAATTAAAATGTGAAAAAAAAACTATGATATAGGATACATATAAAAGATGAAATTATATGTAATTGGATCAAACAGTGACAGTGTACAATATGCATGAGAACAATAAGTAAAGTTCTGTACTATTTTATTTTTTAAAAGACTACATCAGTTTTGCTTGCTTCTCACTCATACTATAGTTATGGTTAAGATGAAATAAGCAATAGGTGTCAGTTGTTACAGTATTTGTTCAGAGAAGCTTAGCCCTTTGCAGCTGCAAGCCCCTGACTCCATTGGTGGGGAGGAGAGGGCACTGCAAACTGGATTTGATGTTGGTGAGATTCACATGATGTGATGCCCGACCCTGCTCCCCTTCCCCACAGTATCCTCAGCACAGCCTGGGCCATGGCTGGCCACTTGGAGAATCTTGGCCAGGGGTGTACAAATATAGATGTATGTGTAACTAATAAAAAAGGAGAATATAATAAAAAATAGAAGTAAAAAATGAATGGTTCAGACCCAAGAGCAGGGCAAGCAATCTAGTGAGCAATAGCAGGGAAAAGAAAGGGTGCAGTCAGAATGTAGATGCAGGCTGCCTGCTTTAATGATGATTATTGAGACACTGACTCTTATACCCCAACACCAGGCTTACCAGGTGGTGAGTTGGTGCCTCCATTGTCATCCCACCATGTAGGCTGAAGCATGACATTTAGCGATACATTCTGAAGTTTGGAGATTTGAAGGAGAGTCAAACCCGGGCTCAACAGGGTAGTGTTGCAAATGCTTAAGGTTGTCCTGTCCTGTGCAAAACAGTTCTTGTCATTCTAGCTTGGTAATGCTTGCAGAGCCTGGGTGACCTATGTCAGTACAGAAATTAGGGAAATATACAGCTCATAGGGCCAACCAGGGGATTGCCAAGATATAAGCCTGAGCTAAGTGAACAAAGAGCTTTGGATGTTAGGCCTCTAGGGTGGCAATGGTGAGGACCACAATACTTTGATTATGGCAAGGGAGCCTTTAGTATAGCAGTCCTGCTTCACTCCTTGGTTGCTTGCAGATGGCATGGCACACACACACAATAACCCTTTCTGATCCTCCTGTGCATAGATAGACAGGTCCCCATCATTTTGCAGACACTATGTGAGCAAAGTCTTGGATGTTGGGCCCCATTGGTTTACAATACTAGAGCTATAATTACCAGGTTATGTGACATGCAAGGATATGCAGCTCATAACGATAGATCAGTACATCAAGAACTAAGAGAAATAAATTAATAAGTATATATGTAACTAAACAGCTGCTTACAGGGACATAAATGGGTTCTCATTCCACAGTTGGTGTGTACCCTGGGAAGTGGGAAGGGAGGGAGGTGCACTCTCTTTATGCTGATTGTGGAAAGCCCCCCATTTAGCAGGAGCTGGCTTGGTGCAGTATTCTGAGTCGTCGCTTAGCAGGCAGGGGTGGGTCCTGTAGCCTGCAGTAGGCAAAATAAGCTTTAAAAGGAAAATATAAAGTTAAAAAAAAAGTGGGGGAGAGGAAGAAGAGTGCTGGGCTGGATAACAGGCAAGAAACCTGGGGCTCCCAAGCCCACCGTGTGTCCTGCCCCTGCAAGACTGCTTCAATTCACAGTGCAACAGGGCCACCATAATGCACTGCAATGGTACAGAGGGGGGCATGTTGCAAACTGGGACAGCAAGAGTTATAGCCTTAACCTGCCACATGTTAATGGATGCCCGCTAGCATTACTACCAACCCCCAGTACTTTCTTTTCTCCCTGCATGATAAGAGGTTAGAGCCACAGGCTAGTTTATATATAAAAAAACATAATAAATAATTTAAAAAAAATACAAGTGAAATGTTAGGGAGCCCAAGGGGGAGCATTTCTATGAAGCAGGACCACAATGGCAAAGCCCCTCACCCAGGGGCCTGGATTAGGTGATAAGATGGGAGATTAGTTATGGGCTTTGCAGGACAATTACTAATGTGACTTTCTTGTTGTGAACAGCAACATCTCTCATTTTAACAATTCCAGTACTATGATGGCTGGCAAGAGACAGACATCCAATGAGGCATGACTGGGAAGGATGTTGGAAGAGCAGCTGGAGGAGAAAGGTCAAGTATGAATATAATCTGCCTTGGTGGAGGCATTGCTGCCTGAAGAGCCCATGGTCCCCATGGGAAGAGAACTGAAAGGCTAGATGGCATGTGAGGTAAGGTACCTATTGGGCATTGTGAGGCTCTTGTAGGAGAACACAGCCCGAGGATCTGAAACCCAGCTGGATCACTCCTCCTGAGGGAAGCCACCTAGCCAGAACCTTTCCTGCAGCCAGGGCTGGAGTTGCAGCAGGCCCAATGCTGCACAAAAGGTGAGCATGATGTGATCTCCTCTATCCATCAGGTTTCTGGGGGCCAGGTCCAGTGGGTGAATGGGCACAGCTAGATGAGGCAGCCTGGCCAAGGCCCACAGCAGATCCACTGTCGCTGGACTGGTTGGATGGTTTCTTACCTCAGCGGCTGCCACATGTCAGGTAAACCCTGTGGCAGGCACAGGGGTATTCAGAGAGCTGCACAGAATCCTGTGGTCTCACAGTTCCAGAAGTGGCACTGACTGGCCTACCCAGTATGAGTATAAAGAGCCAGCTCCTGGCAAGACTAGCAGCACCATCAAGAGTGAATCTACCAAGGCCAAAGTTCTGAAGATGGCCCAGGGTGGTGTAGCCTTTCTGCACTGCTGGTCCAAGAGGAGCAGTGAAGTTTGGATGGGGACCTTAACCCAAAAGTTGATTGTCAAGTTATCCTGTATTACGAGGTATGGTTCCAGTTTCATATTGTTCTGATCCTTTCAGGTACCCCGGTGAAGCCAGAGTGGAGACTCAGTAGGGCTGCTGCAGACCCCTTCCTGGAGGAGTGGGCATTCAGGTTGCCCTTGGTTATAAGCAGTTCTTGTGTTCACATTGTCTTTTGTGCCTTTCAGGTTCCCCTGATGGAATCAGGAGTAAAGAGCCAGTGGGCACCCTTTAAGTGGTGATAGAAGTGAAGCAGCATGAAGATGGCATGCTGGGGACCCATTGGAATTGGGGCTATAACAGGCCCTGAGGACTTACTGGCTATCCAATGCAGACATGCTCACAAAAAAAGAGAGCATGCTCCCAGGTCCTACACTGCAGCTGACTCCATAAAACCGAGAAAAAAAGCATGAATGAAAACACAAAATGGAAGGTGCTGTGTAAAAAAGTACAGGCTGTCACAGATTTACCTGCAGAAGGAAAGTACTGTTTAGTACTTACCATGACAGTAGATCTTTGAGAGGATCACTTGCAGCAGATCATACACATGGGTGTCCACCAGAGGGTGATCTTGTCACGGTAGCGTTCACCAGCAGTGCTGACTGGGGGACATCCACAATGACATCAGTCTATGCATACTGTTTGTATAAATACGTGGGCAGCCCTTAGCGGCCTCAGTTCCAGGCCAGAGACCTGCTCCCAGAGCAGAACACAAAGGGGAACCAAGAAGGCCTGAGGCATCACCCATTAGAACGATGAATGTAGAAGCAGAAGATGGGCGTATGGCACATGAGGGCCCGGAGTTCCAATATGCACCTGGCTGAGGTGACAGCAACCAGGAAAAGGGCCTTCTAGGCCAGAAAGTGGAGTTCACAGGTAGCGACTGGTTCGAATGGTGCAAGGGTTAGTTTTTCCAGAATGAATTTGAGATTCCAGGGTGGAACTGGAGCCTGGATGGGGGGCTGGAGATGCAGAATGCCTTTGAGAAACAAGTTTGCCAGGTCCATGTGGGTGACCTGGTGGTCAGCTATAGGTTCATGGAAAGTGGATATAGCAGCTAAATGGACTTTGATGGAAGAATAACTTAAACCCTAACTGGAGATGGTGGAAAGGTAGTCCAAAATGGTAATCAATGCGCAGGAGTAAGGGTCCAATCACATGCCAGTAACCCATATGGCAAAACGTTTCCATTCAGCAGTATATGTCTTTCTGGTAGATGCTTTCCTGGAGGCCAGCAGAATCGCAGCCACAGAGGCCAAGACATTGTGCTGGTCTATAAAGATGGCTTCAGTAGCAAAGCATGGAGATGAAGGGATCTGAGATTGGGGTGAAGAAGGGTCCCTTGATTCTGAGTGAGGAAATCAGGTCATAGAGGAAGGGGAAGGGGATCTGTGACTGACAGTTGTTGGAGGAGGGGGAACCACATCTGTCATGGCCAAAATGGGGTGATAAAAGTCATGGAGGCCTGCTCCTGCTGGAGTTTGAGAAGTACTTGCTGCATTTGGGGACTGGGCAGGAAGGCATATAAGAAATGTCCGTGTCAAGAGAGGGACAGGGCATCCAGGGAGTTGCCAAGTGAGTTAGGTAGGATCGAGCAGTAGAGAGGTAGTCTGTGATTGTCCATAGAGACACACAGTTTGATGTCCAGAGTGCCCCACAGGTGGAATATGTCATGGAGGAGTGCCATCACCAAGGCCCACTCGTGGCTCTGAGCATGATGGCTCAGGTGATCTGCGTTGATGTTTGGGGCTCTAGGAACACGGACAGCTACCAGAAGAAGGTGGAGAGCTAGAGTGTGATTTCCAATTTTCACAACTTCGTGGCAGAGAGTCTGTGACTTTGTGCCCTCTTGCTTGTTGATGTAGAATACTACATACACATATATTGTCTGATTGGACCAGCAGGGGTCCAGGGGAAAGGAATGGCTGGATGGCCTGAAGAGCCAGATAGATGGCCCACATCTCCAGAATGTTGATTTGGACAGATGTGGTACCTGGATACCAGAGTCTCTGTGTTTGGTGTGGCCCAAGATAGATGCCCCAACCCATGGTTGAGGCATCCATTGTAAGAGTTTAGGTAGGGGGGGTGAACTCAAATGGCACACCAATTTACAGGTGCGTGGGATCAGCCATCAGAAGAGAGCCTGCCTGAGGGCTGGGGTTACTTGAATGGAGTCTTCGAAGTACCCCATCTTTTGGTGCCCCTAGCAGTGAAGGGCAAACTGGACTGGGCACGTGTAAATGAGCATAAAGCACAGTGGAAATGGCCACAGCCATATGTCCGAGGAGGGGCACAGCATTGCTGCATGAAAGAGATAAGCTTTTGACACCGTCAGGCAGCAGAAAGGTCTATCAGTTTGCTGTGTCTAAGATTGCCCTGATGTACTGGAGGCATTGAGATGGCTCCATTTGGGACTTGGAAACATTTACTGTGAGGCCTAGGTCCTGGAAGTGGTCCAGGGTGCATGCGAGGGAGTGCAGCAACTTATCTTGAGGGGAAGCCTTGCTTAGCCTGTTGTCCAGGTACGGGACCATGTAGTGACCCCGGCGATGAAGGGTGGTGGCCACAACTGCCAGGCACTTTGTGAAGACCCTTGAGGTGGAGGACAGCCCAAAGGGCAGGGCATGGAATTGGCAATGATAGCACAAGAGCTGGAACCATAGGTACTGGTGATGGGCGGCATGTATCGGGATGTGAAGGTAGGCATCCTTCATATGTAGAACTCAGAGTTAGTTCCCTTGGTTTAGAAGAGGCAGGACTGTGCAAAGTGATCATTCAAAACCATTTGTACTGGATGAACCAGTTGAGGTCTCTCAGATCTAGGACAGGGCAGAGATTGCTTGTGTGCTTGGGCATCAGAAAGAAATGGGAATAAAAGCCTTTGTTTAGTTCAGCTTGAGGAACAGGCTGAACTTCCATCTCTGTATCAAAGAATGAAGCTCCTTCAGCAGAACTGGAATATGGTCTGGTGGGTACGAAAGAAGTCGAGGTAGATGGGAGGGGTAGCTTTGAGCTCTTTGAGCTGTAGAGTACGGCCCATACAAATTTTTTGCAGTACCCATTTTTCTGATGTAATCTATTTCCAGGCCTTTAACACATTCCCTCCTAGAAAAGTCTGTAGGCGTCAGCAAATCTAACTACAGTGTGTCCCAGAATGCCTCCAGAAATCACCTACAGACTTCCTGTGTGCCCTAGAAACATCTGAAGAAGTCACTCACATATTTTAATATTACTTGCCAGCCAGAATTGATTAGAATTGACTGCATAGTACCATTAGAAAGGTAATGTTGTGCTGAACAACCTTGCCACTGACACTTTGTGTGTATCATGTTCACTTTAGGAGTTATTCATATTTGTTTATGACATTTTGTCAATCTAGAACCACCTAGGCACTTTGAAAAAAAACACACATTCTGGGTATCTTAGCCAGTATGAAACAAAAGCCAAATGGAGTACAACTGATTGCATAGAACCGTTGGAAAGGCAATTTTGTGTGGAACAACTGTGCCACTGATACGTTGTGTGTGTCATGTATACTTTAGGAGTTATATGCATTTGTTTATGGTTTGGTGTGCATGGCTGACATTTTTTTCATCAAGACTCACCTAAGCAGCTTGAATAAAATGCACTTTTTTGACACTTCAGCAGGCATAAAAAAAATGTATTGATTACAATTGATCGCATTGCATCATTGGAAAGGCAATTTTGTGCTGATCATCTTTCATGCCGATACTTCATGTGTATCATGTACACTTTTGGAGTTATATGCATTTGTTTATGATATGGTGTGTGCGGTTGAGAGTCATCCCTCAAATCTCACCAAAGCACCTTGACTAAAATGGGGAAAAATTATGTTTCATAGTAAAAAGATATCTTTTTTTTTAACAAACATAGAAAAACACCATCTAATGTCTGTATGCTTAATTTGGTGTTGCTATTTGACATATTTTCCAATAAAAAATGGCTTATGTTGTCTTTTTTTAGTGAAAAAAATATTTTTTTTTCCGGTTTCGACCAGCATAGAAAAAAAATAAATTACTTATTATTACATGCATACCACCATTGGAAAGGCAATTTTATGCTGAATAGCTCTGCCACTCATACTTTGTGTCTAGCATGTACGGTTATTGAGCTATTAGCATTTGTTTGTGACATGCTGACTATGGCTTGATTTGCTTAGAAAGGCCCAGGATTCACTGTTAAAAGTATACAGGAGATTCAGGAGACAAGTGGTGTAATCTCAGAGTGAGCCTGTGGCGGCAATGAGTTAATGTAGAACGAAGCAGCCACCCACTGCCTCTGAGGCCTGCAAAGGAGGACAGGGGAGGCTGCTTGAGAAGTCAAAAGAATGTGGGAGGGGCAGTGGCCACAACAGGGGCTTCCCTAGCAGCCTTGGGAGCAGAGGCAGAGGTGCTGCCAAAAGATTGGGTCGGTTGGCATTTGCTAGTGGGCTGACAGGCAGCACCCTTCTGGCAAGAGGTAAACTGAAACTGAAAAGACTGATACAGTCACCTTTAGGAGACTGGCAGCTGAGTGTGGTACATTGTGTGTATGGTAGGGAGAATGTGCCCGAGGCCTGCAAGTCATTTAGGATGCTTTTGGTTTCTGCATCAATAGGTCTGTGACCATTAAAGACAGCATTAAATATGGTGTGTTGCACATCCAGGGTAAAGCCGGAGACACGGAGCCAGGAATGACGGAGAAGGGTAATATAGTATCCATTGCTGAGGTATGGGCAGAGGTGTCCATGGCATCATAACCCACATGAAGGAGATGCCAAGAAAGACTAGTACCCATCTTAAGGGTAGCCAGCAATTGGTCAGTGTCTGTGGGTTGGGAAAGTTTGTCCGCCACTTTGGAGGTGGCAGTCCAAAGTGTTTTCTGGTACTTGAGCATATGCCCCATATAGTTCAGGATACGCATGATAATGGTAGAAGAGGCATAGATTCTGTTTCCCATCAAGTCCAGTATGCAGGACTCCATGTCTGGATGCAGGGAGCTCAAATGGTTAGGACACCTGGTTCAATCATGTGCAGCATTGATGACCACAGAATCCACCAGTGGAGCTGTGGCCAAAAAGGGGTGGTCCATGGGGGCCTGGTAAAGGCGATCTACATTCTTAGAAATAGGAGGTGCAATGGAGGGGCAGTGCCAAGCTGCAGAAATGGCATCCTGAAAGACATGGATGAGGGGAGGAACCACAGTGGGCAGGTCCTCTGGTAAATCCAGATAATCAGCCAAGTTGTGGTGTTGCCGGTCTTGGTCAGTGGTGTCGAACCCCATGACCTGCTGTAACTGGATCAATTTCTAGGAAGGTGGGGTCATCCAGAGGAGAGCAGGGTGTGTAGAGCCTGGGATCCTCCCCCACCAAAGACAGATTAGAGGTGCTGGAAGGTTTCACACCCCATCATCATCTGTTGGATCCTCCTCTGCTTCCTCCTCAAAGTAGTTCAAACCCTCTTCTTCCAGGGGCTGGAAAGAGGGAGGTGGGATAGGTGCATGGTGAACTCACTTTCTAGGAGGGGGTGAGGATGTGAAGGGAGGTGAAGGTGGAGTCTGCTGCATGGCCTGCATGACCTCCAGCACAGTTTTCACCACTGAGGCCATGTCGACAACAGGAGTCGTCAATGAGGCAGAGAAGGAGGAGGAGCACCCATGGACCCTATGTGAGAGGGGGGATAGCACGGAGATCCTGGATTGGGGCTGTGGATTGAGCCAAGAGCCCAAAGTCTGGGAAGTCATTCCCGATGACCGAACTGCCGAGCCTCAGTAAGAAACAGGCAGTGACGAAGGTGGCAAGGATGGTAAGTCCATCGAGGAAAAACCCTGACCCATGCTAGAGGGCCTTGTAGCTGGGACAGAAAAAGGAGACTTTGACAAATGTTTAAATGTGGAGGTCATCGACGAAGGACTGGCTTCCATGCTGGAGGGACAGGACATTGACATTGTCTGGGATGTTGTTGACAGAGTGGCCTGGGTTGAATCCAGGACCAACAAAGCCTCGGTAAGGGTCGTCAATGACAGCACTGACAAGGAACTCATCGACAGTGGAGGTTGTTGGACTTTGTGGGAAGCCTCCATGCTTTGGGTCAATGCTACAATGACCATCTGTTTTTTTTTTTTTTGCAGTGGAGTGGGAGAGGCCTGAGCCGTCAATGAGCAACCAGAGGTGGAAGCCGTTCATGGCTGAGGGTGCTAACCATTTCCACTCCAGGCCTTGTCCTTGTCTCTGTGCTTATGCTTCAATGAGGAGTGGTGCTTAGATTGAAAAGCCTGGGAGCTCATCAACAGTGGTGGAGATGATAAGCAGCAGGACTGCATTTCTTGTTCCAGGAGAGCCACCTTCTGCTCCATGAGGTAGCATTCTAATTCCTGAAGTTGTCGATGACATGTAGCATCGTTGAATTCCTGGCAATGAGCACAGGAGTGGATGTTGTGAGCAGCACCCAGACAGTGAACGCGGAGAGAGTAGCTATCATACTGGTAGATCTTCATTCCACAATGGCATTTGTGAAAAAGGGACTCCGAATTGGACATATGGGAAAAGAAATCGTAAACATTCCTCGTCAATCATAGTGTCGACACACTAGCAGTGAAAGTGGCACGTGAAGTGAGCTGGGACACAGCAGGAAAAGAACCAAGGCCGCTAGGGGCCACCCTTGTTCTTATAAATATGCATAGACTGACGTCATTGTGGGCAGCCTCCAAACAGCACTGCTGGTGAAAGTTACCGTGACAAGAGTGCCCTCTGGCAGACACCCAAGTATACAACCTGCTGCAAGAGATTCCCTCAAAGAAGATCTTTTATTTTGTAGCCCAAAACAAACCGCAGACAGGGCTGGCAACTAATTATTTTTTTTAATTCTTTGGTGATTGGGTAAGGTCCACTTGGCACAAGTGCCTGTTTTCAGGGGGCAACCCAGGAGCACTGGGAGGTTCAAAGACTTGCTCAGTCACACAGGATGCAAGTGGAGGTTGTAAGAGTCAAGCCCAGGTCTATTGGATGTACCAAACTCATTCGTAACAGGCTATACTGCCAGCCCTGTGCCTCCTCTGAACCTTCATCAGGGGGTGAAGTGATGAGATTGCCAGCCATGTTCTTGGTTTACTTTGGGCTATGAAATAAAATTTCACTCCACAGTTAAATCTGTGCCAGTCTGATGTAGATCCTGGGCAGTGGGGAAACTGAGGGTTACTATACTTCAAACTGCATATCTGTAACCTTTTTCTTTGTTTCTTTACCTGGTCTTCTTTCTGGATCCAGCAAATGGTTGGGTGGACCCACTTCCATGCACTGAGTGACAGGGAATGGTGCGATAGCCTAAGGGGATGAACGTGGCATTCTTGCAAGCAAGCGCACATATGATGATGGGATCCACAAAGCATGCACTGGGGGAAACTTCTTCCTAGACAGGTGACTGAGGCCCACTGATGAAGACCCCCAGGAGTTGACATGGGATCATCAGGGCAGAATATCGAGGGACTTGGACAGACTGTGGCCCTTTGCTTTGGAGTGAAGGATGGCTGTGATTCAACCATGGGTTGTGGCCCAAGGTTGTCATAGAGGAGAACTTTTTTGGTGTCCATCTGGGGTCCACAATACAACATGACACCATCAGTATGGTTTGACCAGAGAAGGATGCCAGGGCCGTATCTTAATTGGTGATCAATGGTTGGGACTTATAATGGACTCACTATGCTATGTCTTGGAGTCAGTACACTATGTCTTGTAAGTAACTAGAGTGATCTGCTTGTGGGGGGGCAGATTGCATCCATCCTGTGGCAGCTTGGGAGTCTCTCAGGAAGATGGTACAAAGGGAAAAGGGAGGGAGTTTAATCCTACAAAGGACTCCCCTCCACAGTCAGCATAAGGCAGGGGACCTCTGGATCTGGTTCCCAGTTTGGGGGGGTCACAGCAAAGCTCATCAGGCTTGACTATGGGTGCAGTGCCACCACAAGGAGGTAACTCACTTGCCACCAAGCCAATTGCCCCCCCCCATTTTATGTGGTTTGGGTTCTAACTCAGGGAGGTAGACTATTCCGTTGGCTTGCACAATGGTATGGCCTTTTGTGGGAAGGGGTGTAGAGGTTAGGAGGTTGACTTGGCAAGACTCCTAGCTGTGAATGTCAGTCATGTACTGTATGTATCATATTGGTAATTTAACAAATACATGCTTTTGGCAATTTCATCCAAGACTGGTATGGTCTGTGGTTTGTCTAGGAAAAGGGATATAAGGGCCCATTAAGACAATTCCATTTATCCAACGCTCTTTCCATGAAAAAAGTGCTTATGGATGGCATTTTTGAATCTCCCCCTTACTAGCTTCAGAGAATTCCCTTTCATCCCTTTGTTTTAACTCAAAAAGAATAGTTTTTGGTGTCAACCCTATTTATTCCATGCAGGTATTTGTATGTCTCAATCATGTTACCCCTTTCTATCCTTTTCTTATGGGAGTACTTGGCTAAGTCCTGCACCCTCTCCTCATACATCTTATCCCCAAAGCTATTGATCAACTTAGTTGTCCTGTGCTGTACTACCTCCACTTTGTTGCAGTCCTTCCTCAGATGTGGGCTACAGTACCTTGCATAGTATTCCAGGTGTGGCTCCACTTGTGACCTGTACATTGGCAGGATCACCACTCACTCTCTACAGCTTATCCCCCTCTCTATGAAGCCCAGCTTTTTGTTTGCTTTAATAATAATAATAATAAAACTTTATTTGTATGGCACCTTTCCAGAACCAAGGTGCCTCACAGTTTTAAAACACCACAAATCAGCATACTTAATTTAGATAAAAATTAAAATAAAACAAATTAATTAGTCACCAAAAGCATGATACCAAAGATAAGTTTTCAGACCTCTCTTTTTTTATAATTAAAATTTTTATTGTTTTATATGCCACTCCAGAAAACAACAAGGAAACAGCAGTATCTTACTATGACAGGTACAATTCAACCATCTTTAGAGAGATGACATGTTACATCTAGGGCATATTATAAAAATAGAGTTTGGTAATAACAGATCAGGAGAAAAAATAGGTATGAAAAACAGACAAGGCCCCTCCACCCAAGCCCCCACCCAAGGTTACTGTAGAAGGAAGAGATTGAAACGAGGAAGGAAGAAAAGTAAGGCAAATAGGTTAGGCCAGGTAGTGTAAATTAGTTCTTCGAGTTCCAGCATCGCAAGAAGCAGTCTAAGCGACTTCATCTTAATATAAAGATTTTCATCTGGCCTCGATTATAAGCTATAGTGTCTTTCCAGCTGAAGAGCTAACGACATTCACGGTGCCACTCAGAAGGGTCAGGGAGCAGTCTGACGACCAGTGCCTTAGAATTATGAGCTTCATAGTGGCAGTAATAATTGACACTTGAGCTCTCCATGATTTTGGAGTGGAACCAGGAAAAACATTCAATAAGCAGATTTCTGGAGTGTTCATAGCATAAGAGCCAAGGATAGGGCGTACTAGCTTACTAAGAGACTCCCATAGAATTTGAATCTTCGGGCATGCCCAAAAGACATGGTATAAGGAACCCTCTTCTAGTTCACATCTCCAGCAGAGTGGGGAACTACGTGCCTTCCATCTGTAAAGGTGCGTGGGAGTTAGGTATAAGTGGTGTAGCAAATTGAATTGGATCAACCTGAATCTATCTTGTTTAAGATATCTGTAGATAGAATTCCAAAGCTTAATCCAGAAGTCTGGTGTATCTGTGAGGTTTAACTCATTGACCCAATAATAACAGACTCCGGATGGAAGTTTAGGATCCCACTCTAGTAATACTTTGTATACTTTAGATATTGCATGTGGCTGCATCGCAGCTGCTAAGAGAGAGTCAATGTTTACCGACTTAAAAGCCGAAGTTGAGAGCGAGGACAGGAATGTTCAGACCTCTTTTAAATCCCTCCACAGTCGCACACTCTCGTAACTGGCAGGGTAGAGAATTCCAAGAGAAGGGGCCGCATGCATAAAAGCCCAGGCCCCAGATGATTTTAAACATACTCTAGGCATCTCTAGCAACCCCTCACCAGCTGAAAGAAGTGATCACCTGGGGCAGTAGGGAACCAGAAGCTCTTTCAGGTAGTCAGGGCCCAGTCCATGTAGGGCTTTATAAGTCAGAAGGCCAACTTTAAAGGTGATCCGCCATTGTACCGGCAGCCAGTACAGACCGCACAGCACCGGAGAAATATGGCAGGACCGAAAGGTTCCCATCAAAATCCATGCTGCTGCATTCTTCACTAGCTGCAAATGGCAGATTTCTACCTCAGAAAGCCCTAGGTAAAGGGAGTTGCAATAATCCAAGCATCAGGACACAAAGGCGTGGACTAGCATGAGAAGATCACCGGACGGAACAAGGTACTTAATCCTGGAGATATTCCTAAGGTGGTAATAGGAAGTTTTGACGAGGGCTGACACCTGCACATGCAGCTTCAGCCCTTCTTCAAAAATTACCCCAAGGTTTTGTACCTGTTCAGAGGCCAGAAGAGATAAACCCCTGAGAAAAATCCCCGAGGGTGAACCAACCCCCGACCCCCCCCTGTCTGGTGACCTGGGTCAACCAGCACTTCAGTCTTCCCTGAGTTCAACTTCAAGCAGCTCAAATCCATCCACTTCTGGATTTCTATAAGGCAGTTATTAAAGACTGAAAGAGCTCCATCCTGGTCTGGTGTAAAAGAAAGGTAGAGCTGGGTATCATCAGCATAGCAGTGAAACCTCAGCCCATGCCTGCTTACAATGTCTCTGAGGGGCAGCATGGACACTGTGAACAACATGGGGGACAACACTGATCCCTGAGGAACCCCAAATGATAGAGGGATTGGGTTCGAGGAATAAAGCCCGGACACCACCCTCTGAGTTCTTCCAGTGACGTAAGATGTAAACCACCTGAGGACTGTACCTGACAGGCCACAGATGAACCTCAGATGATTGAGAAGAACCCCATGGTCCACAGTGTCAAACACTGAAGCGAGATCCAGGAGAACCAAGATAAAATGGTTTTTCTGATCTCCTGCCATCAGGAGATCATTGAGCACCTGAACCAGTGCTGTCTCAGTACTATGCCTCTTTCGAAAAACGGACTGGAGAGGTTCATAGATGTTATGGATGGTTAAATGGTTCTCCAACTGAGCAGCTACCACCTTCTCAACCACCTTCCCTAAAAAGGGAATGTTAGAGATTGGTCTGTAGTTCGCGTGGCTGTTCGGGTCCAAGGAAGCTTTCTTCAGGAGAGGTGTTACCACCGCCTCCTTCAGGGAGCTAAGAAACTCACCAGTTTCCAAGGAGCACCAAATTATCTGAGCAAGAACTGGACCGATGGAGTCAATGCAACCCAAAATAAGGGAAATTGATCCTGGGTCCAAACTACAGCATGTGGGATGCATGCTCTGGACAGTCCTCATGAGTCATGACATCCCTGAACTCTGGGCAGTGGAAGGCACTCCAAGAAAGCTGAAGGCCAGTGACCAAGCACTGATCAGAAACAATGCCCATAGAGTGTGCCGGTCTGATAGCTACCCTGATGTCAATCACCTTAGTCGCAAAGAATCGCGCAAGTTCATTGCACTCTATTTGCGAAAACGCTTTCCAGACTTGCAGACAGACTGAGTTGCACAGTCTGTCCACAGTCCAGAAAAGCTGAGCTGGTCAATTCTGAGAGGCCGCAATCTCCCCGGACAGGAACTCTGCCTTCTTATGGGTGATTGTGGATTGATAGGATTGATAATAGTCCGTCAATCTAAGGTGGTCGGCATTGAGGGCAGATCTCCGCCAGCAACGCTCTGACCTTCGTCATAATCACCGCATCTCCCTCAAAGCCCATCAAACCATGGGGACTGAGGGCGAAGGGAGAAAGTATAAACTCAGACAGGAGCAACAACATCCAGGGCCATCGAGATGGCTGTGTTATGGGCCACCACAAGATCCTCTGGGTCGCTGTTTGCCTGCGGAATCATCGATAGATCAAGTACTGACATTAGACCTTCAGAGCTAACATCTCGTAAAGGGCGATACTTGACCATCTCCACAGGGGTCGGCCTACAAGGGGGGGGGGCAAAATTGAACCCCATGGTGTACTGATAAGACTATCCAACTGGTTCCATCCCCAGCACATACTGCTCTGTTGCAATGTGCAGACATTTGTAGCATCCCTGATATTAACACCCCTATATCATTTTCTTCTGTAGTGCTATCAAGCACTCTCACCACCCCCATGTCACTTTGTTTCACCCTTGGGTTCTTTCTCCCAATGTGCATTACTTTACATATTTAAGTGTTAAAGTTCAGCTGCAAAATCTAGAACTATCTCTCCAAACTTTCCAGATCTTCTCTTGGCTCTCTTCTCTCTTCATCTGTGTTTACCCTGGTGCAGATCTTTGTATCATCTACAGAGAGGCAGATCTTACCCGTGATACCTTGAACAGTGTCACAGATGAAAATGTTGAAAAGGATTGGTCCAAGTACTGACCCCTGAGGTACCCCACTAGTGACTTAACTCACCTCTGAAAACTTCCCATTGACCGTGTTCTACCCCTCAATCAGCTCTCTACCCAACTTTCCATTCTATCCTCTATCCTTAGAACCCTAGTGTTTTTGACCAGCCTACTGTGGGGGATTGAGTAAAAGGTCTTGCTGAAGTCAAGGTATACTATATCAATTGTCTTCCCCTTGTTTGATGTTGTGGTTACACAGTTGAAGAACTTGACCAGATTATTATGGCAAGACCTTCCCTTCATTAATCCATGCTGTCTGGGATCCTGCAGCTTGTTTCCTTCTATGAAGTCCATCAGGTCCTCTCTCAATAGAGACGTCATGATATTCCCCATTATAGACATCAAGTTGATTGGTCTATAATTCTCTTTTCAAGCCTTTCCCACCCTTCTATAGCAGTATGACATTTGGGGCCAGATATTCATTGGGTTGGCCATGTGTAAAGTTTGAGCTCTGCAGCAGATTGTGCTTGCACATGACCCCTAGGCTGCTATATTTAGAGGTATAGCACTGGTGCTAAGGCCTCTGAAAATAGGCGCTATGGCCAGCATGCAAGTTAGAGGCTGGAGTGCAATGCAAACTTTGCACAGCATTGAATAATAGCACAGAGGGCAGTGCATTCTGCCATGGCAGGCCAGTGTTGCAGACAGGGAGTCAGGGAACCACAGAAGTGGACTAAAAGAGTACCAACAAAATGGCAGAAAGCACCAACAGACACAGGACAGAAGTCAGTGTTGTCTACATGTCACACAACAACATACATGACTGCCAAACATGTAGCCATGGCTGGCAACATATGATGGATCTAGCCAGAATAACAAGCATGTTACAACAGCTAGGAACAGGAACAGCCAGTAAGTGGTTCATCCTGAAATACTGACATACAGCATGCTACATGTGGGACATACAGTCAGGTGGCAGCCAGCAAGGTCCCATTTGTGCCATAAGTGGACTCATGGATGTGTTGGAGATCCACCACTCATACATCTAGCAACACAATAGTGCAGCCCTGGGCAGAGCAAGAAGAAGGATGTCTCCCACTGGAGTGACCATGGGTGGGTGGACAGGGCACTGTGTATATACACAGCACACAGCTGACCCAGTAAAAGAACATACACAGGACACAGGAGTAACAGTATAAAAAAAATTAATAAACAAAACAAGCAGCAAGCCAAAACAGAAAACCAACAAGAATGAAATGGGAGTGGCAATAGGCCAAAAAACAGGAGAGGAAATGAAAAGGTGGGTGTGAGGTGCAGGAACTGGGGAAACAGGTGACAGACCAGGGTGCAGGTGGAGGAGGAGGCTAGATGTTGTGGTTAATCTTCTCAAGCAGAGCCACCATTTGTGTGGAGGCCTCCTCCATAGCCTCAAGCCACCTCAAAATAAGCCACTGTTACTGTATGAGGCATCTGAGCAGGTCATCATAACCCTCATGTACCTCTGACTGCTGAGACTCTGCTGCTGTCCTGAGGTCAGAGAAATAAAAAGTAGTAAGTTAACTGTGCACACACAACAGACCATGTAGTATGTGCTAGCACAGGTAGCCATTAGGACCTCTGCCAGCACAGGCAACAGCATGCCACAATGGAGACATGATTGGTACACAGGTGCCATGGACTGGAGACAGCTCACACTAGCTGATGATCTGGACATGTGCAGCTGCTACCCATGTAAATAGTCATTGCTGTGTGTGCATGGGGTGGCCTGGCAAGTGCCTCAAAATTCTGCTGGGTGAGAAGCCAGTGGTCACAGCTGGACAGGGAGACTGCATATGTTGTGTACTGGACAATAGTCTGTGTTAAATGTTGACCACTGTGCCACCTTGGGACTGTACAGAGGTAGGAGCTGGGAGGTATGTCCAAGCCTGCTTGCATCCCCCCCCCCATATCCACCCCATATCATAGCCAGTGTTGCAGGCCAAGAACAGCACAGAATAACCATGCCCAGCCAGGACACACAGGCATTAAGGTCCCCATGCAGTATTATGGCTGCCCAGGTCTAGAATGAGTGTGCCTTCACAGCAGGTATAGTGGTGGTACATGTGCAGCACAGCTGGACACAACAGCACCAAGATGCAGGCAGCCATACTGTGGCCACTGTACAACAGTATGGCAAGTTGCACGGACAACCATTGGCTGCAGAGGGGGACTGGAATGTGCAGGCCAACCATGGCATACAGGGCAGTCCATCCATGGCCCTCTGTGAGTCACTGAGGGAGGTGACACAGGCTCACACAGGATGCACACACCATGCTGGACAGAGCGGGAAGCAGAAGGCAGCATGCTGTGGTGGGCCATGGTGCATACCACTGTAGTGGTGATATACGTGGCAGGGTACCAAACACATGCTGCACTGCCCCCACTGCCACAAGTTGGATGGGTTGATGATCCCATGGTGTCACAGCACCTAATGTGCCCACAGGTCAGGGGTGTGTGAGGCCAGCAGCATACCTGTCACTGTCCTAGGTGGTCCCTCCGATGGCAAGTCAACCACCTACACCACCCTGCTAAACAGTGTATTGTACAGCCAGCCCCTCCCTGCCATGGATAGTGGGATCAACACCAGCTCAGGAGGTCCCAAAAAGGCACAACTGCTGCAGACTGCCTACAGCCACATAGACAAGAAAGAAACATTCAGCACTCATGGAGAAATATTCAGACAGTGAACAGTGCAAATTTTTTTTGGCAAGTGCCTGGAAAGCACCTACTAGCCCCAGTGCTTCAATCCTTCTCCAGGTCTTCCTCAGGGGGAGGGTCTCATAGCCACATAGACACATATAGCTGCCTGGGGCTGACCCCAGGAGATGGCCAGGTGTTCCCCCAAGTGTGGATTCTGGCATAGGAACGTGTCCTACGTGGGATGTAGATTGTACCCAACATCAGGGCCCCTCAGGTGACAGGGAGCTTGGCCCCATGTTGGACACTTGTATGACTGGCCAATGCCAGACACAAAGGGAGGTCGCCAGCTCAGGGCTGTATGCTGTTGGGTACTCAGCGCCACACCTGCAGGGTCAATGTACACTCCAACAGGACCACTGAACCCCACTAACCCCAATGTAGCTGTGCCCCACCACAGTGCCACAGTGCCTACAATGCAGGCTATGTGTTGGTGCACCGCAGCACACCATGCAGCACCAATGTAACGACCACAGGCAGCAGTCCCAGTACCACCCACAGTGGATATTGATGCCATCATGGAACCCACAGTGCCATAGTCCACCAGACAGAGACACCAGCCACCCAGTGGCAACACTAGACACATACTTGGGGAAATGGGATGCCACAGCTACAGATGCGGGGCCCACCGAAGGGATGGTGTGCACTGCCACCATTGGCCATGTCCAGTAGTTAGTGGTAGCTGTACCAGATGCCAGCCTGGGGGGGAGCCAACAGTGCAGCAGAGGATGGACACAGTGGGACATAGTACAGCGGCAGACATGTGGCCTGTGTGGACATCACACCACTTGATATGGGCCGTGACCAGTGTGGGCTCACTGGCCACCCAGGGCTAGTGGTCACAATCAACTGGCCTGGGACAGGATGCAGACACTGGGTCTGTAGCACCATGGACCTGGTCATCTGCATCCATGCCACTGCAGTGATTCTGGAAGGGATCAGTGTTGTGGATATAATAACTAAAGGCCACCCACGGGGGAGCAGATGGCCCACCGTGTCCAGGGCTGTGGGGACATGATGGAACAGGCCCAGTGGGAGCATTCAGCCATCATGCATCCCCAAACAGTTGCTGGTGGTAGTGTACACCTGGATCAGCCATAAGGCCTTGTCCTCCCACCCCACCTGGCTGGCCCAGGTGCCATGTCCCAGTGGACAGACATGACGGCCTATCCCCAGGGAGACCCAGAGCCCTGAGGGCCCCATTGCCACTGTCACATGTCCAGGCACCAGGAGTCTGCTTGTAGACATTTGTCATGTAGCAGCATGTGTAGTGGTGGCAGGGGTTAAGCCCCCCATGCCACATTCACAGGCTTGTGCTCTGTGGACAGCCACAAAGTTCACCATAGAGGTGTGTAGCACAGGCAAGGGGGCAGCGCAACAGTGGTGTGGACTGCACCTACAATGTGGCCCAGGGGTAATCCTACAATATTACATACTTATGTGTGTGCCACCATCCTGTAGCACTGGATGGGGCCCCATCAAGGCCTTGGGAGTTCTCCAGGGACATCCTGCTATGCTGGGTCTGCTGTGACTGGTTGCCTTCCCTGGAACCTCAATCTGTAAGGGAGATAAGAAGAGGTGAGGTAAGAACAACACTGCAGCACTATGCCCTAAGCCTGTCACATCCCCACAGCAGCTTTTGGGCCAATGTGACAGAGACAACCCACCACCCATATTGGCCATGAATAGCCATGCGAGGTGGGGCCACAGCATAGCGCTGCTGCCTCTGGCTCCCCATGGGGTGCTGACACTCAGTGGGCAGGTAGTCCCTACTGGCCCCCAGTGATACAGCTATGGGCCAGTGACTAGGCAAGGCAGGCATGGGCCACATCCATACAGTCTTTGCAGGGGGATAATTCCAATAATACAGTTCCTCTGTGCTAGGAGGGTACGTGAAGTAAAAAGGTATAAGATTCAGCAACAAATTATCACACTCCTCAGCTACTTCAAAGGCTTTAACCAGAATTTAAACTATACCACCAAAGACCAACATGGTAGCCTACGCTTCACTAAAACCCCAACGTCATCAAGGGACACTGTGTATGAAACTGGCTGGGGTTTCAGTGATGCGTATTCTACCATGTTAGCCTTTGGCAGTATATTTTAAATTCTGATTAAAGCCTTTGAAGTAGCTGAGGAGTGCGGTCATTCATTGCTGACTCTGAAGGGAGATGCATGGTGAAACTGTTACTGCATGACACCGGTGGCATGTCTCATGCACAGCGCATAGCAGGATGCCACAGAGGTAGGTCGGGCCCCTACACAGTGGGATTTCACCTGTGGCCTGTAGGTATACAGCCCCCATGCTACAAGGCACAGTGTTGTAGATCCCTGAGGCATGGAGTGTGGGAGCAGGCAGTGGCTGGCAGGGGTGTACCAGTAGTATGTGGTGGCAGAAGTGTCAGTACCAAAGTGATGGCAGTGTCCCAGGGTGTGGGTTAAACAGCTAGCACATGGCTATGTAAGGTTCAACAGGCTGCTAGTGGTTTTATTATATAGGAAACAAAAATAACAAACTAAAAAAACATAAAGCAGTCAGTAACAGCATTCCATCAGTTTAAGGACACAGGGCATGGCTTTACAAGTCCTGAATCTGTTACTGTTACCTTAAGGAGGATTTAACTCCTTCCAGATGCAGGGCTCCTGGACATGAAGAGCAGCATATCCTTCCCAGGCTAGGGTTACACTGACATCCAATCTCTTGACCAGCCAAACCAAACTACCAGGGGTTTTATACCATCCCACATGCCATGTGATTGTCCCCTTTTACAATATAGTGAATTAATTTCATACACGGCTGGCTTTCACATATCAAGAACAAAGGAATAGACAAATTGCAACTGATAATCCATTATAC
Source organism: Neoceratodus forsteri (assembly GCA_016271365.2). NCBI lineage: Eukaryota > Metazoa > Chordata > Ceratodontiformes > Ceratodontidae > Neoceratodus > Neoceratodus forsteri. Next base: position 950,324,398 of record CM028131.1, on the reverse strand, counting down.
ATTCGCAACCCAGTCCTAATATTGAATCATTATGCTAAATAAAGAAGATGTTTACATAGTGAACCTTAATGAAGTTCAACTCCTCCCATAACTCTGATGTTATGGATCTTCCATCTTTTACCTACAAGAATAAATACCCTGACTCAAGAGGCCGCTGGCTTCTATAGAGAACAGGGAACTACACAGTGATCCTTCACCACAGCAGGCCAAACCAGGAAGTACACACACACACACACACACACACACACACACACACACACACACACACACACACACACACACACACACACACACACACACACACACACACACACACACACACACACACACACACACACACACACACACACACACACACTGTGTACTACAACATACAGTGGTTTGTTTAGAAACAATACAGGAGGCAGTATAGTGCAGTGGTTTAAGGCTCTGAGCTGCAAATCTGGTGACAGCCAGCAGATCAAACCTTGGTTTGAATCTCACAGCTTCCACTTACATACTGTGTGACCCTGAACAAGTCACTTAACTTCTCTGTGCTCCCAGAATGCACCTGTAAAAAAGCTTTTAGCTTAGTGTGCTACTCCTGGTTAAGCAACTACAAAGAAAAATAAGAATCTAAACCTGGGAATTTGGGCAAACTATGAGGGATAGAGTGAAACTTCATGTAGTTTTATATTTATATTTTTAGCGGTTGCTCCCTTCTCCCCATATTATTATACTTCACTTTGTTCTACATTTTCTTTCTTATTAGTTCATTCATTAGTTGATTGGCATTCACATTATGCACATTATGCCATGTAGTTTGCAAACATTTGTATCTAATTGAAGCTGGATAGAATGCTGACAGACAGTAAAAGAGAGCAAACTGAGACTTCCTAACAGTTACTCTTGTGATGCCATGTACTTTCCAGAATGTTCTTTTTAGCAATTTTCGGCATGTGATACATAATTGCATTGTTATTGTTCTAATTGCTATACCTGGTACCACTCATCATAGGGGCCTATGGGAAGTAGAGGAGAGAAACAGTGTGCAGAAAAAAGAGGAGGATGGGGTTCTGTAGGTGGTCATCCTGACAGAACAAGTCAGAGATAGTAAAGTATAGGAAAGTATAGCAAAGGTGGAAGCATGCTGTTGCAACAGACTTAGGCAAATAAAGGAAGTTCCCTTTTTATTAAGTACAGTTATTTTGTGTTTTACATTGTTACGTCTTTTTATTTTGACTACAGTAGTACAGTTCTATATCCAGCACACTTAAGGGGAGTCTTGTTGTGGCAGTGCTGCTTTCTACTAATCCTCACAAGACAGGGCAATTAGGCCCTGTCACAGGCACACAAATGCCCTGGGGCCACAAACATACCACCTGTGCAAAGCAGTTCTACACAACATCCCTTCTCCCTCCAGAGGACACTGCTGGGGCTGTCACAGGTGATCATACAAAACAGGTGACTTGCCCGGGGGGGGGGCCACTCACGTGGATGGCCGGGGATCACCCATGGAGCAGCACAACATCTGTGGAGGGTCCCATATGTTCTGCCTACCCAAGATCCACCTGCCCCATGCCTGTACACATACGTGCCACACACCACACATCACCTACCTGGTCATGCGACCATGCAGTGGCCACCATGCCCCGATACTCTAGGAGGCGTGTCTGGTCCCTCCTCTGAAGGTTGCTGAACCTGTGGCAGTACTAGTCACAAATACACACCACCCTCATGTGCCTGGTGAGGTGTCATCCCACAGAGGCCCAAACCTCAAAGTAAGGCCTGTATGCCCCTGCCATGCCCCCAGCAGCTGGCTCTCCCACTCCAGCACCAGGTCGACCAGGTTCATGAGTAGAGATGAGTGAATTGGCTGAAATTCGCTCCACGGAGTGATTCACGGAGTAACATGGAATCTGCGAAGTGCTCCACAATGCGAAGAGTGGTATTTCGCATCATAACTGGGAACGCGAAGTCCATTGAAACCAATGACTTCATGTTATTCCGCCTTCCCCAAACCACTTCTCCACCAATTTTAAGGTGAAGTACATTGAAATCAATGTACTTTGCATCATTTCACCTTGTTATTGAGCTCCAAGGAGAATTTGCAGTACTTCATGGGATTGCAGGTCACATGGGCTCTAGATTGTTCTGCACAGCCTCAGTTCTGGGTCCTGTGTGTAGTTGAAGATGGAGACAGTTTTCTCTCAGAGCTCTGTGATTCAAATCCTCTAAAAGCTGTCAAAAAAGCCTTTTTGAGCCTTTTTTTCCTCAAAATTTAGTGCATTGATTGTAGGAAACCATCTTGTGCTCATATCATCGAGTGTTTATTGTTTGTATGTGGATTTTTAATGTTAATTTAGAACAGTCAGTCTGTGTACTGTGAAGTGTGCTTTGGGGGAGGGGCGTATCTGTGGTGTAGGTAGATTAACTGGGAGAAAAAGGCAGTCTTTCTGTTTTGGTTATATTTTTCTTGTATAACTGTGTTAATGTACACACAGTAATATTTTCAGTAATTCTTGACATTTTTTTGCTGATTGTAGTGGTGCAGCAGTGCATAATTTCAGTTTGTTTAAAATATTTGGTTATATTGCTAAAGGTTTTCAATTTGCTACGCATTATTTGTAGTGTGTGTGTGAGATGCATACCATTAAATCAGACAACTTTTAGTGTGCCAGAGTAATTGCAGCAGTGTGAACCTCCTATCTATTGCAACTGCATGAATTTTTTATACTGCTTTGTGGTATCTTTACTGGTAGTGGACTGTTACTGCCATGCACTACCTCCCCAACCAACAAAAGGTATTATTTTCCAGATTTTGCTGTACACCATTAATTCTGAGAGACTTTGCATTTCTTGTTACGCTCTCATTTCACTTTGTCAGCACTGGGGAATTTTCTGGACACAAGACAGTAGCATTTTGGGGATGCACATTAATTCTGGTGACTGTGTGTGGCCACTGCTCACATGACAGAGTGCACCATTAATTTTGGGAGACTTTGCATTTTTTGCTACCCTCTCATTTCACTTTGCCAGCACTGGGGAATTTACTGGACACAAGACAGTAGCATTTTGGGTATGCACATTAATTCTGGTGTCTGTGTGTGATGTGATCACGTCCACTGCCCGCATGACTAAGTGTGCCATTAATTCTGGGAGACTTTGTATTTCTTGTTGTGCTCTCATTTCACTTCGTCAGCACTGGGGAGTTTTCTGGACACAAGGCAGTAGCATTTTGGGGATGCACATTAATGCTGCCAATATTGTTACCACTCCACCTTACGTCACGTTAAGGTGGAATGACAATGCAAAGTAATAATTACAAGGTGAAGTGAGCCTTTCTTATTGGCCACTCCACGTAACGGAGTGGCAACGTGAAGTGGCCACTTCACGTTCACTTCGCAAGTGGAATTTAATTTTGCTGCATCTCTACTCATGAGTTCTGCATCTGTCCAGCACTGATCATGCTGGAGGATAGGTCTCCTGCAGCTGCTAGACATTGTGCTGTTGGCAGGTACTGTATTGCAGACTGGTTGCATACTGCTTCCTGGAGGAGGCCCATGCTATTTGTACTGTGTAATTGATGAGATGCACAGTGCAAGGATGGCTTGCACAATGCAAACTGCATGGCACAGGTTTCATGTGATGGGATCAAGCATGCACAACCTGCATATGACCTGGGCTCCATCGCTCAATGGCACAATGCTGCTTTGACCCGTATGTTGTCTCACAGGCTATGGACTTCATAGGCAGTTGATGTCAGTATACAGTCATGGCACAAACATGTTGTGTGAGGTCTGCCATGTTGTACTAGTGCAAATGTGGTTTGTACAATGCGCAAACTCACCATATTCATTCATATTCCGTGCAAAAATCTAGCAGCATTCTCGGATGCATAGGAAGTGGTATCACAAGTAGGAAAAGCAAAGAGGTTGTCCCACTGTACATGTCCTTGGAGAGGCCTCACCTGGAGTACTGTGTCCAGTTTTGGAGATCACACCTCTAGAAGGACAAGGATCACCTGGAAACCATGCAGAGGAGAGCTATGAAGATGGTACATGGACTACACGAAGAACCATATAAATTGAGATTAAACCATCTTAGGATGTACTCACTGGAGAGAAGAAGGGACAAGGAGGATATGATAGAGACATTTAAATACCTTAAAGGTATCAACTCAGTAGAAACACAGGATCTCTTCAGGGAAAACATGAATACACAAACAAGCGGGCACAACATAAGGCCCAGGCACAGCACATTAGGATCCTGTGGAACAGGCCTCCAACTATACCTCTCAACTCTCCCACACTTTGAGGTACATCACCCATTTTACATCTCAGACATCCTGCTGTACATATTGAAACAGAGGTGAGAAAGAAGTAATTGCCTCAGCTGGGATTTGAACCCATGGTACCCGGAATACCAATCTGATTGCAATAACCAGCTGCGCCACTGAGAGAACTAGAACCTGGGCTGTCCCCAAGCACATTACTCTTTCTCAAATGCACAACCGAATGGCAACACAAATATTTGTTTTTAACAATCACACAGGAGTGTGGTGTGCATATTTATGGAACACATACAAATAAAGGAGAGAAAGAAGTAGGTGCACTTACTTCTTTCTCGCCTCTGTTCATATGTGTTTCATACAGTAAACTCCTGTGTGACTATCCTGCTGAACATGTTGGGAGGGGGTATTCCACATGTTCCTCTATACATGGCTGTCAGTATGTCATATTATTGTATTATGCTGAGGTATCTGCTCACATTCTGGACATTACTGCACAGATAACCATAGTGGTCTGTGGATGAGGTTCCATGAAGACTGCTCTATTACGGGTTGCTACTCTGGCACACAACTGGTCACACAATGCGGTGTGGACAGATTGACAGAAATGGCCATGAGCCATATTTGCAGGGCCATCACAGCTGTCCCTTGCTAGTCAGGGGTGAATGCCCCCCCCCTTGGGATAGGCCCACACCAGGGCATACAGACATTGGAGCCATAAACCACAACTATCAGCCATTCATGTGAGAGACATGGTACATGTGTGGACCACAACAATCAGGGACTATGTGGTACACAGGCCCTCAGTCTGAGGGACATAACCATGCATATGGGGACACCACCTCTGTCTGCTGTGCTGGATGCACTGACTGCAGTCCCAGACAGCTGTTTTGGCTTGGAGATTTTCAGTAGGCTTTTGTCCAGTGCTGGCCAGCATCATGTGTTGGGGGGCGGTGGGATGGGCCTGGCCAATGGACCAGCAGTGGGACGGCACCATGGGCATACCAACACATGTATGAGTTATGCCATTGAGTCGGTAGCATGAAGTTACACCATGGATTCTGCAGATGGGCAGTCACGGGGGGTTGGGGGGGTTTCCAAGCTTGATATGTAGGTTCTGATACCTCTCTGCCATATGCTGCCCCCTTGGGGGGCATAAAATTTACACCCTTGACATCTCTGACCCTATTACATGTTGGACCAGGCCATCACCTCTACCCATTACAGGTCCCCGCTGGCTAGCCTAGCCACAGGTGGCCTATGCATGCCCTCCTCACTCTCACAACCCCTATTCACTTATGTTGAATCACTTCCTCTGGCAGGTACCATGGATGATAGTGATAGACAATGTGCCCACTGCTTCAGTGGAGATGAACTGCATGCACTTGCATAGGCCTACAAGGCCAGGGAAAATATACTGTGCCACAGCAATGATGCCTATGTCCAGAGGGCATGTGAGGAGATCTTAGATGAAGACAATGCCATTGCTGGCCGAGGATGGTCTGTCAAGCCCAGCAGATACCACGGAGTACACAAATTCCATGGGGTGGTGGGACAGACATTGGCAGGGTACCTTGGATCCTCAGTCCCACAGGCACTGCCTGCACACCAGGACATGACCTGCTCCTCAGGGGGGAGGGCAGCACCCAACAGACCCACACCCAGGTCAGGGTAACACCATCACCATGGGCATCTCCCTTACTGTCAACATGAGCCACCCCCCAGACAGGGGGCTGTGCTAGAGTATTGTCCACACTCAGGGTGGGAGCAGATAGACATAAGTGGCAGAGGTCCTCCATCCCACACCAGGATAGACACACCAACCCTTACAGTCCCACAGCTGCTACAGATGGCATGTGTTTTGCCCACAGGCCCTTGCACCATGGCCTGTCTGCCAACACATGCTGCCCTTACCCCAAATGGGGCCGGAGCCACCTAGTGTCCCCACAGCAACTCTATCAAGCAGTGTCTTTGTTCATCTGCCTCTTGTGCCACACCCATGTCAGTGTAAAGTACTGCACAGCTCCCCCACTTTGCCCAATCTTCTGTCCCTGTGTCCATCTTGGTACCTATGGCCCACCATCAAACAGAGCCACCCCCATCTGTGTACCATTTACATCCCCCGGCCTGTGGCATGGACATCTGTGTTAGGCACTCCTTGTCATTGTGCTCACCCATGTAGCACCACATGCACTGTTGCCATCTGTACTGATCCCTCTGTTTTATTTCTATAGTTGTTGCTACTGTTGCTGTTATGATACCTGGTGCTCTGTGTGCTCATAATACAGTAATGAAGCATGCAACAGTGTTCTACATGGTTTTTACTCTCCTGCTACTTCCATAGATATTACGTATGATGCAGGCTTTGAACTACTGCACCATCCTGGCCATGGTGGGGTCTCATCTGTTGAGCTACTCCTATATCCCCTACTTCTCAGGCTCTGTATCAGATGCACTCTGTACCTCTCAAACCGGCAGACATATTTCATGGGCGAACATCATGTTGTGTAGCATGCAACAGGCTAGGAATATGGCACAGGCATTCTAAGGGATATATTGTAGGGCACCACCAGAATTGTCCAGGCACTGGAACTGCAACTCCTGCATGCCAAAGATGTGGTCAATGATGCTGGGTGTCAAGGTATGTGCCACATTGTACTTGTCCTCTGCTATGGCTGTAAGATGGAGGACAGGTGTGAAGAGTCAGGGGCGCAGGGAAGAGGCACAAGGAAAAGACACATGTTAGTGTGTGTGTTCACAGTAGAGGCGCCTGCACTATGACAACAGCCCACACCCAGAGAGCCATCCTGTGCACCTTTACACCCTCCTCTTCCCACACTGGGGTGTGTCTGTAAAGTGCTACATGTTTAAACCCCATAAGGGGGATTTTCTAGAGGGCCTGATGCAGGTACTCACCAACAAGATGTCAACTGGGTATGCCCTCACCTTCAAATGGATGGAATTATGCCATATGAAGGCGTAGTGGGTGTTGCTAGGGTACCATGCCAGGACATTGGTGATGCTCTCTGTTGCATCACACACTACCTGGCAATTCATGGAATAGTATCCTTTCCTATTGAGGATGGTGTCCATCACCAATGAGTGCCAGGATAGCACCATTGGTGCAGTCAATGGCACCGACTACTCAGGTAGCTGCATAACACCATGGAATTGCTGCACCATTGCTGTACACTCTGTGAGGGTGCTGGGGAATATAATGAACTCAACATTTTGTGAAAGCAGTGCATCTAGTAATTGACCCAACAGGGATAAGGTGATGGACTTCAAGACACTGGTGATGTCCCCCACCATTGCTTGGAATCTCCCTGTGACTAGAAAGCACATTGCAGTTGCCACCTTGAGCTCCACTGACATTCTGTGGCTGCACTGGGTGTCACTCTGCAGCTGGTCATTCAGGATCTCACAGAGCTCCCTCAGCATGGGCCTGTTGAGCCTGTACCAACCAATGAGCTAGTTGTCACAGAAGACCTTGAATGTGACTCATGGCTGGTAACATCTGTGTGCAGTGTAGAACCTCAGTGGCCTACATATGAGCCCAGTGTGTATATCTGCCCTCTTCTTCTGCTCTAAAGCATTCTGCAGCATGTAGAGCAGGTGTGCTTCCCTGGCTGCCATCTTTCTTCATGGTTGCAATATCTCCACCTGCCCCTAGGGTTTGCGTGGCTTTATGTCATCCTTTTTAGAGGTGGTAACTGTGCAGCACTAAGGGGACTATGCTAACCCCATTGCACAGCACAATTGCACTGAATATCATGCTTATGCCAGTATGCATGGCTCCACCCCTCCCTTTGCTCACTGCGTACATTATCTTGCATAGTACACACTAACCCCATAAGTGCACATTCTTCCCCCTTTGAATAATGTACTCTGGTGCAGTCCCCAAGCTATCCCTGTGCAATCAGTTTTTATGCTGTGCTATGTTTTGAACATCAGGCCCCTGCTGTCCTCCGGTCCCTAAAGAACTCTGCCATGTTTGGAGAGCAATTGAAAGTGTCCGCTAGTGACCCTGCTGTAATTCCTGCTACCTCACATAACACTCTTGGGTGTAATCCATTAGGTCCCATAGATGTATCTACTTTCACTCTTTCTACAGTAGCTTTTCCAGCACCCTTTTCTCTGTTATTCGGATCCTTCCCCCTTCATCTTTGCTACACCTCCTAACCCTACAATATGACAGAGGCCCATCCTTTTTCTTAGTAAATAAGGAACAAAAATATTTGTGCAGTATCTCTTCCTTCCTCTTGTCCCAATCCTCCCACTCCTCCCTGCTCTTATGTTTCACTATATGCTCTTTGAGGTTGTTCTTGTTCTCAAATATACTGGAAGAATGCCTTATCCCCATTCTTCACCGTCACTGTCTCCGCTTTGGCCTCCCTCACTTTCCTGGTGGTTTCTCTTGTTGCTTCCAGGTATTTCACCTTGTCTTTCTCTCTTTGACTTCCCTTATACTTATTGTCGTCAAGGCACAGGTCAGGAAGCATAGGAAAAACAGAATCAGTTTCAAAATTCACAAGTAGCATTTTATTTTTGCTAATAACAGCACAATAAAAATAAAATTGTTCAGTATAACCATTTACAAAGGCAGAACAAACAGAGAAAACAGTCCTTCATCTGAGTGTTTCTTCTAAAGTTCACATTTCAGTCTCTCTCAAGTCTCTCACTCTCCTTGTCTCTCCAGCAAAATCATTGCTGCTCTTTTTACAAGTCTTTGGGAACTCATTAAGAAAGCCTGCTGCTCACAGAATGTTCTTGTAAGTTTACAGAATGTTCTTGTCAGTTCCATTCCTTGCAGGTGCAGCAAAACAGCATACAGTGATCCAGAACTGACCTCTTTTTACAGCTCTATAAAGATTTTGCAGAATGCATCTCAGGTTAACCTTCTAAATTTCAAATAACTTTTTATAATCATGTCAACATTATAACAACAGTATATACAGTTTTAAACAAAGGGATACCAGTATCGTTGACATTTCCACATAAAGATTCACATATATTTTTTGATTACTGCAGATATGCAAGGGGAAGAAAAGAAAGAAATAGAAAGGGAAGGCAGAGAGCTAGCGAGAGGCAAAGAATTGCAAAACTGTTGGAGTGATTAGATCCTAGGTCTCACGAGAAAATTTGGTTGCGCAACCAAACAGATGAGAGACAGAAAAAAAGAGGATACAACAGACCCTTGCCTTTAAACTCTTTCTGCATAACAAATGGGGCAGGGCCTCATTCAACCCTATCACATTTAGAAAATGCGTCTTTCTGGTTCTTACATCAGCTGTGAACCACAATGGCTTCTCAGCCCTTTTTCCCTTGGAAACCTTCATAACCGAGCTATCTCCTGCTTCTACGATTGCTTTTCTAAATGCTTCCTACTATTCTTCTGTGCCCTCCACCTTTACTATACCCTTCATATTTATCTCCAATGTATCCATCATTTTGCCGAAGTCTGCTTTTTTGAAGTCCCATATCCTTATTCCTTTTGCCCCCTTTCCTGTCTTGATTGGGACCTCAATTGCTACTGTCCTGTGCTTGCTGGAACTGAATGGTTCCAGGACTGCTACATTCTGAATCCTCTCACTGTTGATGAGGACCAGATCCAGCAAAGCCTCCTTCTTTTTTTAGGGATGTTAACCAGCTGTTCTAGGAATACCTCCTGGCAGGCATCCACTAGAATGCAATTCCAAGTGCTTGCCATGATAGCGACTTTCCAATCTACATCCAACATGTTGAAACCCACCTTTTCCTTAGACAGGCTGTCTTCTTAAGTGTTTTTGTACCGAATTATTTAACCAAGAGTGGCACACTAAGCTGAAAGCTTGTTTACAGGCCCGAAGTGGGAGCATAGGGAAGTTAAGTGACTTGCTCAGCATCACACAGTATGCAATTGGGGCTGTGGGATTCAAACCCAGGTCCCCAGATTTGCAGCTCAGAGCCTTACAGCACTGTACTATACTGCCTCCCAACTCACTGTGTGTCCCTTGATCTGGGCCTGGTGGCTTGTAGATCACCCTGCTCTAGATTGGTTTCCCCTTCCTTGTTGATGTTACTACTCATAGGGTTTCTGATTCACCTGACACCCTTAGACTATCTATTTTTATTGTTTCAATCCTCCCCTTAAAATGCAGTACTACCCCTCCTCCCTTGCCCTTTGGCCTGTCCTTTCAACTTGGAATGCCACCACGCAGTCACCTTTCTCAAACCACATTTAAGATTCGTCTTTTTTTTAAAAACTTTTGCTCATGTGAGGTAAGTGGCTGCCCTCCTACCTCCTCAGCTTCCTACTATTTTCCGTGCTAAACCCCATTTGTAACATGGGCATCTTTCTCATTTGAAAAAGAAACAGTTTCTGTGATCAAAGGAAACAGTAGGTTTTTATTTTGTTGTTGTTTTATTTTTATTTGGATTGGCAGCACAAAAAACCCTTATCTCAAACTTGACTACCATGCAACGTGTCAAACTCGGTGGCAAGAGAGAGCTGTCAATCTGGTGAAATCTACAATGTCATTGCTGCAAGCAATCCAGATGCACTATGTGACATGCCCACAAAGCCCCTTACATCCTGCATGATTGTGCAAATCATTTTAACATTGAAGACATCCTCCTGGGCAAAAGCAAGTACACTGATCCTCAGGCTGTGGCACACCGATGATCAGAGGCAGCTGACTACACCATTTGGATTAAAGAATCTTTTTTTTTTAAGTCTTCAGGATCTACAAGGCAACCTCCTAGGTAGGTGGGTACAACAAGGTGCAGTGACATATTGCTTACCTCACAAACTAATTGTTGGTTGCTGTCAGCTGGTCATTGCAGTGCCTTTTGCTATAAATGTCAATACATCATAGCTTAATGGATCTTGACATCAAGTACTGGCGTCTGTTAAGAGGTTTCAGAAGACTGTCACACTTCTCTAATAGGAGGGCTTTAAACTAGGGTCACAGGTACCAGCAGTAAGGTGACAACAGTGCGGGAGATCATTTTTGTTGCTGAACCTGTGTTGCGCACATGCAATCCTCGATAACCAAAACCAAAAGAGCATTAGATTTAAGTGCAGTCCTCTAGCTAACTGCGTGCAGCATCATACAGGGAAGTTCTAATGTTAAAGGAGTATTGCTGCAGAACTATAGGGAGATCCTAACGGAGCAAGGGGATGTACAGTATTTTAAATAAAAGATTTACAGCCTACACACTTCTGATTCATATCAAAATGGTCCCTCCTTTTCATTTCACTGATTCAGGAAATCTCATGGGGAATGCCCTGCAAGGTGAAAACTCAGGACTCCCTATTAATTAAACACTAGCACTTAAACATTTAATTTATATGAGTGGAGTTGCACTCATTCTGAGACACTCCTCCTATAAGCAAGGAAGGGGGGTCAGATGTCTCACAGACTTAAGTCATTTTTTTTCTATTTGGATAGATTTTTACACAAAAATGCTTTTTGTGGTGCTTGGCCATCCACCTGGATACTTATTACCAAGCAACTACAGGGGATGGCACACATGATGTGTGTACTCAAAGGGGCCGGGGTGGGCACATTGAGTCAGGGTACCTTAATTTTAGTAGTTGGGATACTTGTTTTACTATGGGTAGAGCCTTCTAAAAGTGAGGCTATAACCTGGAGGTGGGGGGGGCAGTTTTCAAGGAAGTGTTCTATTTTTGAATCAAGCTCAATTTGTATGTTGCTGACATTTTTTAGGAGGATGGGAAGGGAAAAAGTTTACACTGTGTGATTTGTACTGTTATTGTTTAAGTTCCTACTTATGTTCTGTTTATCAAAAATTTAAGCTTCAGCTTATTGATTCAGTACACAGAGGTTTGCAATTGTATGATGTACAGAATAAAAAATGGATGAAGGTCTCAAAATATGTTCATGGAATGTTAATGGCTTAAAACTCAAGTTAAGCATAAAAAGATTCTTGGAAAGATTAAAGGTCTCCTCACGGATATCTTACATCTCCAGGAAACTCTTATGCTGGCTAAGGAAAGTGATCACATGGCCAAAAATCTGCAGCCACAGTGGTTCAACTCATATTTTACCTCAAAGATGAGGGGGGCAGCTGTATTGATTAGGCCTAATTTTTCCAGTCTTGTTACTGGAGCATGCCTGGACCAATCGGGGGGTTGTTATGTACTATTACAAATACAGTTGAACTTGGGGGGGGGGTGGGAGTTTATTCCATTTATGGGCAAAATTTTGAATCACATGAATTCTTTAATACACTCTCAATGGAAATATCTCATATGGAAAGGCCCAGGACACTGTGTGGAGATCTCAACTGTGTGCTGGGCAATATACTGGACCAGTCTTCTTGGGGAGGGATGAGGTCTAGGAGGGCACTTAATCACTTAATGCAAGATAGTAATAGACACATGGAGATTCTCAAACCCCAAGAGTAGGGAATACATCTACTACTCCCACTCTGCTAAAAGCTACTCATGCTTAGCTCTAGCATTGGTATACCAGGCTGTTAACAAGTGTGGAAGCCATCACACATGGAACAATGGTCATTACTGACTCACCTGTATATCTTTCCTTGTCGGGGATGAGATCATTTTGGGGCGATCAGGGGTAGCAACTGGACCCTACCTTATTTAAAAAGGAGGACTTCCAATCATTCATTAAGGAACAAATAAACAGATATTTGGATAATAATCTGCCCAGATTAACATCTGCAGCAATAAAATGTCATGCCATGAAGGCTTCCTTAGAGGAACCATAATTTCATTAACTTCACATAAAAAGCGTATTACTCTTCAACAACTAGTGGACCTTGACACTAAACATTTAGAAGTGGAGAGGGCCCATATGATGCTCCCCAGTACTGAGTGTTACCAGACCTTCCAATGCCTTAACTGGGAACTCAATACTGCACATAGTGGTAGAATAGAACGGGCCCTACTTCTGAACCATGCTAGTAACTACTGTGAGGGTAACTCCAGTGGGAAATGATTAGCCTTGCAATTAAAAAGCAGGGAAAGGGATAACAATTTTGGAAAAATTAGGAATAAGAAAGGTGACAAGGTAGTCACAGACTTGGGAGATTGGAGACAGGTTCAGAAATTATTATGAATCATTATATACAAAAGAGGCATCCCCCACAGATGACCAAATAAGGGAATTTCTGGACAAAGCTGCCCTTCCCAGAACTGATGAGGAGAGCAGGGGGTTTCTGAATGCACCAATCAAAGAGTGTGAGGTAAAGGTGGCCATTAAGCACCTTAAAGTGGGTAACGGTCCAGGGCTGGATGGTTTCTGTATCAATTTTTTTTAAATGCTTCCAAGATGAAATATGGGTCCCTCTCTTAGAAACTGTATGTTCAAAGAAAGTTTTGTCACGAGTGTATTGCCCCCTTTCATGTGGTCCACTACTATAGTAGTCCTCCCCAAAACAGGAAAGCATCTGCAGTTCTGCTTTCCCCCCAAAACAGTACAAGTTAAATACAAATACAAATGATAACTGGCAGTGCTATGCACCTGTTATTTATATATATATATACATATATATATATATATATATATATATATATATATATATATATATATATATATATATATATATTAATTGTGAAAAACTGTATTAATGCTCCAGTTGGGGTTCAATGCTAACCAGTAGGCTAAACACCCTCTTAGTAATTTCCTGTGTAGAATAATTTTCATGTACCTCTGTAGCCAGCACTCTGATTTAAATAAAAATTGCATCCCACACCCAGTATTAAATAGAATTTGAATTGACCCTGTTTCTCCAGCCTCCCCCTCATGCCCTGAAAAGGACATACTTCCCCTCACTTTTGTCTCACATCCCCCCACTGTGGACTCGAAGCCTAACATGTGGTGCACACACCTCTTCAAAGTCTGTTGCACCTTCCACCAGGCCACACACCCTAGTATTGCCATATTAACAGGTTCCTCTAGTACACTTGTTCCCCCTTTCACATTTGGTCCAGGCCCCCCCAACTGGTACATTCCACTGAGCCTGCTAACCTTATCACTGCTGTTCCTTGGAGCATTCATTCCTACAAAGTCATTGTGACTTCAAAAGCTCCGAAGAGCACTAGTCAGTACAATCACTATTCAGGTTTTTGTCTATCAGTGTAATATTTTCTACTGTGGTGAAATAATGATTTCACATTTGACATCAAATTAAATTGATATCATTACTGTACTGGGCTTGCAGTCTATACTCAACAACACTTAATAAACTACCTCAAAGCCCCAGCTAAGTGTGTTTACCCTAAGTTATTCATCAGGCCATCACCATGCTAGTCCGATTAATAGATGTGCTTATGCTGCATCACAACATGGTGTTGTACTCAGAGCTCCTGTGAAATGCAACATACACCCAGATATGACCCAATACCTATCATATCCCCCAACCCCACCCCAGCTGGGATGTGGCATCAATTTCCCTTGCATACACGCTCCTACTACCTCAAAAAACTATGGTCAAGCCATATCAATTAGCTCTGCAATAGTCCAGTTTCATCTATATCCTGTACACAAGCGACCTTCCCAAGTAATGTCCCTTATCAATACCCCTGCCAAGAAAGGGCTTATATTTATGTGGTATTGGTTAAAAAACTCATAACGTTATTCTTATGTTCAGGGAACATAGAAATAAGCCCAGGCCCCACTTCTCTTATCACTTACCCTAAAGATTTTGCATCAGTGCCAGGCCTAACAAACTCTAGCTAGAGCCAATAGGGCTGTGAAAAGATACCAAATGGCCGAAGTTATACAAGTGCATAGAGATTATTTAACACCTGGGTGTAACTTGCCCATTTTTTGGAGGTGGTGCACCACATTTTCAAGATGGCCTTTTTAGGACTCCTCCTCATGAAGAGTGCCAGTGTCATTTTGTACAATTGTCCTGAAAGGTGATTTTACAGCACAAATGCACTATTCTGTGCCACAGGTGTGAAAACACATGTTGGTCAGGTTGTGGAAAATGACAGCTGTACTGTTTTGAAGGAGGTGTGCAAAAATGGCAATGTTGAAAATGTGGAGTGAAAATATAAGTTAGGAATGTGTGTAGTAACTGAACAATGCACACTCACAACGCATACATTTTTTGGAACTTTTTCACCACATTTACAACATGGGCTTTTTGGGACCCCACCTCATGAACAGTGGCACTGTCATTTTGTGAATTGGTCTTGAAAGGTGATTCCACGCAGTGACCACAAAATCCCCTTTTGAGATTGAGTAACAAAATGACAGTGACAGTTTTCACAAGGTGGGGTCCTTAGAACCTCATGTTAAAATTCTGGGGCAAAAATTCCAAGAAATGGCTGATTTATCAGCATAAGTTGAAAATCTCACTGAATGGCATTATAGCACGCTTACCTTTGATTCTTCTGTTTGCGGTTCGACTTTGAAGAGTGCAGACATGTCCCAGTCCAGAAAAAAAAGATGGTGCCAACCTCTGGAGGTAAGTATGGGGTAAGGGTGTGTGTGTGTGGGGAGTTTGGTGCCCAGAAGGGGGATGGGGAGGGGGACTGGAGCAATGATGAGGGACCCTTTCCTTTTTTATAGAAAAAAAAACAAACTGTAGAGATGATAAGGGACTGTTTTCTTTTTTACAGGGAAAAAAAAAGAAAACATTTGAGCACACTGGGCTGAGTTCCCAGTGTGCCACATGACTGGGAGGGGTTGTACATGATGCCAACATGGGGACTGGGCAGCCCAATGTTGGCGAGGGGGGAAGAAAACAAACTGTTAGGAATACTGGGGTGGGCTCCCAGTGTGCTGCATGAGTGGGGGGGGGTGCACATAATTCCGACATGCTGATTGGGCACCCCGATATCGGTGGGTAAAAGTAAAAATCTCAGGGCACACTGAGGTGGGCTCCCAGTGTGCCACATTATTTGGGGGGCCACAGAATGCTGCGGAGCTGGCAGTGGTGATGCAACTGCACATGCACGGCACTCACACATGCACAGTAGCAGTGAATGGCATTTTACCATTCACAACATGATGGCACCAGCAGAACTGCGCATGCGCATCAGTCACCCATGTGCAGTTCACGTGGAAGTAACAGCCGAAATAGTGCGGCTGTGATTCCATAGCAGCCGATCATGGTGGAGGGTTTCAAGCTCTGTAGGACATTTGGAAGTATGCTTCTAAATGTCCAAGGGAAGGTTCCATGATCGGCCATTTTTTTAGAGCTAGGATCCAATCCCAGAACAACTGGAGGCTCTGCCCACAGTCCTAAAAATCATGTTGGTCAATGTCTGCAGTCTCACGAACAAAATAGATTTAGTAAACGTTTGGGTTACACTCACAAACCCTGATGTTTAGTAGTGATGGAAACCTGGCTCAAGGGCAGCATTATGGACCAACAAATAACATCCTATAACATCTTTAGACTGGATAGGCAGTCAAGGGGAAGAGGGTAATTATTTATGTAAATTCCAAATTCATTGCCACCGAAATCCTTGCTAATATCAGACCCAAGGAATTTGAATGTCTGATCATAAGACTCTCCCTGCCCCCATCCAAAGCAATCAATATCATTGGCTGCTACAGACCACCAGCGGGGGGTGTAGAACTACTGCCACTCTTCAGAAACATCATAGAAACTAACTCTAATGAATCCATCAGTTTTGGTGACCTAAATACGGACCTCTTTTCCCGTTGAGCAAATACACTAAAGGACATGTGTGGTGAGCTGAGTATCGCGCAGCTCATCTCAGGCCCTACAAGATTCAATGCCAAAAATAGCATTAAAAGTTCCATATTAGATTTAATACTTACAAACAGACCACATAAAATTGCGCATACAGGCGTCTTCCACAATGATCTTAGTGATCACAACACTGTTGTCAGCATAAGAAGCCTAGAAAAATGACCATCCCAATCCACGTTCATCACAAAGCAGTTTCCATTAATTCAAACCTGCAGGTTACCTAGCAGACTTCCAAGATACAAACTGGCAAAACTTCTACCTGGCTACTTCACTAGATGATGCTGTTAATATTCTTTATACTATCTTAACAAACCTAGCAAACAAGCATGCCCCATTCATAAAATCTATGGTGAAAAAGGCCTCATATCCTTGGTTTACATCCAACCTGAAAGCAGCCCTGACCCAAAAGGATAAATTATGGACCCAGGTGAGGCAGTCTAAAGCTATCGCAGACTGGCTGGCCTTTAGACTATCAAGAAATAATTGTACCAAGCTGGTTAGAGCAGCCAAATCAACCTATTGTATGGAAACCCTTGAGGGGTCCAAGGGTAACTCAGTCTAGATCTGGCAAACCATCAAAGCTGTCGAAGGCAGAGAACCCTGCCTGCAGTCCCTATTAAAAATTATAACACAAGATACCATGATCTCCAACCAGGGCACCATTCTAGAAAAACTAAATGAGCACTTCACTACAGTAAGCCTAGCATTTGACTCCTTCCCAGCTGCTGGGCTTGTTGACTGCTCACCACCCAATGATGCCCCTTTGGACCCTCAGACTCGGGAGTCCTTTTTGTTCTCACCAGTAACTTTCAAGCAAGTCAAGGACTTATTAATAAAATAAGATTTGAAAAAAAGTGCAGGTGCAGATGGAATCAAGTCTTTCTTCCTAGGGCTAGGGTACCACTTTCTAACTGACCCCATAACACATATTTTCAACTTTCTAACTGACCCCATAACACATATTTTCAACTTATCAAAAAAAGCCTTTATACTACCTTTGTTTAAATCTGGAGATCCCTGTGACCTTAATATTTACAGGCTGATTTCCATATGCCCATCCTATCGAAGCTCCTAAAAATGTTAGTCAATAATCAGCTGAAGGATCACCTTGAAAAATCAAATTTATTTAACCCCCTCCAACCTGGCTTCCAGCAAAACCATAGTACGGTGTCAGCTCTAACCAAAGTGACAAATGATTGGTTCACTGCCGTGGATAATCAAAACTCTACTGGAGTTGTCTTCCTAGACCTAAGCAAGGCCTTTGACGTGGTCAGTCATAACACTCTGTTAGCCACACTCAAAGACCTTGGTCTAAATAACTGCTCACTAAACTGGTTCACTAGCTATCTTACTGGTCAAATCCAATGTATCAAAACCAACGGACTCCATTTCTCTCCCTTACCAATAACTAGAGGTGTGCCCAAGGGATCCATTCTTGGACCCCTGTTATTCTCAATTTACATCAAATCCCTTAGTGACAACATCCTCAACTGCAGACTCCACTTTTTTGTGGATGATACCATCCTTTATACATACAAACCCTCATTGTCAGATGTCATCACATAACTATGGTTTTACCATGCCGCAGTGACAGCATGCATGGCGACATCCCCAACAGGGACAGCTGCAGTGCCGACTGTCAGCATTAAGGTGTCAGGGATGCCTCCATGCATCCATCAGGGTAACTGTGCCCCCAAACCCCACCTTGTGGGGCGCTGTGCCCCCCAAACCCACCAGTCTCTAGGATTCTAACTCCGAGTCAGAGTTGGACCGGGGGGGGTCAAACACCGAGTGAGGCACTCCCGATCATTGAAGAGACTGCCAAAGTGACCAGTGGGTTTTGCCCAATTCCTGTCGCTGTGGCAGTCTTCACAATGTCGGAGTCACTGTAGCAATGGTATATGCAGAACTACAGTCTGATTTTAGTCAGTTGGAGCAAAACCTGCTAAGATCAAAATTATTATTAAACACCAAGAAAACTAAAATTATGTACTTTTTAACCCCGCATCCCCCAACTTATCTACATGGACAGGCCACACTGTTGCCTATACTAGCCTTACTAGGGGACTCACTAGAGTCAGTTGATCAATTCAAATACCTAGGGGTATGGTTAGATTGCAAACTATCCTTGACATACCACAATGAATCCCTCACTAAGAAAAGGCTTGTTCAAGCCACCATTCTTCCCTTACTCAGCTATGTGGATATTATTTATACTAGTAGCACAATAATCAACATTCATAAGCTTGATATCCTGTTTCACCATGCGCTCCACTTCATAACTAATGCACTGTACAGAACCCACCATTGTGCCCTTTATGCAACTATAGGCTGAGCTTCCCTGGATGCAAGAAGGAAGCTACATATTAGTATCTGGGCTCTTAAAATATTTTAGAATATAGTCCCTTCCTAAATCACCACCCTTTTCCATTGTTATCTTAGCTCCTACCCCCTTAGAAAACATGCTTTCATACTACTAAAAGTACTCAAATTCCACACACTTTATGGTAAATCTGCATTTAGCCATGTAATCCCATCCACCTGGAACAAACTATAAGCCACACTAAAACTCCCCGAACCAGTCTCCTTAAATGTATTTAAGACCCTGGCCAACAAAGCACTTATGGAAATTTACCACTCCAAAGCACCTAGTAGCCCTCCTAGCAGAGAAACTGTTATAGTCTCATAAAGCACATGAATGTAAACTTCTTTCATGTTCCCCCTTTTCTCCTTTCATGCCTGTTAGTTTAATTCCTGAAATGTATATAATTTAGCCATATCTCCCCCCCTACTGTGCATTGTTTATCTGTCTCAGCGAACTTGATGTATCACAATTGTATTATATTGTATTACTGTACATTGTTTACTGTCTCAATACTGTCAAACTTGATGTATCAAAATTATGCTATATTGTATTGTAGTATTGTGTATACTTTGTACCAAGTTGTCCTAACAGGACTGCCTTATAAATGAGCATGCTCAATGGAGTTTTCCTGCAAATAAACTTGAACTTGAACTCTTCCTATAGGCTCATAGCACTACTAATGTCTGACTACAAAATAGTAGCTCGCATATTGGCAGGTAGGCTGGAAGGCATTTTCCCCATATGATACCTGAGAATCAGACTTGCTTTGTAAAAAGCAGACAGGGGAAGCATAATGTTAGGAAGACACATAATGTAGTATGGCAATGGGCCAGGTGAAGTGGAGGGGGTAGAGCTGCCCTAATCCTAAAATCTCATTTCCATACTTTAGTCACTTCAGCCCTAACTGATGCATTAATGAAGAGTGTTGCAATGAATTTCCTTACATTTTGAGAAAGTGTAATAAAACTGGTAACTGGTATGTGTTGGTGGGAACGCGGGCCCTGCAGACCTCAAGCTCCTATCAAGCTGCTCATTTTTGCATAATGATATGCATATGTGGGAGTGTGGGACCTCTGGGCCCTGTGCTCCCATTTACACATAACTATGCAGCTATACAGCAGTCCTATAGGGCTGAAAAGAAACCCTTGTAACACTAATTTCCCAATATCTCAGTAACTGTAGCAGCTATGAAAAGAATTCCACTGCAGTCATCATCATGACTTTGAAACCTCCACTTGTGCAGTGAACTAAAAGCTGCCCAGAGCAAAAAATCATGTCTCAATCATTTCCAAAGACACACAATACCCAGCCATGGTGCCTGAATGTTATCTTAAGGGAAATATCTCAATTTAGTAATGGTATAGCTATGGAACAGATACAAATGTTTGCACCTAAATAGCATAATTTACATCTGTGGGACACCCCCTTTGACCCCTGCAAATTTCAAGCCAAAAGATCAAACTGTTTATTAGCAGAACACAAGGAAAATTTATAAATTCCTTGCTTGTGAGGTGTAAAAATCCCCATTCGCGTGATGAATCCCCATTCATGAGCTGTCAAAATCCTCTTTTGTAAGAAATCCTTGTTCATGAGATTTTGGCCATTTGGTCCTAATCTCATGAACAAGGATTATGACAGCTCACAAAAAAGGATCAAGTGGTGAAAGGGGATTTTGACAGCTCGCGAAAGGGGATTTTGACAGTGGGCGAAAAAGGATTTGAAAAACCAATCCCCTTTTGTGAGCTGTCAAAATCCCCTTTTGTCACTTGATCCTTTTTCATGAGGTGATGAAATCCCTGCTCGTGAAAAAGGATCAGCTCACAAATATTTTTTTTAAATCTATTTTTTCGCTCCCTGCCTCCCAAAGCTCCGCTCCATCAGGAGAACTTGTGGAGACTGCCCCATCTCTACCACCTACCTGAGACCTTCTCACTCACCCCATGGAGCCACAATTCCTCCCCAGGCAGGGACAAGGTGGGGCAGCTACACACTGACAAATTCAGATTGTGTCGGGAGCTGGAAGAACAGGCAGGTGAGAGGCCATGAGGGGTCTGCTCTGGTGCTCCGTCTTCCCAGAGCCTGAAGAGCATTTTTCCTCTGTACTAGAGAAGTGGCATGCACCCTGGCTACATGGTGTCACTGCCAACATCACCACTCCCCAACTCCTTGCTGAATGCTTGCACTTACCATGCCTCTGGCTTCCACCAGAGGCCAGTGATGTGCCGAGCATGGATCCCTTCCCTCCCTGGAGAAGAAAGCTGTCCTCCAGACATTCAATCCTCTCCATCTCTGCTGACCCCTGGCGGCCTGGGCTTGTTCCCAAATCAGGGTCTCCGGCGTGGTGCAAGGTGTGGCATCCAGTGCCTCAACCCTCATCACCACTGAGCTGGCGTGAAAAGGGATTTTGACACTTCATGAAAGGGGATTTTGACAGCTCATGAAAGTGGATTCAAAAATTTGAAATCCAAATTCCCGTTTCGTGAGCTGTCCAAATCCCCTTTTGTCATTCAATCCTATTTTGTGAGCTGACAAAAATCCCTGTTTGTGAGCCAATCCTTGTTCACGAGATAGGGCGATCTGGTCTCAAAATGGTGATAGGATTTTGACACCTCATGAAAAAGGATCTGAATTGAGTGATGAACAAGGATTCTTTTAAATTTTAAAAAGCCATTTTTAAACAAAACCAAAGTGAAACAGAGCCATGGATTTTTACAGGGCATCTCCCTGAACAAAACCCATACTTCAAATATCACAGAACACACCCATGGGAGAAGTTATAACATTTTATTTGTGGGAAAAATTAAAAACAAGCTGGAGGCTCATGAAAGGGAATTTTCCTCACGAATAGGGATTTTTTAAACCGGGGTTCATGAGGTGACAAAATCCTTGATCATGAGCCAAGTCCTCTTCCACAAAAAATACATATACATCTCAAACTGAACTGAGCATACTCAGAATCCGAAAATTCAAAATTAAATAACATTAGAATGGATTAGTATTTTTTCACCACACCAGTGCTGGATTGTTCTTTGCAGCCCTGAAAATTTCAGATCAAAATTCCAAACCATGTGGCCACAGTGCGATGGGCAAAAATCAGCAGACATTTTTGGCATTTCACTACACGAAAGCTGCAAATCTGATCAAAACACAACTTGACAAATCAAGAGACCTACCACATGAGACCACGCATACTGAATTTTTTGCAAATCTGTTGAACAGTTGCAAAGTTATTAACGGGCAAAATTTGGGGTTTAACATCAAAGTGCCTACTCAACCCTAACTGTAGTGGTGCAACCTTGCCTATATATATATATATATATATATATATATATATATATATGTATATATATATATATATATATATATATATATGTAAGAGATTACCCACTCTTAGATGTGCGGTTGCGCACTCATATGTTCATGCCTTGGTGTGCGTCAACCACCCAAGGTGTACGTATATCAGAGCACGGCAGCACACCATAGAATGGGTTATCTATCTTATAAAATGGCAAAATTGTTTTTGGAGGGGTGTAAAAGTGCAGGCATGCAGTCACGCTCTGATATACGCAAGGTCATGTGATGATGATTGTACACTAGATGAGCTACTTTTTTCCTACACATTTTATAAATGTATATATATATATCTATATTATATAGATATATATATATATATATATATATAAATACAAAAAAATCAGTTTAATGCTACAGCTAGGGTTGTTCCATAGAACAAAGTGAGAAATTTGGTGTTAGGGTTGAAAGCCCCTTGCACCACCAGCCTGCCCCTCGACTGGATAGGGTGTGCGTTGGTTGGCCTAACTCTCCCCCATCACATGTGTAAACAAGCTGTGGTATGGGATAATGGGGTGAGAGTTAGACTGATGACCCCAACGCATAATTCCGATGCTGGTTGGGGGGCAAGTGGGGACTTTCAACCCTAACACTGAATTTCCTCACTTTTGTCACGGTGGAACAACCCTAACTGATGCATTGAATAGAGTTTTTTGCCTTGAATTTCCCTTCTTTTTGAGAATGAGGACTAAAAATAGTGAATGGAATATAATGGTGGGAGTGCGGGCCCTTCGGGCCCTGCACTCCCACCAAGCTCTTCTGACATAATAATGGTAAATGCAATGCAAATGCAAGCGCTAATGGTTATGCACATGGTCATGGAAATGTAAATGGTAAAGCAAATGTTAATAGAAACACAAGCGCAAAGTGACACCAAAGCGAACAGTGACACAAACAGAGATGCAAGCGCATATGGAAATGCAACTGGTAACATGCACGGTCACGGTACCACTATTGTAAATGCAAATGTTAACTGTTACAGCAACAATAATGCCAAAGGGAACAGAAACGCAAATGCAAGCATGTACAGAAACGCAAAGCGTGGGAGATCACGTGATGCAGAGTGCTGAGTAGAAGCTCCTCCACTAAGCTCCTGCCTCCCGACTATAAATTCACCTTTTTTAAATGTTCAGACCTATCTCATTCCTCTGCTTATGAATTCTTCCATTGCTTAAGCATCCTGTGCTCCAGTTTTGGGCGTCAGTGTGGTAGATGGAGGCTTATATAAAGAAAGCCCTGCAGAAACATACCCCCCCGCCACTCCTGAAAAGGTCTCAAAGGAATCCCAAGCCTCAAGTGGCCCAGACAAGCCTGATCTTTCGTGTCAAGCTGGGGAGCAAGAGTCTTTAACACTCAATAGGTTCTTGGAAGAATTCAAACCATTTCAAGAAGAGATGAAAGATATGGTGACTGATTTGAAATCTCTCTCCAGAAAATTGGATGAAGTTTCTCTCACGGTCTCCGACAATACTGCTTGAATAATCTCGATGGAGAGCAAACTGGAAACCCTAGATCCTGAATTGCTGTCAACAAGGCAGAAATTATCTCGTTTAGAAGCTAAACTTGAAGATTTAGGGGGTCGTAGCAGCAGAAATAACGTAATACTCAGGCTCCCAGAAG
This sequence comes from Neoceratodus forsteri, assembly GCA_016271365.2. Classification (NCBI taxonomy): domain Eukaryota; kingdom Metazoa; phylum Chordata; order Ceratodontiformes; family Ceratodontidae; genus Neoceratodus; species Neoceratodus forsteri. The sequence goes on along the minus strand of CM028131.1, from coordinate 950,300,090 downwards.
GGGAAGAGGGCCAGCATGCTACAGTTTTTGTACAGAAGCTGGTGGACTGGGTTGCTGGTCCCTCTCCCTTTAGTCCAGTGTACATGATAGAGCATGCTCATCGGTCCCTGTGACCAAAGTCCCCTCTGGATGCTCCCCCGTCCCGTTATCTGACGCTTCCTGAATTATTTGGAAAAGCAGCATTTTCTGCAGAAAGTCAGAGCCTTACAAGAGGTTCGTTGGGAGAAGGCAAAGTTGAGAATTGCACAAGATCTCCCTGGTTCAGTCCGTCTGAAGCGAAAGCGTTTCACCTTATTGTATCTAAGATTATTGCAGCAGGTTTTAAATTCAGGATGGGGTACCCAGCCAGGTTACAAGTCTCAGTAAACAGTTCCTGGTTTAATTATAAAGATCCTGAAGCTGCATTGTCAAGCCTTAAATCTATGCTGCCAGATTTGTTCTGGATGACCTGAGAGTTCCTCTAAAGTATCGGGATTCATCGAGGGCTGCAGTTGGAACTGTTATTCGTTTTCTTTTTGGAGAAAGCAGTTATCACTAACTGAGATCAGACTTGTTTGTTTTCTCATTTGGAACTGGGCTACCTGTTATATGGCCTAATAGTTACTATTTCCATGCCCTGGCTTCCTAGTGTTAATTCTGTTTCAGGGCGAAACCCTTTAGGGTTCTGGTGATGGCTCATTCAGGAGTGCAGTTTGGAGATTATTATACACTCAGTTTTTGGGAGTTGCATATAGGGGAAAGCTTTGGGTTGTTGGCTTTTTGACTAGTCCTTATGTATTAGTTTGGTAGGCCTCAGAGCAGTTTCGGGCTTTCATTGCCATTTTGACATACCTGTTGGACCGGGAGATAACCACAAGAGGGTGCGGCTCGCCTAGTTAATATATGCCTGGGTGGTCTTGAATTCGAGGATGATCTCTCTCAATTTTTGTGTTACTCCAGTTTTTTCAGGAGGTACTTTGGAATTAGGGGCTGGCAGCCCCTGGGTAATACATTTCGTAGTTTCTTTTCAGGGTCTCGTTCCGGTTGCTATCTCATTTCTCGCTCTCAGCTCACGATTGGGGCTATCCCTCATTTTAGTTTTCCCTCTGGTTCTGGTCTTGGTGCAGTTCTCTATTGGGGACAGGCAATCCCTAATTCTCACTCTGGTGTGTGTGGCTACCTGTCATACTCACGTTTTTGATAGCCTGTTTCATTTTCCCTAGTCCTATTGGATTCATAATCATGTGCCTGTAGGCTCTCGAAGCTCGAGACCGCTCTTCTGGTATTAGGGGCCAGCTAAATCTGTTCGTAATTTACATTTGCATCTAAATATATAAGTGGGTTCTCATTAGCAGAGGAAAATTTCGGGGGGAAGGAGAGGAGGAAATGACCAGTACTGTGCTAAACATTGCTTGTGACAGATTGGGGGGCTGGGAAGGGGGTGGGAGGTATGGGTTCTCGTTGGGGTGGGGTGTACAGGGGTTTAAAAATGGGCTAATGATGGGGAGGTTAGGGTGGTGGGAGGGCCTTACAGCAGCAACTGGTAGGGTCAGGTCACATGTATTATATACCCTGAGCACAGGGCCGAATCTATTAAACCTAGTAATTATTTTCAGGTGGCCAAGGAGGTGACTTTTGCAACGTGGAACATTAAAGAGATCAGAAAAAAATCTAAACAATATCAGGTTCTTAAACACTTAAGCCTACTACGCTCACAGATTACTTTTATACAGGAATCTCATTTATTAGAAGTGGAAGCTTCACAGAGGAGACAACAGGTGGGGATGGTGTATGAGGCTCAAGGCTCTACCAATAGTTGTGGGGTCATGCTTATTATTAACAGAGGCATTCCCTTTGTCTCTACACAAGTTATCAAGGATCCCAAGGGTAGGTTTGTCTTAGTTAAAGGTACTCTCTGGTCAGTACCACTGCTACTTGGCAGTATATATGGTCCTAATGTGGATGATCCTGGGTACTTTATGAGACTTATAAATATAATCCTGCCTTTGCTTCCTATAAGGATTATTTTGGGAGGTGACTTTAATCAAGTCGTAGATTCTAATCTCGACAGGACAGGTAGTGGACCGGGGGGGATTTCTCCAGGCCAGAGGGCTCTCAGAGACCTATTGGATCAATGCGGGCTCTGTGATGTCTGGCGCGTCTTATATCCGGACTCCAAGGAGTTTACCTACAGGTCATTGGCTCACGGCTCGCAGTCCCGCATCGATTGCATCCTTATTTCTCAGGCTCTCTTGCCTGGGGTTAAGACTTTGTCGATCTAACCTGGTCCTGTCTCTGACCATTCATTGGTGTTATGTAAACTGACATTCCAGGACTTTTCAAATAGGGAAACAAGATGGAAACTTAATGACCAACTGCTTAAAGATTCCGAATACTGAAAGCTCATAAGGGAACAAATTGAGACCTTTTTCTTGTCCAATCCCTTAGATAGTGCAAAACCGGATATCATATGGGGGGCCTTTAAGGCCTACATGAGAGGGATCCTTATTAGTATGGCAGTGAGTAGGAAAAGGGATAGGGAGAAGGAACTATTATCATTACTATCTCAAATTCGGGTACTCAAAATTAACATTCCGGCTAATGCTCCAGATGAAGACAGGAGGAAGGTCTTATTGCTGAGAGATAGATATTTAGAGTTGCTCCGGGAAAAGGCAGAATTAGCTATCATATGTATTAGAGCTAGTTACACTGATCAGGGAGAGAAGGCAGGGGCCTATTGGCACTCCGTATCAAGCAACCAGAATCTGCGAGATTCATCCCTCCAATTAGGGCGTCAGCTGATGGGTCTCTGAAAATATCTCCTACCGAGATAGTTCAAGAATTTGCCCTATACTATAAAATGCTGTACAGCGACATGGAGCACCCCCCCAGTCCTGAGAGTATGGAGAAGTATCTGAGGGATTCCCATTTGCCCTCCCTTTCAGCACATCACAAGGACTTTCTAGTTTCTCTTATATCACAGGAGGAAATTGCTGAGGTCATTAACAGATTACCTTCAGATAAAGCTCCCGGTCCTGATGGATTCTCTTCCCTTTTTTATAAGACATTTCGAGATCTCTTACTACCAGTACTTAATCGATTATTCCAATATATCCTTTCCAGGGCAGAGGTTGATTCTCACCTCTTTGAGGCCTTGATTGTACTTCTCCCCAAACCAGACAAAGATCCAGAGCTTGTCCAAAGTTATAGACCCATATCTCTCCTAAACCAAGACATTAAAATTCTTCCGAAGATTTTAGCTAATAGGCTAACTGTTGTACTCCCTGAATTAATAGGCATGAATCAGGTAGGATTTATGAAAGGACGCTCATCAGCTGACCACCTGCGCACATTATCTCATGTCTTCTCGGCTACCAGAGATGCCGAGTTCCCCGCAGGCCTGGTCTCTCTGGATGCCGAGAAGGCGTTTGATTGGGTAAATTGGAGCTTTTTGTTCAAGCTTCTGGGTGCCTTTGAATTCCCTCCTGAATTTATATCTTGGGTTGCTGCACTACATAAAACCCCTACAGCAAGAATCTCGGCAAACAGGGCTTTCTCTAAATCCTTCCCACTCTATTCAGGGACTAGGCAGGGCTGCCCCCTATCACCTTTGTTATTCAATTTATATTTGGAACCCCTTATTAAAAATATTCTCAAAAGTATCTCTATACAAGGCATTTGGGTTGGGTGCCATGAAATTAAAGTCACCACGTATGCGGATGATTTGTTGATACATCTATCCCACCCGGTATCATCTGTACCAGCCTTACTAAATGAAATAGCTAGATTTAGTGAGCTATCTAATTACAAGCTGAATGCCAGTAAATCATTATTCTTTCCATTAAACCACAAGGTATTCAAGAGTGATATTAGTTCCTTAGGTTTATGTTGGACTCCCAGATCATTTAGGTATTTGGGCATTAAGCTATCCCGTAACCCGCTAACATGGTTTAAGGATAACCTTGACTCCCTCTCACAGCTTATTATTCATGACCTTGACAGATGGTCCAAACTTCCCATATCATTATGGGGCAGGATTAATATAATCAAGATGAATGTTTCCCTAGAATTATTTACCCCTTATCTCTTCTCAATACTTTTATCCCTTTTATGCTGGTTTAAAAAATTACATGGTATATTCACTAGATTTATCTGGACTGATAAATATCCCCGTCTGGCATATTACAAACTAGCTGCTCCAAAATTTGAGGGGGGCCTGCGGATTCCTCACATGGCTATATACTACCGGGCCAGTCACTTAGTAAAATGTTAGAGATGGGTATCCCCGGGCCCTGAAAAGGAACAACCGGTATGGCTAAGGATCGAATTGGATGCAATTAAAGCTAAGAACCTGGACCCCCTAACCTTATTTTACCTTAAAATATCACTGGTACGTATAGTTGATTGTCCCACAGTTGGTATCTCATTAAGAGTACATGCACAGCTATGTTCATTTCTACATTACTCCCCCCAGACAGACTTAGCTCAATCCATTTGGAATTCCCCATCCTTCACCATCAATAAGAAACAGATTTCCCATAAATGGTTGCTCCAATTGGGAGAAGGGAAATTGTACTCTTTGGTGGATGATGAGGGGCACTGGTTGTCCCTAGGTGATATCATCAAAAAATGTCTTATCCCAGTTTCCTCGCACTTCAAAGTTATGCAGTTAAGACACCTACTCACAATAGCCTCGGGGAATATTTCCCCTTCCCAGACGGTTTCAGCCCTGATACCTGAGACCTCCTCACTTACTGGATCTTCAGGTGCTGTATCTAAATTATACAGAGTGTTGTTTCATAAAAGATATGGGGACTCTTTTGGACCTACTATATTCTGGAACTCGCTCCTTCCTCAGTATCAGTTGGATTGGCAATCTCTATGGAGATCTTGCCATAAATATGTTTCCCAAGACAGACTGCGCCTCATGCAATATCATATATTACATAATATGTATTGTACTCCTGTAAAACTAAAGAAATGTTTTTTTTCAGATTCTAGTACCTGTATTAAGTGTATGCAGGAAGAAGGAACACTTCTTCATATGTTCTGGTCCTGTCCCAAAGTTTCCCTTTTATGGAATTAAATCAGGATTTCCCTGGATCCCCTACTGGGCCTTCAGGAGTATTTCCTTCCTGATATATGCCTTTTAGGGGATCTATCCTCCATCAGGGTCAAAGTTAGGAAATTTCATATTTCCATGATTGCTCTATCTGTAAAGAAACTTATCTTACATCATTGGAAAGACAAATCCACTCCAACTTTCCAAAAGTGGTTGTATGAAATTCTTGCTAATCTTTGAACGGAGAAGGCGATTGCAAGTCTTCATAACAGTCTTGCAGTTTATAACAAAATATGGGATCCCCTCCACTCTCTAATTTCACTGTCTCATTTGTAATTATGTCATCCCTCAAATTCTCTCACAGGCCTTCTGGGAATGAGCATTGCACTTAGGGGTTATATGGAGTAGCTGCTCCTGTAAGGGGGATGGGTGGGGTGGGTTGGGCAGTTTATTCTCACAAGTGGTTGTGTCACATCTTGCTTTGCTGTAACTGCCCTCTATATTGGAAAATGTATTAATAAAGTTTAAATTGAAAAAAAAGAAACCAAAGCGTAACACGCAATTGCAAATACAAATGGTAATGGTAACAACAAAAATAGCACCAAAGGAAACAGAAATGGAAAGGCAAACGCAACCGCATATGGAAACGGAAACGGTAACATGCATGGTCATGGTACTGCAATTGGAAATGTAAATGGTAACTGTAACAACTAAAATAATGCCAAAGGAAACAGAAACAGAAATGCGAACACAAGCGTGTACAGAAATTCAAACCATTACGTGCATGGTCACGGTACTGCTATCGTAAACACAAATGGTAATGGTAACAGCAACAATAACACCAAAGGAAACAGAAATGCAAACACAAACGAGTATGGAAATGCAAACTGTAACGCGCACGGGCACAGGAACACAGTTGGAACACAAATGGAAATGGTAACAACGATGACACAAAATGAAAGACAAACGCAAATGGAAGGGCGGCTGCAAACGCAAATGGTAATGGTGCATGGTGACACAAAGTGAAATGCAAACAGAAACAGTACTGTATACACAAATGTAAGAGTAATGCAAATGCAAGTGCAAAGAGAAACACAAAGGATAACGCCATACGGTGGAGTACATGGGAACACTAACGCAAATAGGTATGGAAATGCAAGTGGAAACGCTAAGTGTAACAGTAACTGTAGCACACATCCTGGTTTTCCCCAGCAGCTGCATAGAGAAACACAGTGAGTACAAAGAATATATGCATAATAATAGGGCTTGGAGCAGAAAATGAGGAGTTAGAATACTAAATTGCTTATATCTCAGGAACCGTATGACATAGAAGCAAAATTAAAATTTTGTATGAATTAAGACTTTCCTGGCTAGATTTGTACTTAGCTCCCTAGTGGGGGGCTGCATTTTTCTGATGAAAAGTCTGTATCTCGCACCATTTCCAAGATACGGGTCCTGAAAGGCTGGCAGACGCCGCAAATGTTAGTCTATGAGAAAAAGCATCAACTTCGGAGTACCATAACTTTGCATCCCTGCAATAATTTTTCAGTAAACCACCAAAAAAAAAAAATTACTCACCTTAGTAATTATGTTTCTTCTAATGGAGTCTTGCTGTATTCTGACTATTGCAGTTAGCCCCAGCACTCAAACTGCCCCGGAGAGTACAGGGTTAATTTTCTATGCAGAGCATAGCACGTTGAGCTCGAGCTCAGTTCAATCCTCTGTCTGCTGCACTTTGAAGCATAACAGTCCTATTCTTACAAGCTAATACTAACTACTATGTGGAAATTGCAAAATCTTTACTAGCCAAATGGCAACCAAATATTTTGGATCCCCAAAAAGACTCAAGTCAAGAAACCCAAAAACAAAAAACAGGTAGTGAACAACTTAAGACTATTAAATTAATAAATATAATCCACTCCCCCTCTCTGAAAAGAGGGAGTGCCAAATGCACCCCTGGGGTGCAACACTGTACCTGCCAGTCCACTTCCCAAAAACAGGTTCTGAGAGGGAAGGCCAGAATACAGCAAGACTCCATTAGAAGAAACATAATTACTAAGGTGAGTAATTTTTTCTTCAAACAACATGAAGTCTTGCTGTATTCTAACTATTGCAGACTACCAAGCAGTACCTCCATGGAGGAGGGATTCAAACCTACTTTGGAAATAGGCTCTGCAGTACTGCTGTACCAAACCGAGCATCATTCATAGCCTGGATGTCCAGGGAGTAATGCCTGGTAAATGTATAGACTCTTTTCCAGGTGGCTGCTTTACGTATCTCTAGCAAAGGAATATCCCAGGCTACAGCCAGGGAAGCAGCTGTTCCTCTAGTCGAATGAGCCCTCAGGCCTGAGGGTGGTATTTTGCCTAGCTTCTCATAGCAGAATTGTATACAAGAGACAATCCACCCGGCAATAGTTCTCTTAGTGTCAGGTTTGCCCTTCCCCACTTCCCCATAAGTGAGAAACAACTGGAGGGAGTCAAACCTGTGAGCCTTAGTACGCTCAATGTAGTAACTAAGGACTCTTTTAATGTCCAAACTGTGTAAACTTCTTTCTCCTGAAGAAGAATAATCAGTGAAGAACACAGAGAGAGACATAGACTGGTTCAGATGAAAATCTGAAACCACTTTAAGTAAGAACCTCCTATTGGTTCCAAGGACCACCTTATCTCTATGGTATGAGATAACATCAGGTTCCACTGACAGAGCTTGCAATTCACTGATGCACCTGGCAGAGGTAATAGCTACCAGAAACATAGTTTTCCAAGTCAAGTACTTAAGCTCTGCTGAAGACAAAGGCTCAAAGGGGGGTTGCATAAGCTGAGCAATGCAAACATTAAGATCTCAAGCAGGAGTAGGATACCTAAAGGGGGGATTGGTATGAAGCAATCCCCTGAAAATTTTACAGAATACAGCATGAGATGACAGTGAGGAAGGCTTTCCCACTGACAGAAAGGCAGAAACTGCTGACAAATGTACTTTGAGTGTAGCTGGTCTGAGGCCTAGGCCATTAAGATGAACTCTATAATCCAGAACTGTAGACAATTCATCAGTGTCTGGAGATATATGCTTCTTGGAACACCAAATGCTGAATCTCTTCCATTTGGAGTTATAAGTTTTTCTGGTGGTAGGCTTTCGAGAGGCTTTGAGAATATCCAGAACCCCTTGGGACAGATGCAAATCTGCATATTCTAACTCTTCAAGAGCCACACCTTGAGATTAAGAGACTGAAGAGTGGGGTACCAAATCTTCCCCTGAGAGGAGGTTAACAGGTTGTAATTCCTGGGAAGAGACAGTGGAAGATGGACTGCTAGGGACAGCAACAGGGGGTACCAGGGCTGCTTGGCCCAGTCTGGAGCAATAAGAATCACTTTGCAGGGTTGTGACCTTATCTTGACCAGAATCTTAAACAGCAGAGGAAAGGGAGGGAAGGCATATAGAAAGTTCCCTTCCCAGTTCAAAATCAGTGCATCCAGAGGGACTAAGCCCCAGACTGGGGTCTGCAACAAAACAGAAGAAGTTGGTGATTGTCTGGGGCTGCAAAGAGATCTATTTCTGGAGTGCCCCACCTGGAAAAAACACTTTTAACACCAGAGGATCCAGGGACCATTCGTGATGGTCCTTGGAGATCCTGTTCAATGCATCTGTTAACACATTGTCCTTTCCTGGGAGGTGGACTGCTATCAGAGAGGTCTGCAGAGAATATGATATCAATTTCATGGCTTCCATGCACAAGGCCATGGACTGAGTGCCACCCTGCTTGTTGATGTACCACCTGGTGGTGGTGTTATCTGTCCTGACCTGAACCACCTTGTTCTGCACTGACTGAGAGAAAGCTTGCAGGGCCAGAAAGACCACCCTGAGCTCCAAGAGATTGCTATGAAGAAGGTATTTCTGACGGACCACAGTCACTGGGCTGTGAGAGCCCCCAGATGGGCTCCCCACCCCAATAGAGAAGCATTCGTGATTAGGACCACAGAGTGAGACTGAGTGATGAATGGGACTCCTTGCCTGAGGTTGTCCTGATCCTGCCACCATTAGAGAGCCTGGATCAGAATCTGAGTCACTGGAATTAGTTTGGTTGGAGGATCTTTCCTCTGAGACCAAAAGGACCTCAGGTGAAACTGAATGTCCCTCATCTGAAATCTGGCCCCTTGGACAACTGCTCTAGAAGCTGTCATGTGGCCCAGAAGCTGGAGGAAGTGCCTTGCTGGCCAAGAGACCAGAAGATGGAATGAAGAAGCCAGCTGCACAATAGCCCTTGCCCTTTCCAAGGGAAGAAAAACTCTTGCTTTGACTGTATCCAACTCTGCCCTTATGAAGGTGAGGAGCTGAACAGGCTCAAGAACTGACTTGGGGAGATTGAGAAGGAATCCTGGGGAAGTGAGCACTTGCTGAGTCACTTGCAGGTCTGATTTAACTTGGTCTGGGAACTGACTCACAATGAGCCAGTCGTCCAGGTATGGAAATATAGAAATATTTTTCCTTCTTAAAAAGGCCACTACTACTGCTAGGCATTTTGTAAATACCCTTGGAGCTGATGTCAGGCCGAAGGGCATAGCTGCGAACTGATAATGGCCTGAAGGCAATTTGAACCTGAGGTATTTTCTGTGGGAGCACCTGATGGGAATGTGAAAGTAGGCATCTTTTTAAGTCCAGGGGGGCTAAGTCCCCTGGCCTTAGAGAGGGAAGGTTTATTACCAGAGTCACCATTTTGAATTTTGGTTTTAAATGATGTTTGTTCAGGTATCTTAAGTCTAGGATGGGTCACCACTCCCCTGTCTTTTTTGGGGTAAGGAAGCAACTGTAGTACAGACCTTTGCCCCTGTGCAATGTAGGAACTCTATCTATAGCCTCTAGAGCCAATAGAGATGAAACCTCTGCCTCTAGGGCAATGATTTTGGAGATACTTGCAGGTGGGAAAGATCTGGCCCTCAGCTTTGGAAACTTCTTGAAGCTGAGAACCAGCACCTGGCTTACCACCTCCAGGACCCACTTGTCTGAGGTAACAGACATCCAGTCCTGGATGAAGTAAGCCAGCCTGCCTCCTACAGGAATGGGAGAGTCGACCCGGGCTGACACATCAGGGTGTCTGCTTGGCAGAAGCCTTAGGCTGAGGGGTGGATGCAGCCCTGCTCCCCCCCTTCTGCCTCTCCCTCTGAAAAAACCCTCTTATGAAAAGGAGAAGAGGCCTGTGCTTGGTAGAAAGGCATATGAAAAGGCCTGCCCTTAGCTTGCTGCTTTTGAGGAGTTGCCTGCCTTTCCTTGGCCTGTACACTCCTATAGGTGGTCTTATTCTCATTCATCTTTTTCGTGTAATTCTCTGTCTGCTCCCCAAACAGAGAATTACCCACCACAGAGAAATCAATGGCCTTAGCCTGGGTGTACTGTGAGAGGCAAATACATCTGAGCTAAGCCATTCTTCGAAGAACCACAGATGTAGCCATGACTCTAGATGATACATCATTGGAGTCCACAGCAGCATGAAATTGTACTTTGTAAGACTTAATTCCATCAGCAGCCACCTCCTCCAGCTCTGAGGCAAGCTGGGGGGAAGTCTGCTTAGCCAGTGCCAGTACAGTGTCCCACCTGGACTTCTGGTACCTGGCTGCATAGGCCATATAATTAGCCTGCCTGAGTCCCAGGGCAGATGCCATGTACTGCTTCTTTGCCATGGCATCCAGCTTTCTAGAGTCTTTATCTGGGGGGTGCGATGCCAAAGGTATATTAGCCTTATCACAGGCTGCAGCCTGCATGACCCCAACATGGCTGCATTGTTGATACAAGTACTCTGTACCTGAACCTGATAAGGTGTACCTTTTGTCCATCCTTCTGTCGACAGGAGGTACAGAATTTGGAGTTTTTAAAATATTTTGTGTCTGTTTCTCAAAGGACTTATGAAGGGGAATAGACAGTCTCTGAGTCTCTGGGATGTCCATCATCTCCACATAATCAGGTTCCTCTTGTTCCTCTACAGCTTCTTCCACAGGGAGCCAGAGGGTTTCTGCCACTTTCCTGTAAAACATGTAGTGGGAAGGGGACTCAGAAAGCCTAGGAGGGGAAACACCAGAAGGCCTGTTTGGTGAGATGTCCGGTTCAATGGGCTCATCCAGACCTTCCACACCATTGTCACTTTTATCATCATCATCATAATCTTCATCCCTCTCCAAATCCAGTTCATAAAAATCTTCAGGGGCATAATCATGAACTGGAGGAGCCCACCGAACTGAGCGCCTGCCAGAAGGCACCGGATCAGATGGAACCGGGTGAAGCGATTCCACAAGCCTAATTGCTTTGGCAATCTCTTCAGTGGTTGGAAATGGGTCTCTGGATCAGAACCGGCTGATTTTTCTTTTCTTTTTCTTTTTGTAAGAACTGATCCCTCGGGAACGGCTCTCCTCTTGCCCGAAGGAGTATTGCCCTGGTCAGAGGGCACTCCCTCAGGTTCAGTCAGAACTGAACCGGGCTGGCCATCCGGGTCAGTGGACTTCTCGGCCTCCTTATCCCTAAGCATACCTAACCTTTTTTGCAGGGTAGACTTAGGGAAATTTTTTACAGATTTGGCAGTCTGAATCGAGGTGGTCAAACCCCAGACAATAAACACAGGTGGTGTGGGGAATCAGCCTTAGCAAAGACTTAGCCACACACACTGCAGTGTTGAAACCCAGTCGGCCTTGTTTTTCTTTTGGGTTTCTCAGACGTAGCCATCCTAACCAACAAACTTACCCTTTTTATGGCAAACAACCAGGCAAGACACCCTTATTGGTTTCTAACCCTGTCGGGGGTATTGGAAAAAAATGTAAGAAAACAATTTTTTTTTTAAACTGATAAGGACCGGTAAACACACTCTAAGTTTAGAAACAAAGACAGAAATATACAATTCACTATATGGCCGGTTCAGTCGAACCGGTCAAAAAATCAAGTTTTACAATTTCCACAAGTTTACTATGACTAGTTCACTACCTAGTACTTACTGTACCACAGACAGAGATCTGAACCGAAACTTGAGAAAAAATAATCAGTGAAACCGAGGACTTTATCCGACCTAGAACCGCGAGCAAAGGAGAAATCTCCGGAGCGACTGTTCAGTTAGGCGGAGTAAAGAATCTGATGGTTACGCTTCAAAGTGCAGCAGACAGAGGTTTGACCCGAGCTGAAGCTCAACGTTCTATACTTTGCATAAAAAATTAACCCTCTACTCTCCGAAGCAGTTTGAGTGCACAGGCTAACTGCAATAGTCAGAATACAGCAAGACTTCATGTTGTTTGAAGGCACATCTGTGAGATGTTGGCTTTCTTCCCTCCAAATTTCAGCCCAAAAGACCAAACTGTTCTTTTGCAGCAGGGTGGCAAACAATTCCTGTCATTTTGGCCATAGTGTTGCAAAGTAGTGTCGTGATTTGCAACACTTTCGCAAAAAAAATCATGAAAGTATCGCAGGTGCGACACTGCTTTGCGACACTACTTTTCCCAAAAAATTCAAAAACATATTTCTGGGGTGTTTAACCCCAAAATAAAGGCATGCCTAGCATCCTCAGGCTCAACTAGGTAAACACAAAAAGAATTGTGTCCCTAGATGGTCCAAATTTTAAATGCCAAGCATTTCTGTGATCAGTAACCGAAAAAAAAATGGCTGACTCACGACACTACAGGGGTCTTTTGTGACACTAAAAACTGCATTTGTGACACTGTCAAACTTTTTCTTAACTTTTCCCATTGACTATAAACGGAAACTTGTTTTTTTGAATAACTTTTGAACCGTTAAATATTTTTTCACAAAATCTTCAAAAGGCACATTCCCTGAAGTTTTCAGACTGGTCATGCAAAGCATGCAACCTGTAGGCATGAGCAAAGAATGTGCAAAAAATGTAAATGTGCCCCTGAATGTCACTTAATAACTCCACAGCTGTATATTCGACCAGTACAAAACTTGGCATATCCTAAGATCTATAGTTACGCCCCATTCCTGCCAAATTTCAGACAAATCTGTTGAATGGTGGCAAAGTTATTAAGGTGCAAAGTTTCACCATTTAACATTAAATGGGGTACTCAACCCTAACTTTTATATAGTGTGCTCTGGACCATAAGAGGCTCAGAGATGACCATTGAGAAGCTTACCAGTTAGAAGAAAGCCACACCTTTCCTGTTTTTAATGCAATGATAAAGGAAAATGTCCATGTCAGTAAGCACCACAGCTCAGTATGAGGCACCCCCCAATTGGCATTTTCACCCACTGTATGCAAAATTCTGATACCTGCTTCAGTAGAAATTTTCCTTTTATCTGGGTCATGCAGCAGTCACTCCCACCAGCATTTTAAATGGAGCACTAATAGTGGTGCATCCCACAATCACCCACAGCTGATGTCAGAGCTGGGGGAGCAGCCACCAGCGCATATATAGTATTAGTCTACGGACAGAGCTATTAACAGTTCTGGTTTGTCACTTAGAGTTCTCAGTGCTATACTGAGACCAAGTATAGATTACTAACATGGACATTTCCCTTCAATGGTTTAAGCAAGCTCAACCATAGCTAATACTCAGAGATTTTATCATATTTCTTATATGTTTTTCTAAATTTTCAGGGGCATTCCTGGTGTGTGGCCAAAATCAGAATCCAACAGTGGAGTACCAGTGTGTCCCCTTCCCCCCAATAAAAGCAGCTTGAAAGCCTGCAATTCATTTAAGTTAATTGTATTTTCTTACTTTGTCTTCAGCAATTTAGTGAGTTCAGGGATTTAAATTGAGCTGCTTATAAGATTTGGCGGTGTAGGAAGCAGCGATTTGTGAAGCGAAGTGCGGCTAAATGTTCTGGCATCTGAGGGAGTCCAAGGGAGCTGGTGAGCTGGTGAAGAAAGCACTGTTAAGTGTGTTTGTAACATCATAGTTAGTATTGGCCATATCCTGACGTTAGTTTAATCATGGACATTGTAAGCAATGTGTTTAGGTTTAATTGTTATTTATTTCTAGGATTATTAAGCTGTAATTATGTTACATTGTATTGTATGATTCCTGAGAAGGGAGGAGATCATGACCTGAGTGGTTATTCAATGTCTAATATTGTGGGGAGTGGTCTCATTGGTATTGATTTTCAAGGTCTGTTATGGGAACAGAATGCCATCAATGAGTGTGGTTCAAATGTATTACCAAAATGCAAATATCTATTTTGGCGAGGGTTGGGGAAAATTGATCTTTTCTCCAGGATGTTGGTTTTATATCAACTACTTGTATTATCCGGGATCATTGAGCTTAATCCTGGCCCAAGGAATTTTAATTACCCCAATGATCCTGATGCTAAACCCTGGTATGTTGCTCATGGTTTGAAAATTATTCATTCGAATATTAGAAGTTTATTTCCAAAATTGGCTGATATTGACTATATCTTGCATTTGTATGCCCCTGATTTAATTATTTTATCTGAAACTTGATTCAAGTCAATGATTTCTGAGAATGTGTGCAATATTCCAGGATATAGCATACTTACAGAGGATAGACCAGGCAAAAAGGAAGGGTGGGGGTAGCTGTTTATTTTAAAGACTCTATTCAGGTAAGAATTATGAAAAGTTGTAATGACTATGATTGCTCTAATGATTGGTTGTTTATTTGGGTAATCTTGGGAGACAGAAAATATCTAGTAGTTGGGTGTTTATATAACGCACCTTGTTATGGCATAGATGGACTAAGAGAGGTTTTGGATAGGCATTCTGAACTACTGTCTGGCTCAGATCTGGTTTTATTGGGTCATGGCAATTTGAATTGGTGTGCATCAGATGTTCTAGGTCTTGAGAGTTTTTTTGCAGTCCTTTAATCTATTTCAATTGATTTCAGAACCTACATGATTTAATATGCAATCTAGTAAACACTCCCATTTTGTACTGGGTAATTACCGACAGACCTCAGATGGTATTCATAGCTGGAATCTTATCTGATTCTACTAGTGATCACCAAGCCACTTATTGTGTTCTTAACATTAAGCATCCTAAAGTCTCACCATGTTTCCTTCAGTTCCGAAATGTTAAGAAATTTGATCCCATTGCAATTCAGTTAAAGTTGTAACAAATACATTGGTCATTTATTGATATTATTCCAGACCCCGATAGTGTGTTGGAATATTTTTGTTAACAGCTATTACCAATTCAGAACTATTTTTTCCTCCTACATAAGATTTGAATTAAAAGCATGTTCAATAGAGGGTATTCTTCTGATATTAAAGATTGGATAAAGGCAATGAATGTGGTATGGGTGAATTATAAACTGTCCCCTTCTACTTTTCTTTTGGATAGATATTGATTTTTACACAGCAAAGTGTGTGGTCTGGATAAGAACACAAAAAAGGAGTTCTACCAAAAATGATTTGATGAGAACTTGTCTAATCCCAAATCTTTTTGGAACTCTGTTTATCAACTATTATTACCATAAGAAAAATATACTATCCAGAAAGTAATTACTTCAAATGGGGTTGTAACTGACCCATCCAAAACATCAAATTTATTTTGTTCTAAATTCTCTGATTTAGCTTGTTATAGATCTGGTAGTCAGCAATCGATTGATGTACCCAATTCAGTACCATCCTCTCTTGGAAGACCCACTTTTTACTTTCATGAAATTACCCTAAAAAAGTTTTGAAGTAACTTTTAACTATTCCTAATAGATATAATGACTGTGGTGAGGGGTTAGATGGTCACTTGCTAAGGTTAGTTGCCTCTTCTGTTGTTGGTTCCTTATGTTTTATTTTTAATTTGTGTTTGGTCTTTGGCTCATTTCCCCTTTCATGGAAGTATGCCAGAGTAGTCCCAATCCTGAAGAAATCTAGAGCTGAATGTTTAGATGATTTTTAACCCATTTCCATTTTGAATCCCCTATGTAAACTTTTGGAAAAAAAATGTCTCAAATTACTTCATAACTTGAGACATACAAAGTTTTGTGTTCTCAGCAGCATGATTTTCAAAAAAACATTGGACGGAGAGTGCCTTGGTCAGGTTCATGAATGCCACCTTTAGAGGATTTGATGACAGTCTTATGTTGGGGGCAGTTTCGTGGACCTGACCAAGGCATTTGATCTTATTGATCACTCCTTGTTATGTACAAAAAAGGGTGAATTAGATTTTTCTGATAATGTTGTCTCATGGCTTAATTATTTATTTTTAATAGATTGCATTTTGTTTATATTGGAACTACAATTTCTTCAACATACCCATTTGTATCTGGTGTGTCACAAGGCTCTATTGTGGACCCCTTATTATTTTCCATTTTGTTAACCAATTACCTTCCCTATGTAAATTGTGTGACTGTTTACTTTATGCAGATGATTTGATTCTTTTTTCCCAAGCTGCTGTAATAATATTATTCAATTAACTTCATCCTTAGAATAAGATTTTGTGGATATCTGCAACTGGTTTAAGGCTACTTCCCTTATTTTAAATGTTAAGAAAACTAAGTCCATGTTCTTTGGATCTTTTTTATCTTAAAAGATAATCCAAGTCTAATTGTTAATGTGAAAAAGGGTTGATTCTAGAACAAGTTTTTGAGTTTAAATATTTAGACGTATTACTCTATCCTAGCTTAACATTTCAGTCTCAAGTAAGAGCTGTTTATAGAACAGTTAACTAGAAATTAGGTTTATTATTGAAACTCAAAACATTTTTTTCATTAGAAACCAAGTGATCTGTAGCTGTTGGAATTTTATTGCCACATTTAGATTACGTTGGTGGATTATATTTCAAGTTATCAGTGAAAAAAAAACTAATGCTCTAATTGTTGTGTATAATAATATTTGCAGATTTGTTTTGAACCTTCCTTTATGCTCACATCACTATTTATTGTATTCTGCTCTTGGTTGTTTATCCCCCACCTCTAGATTTTCTTATTTTTATTGTTGTTTAATCTTTAAATCTTTATTTATCAAAGATTTATTTCCCTTGAGTGACTTGGTTTCAGTTCATCATACTTCTCTGAATCTCAGGTCCCTTAAGAGGACTCTTTTTCAAGCCCAACTGTGTAAAACAAAGGTAGGGTCTCATTCTTTTGTTTTGCTGCTGCTCCCCCTCTTTGGAACTCATTACCTGCATATCTGAGATGTGCCTCCTCCATGCAAAGTTTTAACATTAAACTGAAAAGATTTCTACAGGAAACAGATGTTTGTAAATGCTTTATGTAATGTTCATTACTGTAGTTGTGTCTCTTGTTTATTGTATTCTATGTAACTGTTTATGTTTGGTTTTTCATGTATGTCAGGTTGGACCTGAAATAAGACTTGTCCTGGTGTCCTAACATGGTTAACAAAATAAAAATGAATAATTTTAACTTTTTAAAGGGGTTCTTGGTCTCATTATTCAGCCGAATCATGATATCCCTGACCACCAACAACAAAGTGCTCCCTTCATTGGTCAGGTAACTACGCTTAAAATTTTAACATGCCAATATGAGCTGATGACCCACTGCTTTCTCTCTTTTTATGTGGAAACCACTCTTTGGCTTCATCTTTTATATAGTGTGCTCTGGTCCATATGAGGCTCACAGGTGACCATTGAGGAACTTACCAGTTAGGAGAAGGCCACACCGCTCCTATTTTTAATGCAATGTTTAAGGTTTAGCAAGTTCAACCCTAGCTAATAGGCAGAGATGTTATGACACATCTTATACATTTTTATTACAGTTTACAGGGGAACTCCTTTACATGTAAGTCATTTTGCCCTGTAGAAGCTGATTTTTGAATACAGGTTCCAATGTCATTATTGTTCCATTTCAATAGGTTGTTTGGATAGTCCAGTAGGTGTTTCTAATTTACATGTAGGTGGTAAGCACCATTTTAGAAATGTATGATGTAGCTTATATCCCTTGCTCGGCTATTCTATTGTTGGTACTATGCATCCATGGTCTGCTATAGAAATCTGTGGTTAAGAGGGATACAAACTACTGCACATTATACAGTTCTAAAATGGCATTCAACATCAGAGTGTAACTCAGAAACACCCACAGAGGTTACTAATAGGCCCATTACAGATGTAACAATATCAAAACAGCAACCAATATTTTAAAAACAGCGTCTACTGACTAAAAGGACTTTTGAGATCAGCACAGTTCTCCTTTAAGCAACTTACTAGAGATCCAAGCTTCTAGTTCATTGATAAAAAGGTTGAACAGCAGTAGTCCTGGCACCAGTCAGAGAGGGACACTGCTTAGTATCCCTCCTCATCTGAAGTAATGTCATCCTCCACAATCCTTAGCTTCTAACCCACAAGTCAGTTATATTAGTAATCCATCACATGTACAGTACACCACACACAGGTGTCCTCTGGGTCAGCCCTTTAAAGCAGGTTATCAGGTTCATGTGGCATAATCAGGCCCTCATAAAGTTCTAACAACATGAACAAATCACTAGATTAATACAGTTCTCATTTGATACAGTATAATATGTTGATAACAATAACAGGATCATTTTTTTAACACTGTTATGGTCTTTGTTACTTATTTTTACTTATTTATTTTGTTTTTGCTTAATAGGTAAGTGCACTAGAAAATAAAATGCCTATATTCAGTCGCAATCTCTGACTATATGGAAGATTTTGCAAAATCATATATCAATAAATCAATCTAGCTGACTCCAAGCTTTCATTTAAAAATAAACTGATATAGGCCAGCCCGGTGGTGTTGAGAGTTGAGGTGCTGGATGTCACACCTCATGGCATGCCGGTGGTCCCTGTTTGGGAATGAAAGTTGGCTGCTGGGGCTCAGCAGGGGAGGAGAAGGATTGCACATCCCAAGGACTGCTTTTCTTCTCCAGGGAGGGGGGGGTCCAGTAGTTGGTGATCGCCTGACTCCTAGCAGAGGCTGGGAGCAGAGTGTCAATGCTGACAAGGAGGGTAGGGATGGGGTAGATGCCTAAAGAAGCATACATGGGAGCGTGTGCATTGCCTCCGCTGGCATCATTGCACACCCCACCACAGAGAGTGAAAGAACAGAGGAAAAAGATGTGAACATGCAGCTTAATGGCCATCCCAGGACGTGCTTGGCTCTGAGGGTGTCACCCCCAGTACACTGGATCTGGTCCTGGCAGTGAGTAAGGGGAGCTTGCCACCTCCCCACCATGGGGGCAAGCCGTGAGGGTATGACTGGGTAAGGGCCTTAATGGGAGCTGGGGTGCACCAGGACAGTGGTTGGATGTGTGCCAACTGTGGGAGAAAAACACTAACTAAAAAAAAATAAACTAATATCAAGACCTATGAGTTCCAGTATTATTCCATTTTAAAGAAATGATCCTTTGAAAGTTCTTACTTTGGAGTTGTTAGGGCTATAATTTTTTTTTTTTATGAAAGCCTGGAGTTAGAGCATTAAGAATCAGTCCTATCAATACAACATTATGCATCAGTACCATTAAATAAGCAACAAGGCTATTTTAAACTGCATTTTGAATATATTACCAATACATGTTTTTTTCAGATGTTAGGCAGCCAGAAATAGTAGACACTATATACATATTCTTGGTATTAACATACTAAATCAATACTATTTTATGTATCAAAAAATAAAATTGCGTGCTGGTTTGAAAAACATGTTATACATTTTTTTTCTGAGTTTTGGTAATACTGCACATTGTTTAATTAGGCTACGTAGTTTGCAACTTAATTGTCATTCGCCATATGCCCTTAATCGACTAGCAAATATTTCAGTCTCCCCTCTTGCAACCCCTACTCTTCCTTGCATTCACATGGTTCCCCTGTGAAAGCATCAGAAGATAAATACTGGGACCTTCCCTCTTTAGTGTCCCATAGTGAACATCAAAACAAAGTATTCATTTAACATGTCAGCTATCATCCCTGGCTCTCTTATGTGCCCCTCCCCCCAATCAGAGATCAAATCTCTTTTTCTATGACTCTTTCCATTTACAGTATGTACTTGAAGAAGTTTCTGGTCTTGTCTGCAGCTCTTACTGCTATCCTTCTTCACGCCCCTCCTTGACTTTTTTAATTATTGTAGCTTTGCAGACTCTCAGTGCTTCTTTGTACTTCACTCTGTTCTGGAGGTAGCCAGTCTCTTCCAAGTACCGATAGATTTTCTTTTTGTTTAGCATCAGTTTCCTTACAAGAAAATTCCAGAATCAGTGTGCACTCTAAATAACAGGCCTTCACCCTCAGATGCTGATGTTGACACCAGTCCACTGCCCCACAGTTCTGTTCATCTCTTACTGGCCTGGATATTGTGGGCTTGATTTTTAAAGCCCTAAAACTGCTGCAATCCCCTGGTGCATTGATTATTTGGCACACAGGGCTTGCAGCGTTCTCCCGGTCGGTGATCAGGATTTTCAATCCCAAGCTCCAAATGCTGTAAGTTAGACTAGCTTTTCCCTGGTCTAACTTGGACCATTTGGAGGACCCTTTTTTCAGGGTTTGCACCAACTCTTTGGTGCAAGTTGCCATAAACTGAGGAAACTGTTGCAACTGTACCCGATGTACTAAAATTAGGTGCATATGCATCAAAGAGGTTTGGCACAGCTGTGCCAAAAAAATGGATTTGACACTGGACTTGATGCAAGCATTGCGTCACTCTTTGAAAATCAAGCCCTTTATGGGCAGCTCACATCTCAGCACTGATTATATGCTTGGCTGAACTGTACTGTGAATAATAAAGTTTGTCTTGTTGGACATCTAAGGGTGAAAGCCTGTCATTTACTTAGAGTACAAGCTGATTCTGGAATTTACCTAAACATAGTGGGGCTGGTGGCCCTCCCAGTTTGCACCCACCCTGCTGCATAGATTCACTGCTCCACCTGTGTGGATTTTCCTTTTAGTTGCCTTACAGTATGTCCCTGTTGAGCCAGGGGGCACTCTTCAGCCTTTTTCCCCTTATTGCTTATGAGGATGCAGACCTCTTCAGCTGCTTTGACTGCCCTCTTCAACAAATACCACATGCTCTCTGCACTTCCAGATCCACAAAACTGCTTCAGACCCCTGGACACTAGGGCCTTCATTTTGGTTAACCCACCTTTTTTCTGTTCTAGATCCTGCTGGCTGAGGCACAGCTAGTGTTCCTTCTTGCCAGGGACAATGTTACCTGGATTTGCTCACTGCATCATACTGTTTCCTTGCATTCACAATTGAGATGATACCATCTCAAATGCTGAGATCAACAGCATGGGTGGCGTCTGGCTGTCGCTGACTTTTGAAATCATGCATCTCCTAGGCTTGGTTCCAGTTCCATGTCATATGTTCTGAGCCTGCCTGCTGCTGCATTCCTCCACCACTGGATTTCCACTTACTTCCAGGATTGGATGTCTCTGGTTCTTGACTAGCTGCCATTGCACTATTTGTATCAGGCTCACCAAAAGATCCATTCTTGATTCTGCTTCCTTCTTTGCTACTGATCCCACTGACACTCCATGATGGAGGGAGCTCACCTTCCTGTTGTACCGTACTGGACTCCTTCCAGCATCCATCTCCCACCTCAGGCTTCAGCTGCTATGGCTGTGTTTTGCCTTTTTGGATCTTTTAGGCCTTTTTAAACCTTTTATTCTCCTGATCTGGGCTTCCAATCCTTCAACATGCCATGGTTGTAAATCTTCAATATGTTGCCCTGGCACAGCAAGTAAGGTCCTCGAGCATGTCCAAGTGATCATTCAACTCATTCCTTTGGAACTGAGCTCTCATACAAATATGCTTATATGGCCTTTGCCCTCTCATATCATTTCATTTTTTCAAATGCTTCCAGACACTCACTCCAGCACCAGGGTACATGCCCATCCTCTAGAAGGCTGGTCCTCACCCCTCAAAGACCCAATCCCAGTAACAACTGGGCTGTGTTCCTCAAGGGCTAGCTCCAGTGATGATACCTCAAGGGCTCAGCTCTAATGATTTATACATGGATCTTGTACTCAGAGGAATGGCCTAGGAGCTAAGCCTGAAGCAATTGTTTCAGATGTGTTTTTCTGATGGAAGTACATTCAGCAAATCTCTGTTATCTTTAGTTCAGGCTTGCCCTACAAATATTTCTGAGTGGGTGGAGTATATAACTGTGGGGACTATTTTGGTTGCAAGTTCGAGCTCTGCAGCATCTTGGCATGGGTGGTTAGTCTCAACAAGACAGAAAGAGATGGCAAAGATTCCTAAATCATGATGTGACTTGCGCAAGGTCAGTATTCTTGGAGCTAATACTGTAATTTGATCCCTCATAGATTTAAGCCTGGAGGTGTGGCTATTAATGGCCTTGGTCCCCATAGGTTTCTCCACAAGGGTGTTTTTTTTTCTCTTCTCTGTGCTAAAGGTCATTAACAGTTAAACAATATAATTCTGCTGAGAAGTGGATTTAGAAAATGATTCTGGAAATCTTTCACAGTGGCTTCTTCCCATTTTAAATGTTCAAGATACATCTCCTTTCTTCTCATGGAAAGTAAGTGTATTTGTATGTTCCATTTTGGGCTTTTCCTCCTAAGGTACCTTTGGTGTAAGAGAACCATGTTCTTGGAAAATGTCTAAGGGAGAGGGATTCATATATCTTTATTCCAGCTGGATAGGCTAGCAGTCCATGTAGCAGGGACGCAGAAAGCATACACCAAACTTACTTTGCACAAGCATTCAAACATCATACCATACAACTACTACTCAACTGCTCATTCCCTTAATGACTTCAGTATAAACATACTCAGTAACTAACATCATATGCATTGGACTGGCCACTAGGGGCACTAAATAGAATGGCAGCTTAAAGATCAGCTCCACAACCCAGAGGGAAATATCCTTTAAAACCCTTTTTCTACCAGCTGGTATTATATCCTCACTCTACTGTAACTTGTGGGGTAATACTCAAGCTACACTAATTTAGCTTCATTGATACAAAACACCTTCATTTGCTGTGTGGAAATTGCTATTTCACTGAAGAGCCTCCTGGATGAGGTAGGCCTGAAAATATGGCTGAAAGCCAGTTGCCACAAACCTGGGAGCAACCGTCAGTTGAGGCAATGTTCGGCCAACTTATGGCCCAGATGGCACAAGTCACCGTGGCAACTAATTGAAACACCCAAGTGGTTCAAAATTTAGAAGCGAGGATGCTGCATACAGAACAGTGGGTCTCGGCAACGGAGGGGCATGTTCAGGACTTAAGGGCAGAATTAAGAGATCAACAACAGACCATACAGATGCTGCGCAGTAAGATGGATGACCTCGAGAATCGAGGTTGGTGTAATAATCTTCGCTTCCTGGGCTTCCCTGAGTGTGTAGAAGGCAAAGATACTGAGGGATTTCTACAATTAGCCATCGCTGAAATGCTGCAGTTGGACCCATTGATGCTGCTCCAGGTGGAATGCACACACCGTACATTAGCACCCGTGTCTCAGGCCCAGGACAGACCACGACCTATCATAGCCTGATTTATTGATTTTTGGGACAAAGAGAAGGTCCTAACTAGAGCTCATGAGTTACAGCATGTAGTGTGGAGATTGAATAGGATCCACATCTTTCAGGACTTCTCTAAGGATCTGTCGGACAAAAAAACGGGCATACTCTGAGGTAAGGCATAAAATGCACAGTATTGGACTGTCCTTTTCCTTGCGTTACCCAGCCACGATGTTGGTTATGCATAATGGGGTCCCGAACAGTTTTGAACCTCCTGATTCACTCATAGATTTTTTACGGCACAACTGGCCACAAGAATTCACCACCACTACCCCAGGAGCCCCTTTGGCAAAAACTGCTGCCGACGGGTTGGATTGCCACTCCTCTCCATCAGTGAGCAGGCCTGCAGTTTGGCAAGACTTCAGGGAGCAACACTGGGAACTCCCCCCAAAAACACACTGAAAGAGGCAATCCTCAAAGAAACATGGCCACCGAAAGCATCCTTCAGACAGAGGGCAAGACGAAACAGAGGAGGCCACAAGCATGGACACTGTTGCTCCAGATCCATTACAGACCTACTGCACCACTAATAGATATGAAGCTTTACACCCCAGCTCTCTGGATCAACACCCAGGCATTGTGGATTTGACTGTGGAAGGCAGGCCTACTCCTATGTTGCAGCCCAGCTACCTGTCCCTGTCAGCAACTCCTCACCAGCCACAGAACGGAGCTATAGATAGCAGAGGGCAGTGTCCATCAAAGGCTATGAGGGAGGCCTCCTCTACCAGCAAAGATCTCATCTCCAGTGTGAACCGTCCTGAGCGCTCTACTTCTTCAGGGCAATTGATCAGAGAAAACCCACCGGCATGGTCAGATAAGTAGTCATCCTTCTATTTTCTTTCTATTCCTGTTCTTTTAATCCCTCAGGGAGTTGTAGGTACGGGGCAAGTTTGGGGCGTCTACATTGATCGTCAGTGGACAATCTCCTTGGCTGACCCATCTGCTGCTCTTTCTCCATGTTACCCTTTTAAGGGAACTTTCAAGCCCCTTTTCACCCCAACCTTGACCCCTGATTCGCACTGCCATGTGACAGAGAAGATGCCTCACTCCTATACTAGGAGGGATTCAATGAGGCCTACCAACAAGCTCTCAGTGGACGTCCTGATCAAAGGTCCAGACACATCTAGATGGCAAAGAAGGCCCTTTTTGTACCATCTGATTAAACAGCAGAACTTTTGTGGGTTCTACCTCACTTATTTGGGTGTTGGGGGGGTGAGGTCCACTGGGGAGCTGTGTCATATATTACGAAATTATTTGTCGGCATGCGTAAACTGTTTTGCTGAATGGGTAGCTAGGATGTGTTTTACATGAAGAGCTAAGTGGTGAATGGTGCAGGCCTGTGCCCCTCTGGTATTTTTTTTTATTATTATTATTTTCTATCAAGGGGAGATCTCCCAGCCCCCGCATTGGGTGGCTTACAGTACGCTCTTCATAAGTGTGATGAGCCTGACCTCACCAGGATTTTTGTTGTGAGAGCATGTTGGCACCCATCAACAATAACCCTAGGCTCACCGAAATAGTGGTCAGTCCTCCCCTACTTTCTTTCCTGCAACCCCCCACCTCATTAGAAGCATTGTGTAGTCCCACTTTAACTACCCCAGCTTCTGAGCTACACTGCTAGAGCAGCTCTCTCAACCCTCTGGGGTTGCAATGAGCTACGTGGTCCAATCTTCCTATTGGGTTGTTCGATTCTCTTGGGAGGGAACCTCCCCCCTGCACTCACCATAGTGCTAAGGAAGGATGGATACCACTTGATAATGCCCTGGGAATGGGGTCTGGCCGACAGCAGGTTCTGCGGCCGAAGAGATGCCTCTATATCCCCAAATTGCATGGTACACTGTGCACAATGCATATAGTTTGTTAATGTGTTTATGTATGTTTGTTTCACAAGAGACACACACAGAAGTTTTGTTCTTTGTTAGTATAAGGTCATCTGGTAGGGGCAGGGTATATGGGCTTTACCCACCCTCTTCATATCTGGTGGCGTTCTGTAGAAATTTGCCTCTTCTGGTTGTGCTGCCCTTGCCCCCATATGCTGGTTGTTCTTGATATATCTCTTAATTAAATATTTGCTCCCTACTACTAACAGGTGATATCACTTGTCTGACATAGAACATCAGAGGGCTTAACACCCCAAACAAGAGGAAGCAAGTTTTGGGCCACCTTAAGAGACTGGGAGTGAGGGTTGCCTTCCTGCAGGAGACCAAACTTACTGGGGGTGGATACTGAGAGACTGAAGAGGGAGTGGGTAGGTCAGGTCATTCATGCCTCAACCTCCTCTAGAAAGAGAGGGGTGGTGATTCTGCTTCACAAGCAACTACAATGAAAATTGCAGAGACAAGTGAGAGACCCTGAGGGTAGATGGGTGGTGGTACTCATGGATACTGGGGAGGGCCCTCTGATCCTCTGTAACATATATGATCTGAATGAGGACTTGCCCTCCTTCTTTTACAAGTTGGTCCAGGTGCTGGGATCCATAGCTCCAGAAGACACCTCCATTTTATTAGGGGGAAATTTTAATCTTACTCTGGACCCTTTCCTGGATAGATCCCCTTCCAATACTGAGCCCTACACCAGGGCTGTAATGCCAGTTGCTCAATTACAACAAGATTTGGCCCTTATGGACATCTGGAGAATATATCATCCTCCCAGCGGGACTACACCTTTAATTCCCCAGTACATAGTTCTCTTAGTAGAATAGACTTCTGGCTCACCTCTCCTACTATTGCTAGTAATGCTGTTAATACCCTTATTCATCCCTTAGTTATCTCGGATCATGCCGCTGTGCATCTTGCCTTAACATGGGGACCCCCTCTTCCTAAGTCTCTGGCATGGAGGCTGAACCCATTGCTACTTCATGATCCAGACTTTCCCCCTTGGCTTCAAAAGAAAGCAACAGAATTTTTTCATTATAACCTCATAGCAGATACCTCTGTGGGTACCACGTGGGAGGCATTCAAAGCTACTCTAAGAGGGGTGATAATAGGGTATTCGGGTATGCAAGCCGGTACCAAAAGAGGAGGGAACAACATTTGAGGGGGCTTGAATGACAACTCTGAGAAGCGGAGCTTGCTTTTAAGGCCCTTCATGTCCCTTTCCTTAGGTCAGAGGCAGGTCACAAGGTCACCTCTCTGAAGATGCAAGTGAATGAGCTGGTCTCTAGAAAGGCAGAGATTTCTATCATTAGACTAAAGCATAAATATTGGGAAGGGGGAGAAAAGGGGGTAAGCTGCTTGCATACCATCTCAAAAAGCAGCAAGCCAAAAAGCATATAGCAGCTTTAGAGGATGCAGGGAGTAGGGCTCAGACCTCAGCACAAGGTATTAATCAAATAATGATGGATTTTTACTCCTCGTTATATAAATCCTCCAGGAGCCCCAGACCCCAAGGGGAGCCACCCATTTCTGGAGTCCCTACATCTCCCCAAAATCTCGGAAGCCCAAGCTAATGCCCTAGATGCTCCAATCTCAACCCAGGAGGTGGCAGACACCATCCTCTCCCTCAAAAAGGGAAAGGCCCCAGGAGGGGACGGTTTCCCTATTGAAGTGTGGCAGCTGTTGCATCCCATAATCTCCCCGATATTGCAACAAGTATTTACTGAGTCATTGCAAACAGGGTCTCTCCCTTCATCCCTTAGGGAGGTGACTATTACTATCCTACCAAAAAAAAGGTAAAGACCCTCTTAAAGTGTCCAGCTACCACCCTATTTCATTATTGAATGCTGATAGCAAGGTGCTAGCTAAGATACGAGCTAATAGACTTAATCCTCTCCTTCCCAGTTTGATCCACCCATCCCAAGTAGGCTTTGTTAAGGGCTGCTTTAGTGCGGACCATATTAGATCATTGGTAAATTTAATCCATAAGACCCAAACATTATCTTCCCCCGTTGCTGCCATTGCAATATATTTCGAACAGGCCTTTGATTCCCTGGAGTGGGACTATGTCCAACAAGTACTTTGCACTATGGGCTTGGGGGCAGGGTTTTGGGCCTGGATTGGGACAATATATTCATCCCCAGCTGCACGGATACTCACCAATACAATGCTGTCTCCCCCATTCATACTGGATAGAGGTACCCATCAGGGCTGCCCACTTTCCCCACTACTTTTTGTATTGGCAGTAGAACCCCTGGAGGCCACTATTAGGCAAAATCCTCTAATTTCCAGGGTC